>JAQPPZ010016826.1:4224463-5632618 GCA_028583015.1 Wollemia nobilis
AACTACATGATGTTTAATTGATTTTTGAATAACATGTTATTGCTAATATATTTTCAAGTGTGTAGGATCTGATATACTCGTGGGTGGAGAAGGCAGAAGCATCCACCATAAATGAGGGTGCCTAAGATTAGGGGAAATGATGATTAAGGTACTCGGAGGTAACATGGATATATACCTTCATATAGGTATGTATTATTGGAAGGGATAATCATTGATGGCTGATCACCTTGAGACTTAGTTCATAGCCTAGTAGCTATCGTAAAATATTTGGCTAAGATAAGTGGCAGGGTCGATGGAAAAATTCCCTTTTGTTGCTTTATAAATTTATTTGATCTTTGTTGCATAGTTGTTGGAGTAGCATAATGTTGGAATTGCTATAAAAAGATAACTGCCAAATATATGTGGATGCATAAAACTAATTGTTTTGTTAAAGAAAATATAGAGCATCATTTTCATAGAGAAAAGCATGTTAAATTTGAATGCTAAATAAATATTCATTCAAAATGATCAATGAAGTTTGATTAAATAATTTATTTAATTAAGCTCATTAGTAAACCTCATTTTATATAATAGATGAGAGTTTTTTTAGTTAATTAAAGGTATTCATTTTAATGCTAATAGATAAGTCATTGAAAGAATTTTATTAATTAAAAAAAAAACATATATCCATTTAAGAAATAAGATGTATTTTATTTTAATGAAAAACAATTATGAAATTGTATAAATAAAAAAGGTATCTTAATGGTGATAATTATCAATAAAGGATATATATTTAAAATAAAGGAGATATGTTAAAATAATACCATCCTTATAAAGTATAAAAAGGGATAATATAAAATATGTAAATATCATGTTCCCTTATAGCTCCTAAGCTATGAAATAATCTAGGGTGGTTGATAGGCTTCCAAATATGGAAACCATCGGATGAAGGGTTCCTTTCTTCCAGAGAAGGGGATGAATAATGGAAGGGGGGAGGCTCCAGGAGAGGGCTCGAGATTCATTATGGGCCATCTGGAGGAGAATAATATTGTATGGTGTGAGAAGGATAAGAGGAAGAGGAACGAACAGAGAGAGGGCATAGGAGGATGAAGTAGCGGAGGGAGAGAACACAAAATAGGGACAATAAAGGTGAGAAACGTGCTGTGAGCGAAGGAGAAATGACCTAGACTCTAATGATCCCCATTTCATAGTAACATTGAGGCTGGAGTATTAGACTTTAACCTACCTTTTTTTAGTGCATGATTTTGTTGTAATTTGAGTTATTTTATGTTGTCATTGATGTTACATGTATCATTTATGTTACATGGATCACATTGAGTTTTGGTGGCCAAAGCATTTCATAAATAAGCATTTATAATATTTTGGAGAGCATGGATATATACAGGGTTTTCATGAAAACCAAGGCAGACAAAATAAATGGTTTTATTTAAAACCATGGATGGCATATTTGAAATGGGTTTTTATTAAAACCCAGATTTGATTTTTGTTTCATCGAAAAAGGTGCCCTGGTGATGGAGATATTTATTTTTAAATTTTTAGTTTAAATTTAAATTATTTAAAATTTAAATTTAAATTTAAAATTAAATATATTAATTTTAGCGCCGAATAAATAAAGGACGAAAGGCTAACCTAAGTCTAAATAAATAGTAAATGCATATATATATGCCAACAAAATCTTAGACTTCATGACCCCCAACGCATATTTTTCAAATGCCTTCGATTAGGGAACGAATTGCGAAAAGAGAGAGAAGTGTGACTTTGGTCTATTGAAAAATCATTCGTGGAGTTCAATAAGATGCATAGGCATATTTGGCCTAGTGGTTAATGCACTGTGTGTTATGTAGGAGGTCCTATGATTGAGTCTCACTGTGGTTATTTTCTTTGTTGAAGAGCTCGAAGCGCTGTTAAGTTTTTCGAAGGGTGCAAAAGTTTATGGTAAAAGTTTTTGTTCATGTCCCTTTGGACATGTGAGGGTGTGTGGCCCAATGGAAGGTTGGATGTGGTTAAGGTGATGATAAAGGAGACATCACGAGATCAAATCCCGTCAGGGACAAATGCAAGTTAATATTTTTTTTAATATATATATTTTTTCTAAAGTTGCCCTAGGAGGAATAAGGGTTGTGATGCATTTTTAGAAAAAGAGATATTTTTGGTGTTTCTCCTTTTGAATGTATATCATATTATATATCATTGGAAAGATTATTTCAAGGGATATTTTATTAACTTGATTAGATGGAGAAATAAGGTGTATGTAAAGAGATATTTTAATTTTTGTAAAGGATTTAAAAAGTGAAGGTTGTTTTGTTCTTTTTCAAAGGTGATTAATTCTTTCATGAGGGGACATGTTGTATCTTATTGAGTAGGAGTGATAAGGTGTTATTTGGATATTATTTTTATGATATTAATCATGATCTCTAACCCTTGTTAAAATTTGAAAAATAAGTTTTTTGAGTGTGGTAGATTTAGTGGACAACCAATAAGGCATCAAAAAGGTATGAGAAATATTCTCCATTGACTTTTTTTATGGTGGTTGATTTCTGAAATATCATTGGAGAGAAAAGGATTGATTGTGGTTTCCTTTTTGAAAGTGGTTGGTTGAATGCTTCAAGGTTTTCTGGTTTGAAAGTTGTGTTTAAACATTATTTTATAAGCATAGTTGTTGAACCCAATTGTTTATGTAAAGAGCTTGAGTTAGAAAAGAACATGAGTATCATTGTTATGTGAGATTTGTGGTTGAGCATTATTGGAAACATTTGAGTTGGTTGATACATGCTTGGACTAGGATTTTATGAGAAAGAGTTATCCCTTGCGGTGATTGGTTGAGTTGAGTTGATTGAGCCTAGTCAAGTGATTGAGTGATGTGATTTTTCAAGTTCCATAAAATAAACTATTCTATAATTTTGATTTGAGTTGAGATTGAGCTTTGAGATTAGAACATATTGAGTCTCTAAAAATTCTCTTTATGCTTCTATAAAACTTGATTTGAGTTGAGATAATTGTGGATCATTATTGTCATCCATTATGGAGTGCATTGCCTTTCACTATTGAGTTCATCATTGAGCCTTGCCTTCATAGATTTGTGGATGAGATTGGAGTTCTACTTGAGCATGATTTGTTGAGCCTTGAGAAGGCTTTTGGGATAGATTTATGGATATATTTGTGGTATTTTTTGTGTATGATTTATTGAGCCTTTGAGAAGGCTTTTGGGACAACAATTGAGCAAGTTATTGGTGAGCTTGTTGAGCAGGTTTTGGGCAAGTTCTTGGTGAGCTTTCCTAGAGCAGATTTTGGGCAAGTTCTTGGTGAGTTTGCTAGAGCAAATTTTGGGAAAGTTCTTGGTGAGATTGCTGAAGAAGATTAGAGGATAGCCTACCTGAGCATATAATAATTACTTAGCTAAGTAGATCAGTGGATTGCCTACCTAAGTAGATCAGGATTGCATTGCTAAGCAGATCAGTGGATTGCCTACCTGAGCAGATCAGGATTGCCTTGCTAAGTAGATCAGTGGATTGCCTACATAAGTAGATCAATATTACCTACCTGAGTAGATCAAGATTGCCTAGCTAAGTAGATCAGTGGATTACCTACCTGAGTAGATCAATGTATTGCCTAGATTTGAGCAAATCAAAGTAATCATTTGTATTGGGATAATGATCCTTATTTTCATGTGAAATATTATAAGGAGATTATTTTGTGGAGTATCCCACATTGGGGGAGCCATGTTAAATATTGTGTCTCAATTATGTGTGGTGATTTATGCACTTATTTACTATTGTTATCTATGTCATTCATGCACACTTATATATTTGGTTATTGCAATTAAGGACACTAATTGATATTGGTTTGGAAAAAAGTAAAAAGTGGGCGCTATACTATTCACCCCCATCTCAGTATAAGCTTGTGTTCTTCAGCTTTGTATGGGTGAAAATTGATGTTTTAGAAACCATAAATTGCTTGGTTGAAAGCTCTAAATTTTTGCTCTATTAATGTTTTATAGAAACCATAAATTGTTTGGTTGAAATCTAGGCACCGGGTGTGTTTTTGGGAGAGCATATGTCTAAGCTAGACGCAGTGTGTGTTTGGGATACATTCTGTCCTAAGTTGGGTAGTTTTTACATTTTTAGAGAGCGTTTGTCCAAGATAACGTTGTGTGTGTGTTTGGGAGAGTGTTTGTCTAGTCTAAACATTATGGGTGTGTGTTTTGGAGAGTGTCTATCCAAGATAAGTAGTGGGTGTGTGTTTGGGAGAGTATATATCCAAGCTAGCATTTTTTGTGTGTTTTTGGAAGAGTGTCTATCCTAAGTTGGGTGGTATTTATGTTTTTAGAAAGAGTATGTCCAAGCTAACATTGTGTGTGTTTTGGGGACCATATTTCCAAGCTAAATATTGTGGGTGTGTGTTTGGGAGAGTGTATGTACAAGCTAAGAATTGGGTGTGTGTTTGGGAGAGTGTCTGTACAATCTAGACGTAGTGTGTGTTTGGGGGAGTGGATGTCCAAGCTAAGCACTGTGTGTGTGTTTGGAATAGTGTCTATCCAAGTTAAACGCTATATGTTTTAATATATGCTTGTGTAAGCGCAGGTGTTGTGCTTTTAGGGAACCACTTGGGTATGCTTAGAAACTTTGTTAAATGTTTCAAGGCTATGAGTTAGACCTCCATATACAAGGAAGAAGGGATACTGTGTTTGGGAGCATCGTATGTGGAAACCATCGTGCTTTGGAAGAAGGGCATTTAATTAAATAGAAAACCTTTAATTTTAATGATTATTAAAGGGCAATTTTTTTTTTAGATAAGATACTATAGCATTAATACCGAGTTTTACAGGTTGACCCAAAACCTTTTACAAAAATCAGCCCAGGTCTGTTGATGAACATATTCTTACTAAGGATCCTATATATGTAAAATCTACATGTCGCAAAATCCATTACATCCAGTAAGGCACATAACCTGCTATCAAAAATAAACTTCCCATACAACATTTTGGGTATACCCCAAGAAAACACACATGCATCATAATTACAAAAAAGAAATAGACATGGATCCCTTCCTTGAGACAATGGAGAAACAAAAAGCTGCAGACACATAGCTGAGAACTGAAAAAAACTCCCACAGGCTCTGTATTGACAATTACTCTTATTAAATGACATTTAATTAAAAAGGAAAACCTTTAATTTTAATGAATATTAAAGGGCATTTAATTAAATAGGAAATCTTTGATTTTAATGATTATTAAAGGGCATTTAATTAAATAGCAAACCTTTGATTTTAATGATTATTAAAGGGCATTTAATTAAAAAGGAAAACCTTTGATTTTAATGATTATTAAAGGGCATTTAATTAAATAGGAAACCTTTGATTTTAATGATTATTAAAGGGCATTTAATTAAAAAGGAAACCTTTGATTTTAATGATTATTAAAGGGCATTTGATTAAATAGGAAAACCTTTGATTTTTTATGATTATCTTAGGGCTTTTAAAATTAAAAGGGATGTGGATTTGTTCCTTAGATTGAAGTTATGGGGCTTTGATTTAAGGAATGAATGAATTGTTTGTTTAAAGATTAAAAGGGGTGTGATTTTAATGATTTAAACACTAAATGATTTAATTGGATTTTGTGAATGGTAAAATATGTGGATTTATTCTTTAGATTGAAGTTATGGGGATTTTAGTTAGGAAATAAAAATAAAAGGATTATTTTAGAGGTTAAAGGTATGGAACTTTATCACTTTAAAACATGAATGAATCTAATTAAGTTAGACCTTGTTGTAAGTAGAACATTTTGGATGACTCTATAAAGGAATTTGAGAGGTTAAGATAAAAGTAAAGGATCTTTTATGATATCCATTATGCATTATATGGTTGGAAAATTATTTAGATTTTGTATAGTTGCAATTTAGCAAAGTAAATGAGAAGATGAATTGAAAGGTATGCTTATCCTGAACCATGAGTACCTTGATCCCCTACTACCCTCAAAGAATCAATGTGAAGCAAGGATAAGCAAGGATTTCAATGGAATCAAGGTATAGGTAATTGTATTTTATGTTTCTTTACTATGCTCAAATAGATTAGAATTTATTGGTGAGATATCCCCAATATAGATGTTGTAATATTCCTTAGTAAGAAGGAATTAATGTGCAAATTATAATGCAATAATTTTTCATTGGATTAAAGAATGTATTTTTACTTTATGGTTGTTTATGTTATGTAGATGATTCTTTTTAAAGTTAATCTTGCTTGTGTTCTAGATGCTTGGTGATTGTTTTATGATAATGTGGCATCTAGTTGTATTATTTTTTGGATTGTTTGATGTTAGAAATATAAGTGTAGAGTTCTAGGGTGAACTCAAAGGTCACCTAAGGGAATTGAGAACTCCCTTAGGATGAACATAGGAGACCTACAGGAATTGAGACCCCCTTAGGGAGATAAAGGACTAGGTTGTGGAGAGACTACATTTGAGTTAAGATAACTCATCGTGGAGACGAGATAGATAGCTTAACTTGCAATATTCATAGTATACCTACACATGATGATTTATGTATGCTATGGATATGCGTGTATACCTTCAATGGATGGAGGGTATAAGTCTAGCTCATCAAAAATTATGGGAAAGATAGACTTATTTGTAGTAACACATGATATGCCTACACAGATGAACTTGTGTTAGGGTACCTCATGATATGTATTTTTCAAAAAAACTTAGGAGATTGATACTTTAGGAAAATAGTGGTTTGTTTAGGGTTTCATGAATAGTTCATGTACCTTTATTCATAGTAATTTTTTTTTTTTTTCTATTTTTCTATTTTTTTGTTTGTTTATTTTTTGGGTCGTTATATTTGGTATCAGAGTTCTAGGCATGACGGTATAGAGCTTCTATGTGTGCTAAGGGAAATCAGATGAATCTACTAAAGGCTTGCTTAAAGTAAAGGCTAAATTTAGGATGATCTAGGATAACCTATTTTCTAGGATCTAATGGGATTTAACCCCAAGAGAGCGAGGATGTTAGGATACCTTAGTATGGACTTTAGTATCAGTGACACACCCTAGGCTAGAAAATTACCCTAATTATATTGGTTAATACATATAGCAAGAGAAATCTGTAATATGGCTTGAATTAGATTTACAACTTAAGATGAAACTAGAATCTAATCCTCTTTCTTAGATGAAATCAGGTTGAGATACCACCTAAGACCAAAAGAGGGAGGCCTATACCTAGAAAAACTCAACAAAGTGATGTTGAAGAGGAAAACCAAGAGGGGGGACCAATAAATCCCAATAGGGAGGTATAAGACCTCGTTTCTATGGTCGTTGCTATGCAGGATTAGATAAGAAAGTTGTTAGAGATGATTGTGAATCAAAATTCACAAGTTCATGGTTTAGAGACTGGTCTAGAAATCAGACTAACTATAGAAAAAGTACAAGCTAGAGCCTTAGCATAAAAGGAAACAACTAGGGACATGAAAAATATAAGTATCTCTAAGTTTGATGGAAAGGGTGATGGTGATGTAGTGGAATCATGGTTGAGAGAAGAAGAGGTACACTTTATAGTAAAAGGTTACTCATAAAGAACCCAAACACTTTGGGCTATAATTAACCTACAAGGGGATGCTCTGGAGTGGTGGGAAACCCACTATGAGGAAAATAATATTGAACCCATTGATAACCCATGGGAAGAATTTATAAATATATTTAATAAGATATTCCTAACGGAGCATTTTTATGTCTTAAATTTTGAAGAATTTTCTAGTCTTAGACAAGGAACTAGCATAGTAGAGGTGTACTACAAGAAGATGGTAAGGTTGTTCAAATATATGCCTATTTATAATGAGAAAATATGGGTTCACAAGTTAATTATTAGATTGGAATCTAGGTTAAAGTATGATGTGGAAATGCAGGAGCCTAAATCACTGCAAAAGGCATATGACCTAGAAATGAAAGCAAAGTCATACTTCTATTATAAATATGACACTCTACCCAAACAAGAACGCTAGAAGTTAAAGAAGAGGAATAGTCCTAGGTTTGTAAAATAGAAGTTTAATCAAGAGCGAAAGGCTAAGAACCCCAAAATCATGAGAAGAAATCTTATAAAATTCAGAAGTTCAAGAAGAACTTTCGTAAGAAGGATAACAAACCCAACAACACGAAACCTCAACCACAAAAGTCCTAGGCTCCAATTCTAGAAATTAAGAATGAGAATGAGAAACCAAAAATATAGCAAGGACCTAAGGAAGGGTGCTACAATTTATGGGAATCTCATTACTACAATCAGTATCCATATCGAGCAGGGAAAAGTACCACTAATGCTAAAGGGAAGGAACAAGAATATCATATTTATGCTACAACCAAGAAGCAAAAGCTAGAGGGATAGGCCACCCCATTATTGGTGAAAGGTAATGTTTTTAATAAACTAGTAAATATTTTGCTAGATAGTGGAGCCACTAACAGTTTTATTTTGTTTAGTCTAGCAAGGTCTGTGTCAGAAAGGCCTGGATATTTAACTCAAGGATGGAAGGTAGAGTATGGTTCTGGATAGACCTACTTGGTGAACTAGTGCTATCCTATGGCAAAAATAAATCTATCAAGTAGAACTATGGGCGGTTGTTTGTATGTAGATCCATTACACACATTTGATGTGATCCTAGGGAGGGATTAGCTGCAGGATCATAAAGCCTTGGTCAATTTTCAAGATCGATGGATTGAGTATTTAGAATAATGTGGAAGAAGAATGAGAGTTCATAGTAAGCAAGGGGTGTTTGAATAGCATATGTTGTCCGCTATACAAGTGAAAAAGGCCCTAAAGAAAGGAGGAATAGTGTATGTGGTAAAAATTAATGAAGTGGAAGACCATGAGAAAGGATAAATACTAAGACAACACCCGATCCTATAGGATTTTCGGGATGTGTTTCTAGAAGACCTACCGGGGCTACCTCCTGCATGGGAATTTTATTTCATAATTGAACTTATGACAGGAGCTGAACCTATTCATAGATCCCCATATAGGATGAATCCTACTAAAATGTAAGAACTTAAGGTTCAATTGCAAGGATTATTGGAGAAGGGTTTGATAAAACCAAGTGTGTCATCTTGGGGTACACCATTTTTGTTCATGAAAAAGGATGATTCGCTACGATTGTGTATTGACTACAAGATGTTAAATAAAGCTACAATCAAGAATTGGTATTCTTTACCTAGGATTAAAGATTTATTTGATCAAACAAAATATGCCAAGATGTTTACTAAGATTGATTTAAGGTCAAGGTATCACCAGTTAAGGATCCGTGAGGAAGACACTCACAAGACAATATTTAAGACTAGGTATGGGTATTATGAGTTTACTATTCTACCCTTTGGACTTACTAATGCCCTAAATTATTTCATGAACCTAATGAATAGTGTGTTTCAAATATATATAGACCAATTTTTTCTAGTATTCCTTAATTATATCCTTATATATTCTTGAGATAAAGAGGAGCATGATAAACATCTTAGAATTGTGTTGGAATTTTTAAGGAAGAATCAAATTTATGGAAATTTTATGAAGAGTTAGTTTTATACCCCTGAGGTATGATATCTTGGACACATTATATCAGAAAAGAGGATTGATGTAGATCTAGAAAAGGTAGAGGCTATTTTGAATTTGCCACCCCTACTAATATCACTAAAGTACAAAGTTTTATAGGGTTAACGGGCTATTATAGACGTTATATAAAGGAAGAATCCAAGATTGTTGGACCCATAAAAAACCTTTAGAAGAAGGGGAAAGAATTCAAATAGTTAGAAAAGTGTGAGGCTGCATTGAACTAATAAAGCATAATATTACTATGACACCAATGTTGAAGGTTTTTGATCCCCAAGGAGACTTTTTAGTGTGCATTGATGCATCAATAGAAGGGTTGTGTGGGGTGCTCTCACAAGAAGATTCAGTAGTGGCATATACTTCAAGGAAGTTCAATAATCATCAAGTTAATTATATTGTGCATGATTTAGAGCTAGTTGTAGTGGTGCATGCTTTAAAAGTTTTTTGCCACTACTTAGTGGGGAGACCCTTTTAATTGAGAACCGATCATCAAAGTTTGCAGTATATATTCACCCAACCAATACTTAATGCAAGATAGAGAAGATGGATGGAATTTCTCACTAAGTACGATTTTGAGATTGAGTACATAAAGGGAAAAGAGAATAAGGTAACAGATGATTTAAGTAGAAGGAAATATATAAAAGCCATAACTAGAATTCACATGGACCTGATGGATCGAGTGAGATAGGAGCAATCTTAGGATGAGTATTGCCAAGGAATTCAAGTTAATATGGATAGATATCCTGAAGGAAATAAGAAATTTAGTGTGAAAGATGATTTTTGTGTTATAAGGAAAGAGTCGTCATACCAAAGATGGATAATTTGAGGAACTTGATAATGCAAGAAGCTCATAGATCTCCTTATTCTACTCATAGAGGAGGATAAAAAATGTGAGAAAACATGAAAATAATATTCTTTTGGGCAGGTATGAAGAAGTACATCATGGATTTTGTTGCTTGATGCCTTGAATGTTAGAAAGTTAAGGCGAAACACTAGCATCCTACAGGAAAAATATATCTACATGATATACCTACATAGAAATGGTAAGTTATATCTATGGATTTTATAGTAGGTTTACCTAAAAATGGGTACCAACATGATGCCATCTTTGTAGTGGTCAAAAAATTAACTAAGGTTGCCCACTTCATACTAGGAAATACCAAGGACGATGCTCAGGTGGTGGCTAGAATATTTTTTTGAGAGGTATTATGATTACATGGATTTCCTAAGGTAATCATCTCCGATAGAGATTCCAAATTTACTTCTAAATTTTGTAAGTCCCTTCATAGTGTTGTTGGCGCGAAATTGAATAAGAGTTCAACATACCACCCTAAAACAGATTGCCAAACGGAGCGAGTAAACCAAGTTTTATAAGACATGTTTCGCATGTACTGCATGGATCACAAATATCATTGGGAATATTGTCTATCTTTGGTATATTTTTCCTACAATAATGGAAATCACTCCTCGCTAGGAATGACACATTTCGATACCTTGTATGGGCGAAAGTGTAGAACACCATTGTATTGGGACAACTTAGAGGATCAAGTTGAGATTGGTCTAAAAATTGTTAGGGTAATGGAAGAGCAGTTAAAGGAAATTAGGCAAAGGCTTAAAGAAGCTGCAGATATGTAGAAGAGTTATGTAGATATAAAAAGGACTCCCAGAGAGTATTCTATTGGATATAAGGTGTTATTAAGGGTTAAGCCAAATAAGAGTGCTATAAAATCCATGAAGTTAGATCCACGCTTTGTGGGACCCTTTGAGATCATGGAAAATATCAACTCAATTGTATACCGACTTGCATTACCACCTAATATGTCCAAAATCCATGACACCTTCCACATATCCTTGCTTAGAAAGTATGTTGCTGACCCTGAACATGTGTGGGATGTTTCTAATTTGCAGATGGCAAACCTAGAGGCCATTGAAGTACTATTGGTGAAGATTCTTGAGTTTCATTCCAAGTCTCTATGGAATCGGACTCTCGAACAGTGTAAGATCCATTGGGACCAGTTCTCTAAGAAAAATACCACTTGGGATAAAGTGGAGGTTATGTGAAAACATTTTTCCTTTCTATTTGAAACTTTGTGATGTAATAACTTTTATTTTTAGTGTTGTTAAAACAAAGAAAAACTAGAAACATTGAGGACGATGTTTAATTCTAGTGGGGGAGGATGTCATGACCCTCCCTAGTTGAATTTATGGCACAAAGGAACAATGTATTAACCTATGGTGCGGTATACAAATTGTATTAGTTTGAAAAATTGTACCAACTATATGATGTTTAGTTTATTTGTGAAGGGCATGTTATTTATAATATATTGCCAAGTGTGCAAGATCTAGTATACTCATGGGTGGAGAGGGCAGAAGCATCCACCAGAAATGAGGATGTCTAAGATCAGGGGAAATGATGATTAAGGTAATCAGAGGTAACATGGATAGATACCTTCATATAGGTATGCATTGTTAGAAGGGATAATCATCGATGGCTGATCACCTTGAGCCTTAGTTGATAGTCTAGTAGCTATCGTAAAATCTCTGGATGAGATAGGTGACAAGGTCGATGGAAAGATTCCCTCTTTGTTGCTTTATAAATTTTTTTTCTCTTTGTTGCATAGTGGTTGGAGTAGCATAATGTTGGAAATGCTATAGAAAACAACTGCCAAATATATGTGGATTCATAAAACTAATTATTTTGTTAAATAAAATATAGAGCATCATTTTCATAGAGAAAAGCATATTAAATTTGAATGATAAATAAAGATTCATTCAAAAGGATCAATGAAGTTTCATTAAATAATTGATTTAATTAAGCTCATTAGTAAACCTCATTTTATTTAATAGATGAGAGTTTTTTTAGTTAATTAAAGGTATTAATTTTAATGCTAATAGAGAAGTCAGCTAAAGACTTTAATTATTTAAAAAAAACAAAAAAAAGAACATATATCCATTTAAGAAATAAAATGTATTTTATTTTAATGAAAAACAATTATGAAATTGTCTAAATAAAAGAGGTATCTTAATGGTGATAATTATCAATAAAGGATATATATTTAAAATAAAGGAGATATGTTAAAAGAATGCCATCCTTATAAAATATAAAAAGGGATAATATAAAATATGTAAATATCTCGTTCCATTATAGCTTGTAAGCTATGAAATCATCTACGGTGGTTGATAGGCTTCCAAATATGGAAACCATCATATGAAGGGTTCTTTGCTACCAAAGAAAGGGACATAGAATGGAAGGGGAGGAGGCTCAAGGATAGGGCTCGAGGTTCAACACGTGGCACCTGGAGGAGAAGAAGCTCATGTTTTGTGAGAAGGATAAGAGAAAGAGGAAAGAATAGAGAGAGGACAGAGGAGGATGAAGGAGCAGAGGGAGAGAACATAGACTAGGGACAGGAAAGGTGAGGAATGCACTATGAGCGAAGGATAAGGAACCTAGACTTCATTGATCCCCATTTCATATCAACATTGAGGTTGGAGTATTAGACTTTAACCTATATTTTTTTAGTGCATGCTTTGTATGGTGAAAATTTGTGTTTTAGAAACCATAAATTTATTGGTTGAAAGCTCCACATTTTTGCTCTATTGATGTTTTTTTAGAAACCATAAATTGTTTGGTTGAAAGCTAAGCATTGGGTGTGTGTTTGGGAGAGCGTTTTTCCAATCTATATGTAGTGTGTGTTTGGGAGATTGTTTGTTCTAAGTTGGATGATGTTTTCATTTTTAGAGAGCATCTGTCCAAGCTAACGTTGTGTGTGTTTGAGAGAGCATTTGTACAAGCTAAACGTTGTGGGTGTATGTTTGGGAAAGTGTCTATCCAAGAAAATAATCGGATGTGTGTTTTGGAGGGCGTATATCCAAGCTAACATTATGTTTGTGTGTGTGTTTGGGAGAGTGATTTTCCTAAGTTGGGTGGTGTTTATGTTTTTAGAGAGCGTTTGTCTAAGCGAACGTTGTGTGTGTGTTTGGGAGAGTTTCTATCCAAGCTAAACACTGTGGGTGTGTGTTTGGGAGAGTGTCTATCGAATCTAAGCACCAACTATGTATTTGAGAGAGCATCTATCCAAGCTAGATGTAGTGTGTGTTTGGTAGACTATCTGTCCAAGCTAAGAACTGTGTGTGCGTGTTTGGGAGAGCATATTTCCAAGTTAAATGGTATATGTTTTAAGAGACACCTGTGTAAGCTTAGGTGTTGTGCTTTTAGGGAACCACCTGGTTATGCTTAGAGACTCTTTTAAGTGTTTCAAAGCTATGAGTTAGACCTCCGTGTACAAGGAAGAAGGGATGTTGTGTTTGGGAGCGTCATCTATGGAAACCACCATGCTTTGGAAGAAGGGAATTTAATTAAATAGGAAATCGTTGATTTTTTTTTAAAGCAAAAAACCCCTTGTGGGGCCGCCTTGGTCTAAGAGACCATGAACAGGGGGTTCTACACCATCAAATTCACCCGGGGGTTGCACCCGACCCTGCCCGCACCAACATTATCAATTGGATTTTGGGTACCCAATTCAGCTTTTTGGTAGGGTGGAGATTCGAACCTGGGACCTCTCTTGGAGGATTGCCCTCTCCTCTCCAACTCACCTACAAAACTTGGGTATGAAATCGTTGATTTTAATGATTATTAAAGGGCATTTAATTAAATAGAAAACCTTTTATTTTAATGATTAATAAAAGACACTTAATTAAATAGGAAACCTTTAATTTTAATGATTATTAAATGGTATTTAATTAAATAGGAAACCTTTGATTTTAATAATTATTAAAGGACATTTGATTAGATAGGAAAACCTTTGATTTTTGATGATTATCTTAGGGCTTTTAAAATTAAAAGGGATGTGGATTTGTTCCTTAGATTGAAGTTATGGGGCTTTGATTTAAGGAATGAATGAATTGTTTGTTTAAATATTAAAAGGGGTGTGATTTTAATGCTTTAAACACTAAATGATTTAATTAGATTTTGTGAATGGAAAAATATGTGGATTTATTCTTTAGATTGAAGTTATGGGGCTTTGATTTAGGGAATGAAAATAAAAGGATTATTTTAGAGGTTAAAGGTATGGGAATTTATCGCTTTAAAGCATGAATGAATTTGATTAAGTTAGACCTTGTTCTAAGTAGCACATGTTGGATGACTCTATAAAGGAATTTGATTAAATAGAGGGCTTTTAATTAAATAGGAAACCTTTGATTTTAATTATTATTAAAGGGCATTTAATTAAAAAGGAAAACATTTGATTTTAATGATTATTAAAGGGCATTTAATTAAAAACGAAACCTTTGATTTTAATGATTATTAAAGGGCATTTAATTAAAAAGGAAAACCTTTGATTTTAATGATTATTAAAGGGCATTTAGTTAAATACGAAACCTTTGATTTTAATGATTATTAAGGGCATTTATTTAAAAAGGAAACCTTTGGTTTTAATGGTTTTTAAAAGGAATTTGATTAAATAGGAAAAACTATGATTTTAATGATTATCTTAGGGTTTTAATTTAAAAGAAAACCTTTGATTTTTGATGATTATATTAGGGCTTTTAAAATTAAAAGGGATGTGGATTTGTTCCTTAGATTGAAGTTTTCAGGATTTGATTTAAAAAATGAATGAATTGTTTGTTTAAACAATATATGATTTAATTAGATTTTGTGAACGGAAAAAGATGTGGATTTATTCTTTAGATTGAATATATGGGGGTTTTATTTAGGGAATGAAAATAAAAGGATTGTTTTAGAGGTTAAAGGTATGGGAATTTATCGCTTTAAATCATGAATGAATATGATTAAGTTAGGCCTTGTTATAAGTAGCACATGTTGGATGACTCTCTAAAGGAATTTGAGAGGTGAAGATAAAATTAAAGGATCTTTTATGATATCCATTATGCATTAGATGGTTGGAAACTTATTTAGATTTTGTATAGTTGCAATTTAGCAAAGTAAATGAGCATATGCATTTAAAGGTATGCCTATCCTGAACCATGAGTACCCTGATCACCTACTATCATCAAAGAATCAATGGGAAGCAGGAAGAAGCAAGGAGTTCAATGGAAGCGAGGTATAGGTAATTTTTTTTTATGTTGATTTACTATTCTCAAATAGATTAGAACTGATTGGCGAGATATCCCCAATATAGATACTATAATATTCCTTAGAGTAAGAAGGAATTAATGTGCAAATTTTGATTTTCATTGGATTAAAGAAGGTATTTTTACTTTATGGTTGTAATTTTTTATGTTATGTAGATGATTATTTTTAAATATAATCTTGCTTGTGTTCTGGATTCTTGGTGATTATTTTCTGGTAATGTGGTATCTAGTTGTATCATTGTTTGGATTGCTTTATGTTAGAAATATAATTTTAGAGTTCTAGGGTGAACTTAGAGGTGACCTAAGGGAATTGAGAACTCCCTTAGGGTGAACATAGGGGACGTAATGGAATTGAGATCACCATAGGGAGATAAAAGACTAGGTTGTGGAGAGACTACATCTTATAGCATGCCTACACAATACTTAACTCACAAGAGATAGATAGCTTAACTCACAATACTTATAGCATGCCTACACATGATGATATGTGTATGGCATGGAGATGCATGTATACCTTCGATGGATGGAGGGTGATAACTATATCTCATAGAGAATTATGGGAAAGATAGACTTATTTGCAGTAACACATGATACACCTACATAGACAAACTTGTGTTAGGGTACCTTGTGAGATAAAGCTTTCAAGAAAACTTAGGAGATCAATACTTTAGGAAAACATTGTTTTGATTAGGGGTTCATGAATGGTTCATGTACCTATCTCCATAGTAAAAAAAAGGAGGGTGCCTAATATCATGGGAAATGATGATTAAGGTACTCAAAGATAACATGGATAGATACCTTCATATAGGTATGCATTTTTTGAAGGGATAATCATTGATGGTTGATCGCCTTGAGCCTTAGTTGATAGCCTAATAGCTATCATAAAATATCTTGCTGAGATAGGTGACAAAGTTGATGGAAATATTCCATCTTTTTTGCTTTATAAATTTTTTTGCTCTTTGTTGCATAGTGGTTGAAGTAGCATAATGTTGGAACTGCTATAGAAAAATAACTACCAAATATATGTGGATGCATAAAACTAATTGTTTTGTTAAAGAAAATATAGAGCATCATTTTCATAGAGAAAAACATATTAAATTTGAATGTTAAATAAAGGTTCATTCAAAAGGATAAATGAATTTTTATTAAATAATTGATTTAATTAAGCTCATTAGTAAACCTCATTTTATTTAATAGATGAGATTTTTTTTTAGTTAATTAAAGGTGTTAGTTTTAATGGTAATAGAGAAGACATTGAAAGACTTTAATTAATTAAAAAAACAAAAAAAAACATATATCCATTTAAGAAATAAGATGTCTTTTATTTTAATGAAAAACAATTATGAAATTGTATAAATAAAAGTGGTATCTTAGTGGTGATAATTATCAATAAAGGATATATATTTAAAATAAAGAATATATGTTAAAATAATACCATCCTTATAAAATATAAAAAGGGATAATATAAAATATGTAAATATCATGTTCCCTTATAGCTTGTAATCTATGAAATCATCTAGGGTGGCTAATAGGATTCCAAATATGGAAACCATCGGATGAAGGGTTCCTTGCCACTAGAGAAAGGGAAAGAGAATGGAAGGGGAGGAGGCTTAAGGAGAGGGCTCGAGGTTCGATATGATCCACCTGGAGGAGAAGAAGCTCATATGGTGTGAGAAAGAGAAGAGGAAGAGGAAAGAATAGAGAGAGGATGGAGGAGGATGAAGGAGCAGAGGGAGAGAATGTAGACCAGGGAACAGGAAAGGCGAGGAATGTGCTGTGAGTGAATGAGAAGCAACCTAGACTCCATTGATCCCCATTTCACAACAACATTGAGATTGTAGTATTAGACTTTAACCTCCATTTTCTTAGTGCATGCTTTGTATGGTGAAAATTGTTTTTTTAGAAACCATAAATTGCTTGGTTGAAAGCTCTACGTTTCTGCTCTATTGATATTTTTTTAGAAACCATAAATTGTTTGGTTGAAATCTAAGCACTGGGTGTGTGTTTGGGAGAGCGTATGTCCAAGCTAGATGTAATATGTGTTTGGGAGAGTGTCTATCCCAAGTTGGGTGGTGTTTACATTTTTACAGAGCGTATATCCAAGCTAACATTGTGTGTGTGTTTGGGAGAGTGTCTATCCAAGCTAAAAATTGTGGGTGTGTGTTTGAGAGAGTGTCTATCCAATCTATGCACTGGGTGTATGTTTGGAAGAGCGTCTATCCAAGCTAACACAGTGTGTGTGTGTTTGGGAGAGCATTTGTTTTATATTGGGTGGTGTTAACGTATTTAGAGAGCATTTGTTCGAGCTAACATTGTGTGTGTGTTTGGGAGAGCATCTATCCGAAGCTAAAAATTGTGGGTGTGTGTTTGGGAGAATTTCTATCTAAGCTAAGCATCGGGTGTATGTTTGGGAGAGCATCTATCCAAGCTAGATGTAATGTGTGTTTGGCAAATTTTTTATCCAAGCTAAGAACTATGTGTGTATGTTTGGGAGAGCATCTATCCAACTTAAATTCTATGTATTTTAAGAGATGCATGTGTAAGCTTAGGTGTTGTGATTTTAGGGAACCACCTGGGTATGCTTAGAAACTCTATTAAGTGTTTCAAAGTTATGAGTTAGAACTCCACGTACAGGGAAGAAGGAACGTTGTGTTCAGAAGCACCGTTAATGGAAACCACCATGCTTTGTAATAAGGGTATTCAATAAAATAGGAAACCTTTGATTTTAATGATTATTAAAGGGCATTTAATTAAATATAAAACCTTTGATTTTAATGATTATCTTAGGGTTTTAATTTAAAAGGATAACTATATTAGGGCTTTTAAAATTAAAAGAGATGTGGATTTTTTCCTTAGATTGAAGTTATGGGGCTTTGATGTAAGGAATGAATGAATTGTTTGTTTAAATATTAAAAGGGGTGCAATTTTAATGCTTTAAATAGTATATGATTTAATTGTATTTTGTGAACAAAAACATATGTGGATTTACTCTTTAGATTGAAGTTATGGGGCTTTGATTTAGGGAATGAAAATAAAAGGATTGTTTTAGATGTTAAAGGTATGAGACTTTATCACTTTGAAGCATGAATGAATCTAATTAAGATAGGCCTTATTCTAAGTAGCACATGTTAGATGACTCTATAAAGGAATTTGAGAGGTGAAGATAAAAGTAAAGGATATTTTATGATATCCATTATGCATTATATGGTTGGAAAATTATTTAGATTTTGTATAGTTGTAATTTACCAAAGTAAATGAGAAGATGCATTGAAAGGTATGCCTATCCTGAACCATGAGTACCCTGATCCCCTACTAACCTCAAAGAATAAATTTTAAGCAAGGAGAAGTAGGGAGTTCAATGAAAGTGAGGTATAGGTAATTGTATTTTATGTTGCTTTACTATTCTCAAATATATTAGAATTTATTGGGGAGATATCCCCAATATAGATACTATAATATTACTTAGAGTAAGAAGGAATTAGTGTGCAAATTCTGATGCAATAATTGTTCATTGGATTAAAAAAGGTATTTTTACTTTATTGTTGTAATTGTTTATGTTATGTAGATGATTCTTTTTAAATTTAATCTTGCTTGTGTTCTAAATTATTGGTGATTTTTTTCTGGTAATGTGGTATCTAGTTGTCTCATTGTTTGGATTGCTTGATGTTATAAATATAAGTGTAGAGTTATATGGTGAACTTAGAGGTGACCTAAGGTAATTAAGAACTCCCTTAGGATGAACATAGGGGATATAGGGGAATTGAGACCCCCTTAGGGAGATAAAGGACAAGGTTGTGGAGAGACTACATCTAAGTTAAGATAGCTCATCGTGGAGACGATATAGATAGCTTAACTCACAATACTCCTAGCATGCCTATAAATGATGACTTTTGTATGTCATGGAGATGCGTGTATACCTTCGATGGATGGAGGGTGATAAATATATCTCATCGAGAATGATGGGGAAGATAGAATTATTTGTAGTAACACATGATACACCTACACCAACGTACTTGTGTTAGGGTACCTCATGAGATATAGCTTTTAGAAAAACTTAGGAGATCGATACTTTAAGAAAATATTGGTTTGGTTAGGGGTTCATGAATAGTTCATGTACCTCTCTCCATATTAAAAAAAATGAGGTTGCCTAAGATCAGGAGAAATTATGATTAAGGTACTCAGAGGTAACATGGATAGATACCTTCATATAGGCATGCATTATCGGAAGGGATAACCGTCGATGACTAATCGCATTGAGAATTAGTTGATGGTCTAGTAGCTATCATAAAGTCTTTGGCTACGATAGGTGACAAGGTCGATGGAAATATTTCCTCTTTGTTGCTTTATAATTTTTTTTTCTCTTTGTTGCATAGTGGTTGGAGTGGCATAATGTTGGAACTGCTATAGAAAAACAACTGCCAAATATATATGGATGCATAAAACTAATTATTTTATTAAAGAAAATATAGAGCATCATTTTATTAGAGAAAAGCATATTAAATTTGAATGTTAAATAAAGATTCATTCAAAAGGTTCAATGAAGTTTGATTAAATAATTAATTTAATTAAGCTCATTAGTAAACCTCATTTTATTTAATAGATGATATATTTTTTTAGTTAATTAAAGGTATTAATTTTAATGCTAATAGATAAGTCATTGAAAGACTTTAATTAATTAATATATATATATATATATATATATATATATATATATCCATTTAATAAATAAGATGTATTTTATTTTAATGAAAAACAATTATGAAATTGTATAAATAAAAGAGGTATCTTAATGGTGAGAATTATCAATAAAGGATATATATTTAAAATAAAGGATATACGTTAAAAGAATACCATCCTTCTAAAATATAAAAAGGGATAATATAAAATATGTAAATATCTCGTTCCCTTATAGCTCGTAAGCTATGAAATCATCTAGGATGGATTATAGGCTTCCAAATATGGAAACCATCAAATGAAGGGTCCCTTGCCACCAGAGAAAGGGACATAGAATGGAATGGGAGCAGGCTCATGGAGAGGGCTCGATATTCGAGATGAGCCACCTAGAATAGAAGAAGCTCGTATGATATGAGAAGTAGAAGAGGAAGAGGAAAGAACAGAGAGAGGACGGAGGAGGATGAAGGAGCGGAGGGAAAGAATACAGACCAGGTATAGTAAAGGCAAAAAATGCACTGTGAGCAAAGGAGAAGCATCCTAGAATCAATTGATCCCCATTTTACAATAGCATTAAGATTGGAGTATTATAATTTAACCTATATTTTTTTAGTGCATGCTCTATATGGTGAAAATTGGTGTTTTAGAAACCATAAATTACTTGGTTGAAAGATCTACATTTCTACTATGTTGATGGTTTTTAAAAACTAGATAGGTTCAAAGCTAAGCACTGGGTGTGTGTTTGGGAGAGCGTCTATCCAATCTAGATGTGGTATGTGTTTGAAAGAGCATTTGTCATAACTTGGGTGGTGTTTACCTTTTTAGCGAGCGTTTGTCCAAGCTAACACTGTGTGCATATTTGGGAGAGAATTTTTCCAAGATAAACACTGTGGGTATGTGTTTGGGAGAGTTTCTATCTAAGATAAGAATTGTATGTGTGTTTGGGAGAGTGTCTATCCAAGCTAACATTGTTTGTGTGTGTTTGAGAGAGCATTTGTCCTAAGTTAGGTAGTCTTTAGGTTTTAGAGAGTGTTTGTCCAAGCTAAAATTGTGTGTGTGTTTGGGAGAGCGTATGTCCAAGCTAAATGCTATGGGTGTGTGTTTGGGAGAGTTTTTGTCCAAGCTAAGCATCGGGTGTGTGTTTGGGAGAGCATCTGTCCAAGCTAGATGCAATGTGTGTTTGGGAGAGTGTCTGTACTAAGTTGGGTGGTGTTTACATTTTTAGAGAGCATATATCCAAGCTAACATTGTGTGTGTGTTTGGGAGAGTGTCTATCCAAGCTAAACATTGTGGGTGTGTGTTTGGGAGAGTGTCTATCCAATCTAAGCATTGGGTGTGTGTTTGGAAGAGAATCTATCCAAGCTAACACTGTGTGTGTGTTTGGGAGAGCATTTATCCTAAGTTAGGTGGTGTTTACGTTTTTAGAGAGCATTTATCCAAGCTAACATTGTGTGTGTGTTTGGGAGAGCATCTATCCAAGCTAAACATTATGGGTGTGTGTTTGGGAGAGTGTCTATCTAAGCTAAGTACTAGGTGTATGTTTGGGAGAGCATTTGTCCAAGCTAGATGCAATGTGTGTTTGGCAGAGTGTTTATCCAAGCTAAGAACTGTGTGTCTATGTTTGGGAGAGCATCTATCCAACTTAAATTCTATTTATTTTAAGAGATGTATGTGTAATATTAGGTTCTGTGATTTTAGAGAACCACCTGGGTATGCTTAGAGACTCTATTAAGTGTTTCAAAGCTATGAGTTAGACCTCTGCGTACAAGGAAGAAGGAATGTTGTGTTCAGGAGCACTGTTAATGGAAACCACCATGCTTTGTAAGAAGGGTATTCAATTAAATAGGAAACCTTTGATTTTAACGATTATTAACGAGAATTTAAGTAAATATAAAATCTTTGATTTTAATGATTATCTTAGTGTTTTAATTTAAAAGGAAACATTTGATTTTTCATAACTATCTTAGGGCTTTTAAAATTAAAAGGGTTGTGGATTTTTTCCTTAGATTGAAGTTATGGGGCTTTGATTTAAGGAATGAATGAATTGTTTGTTTAAATATTAAAAGGGGTGTGATTTTAATGCTTTAAATAGTATATGATTTAATTGTATTTTGTGAACGAAAAAATATGTGGATTTACTCTTTAGATTGAAGTTATGGGGCTTTGATTTAGGGAATGAAAATAAAAGGATTGTTTTACAGGTTAAAGGTATGGGAATTTATCGCTTTGAAGCATGAATGAATATGATTAAGTTAGGCCTTGTTCTAAGTAGCACATGTTGGATGACTCTATAAAGGAATTTGAGAGGTGAAGATAAAAGTAAAGGATATTTTATGATATCCATAATGCATTATATGGTTGGAAAATTATTTAGATTTTGTATAGTTGTAATTTAGCAAAGTAAATGAGAATATGCATTGAAAGGTATGCTTATCCTGAACCATGAGTACCTTGATCCCCTACTACCCTCAAAGAATCAATGTGAAGCAAGGATAAGTAGGGAGTTCAATGGAAGTGAGGTATAGGTAATTGTATTTTATGTTGCTTTACTATTCTCAAATAGACTAGAATTGATTGGGGAGATATCCCTAATATAGATACTATAATATTACTTAGAGTAAGAAGGAATTAATGTGCAAATTCTGATGCAACAATTGTTCATTGGATTAAAGAAGGTATTTTTACTTTATGGTTGTAATTGTTTATGTTATGTAGATGATTCTTTCTAAAGTTAATCTTGCTTGTGTTCTAAATTCTTGGTGATTTTTTTCTGGTAATGTGGTATCTAGTTGTATCATTGTTTGGATTGCTTGATGTTATACATATAAATGTAGAGTTATAGGGTGAACTTAGAGGTGACCTAATGTAATTGAGAAATCCCTTAGGATGAACATAGGGGATATAGGGGGATTGAGACCCCCTTAGGGAGATAAAGGACTAGGTTTTGGAGAGACTACATCTGAGTTAATATAGCTCATCGTGGAGATGATATAGATAGCTTAACTCACAATACTCCTAGCATGCCTACACATGATTATTTTTGTATGTCATGGAGATTCATGTATACCTTCGATGGATGGAGGGTGATAAGTCTATCTCATCGAGAATGATGGGAAATATAGACTTATTTGTAGTAACACATGATACACATACACAAACGTACTTGTGGTAGGGTACCTTGTGAGATATATATTTCAAGAAAACTTAGGAGATCAAGACTTTAAGAAAATATTGGTTTGGTTAGGGGTTCATGAATAGTTCATGTACCTCTCTCCATATTAAAAAAAATGAGGTTGCCTAAGATCAGGAGAAATGATGATTAAGGTACTTGGAGGTAACATGGATAGATACCTTCATATAGGTATGCATTATCGAAAGGGGTAACCATCGATGACTAATCACCTTGAGCCTTAGTTGATGGCCTAGTAGCTATAATAAAGTCTCTCGCCGAGATAGGTGACAAGGTTGATGGAAATGTTTCCTCTTTGTTGCTTTATAAAATTTTTTCTTTGTTGCATAGTGGTTGGAGTAGCATAATGTTGGAACTGCTATAGAAAAACAACTGCCAAATATATATGGATGCATAAAACTAATTATTTTGTTAAAGAAAAAATAGAACATCATTTTCATAGAGAAAAGCATATTAAATTTGAATGTTAAATAAAGATTCATTCAAAATGTTCAATGAAGTTTGATTAAATGATTGATTTAATTAAGCTCATTAGTAAACCTCATTTTATTTAATAGATGATTTTTTTTTTAGTTAATTAAAGGTATTAATTCTAATGCTAATAGAGAAGTCATTGAAAGAATTTAATTAATTAAAAAAAAAAAAACATATATCCATTTAAGAAATAAGATGTCTTTTATTTTAATGAAAAACAATTATGAAATTGTATAAATAAAAGAGGTATCTTAATGGTGATAATTATCAATAAAGGATATATATTTAAAATAAAGGAGATATATTAAAAGAATACCATCCTTATAAAATATAAAAAGGGATAATATAAAATATGTAAATATCCTGTTCCCTTATAGCTCGTAAGCTATGAAATCATCTAGGGTGGATGATAGGATTCCAAATATGGAAACCATCGAACGAAGGGTCCCTTGCCACTAGATAAAGGGACATAGAATGGAATGGGATGAGGCTCAAGGAGAGGGCTCAAGATTTGAGACGAGATACCTGGAATAGAAGAATCTCATATGGTGTGAGAAGGAGAAGAGGAAGAGGAAAGAACAAAGAGAGGACATAGGAGGACGAAGGAGCAGAGGGAGAGATCGCAAACCAGGTATAGTAAAGGTGAGGAATACATTGTGAGCGAAGGAGAAGTATCCTATAATCCACTGATCCCCATTTTACAATAACATTAAGGTTGGAGTATTAGACTTTAACCTACATTTTTTTACTGTATGCTTTATATGGTGAAAATTGGTGTTTTAGAAACCATAAATTGCTTGATTGAAAGCTCTACGTTTCTGCTTTGTTGATGGTTTTCTAGAAACCATAAATTGATAGGTTGAAAGCTAAGTGTTGGGTGTGTGTTTGGGAGAGCATCTGTCCAAGCTATATGTGGTGTGTGTTTGGAAGAGCATTTTTCATAACTTAGGTGGCGTTTACCTTTTTAGCGAGCGTATGTCCAAGCTAACACTCTGTGTATATTTGGGAGAGCGCTTGTCCAAGATAAACAATGTGGGTATGTGTTTAGGAGAGTTTCTATCTAAGCTAAGAATCATATGTGTGTTTGGGAGAGCATTTATCCAAGCTAACATTGTGTGTGTGTGTTTGGGAGAGCGTTTTTCCTAAGTTTGGTGGTGTTTAGGTTTTAGAGAGTGTTTTTCCAAGCTAACGTTGTGTGTGTGTTTGGGAGAGTGTCTTTCCAAGCTAAATGTTGAGGGTGTGTGTTAAGGAGAGTGTTTGTCAAAGCTAAGCATTGGGTGTGTGTTTGGGAGAGCGTCTATCCAAGCTAGATGTAGTGTGTGTTTGGGAGAGTGTCTATCCAAGCTAAGAACTATGTGTGTGTTGGGGAGAACATCTGTCCAAGTTAAATGCTATGTGTTTTAAGAGATGCCTGTGTAAGATTAGGTATTGTTATTTTAGGGAACCACTTGTGTATGCTTAGAGACTCTATTAAGTGTTTCAAAGCTGTGAGATAGATATCCATGTATAGGGAAGAAGGGACATTGTGATCGGGAGTGCCATCTATGGAAACTACCGTGCTTTGGAATAAGGGCATTTAATTAAATAGGAAACCTTTGATTTTAATGATTATTAAAGGGCAATTAATTAAATAGAAAACATTTGATTTTGTTTATTATTAAAGGGTATTTAATTAAATAGGAAACTTTTGATTTTAATGATTATTAAAGGGCATTTAATTAAATAGGAAACCTTTGATTTTAATGAATATTAAAGGGCATTTAATTAAAAAAGAAACCTTTGATTTTAATGATTATTAAAGGGCATTTAATTAAAAAGGAAAACCTTTTATTTTAATGATTATTAAAGGGCATTTAATTAAATAGGAAACCTTTGATTTTAATGATTATTGAAGGGCATTTAATTGAAAAGGACACCTTTGATTTTAATGATTATTAAAGGGAATTTAATTAAAAAGGAAAGCCTTTAATTTTAATTATTATTAAAGGGCATTTAATTAAATAGGAAACCTTTTATTTTTATGATGATTATTATTTTTTTTTTGAATTTACATGGTGGAATCGGTAGCCACCATGAATCCGAGCAGGCTGTCTAGCTTTTTATGGCCGCCACGGTATTTTGCACTGTCCACCCCAGAAGCCGACACATAGATGTCTGTGTAGTCTGCCCCTATAACCACCATGCCACAATAATTTTAAAAATTTTACGTCGTTGAAAGCACCAGGAAAGGGAAAAGCGTTAAGTACGACGAGGCCTGAGATTTGAACCTTGGACCTCTACCCCTCTTATGGGGTTTGGATGATCCAATTGGTCTACACCTCGGACCTAATTTTTATGATTATTAAAGGGCATTTATTTTAAAAGGAAACCTTTGATTTTAATGATTATCTTAGGGTTTTAATTTTAAAGGAAACCATTGATTTTTGATTATTATATTAGGTATTTTAAAATTAAAAGGGATGTGGATTTGTTCCTTAGATTGAAGTTATGGGGCTTTGATTTAAGGAATGAATGAATTGTTTTTTTAAAGATTAAAAGGGGTGTGATTTTAATGCTTTAAAAATTATATGATTTAATTGGATTTTGTAAATGGAAAAAGATGTGGATTTATTATTTAGATTTAAGTTATGGGGATTTTATTCAGGTAATGAAAAGAAAAGTATTTCTTTAGAGGTTAAAGGTATGGGAATTTATTGCTTTAAAGCATGAATGAATCTGATTAAGTTAGACCTTGTTTTAAGTAGCACAAGTTGGATGACTCTCTAAAGGAATTTTAGAGGTGAAGATAAAAGTAAAGGATATTTTATGATATCCATTATGCATTAGATGGTTGGAAACTTATTTAGATTTTGTATAGTTGCAATTTCGTAAATTAAATGAGTAGATGCATTTATAGGCATGCCTATCCTGAACCATGAGTACCTTGATCTCCTACTATCCTCAAAGAATCAATGGGAAGCAAGGATAAGCAAGGATTTAAATGAAAGTGGGATATAGGTAATTGTATTTTATGTTGTTTTACTATGCTTAAATAGATTAGAATTTATTGGGGATATATCCCTAATATAGATACTATAATATTCCTTAGAGTAATAAGGAATTAATGTGCAAATTTTGATGCAATAAATGTTCATTGGATTAAAGAAGGTATTTTTACTTTATGGTTGTAATTGTTTATGTTATGTAGATGATTCTTTTTAAAGTTAATCTTGATTGTGTTCTAGATGCTTGGTGATTGTTTTCTTATAATGTGGTATCTAGTTGTATCATTGATTGGATTGCTTGATGTTAGAAATATAAGTGTAAAGTTCTAGGGTGAACTCAAAGGTGACCTAAGGGAATTTAGAACTCCCTTAGAGTGAAAATAAGGGACCTAAGGGAATTGATACCCCCTTAGGGAGATAAAGGACTAGGTTGTGGAGAGACTACATCTGAGTTAAGATAGCTCATCGTGGATACAAGATAGATAGCTTAACTCACAATACTCGTAGTATGCCTACACATGATGATTTGTGTATGGCATGGAGATGCGTGTATACCTTCAATGGATGGAGGGTGATAAGTCTAGCTCATCAAGAATGATGGGAAATATAGACTTATTTGCAGTAACACATGATACACCTACACAGATGGACTTGTGTTAGAGTACCTCATGAGATGTAGCTTTAAGGAAAACTTAAGAGATCAAGACTTTAGGAAAATATTTGTTTGGTTAGGGTTTCATGAATAGTTCATGTACCTCTCTCCATAGTAATTTTTTATTTGTTCTATTTTTGTATTTTTTTGTTTATTTATTTTTTCGGTTGCTATAGGGCAAATCAAATATCAGTGTATTTTGGAAATAGAATACGCTAAAATATCATGATATTTTTCCCAACCTCTAATCAAGAAAATATTTGTAAAAACGAATCATGTGTTGATTCATCCTAATAATTGTAACATGGCTAGTTGCATACCTTATAAATATGTAGGCCACCCCTGAAGAATACCCCCCATACATTTTATGTAATTTTCTTATGCTGTAAACTGTTAATAAAATCTCAACATTTTCCCTATAGAAACATCTTCTAAGCATCTGGTGATCACTCTACCATAGGCAGAACCTGCTAGAATTGTGGTCCCACTTACAAAAGAGTTCTTACCTATTTACCCTATTTTATGTAATTGTTTTAATAGATTAATTTATTTCGAGTTATTTCTCGTATTTTATGTAATTTCTAGCAAGGTAATTATTTAGATTTTAAATGTTGTTAGTCCTATTTATTGAAATTAGCATGATATTATTGGTTTAAAATAAAACTCCAATGAATACCAAACACCCACCAAACCATAATCCAAGAGACTCATCTTTGAAGGAGAAATTACAAGCATAGATTTTGCATGACTGCTCACAAGACTACGAGCTACCCGAGGTTGACAATTAAATGGAGGTAATTAATAGAACCATAGAAAAACTAACCAATGTTTTGCCCAAATTTTTTGCATCGTTATCGAGGACTAGCCATTGTAATTTCTTGTTCTGAAGAAAGCATAGTTACAATAGTTTAGAGTGTTTTCTTCAAAAACTTTCATTTGAAACTTTGTATGAGTCCACCTAAGAACAAGGGACTAGACAATTGTTTTATCAAAAAAAAATTGTCTCTCAAAATCCTTCTGCTTCAGTAGAACCTCAACCTAAGACTGAACTCTCACCATATCAATATTCACTTGTGTATTTGCGGGAACACCCACTATTTGCATAGGATACTTTTGAAACAATCTAGTAGAATCTTAGAGTAGGATCAGTGATAAGTGGAGTTCAATCTAAGGAGGATTTACTGAATGCTAAAAATTTTCAAGCAGTGTTAGATGGAACTATCTCAAATGCTAACTTATCCATCCTTCTAAAGGATAAAATAAATGAAATAGAAGCATTGATAGCTGCTTTGAATGAAGTAGAAGTAGAAAAACCAATAGTAGGAATAATGGCAGAAAATCCAGAGGAAACATCCACTAGTTTTAGTTTTCCAATAGAAGCGATAGGAGGACATCACAAGATGAAACACATATCTCCTGCCCACCTTCCAACCTTTAGAGGACTACCAATAGAATATCCAGACCTATTTCTATTTAAATTTGGTGTTTTATGTATATCTATGGATTACACCACATATATATATAAATTGAAATTATTTCCTTCCACCCTTGATGATTCAGCTTTGCACTGGTTCATCAGCTTGGGGGATAAATGGATAAGTACATGGGAATAGTTAAAAACTTTTGCTAGATCACTTTTAGGATTTTGGCAGAGTAAGATATTCAAGATATGAAGTCCTAGATATGAACCAAAAGGAAGGGGAATCTGTGGAATAATACTGGGATAGGTTTAGCTTCAATTTATAAATATCACCCCATTCAAAACTAGAAGATAAGTCCCTAAGTAGTATTTTTTTGAAAGGACTGACAAATAAATCCTTGGAAGCTTTAAAAAAGATTTCTAGGGGAGACATTTACCAATACCAAATGGATTATGTTCGGTAGTTGTGTCAAAAATTCTTAAAAAGAAAGGGTAAGTTAACCCCTAGAAATGCTAAACAGTTAGCCACTATCACTAAAACAAAAATAGGCAACATGCTAGAAGATCTTAAGAGTGAGATGTTATCATCTCTGGATCTTAAAATATATACTATTTTCCTTTAGAGAAAGAAGCGGGATAATGAGGTAACATTGGCCTACTCCTATTCCAAATGTAGAGGCAAACACCCCAAAAATAAGTGCTTAGAAAACAAAGTTTGTGTATGTGTTTTTTGTAAGAAGTATCATAAAATAAAGTTGTATCCATAATTAATGAAATCTAAACAGGAACCTGAAGTAGCAGAGGCATACTTCATGGATAATAGGAGGAACTGGAAACAGTATTCTATGCATAATAATATGCAATCAGGAATGTCATCTTATGGGGGTAGCAATTACTAGAATCAAGGTCAAAACCAGCCACCCAACATGGGTTGATATGGTCAAGAACCTTGGAATCCATTTCCCCAAGGAGTAAATCCTTACAACCCTTATCCTTAGAACCAATATCAGTAGACTGGATAGTAGTGGAGAAATTAGAATGCTTGGAATCAATATCCACAACATATTTCTCCAGCTCCACTACATCCAAGTCTTCCAACCTTACCTTCTCCAAGGACTCCTCAGTTACAAGCACAACCAACAACAAACCTAAGCAACAAGTAGCCAACCTATCATATGGAAAATGAGATGTACCCTATGTATAATATTAAGGTAGATTGTGATCCTATCCAGTTAAGTTTAGGAAAGCAAGTAGGTTTAGAAGTCACTCCTCTTGTAGAATAAGAGGAACCAATAGAAATAGAGAAAGGGGAATCAACCCTTATAGAAGAGATAGAAGAAGAATCAATACCTATACATAAAAAATATGAGGTTCCAATTTTTCAACAAAGCTTGTAGTAACCTAAAAAACCAATACAAATAGATTTTGATATCCTCTTGAGTTTAAAAAAATTAATAGTCACAATCCCTCTCTTTCAAACCATTAGAGACATACCTATTTATGGGAAGGCCATAAGAGAGTTGTGCCTCAAGAAACCAAGGATTAAATCAGCTAAATTAATTAGTTTGGTAGGTTAGTTAGCTGACCTTATGTTAGGGAATACTTACAACCAGAAGTATTTAGATCTAGAAAGCCCTATGCTGACTATAAAAATAGAGGGTTGTATTTTACCCAACACACTAGTTAATTTTGGGGGCTGCCATCAATGTCATGCCCTAGGAAACCATGCAAAAACTAAAATTGACCAACCTGAAGCCCACTAAAATTATGCTCTAGTTGGTAGACAGGTCTACAGTACTTCCTGATGAAATACTAGAAGATATCACTATTATAGTAGATGCATGGAAGTATCCAACAAATTTCTTAGTGTTCCAATCTAAGTATAGACTATGTGGATACTCATTAATATTAGGAAGACCTTGGATGGCAAAAAATGATGCCTACATAAGTTGTAGAGATGGGAAAATGACCATTTTAGATGGTCAAAATATAAAGAATCTGATCATACATCCACCTGCATAGTTTGCAAATTTGTTGAGAGAACCTAAGGATGAAAATCAAAATATTTATGTTCTGTCAATGATCCAACCTGTGATGACACTTGAGGATTTGGAAGATGAAAGTGATGAGGATAAGATGATATCTCACTTTTTTAGGGAGAAACTTCCTATCCTCCTCCTAATTTGGCATTAGTAGAAGGAAAAGACCACCATATTCAGAAAATAGAAGTTGCACCTGGTAGAATGTTGAATATAGATAACAAGTTGACAACTAAATATCAGACCAAACTGACACAAATATTGGAAAAATATCAAGATGTATTTGCTTGGGAGTATTCTGACATTATAGAAATAGTTCTTGAGACCTATACACATAGAATATATATGGAAGATTGGGTTAGACCAGTAAGACAACAACAAAGGAGAATGAACCCAACCATGACATAAATTGTCAAAATAGAGTTACAAAAAATCCTCAAAGTTGGATTCATATACCCCATTTAATATAGTGATTGGGTATCACCATTAGTGGTGGTGCCCAAGAAGAATGGAAAGTGGAGAATTTGTGTTGATTACATGTTACTGAATAAAGAAACAAAAAATGACCACTTCCTCTTACCATTTATAGATCAGGTCCTTGACACCTTAGCAGACAAGAAGTACTTTTATTTCTTGGATGGGTTCATGGATACAATCAAATACAAATAGGGGAGGAAGATCAATATAAAACCACCTTCAATTATCCATGGGGGATATTTGCTTACTGAGTTTTACCATTTAGCCTATGTAATGCACCTACAATTCTTAGCATTTTTTAGATATGATTGGAGATACTATGTAATTATACATGGATGATTTCACTGTATATAATGAGACTTTTGAAACTATCACAAAAAATTAGGAAAAGACACTTAAATGTTGTAAAGAAACTAACCTATCCTTAAGAAATGAGAAATTCTATATGTTGATGTAGGAAGGGATTGTTTTAGAACATCACCTTTCTACAAAAGGGATCAAAGTAGATAGAGAAAAATTGAATCCATCCAAACCCTACCTACTCCCAAAACACAAGAGGACATCCGTAGTTTCCTAGGATCAGTCGATTATTATAGGAGTTTTATATTAGATATTAGCAAAACTCCTAAACCTCTTACCATATTGTTAATAAAATATGTAGAGTTTTTTTGGACTAAAGAATGTGAACAAGCATTCAACACCATGAAGGAAAAAATGATTACTACTCTAGTGCTAAGAGGTCCCAATTGAACCATATCTTTTCACATATATGCTGATGCATCTAACAATCCAATAGGCTCAGTACTAGAACAGAAATATGGTGATGATTTTTAGGCCATCTATTATGTTAGTAAAAACCACATAGGTGTTTAACTAAATTATACTATCATAGAGAAAGAGTTTCATGTAGTAATACATGCTCTTAACAAATTTTATCATTATATTACAAGTTATCAGGTATTTGTACATATTGATCATTCAACAATTAGATACTTGAAAAATAAACCTAGGATTAGTGGTAGAATTATCATATGGCTATTGCTATTGCAGGAATTTGATGTGACAGTAGTGGATAAGCCAGAAAAGGACAATGTGGTAGCTGATTTTCTATCCAGATTGACACCTCTAGACTATGCAACTATAGAAGACCAATTTCCATATGAGCATTTGTTTTCTCTAAATGATAAGATACCTTGGTACATAGATATGGCTAATTATTTAGCCACTAGTAGAGTATCCCATGCACTTTTACCTCATGAAAAAAATACTTTAATTGAGAAAAGTGTAGATTTCTCATGGATTGATGGGTGCCTATTCAAAACATGACCTGATAAAATCTTGAAAAGATGTGTTGCTGGATGAGAGATAATTGAAATGCTAAAGGCTTGTCATGATGAACCTTGTGGTGGCAATTTTACAAGAAAAAATATTGCATATAAAGTGTTGTAGGCTGGTTATTACTGGCCTTCACTATTCAAGGATGTAGCCAAGCATGTGAGCTAGTGTGATCAATATCAGAGGATGGGCATACCTACTATTAGATATGATATGCTACTCCAACAACATGTTCACATTGAACCATTTGATAAATAGGGAATGGAATTCATAGGACCTATTAATCTACAATCAGGAGGTAAGAGGTATATCCTAGTTTATACTGACTATGTGACAAAGTGGGTTGAAGTACAAAATTTACATGATCCAAAGAAGAAAACTATAGCATATTTCTTGTATTCATCAATTTTTACAATATTTGGGGTCCCAAGGGAGATCACAACAAATGAAGGACCTCAGTTCACATCAAGGATGATCCAAGAACTCATGCAACAATACAAAATTACGCATAACAAAACCACTCCCTACCATCCATAGGAAAATGGGCAAGTTGAGGTGGTCAATAGAGAATTGGAGAATATCCTGAAAAAGATATTGTAACAACATAGGAAGGACTGGGCTACTAGATTACCAGAAGCAGTGTGGAACTACAGGACCACCTGGAAGACTACTACTAGTTTCACACCATTTCAATTAGTCTATGGAAAAATAGCCATGATGCCTATAGAGTTTAAATTTAAAACACTTAGGACTACTATAGAATTGAATATCAATATGGATGATGCACAAAAAGATAGAATTTAGTAGCTTAATCAGCTAAATGAATACCACCTTGAGGTTTTATAGAAAACAAAGATCATTAAAAAATAAAGGGTCAAGTGGCATGACCGCCACACTAGGCCAAAGCAGCTTAAAGTGGGATAATGGGCATTACTCTATGATTCTCGATTCCAGTAAAGGAAGGACAAGCTCATGCAATGTTGGATGGGGGTATATGAAGTGAATGAAATCATCAATAATAGGGCTATAAGAGTTTGAACAATAGATGGCAGTAATATTACCTTAACAGTCAATGGCCACTGCCTGCATCCATGCTATGTGTTTGAAGCATACATGATTGAGTTTAGATTAGGCATGGGGGAGATCCTAGTTGATTATGATTTTATCTTGAGTTAGCGAGATGTGGACCTAGTCCACATAGTACCAAAGATAATTATTCTTTCAAAAATTTCTTTTTTTTTAGTTGCATTTTTGTTTTGCAGGAACAATGCCCTTTGTGCAATTGTTAGGCAACCTAGGAGACCTAGGCCTAACAAGCACAAGATCCATGAACCTGCACTTTCCAAGATTTCTAAGAGAATTTTCTTGAAGTAGGAGTAGTTGGTCCCCATTCAGAGAGGAATACTAAACTTGAACCTGCACAAGAGTGTTTGGATTGGTCTTTTTGAACAATAAAAAAGTCAACTACTAGTTCAGGTGTGAATACTGATTTTGTACCTGTTTTTCAATTAGAAGCACTTAAAGGCCTGATCAAACTAAAAATGAATATATAAGGATAAGTTAGCACCCATTGAATAAAAAAAAAACACCATATTTTTGTATTTTATGGGGAGGCACCTACTTACCATTATTAGAGAAGGCACATGTGTCCTATTGTACGATGGAAGGTGCTTGCATCTTGTTGTACAGTGAAAGGTACCTGCATCCCATTGTATGGCAGAAGGTGCCTATATCTCATTGTACGGTAGAAGGTTCCTGCATCTCATTGTACAGTGGAAGGCACTTGCTTCCCATTATACGCTTCATGGTGCCCAACTCCCAGTATGTTACGAAGATGGCACCTACGTCCCAATTATTTGGTATATCAACGCTTGAATCCCAATTTTTTAGGAGAATGATCGACTTCCAGTTTGTGGTAAGCTAACACCAAATAGTCTTAGCATATGTAAAAAAAAATGAAGTTTGTATAAATTTTGTTTTATAAGTACGACACCCGATAGTTAGAAAAAATGTGCTTGCTTCACATGTTAGGCATAAGCACCTGATTGATAAGGCGCCTGATTCCCATGTTAAGTAGAGTGCCTAACTTATAAGGTGCCTACTTACAATATAATCAAATTAATCGATTACCATGATGCCTATTTTTAGTTTCCAATGCACCTGCATGCCATAATTCAAAAAGGTGCCCGATTTCCATACGAAAAAGGTTCCTGATTTCTATTTACTATGACCAATTTATGCCTTGATAGAATAACATGTTAGCATTGGGATGTGGTCCAAGCCACATCAGAACCCCATGCATGTGCAAATATAAATCCACAATGGATAAAATTAAAAGTTGACATTAACCAACTTCTGAGGAGGGGACGTTTGTCATCCCAAGGTAATATGTTTTTCTAATTTTTATTTTTAATTTTTGTAGGATTTATTGAATAACCCATAGTGCAGCTACCAAGAACCAATCACGTCCAAGAAAATTTATTACATGGTAACCATGGCCATAATTGTCCATTGTGGTTTACCCCATCATCACATGCCAACCAAAAGCGATGCACCATGAATGTTTACACATATGCACCCACGAAACGAATTTAGGTGCATGTTTAAATTTTTTGTTTCTTGTCTATATTATTTTCATGAATATGCGTGTTTATGAAAATATGCCGGCACAACCCCCCATTATTACCCTAACCACTTGAATAAATCCACTTGACATGGTGCTCTATGGCACACCTCTGATTGGTCGACAGTTTATGGTTATCATCTCTACACAATCAAGCACATGCTAAAATGAAATTTACTATGGATAACCATAATCATAGTTGTTTTAAAAAGTTATTTACCATCTACTGTGTATCCAATTTTAGTAAAAAAATAGAGTAGTGAGATACAATAGTAATTCAAAGGGGAGGCAGTAACATTGTTGAGTGAATTGTGAACTAGAGGTAAAGCATGGGGGAAAAGTAAAAAAATCACAACCTTAAGAAGAGTAAGCCGATTGATTTCTCAGGTATTTATTTAGATATCCAAACACAGTTGGATGCTTCAAAATGGATGGACTATTGCTGACTAGTTAGTTAGGGCAAGGATGCGGTAGTAGAAAATGAATTTTTGGCATCGATGAGTGATGGGGTCATGCGCATGTAGGGGCTGGAGATCCCAGTCATTGAGGATTATATATCCAGAGTTACGGGCCTCCCTCTTATAGGGGAGTACACATACAAGGAGGATAACCTTACCCTCTATGCATAGAGATTTTTTAGGGCACAAAATAAGTACCTGATGCACATTGGCTTGTCAAAATGACACATTCTTGACCTCTAGAGGGGAATTTTTGAACATATCATCTATTTCTTCACATGCTCTAGTAGGTACTCCCACCTGAATGTAAACCACTTCCATTTTCTCAATAATATTCTATATGGAAATAAAATCAATGTCCCCCACTACCTTACATGCATCTTGAAAGATGAGGCCAGGTGATACTAGGTAGGCACTACCTCTACCCTAGATCACCATGGCTTGATTTCTATCTTGGTGAGATATGTAGAGTCACATATAAATGTGACATTTGAGGAAGATGTGGGTACTAGTGTAGTGGAAGGGGCACAAGTAGAGGAGGAGGTATCAATTCAAAATGAATAGTCAACCTAGGAGGTGATAGAACAAGAAGAAACGATGTTTGCATCCCAACCTATAGGAAATACAAGGGAAGCAGGATAGGCCTCATCCTCTAATTTTCCCCAATTTTGGGAAGAAGTAGGGCAGACTCCATCCCCTTATGTACCCTAATTTTAGGATGAGGGAGAGAAGGATTTCATGCATATATCCACCAGGATGTGAAGAAAAATAATGAGGGCGTTTAATATGGTTTTGAGCTCATCTGATGAGGAGACACCAATAAATGAGCTCAATAAGGAGGAGTAATTGACCCACATTTTATAGGACATTTCTTGTGGGCCAACTCCTCAAAAGAAGGTAGACATGGCAGATGTACCACCAGAAGTCTAGGTGGAGGATTTGCAACAATAGTTGTAGGTTTTGAAAGAATATGCTTCCACTTGGGAAGGCAAATTTAAATAAGAACGATCTCTATTTGAAGAGTCCAGAAAGGAGGCCACCTTAAAAATACATGAATTGTATTAAATAATTTGGAAATTATGGAGACAATTACAGTTGTAGGGTGGACCAAGAGGTGCCAAGCAACCGTCCAGGGTTGATGTAGTAGTGTAGACCAATGGGACAATAGAAGTGTCCCATAATGATAAATAAACATAATAGGAAAACATTATTGCAATGGAATTAGAGCAGCCCTACCCTATTATACATCCCCCTCTATAGAGCAGGTAATTCAAGAGGATGAGGTTGAAGTGGAAGAACCTCAAAATGTGGAGTAACCTACAACAGAGGGAGAAGAAAGGGAAAATGATATAGAGGCTGAAAAGCCTAAAATTATAGGCAAAGAGGGAGAGGAAAAGCACTCTCCAATTGATGTAGGGGCCATACAACCTCAATAAGGAGTAGTTCCTGATGTGCAAAAGTAGTTGTGGAGGAAAAAGAGGCTCAGCAACCTAAATCCCCTATACCCTAGGAGGATCAGCAGCCTGAATCCCTTGTACACTAGCAAACAACAACTGCACCAACATAAAAAGCCATAAGGCCATAAGGCCTTAGAATATCAAGCTGAGATAAAAATAAAAATCCATAAGGCCATCTCAATGATGACCTAGAACCAGAGTGAGAGTTGAAAAATTGAAGGCCTTGGGAACTGAATATAACAAGGAATCAAATCTGGATTCTGATGAGGAATGGAAGGCAACAAAGAATCTATTTTATTCCTAAAAATAGAAATTTGAGGAGCTAAGGAGGAAATTAAGGTAGACAAGAATAACTAGAAGAAGGCCTCCAAGAAAGCACTTAAGGAATCAGAAAAGGAGGCCAGAAAATAATTTGGAAGACCTTGCAAGAAGATTTTAGATGCTCAACTTGAGCAGTACTGGTATTTGTATGGATCATAGGATGGAAATGCTTTGAGGATGTAGGTATATTTTATGTAGATGGGATTTCTAGGCCCTGTGTAGAAGGAAGATCTTGCATTGAGAAATAGAACTCCCCCTATGTCAAAAATAGAGGTCAAAGCTGAATCTAAGCATGACCCAACAAGGTTAGATTTTCCCACAACCAAGGTTTCTAAGGAATATAGCATCCCATTTGGAGATAAGGAATAAGTGCATATGGATGAGAAGTTGCCACCTCACCACAAGTACTGGAAAATGGCTGAGACTGCATTCTAGAAGGATGCCACTATCTTCTCTGGTTTTTATCTAAAAATTGATTAGGGCAAAGTGTCCTGGACCAGAGAACCACCCAAGAAGAGAGTAGGGCCAAGTGAACCAATTCGATGCAATAAATTCCAAAAGAAAAAGAGTCAGGAGATAGCAGCTCCCAAGGCACCAAAATGGTGAAAGCCCCAAGACAAAAAGAAAGGCAAGGCAACTTAGAGAAAGAGGAAACATACCAAACAAACGTATTGAGATGAAGTGAATAGAAATGGTAATTACCAATTCAAAGTGGCACAGGGATGTGCCACCCCTTAAGCATGGGGGGATGATGAGCCACAAAATTGCTCATTTTTTGTAATATTTTTTTCATAATGTGTGGCATATATTCTTGTAAATATAAATATTTTATGGAAATTATATATATAATTAATAATTTATTTTGCATGTTCTCAAATATTTGTCTTTAAGTATAATTTGTGTAGATTTAGTAGAAATTGTTGCATTTTGACATGTCTTTGTTGAGGTACCACTCGAACTTGGCACTTAAAAATTAATGATAGAAAAACATTTGCGGAATATTGATAAAGAGGTACGAAGTCAGGCACATAAGTTCTTTGAAGCGCCTAACTTTCGTGAGGCACCTAACTATTAGGCGCCTGATTTTCGTTAGGCACCTGATTCCCATTGTACAATAGAAGGCGTCTACTTCCCATTATATGATAGAAAGTACCTAATTTTTGTTATGTGATAGAAGGCAACCGCTTCCTGAATTATACATACAAAGCACCTACTTCTCAACTTCTTCAACCACGACGCATGATTTCCGTTAACGTCAAACTTTAGTATGACTTTGTGGTCGATAGAACAGATTGAAAACTTTGGCAACCAACGTGAAGGGATTTCCAACATTACAACCAAACATGGGACAATGTAAAAGGTAACTCACCACCCATTTTTTAGCTTATACAAAAATAAATTATATAAGTCGGGTAAATCAAATATCAATGTATTCTAAAAATAGATGAAGAGAACTTACAGAAACATATTCTAGAAATAATGCAGAAATAATAACTAAGGAAATAATGACACCATTCAATGCACATATAACACACAAGATTTACTCTGGTTCACCCAATTTGGGCTAGTCCAGCAAACAAGAGTCTATCCTCCTTAATATATTATTCTCTCACTTGTTCCTCAAATGGGGCATTACAATAATTATATAAGGAAACTCATACAACCCTAAAACACCAAGTGGTATTAGGGTACCGTGGATAAAACACCGTGGGCTAAACCACCCACACCCACTAACCACCCACCAACCGTGGGAATCCCGGGGGCCGCTCCAAAAGTAGCGATAAAAGTAGGTGAAAAGTAGCGATAAAAGTAGGTGAAAATTTTTGTCACCGACTTCGTCGGCTATTCTTAGCTGGTCTTTGCCAGCATCTTTCACTTTCACCGTATCCGAGGGTGTCCCCCAATGCACCCCGAGCCATCACCTATTATGTAATCACCTTTACCGTAGCCGGGGGTCCGGCAAAGAATGAGACATATTCAAAATTCTCCCACTTGTTGAATACTTTGCCAGACCCATTTCAATTGAACAAAATCTAAAATTTTCAGTGCTTACAGCCTTGGTTAAAGCATCTGCAACATTTTCCTTGGTGTCTACCTTTTCCAACAACACTTTCCTCTGTTCAAGCATGTCCCTAAAAAAATGGAACTTTGTATCAATGTGCTTCGTTCTTGAATGGTAAGCAGGGTTCTTTGCCAAAAATATGGCACTCGATCATCACGATTTATCTTCATAGCTCCTTGAAAGAACCCAATTTTAGCGCATAGTCTTTGCAGCCATACAGCTTCCTTACTTGCATCGGTGGCTGCCATATACTCAGCTTCAATAGTTGAAAGAGCAACAACAGTCTGCCTCTTTCTCATCCAACTAATGGCCCCTTCGAACAAATTGAATACATAAGCACTAGTATATCTTCTTCTGTCCAGATCTCCAGCCCAATCTGCATCAACAAACCCTTCTATATCCAATTGTTTGTTTTCTTTACCTGTACCCTCATAGAAGATTGTAAAATCAGAGGTGCCACGCAAATATCTAAACACCCTTTTCATAGCAGTCCAATGCTCTTTACCAGGTTTAGACATATATCTACTCAAGACTCCCACTGCATGGGCAATGTCTTCTCTAGTACAAACCATGGCATACATTAAACTACCTACAACATTTGCATAAGGAATATGTGACATTTCCTTTACCTCTTCTTCTGTCTTTGGACATTGTTCAGTAGAAAAATTTTCACCTAAAGAAATAGGTACCTTCACCGGTTTGCAATCTTGCATATTGAACCTTTTCAACACTGTCTCAACATAATTTTTCTGATCCAGCCACAACCTTCTGTTAGAGCGATCTCTTTTTATTTGCATACCCAATATAAAATTTGTAGGGCCAAGATCCTTCATGTCAAATTGTGATGCCAACTAAGACTTTACTTCCCTGACCAGTTTCTTGCTATTTCCAATTAGTAACATGTCATCAACATAAAGAACTATAATGACAATTACATTACCAATTTTCTTTGAATACACACAGTGATCAACATTGCTACGAAAAAAACCAATTCCTAAAACATAAGTATCAAATTTTTGGTACCACATTCTAGGTGATTGTTTCAGTCCATACAATGATTTCTTTAACTTACATACCGAGATCCTCCTTTCCCTAGCAACAGTGAAACCTTCAGGATGCCTCATATAGATTTCTTCCTCCAAATCTCCATGAAGGAATGCAGTTTTCACATCCATCTATTCTATTTCAAGATCAAATGCAGTAGCCACAACTAACATAAATCTAATTGATGTTAGCTTTGCAACGGGAGAAAAAACTTCACCATAATCAATTCCTTCAACCTGGGAAAAACCTTTAGCAACTAGGCGAGCTTTATATTTCTCCACTTTACCTTCAGCATTCTGCTTCTTCTTAAAGATCCACTTGCAACCTATTGCTTTCCTACCACTTGGTAATTTCACTAAATCCCATGTTCTGTTATTTTTCAGGGACATCATTTCCTCATCCATGGCCTCTTCCCAATGGTTTGCCTCTCCAAAATTAATAGCTTCTCTAACTATTCTAGGATCTTCATCAGTAACAGATAGTACAAAAGAAGTAGGAAAAGCAGATGGACTGTACCTTTCAGGTTGCTTCCTTTCCCGTGTTGATCTCCTTACCACAGGTGTATGAACCTCTTCTTCATCCTCTTCCAGATCCTCACCTGTATGCTCCTCTTCCATATCGTCATCTGTATGCTCCTCTTCCAGATCCTCTTCTGTTTGATTGTTTTCCATGAGATCAAATTGGACCGTTCCAGGTTCCTCTTCTGTAACTACCTTCCTGGAATCACTGATCATCTCCCTAAACACCACATCTCTACTATACACTCGTACTTTTAGTTTTTGGATTCCAAAGTTTATATCCTTTAACACCATATTTATAACCAATAAAGATACATTTAACAGCCTTATTATCTAGCTTACTTCTTTTCTCCTTTGGAATATGCATGTATGCATCATAGCCAAAAACTCTGAGATGTGAAATAGAAGGTTTCTTACCAAATAGAGCTTCAAATGGAGTTTGATCTGGCAATGCTGATGTAGGTGACCGATTTTGCAAGTAGCATGCTGCACTCATTGCTTCTGCCCAGAATTCCTGTGCCAAACCTGCACCACTGAGCATACTTCTAGCCTTCTCCATCAGTGATCTGTTCAACCTCTCTGCAACTCCATTTTGTTGAGGTGTATATGAAGTAGTCTTCTGTCTTGCAATACCACATTGCTTAAAAAATTTCTCAAATACATTAGAACAATATTCCCCTCCATTATCAGACCTCAACACCTTAATCCTTTTATCAGTTTGATTCTCAACAAGTGCTTTAAATTCCTTAAATTTTTCAAACACTTCATATTTGCTCTTAAGAAAGTAAATCCATGCATATCTTGAAAAATCATCAACAAAGGAAGCATAATATCATGATTTTCCAAGAGACGAGAATAGAAACAGGACCAAAAATATCACTGTGGATCAAATCTAGTACCCCACTAGATCTTGTGGCACGAGATGGAAAACTAACCCGATTCTGTTTTACCATAAATACAATGTTCACAGAACTCGAAAGACATTGAGTGATTAGGGATACCATGAACCATACCTTTTGTGTACAGGGTACGCAATACCTTTTCTCCAATATGTCCCATCCTTTGATGCTACAGTGTTGAGCTTTTATCAGAATCAGCCTCAGGAACAGTTGAGCTATTGCACTCATTTGTCATAGTGCTTCCCAATAGCTTATACAATGTTCCAATCCAAACTCCCCTTGCCAAAACCATTGATCCACGAACCATTTTGCATGAATCCTTGCCAAAACTGACATTCACTGCTGCATCGGCCATTTTGCTTACCGAAATCAAATTTCTAGCAAGTCCGAAATATGCATCACACCTGGTAGGGTCTTAACCCTACCATCCTGCAGAAAAATTTTCACTCTTCCACGACCCATGATTATGAGTGGTGAATCATCTCCCAATAGTACCTCCCCTCCATCATATCTTTCATATTCACTGAACCACCCTCTATGAGGAGTCATATGAAAAGAGGCACCAGTATCAATCAACCAATCATTTTTATCTGATCGTGTGGAGCACGATGAGCAGGATGCCAGATATACATCCCCTGCTTCATCAATGGATTTATTCATCTCTATGGAAGTTGATTCATCAGAATTTTTTCCAGACTCAGCTTTCTTTGATCTGTAATCCTTCTTCATATGACCAGGCTTGCCACAATTCTAGCATTTTCTCTCAAACTTCCCTCGAGACTTGGATCTACCTTTAGACTTAGACCTATCACCATATCTAGATTTGTCCTTCTCCTTGGCACGCCATATCACTGTTAGGTCTTCCTTAGATGTGCCCTCCATGGCTTTTCTCCTCATATCCTCAGATAATAGAGATGCCACTATATCTTCAAACTTCAATGTGGATGAAGTTGTACTACCAATTGCTACTACTAAGTTATCCTATGAATCTGGTAAAGAGCATAACAAAGTAATGCATTTATCTTCCTCACTCAACTTAATTTCTATAGATGTTAGTTGACTTACCACTGTATTGAATGCATTTAGATGATCTGCAACTGAATCCCCGTCATGCATCCTAAGATTGTACAGTTTCTTTCTGAGGAATAATTTGTTCACTAGGGACTTCGATTGATACAAAGCCCCTAACCTCTCCTAGAGATCCTTCGCTGTAGCTTCTCCCGAAACATTTATGAGCACCGAATCTGCAAGACACAGTCGAATCAGACTCCTTGCTTTTCGATTCATCTTCTCCCAATCTTCATCGAAAGTACCCGTAGGTTTTGTTTTTTTTGAAATAGCAGCCCACTGATATCTGTCCACGAGCATATCTTCCATATTTAACTTCCATAGCTCAAAAATTTTATCGTCAAATTTCTCGATCTCTATCCTTGAATGATTTCCTGACATTTTTCCTTCAAAATCCTTCTGCGTAACTCCCACTCCAGAATAGGTTTCCTCTCACTCCTAGAAACCCTAGATCTTCTTCAAACGAATTTAAACCCTAGCAATAAAGGCGTCCCCCTATGGCTAATGACTTGGCTCTGATACCAAATGAAGAGAACTTATAGAAACATATTCTAGAAATAATGCAGAAATAATAACTAAGGAAATAATGACACCATTCAATGCACATATAACACACAAGATTTACCCTGGTTCACCCAATTTGGGCTAGTCCAGCAAACAAGAGTCTATCCTCCTTGATATATTATTCTCTCACTTGTTCCTCAAATGGGGCATTACAATAATTATATAAGGAAACTCATACAACCCTAAACCACCAAGTGGTATTAGGGTACCATGGATACAACACCGTGGGCTAAACCACCCACACCCACTAACCACCCACCAACCGTGGGAATCCCGGGGGCTGCTCCAAAAGTAGTGATAAAAGTAGGTGAAAAGTAGCGATAAAAGTAGGTGAAAATTTTCGTCGTCGACTTCGTCAGCTATTCTCAACTGGTCTTTGCCAGCATCTTTCACTTTCACCGTATCCGAGGGCGTCCCCCTACGCACCCCGAGCCATCACCTATTACGTAATCACCTTTACCGTAGCCGGGGGTCCGGCAAAGAATGAGACATATCCAACAATAGAATACACTGAAATATCATGATATTTTGCCTGATTCCTCAAATCAAGCAAATATTTGTAACAACAAATCATGTGTTGATTCATCCTAATAATTATAATAGGGTTGGCTGCATACCTTATAAATATGCAGACCATCTCTAAAGAAAACCCCCCAAACTTTTTATGTAATTTTCTTTTGTTGTAAATTGTTAATAAAATCTATGCATTTTTCTTGTAAAAACATCTTCTAAGCGTCTGGTGATAATTATACCATGGGAAGAACCTGATAAAAATGTGGGCCTAATTACAACAGAGTTCTTCCCTATTTACTCTATTTTCTAGAATTGTTTTAATAGATTAATTTATTTCTAGTTATTTCCCCTATTTTCTGTAATTTCTAGCAAGGTAATTAGTTATATTTTAAATGTTTTCAATATTGTTTCTTGAACTTAGCATGTGATTATTTGTTTACACATAAACTCCAATGAATACCAAAAATCCCCTAAACCATAATCCAAGTGAATCATATCTGAAGGATAAATTACTAGTATAGATTTTACACGACTGCTCACAAGACTACGAGCTACCTTGGGTTGACAATTAAATGGAGGCAATTAATTGAACTATAGAAAAAACTAACCAATGTTTTTCCCAACAAAGGGTACCATCAATCGCTCAAAGGATGAAAGTAGATCATACTGTCATCCTTGGTTTATCATCCTTGGTTTGGCATGCACTCAAAGGATGAAAGTCGATCATAACCACATTATTTTTAGTAGCTGACAAGTGTAGGGTTCAAATCACAGGGGCTACTTCCACCAAACCTATTCCACCTCATTATTGTTGATTTAGCGTAAAGGGAACCACCAGTCACTCAAGATTCGTACCATTGTTAGCAATTTGGCATGCACTCAAAGGATTTAGATTAGACTACTACCTTTGCAAACATGTTGCCCTTGAGGTTTCAACCTGAGTGATATTGGTAAGTGCATCACCATAAAAGCACTTAACAATCCACCTAACCCTCAAGAACACTATAAAATAAAGTGGATGGATATTAATCTCCTATTGCTAAGTATAACTCTCAATCTTTCATATCCAAGTAACAAATTTACATGTAAAAATTAAGTGTATTTTTATCTCTAAAATTGAAATATTTAAATCTAAATCAATTGACATTGTGAGGAGTTTAAATTCCATCGTATCCTACAATGTCTTTCTTCTTAGTTGTTACGATCCACCATAGAATTTTTTCGTAAAATATTTTATTTATCCACTCGTTATCAATCTTGAACACAAAACATGTATGCTAGTTTTTTTTTTTATCTGGTAGGGTAAGACATTTGAGTTAAGTCAGAAGACTCTATCCAAAACTAAAAAAAATAGGTCTCAACAAGTGGTAGTTTGGAATCTCAAGAGAGGATAATTTTTTTTGGTTATATAGGAGAGTTTATTACAGTCATTATTTTTAGTAACTAGGCAGTACAAGGTTTAAACCACATGAAATGCTCTCAACAAATGTATTCATCTCATTCTTATTGACTCGGTGTGATATGGGAACCACCATTCTTATTGACCCAGTGTGATATGGGAACCACCATTCTTATTGACCTAGTATGATATGGGGACCACCAGTCGTTTGGGGTCCATACCATCATCACCAGTCTGGTGCGTACTCACATAATTTAGACCAGACTACTACCTTTGCAAAGGGTTGAATTACCCAAGGCTTTAACCTAGGTCTCTTCTTAGTAAGTTTCTAACCACACCTGCACTTACCAATCTATCTAAATCTTGGATGTGAGAGGATAAACTTATCAATCACACAGTTTCATATCTAACCCTTGAAGGTAAGAGGATACACTTATTAATCACAGTTTCTTGGTAAATATGATTCAAGATCATAAAGTTATACAGGAAAATATGCCTTAGGTTCTACTATGTGTCAATAATATCTCCTTTCACTTTTGATTTCCCATATGAGTCGTCATGATCAATAATAGTTTCTCTAACTACCTTGAGTCATCAACAACCCCACCACTTTTAGCACTTTATATTTTCACTATTGATTTGAGTCTACATAAATTCACCTCATGGATTCTCTTCATTAGGTAAATAATTTTCCTAGATTGTTCAAAATCAATCTTGAATAAACCTTCAACACCCACATGCAAACATAGTTGATGTTGCATAATATCAAAAAAAATAAGTGTTACCTATAATTAATAGCATGAGAGGACACTAAAATTTAATTGATAATAACTATTAATTACAGTTGGTTAATGTAAGAATATCAACTATACACACAACTTCTACTATGACCTTCACATATTTGATAATGTAGAATACTCATAGTCCAAGATTTTTAAGTACTTTCTTCTTCATTAATGGACTAGTTATTAGTCTAAACCCATCACATTAGTTTAAGAGGGATCATAGTGTTTATAATTATTGAAAATATAATTTGGATGAATACTATAGTCTTCTCTCCATAGTTAAAACTATTGTTATAAAATTCCTTTCAATAATTGAATGCTTTGGAGATCCACTAAATGGATCAACAAAGAGTAAGGAAATCTTAGTTCTTTCTTTGTAATAACTTTGATTTGCTACAAATATCCAAAAAGATAAATAAATAAATAAGGCTATTATTTATATTTACGATTCAAAATATCACTCCTAATATGATTAGAAGGCTTGCACATATAATTGGTTAGAAGGGAAACTCAGTAGCCCATCAAGTGTACAAATTAAATTACAACTTGATTAAAAAAATTTGAAACCATAAAATATACATAATAGACACATTTTCATATTAGAATATTACATGAATGCATACAGTTTCATATCTAACCCTTGGAGGTGAGGGGATACACTTATCAATATCAAGAGAGGATAATTGTTTTTACTTACATAGGAGAGTTGGTTACAGTCATTAGTTTTAGTAACTAGACACATTTTCATATTAGAATATTACATGAATGCATACATTTTCATATCTAACCCTTGGAGGTGAGAGGATACACTTATCAATATCAAGAGAGGATAATTTTTTTTGGTTACATAGGAGAGTTGGTTACAGTCATTATTTTTAGTAACTGGTTAGTGCAGGGTTTTAACCACATGTACTACTCCCAACAAACCTATTCATCTCATTCTTATTGACCCAGTGTGAGATGAGGACCATCATTTTTATTGACCCGATGTGAGATGAGGACCACTGGTCACTCAAGGTTCATACTATCATCATCAGTTTGGTGCACACTCACATGATTCAAAGCAAACTACTACCTTTGCAAAGGGTTGACTTCCCCAAGATTTGAACTTAGGTCTCTTCTTAATAAATGCCCAACCACACCTGCACTTACCAATCTATCTAACCCTTGGAGGTGAGAGGATACACTTATCAATCACATAGTTTCATATTATATTTATATATTTGATATACTCTTGGCTTTCCATCATTTTATTTTATTTGTTGGTTCAGAGAATATTTGTATGTATTTATTTGTCCTCATATCTCTATTCTAAGAAATTTATTTTTTATAATAGACATCCATAATTATAATTAATTTTTTTATAATTATAACTATATTTTCTTAATGATAATTATGTATCTTTTTATTTGTAAAATATTTATAATAATAAATTTAACTAAAAGATTCTATTTATTAATACTAAAATTCACTTTGTTTTTTATAATACATTATATTAAAGGAAGCATTTAATATTTATCTAATAAACTTTAATTTATAAAAAAACTAAAAAAACTTTGCTTATTTATTTATTTTGATTTTTATTAGAGTACATAGAATAATTTAGCTTAGCCAATTCTATATTAAATTTAATGCAATTATGGTAAAAAATCTACAAATCAAATACTATTATTCTTAATTTTAGTAAACTTTAATTTCTCTGGTTTATGGGACTTTTTATTTTTTATTTTTCTTTTTTGGGTTACATAAGAGGGTCACAACCACATTATTTTTAGTAACTAACAAGAGCAAGGTTCAAACCACAAGGTTGCTTTCACCAAACCTATTATACTTTGTTATTGTCGATCCCTATTCTTCTTCGTTATTATTGATCCGACGTGAAGGGGACCACAAGTCGCTCGAATAAGGCTGCTTTCACCAAACCCAATCCGCTCAAATAAGGTTGTTTTCACCAAACTTATTTTGTTTCGTTATTGTTGACCTAACGTGAAGGAGACCATCGGTTGCTCGAATAGGGCTACTTTTATTCGTTGCTTCCACCAAACCTATTCCGCTCAAATAGGGCTACTTTCACCAAACCTATTTTGCTTCATTATTATTGACTTGACGTGAAAGGGACCACTGGTTGCTCGAATAGGGTTGCTTTCACCAGACCTATTCCGCTTCGTTATTGTTTACCTGACGTGGAGGGGACCACCGATCACTTGAATAGAGCTGCTTTCATTCACTTCTTCCACCAATTCTATTTCACTTCGTTATTGTTGACCTGACGTGAAGGAGACTATTGATCGCTCGAATAAGGTTGCTTTCACTAGACCTATTCCGCTTTGTTATTGTTGACTCGACGTGAAGGGGACCACCGGTCGCTCGAAGATTTGTTGCTTCCACCAAACCTATTCCACTTCATTATTGTTGACCTGACGTGAAGGGGACCATCGGTCGCTCGGGATTCGTATCATCATCGTCGGTCTAACGCGCACTCAGAGAATTCAGATCAGACTACTACCTTTGCAAACAGGTTGTCCTCAATGTTTAAACTGTTGTCTTTTGAACTTAGGTGTCTTCTTGGTAAGTGTGCCTGGCCAAACACGCACTTACCAATCCACCTAACCCTCGTCGATGTATGTATAACAATGTTAACAATCCTTTCATATTATATATGTCCAATCCAATAATTTGGAATTTAGTTCTATATAAAAATATAAGTTTCAAACTCTGAATGTATGGTAATCTCTCATTATTAAACATAGCTCTCATTTCATATCTTAGTAACATGCATTTTAATGAAACATTTAAATCTAAACCAATTGACGGTGCGAGGATATATTTGCACGTGAAAATTAAGTAGAATCTCTAAAATTGAAATATTTAAATGTAAACCAATTGACGGTGCGAGAATATATTTGCACGTGAAAATTAAGTTAATTCTAATCTCTAAAATTGAAATATTTAAATCTAAACCAATTGACGGTGCGAGGATTTTATATTCCCTATAATCTCTTGCAGCTTAGTTCTCACGAGCCGCCACATAATTTTTTACTCAAATATTTTATTTACCTGCGTGGTGCCAATTTTGAACACAAAACGTGTAGGGTAGTTTTCTTTTTTTTTAATCTTATAGGGTAGGAGTTTCTTTCTTTTTTTTATAAATTTTGAACACAAAACGTTGAAGACGTTTGAGTTGCGAGTAAGAAGACTCAATCCAAGTCAACAACGAGAATGGAAGGTCTGAACAGAATGGTAGTTTGGAATGTAAATAGAGAGGATACACTCATCAACTGCTCTGTTTCATATTTATATATTTCATTTACTTTTGGCTTTCCATCATCAATCTCATCAGCAACAAATCGTTAAGGGTCTGAAACATACATTTCAGTGATAGAAACTCGGCGATATTACAAATTCTTGAATATCGCATTCTTGATCTCAGTAAAATTTGCTTTCCAAGCTACGTGCGAGTGATAGAGTCAGTGTCATACTTTTTCATTCAGATCAGACTAAGAATGGCCATACTTCCCACCGCCACTAGGAATGCGACCGATGATTCTAAAAATGAATTATCAACAAGCTGTGATAGAGGAGACAGAGAAAACAGATTAAGGAAAGCAAAGAGAAGAATATTCCTGTGACAGTGTTTGCCTTCGCTTCTCCACGGGTAGGAAACCTTTCATTTTACGAAACACCTCCATGAGATTGGCGTCAAGGTCTTGCGCTTGGGAACCAGATTACCATGGACAGCAGCAGCTCGCCCTCGTTGAAGCGACTTTCAAGGGACTGAAATGCCTTTCAAACCTTCAGGATTAAGAAATTCAGCTCTAGTTAACGAGCACAGCGACCTACTGATTGAGAAACTTCAAATTCTTCATAGCTGGTGGTAGCGGAGAAATAAAGAAGTGGTGAGGCGTATTGATGGCATGTGGTATACTCTCCCACAACTCTTACTCCCGTTCCCCTCCAACTCCAGCATCGAAAAAGCCAGCTCTATGCTAATCTAATCCATTCTTATTCATAATTACTGGTTGGTTTTTTATTTGGATTTCCCGTTTCGGATACGAGAAGTATGCTGTTGACATTTGAAGTTTGAAGGGGACGTATTTGTAAAGTCAGAGTCTCTTACACAGATTAGTAACAAGGTGATACATAATAACACCTGAAGAATAATTTGGTTAAAATTGCAAAAACATATAAAAGAATTTCATGACCATGACAAGATGCATTCATTAAAAAAAACATTGAATTGGACAAAGAACCCTTATTGAATAAGAATAAGGTCAATGATGTTGATATGATTATATGTATTCTTTAGGAGGATTATAATGAATGTGGATGTTATTATCAACAACATTTATGGTTTCTTAATATCAACTAAGGATTTATTCCAATCATTGGAAGAGATTTATGCCATGTACATATATATGAGATAATAGTAAATGGTATAGAAGATCGTGTGAATGAATCCATAAGGAAATATGATTTGGACAAAGAACCCTTGTGAATGAATCCAAAAGGAAATATAATTTGGACAAAGAACCCTTTCTGGATAAGGGTAAGGTCGATGATGTTGATATGATTAGATGTATTCTTTAGAAGGATTATAATGAATATGGATGTTATCATCAATAAAATTTATGGTTTCTTAATACTGACTAAAGATTTATTCCAATCATTGCAAGAGATTTATGCCATGTACATACATGAGATAGAATAAAAATTGGTTTAGGAGATTGTATTAATGAATCTATAAGGAAATATGTAGAAGTATACTTGCAAGCTTCTTTTCAATTGTATAAAAAATGTTGCCAAGGGTGAAATATTTTTCTTTGGATTTCAAAAGGTCAAATAGTTAAAAGTTTAGAAAATAATAGTTGGAGGTTTGATCTTATAGTTAGGTAAGCAATATTGGATTGCATCATGAAGCATAAGCAAATAAATTGTTATAGGTATAAAGAATGGGATAGAATAGAGAACTTTGAAGTAGTTAAGATTTAAATTTCCTATGAGATTAAATTTGAGAAGTAGATTAAATGGTTTGTAAGTGAGGGAAGGTCAACCTTATATAATTTGAAACACAAGTTTGTATTGCGCACAAAACCTAAAATTTGTATATATTTAAATTTTTACAATTGTATGTCTCTTGGTTATCTCAAGAGACTCTTGGTGCTTCATCTTCTTATCTAATTGTTCAACTTCTCTCAACTTCTTGTGATGTGTAACAATAATAATATATTAATTAAATAAAATCAAATAAATTTAATTAATTATATAACATCACCCCCTTATTAAATTATTTGGTATAGCAAATATTTTAAAATTTGAAGGTGTTGGTCATAGCCAAAAATGCATTGTTTTACAAAAAATACTATGCTGCTTAATTTTGAGTGTAGTAAAATAAAATTGTGGTCTAGCTATGGCTCTACCATTGGATCTTGATCTAGCTCTAGCACTAGGTCTAAATTTATCTCTAGCTTTAGATTTGGCTTAATTTTTAGCCTTAGCTCTAGCTTGGGATTTGGCTTTGGCTTTGGGTCTAGCTATAGCACTTTTTACCACACATTTAGACTATTTCATGTGATGTTTTACTATAGGTATTTTAAGAATAGCCTATGTCATATCTATAAATTTTATGTAGAATTTATGCATCTCTTGTGATTATATATTTTTTAAGCCTCCCTAAAAAGTCTTATGATTAGATCAATTTAAAGAAAAAATTACATTCGATTAAATACAACCATGACTATGGTCTCTCTCAACCACTAAAATTTATCTTATCTTTGTTCTATTTAGAGAGTAAAATATTCTCTTGTAGAATCCACTCAATATTTCCTTCACTTTATATTATTCTATCACATCCATCCATCCATAATCAACATATATTTTATTGGTAATTTTATCTTTATGCCAATAATATTCTTGTAAGTGATTCTTTACAGCATAAATTTCACACTCATGTAGATCCTTAAACTTAGTTATAACATGTCTTGGTTGTCCACAATGGCTATAAATTATTCTAGGAGTTTGATCCTCTGCAAAGGTTATTATTTTTAGAAACTTGGTCTCACCACTTCTTGTTTGACCATGATAACCAATGACTTCATTAATTTCAATTACATTTTGATTTATGGAATTTCATATACCTTGTTTGTGCCATTATATCCCATTATTTTCATTAATTTGGAGCCAATACATTTGGTTTTCTTTTCAAAGCACCCAATATCTTCATAATCGCCATGTTATTCATCAACATGGGCTTAAATATCACTAACAACAATAATATTCAAAAAACAAAACTCTTCATCATATATATGCTCTTCAACAACATGACCTTTGTCATGGCTAATTTAATAAACAAGATTGAGCATGAGATCATGATGCTCATATGTAATAGAAAAACCAATCTTACCAACAATATTTAAATCATTAATATTACAAGTGATATTTATCCTTTGGAAAAGCTTTCCTGTGTCACAAAAAATATTTTTCATTATAGGATTGTACTCATCTTCAACACAAATGCCACTATCACCAACGATATTCAAATTATTAGTACCACGAGAAAAATATATCTTCTAAATGAGATTGATTATGTCACAACAAATATTTGTCATAATGGGATTCACCTTTAAATTTTTATTTATTTTGTCTTACCTTTTACACTTTATATCAAAGATGTCAAGAATTATTAATACCATGTACATTGTCCTCACAACATCAATAGGTAATGCAACACAATTTTCAAAGCAATCTTCACAAGCATACTTCTTTGAGAATTGATTGTAAACAACATCTAAGTATTGAAAAGTCTCTACCTTCATGTACATGGAAATAAATATCTTTATCTCGTGTCATATACTTTTGAGCTTCATCTTGCTTCTTGAATTATTTCCTCCTAGATTTTCTTATTTCTTTATTTTAATTTTGTTTTTAAATATTATCTATCTCTCTCTCAAAAAAAAATTCTTTTCATCCTTTATATATATAAACCTTTTTTTAATATTTTAAAGAAAATACAATTCTAAAAAAAATTAAGTGGAGTTGAACTTTTTACTTCTAGGTTTAGAGTCTTCAACTTTACCATGGCATTAGAATAGCTAGTCAACGTTTTATGTTTTACATGTTTTTCCTTGCTTAAAAATTTATCCTTGTGAAAAGTTCTAAAAAATGACAAATGCTACTCCAATGATCATTAACTAAGTGAAGTCTTGTATACCAATAAAGTATAGCTTATTTTCCTTTAAATTTATTATCCATATTTCCATATGTTCCACTAGATCATGATTTATCCTTTAATAGTTTTAGTTTTCATCGATAATGATGACATCGTGTAGTCTAGATTTTGGTTAGTAATGATTGCAATAGATAAATCTCCTTAGGAACTCATACACAATAATTTATAAAATCGCTAGAGATTTTCTTTAAATTCAATGGTTTATATTTCATAAAATAATATGGATAAAAACATCTCTAACATATTAAGCATGAATTCTAGCTTTGAGACCTGAGATATCTCTTACACAATATTATAACGATGATTAAAGTAATCTTGAGTGGCTAAGAAGCATTGAGCAATTAGTCATAGTGTGTCTATTATTGAAGTACCAAAGTGAAAGAAAAATAATAGAGTAGCAATGTGCAATCGTCTAGTGGTGGCCCACAAAACTATGACTATAGAAAAGGAGCCAAGACTACCAATTTGAATGCATCTAGAAGTAAATTTATTTAGGAAAAGAAACTAAAATAGAGAAGGTAATATTATCAAATAAAATGCCTCTAGAAGTAAATTTGTTTAGGGTAACAAGCTAAGAAACCAAGTGATGGTCCATGTCATTTATGAAATCTAGGAATAGAGGAACAACAAGAGGTATAGAGAAGGGAGGGTGATTGATGGTTTTGACTAACCTATGCACTTAGTGTTTGACATGATGACTGCCATAGGAACTGTCATTCATATTTCTTCATCATCATCAATTAAAAATTGTATGAGGCTAGTTCCTCATAGGAGAAGGATTTTGATGTTAAAATATATGGAAAGAAAATGATATCTAGGTAAGAATAATTTCCTCACCCATTTATTTTTCTCTTCTCTTTAGTGTTTCCTCTAATTATTTTTCATGTTGGTAGTAAACTGAATAATACCAGGGCTTTATTAAATTTATATTATAAACATATAATCAAGCACAATGGTGGATTACTCTTTACGATAAAATAACCTACACTCAATCTCTTGGTAGAAAGGGTTTGAAGAATAATTTCTGTAACAACCCAGGTCTAGTTACTCACCTGGTTTCCCGATAAAAAAATCAACAAAGCCTAGGGTTTTTTTTTCTAAAAATTTTAACCCATAGTCTAAAATGTTTTCCTAGTTTATAAGGTTTACTTTAAGAATATTATCATTTTGGATCATCCAATCATTTTTACAATCAAGTACAAACAATACAGCACAAACATAACATACCACTTTTGGATTCAAGACTATTGTAGCCAATCACCCAAGTGGATGAGATTGACCAAACCTTGTAGAGATGCCATTTCAATATAAAAATATATCCTCATTTACCATCCTTATGTTCCATCAATAGGTTCATACCATGGAAAGGGTTACCATTAAGGGCCCATAACACCTAGAGTGTGGACACATTTTTTGTGAACTCTTCATACCAAACCTTCAACTTTCTAGTCGACTTGTTCCTAAATGGTATATAAGAGTTTAATGTTTTTATATCTTTGTGACTAACTAGTGATTTACATTTACCTAGAATCCGTTAGTTCCATGTCAATTCCTTGATCTTAGAATTTATTACACAAACTCATTACAACTCATAGTGTGTTATCCCATACCAACAATAAACATAATAACACCAAACCATTTTTCTATTTGGATAAACATAGTATGCACAACAAAAAACATAATAACACCAAACCATTTTCATGTTCGAATAAATATAGTATGCATAAAAACAAACATAATAACACCATCCAACCTATTTCTTCCACTTCCAAATCATTTTAGTTGTTGGTCTTCCAATTCACCATCCTCCCTTCCATTTTACTCCAATTTTTCCTTCCCATTTTTTATTTTCTTTTTTCTTCCCCAAAAGAACCAACTTCCCCTGGAAACTTGGTAAGTTTTTTATCCTACTTACCCATGTGTAGTTCTAGATTACTGAGCCACCCCTCCACAATAATGTATGCATCACGTTTCATCATGACATTCCAATAAATCTCGACATTAATGTTTTTTAGTTTTGTCAACTTTTACAGCCTTGGAACAATAATAGTAACATAAAATATTTTTCATATGATATTAAAATGAATAAGGTAAGGTTGTAAATATTCATAGAGTCTAACATGAAAATAGTTTTCCTTTATTTTTTTTAAATAAACAAAATAGCTATTTTTCTTTATTTATTTTATATTTTATTTATAAACTATCTTTCTATTAAAATCATGAAAGAATAAAGGAAAATATTTTCAAACCTTCATTCAACAACTAAATAATGGCTCCCATGATTTAGACATCTTCATTTCCACTTCTAATCATGAAAACTCACTTTATATAAAAATAAAAGAAAGAAACATTCAAAGTATTAGACACAAACACAAATGTCAAAACAAACACTAACATTACTTTCCAAGCTAGTGGCTTCCATCATCATTGCCACCATAAAATATTTCTCATTCCATAAAATCAAGAAATATTTTAAACCATTGAACACACGTAGAGATACAATTTATACTGCCCCTAAATTATATGCAAGTAAGACTTTGCATGTGCTCGCGAGTCGAATCATCACTTCCATTTACTTACCTTTTTTCTACTGATATGCTTCCTTTCATTAACATCCTGCAACTGTCCTACACTCACAGAGACCATTAACAATACCATGTTTCTCAAAAATAGATAAGTATATACATATTTTGCTTTCTTTCATTATTCATGTGAGGAGGGTTGTTACATCCTCCTCCACTAGAAACAAACACAGTCCTTGTATTTTAAAACTAGGTTAAGAAAAATAAATCTTTTGTACATTCATATATTTTACTTTTAACAAAAATGCTCAAGTGAATTCACAATTCCACTTTAACTCTACATTTTGCAATCATATTCATCATCATAGAATCACATCACATATTTTTTTTAAATTGGCATGCAATCATATCATTGATTATTTCATAATGAAATTTAAGAACACAAGATTTTACTAAGAAGGGGTGAATAGGATAAGATAAAACTTTTCACTTTTAAATCCAAATGTAATATTATCCACTATTGTCAATTACAATAATGAAACAATATACAAATCACCACACACATAAGAGACAAATTTAATGTGGTTCATCCAATGTGGGCTACATCCATGGGTAAATATTTCTTACAAATTTTCTCAACAAATTTCTTGGGAATCAATTCCCTATTACGATGTCTATGGACCCTAATCCATAGGATATACCAATCCCCTCAACTCTTGTTTGTGGACCTCTATCCATAGGAGATACCAATCCCCTCTAATATGGTTCATGGACCTCTATCCACAAGAGACACCAATCCCCTCTACTATGTTTTGTGGACCTATATCAATAGAAGACACCAATCCCCTATACTCTGGTTTACTCCAAATCCTACTCACAACTCTTCTCCAAAACCTGCTCACAAATCTACACAAACCTGCTCACAACTCTACTCCAAAACCTGCTCATAACTCTACTCCAAAACCTACTCACAACTCTGCATAAGCCTGTTTACAACTATGCTTAAAACTTCTCACAACTCTACATAAACCTACTCACAACTTTGCTCTAAAAATTACTCATAATATAGCTCATAGCTTTTCCAAAAGTGGTTTTTTCATCTAAAGTAATTTAGACATTCTACCCAAAATTCTTTTTCTTTCATGAACATATAGAAAATGATATGTACCAAAAAATTCCCAATATATTCTTTACATTATGTCTCTTCCACATGTCTCACAATATATATTTCTTGTCTAGCATTGGATAACTTTACTCTCTATATTTACCTTTTTATTTCTAATGACCATGCAATAGATGTAAATACATAAAATAAAAGGCCTCCAAATTTTCACAATAATATTATCAATTTATTTTAACAACTCTCACATAATATTCCATTTTTACCTTTTTACAACTTCAATCTTAAAATACTTCCATTCTGCCTTATTACTATCTTTATAAGTAGTCACACATGGTAAATATTTTGAAAAAATATATCTACTTATGCCTCCCACTCTATAAATTCAACAATAATATCACAAAAGAAATTATCTCTTTGTACCTTATTAGATGCCAACGTCAAAATGAAACTTCCTTTTTCAAAATATTTATTGCCACTTCTTACAAAATAAAATTCATGCATGAGACTCGAACCTAGGTCTCTCTACTCCAAACCTTATCAATGCAAAGCAAGCCACTCTGGATACACTATCCTTTGACTAGAATACTTTACCACCTGTGATATAAAGTACTTTCATCAATGTAAGCAATAAAACATTATTATACCTACATTGTCCTTATTATATTCAATTAACAAGTGTCACCCAGATCAACGTTTTGCATAGCCTTTCCAAAATTATTGTACAATGTAAAACAAAACCATGCCTTAAAAATGTAATCAACTCCTCAACTCAATCAATCTAAAATTTTAAATCTCTTATACACAAATGCAGTTTGTGGTGGCTCTATCTTCAGCTTCGCTGTTTGACAGGTAAAATATAGCTATGAATATCTTCTTTCATTTCCTTGATTGCTCACCACCATAAAAATTGTTGTTCAGCTTATCACCCACTGTGTTCTTCATCATTTTACCACATGCGATGCAACATAGCATTTAATTTCAATAATTTGCACTATCCTCACTAGCTGGTACTTTCAAAACTTTCTTTCCTCAGCCTTCTAACTATCCAATTCGCTAATGCACTAGAGAAATGGGTACTTCATATGCTATATTCAAAAAATTTTATATTACTTTCGGTATCTAGTAAATTTTATTTCAATACGTATTTTGTCATATTAATTCTTCTCTCCTTACACACATCAAGTATCTTTCACAAATGACAACAAGGAGCTCTCATAAATATAGTGAAGGATTTGATGAATTATGGTGAAAAGACACAATGAATGGTAGCAAAACTCACTCTCTCAAAAAAGGGAGTGAAGTATTTCTCATCAAAAACCATTTGTAGCATGAAATTCAATCTTATGTCCCAAAATTTTTACTTATTTAGAAATATTTACCCTTATTTTTAAATATTTTTATACCAAGCCTTTAATTAAATATTTTTGTCCCAAGCCTTTAAAATTTCTCTTTAAAATATTTAAATATGATATTTAAATATTATAATCCTTTACTTTGAGACATACCTTACCTTGAATAATTATCCATTATTTGCTTTGTGCAACCTTGTAAACTTCTCATCCTTGAAGAATATTTCTTCCTTGAATACCATGCACCATTTGACATCAATGACAACTCAATATTTCCAACAATCTCTCCCTTTGTCATTTATGGAAACCCTACAAAAAAATTATTTTATTGCAACTAGATTCCAAATCTTCTCCCCCTGATAAGATGCTCCCCATCACTGAATTCCCCCCTTTGACATAAATGGCAAAGGGATACTTGGGACTAAAAATAAGATACTTAACACAACCTTTCACCACCTCTTTTTATGAGGTGATCAATTTTGAGATGGGAGTGAAGTTACTTCCAAATTTCCTCTATCTATTTCTTTGTAGTAATTTATTCTAATTTGACTTGTTGATTAGTCACTTTCTCTCTCAAAAATGGCATTTGATTAAAATGTACCTAGTTCATGAATGCATCATTGGTTTCTTTGAAATATTAATGGCACTTGTATTATCACATAGTATGGGGATAGGATGATCTTATTCTATTTTTAAATCACTTAAAGTCTGCTTCATCCATAAAACTTATGTATAACAAGAAAATGCTACAATGTACTTTACCTCTATAGTGGATAATGATACTGATGCTTATTTCTTGCTTAGCCAAGAGACTAAACAATCTCCAAGAAAGAATGCTCCTCCACTTATGTTTTTCTATCATCAACACTACCTACCCAATCTGCATATGTATATGTAGTGAGTGTGAAATTATTACATTTAGAACACCATAGTCCAAAACTCATAGTTCCTTTCAAATACTTAAATATTCATTTTACTACCTATACATGCGTTTATTTTGGTGTAGCTTGAAATATTACCACCAATCCGACTGCCTACATTATATTTGGTCTAGTAGTTGTGACATATAGTAAACTTCCAATCATGGATCTATACAATGTTTGATTTGCTTTAGGAGACTCATCATATTTACTTAGATTACATCCTGTAACCATGGGGATACTCACATGATTGCAATCCTTCATTCTAAACCTTTTAAATATTTCTTTCACATACTTGGTCTAAGAGAAATATACCTCTATCTGATTGTGAAATTTGCAACCTAAGAAAGAAAGTTAACTCACCAAGTATAGACATATAAAATTCATTTTACATACATTTTGCATTTTTTGACACATATTATCATTACTACCTCCAAAAATGATATCATCCACATAGACCACTACAATCAACAAGCTATTTCCTTTATTTTTTATGTATAGATTACTATCATCTATAAAGTTTCTGAAATCCTATTCTTGGATATACTTATCCAGTATTGAGTACCAAGCCCTAGGGGCTTGCTTTAGTCCATATAGAGCTTTCTTTAATTTGCATACATAGTCTGACTTATCTGTCAGGCTGAAACCATCCGGTTTCTCTATATAGACCTCTTCCTCTAAGTAACCATTGAGAAAAGCAAATTTTACATCCATTTGATACACCTTCAAGTTTTTGAAGCTTGAGAAATCTAGAAATATTCTTATGGATTCATGACATATAATAGGAGCAAATTTTTCTTCAAAGTCAATCCCGTCAACTTGTGCGTAGTCTTTGCACACATGTATTTATTTCTTTCTGACAACTTGACCATATTTATTCAACTTATTTTTGTAATCCATTTGGTGCCAATTACATTCTTATATTTTAGACATGGGACACGTTTCCAAGTCTCAGTATTTTCTATTTGGTATAATTCTTCTTCCATTGCTTTAATACAAAATTTATCTTCACTTGCTTCATTAAAATCCTTGGGCTCAACTTTAGATACCAAATAAAAATTTGCATGTTCACCTGTTTCTATTATCTTCCTCCTTGTTTGTCTCTCATCTGGATTCCTAATAATAATTTATCTCAGATGATTATTTTGCACATACCTGGATGGTGTCTTAGGTTGTACTCTTTTTGTCTCATCTTCTTCATTTTCTTCACCTTCTTTTTCTTTGCAACTTTATCCTTCTTGATACACAATATCTTGAGATGGTCTTTTGAGATATATTTCTTCATCAACTCTTACATTTGTACTTTCCATAATTTTATGTGATATTTTATTGTAGCATCTATATGCTTTGCTCTTAGTGGAATAACCATGTAAGATACCCTCATCACACCTAGAATCAAACTTACCCAGATTTTCATCTTATCGTCTAATGTAGCATTTGTTTCCAAAAAAATTGAAGTACTTCATAGTAGTTGGTATTCTCTTCCGAATCTCATATGGGGTTTTGTGGTGATTTACTCTTATTTGAGCTCTATTGATAATGTAAAAAGTTGTATGAATTACCTCTTTCTAAAATGCATCTAAAATCTTAGACTCATTTAACATAGCCCTGACCATACCCTGAATAGTTTTATTTTTCCTTTCAACTACTCCATTTTGTTGTGGAGTTCTTGTTTCTAAGTATTATCTCTTGATTCCATGTTGTTCATAGAATTCTACAAATTCACCTGAAGTGAATTCTCCTCCTTTATCTGATCGTAGACACTTGATATTTTTATCTATTTCATTTTATACTAGTACTTTGAATTCCTTGAGCTTTGAAAATGCTTCTAATTTTTCCTTTAAAAATGTTATCCAAGTGATTCTAGAGAAATCATTTATAAATAACATGAATTAAATCTCACCTTGTAAACTCTTTGTCCTTGTAGGCCCACATAGATCGGTGTGAAATAGCTCCAAAGGCTTGGATGAAGAAAACTCCTTTTATTTGAAACATTTTCTTGTTTGCTTACCATGCTAGCATTGTGCACAAACTATGTTGGGGGTTTTCTATCATGGGAAAATATTTGATTACCTATTTGTTGATTATTTTTACTATGTTTTCAAAGTTTAGGTGGCCATGTAGATACTAAAATTATGTTAATCAGATAATATTGTGATGATACCACTCTTATTTACACCATATGGTCCCATTGGGAAACCCTCAAGGGTTAAATAGGGGTCCTAACCAATTTTTGTAAAGTTTACCCCACTTTTGGGAAGTTTTTGGCCATGTAGCTATGGTCGTCGCACCCCAGGATGACCACAGTTCATGGTCGTCCTACCCATGGGCAACCACAAGAAACCATTCTTGGGTGGGATGACCATGGTCTAAAACCCTCAAAAAGTTAAGGATGATATAAATGAAAATCAAATTCTACCATTTATTCCACCCAATGACTTATGATAGATTGGTAGAATTTCTAGGACATCACAAATTGCAAATTGGAGGCCTCTTCAACCTAATGCATGAAAAGGATTTTGACAAGTGGTAACACCTACCTTGCATACCCCAACTTGCCCCTTTGCACCTGTGGCCCTCTTGGGCTATAAATTGGAGTAATTCCACTCAATTTATAAAAGAGAAGTCTTTGCAAAAATTCACCATGAAGTGCTATCGAGATTTGCTCTCACCTTTTGCCTCCATATTTTCCCTTGGAAACTTCATCAATCGAAGGAGTTTTCAATGCATCCCAAAATACGTACATCCCTTCCAAAAACCATCTATTTTTGTGAATCAAATCACCAAATTTGATGACAACATCGCTAGGAGTATTCTAGATGATATCCCAAAAGAATTGGTGGTAAAAACCACCATGTTTGGTGGTCATCCCCACCTAGGATGGTTAAAATTCCCAATTGGCCCACCCAGGGATGACCATGAATTGGAATACAATTTTAAATCAATTTTAGTGTAGATCATTTTTAGAGTATTTTATATGCATCATACTTGAATTTGGTAAAGTTTAGAGTATTTTTAGACCTTCAATTAGAGTTGTTGTGATGACATTCCCAATTGTCCCACCCAAGAATGGCTACAAATTCTACTCACTATTTCATTTCAATTTTTGTATAGATCATTCCAGAAGTATATAATATGCATTATGTTAGGTTTTTGTATCATTTGGAGTAGTTTTGCATTCTCTATTGTAATATTTGTATCCTATTTTGTATGCATTTCATTGATCTTATCTTAATTCGCACATGCTATGGTAAGATCCCAAGGTCTTACTATAAAATTATTAACAAATTAATGTAAATGTAATCGTAGGCCACTCAAAGGGTGCTCCCTTGTAATCGCTTTGCCACTATAGTGGGATCCCTCCTTAGAATCTATGCTTATTATTCTTCTTCTTGGATGATTTTATATGGATGTCCAACCTAATATATATATCTACCCTAAAGCTACGTTGGTGAAGAGACATGATGGTTCATGTATGAAGAGACGTGATGGTTCACGTTATGAAGGGTTGTGATGGTTCACTTTATAAGTTAATAATATAATAATTAAATGATTAATAATACTAACTAATACTAACTAATAATGTTAGGATTGAGGATCCTAACATACCACCCTCCTTAAAAAGAGCTTTATCCTCAAATATCAAAGTGAGAAACTTTATCCTTTGTTTTCCAATAAGGATTTGTGTAAGTTCTTGGACTCTTTTAATGTCATCCTTTCGTAGGCAGGGATATCGAGAAGGATGAAGCATTAGAGGGGGTTTCCAAGAACAATAGTAGAATATTCCTTAGTAGAATCATGATGACGATGAGATGGAAACCCTTGGGGTTCCTCAAATACTTCAAAATGATGCATCAAAAGTGATGGTAATGATTTCATATCCTTTTTTGGTTCCTTGGTAGAGCCAACGGAGAAGGAGTGTGTAGTCACTCTGTGTTGGTTTCGAATAGGTTTATTCATATGGAAATAACTCACTACTGGTGATGAAGGTATGTGTAGGTCTTGAAGAGTGCATGTTTGGCTAGAATTGATCAATTTTGGTATATCTACCTCATACTTGCTTGCCACATCAATCACTTCTTGCACATCGACCTCATTTTCTTCATTACGATGAGTAGGTGCACTGGTCATTTCAGAAACAACTACCTCATTTGCTTGCTCTATGGAGAGAAAGGGATAAAATTCCTTCAATAAATACAATGTTAGTATAGCACATTTATGGTGGGGTCCAAATTGTTCATCACAATTATAATAGAGTCCTTTTGCTCGTCGTTCCTTCATCTCCTCAAATATAATATGTTTAATTTGTAAAGTTTGGTTAGATTTTGGGGTTGTGTAAGTGCTTTGTGCCCTTCCATTATGCATAGGTTTGGGAGCAATGTAAGTGGTCAATTTTTTTTCCATAAGTGGTTTCCCTAATCGTTGTTGTGCATTGATTTTATCTTCAACTAATTTTGCCAATCCATAGGTCTGCATCATGGTATAGGGATTGAACCTTGTCACCTCCATTATAATTTCCTCTTTTAATCCCCTAATGAAGCCATTGATGAGAATTGACTCATCCAATCTTGTGTTGTATTTGGTGATATCCTCAAACCGAGTTTGATACTCACACACATAAGTGATTTGATGAATATCTTTGAGCAAATACCACATGGTTGGATCCCACATGGCCCTAATACCAAATGGTAAGACCCCAAGGTCTTACTATAAAATTATTAACAAATTAATGTTAATGTAATCGTAGGCCACTCAAAGGGGGCTCCCTTGTAATCGCTTTGAAACTATAGGGGGCTCCCTCATTAGAATCTATGCTTATTATTCTTCTTCTTGGATGATTTGATATGGATGTCCAACCTAATATATATCTACCCTAAAGCTACGTTGGTGAAGAGACATGATGGTTCACGTATGAAGAGACGTGATGGTTCACGTTATGAAGGGTTGTGATGGTTCACTTTATAAGTTAATAATATAATAATTAAATGATTAATAATACTAACTAATACTAACTAATAATGTTAGGATTGAGGATCCTAACATGCTATTAACCAATTTCAATTTCTTATGTGTAGGCATAAATATTCTAGTGTACAAGGAAGGAGCTAAAGAGTTGAAGATAGATAGCTCATCATAATGGTAAAAAAACCCACTCTTCAATCGTGAGTGCGAGGAAGAAACTGAAAGCACGTCTTGAATATCTAAAAGGATTGGATCCTTTGACATTGTAATGGATTGTATCAATTAAAGAGCCCTCAAGGGGATGTTTTGTAACCATGTATTTGATAAATGCAATAATATAAAAATATTCCCCTAGTTATTTCAAATATTTGTCACCTATTGCTTACTTTACTATCGCTTTTGAATACTTGAATAGAACAATAGATGCGTTTCATTTTAATTTTCTAGGTGAACCATTTTTTTTTCTCTATAGTGGCGATTACAGTGGGACCCTTGTATCATTTCATTTTTGCAACTTTTGACCTTTTTTTGGCTTTTGAATGTTGCAGGTTCTGGCCGTTTTGGGCTGAAACGAACCTTGAATTCCTAATTTGAACACCCAGGGATGGCCATAGTATTCATCCCACCTAGGGATGACCCCTAAATTTGTAGCCATACCACCATGGGATGACCACAAAATAGGGGGTTTATAGTTAAAATTTTGAGAAACAACAACATTTTAGGATTTCAAGGTATGCAACCAAACCTTCACTTTTCATCAATACTATTTAGAAAAAGTTAAATTCAGATTTTCATCATACTATTCAGAAAAAGTTAAATTTATATTTTCATCAATACTATTCAGAATAATTTTAATTCAAATCTTCATGTCTTTTTCTTGTTGATTGAAATATTGATTTTTGTTTTTCCTAAAATTAAAAATAACAAACAAAAGAAAAATAGGGAAAAGAGTAGTTTTTGTATGCATTTGAATGGTTTGACATATTGTGATCTACCTAAGGGTTAGGTTTTCATATAGGATAAGTTTCATGTAGATTCCTTATTCATTCTAAGATTTTTGAAAGTAAAACGTTTCTTATGCATTTAGTGTATGTTCATTGAATTCTACATTGTTTTGATTTATTTAAGTATAAAAGGAACCACAAACACCACCTCATATTTGAACATTAGTGAGTTGGAATTTCATCCCCAACCAATAATAGAGACCAATGATAGTGGATTCCATATCCACACATTGGCTTGCATCCTATGAACCCTATTTTTAGCCAAAGTTAGATCCAAGAACCGTCTTAGCCATATAAAATAGTACGCACTCCTATTTACAGGGTGTATCACTACCCATGATCAATATGGGTGAGGAATGGTAGGACTTGTGCTCCCTGATTGGGTATGGGCTTCATATCCACACTTTGGTTGGTTTACATGATTGGAATTTCATTACTGGTTGTCGAGATGCAAGTATACAAGTAAAATCCCTTAAACATTTTGAGAATAACATCAACAAATTTCAAACATGTGAAAAGAAATTTCTTTTAAAAAAAAAAATTAAAAACACACCAAACAATTTTAGGAAAAACATATAAATCTTTAAATGAGATAAAAACTTATATTATTGTGTGTTTCTTTTTTGTGTGTGTTTAATCATTAAAATTTGTAAATGAGATAATCACATGGTAACTGCATGTGACCAAGCCCAATCAAGGGCTAAAAATGTTGAAGATTTTCAAGGGGGCCTTGAATTCCTTCACTATTTTCCTGAGGATCTCATCATTCCTACACGATGCCCAGAAAGTCATCATGAGATCAACCCCTCACTCAAAGGACCCGACCACCAAGGTATCTCCACCAAGAGAACACCAATGTGTTCTCCACATGATCAAATAGATTATTCCTTTATCCAACACCAATTCCAAGCTCAAACTAGATATAATCGACCTACCAAGAGGTCTAGTAGAGAAGTCTACACTTCCTCCACATTGTGGCCTTCACCACCCAGAACTCTCATTCAACAAGTGGTAAAAATCCAGAGTAAGCCTATGCAAAGTTCGCATATGTTATCAACCAACATGACCATGGGTGATTTAATATAACAATCCTCCAAGCATGAGAAAAATATCATGGAGGTTTCAAATTCAATCAAGTTACAACCTCATGATTTGGATGTTTTCACCAACTTTGTTGGATACATACAAATGCACAAATATCTAGTTATAAATTTTCAAAATCATGAGATAAATCCTGTGTCTACAAATTTACCATACCCTCCTTTGCACATCATCGCATGCATCAACATGATCCCCTATAAGCGAGTATTGATTGACACAAGTTCTACAATAAACATTATTACCACAATTGCACTGAAACATCTCAGCCTTCCATATTCATGTAATGTAGCATCCACATTCACCTTGTAAGTGTTTAATGATGCTTTATCCTCCACTATGGGAATGATAGTCCTACCTATTCAAGTTGTACAAAATACTATACCTACATTGTTCCACATCTTGGAAGGTATGAGATAATACAACATACTTATAGGAATACCTTGGATGATATACATGGAGTGCATCCCCTCCATCATGTATAAATGCATCAAATACATTCATGAAGGCTAGGTCTATGTGGTTCATGTCGACCTAGACCCCTTCAAGTATTACAATAAGGATGATCATCCACATAAGTCTACTCTTTCATCAATACCCTTGGAAACTAAACCCAATAATATTATTTAAAGTCCAAATTCAATCCCATGGTTAATTATGAAGCTATACTCATCCCCATTGGTACCATCAATTTATACTACCACTCCTCCTTCATCCTCAGTTTCTCTAAGTGAAAAAGAGTCATAAAGGACAAATTCAAAGGCTCCCATAGCTATCTTTGATACATCAGTAGAATACCTTCCCTATCCTACCAATAAGAACAAACCCATAGTTGATATGAATGAATCCGATCATATCATACCATCTTCATCCACCATACTTGAGGACACAGTTCACTTGACCAATCCTAAAATCGATGATTAAATAACACACAATGTTACATTCATGCCTATCATTGAGTTGATCAAGGATCTAGGTCATCCTCTTACCAAATAGATACCCGTTGATAGTATTTATGATTCACCATCCAAATATGAGGGCAAATTAGACCACCTTGGACAAGTTTATGAATCTTCCATGACTTGTTCAAATGCAAATGCATCTTCTTGAGAGTTTATGGGAATGATCAATGTGATGACAGGGAACCAGAGTCCTTCAAATCCATCTATGCAAATTGTGAATCCATCTAACACTCCATCCATACCACAAGTGCTACCATCATTGGATTTAGTCACACCTACTCCATCTCACTCAACATCTCCATAAAATCAAGAACAAGTGTACCTCCTACACCAAAGTAGGGATTATCTAGCTGCTACAATTGAACACTCTATGTTGGAACAAGAGCATGAGCTAAATCAAGAATAAGATCATGTGGATATATTCACTATCCATAATAATCATGATCCATCCATATTTGATCAAACATTGAGAAATTTTAATCCACATATGCTCAATTGTCTCTTGGCTCCCACACCCAATACACCTCCACTATCTATTAGTTTTCATCCATATTTATCAATATCCATCCATTCATCACATCCACTATTTTTATAACATATATTGGATAGGCTAGCCAATATTGAGTTACAAGTGAGTCACTAACATAATGATTTACAAAAAGATCTTGAATCAGCTCACAAGCATGGAGTTACAATTGAATCATTCAAAATCTCAACCCCATGATTATTAGAACCAACCCTCACATTTGCAGTCAAATATTAAATCTCAATAAAGTCACAGGTGAAGGCAACAACACCATCAACGTCACACTTATACACCATTTCCTAAATATTTGGTGTTAATTTTTAATATATTATGTGAGGCCAATGCTATCACATCATCATATATTCACCCCTTGGATTCCAATAGACCTAAAGTAAAGTGGTATCAATAGTATCAATACTATCCTTATCATTGAGTAAATGGTCATGACATTTAGTCATGTATCACATTCAAAAACAAGGTATAGGATATGCTTGATAAGAATGATATTCAAATAAAAAATCAACAAATTGAAATATTTCAAGAGCTATTACCTATATATGAGAGTCAAGAAGAGCAATCTAAACAGGTGACTGAGACACATACAACCCCATTATATCATACGATAAGTCTATCGCATTCACCTCATCTAAAACATCAAATTAATACTTGGACTCCATTATATGAGCCCATATCAACCATTTTTCACAACCTACAAGAAACAAAGACAATCATCTTGCTAGACATACCCCTGTTCAACCCAAATAGATCTATATCTAGATGATATAGGGAGGATCATTCTTATCTCTATCACCAAAGAAGATGGCATGACATTAGAAATTGTTATATTTTTAGACACGTGGTCCAAGATCTCATTGATAAGAAAGCTTCATCCACAAATGGGTCACTCATTTTATCCCATCGAAACATTGGCATTACCTAGAATTCTCCACCCCAACAAGAGGAGTCAATTTCTATCACTCCTCCTAGACAAGCCAATCATATTAACATTGCATCAATCACAGTATATACTAGGGGTATCCAAGGTGTAACACCTTCACTACTATTTATATCACAAGAAATGAAGCAATTTTGGGATTCTAAAGGTATTGCACCTTCCTCGCTTCCATTCATCACCACAAATTTTGGGGATACATAAGGTATCATGATTTCTTCCTAAATTCATAAAATAATCAAAGTCCCAAAAATTTCCAAAGGTGCCTACAAAACCCTTTGGTCACCCAAAAAGCCCCAAAGGTATCTATAAATCCTTTGGTCACCCAAAAATCTCCAAAGGCACTCATAAACCCTTTGGTCATTCAAAAAGATCCAAAGGTACCTAAAAACCCTTTGGTCACCCAAAATCCCCAAAGGTATCTATAAACCCTTTGGTCACCCAAAAATATCTAAAGGTGTCTAAAAATCCCTTTGGTCATCCAAAACGCCCCAAAGGTATCTATAAACCCTTTGGTCACCCAAAAATCTCCAAATGAACCTAAAAAAACCTTTGGTCATCCAAAAATATCCAAAGGCGCCTACAAAACCCTTTGGTCACCCAAAATGCTCCAAAGGCACCTATAAAACCCGTTGGTCGCCCAAAAAGCTCCAAAGGTATCTATAAATCCTTTGGTCCCCAAAACATTCCAAAGGTATCAATATACCCTTTGGTCACCCAAAAATCTCCAAAGGTACCTACAAAAACCTTTGGTCACCCAAAACACCCTAATTGCATCCACTAAGACCATTGGTCAAATGTATATATATTTATCAAAATCCAAAAACATCATTAAAATATGAAAAATATAAAAATATTGCATTGCACTACATTTCATATCGTTGCATTATACAATCACTTGCATTATGCATACCCATAATTGCATTTTAATTTATAGAGTTGATCATACATGTCTAGCACCAGGTTTGTACACTAGCCACCCTTCAAAATCAACTTTATCAGAAGTAATTATTCACACTCGTCTACATCACAATTATCATTTCCATATATATTCCCCACCTTTCATATTTGTGTTTGTTTTCCTTCACCTAGTCATTTGTTATAATACATCATTAGGGTTTTCGGTCACTCAACCATCTCTAGTTTTTTTATATTTTATAGAAAGCTATCATGATTTTTAGAAGGTAGAGTTTTACTTTGATTGTACCTTGTATACTTCATAATCCTAACATATTTTCACACTAATAAATCCATGTTTTGCACAAGGAAAGATGAAACCTACAAAGTGATTCATTTTACCTTAAGTAAAAATTTTACCTTGCTCATCCTCCTATGTGAATGGTTCAAAATGCTAAGAATTTACAAAAGGACAAGCTCCTCCCTACCCAAAGTAATCAACATGCCTTGCTTCATGCCAAATTGGGGCAAGTATCCAAAGATTAAAATAAACAGTGGTTGTTACCACTAAAAATATTTAAAAGAAATAATGGTGTTGACCACTAGAAAAAGAAAAAAGCAAAATACACAGTGGTTCTCACTACTACAAAAATCCCTTGCTCACGAAAATAAAAATGAGCAAATCCCTAGAATTCTTAGAATTTGATAACCATAAGCTAATCCTCATTACAGGTTGGGTGGCATCAAGCCTTCCTGGAAATGGTGGTATCCTTACGCATGATAATATGTCTATCACTAGAAACTTGATTTTATATAGACTAATGTTTGTATGTAAATGATAGCTTTTGGTAGCCTATATTGCCTAGTGGTCTAATCCAACTATGTACAAAACTCAGGATAATGATACTCTCAAGGTGATCTTTAGTACAAATGGTTTGCATCAATATTGTTTGGTACTAGGGTAAATTTATGCGTATCATAACAATGAACTCACATGCACACATAGGGGTATTGAATATCTTGGTCATCATAGAAGATTTATACCTTTCCAAAAAGTCTTGTATAGTTACTATACAACTTTTAACTAGATCACTAGAGTTTTTGAGTCTCATAAAAATCTCAAAAATATTTTATAACATCTTATTATGCATATCATTCCATAACATTTTATCACATGTTTGTTAGTTTACATTTTCACAATTAATTACATAAACATTGAAAATGAATCGATGAATTTTGTATAGTCTATGGTGCTAACATCTAGTGTGTTAAATAGTATTCATCATTCATCATACAAATTAACACATCATCCATTTCATTATGCATACACTCATACACATATCATCAAATCACATCATATTACAATACATGCATCCATGGTAAGCATCAATAAAGCAAACATAAACATTACATACATATAATAAAGTAGTAAGGAAACACTATGCAACCATCCCATCCTGGGACATCCACCAAAAAATACCAAAAAAAGAGAAGCTAAAGCCAAGAAAATGGCCTAAAAACCACCAAAAATAGGTCAAAATTGATACAAATTCACAAAGGATAAATATTGAACACAAATTCTCCATGGATGAATTAAAAATTATCTACTTCAGTATCCAATAAGGCTATTGCGGTTGGACCGCTCCACAAGAATGAGGTATTCAATTATGTTATTCCATGAAATATCAACAAAACTATAAAAATCCTCATAAAATCGATAAATTTTACAATGGATAAAAGTTGAAGGTAATCCTAATCAAGTCATATTGGTCAAGTGACTCATTGCTTTCATCATTTTTCATGTTTTCATTGACTTATAACTCAAGGGGGTAGTCATATTAATAAATTCATAATCAAAATTAACACTCAAAAACTCAAAATTGTAACTTGCATACATTCACAAGAATCATTGTCAAAGATAAATTTCAAGCCCACGCCGAGGCAAATAATTTAGCACAAATTCAAAATAAAGTATTGGTATACTTGAAGCCTTAGGAAACATATCCTAAAAAATGTAAAATAAGGAACGAAGACCAAGTATACCCTAAGCCCCTAAGACTACCATTATAGTGTGGTTGAAAGGTATACCAAAATCAATCCTACAATTATATCAAAAGCAAGGATTCCAAGAATGTATGCTATTTCCATAATGAAGGCATATAAATTTGGTTAGGTTACTAAATAACCTTAATAATTTGATAGTTTAGTCATCTATTTTTTCTCCGCACTCTATTTCACATAACACATCTAAAAAAGGAGCATCTATAGATACTAAAATCACATCAATTAGATAAGACTACGATGACCCCACTCTTATAAACACCATATGGCACCATTGGGAAACCCTTAGGGGTTAAATATGGGCCCTAGCCATTTTTAGGAAGGTTTAGCTCACTTTTATAAAGTTTTTGCCATGTAGCCATGGTTGTACCACCCCAATATAGCCATAGTTCATGGCCATCCCAACTAGGGATGGCCACAAGCAACCGTACCTAGGTGGGATGGCCATGGTATAGACCACTCAAAAATTCAAGGGTGTTACAAATAGTAATAAAATTCTACCATTTATCCTACCCAATGACTTATGACAGATTGGTTGACTGTCTAGGCCATCATAAAATGTAAATTGGAGGCCTCTTCCACCCAACGTATGGCAAGGGTTTTTACAAGTGGAAGCACCTACCTTGCATGCCCAAAATTGCCCCTTTGGCACTGTGGCCCTCTTGGGCTATAGATTAGAGTGATTCCACTCAAATTCAAAAAAATAAGTATTTGCAAGAATTTGCCATGATGTGCTGCCAAGATTCACTCTCACCTTTTGCTCCTATATTTGCCCTTGAAACTTCATCAATTGAAGGAATTTTCAAGGCATCCCCAAATATGCACATCCCTTAAAAATCCCATCCATTTATATGAATAAAATCACCAAATTTTATGATAACACCCCTAGGAGTATTCTTGATCAGATATCAAAAGAATTGGGGGCAAAACCCATCTTGTTTGGTGGCCGTCCCATCCTGGGATGGTTAAAATTCCCAATTGGCCCATCCAGGGACTATAATAAATTGGAATACAATTTTAAATCAATTTTAGTGTAGATAATTTTTAGAGTAGCTTATATACATCATACTTGAATTTGGTAAAGTTTGGAGCAGTTTTGGACCTTAAATTAGATTTTTTATGATGACAATCCCAATTGTCCCACCCAGGTATGGCCAAATATTTTGCTCACCATTCATTTCAATTTCTACATAGATAATTCCAAAAGTATATAATATGCATTATTCTAAGTTTTGGTATCATTTGGAGTAGTTTTACATTCTCTATTGCAATATTTGTATCCCCTGTTGCATGCATTTCATTGATTTTATCTTAATACACACATGCTATTAACCAATTTCAATTTCTTGTATGTAGGCACAGGTATTCTAGCACATGAGGAAGAAGCTAAAGAGTTGAATATGGATAGCTCATTGTAGTGGTAAAAAAATTATGAATACTATTTTACCCACTAGATGCTAGCACCATAGACTGTACAAAATTCATCTATTTATTTTAACGTTATCATAAGACTATGTGATGGATTGTGAAAATGTACACTAATAAATATGTGATAAAATATTATGGAATGATATACATAGTAAGATGTTATAAATATTAATGAGCACCAGAAATGCTCATATTTTGTACATATTTCTTGGATCAATATGCGGCTGTATAATAAGGATTGTGTACTTTTATGAATGATTATATAGATATTTGATATAATTATGTGTGTTATCTAATTTATGTGCTTTTAGTATGTTTTGTGGAATTGCAATTGATTTAGTTAGATTTGGAACGGTCGAGGTCCATTTGATGGACTTGGCACTTTATTTCATCGAGGGTCAATGTAGAGAACATAGGCGCCTCCCTGCAACCGAAATGCGCTAAGGGAACAAGTGCCTCCCTACAATAGAAAGGTGCCAAATCAAAGAAGAGTGCCTCCCTACAGTTGGAATGTGCCACTTGCATACAAGCGCATCCCTACAGTTAGAAGGCATCGATTGCATACAAGCGCCTCCCTGCAACTGGAAGGCGCCAACCAAATACAAGCACGTCCTTGCAGTCAAAATGCGGCAACTGAAATACAAGTGCCTCCCTACAACCAGAAGGTGCCAACCAAAAGCAAGTGTCTCTCCACAACCAAAAGGTGCTAATAGAAGGTAAGCGCCTCCCTACAATCAGAAGGTGCTAATAGGAGGCAAGCGCCTCCCTACAACCGGAAGGTGCCACTAATTCTTTGCCCATTGACTAAAGTTGAACGACGTGGACGACAGCAGCTGGTGCAGTTCTAGCTCTGCATCATGCAAAGGTAATTTGAAGATAGCACCAATGTATCAGAATGTCTCACTGATGCCAGGCAAAGCATGAACTGAAACAAACATGTCGCCTTTAGAATAGAATGCCAGACGTCGATTGCATTCGCCAGACTATTCTAATTTAGTCTAGGAAGAATCGACTGTTGTAACCACTTTTGTAATAGAAGTTTTACGGGTGTGTTATATAAACACACGCAGATCGTTCTGAGAGAGATATAGAATTAATTAATAAAGATCTACTCTGAATTATAGAAGATAGATTGTAATACGTTGATAAATATATTCCAATTCCAGAAGTTCTAAAGAACGTGTTCTATCGGGAAGAAGTTGTTGGAGCCTGGGCCCACTCCAAGCCAGTATTTCTTCCCCATTTCTTTTCTATTTATTTATCAATTTATTGCTTTCATAGAAATTTTCATGAGTTTGCTAGTTCCAGTAGTTGCAGTAGGTTTATTTCCAGGAATGTACATTTGATTTATTTCTGTTCTTCTTATGTAATTTATTGAGGAGTGCAGGAATGATTGACAACCATCTCAAGAACACCCCCCAAACATAGGATTAGCATATTCACCCTCCAGTGGTATTGTAGTAACCTAATTATGACTCTTCACAAGTTTACGAAGCTCCCTGGGTTGATAATTAAATGCACGAGCATGTGACAAAAATAGGAAACCATTCACCTTGTTTGGCCCGCAACATTTTGGCACCATTGCCGAGGAAGTGTCTTAATTAGATTACCTACAAAACCATGAAACCTTCATCTGACCTTGCATGAGTTATTCGAGAAGAAGAGGACCTGACGATCGCTTTATAAGAACTAATCCATCAGGACCTGAGTCAGTTGAGCATTTTGAATCTAACTTAGACTCACCCGACCTACCAGCAATCCATTGGAGTGAGGAACCACACTTTGTGCAAAGTGCTGCCTCATTCCATCAGTAGGGGGAAGAACGAATCATCATAAATACCCTATTTAAAAGGACTCCTCTAGAGGAAGCCCTGTTGTGGAAGGCTATGGAGGATCAGACGATCTTGCCAGATGACCTTAGAGCATTGACTCAAAAAGTTTTAAACGACCGGAAGGCCATAAATACTGCATTAGAAACCAAATTTCCTAAAAAAATGGATAACGATGAAGTCTCATCTAGCTTTAGTTTCCCAATAGTGGAGGGAGTAGGAGATACCAAAATGAAAAACATATCCCCTTCTCACCTCCTGTCCTTCAGAGGACACCTGACTGAGGACCCTGACCTATTTTTATTCAAGTTTTATGTTTTGTGCAGGTCTGTGGATTACAAATAAAATGTGCAAAAGTTGAAATTATTTCCTTCTACATTAGATGATGCAGCTCTGTGATGGTTCATCAGTCTGGGAGACAAACACATCACCACCTGGGACCAGATGAAGACGCTATTTCTAGAGCAATATCAAGATTTTAGGAGAGCAAGAGACTCGAGGGAGGAGGTCCTGAGCATGACACAAGGAGAAGATGAGTCTCTCAAGGAGTATTGGGAGAGATTTAGCTTTAATCTTCAACGGTCCCCTCACTTGAAGCTATCTGAAAAATCCCTCAAAAGCATCTTCTTGAGGGGACTTACCAATGAGTCACTAGAGGCTCTCAACATGATCTCTGGAGGTGATGTCTATCAACATGCCATTGACGACATCTAGAAATTATGCCAAAACTACTCGAGAAGGCGAGGCAAAATCACTACCAAGACCATGAAGGCGACTGCTTCAGTCACCAAAATAGAAATAGGCAACATGTTGAAGGATTTGAAGAGCGAAATGCTCTCATCTCTAGCACTGCAGATGGATACGCTGATGTTAGAAAAGAAGAAACAAGAAAATGATGCAGCATTAGCCTATTTCTTCCCAAAATTCAGAGGAAGACATGCAAAGAATGCATGCCCAGAAAAAAATGTTAGAGTATGCATAGTTTGTAGGCTGAATCATAAAACTCGATTGTACCCACAACTACCTAGTAACCAAGAAGCGGCTGAGAGCATAGAGGCCTACTTCATAGGCAATAGGAAGAGTTGTCCACAGCCCCTCGTGGGGAATATACCAACTGAAATGCCATCGTGTGGGGGAGGGGCATACATGCACCAAGGACCCCATTAACCACCTAATATGGGGTGGGGGGGACTGTCACCTTGGACGAACGCACCCCCAACAAAATTCCTGAATTAGCAGCCATGGATGCCATATCCATATCTTGTGCAGTAGTGGAGAGGCCATAATGTGTGGAATCAGACTCCACAGAATGCAGCTCCTGCTCACATCCAACAGAACTTACCAGCATTGCTAGCAGTGAGACCTACGTAGCTACCAGCACAACCAATAATAAACTTGAACAATAGAGTAAATCAGTCGACATACAACATAGAAGGTGAGATGTACCATATGTACAATATTCGACTTAGATCAGGTAGGCAACTAGGAGTAGAGACTCCACCTCTGGTAGAAGAGGAGGAAGAAATGGTAGAGATACCTCCACTGGTAGAAAAGGAGGCAAAAATAGAGGAGACGCCTCTGGTAGAAGAAGGAAAAGCACTTGAGAGAGCGGAGGCTCCATTTCCTAGCCGGCTACAGGAACAGAGAAAAACAACACATCTGGAATTCGACATCTTATCGAGCTTGAAGAATATCATAGTAATGATACCATTATTTCAAGCAATTCGATATGTCCCTATATACACCAAGGCAATTAGAGAAATGTGTCTAAGGAGACCGAGACAAAAAACTACCCAGACTATCAACGTCGTGGGTAAACTGGTAGATCTGATGATTGGTAGAACACATCATCTAAAGTATGCAGATCCAGGCAGCCCAGTGCTGACTGTAAAAATTAGAGGACATTCCCTATCCAACATGTTGGTTGACCTCGAGGCAGCCATCAACATGATGCCTCAAGAGACCATGCAGAGGATGTGACTCACGAACCTAAATCCCATGATGACAGTGCTGCAGTTAGCCAATCAATCAACCATGTCACTGAAAGGAATGCTGGAAGATGTGATCGTAACAGTTAGTGCATGGGAATATCCAGCTGACTTTCTAGTTTTGCAAACCAAGACCAGGCTGGGCGGTTACCCATTCATTTTAGGGAGGCCATGGCTGGCAATAGCTGACGCTTACATCAGCTAACAGGATGGGCTAATGACCATCTCCAATGGGCAAAACGTCAAAAGGATGACCATTTCACTGCCATCTCAGTCTATGGACTCGACAGAAGAACCCAGGATCACCGAGCAGGGAACTATGGAGTTGTCCATAATCCAACTGGTGATGACCTTGGAGGAGGTGGCAGAAAATGACAAGGATGGTGCCATCGTAGAGTTTCTCCATGGAGAATCATCCACCCCCACACCTAGATCGCCATTGATTGGTGCCAAAGATCAGCACATCCAAAAAATACATTTTGCTCTAGGAAGGACATTAAACGTCAACAACAGGTTGATGCCCACATAGTTGGAAAAATTGGAAGAGCTTCTGGTAAAACACTAGCAAGCATTTGCATGGGACTACACAGATATGCACGGCATCAGCCCAAAAATATGTACCCATCAGATTTATTTAGATGACCAGGCAACTCCTAGTCGATAGCCACAGAGAAGGATGAACCCAGCAATGAAAGACATTGTCAGAAAAGAACTGCACAAAATTCTAGCTGCCAAATTCATATATCCAATTTTTGTCAGTGAATGGGTATCACCATTAGTAGTGGTCCCCAAAAAGAATAGGAAATTGCGGATCTACGTAGACTATCGGGTGTTGAACAAGGCAACTAAGAAAGACCACTTCCCGCTACCGTTCATCGATAAGGTATTGGACACACTCTCAGGAAGAAAATACTTCTCCTTTCTGGATGGTTTCAGTGGTTACAACCAGATCCAAATAGGGGAAGAAGATCAAGATAAAACAATGTTCACCTGTCCACGGGGAATGTTTGCCTATAAGGTATTGCCTTTTGGACTGTGCAATGCATCGACCACCTTTCAAAGGGCGGTGCTTAGCATATTATTGGATATGATAGGAGATGGGGTGGAAGTATACATGGATGACTTCACCGCCTATGGAGAAACCTTTGATGAGGCAATGACAAATCTGGAAAGAGTGCTCGATAGGAGCAAGGAAAATCATTTTTCCCTAAGTAATGAAAAATGTTTTATGATGATGCAGGAAGGCATCGTGTTGGGACATAACCTCTCTGCAGAAGGAATAAAAGTAGACAAGAGGAATATTGAGGTCATCAGAGACCTACCTAGCCCCAGAACACAGAAGGAGGTAAGAAGTTTCCTTGGATCAGCCAGGTACTACCGGCGATTTATCATCGAATTTAGTAAGATTTCAAAACCACTACACACCCTACTCTCTAAATACATAGAGTTCAATTGGATGGGAGATAACAAAGAGGTGTTCCAATTGTTGAAGGAAAAATTGATATCTGCACTGGTCTTGAGAGGACCGAATTGGGCCATACCGTTCCATATTTACTACGATGCATCTAACGGTGCGATCGAAGCAGTCCTCGGGCAGAAAGACGACGAAGAATTCTATGCCATCTATTATGTTAGTAAAAACTTGGTAGGAGTGGAGCTCAATTATACAGTAACAAAAAAATAATTCCTCACAGTTGTCCATGCAATAAACAAATTATGTCACTATATAACGGGATACAAGGTCTTCGTCCATATGGACCACGCAACTATCAGGTATCTGATGAGCAAGCTAACCATTGGTGGCAGAATTATCAGATGGCTATTGCTATTGTAGGAATTTGACATCACTATAGTTGATAAACCAGGCAAGGACAACATCGTGGTAGATTTTCTATCCAGATTGATACCAACAGATCATCAAGCAGTGGAAAATCAGTTCTCGGACAAACATCTGTTCGCTATTAGTGAACAAACTCCATGGTATGCAGACATAGGAAATTACTTGGCCACTAGAAGGACCTCACTTGCTCTCTCCTACAGAGAAAAGTAGGCGGTCATATAGAAGAGCGCATCATTCCTTTGGATGGATGGTCTCCTATTCAAAACAGGACGGGACCAAAATATAAGAAGATGCATAGCAGAACAGGAGTTTTCAGAAGTGCTCAAGGCATGTCACGATGAGCCATGCAAAGGACACTTTGCAGGGAAATGAACTGCCTACAAAATATTGCAAGTTGGGTATTTTTGGCCCACTCTATTCAAAGACGCGACAACATATACCATCAAGTGTGACAAGTGCCAGAGGATGGGTAGACCAACCCACCGAGATGAAATGCCCCTGTAGCCCCAAGTACACATGGAACCTTTTGATAAATGGGGCATGGACTTCATGGGACCATTTAACCCACCTTCGATGGGAAGGAGGTTTATTCCGGTTGCCATGCAGTTACGTCACCAAATGGGTGGAAGTGTAGGCATTAAGGGACTCAAAGGAAAGAACGGTCATCGATTTCTTATTTGCCCATATTTTTACATGATTTGGGGTTCCTCGGGAGAGAACAACAGACCGAGGGCCCCAATTCACCTCCAAATTAATTGAGGAGCTGATGGAGCAGTATAGAGTTTGGCACAACAAAACCATGCCCTACCATCCAAAAGAAAACAGGCAAGTAGAAGTGACAAACAGGGAGATAGAAAACATCCTGACTAAAACCGTGCAACAACACAAGAAAGATTGGGCCACACGTTTGCCAGAGGCAGTTTGGGAATACAACACCATGTGGAAATCCACCATAGGATGCACACCTTTCCAACTGGTCTATGGAAAAAATGCAATGATGCCCATCGAGTTCGAAATCAAAACTCTGAGGATGGCTTCAGAATTAAATTTGAGCTTGGACGAAGCTCAAAAACAGAGGATTCGCCAGCTAGATCAGCTGGACAAAATCGATCGGATGCTTTACAGAGGATAGAGATTATACAGAAGTAGAGAAAGAAGTGGCATGATAACCACATCAAGTTGAAGAAGTTCCAGGTAGGGGAATGGGTGCTGTTGTACGATTCCAGTTCCAGGAAAGGAAGGGCAAACTTATGTAGAGGTGGATGGGGCCATATGAGGTGGCAGATATCATTAGGAACAGGGTGGTGTGCATTAATACAATTGATGGTAGCAAAACCATGTTCATAGTCAATGGCCACCAACTACGCCCCTATAATATGTCCAAAATGTTACAGGTGGAATCCAGAGGAGGCGTGGGGGAGACCCCATATTACTAGATCTAGACCGAACTCTCACAGGTGAAATGATGGGCATGAAAGTGCTCGCCCAATTTGTTTAGTTAGTTATAGTTTTTTTAATGTGCATTTTTTTTTTTGCAGGGATGACGCCTGCATGCAAGCTATAGGCATCCTAATCTAGGGCCTAACAGGAACGAAACATGTCTAACTACCTTTATTTTCCTTTCTTTTTTGGTTTATTTTTATAGGTGGAGGACCTGACAGCATGAAGGATAGGTATCTAGGAAACCAGGCCTGATTCGGCTCAGCATTCCGACACCGGCTCGTAGATAGAATCTGGGTAGCATGAAAAAAATTGGGAAGGTTTGATCACCCTTTTTCCAGTCAAATCGGTCGTCCAAAAGAAGGTGCCTTACTACACCCAGAAGGTGCCAAGCCAAGAAGAAGTCACCTTATTGCAGTCAAAATGTGTCGAGTCCAGAAGAAGGTGCCTTACTGCAGTTAGAAGGCACCCGTACAGAAGAAGGTGCCTTACTATAGTCAGAAGGTGCCTATCCAGAAGAAGGTGCCTTACTGTAGTCAGAAGGCGCCCATCCAGAAGAAGGCACCTTACTGTAGTCAGAAGGCGCCCGTCCTAAAGAAGGTGCCTTACTACAGTCAGAAGGCACCTATCTAGAAGAATGCGCCTTACTACAGTCAGAAGGTGCCCATCCAGAAGAGGCACCTTACTGTAGTCAAAAGGCGCCCATCCAAAAGAAGGTGCCTTACTACAGTCAAAAGGTGTCCATCCAGAAGAGGTGCCTTACTGCAGTCAGAAGGTGCCAAGCCTAGAAGAAGGTGCCTTACTACAGTCAGAAGGCGCCCATCCAGAAAAAAGGCACCCAATAAAAAAAAAAAAAAAAAAAGAGAAAATAAAATAATATAGATATATAGGCACCTTATGTGGTAGGAAGGCACCACCAAAGAAAAAAAAAAACCAGTCGAATACACGCCTTCCAACATCAGGAAGGCGCATTCATCCATCCGAATACGCCTTACAACATCAGGAAGGCGCATTCATCAAGATGAACACCTTCCAACATTGGGAAGGCACGAACCAGAAGGAGGCGCCCCCCACATTGGGAAGACGCATGCCGAAAAGAGCGCCTCCCACCAATCAGAAGGCACCAAAAGGTGCATTCGTTCGAAGACGAGCACCGACAACATTGGGAAGGCGCTACACAGACACCATCCACATGGGGAAGGTACCAAATAATGCCTTCCATGTGTAACATTTACACCTATCGGATTCCTCGAGCGGAACGAAGCATCGCACGAATAAACAACATCAAATGACCATGCCCCTCCCTCGTGTCACAAGTCAGCAAAAAAAAAAAAAAAAAAAAAGAAAAGCCAGTCGAATACGCGCCTTCCAACATCATGAAGGCGCATTCATCCAGTTGAATATGCCTTCCAACATCAGGAAGGCACATTCATCAAGATGAATGCCTTCCAATATCGAGAAGGCACAAACCAGAAGGAGGCACCCCCCCACATTGGGAAGACGCATGCTCGCAAGAGCGCCTCCCACCAATAAGAAGGCATTGAAAGGCACATTCGTTCGAATACGAGCACCAACTACATTGGGAAGGTGCTACATGGACACCATCCACATGGGGAAGGTACCAAAGAATGCCTCCCATGTGCAAAATTTACACCTATCGGATGCCTCGAGCAGAACGAAGCATCGCATGAATAAACAACATCAAATGACCATACCCCTCCCTCATGTCACAAGTCAGCAAATCAATGGCTACCATGACAACTGGAACATCAAATTAGGTACGTGCATATTAAATCAAATCTTTTATATAATTGTTTATAAATACGCAATATCAAAAAAATACAGCTGTCATAAAGATTGTACCCCCCATATCCAGAAACGCGTGCCAATGAGAGGGCACCTTCCATAACTTCTAGGGTTAGGCATATTTTCTATAAGAATGTGCCTTCCTAAAGAAGGAAGGATAGGAAAATACAGTAGAAGGCGCCATGGGAGGAAGGTCTAAGAACCACGCGATCAAGAAGAATGAACCCAGTGACACAGATGGGATTAGAGGGGCAGTAAAGACCCAATTCGAAGCCGAGGAGTGGCTCGAATACTACACCCTGGTCAGTCAGGGCTAGGACATGGAGGTAGCTAGAGAATTTTCCACCTCTTTGAGGGGCGATGCAGCCCAAGTATGAGGGATGGAAATTCCAGTCACCCTTGAGTTCATCTCACAGGCGACTAGGTTGCCTCTCACAGGGGAATGTATATACAAGGGCAGAGTATTAAAAGTATATGCTGAAATACTGCTACCGGGAGAAAATGTGTAGGTAGACAGGGAAGGGTTACTCAAAAATAACCTCCCCATGAATATGAGAAATATGTTCAAGCAGATTGCTCGATTCTTCACATGCACAGGGAAGTATACCCATCTGCACCTTAATCATGTGCACTTCCTCAATCACCTAGTGCATGGGAAGAAATTGAATATACCCTTCTACCTGGCAAGTGCTTTGAAAGACGAAGCAGCTTAGTACCAGAAAGGGGCACCGTCCGCCTTAGCCCACCATGGGTTGATATCAACATTGGTCTGCCATGCAGGAGCACAAAGACAAAACCGTGACATAGGGGGAGATGGCGGCCAAATAGGGCAACACAATGCGGTTTCTGAATTAGGGCAAGGTGAAGCATCCCCTATAGAGGAGATAGCAAACATCGGGCAATTGGCATTGCCATATTTTCCAAGAGGAGCAGAGCAGTCATCGGTGCCCAAAGACATAGAGGATAGAGGGCATTCCCCAGTGCCCGAGTATGAGGAGGAAGGAGTACCACTCGTTGGTGGTGAGGACGAACCAAGTCTCAGGAGGAAATGTCTGCGGTGATTCCTCTCGATAGAGGAAGAACAAAGTGACACAGAGATAGACATTGCAGCTCAAACCCTTTGAGAATTAACAAACCAGAGCCCATAGAATGAAGGAAATTTTGGGAGCAACGACCAAATCGATGCGGCCTTGGAGGAGGTGCTCGACTGGAAAACTGATTGCTGGATGGCATAGCAGATTCTGGAGGATTGCCAAAACCAGCATCAAAAGGAATTAGAGGAAAATGACAGACGAATCACTCAGCTCGAGTAGCTGGTCCGATAGTTGGAGGAAAATCAAATACTTTAGGACAAAATAACAACAAGATAGGAGGTGTCCATGCAGACTGATTGGGCAGAAGCAATGCCGACGAACTCTCCCACATCCGCTGAACGAGTATTCTCTTTAGGGGATATTTGATCGGACGCCCGACAGAGTAGTCTGGAGGAAGGGGAGGATTCCTCTATTTTCAGGGGTGAAAATGAAAGAAGTCCTATGATGCCCCCTATCATTGTCCTGAGTGACACAGAGTAGGATGAAGGCCTCCAGCAGCAGATAAGACCAGAGGATACGGAGGACCTCTCCAGGCCTGAAGAAGGAAAAAAGCCTGAGGGGTCGACACCAGGAAGATAGGAGGATGAAGAATCACCCCTGAAGAAAGAAGAGAACCTTGTCCGAGCCACCACATTTTCTGTAGAGGCTAAGGCAAAGAGGCCCAGGATGGCTCGACAGAAGGCGAAAGTGACCTTAGTCGAGTCAGAGGGGGATGAATGGGATATGTAACCGTTCATCGAAAGGCAAAAATATTTTGAGCGGCTACGCAATGAAATGAAGGCAGCCAAGGCGGCCAAGAAGGCATCCTCAAGGATAAAAGGATATTCTGGCATCTGCGTCAATTCGATAGAAGACAACCAATTTTGGAACATCTATGGTTCATCCCGAGGGCGGACTTCCATGATAAGGAGGTACTTGGAACGATGGGTAGTATATGGCCCATAATTGGAGGCCACTGCAATTGCAAAGGAGAATGCAGGGCTCACCCCTAAAGTGGCCACATTATACAAGGCCCAAGTAGTGCCTTCCAGAGGGGATAACTCAGATATCCCTCTGGCAGAGGCCAAACCTCCCGATGACGACCTCTGGAAAGCTGTCGAAGCTGCATTTCAATCGGTAGGAACAACGCTGGCTATACCACCACTAGTGGAGGCTAGAACAAGAAGGGGACAATTAACAGCTACAGTTTCCCATAGGCAAAGGTGAACCACACCTTCACATGCCAGCATGAAAATACAGACTCGAGCCGTAGGGGCAGCTGAATCCTCCAAGAGATGGCGACGATGAGAAGTCTGAGGGCTACCTGCAGTTTGGATGCCATGAGGGTGTGACATATGTTAGGTGTGGGGGGATGATGAGCACCAAAAATGCTCATATTTTGTACATATTTCTTGGATCAATATGCGGATGTATAATAAGGATTGCGTACTTTTATGAATGATTATATAGATAATTGATATAATTATGCGTGTTATCTAATTTGTGTGCTTTTAGTATGTTTTGTGGAATTGCAGTTGATTTAGTTAGATTTGGAACGGTCGAGGTCCATTTGATGGACCTGGCATTTTATTTCATCGAGGGTCAATGTAGAGAACATAGGCACCTCCCTACAACCGAAAGGCACCAAGGGAACAAGCACCTCCCTGCAATTGAAAGGCGCCAAATCAAAGAAGAGTGCCTCCCTGTAGTTGGAAGGTGCCACTTGCATACAAGCACCTCCCTGTAGTCGAAAGGCGCTGATTGCATACAAGCGCCTCCCTGCAACCGGAAGGCACCAACCAAATATAAGCGCCTCCCTGCAGTCGAAAGGCGCCAACTGAAATACAAGCACCTCCCTACAACCGGAAGGCACCAACCAAAAGCAAGTGTCTCCCCACAACCGAAAGGTGCTAATAGAAGGTAAGCGCCTCCCTACAACCAGAAGGCGCTAATAGGAGGCAAGCACCTCCCTACAACTGAAAGGCGCCACTGATTCTTTGCCCATTGACCAGAGTTGAACGACATGGACGGTAGTGGCTGGTGCAGTTCTAGCTCTGTGTCATGTAGAGCTAATTTGAAGATAGCACCAATGTATCCAAATGTCTCACTGATGCTAGGCAAAACACGAACCGAAATGAACACGTCACTTTCAGAACAAAATGCCAGATGTCGATTGCATTTGCCAGACTGTTCTAATTTAGTCTGGGAAGAATCGACTGTTGTAACCACTTTTGTAATAGAAGTTCTGCGGGTGTGTTATATAAACACACACGGATCGTTCTGAGAGAGATATAGAATTAATTAATAAAGATCTACTCTAAATTGCAAAAGATAGATTGTAATATGTTGATAAATATATTCCAGTTTCAGAAGTTCTAAAGCGCGTGTTCGATCGGGAAGAAGCTGCTGGAGCCTGGGCCCACTCCAAGCCAGTATTTCTTCCCCATTTCTTTTCTATTTATTTATCAGTTTATTGCTTTCATAGAAACATTCATGAGTTTGCTAGTTCCAGTATTTGTAGTAGGTTTATTTCCAGGAACGTACATTTGATTTATTTCTATAGATTTATTTCTATTCTTCTTACGTAATTTATTGAGGAGTGCGGGAATGATTGACAACCATCTCAAGAACACCCCCCAAATGTAGGATTAGCAGATTCACCCTCCAGTGGTATTGTAGTAACCTAATTCCAACTCTTCGCAAGTTTACGAAGCTCCTTGGGTTGATAATTAAATGCACGGGCATGTGACAAAAATAGGAAACCATTCACCTTGTTTGGCCTGCAATAAATATTTTTTGAGATTTTCATTAGACTCAAACACTCTAGTGATCTAGTCAAAAGTTGTTTAGTAACTATGCAAGACTTTTTGGCAAGGTATAAATCTACTAGGATGACCAAGATATTCAATATCCCTGTGTGTGCATGTGTGTTCAATTTTATGATATCACATAAAGTTACCCCAGTTCCAAATAGGATTGATGCAGCCCAACTGTACTAAAGATCACCCTGCAAGTATCATTATCCTAGGTTTTGTACGTAGTTGGATTAGACCACTAGGAAATACATGCTACCAAAATCTAGCTTATCTGCATGCAAACATTGGCCTATATAAAAGTAGATCGCTAATGTGATAGACATATCATCATGCATAAGGATACTACCATTTCCAGGTAGGCTTGATGCCATCTAACTTGTAATGAGGATCACCTTATGGTTGTCAAATACTGAGAATTCCATTGGATTCAAGTTCAATACTCCCTTATTTTCTTTTATTTTTTAATTGCTCTAGGGATTTGCTCATTTTTATTTTGGTGAGCAAGGGATTTTGGTAGTGGTGAGAACCATTGTTTATTTTACTTTTCGCTTTTTCTAGTGGTCAAAACCACATTTTATTTTGAATATTTTTAGTGATAACAACCATTGTTTATTTTTATCTTTGGATACTTAGCCCAATTTGGCATGAAGCAAGGGATTTCAATTGTTCTGGGTAAGGAGGAGCTTATCCTTTTTTCAATTCTCAACATCTTAAAACCATTCGTAGAGGAGGATGAGCGAGCTAATATTTTTGCTTAAGGTAACTGTCACATCCCCACTGCTAGAGATTGATTTTCTTAGAAGAATATGATACTGCAGATAGTGTTTGTGGTGCAGGTGCAGGAATAGAGGCCGATATCGAAGAAAAGCACCCACCCCGTTGACCGAGGTAGTAGATCGGATATGCCGGGTAAGTGGATATGATGTTGTGCCTCTGGCACCTTGGCCCGTGGGTACATGGAAGCCCACTATAGGGTTGCATTGCATTCTACCTGTCATGATTGAATGAATGTTCGCATGTTAACACTTGCTTTCACCGGTTTGTTGTTTGATTGTTGTCGTTTTAATTTATTTATATTTATATATATATATACTATTATTAAAAGTAACATAGAAAAATTGTAACCATGAATTATCTATAAGAGAAAAACAAAAAAATAATAGAAATTGATAATGGGATAAAAATTTAAAATTAATTAATTAAAAATATATAAAATAATATAATAATAATATAAAATAAATATTATAAATACAATAATAAAATAAAATAAATATTATAAATATAAAGTAACGAAGAATATTTTCATTTTAAAAGAAAATAAACTAAAGCTTTATCCAAAATAAGGACCAACGATGTCTAAGCCCAAAAGTGACCAAAGAACCTACGTACCCTAAACTATGACTAAGAACCTATGTAAATTATAAAGGATGATTAAAGTGGACTGATTAAAACAAAGTGGAGCCTACGTAAGCCAACAACATACGTGGAAGATGTTTGGACATTTAACCTGGCAAGACTAATGAAGTGTCTTACTCGCGTTAATCACCTTTCCTTATATAAAGAAACATAATACCGGAAGAAGACATGAGCATTGAGGAAAGCTCTCTCTCTTTCAACGTGGTGAAATCCAAAAGAAGTTTTTAGAAGGAATAATGCATGTGGAGGGTCTGTGCTTCTACGAGAAGAAGGTCAGAAATTCTAATATGCTATTGTGTGAGACATTTTTGAGTACTGATAATTAAATGGTCATACCGAAATTTAAGGTGCTCTGATTGTAATGCTGCGATGGGTATGAGTAATATTTTTATAAATTTATATTCTAAAAAAATATAATAATAACGGGTTTTTGATTTTTATTGCCGTAGTAATCTGAGAAGTTTTTTTTAGTTAGTCATCCTTGTTATTTAAGGGACAGTGAGAGATTAAGATGTAATGGATATATTTTTATGGCATTGTTTACCAAAGCATTGGAAACTGCCTGCTTGCATTTTATGGGTGATATTCGTATTGTTAGTATGGTTTGGATAACAACCTTATCTTCTGCAATGCATTACGTTATATATGTATTTGGTAAACTGTGTGTTTCTCTTATAGCTAGAGAGCAACCTTGTCTGCTGCACTACATTACATTATTTATGCATTTGATAAACTGTGTGTTTTCCTTTTTCCTTATCGAGGTTTGAAATTGTTTTACTTGAATTTTTCAGGTGCATCTGTATGAATTTGTATATGCATTCGAAATATTTATGACTTTTCCTTTTTATCTTTGTGGATGGAATTGTTTGAGATTGCATATGCATGGCGAGTATGTCATATAGTTTTAGAGGGCCAAGTCTGAACCTATCTATCCCCCGTTTCTGTTCTCTACCGGTTAATCTGGGTGGGCGCTGGAAGCGCAAATTCTGCTGTGGCTATTGTATGTAGTAAATGATTACTCTAAATAATGGATGAAGCCTGTGCTATTCGGTGAAATCTTGACAAGAGGTTAGAGAAAATATAAATAAAATTTTGTTGCCATGAAGACACTGTGAACAACATGCGATGTATGTAAACGTTTGGGATTGTAAGTTGGATTCGTTGAAGACTTTTGACTTAAAAAAAAAAACTTTAGAAATGGTTTCCTGGAAATGCTATTACTAGCCCTTAAAAAAATAAAAATAAATAATGCATATCATGTTATACTCTTTGTTAAATACTTTCAATCATTAAACTTGTTGGATGGAATTTGTGAACTATTTGGATTTAGTCCTCATGAGAATATGTTTTTGTGAGGCATGCTAAGTATGAATCGTCTCGTTTTATGTTATTAAGATTAGTTCTTAATTTTTTTTAAAAATTAAGTATTATTAAAATATTGTGATAGATATCTTTGGAAAGTTGAAACATGATATATTATGGTAATGGAGTACTAGAAAAATGATAGGTTAGAATTGTTTTAGTATTTATATAAGTGCAGGAATTATGGGTTGTGCCTTATGGATCAAATCTTGAAAAGTTAACGTGAGCCCTACTTTCTAATTTTTAAAGGGATTTACTAAATAACCTGAACTGTTAGTTTAATTTATGGTTACTTTGCTGGTTCTATGGACATTTGATTTATTATAATAATATGTTTAGTTGTGTTATAGTTATTAAATTAAATTATGGTACTCTGCTGGTTTATGGACATTTGATTTATTATAAATTCTTAGTTGTGTTATATCTTCTTCCTTATATTTTTAAATAAACCATAATGAGATTTTAAGATATAAGTTCTGCTCTTGATATTTATTTTAAATGAAATATATTGGATTTCAAAGTATAAGTATTTATATTGAAGATATTTCTTTAAATGGAAGGTAGATTTTAAAACTGAAAAGCTAATTTTCTAGAGGAGCCATTGAACCCACCTTCTAACCACTGGAAAGCTATATTTTTTGGAAAAGTCGAGATTAATGACTTTTCTCACCCATCCACACTAAGTCATGACCTGTGTGAGATTGTGTCACCGTTCTCTAGATATTATGGGATGGGTATCCCAGTAGTTGAGAGTAATGATTAGTGGTATGTGACGTCACTCTAGGTGAACGGTCTGAAAGTGGTGGTGATTTTCATTATCTCTCTCGGCCTAGGGAAAAGCCAGTATAATGTACAGTTAGTGGGCTTCTTATGGCATATCCAATGATATATGGTTATGGGCAGCATTTCCATTAGACCCAAGGAGATTATGATTGTCTAGTCCCAAAGGCCATGAGATGGTGGGCTCTGGTCAACCCTTAGTAGAAGCCTATTGACTAGCACCGACATACAATGTTGGATCCAAAGGAAAGAGTGAAATGCTCATAGGACTGTGAGTCTTCCTGAACCTAGAAAAGGGATCAAGCGTACCCTATTCAGCTAATATGGGCCCTGAATGAATAACACTTCACTAAAATCTATAATGACTTACGTGAGGAGTCAAGATCCTGTGAATGGTGAACCATGGAATTTGGCTAGTTTTGAGCACTTAAGACACCAATTGCAGTGGTGGCCATTCTTGAAGTGCATATAATTTGTATGCCTATACTAACACTATGATGGGGAAAACAATCAAAACAATGGTGAATATAAAATTCTTTTTATGTGGTGAAATTTTTAGTTTGTGATAGTTGGTATCAGAGCCTAGGTTTGTGAAACCATGCCTAACATAGTTGTTCTGACAAAATACTATAATGACAGTCATGGTAGGTACCTCATGGAGGACCAGCCTGAATCTACAAGAGGGAATTACAGAGGTCCCAAGAAAAAGACCAAGAAGACTCATAAGGGAGTCAAAAAGAGTTCAATCTATTGAAACACCATGATAGGTGGTCAGGAAAGACAAAGAGCCTTCAGCTATAAAAGCAACCTCTAGTGAGGAGAATATGGCTCAAATGTTCCATCTTATGCAAGATCAACTTAGTCAGCAAAGAGAGCTGATGGAGATCTAAAGGGCTCAAATGAATGAACACATGGAACAACAATGGGCACAAATGGCCCAACAACAAGAACTCATTTCACAACAACAAAAGGTTATTGAGAATCTAACAAAAAAGAAAGTGAATAGTAATGTTAGTCAATTACCTAAAGGATCCACTAGAAGAACAGTGGGTGAGGAATTATAGAAAGAGTTGAAGAAACTAGATATTTCCAAGTTTGATGGAAGTGATGATGGAGAAGCCACTCTCAACTGGCTAAGTGAGGTCGAGGGGTACTTTTTTATCAACCCTCTTAGCTCCGAAGGAAAAACCATGTGGGTAGTTACTCACTTAGAAGGTGTCGCCAAGACATGGTGGACCACATATAAGAAAACCATCCAAAAGGAAGCAGCTGATATTCCTTGGGAGTAATTTGTTAAGGAGTTCAAGAATCATTTTCTCATCGAACAATTCTTTATTGAAAAGCATGCTGAATTTACCAACCTGCATTAGAGTAATGTGTCAATAATATGCACCCAAATTTGATAATCAGGAAAAACTTAAGGCACATAAGTTCATTATGGGATTACACCCAAAACTTAGTCTGCATGTAGGGGGAAAAACTCCTCAAACCCTGACAATAACATATGATGCATCTCAATTCTTTGAGTCAAGTCAAAAGGAAGTGAAAGCTTTTTATCAGCAAGAGAAGGACAATTCAAGAAAAAGAAAGAATGTTGAGCAAAACTGTGGTTCTGACCAAAACCATAGGTATAAGGATAAGGGACGTGAAATATATGATAACCACAATAGGAATAGGAACCAAGGAAATAGAGGGCAGCTTGATCGAAGAAATTTTCAAGATAAGAAATCCAACAATAGTAGCCAAAACAAGATCTGGAAACCGTAATCAAATAAGTGATAAGCCAAGGAATGATGGACCTAATGCCTGCTATGTATGTGGAGCATTAGATCACTACGCAAGACAATGCCCCAAGAAATCCGATCCCAGGAATCCTTTCGATGAGGCATCCCACATAATTTTTGCTGCTACAGGTAATCCTAAACTAGAAGGACAAACTACTCCATTTTTTATTAAGGGAAAAATTGGCAAAAGAGATGTGAAAATTTTAATTGATAGTGGTGCTACTAGTAGTTTTATTTCAGATAATATCTTGAGGGATATACCCATTAGACTTGGGATCATGGCCAATGGCTAGCAAGTAGAATATGGTTCGGGATAAACTTACTTATTAAACCAATGCCTATTTGATTCAACAGTAGAAATACCTCAAGGAAAAATCAAACTGGCATTTGTATGTAGCCCCTTTGCATGCTTTTGACGTGATTCTAGGAATTGATTGGTTGAAAGCACATAAGGCTATACTAAATTTTGAGGAAATATGGATGGATTATACAAATGAAGCCAATAAAATAATTCTCATCCACTGTAGTAGAGCCTCCCTTGAACCCCATTTGATAAGTAGCATGCAAGATAAAAAGACTTGGAAAAAGGGATGCAGATTGTATGTAATCAAGATGAATAAAAAAGAAGAATTAGACCCAAGCTCGACACTATTCCAACAATACCCGATGATAGGAGAATTTAGAGATGTGTTTCCAGAAGATCTACCTAGGTTTCCACCAAGAAGAGAATTTGATTTCTCCATTGAATTGGTACCTGGAGCAACACCAGTAGTCTGGACACCATATAGAATGACACCATTGGAGTTACAAGAACTTAAAACACAACTGCAAGATTTGTTAGAAAAAGGGTATATTAAACCCAGTGTATCGCCATGGGGAGCACCAGTTCTATTTGTCAAAAAGAAGGATGGAACCTTAAGATTATGCATTGACTATAAAATGCTTAACAAAATGACAATTAAGAACAGATATCCTCTGCCTAGGATTGATGATTTATTTTACCAACTCAGGGATGCTACTATATTTTCCAAAATTGACCTTATATCAGGATATCACCAACTAAGGATCCAAGATGAAGATACTTGCAAAACAGCCTTTAGAACAAGATATGGGCATTATGAGTTCACAATATTACCTTTTGGTTTAACCAATGCACCAACAGCCTTCATGAACCTGATGCATAGTGTGTTCCATGAACAGTTAGACCAATTTGTGCTTATATTCTTGGATGATATATTGATTTAATCTCAAAATAAATAAGAGCATGATGAGCACATGAGAATTGTGTTAGGAGTACTCAAGAAAAATTAGCTATATGGAAAACTATCCAAATGTGAATTCTATACACCTCAGGTGCAATATTTAGGGCATATCATCTCAGCTGAAGGTATAACAATAGATCTAAAGAATATTGAAGCAATTATAGACTAGACAACTCCTACTAATGTTTTAGAGGTAAGGAGTTTTATGGGAATGGCTAGTTATTACCGACGGTTTGTCAAAGGTTTTTCAAAAATAGCCTATCCTATAACCAACTTGTAAAGGAAAGGGAAGGCATATAAGTGGAAAAAGTAGTGTGAAGAAGCCTTTAGAATTCTCAAAGAAAACCTGAAAACCACACCAATACTAAGAATACCTGACCCAAACCAACCATTTACAGTATGCACTGATGCATCAATAGAGGGATTGGGAGGTGTACTATTGCAAAGTGAAGTTGTGATAGCTTATGAGTCCAGGAAACTCAAGAAGCACAAGATAAATTATGCCACACATGACCTGGAACTAGTAATTATAGTCCATGCTCTCAAAATTTGGAGGTATTACTTGTTGGGAAAGCCTTTTGATCTTAAAACCGACCACCAGAGTCTACGGTATATATTTACTCAACCAATGTTGAATGCTCGACAACGAAGATGGATGGAATTTTTGGCTGAGTATGATTTTGGTATTGAATATATCAAGGGTAAAGAGAATAAATTGGCAGATGCTCTTAGCAGAAGAAAACACATAACTGCTATTACAAGATGTCAGTATGGACTTAAGAAGCAAATTACAGAGTTACAAAAGACATGAATTCTGTAAGTCCTTCCTAGAGAAAATTAAACAAGGAATTCCTAGAGAATATAGCGTCAGAGATGAGTTGGTATATTTTTGCAATCAAATCATTGTACCAAAAGATGAAAATCTTAGAAGAATTATCCTACAAGAGGCTCATTACGCACCATATTCAACACACCCAAGAATAATCAAGATGAGGGAAAACTTGAAAAAGGACTATTACTAGCCTGGAATGAAAAAATACATTGTGCAGTTTGTGACAAAATATCTTGAATGTCAAAAGGTAAAAGCAGAACATCAACATCCTGGTGGAAAATTACATTTATTTGAAATTTCGGAGCATAAGTGGCAAGCTATTACCATGGATTTCATTGTAGGACTTTGTAAAACCCGATTTCAGCATGATGCAATATTCATGGTTGTAGACAAATTGACCAAGGTAGCACATTTCATACCTAGTAGTACTCATGATGATGCCACAATAGTTGCTCAGGAATTTGCTCGAGAAATTGTAAGACTACATGGATTTCCTGAAGTTATTATATCAGATAGAGACTCTTGATTTACATCTAAATTTTGGTAAGCATTACATTGAGCCTGGGGGAACGAGGCTCAATATCAGCACTGCTTATCATCCTGAGATGGATGGACATACCGAAAGAGTCAACAAAGTGCTAGAAGACATGCTATGTATGTATTGCATGGATCATCAGAGCAAATGGGAAGACTATCTCTTCCTGGTAGAATTTGCTTACAATAACAACTATCATACCACATTGGGCATGGCCCCATTTGAGGCTCTATATGGGCGAAGGTGCAAGACACCATTAACGTGGGATAATCTAGACGATCTATAGGCGATCGGTCCTAAAGCTGTGAAGCAAATGGAAAATTAATTGAAAGACATCCATCAACGATTACACGAGGAAACTAGTCGATAGAAAAGCTATGCTGATTGAAAAAGGTCACCCTGAGAATTTGTTGTAGGAGAAAAAGCCTTCCTTAGAGTCAAGCCTACTAAGAGTTCAATTAAGTCCTCCAAACTAAGCCCTAGATTTGTCGGACCTTTTGAAATAACTACTAAAATCAGTCCCATTGCCTATAAGCTTGCTTTGCCACTCGAATTTATCAAAAATCCACAATGTCTTTCATGTATCCCTACATCAAAAATATGTTGCTGATCCAACCCATATCTTGGATACTAATCATTTGCATATGTCAAACCTACAACTCATTGAGGTGCGAACTATCAAAATATTAGGATATAGGACCAAGCAACTTTGAAAAGGAATCGTGGACCAGTGCAGAGTCTAGTGGGATCAGTATTCCAAAAGGAATGCTACTTGGGAAACTATCTCCAATATGAAAAACCAATTTTCCTATTTGTTTGAAACATGATAATGAAAAAAAAAACAATATTGCATTTGAAAATGAACTATCTTATGATATAGTTGCATGTAATTTTTGATTGATGTACCAATTGTGCTGAAATGATAATAGAAGTCTTGTGTTATTTTTGGTATATATACTTAAATCTATGAGATTATGTTTATGATAGTGAACACATGGACTATGTTAATTCTAAGAGGGGAAGTATGTCACATCCCCATTACTAGAGATTGATTTTATTAGAGGAATGTGATACTGCAGATAGTGTTTGTGGTGCAGGAGCAGAGGCCGATATCGAAGAAAAACACCCACCCCATTGATCGAGGCAGCAGATCGGATATGTCAGGTAAGTGGATATGATGTTGTGCCTTTGGCACCTTGGTCCGTGGGTACATGGAAGCCCACTATAGGGTTGCATTGCATTCTACCTATCATGATTGAATGAATGTTTGCATGTTAACACTTGCTTTCACTAGTTTGTTGTTTGATTGTCGTCGTTTTAATTAATTTATATATATATATATATATATATATATATATATATATATATATATATATATGCTAGTATTAAAAGTAACATAGGAAAATTGCAGAGAAAAAAAAAATGGTAAAATAAAATAAATATTATTAAATATAATAATAAAATAAATATTATAAATATAAAGTAATCAAGAATATTTTCATTTAAAAAGAAAATAAACTAAAGCTTTATCCATATTAAGGACCAACGATGTCTAAGCCCAAAAGTGACCAAGGAACCTACATACCCTAAGCTATGACTAAGAACCTATGTAAATTATAAAGTATGATATATATATATAATTTGAAGGAACTTAAGTGGACTGATTAAAACAAAGTGGAGCTTATGTAAGCCAACAAAATACGTGGAAGATGTTTGGACAATTAACCTCGAAAAACTGATGAAGTGTCTTACTCGCGTTAATCACCTTTCCTTATATAAAGGAAACATAATACCGGAAGAAGACATGCTGGGATGGAGCATTGAGGAAAGCTCTCTCTCTTTCAACAAGTGAAGTCCAAAAGAAGTTTGCAGAAGGAATAACACGTGTGGAAGGCTTGTGCTTCAGTGAAGAAGGTCAGAAATTCTGGAATGCCATTGTGTGAGACGTTTTTGAGTACTGATAATTAAATGCTCATACCGCAATTTATTGTTTTCTGATTGAAAAACTGTGATGGAAATGAGTAATAATTTTTATATTCTAAAAAAAATAATAATAAAAATGGTTTCTCATTTGTATTGTCGTAGTAATATGAGAAGTTATTTTTAGTTAGTCATCCTCGTTATTAAGGGACAACGAGAGATTAAAATGAAATGGATATATTTTTAAGGAATTGTTTACCAAAGCAATGGAAATCGCCTGCTTGTATTTGATGGGTGATATTCATATTGTTACTATGGCTGGAGAACAACCTTGTCTACTGCACTGCATTACGTTATATATGCATTTGATAAACTATGTGTTTCCGTTATAACTGGAGAGCAACCTTGTCTGATGCACTGGATTACATTATTTATACATTTGATAAACTGTGTGTTTTTACTTTTTACTTACGGAGGTTTGAAAGTATAAGAATTTATACGAGTTCACAAATATGTGTTGAGGTTTGAGTCGATATAAAAATTATACATGCTTTCACGAAACTATGTGATATCTTTTCCTAGGTGGATATGTATGAATTTGTATATGCATTCGAAAAAATTATGAGTTTTCTTTTTTATCTTTGTGGATGGAATTGTTTGAGATTGCATATGCATGGCGAGTATGTCATATAGATTAGAGGGCCAAGTCTGAACTCATCCTTTTCCCATTTCTGTTCTCTGCCGATTAATCTGGATGGGCACTGGAAGCGCAGATTTTGTTGTGGCTATTGTATGTGGTAAATGATTACTCTAAATAACGGATGAAGCCTGTGCTATTCGGTGAAATAATGACAAGAGGATAGAGAAAATCTAAATAAACTCTTGTTGCCATGAAGACACTATGAACAACATGCGATGTATGTAAACGTTTGGATTGTAAGTTGGATTCATTGAAGACTTTTACCTTTTTAAAAAAAAAAAATAGAAATGGTTTCCTGGAAATGCTATTACTAGCCCTTACAGAAGATGCATATTATGTTATGCTTTCTTTCAATATTTAACTTGTTGTGTGCTTTTTACGGATGATCTGAATTCAGTCCGCGTAAGATTACATTTATGAGGCATGTTAAGAGCGTATCATTTTATTTTATGTTAATAAGACTTGTTCTTAAATTTTAATTTACTTAAATATTGTGAAAGAAATGCTTGGAAGTTGAATTATCATACATGGTAACAGAAAAATGATAGGTTAGAATTATTTTAGTATTTATATAAGTCCGAGAATTATGGTTTGTGCCTTATGGATCAAATATTGAAAAGATAACGTAGCCCTACTTTCCGGTTTTTAAAGGGATTTACTAACCTAAATTTTATGGTTACCTTGCTAGATATATGGACAATTGATTATTGTTTAAATGTGTTATAGTTTAAAAAATAATCAATTATGGTACTTTACTGGTTAATGGACATTTGTTTTATTATAAATTCTTAGTTGTGCTATAATCTCCTGTTATATATCTTTTAGAAGAAACATGATATTTTAAGTTATAAGTTCTGCTCTTGATTTTTATTTTAATTGAAATGTAGTGGATTTAAAAGTTATAAGTTCTGCTTTTATATATTTGAAGATATTTCTTTAAGAAGGGTAGATTTTAAAACTGAAAAGCTACTTTTCTAGAGGAGCCATTGAACCCACCTTATAACCGCTGAAAAGCTATATTTTTTTTGGAAAAGTCAAGATTATGAATTTTACCACCCATCCACACTAAGTCACGAGGTGACCTGTGTGAGATTGTGTCACCATTTTTTGGTTATTATGGGATGGTGATCCTAGCCATCGAGAGTAACGAGCAACGGTATGGGACGTCACTCTAGGTGAACGGTCTATTAGTGGTGGTGATTTTCATTACCTCTCTTAGCCTAGGAAAAATGAGTATAATGTACAGTCAGTGGGCTTCTTATGGCATATACAGTGGCAGATGGTTATGGTCAGCATTGCCATTAGACCCAGGGAGATTATGATTATCTAGTCCCAAAGGCCATGATATGGCGGGCTCTAGTCAACCCTTAGTAGAAGGTCATTTACTAGCACTGACATACAATGCTGGATCCAAATGAAATAGTGAAATACTCATGGGACTATGAGTCTTCCTAACCTTGGAAAAGGGAGCAAGCATACCCCGTTCAGGTGATATGGACCCTGAACGGATAACCCTTCACCAAAATATATAAGAACTCATGTGAGGAGTTAGGATCTTGTGAATGGCAAACCGTAGAATTTGGCCAGTTTTGAGCACTTAAGACACCAGCTGCAGTGGTGGCCATTCTTGAAGTTCATATAATCTGTATGCGTATACTAACACTATGATGGAAAACAATCAAACATTGGTGAAAATAAAATTTTATGTGGTGAAATTTTTAGTTTGTGACAGTAACATGAACCACTTTGTAGGTTTCATCTTTCCTTATGCAAAACTTGGATTTATTAGTGTGAAAATGTGTTTGGGATTATGACGTATACAACGTACAATCAAAGTAGGACTCTACCTTCTAAAAATTAGGATATATTTCTAGAAAATCTGAAAAGAAAACTAGAGATGGTTGAGATACCGAAAACCCAAATGACACACTATATAAAATGGCCTATGTGAAGGGAAATATACACATATATGAAAGGTAAAAAATGTATATGGACATCATAATTGAAATGTAGACAAGTATTAATAATAACTCTTGATAAAATTGATCTTGAAGGATAGATAGTGGTCAAAACAAGTTCTAGACATGTATGATCAACTCTAGAATGTAAAATGCAATGATAGGTATGCTTAATGCAAGTGATTGTATAATCCAGTGATATGGACTACAATGTAATGCACAATTTTTGTATTTTTTTATATTTTAATGATTGTTTTGGATTTTGATAAATATATATACACATTTGACCCATGGGCTTAGTGGATGCAATTGGGGCTTTTTGGGTGACAAAAGGGTTTATAGGTGCCTTTGGAGCATTTTGGGTGACCAAAGGGTTTATATATACCTTCGGGATTTATTGGGTGACCAAAGGATTTTGTAGATACCTTTGGAGATTTTTGGGTGACCAAAGAGTTTTGTAGGCAATTTTGGATCTTTTGGAGTGACCAAAAGATTTATAGGTACCTTTGGGGCATTTTGGGATTACCAAAGGGTTTCTAGATACCTTGGGGGATTTTTGGGTGACCAAAGGGTTTATAAATGCCTTTGGAGATTTTTTGGGTGACCAAAGGGTTTTATAGGTGCCTTTGGAGCTTTTTACATGACCAAAGGGTTTATAGATACCTTTGGAGATTTTTTGGGTGACCAAAGGGTTTTAGAGTACCTTTTGGGAGTTTCGGGTGACCAAAGGTTTTATAGGTACCTTTGGGGCTTTTGTAACTTTGATTACTTTATGAAGTTAGGAGGAAGGTTAGAAACCTTATGTAACCCTAGAATTTATGGTGATCAATGGAATCGAGGAAGGTGTGATACCTTTATAATCCTCAATTTGCTTCATTTCTTATAATTTAAATAGTGGGGAAGGTGTGACACCTTGGATACCCCCAGTATGTACTATGATTGATACAATATTATTGGCTAGGAGGAGTGATAGAAATTGACTCCCCTTGTTGTGGTAAGGAACTTTGGGTAATGGCAATGTCTCAATGGGGTAAAATGAGTGAGCCATTTGTGTATGAATCTTTCGTATCAATAAGATCTTGTACCACGTGTCTAAAAACATAAAAATTGCTAATTTCATACCTTATTATTTGGTGATAGAGGTAAGAATGATCCTCCCTATATTGTCTAGATATAGACCTTTTCGGGTTGAACAAGGTATATCTGGTAAGACATTTTTCTTTGTTTCTTATAGGTTGTGAAAAATGGTTGACATGGGCTTAGATAATAAATTCCAGGTATGACTTTGATGCTTTAAAAGAGGTGAACATGGTCGACTCATTTTATAAGGTGAAAATGTTGTATGTGTCTCAGTCACCTATTTAGATTTCTCTTCTTGACTCCCACATGTAGGTAACAACTCTTGAAATATGTCAATTTGTTGATTTTTTATTTGAATATCATTCTTATAAAGCATATGCTATACCTTGTTCTTGAATGTGATACATGATTGAATATCACGACCATTTACTTGATGATAATTATAATATTGGTCCTCTCAATACCACATTGGTTTGGACCTATTGGGATCCCATGGGTGAATAACTAGTGATGTGATAGGCTTGGCCTCACATAATAGATTAAATAGTGATGCCAAAGATTCAAGCAATGGTTTATAAGTGTAAGGTTGATGGCATTGCTGCCTTTTCCTTTGATTATGTTGAGATTTAACCTTGGACTGCATAGGTGGGGATTGGTCTTGACAACCAAGGGGTTGAATTTTTAAATGACTAAACCATAACTCCATGCTTGTGAGTCGATTCAATATCTATTGTAAATTATTATGTTGATGAATCACTTGTAACTCAATATTGGCTAGCCTATCCAAGATATGTTGTGAAAATAGTGGAGGTGATGACTAGATGGTTGTTGATGGAGTTGGATGACAATTGATAGGTAGTGGAGGTGGATTGGGTGTGGGAGCCAAGAGATAATTAAGAAGACATGGATTAAATTTTTTTAATGTTTGAGCAGATACAGATGACTCATGATGATTATGGGTAGTGAGTATATCCATATGTTCTTGTTCTTGATTTAGCTCATGCTCTTGTTCCAAATCATAGTGTTAAGTTATAGCATATATATTATCCCCACTTTGGTGTAGGGGATATACCTACTCTTTATTTTATGGAGATATTGAGTGAGATAGATTAGATGTGACTGAATCCAGTGATGGTAGAACTTGTGGTATGTACAGAGTGTTGGATGGAGTCACCATTTGCATAGATGGATTCGAAGGACTCTAGTTCCTTATCATCACATTGATAATTCCCACAAACTCATGAGAAGATGCATTTACATTTGGACAACTCATGGACACCTCATCAACTTGTCCAAGGTGGTATTCTTGGCTCTCATGTTTGGATGGTGAATTAACAATGCTATCAATGGGTAGTGACCTGGCAAGAGGATGACCTAGATTCTTGACCGACTCAATGATAGGTGTGAATATAACATTGTGTGTTATGTACTCACCGAGTTTAAGATTGATCAAGTGAATTATGTTCTCTAGTGTGGTGGATGAAGATGGCATGATATGATATGATTCATCCATATCAATTATGGGTTCCTCCTTGTTGGTAGGAGTGGGAAGGTCTTATACTTATGTGTCAAATATGGCTATGGGAGCCTTTGCAATTGGTATTTTGACTCCTTGCTCAAAAAAATCAAGGATGAAGGGGGAGTGGCAGTAGAAATTTATGGTACCAATGGTGGTGAAGATAGCTTCATAATTAATCATGGGGTTGAATATATAATTTGAATAAGATAATTGGATTTAGTGTCCAAGGGTGTGGATGGAAGAGTAGCCTCATGTGGATGATCAACCTTATTTTAATACTTGAAGGGGTCTAGGTCAGCATGAACCATATGGACCCGACCTTCATGAATGTATTTTATGTATTTATGCACGATGGAGGGGAAGCACTCCATGTCTCTCATCCAAAGTATTCTTAGGATTATGTTGTATTGTCTCACACATTCCAAGACATGGAACAATTTAGGCATAGTATTTTATCCAACTTGAATAGGTAGAACTATTGTGCCCATAGTGGATGATATAACATATTTAAACACTTACAAGATGAACGCGGATGCTACAATGTATGGATATGGAAGGTTGAGATATTTTAGTGTAGTTGTGTTAATAATGTTTATTGTGGAACCTGTATCAACCAGTAATTGCTTATATAGGATATTATTGATGCACATGATGATGTGTAAAGAAGGGCTTGATAAATAATTAGAAATGGGTTTGATATCATGATTTTAGTAGGTTATAACAGACTCTTTATGTATTTGTATGTATCCCACAAAGTTGGTAAAATATTCCAAATCATGAGGTTGTAACTCGATTAAATTCAAAACCTCCATGAGAGTTTTATGATGCTTGGGGGATTGTTGTATTAACTTTCCCATGGTCATGTTGGTTGATGACATATGTAAACTTCACATAGGCCTACTGTGGATTTCTACCACTTGTTGGATGGGAGTTCTATGTGGTGAAATCCATGATGTAGAGGGAGTGTAGACTTCCCTACTAGGCCCCTTGGTAGACCGATTATATCTAGTTTAGGATTGGAATCGGTGTTGGCTAACCGAATAGTCCATTTGATCATGTGGAGAAACCATTGGTGTTCTCCTGGAAAGTGTACATTTGTGGTTGGGTTCTCTGAGTGAGGGTTTGACCTCATGATGAATTTTTAGGCATCGTGGAGGAATGATGAGATCCTCCGTAGAATAGAAAAGGTGTTTAGGGTCCCCTTGTAAATCTTCTATGGCACTAGACCTTGATCGGTATTGGTTGTGTGTAATTACCTTGTGATTATCTCCTTTACAATTTTTAATGATTCAACACACAAAAATAGAAACACACAATAATACACAAAAATAAAAACACACAATAATACAAGTGTTTATCTCTTTTAAAGATTTATATGTGTTCCTAAAATTGTTTGGTGTGTTTTTATTTGTAGTTTTTTAAAGAAATATATTTTCACATGTTTGAATATTGTTGATGTAATTCTCAATTTGTTTAAATAATTTCACTTGTATACTTGCAACTCAATAACCGGTAATGAAAGTTTGGTCACGTAAACCAACCAAAGTATGGAGATGAAGCCCATACCTGATCAGGGAGTATAGGTCCTACCATTCCTCACCTATATTGACCATGGGTAGCGATACACCCTTTGAAGAAGAGTGTATGCTATTTTCCATGGCTAAGATGGTTCTTGGAGCCAATTTTGTCCAAAAATAGGGTTCGTAGGATGCGAGCCAACGAGTGGATATGAAACCCACCATCATTGGTATCTATTAGTGGTTGGGTATGAAATTCCAACTCACTAATATTCAAATGTGATGTGGTGTGTGTGGTTCATTTTATACTTAAATAAATTAAAACAAAGTAGCATTCAATGAACCTTCACTAAATGTATAATAAATGTTTCACTTTCAATTTGCATGAATAAGAAACACACAAAGTACTTAACCTATATGACAACCTAACACTTAGGTAGGTCACAAGAAGTCAAACCATTCAAATACATACTTAAACTATTTTTTTTCCTATTTTTATTATTTCTTTGATGTATTTTTTCCTTTTTATCTTGACCCCTCTTTTTGTTTCTCGAACCTTATATTTTGCTGCAACTTATCCTTAGAATTTTCTACTTCCTTTCTTAGAGAGACAACTTCATGTTCCAATTTTTCACATTCTAATTCTTTTACCTTTAATTTCTTAACCATAACTTCTTTAATTATTTTTGTCTCTTCAACCTTCACTTTTAAGTTTATGAGATCTTATAGAAGCTTTGTATTTGTTTCCTCATACTATTGAACTTGAGCCTTCAATCCTGAATTCTTCTTTCTAACCCTTTTGAATTCTCAAAGAGCAATAATAAGTTCCTCCTCTATGTTAACCATGGTTTCTTCTTCGTTTTTAGGATCTCTCTTGTTGATTTCAACCATAGGAGTATCTTCTATCACTTCAATGGCCGTGTGTGTTCTTTTTAGATCTTCCTTCAAGATGTTAGGCTTTCACAAAGGAATTCGCTCTAATACCTATTGAAGAAAATACGCTTATACTAAGAAGGGGAGGGTGAATAGTATAAGATAAAACTTTTCACTTTTCAATCCAAATGAAATATTATCCAATATTATCAATTTTAATAATGAAATAATGCATAAATCACCACACACATAAGAGACACAAATTTAATGTGGTTTACCCAATGTGGGCTACATCCACGAAGAAATATTTCTTATAAATTTTCTCAATAAATTTTTCAGGAATCAATTCCCTATTACAATATTAATGGACCCCAATATATAGGAGATACCAATCCCCTCAACTCTAGTTTGTGGACCTCTATCCACAAGAGACACCAATCTCCTCTGTTATGGTCCACGAACCTCTATCCACAAGAGACATCAATCCCCTCTACTATGTTTTGTGGACCTCTATCAATAAGAGACACCAATACCATATACTTTGGTTTTATCCAAAGCTTTCTCACAAATCTACTCTAAAGCTTGCTCACAACTCTACTCCAAAACCTACTCACAACTCTGCAAAAACCTACTCACAACTCTGATAAACAATATTCTCACAAATCTGGTCCAAAACATGCTCTCAACTCTTCTAAAAAATTCTCACAAATTTTCTCAAACCTACTCACAACTCTACATAAACCTACTCACAAATCCACTTCAAAACCTGCTCATAATCCAGCTCATATCTTTTCCAAAATTTACATACAAATAAAAAAGTGCTTTCTTCAACTAAAGAAATTTAGACATATTCTACCCAAAGTTATTTTCTTTCTTGAACATATACAAAATGATATCTACTAACAAATTCCCAATGTGTTCTTTACATTATGTCTCTTATAAATGTCTCACAAACTATATTTCTTGTCTAGCATTGGATAACTTTATATCTTTACATTTTTATTTTCAATGACCATGCAATAGATGTAAATACATAAAATAAAAGGCCTCCAAATTTTCACAACAATATTATAAATTTCTTTTAAAAAGTATCACATAAAATTTCGTTTTTGCCTTTTTACAACTTCAATCTTAATATACTTCCATTTTGCCTTATTACTATCTTTGTAAATAGTCACACAGGGTAAAGCTTTAGAAAACAAAATATCTACCTATGCCTCCCATTATATAAAGTCAACAATAATGTCACAAAATAAATTATCTCTTTGTACCTTATTGGCTGCAAACTTCAAAGTGAAACTTCCTCTTTCAAAATATTTATTGCAACTTCTTACAAAAGGAAATTCATACATGAGACTCGAACCTGGGTCTCTCTACTCCAAACTTTATCAATGTAAAGCAAGCTGCTCCAGATACACTATAAGTTGAGTAGAATACTTTACCTCCTGTGATATAAAGTGCCTTCATCAATGTAAAAAATCAAACATTATTATACCTGCACTATCCTTCTTGTATTCAATTAACAAGTGTCACCTAGACCAATGTTTTGCACAATATTTCCAAACTTGCTATCCAACGTCAAACAAAATCGTACCTTGAAAATGTAATCAGCTCCTCAACTCTATCAATCTAAAATTTTAAACCTCTTATGTGCAAATATAGTTTGTAGTGGCTCTATATTTAGCTTCACTGATCCGATAGGTAAAAGATAGTTGTAAATATCTTTTTTTACTTGCTTGATTGCTCACCATCATAACAATTGTGGTTCAACTTATCACCCACTATGTTATTCTTATTTTTATCACATGTGATGCAATGTATCATTTTATTTAAATTGTTTGAACTATCCTAATTAGATGGTACTTTCAAAACTCACTTTCCTCAAACTTTTGACTATCTAATTCGTTGAGGCCCTAGATAATAGGGTACTTCATCTGTTGTCTTCAAAACATTTTATATTGCTTTTGGCATCCAATAAATTTCACTTTAATTTGTGCTTTGTCATCCCAATTCTTCTCTCCTTATACACAACAAGTGTCTTTAAGGATATCTCATAAATATAGTGAAGGCTTTGATGAACGATGATGAAAAGATACAACAAATGGTACAAAACTCACTCTCTCAAAAAGAGGCAACAAACAACAATGGAGGATTTCTCATAAAAAACCATTTGTAGCATGAAGTTCAATTTGATATTTATACTCTTTCATGTGGTGCCCTAAGAGGTTGGCCGATATTTATTTATTTCAAAATTTTTATAATACCTCCATGAACATTGGCGCCAATTTCCTTTTCAAGAAACTTTGGGTTATAATATTTAAATTAAATATTATAACATTATATTAAAAATTTAAATATTTAAATCTTATGTCCCAACCTTTGTCCTGATTTAAAAACCTTTGCCCTTATTTAAAAAATATTTTTTTCCCAAGCCTTTAATTAAATCTTTTTTTCCCAAGCCTTTAAACCTTCTCTTTATAATATTTAAATATGATATTTAAATATTATAATCCTTTACTTTGAGATATACCTTACCTTGAACAATTTTCCATTATTTGATTTTTCCAACCTTGTAAACTTCTCATCCTTGAAGAATATTTTTTCCTTGAATACCATGCATCCCTTGACATCAATGATAACTCAATATTTCCAACATAAATCAGTTACCCATACCCAACATAAATCAGTTACCCATACCCAACATGGTTCAAAACATTTCACTTAGAAATATAAAAAATATTACAAGTTACTCTACTCAGCAACATCCCTGATATGTTTGGTACACATATCACAAATTTTATATAAAATAATGTTTTTGATAAAAATTTTCATCCACTCAAACAAGTAATGGAATTGCTATTTTATTTCTACCACATATTCCCTCGTAGCATTTTTGTCTGAGTAGTGGTTCCATCGGATCCGAAATTTCTCTATGCTTCATTTCGTAGGTTCTTGGTTCAAAAACCAAGTACACAAATATGTTGAACCTTAATATTTAAGGGATAAAAATTTTCATCCACTCAAACAAGTAAGGGAATTGCTATTTTATTTCTACCACATATTCCCTCGTAGCATTTTTGTCTGAGTAGTGGTTCCATCGGATCCGAAATTTCTCTATGCTTCATTTCGTAGGTTCTTGGTTCAAAAACCAAGTACACAAATATGTTGAACCTTAATATTTAAGGGATCAGTCATCTGCAAGTTGGAGACATCCAAAACATGAGTAGGATTGGAAATTTATTTTCTAAATAGATACACATGAAAAACATTATGGATCTTGGATACACTTGGTGGTAGAGCTAATCTATACACAACATGGCTTATCCTATCTTTGATCTCAAATGGACCCACATATCTATGATATCAAGTGGCTTACCTCGATGTTCTTTTGAGATCCACATAGATATTCTAAAGATCTATGACCTCTTTCAACTTCTTCTAAACTCTTTTTAATTACTCTTCCATTTCTTTTATCATTTCTAGGTTGGTCACTACCTGATCCTTTCAATTATCCCAAGATAAGGGAAATTGCACCTTCTCCCATATAGGAATTTGAAAGGTACCATACCTAGTGAAGCATGGTAACTGTTGTTATATGTAAATTATAGTAGGTATAAGTAGTCTTTCCACTTTGTATGTTGATCCATGCAGTACATTCACAACATATCCTCAAGCACTTGATTTACCCTCTCATTCTAATAATCTATTTTTGGGTGATAAGCAATACTGATATTCAGTTTGGTCCCTAACGCTCAATGCAAAGCTTGTTAAAATTCAAAAGTGGAACATGAATATATATAAGATATTATAACTTTTGGAAATCCATAGAGTCTTACCTCTTCCCTATAAAACTTACTTGCTACAATAGTAGCATCATCTTGCACATTTCTAGGTATAAAATGTGCGACTTTAGTTAGTTTTTTGACAATTACTAGAATTACATCATTCCTGAACCTTGTTTTAGGCAACCCCACTATAAAATACATTGACACTACTTGCCAATTTTGTGTGGCTTTATCATGTGGATATAGTTTTCCAGCTAGATGTAGGTGTTCCACTTTCACCTTTTGACATTCCAAGAATTTTTCCACATAATTGGTAATATTCTTTTTTATTTTAGGCCAAAAATATACTTCCTTTAGATTCTCTTGCATCTTTGCACCTCCTGGGTGTGCAGAGTAAGGAGTTTTATATACCTCCCTAACCTCAATCCTCCTAATTTGGGTACCACAAGCCTGTTCCTAAAATAAAGCAGATCATCCCCAATAATATAATCTATATTCTTGTCTATTTCCTGTCCATTTGGACCTATACACAACTAAAAAAATCATATTTTTCTTACCATATTTTTAATTTGATCTAATAGATCATATTAGCATTTTTTCATTATGGTTATACACCCTCTTTTTCTCAAAGCATCAACGACCTTATTCTATTTTACCTTAATGTACTCGACACCAAAATCATTTTTATCTGATAACTCCATCCAACATTGTTATGTAGAATTTAATAAGGGTTGAGTAAATATATACTTCAGAATTTGATGGTCTATCTTTAAGTTAAATGGTTTTCCTAGAAGGTAATATCACCAAACTTTTAGAGCATGCACTACCCCTCCCAATTTTAAATCATAAGTGGTATTATTGACTTCGTGCCTCTTGATTTTCCTAGACTCGTAAGCAATTACTGTATCACATTGGGTCAAAATCCCACATAGACCTTTGATCGATGCATCTATATAAACTATAAATTGCTTATTAGGATCAGGTAATTGTAGGATTGGTGCATTCATAAACCTTTATCCACTTGAAGCCTTTCCCTTTTCTCTGAAGGTTTGTAATGGGTTAATTCTTAAAATGCCTTTGACAAATCACCTATAATACCCTACAAGTCCCATAAAAATTTGTACCTTTGTAACATTAGTAGGTGATGGCCATTCAATGATTGCTTTAATTTTCTTGGGGTCTACTGTAATTCCTTCATCAGAGACTATATGTCCAAGGTATTGCAATTGTGAAGTATAAAACTCACATTTTGAAAATTTTCCAAATAATTAATTCCTTCTAAGAATCCCAAGCATTATTATAAAGTGTTGATCATTCTCTTCTTTATTTTTATAATAAACCAAAATGTTATCCAGAAATATGAGTACAAATTTATCCAGTTTTTCTCTGAAAATATTGTTCATGAGATTCATGAACGTGGTTGGGGCATTGGTTAACCCAAAAGGTAAGATTGTAAACTAAAAATATTCGTACCTTATTCTAAATGTTGTTTTAGAAGTATCTTCCTACCTAATCCTTAATTGATGATATTCAGATATCAAATCTATTTTAGAAAAGATAGTTGCTCCTCTTAGTTGATCAAATAAATCATCAATCCTTGATAGTGAGTACCTATTTTTGATAGTAACCTTATTTAACATTCAATGATATATGCATATTCTTAAGGTACCATATTTTTTTTAACAAACATGATATGTGCTCCCCAGGATGACACACTAGATTTGATTGACCCATTTTCAAGCAAATCCTGTAGTTGTATTTTTAACTTTTGCAACTCTATAGGAGTCATCTTGTAAGGTGACCTTGCAATTGGTGCTGCACTTGGTAACAATTCAATTAAAAAATCAAATTTCCTTTGAGGAAGTAACCGTAAAATTTCTTTAGGGAATACATCCTTGAATGCACTTAACATCATATGCTTTTGGAATAGATCATTCTCAAACTCTTTTATTCTATTTATTTTTACTATAAATAACATACCCTTATTAATAATATTTTTAAGTTACATTGCAGAAAATAGATGGGATTTTACTTCTCTTCACCCACAACTAATTATAATCCTTTGAGTAGATTCATCCAAAAAATCCATCCATATTTCTTCAAATTTCAAAAGAGCTTTGTGTTATTTTAACCAATTAAATACCAATATGAAATCAAATGCATGCAAAGGGGCCACATACAAATGCCAATTTATCTTTCCTTGTGGTAGGGAAATGTGGAAATAAAATAGATACTGTTTAACATGGTGAGTTTACCCTGATTCATACTCTACCTTCCAACTATTTGCCAATAATCTAGGTCTAACAGGTGAATCCCTCATTAATCTAGTTGATATAAATCTACGATTTGACCCACTATCAATCAAAATTTGCATAGTTTTATCAAAAATTTCACCATTTAATAAGAAAATAGTAATTTATCCATTGATTTTAGAACTACCTATGGTCTTATAAATCCTATGTCTAGATTTCTCTAGAGCCTTCGATGGTAGATCAAATCTATGGAGGAATTTGCTGGTATATTGAGCTACTTTACATACCCAACATCCACTTGGTGGAGATTTGTTACCTCTGTTGTTGTTTTAATTTCTATTAATGGATGGGATTTGCCTATCTCTTCCTTGGCCCACTAGTTTCTGGTCCTATCATTTGGGAAACTCTTTAACATATTTCTTGTATTTACTATTTCTTGTATTTACTACCTTGGTAACTAGATTTATTTTTACCACCTTGTTTACTCTGGTCTCCCCCTTTGGGTTTCTTATTCCGTTCCTTTTCCCATTTCATGAAACCAACACTTTTCTATTTTTTGAGATCATCTTTCTCCCTTTTGGATAGCTTTCGATAATTGAAATATGCCTTTATTATTTCCTGATTAGCTTCCTTATTCCTTGATAAATCAAAAGCAGTATGTAAATTGATGGGATTATGCATATTTACCACCGTCATGATTCTAGGATGTAATCCCAAAATAAATTTTTTAGTTTTAATTTCCTCATATTTTTATTTTTATTATTGGGTTGCATACTTCAACAATTGTATGAACTTTTGGTGATATTCTCGAACCGACATATTTTCCTATCTCAAATTTGATAATTCCTCAACTTCTTCGCATAATATTGTCTCTTCAAGAATCTATCTCTGAATTCCTTGATGAAATCCTCCCACTTGATATTGGTAGATTCCATATCATGCCATTTATTCTATGATTTCCACTAGTTCAGGGCTACTTCAATCATATTCATAACTGCCAAGGTAGTTTTGGATTCAGAAGATAGAACCAACAAAGATAAGTAGGATTATAATTCAATTAACCAGTTTTTAGCCGACTCTCTATCATCTTTTCCATTAAACTTGGATATTACAACTTTCTTTAAATTTCTATCCAATTCTTTACAGACTCTTGATCTTCCAGCTTTGTATCCCTCAGGTTTCCCTAGCACTTTCACTATCCTGTCTAATCCAGTTTCTCTTTCTCTAGATAAGTCCTCTATGACTCACTGTTTCTAGGAAATGAGTTCTTATTGCTGGGTCATGTGACTTTTTTGTTGGGTCATTTCTTCCCTTTCATTTTCCATTTGTACTTGTAACAATTTAATTTTTTTTGCAAGGTTCCCTCCTTCCTTGCTAGTTTCGCTCAAAGGAATATCATAAGCCCTTTTCTACCTTCTTTCATGTCAAGGACCTTATTTTATAAGATTTTTTTGTGGTCCTCTTAAAGGTATTTTGATGATTTCTTCCTCCCTACCTCCCATAGGATTTCTTGAGGACACACCTCGCAAAATTTGTGTCATTTTTCCCATAGGTGAAAGAGGTATAATATTAGTTATAGTTAACTATTTTAATTCCCATATAAAGTTCTACATATTTAGAATCAATTCTACTCTTATACCATATGTAACAACTCAATTTTGGTTGCTCACCTGGTTTCCTGGGTAAGAATATCAACAAAGCCTAGGGTGTTTTTTTCTAAAACCTTTAACCCATAGTCTAAATTGTTTTCCTAGTTTACAAGGTTTACTTTTAGACTACTATTATTTTGGATCACCCAATTGATTTTACAATCAAGTGCAAACAATACAACATAGAAATAACATATGACTTTTTGATTCAAGACTACTGTAACCAGTTACCCAAGTGGACGAGGTCTACCAAACCTTGTAGAGATGCCATTTCAGTGGAAATGGATTTCCTCATTTACCATTCGTATGTTCTAGCATGAGGTTCATACCATGGTAAGGGTTACCATCTAGGGCCCATAACACCTAGAGGGTATATGCATATTTATCTTAACTCTTCATACTTAACCTTAAACTTTCTAGTCAACATTTTCCTAATTGATATAGAATATTTTAGTATATTTATACCTCCATGACTAACTGGTGATTCCCATTTACCCAGAAGAGGTTAGTGCCATGTCAATTCTCCAACCTTAGACTTCATTATGCAAACTTATTACAACTCATAGTGGTTTGTCCAATACAAAACCTTGTGGCTAAACTAAGCTAAGTTCGATGAGTAATAAATTTATCACTATGCCCTTTGAATACAACCTCAAAAAGGTATCCCATACCACCTTTCTATCTAGACCCAACCAAGTCATTTATTGACCAATTTCGTTAGTCAACAATTGTTCTAAAACTTGTTGTGTGCATACCCGCACCTCAACATTATGGATGATTGTATATCACATTCTTAGGTCAAACCTCCCAAGAATATTTGCTAAGGTTATGCTACTATCATTTATTTTCAAAATATTTCTACAAAACTCCCTTAAGTAGAAAACTCTCATTTCTAATAGAAGCATTAAGTTTTAAAGAATAATATTTAATTAGACATAGGGGTAGTTTGCCAACCGAAACTAAATTTTCTACTTCCATGAAGTTGATACCATTCCAAAGTAGAATCATCCCCAAAACAAAGGTCAATTTAATTTTCATAAAGGTGTATTCTAAAAAGACCCATTTGCACTATACTTGGTTTAGATGTCATGCTCACAAAATTACACATTTTTTATTAACTACAATTCTTTTTAAGCTATGAATCAAAGATCTCTTTTACGATTTTACCATCATTTTAAAATCGTATTCTAAATTTAAATGCAAGATTTCATTTTTTTAAAGGATTATCTCAAAGACTACCCTCAAGGCATATTTATCTAGTCTATAAAAAAATAATTAAATATATAGTACTCATTTCATAACTTATAAGCTGCAAGCGACATACTCCTCCAAATTCATATAGCTTCCTAAATTGTATACAAATTAATTAAGGATTGCATCAAGCTTAAAGATATCTAACTGTGACATCAATTTAAAAATAACATATATAGAAGAATCTAAAACAATATTTTCTTTAAATAACTTATAAATCATTTAAGTCACAACTATACAATCCGGCGTCACTAAAGCCAAATTTATAATTTCCAATTCAAACAAGAGTACAAGAGGGCATTGCCCATTTTACTTTACATGCAAAAAGTTTAAATATTGCTAAGAGTTTTGATAAACATATTCTAAGTTATGGTTCATCTATTACATTTAAGAGTTTTCTTTCAAAGACTACTTTCACAGCAAACATGGATGTCATCCTTCATATGCATGAGGTCTCGATGTTTCTGGTTTGTTCCTGCACCACATCCTTGGTTCTACTTTCTCTCCAATTTTAGCCAACCCCAACAACTCATTTCACATAGAAAAACTCATACAATGCCATCGAGGATCAGATTACGGCTCATAATGGATGTTTATGCATCCTACTATGCACACATGTATTTTAAGCTAATATGGAAACAATATGAAAACTCACATATCTCCTAGCTCGATATTTAATCCAAGTTACTCTTTCAACTTGTTTCTTCTTTTATTGTCTACCCACTTTCTTAGGTAGTAATTCCACAAAATATTGGTTTCTTTCTTGTTTTAAAATTCAGTAGCATGCCATCATTTAAACTTCATTCCTTTGTTTTCAAATGTAATTAAACACATCAACAAAGCAATACATCTTTCCCAGCAATACATTGCTTTACAACTACATTTTAATTCAACCAACACAACAAATTTAGCATAAATTTTACACTGCCTATTTGAATCAATTCTACATGGTTTTCACTTCATTAATCAACATAGATGTTGCCACATCCAAACCCATCTGGTCATAGTTTACACAAAAACATTCTTATTTGATTTTCCACCATTTAAAAAATATATACACAGTATGCACAACAACAAACATAATGTCTCCTCACTATTTCTATTTTTGAATAAACACGCTATGCACAACAACAATCATGATAACACCAAATCATTTTCATGTTCAGATAAACATAGTATGCATAGTAACAAATATAATAACACAAAAATATTTTCCTGTTTGTATAAACATAGTATTCACAACAACAAATAAAATAACACTAAACCATTTTCATGTTCGAATAAACACAGTATGCACAACAAAAAACATAATAACACCAAGTAGAAAACCCAATCTATTTCTTCCACTTCCAAATCATTTTAGTTGTTGGTCTTTCAATTCATCTTCCTTCCTTTCCTTTTCCTCCCATTCTTTCTTCCCCATTTTCCTTTTATTTTTTCCTTCCCCCAAAAGAACCAAATCCCCCTAAAAACTTGGTAATTTTTTTATCCTCCTTACCCATGCGTAGTGCCAGATTTTTGAGCCACCTCCCCACAATATTGTATGCATCACATTTCATCATGGCATTCCAAAAAATCTTGGCATTAATGATTTTTAGCTCTGCTGACTTTTCCAGCCTTGGAGCAACAATAGTAACATAAACTATTTTTCACATGATATTAAAATAAATAAGGTAAGGTTGGAAATATTCATAGATTCTAATGCGAAAATAGTTCTGACCATCAAATAACACATGACATTTTCCCTCATAGCTAAACATGGTTCTCCATAAAATGTCACTATTCTTTAGTATAAACGTGGAGCAAATACATAGTAAACTATAACTTGGTTTGCACAAGGTTTCCTTTCTTTTTTAATAAATAAAATAGCTATTTTTATTTATTTATTTTCTATTTTATTTATAAAATTATCTTTCTATAAAATCATGAAATAATAAAGGAAAATATTTTCAAATCTTCATTCAAAAATTAAAGGGTGGCTCCCATTATTAAGACATTTTCATTGCCACCTCTAATAACACAAGCTCACTTTATATAAAATTAAAACAAAGGAACATTCAAAGTATTAGATACATACAAACATGTCAAAAAAAACACTAAAATGCCTTTGCAAGCTAGTGGATCCCATCATCAGTACCACCATAAAACATTTCTCAGTCCATGAAATCAAATAATATTTCGAACAATTTAACTCACACAAAGATGCAATTTATATTACCCCTAAATGATATGCAAGCATGAGTTTCAATGTGCTCACGAGTTGAGTCATAACTTACCATTACTTGCCTTTTTTCTATAGACTTGCTTCCTTTAATTATCATCCTACAACTATCTTGCACTCATGAAGACCATCAACAGTACCATGTTTCTCAAAAATAGGTAGGTTTATACATATTTTACTTTATTTAATTATGCATGCGAGGAGGGTCGTTATACTTTCAAAAGGTAATACACCAATGAGTTTTGAGGATAATTAAATGGCAAAATACTATCTTATAAGGGTAAAAATCAAAGTAGAAAATAATAAAATGCTTTTGTAGATAAGTCTACCTTGAAAGAGAAATATGGGGAAATGAAGTATAGATATAAATCAATCAAATCAGAGCCATAAAATGATGATATTTTTTTGGAAATTTGTAAGATCCTTAGGGAAGTAGATTTTAACACAATATTTACTAACATATTTACTTTCATACCAATGCCATAATTTGAAAAATAATATTACACACTCAACATCATTTCTATACAAATATATATACATACAATGGCATATTTCTAGGTTGTCTCGAGAGACTCTTGGTGCTTCACCTTATTCTCTAATTATTTAGCTTCTCTAAGCCTACAATGAGGTGTAATAATAATGATGTAATAATTATATAGCATGAGTAGTAGGTTTTCTATAATCAATAGTAGATTATAAATTTGTTTTTCTTTTTTTGTAATTAAGAGACTTTTTATTAATATCGAGTTTTGCAGGTTAACCCAAAATATTTTACAAAATTCAGCCTTATGCTGACATTACGGATCCTTATATGCCTGATGACTACCTGTACTCTATTTTTACTATCCTTAATCGACCCTTGACTATCATTTCCTAAAAAATTCCCTTGACACAGGAACACACAACAAAAATATAGCAAACCCCATAGGCAAAACCAATCCCAAGGATGCTACCCAAACACTCTAGGAAACTAACACATACCCCTACCTAAAAATGGATCAAATCCTCTATACATTATGTAAACCAAAAAAATCCATGGATACAACAATTACAGTATTAAAAAACCAAAATTTTGTATAGAGATAAAACAAGGAGGACCTTAGGTCTCCTCTTCCTCATCCTCATCGAGCTCCTCATCCTTATCCTCCTTGTCATCGTCTAAATCCTAGTTAGCCACAATAGGTTTGTTGTTTTTATATCCTTCATTGAAGAAAACTTTGGTTAGCACCTCATAAACCTCCTATATTTGTTGCATGATATTGGTTGAAGTATTCAAAATGAATCACTTGAGGACCATGACTAACGGATCGGGTCCTTCATCCTCTGTGTCAGTCACCTCAAATTTGGAGCTTTCCTGCACCTACTTGTTCTTTAGCCACATGGAAATTTGCATGGCCGGCTCCTCAATTCTAAATTTCTTCCTAGCTGGGCCACCTCTAGTTGTTATCCCCCCCTTTTCTCCACTGGTGATGGGGGTTTTGGAGGTGCTCAAGCTAGCCCTAGCCCTGGAGATCTCTATATTATGGCTAGTATGAGCATCCTCAATGGCTAGAGGTTCAAATTTGGGAGCCGTGGCTAAGAACCACTTGTAAATCACCTTGAATAGCCCCTAGTGGAGGGGCATGACCGAACTCCTCTTGCTATGACATGAATTTATTGTAGAATTTATGAAAATAATCAAGAACTAGGGTATACTTATCAGGTTTACGTCATGGAAGAAATTGATGAAAGCATAGTGAAAACTAAGAAGAATCTTTCCTGGGTCCTCCGCAGTAATGAACTCCATGACATTCTTCATGACTCCATTCAATGGGATGGGGAGGTCCATCCTCATCAATCCATTCTTCACCTCCTTGAAAATTTTAGGGTTGTCCTTGAATTCACGTAATTCAACCTCCCAATGATGCTTATGTTTATGAATGGACCTTCATTTTACCATTTTCCCAATTATGGTGACAAGCAAAGTTACATCGATGAGGATTTCTCACCCACGAATTTCAACCTTGCCATCATCCCAAGTATCCATCATCGCCTGGGTAATGTCCTCCTCTACCCCAAAAAATAGGTCAAAAAACTATGTAAACCTCCTTTCCTTAAGGATATCTTGGGGCATAGGCTCCATGATTACCATGCAAGGCTTAACGTAAGTCATATTGTTCTTGCTTACAATAACCTTCGCCTCTGTACTTCCAATGTTGCCCGTCAGAACACTGCCCGTCTTAATTCCTTTTTTAGGAATTTCAAGGTGGTAGTGCTTTTGCCTTTACTGGATTCTCAAATTGTTGATATAGGATGTATAGCATATTAAATATCATAATGAATACAATGATAACATCAAGGATGGATCCATAAACTTAAATATCATTTTTAACCATTAAGAGACCTAATGATTGGAAAAATGGGTGCATGAAATGATTAAATCATTGAGGAAGTTTAGGAATTGTCTCTCAAAGAGAAAAATAATGATCTTTATGATGTATTTAAAATTCTAAATTTTATATTCCAATATGAATCAACAGATAATAAGCATGATAGATATAAAAAATTTAGTAGTTTCATATAGAGATCAAGATAATAAATTTCATATAATGGAGATAATTATTTAAGAACCTAACAAAGGCTCATATAACTTGGTAATTCAACTTCTTGAAAGAGCAAGAACAACAATGTGAAGATAATGAAGTATAGGATTAATATAAATGGATGTATAAAATACTCATATACATGGATAATTGTACAACTCTAAAGAGTCTCATGATAATGTAAAGAAACTGATTTAGGTAAAATTCAAACAACTATAGGATGAATGATCAGGTTCTATTTGAAAAAAAGGATAAAATAATATGTTCTTGATAAACCTTAATAAAGAGTCTCATGATAATGTAAAGAAATTGATTTAGGTAAAATTCAAACAACTATAGGATGAATGATCAGGTTCTATTTGAAAAAAAGGATAAAATAATATGTTCTTGATAAACCTTAATAAAGAGAAATTTTTAGATCTTTTACGAAAGTACCATCAAGAACCACCGGTGTTCACTATTTAAACTACATGAAAATGCATAAAATCCTAAGGATTAGTTATAATAAGTCAACCATTATATGTAATACCTTATAATGCATCAAAATCCATAGATCCACATTAAATGTTGATTTTTTCAAAATTTAAAACAACACAATAGTATTTTAAACTAGGTCTAAACTTATTTTAAATTACAAAGAGAAAATCAACTAGGAAACCAGGAAACCTAGAGTGCATAAAATAGGATTCTGCAAATATATTTAATTATATAACGTTTATTATGTTATTAAAAATATCTATTTTTATTTAACTATATTTGGGTTTAAGATGACAAGAAGACTAAATACACACAATATACACATATGTTAACATATGTCAATGATCCATGTGAGCATGCAAATAGTTGCACAACTAGAGCAACGATCCATGTGAGTGTCCCAAATAGTGGTACATCTAGAGAAAAATAGAAAAGAAGAATTGTAGATGATGAATGATCTGCCTATTACATATGTATCTCTATATGTATATGGAAATAAAGAAAATAAATAAATAAATAAGAGTGTACATAATACGAGGATGTTCAAACAAATAGGATCCAAATTGATCTTGGATACCAAGTTCAACTAGCATCTACACTTAATATTTATTTTGAAAACGCAACTATATAGAGTTTTCCTTTAATTATAACTATTAAATATAGCTTCCTTTGGTATTTTCAGGTGTCTTATAGCTACCAACTTATCTATAAAATCTATAAATTTTGCATGGCTCAATGTCTTTGGAAAAATATTTTTAGTGTGTTCTGATGTCTTGCCATTATTTTTTTGTAATCAAATTTCAACTCTAATGATAATGAATGTCAATATTTTTAGTTCCCATATATTATATAATATTAGTTGCTATCTAAATTCTAGTTTTATTACCATAAATTAATATAATATCATACTTCAACAAACATGTAAATTATAAAGAAATCATTATAACTAAATTGTGTTACATTCATATCCATATATTTCACTTTAATAGATGATAAAGTCATGCTAGATATTATTTTGTTGGTCCTTAAGATGATTTTTTACAAGTATATTTCTCTAAGTTGATTTTTAGTTATCAATACAAACTGCATGGTCTAAATCTTTGACTCTTTTCAATCATATATTATTTTTTACTGTACATTCTAGAAAAATTCAATGTACTTTAATAAAGCTGAAGATGTTATTAGCCACATTTCAATGGGTAGATAACAATGAATATATGAATATTGATATAAATTATATCGCATAGGCTACATCAAGTCGAGTTGTGGTTAAATAGAAGAAACACCTTACAAGTTACTTATTAATTGACTAGTTGACTCATAATTAATTGTTTATTTTATTCTAGTTGTATTTGTATACAAGTGCTTTTATATGTAGCATGTATAGGTTGTACAACTTAAAAAAAATAATGGAAATGGAGATAGTCTCTATACTTGGAATGTACTATTATCACGCTTGTAAGCCCAACTTAATAGATAAAACTAGAACATAATTATACCATATTTTAAAATATTTTATTTATAAAATAAGCATGATAACCTAAGATGATGGTGGTATTTCTCACATGCAACTACATTAAGTAATTTTTTAGCTAAAATCCCTATCATGAACATTTAGGATACTTTTATCGTTATGAAGACTATATACTATTAATACAATAAGTTATAATATATTTAGAATAAAATATGGGCTCCATATTAAAATATATGATTATATGATATTACATATTATGTTGTGTTATGACATATAACATGGAATAATGGCATAAATTTTTTTTACCATGTGTCTTTTGGTTCTTCTTCTTAAGCTTGAATAATCAATATAATATTGCTTGGTATAATGTTTCCTCCATGATGGCCATGGGCTAAAATAAAATTAAAAACCTACTTATAAAATTATTTTATTCATTAACATTATCTACTTTTCTAAAATATTATTATATGTTTCTCATCTTGATTGATATCTTCATGCCATACTTTTGGTTGTACATATCCATCCTTGTATGGTATTTGTTTTTTGATAAGTAACTAGAATTTTATATACAAATTGGGTTTTTTAAGAGGATCCCAAAACATTATAACAAAAAGGGTCATAGCACCGATATTTAAAATAATTCCTTAGTACAAGAAAACAAACACAAACTGAAATGGAAAGGGCCAAAAACAACCCTTTATCCAGTAGAAAGACCAGATTCTAGAACCAATTAGTGAGACCCACTTTTCCAAAGTATCTGTAGACACCAAAACAACACCAATCCGATTATGTGACTGCAAACACTGATCGCTTTGACAAACACAGCCCCCAGGGCAGCCCTCAGAGGTCAAACAGTGGTCCTAACCACTTTCATAGCAATTTTGTAAGGTCAAGAGGCAATTTGGCACATTCAGGCACTTTGCTCAGTATCCGTCTCACCCTGAGACGAATTCAAAATGGGATCCGTCTCACCCAGGGACGAATTCTGAATTCGTCTCTGGTAGGGACGAATTCCAAGTTTAACGGGCAAAAAGAAGAATGGCGCCAAGTGGCAGCCAAGGACAATCGATTGATGACTCCTGCCTCGCACGCGTGTGTGGGTGGGCAGATAGGCCGTTAGAGGACTGTCACAAGGGCAATTATGAAAGCCCAAGTCATGGAGGACTCCCCTCCCTCATGGGAAGACATGAGCGCCACATGGCACCTATGACCAACACATGGCGCTTATGCTTCCCTCTCAAAAGAGACCCCATGGGTCTATAAAAGGTGGGACTTTTCTCACCCAAAAGGACAGATTGGAGGCGATTTCAAGCAACGAAGTGTTGTCCGATTGATTACCCACTTGCATCCTTTTGATTCACCTTCTCACATCCACTAATCTCTTTCGCAAGGGAGGTTATTGGGTGGCTTTTGGAAGCGTGGATCCAACCCAAATCCAACATTTGACCACCTTACACCACCAATTTGCAGACACCCCAATCCTAAGAGGTTTTGGGCCCATCCCTAGTGGATTGGCACCGAAATCAAGTGCCAACGGTGGGAGGCCCACTTGGGCACCCCCGCACTTTCTAAGTTTTATTCTAAAGCATTCTAGATTATTTGTTCATGTTGCATCTTATGTTATTCTATTTAGTTAACTCATAGCTTCAATTTCATAACATTTTGATCAGATTTTATCATGCCTTTTGTCGCTTTGTTGTCCTACTAACTTGCAGGTGGCGATATCGAATTCTCGAGGATAGAGGCCAAATTGGGAGAATCCGACCATCTGGGTCATCCCAAAATGGCCCCAATTACATAACCCCTCTATTTGCAGGTGTTTTGGAGGTCTCGGGAGTCGACATTGGAGCAGCATCACCTCGGCTTTTCCAACACAGTAGAATTCGTCCCACCCAGGGACGAATAGCAGTCAGAATTCGTCCTGCCCAGGGACGAATTCCAGGTGAAGGCAGATTGGCCGACTGTTTCGATGGGAGCGGCCTTCTGGTAATGTCTTCTGATCTCTGTCGAGTTTGCAGGTCATTTAGAGTCATTTTGTCTATCGATTTGGCTAATCATTTACATGCATCTTTCGTTAATTTTAGAGAACAAACACTTCTTATTTGCAGCAGGTGCTACTGACATCTTTGTTGTTTCTTTGTTCGTAGGAGGAGCAGCAGAGGTTAAGGACTCATCAACATCAGCGGCGGCATCGTCTTGGCCCGCCCATCTCAAGTGTGGGCACGCGGAAAGAGGAACCTTAAGTCTTGATTGTAATCAAATTCTTTTAACGCTCCTAGCCCCTGAAAAGGGAGGAGGCATCTTTGTAATAGAGATCAAGAGAGTTTAATGAAAGGGCTGTGTTTTCTCCATTTTCTTGTATCTCATTTCAATGCGTCTCTTTCATTTCATGCATTCTACATTTTTAGGACTTAAGCGTATTTGATTTTGAATGCATCGCAATTAGTGTTTCCTTCGCCCGAAATCTCGTGCTTTCAGTGGCGATCACGGTGGGACCCTGTTCCCTGGTTTTTAAGATCACAGAAACTGATCAAATTTTTGTGTTTTGTGCTTGACAGGTACATTTTTTTGTTGCAGACTGTTATTCGTCTCTGACTGTGATGAATTCTTTACTGTAATTCGTCTGACCCTGAGACGAATTCAAATTCGTCTCTGGCAGGGACGAATTCTGTTCTGAAATTCGTCTCACAGAGGGACGAATTCCTGCCTATAGATTTTCAGAGCAAAAATTTAGAAGCAACCGGTCCAGGCAGAGAAGAGGTAGGGATTTTTATAATCTCTGTTAAATTTTCTGTTTCTATTTTTGTTTCTTTGATTGTTTTCATTTTATCCTGCATTGCTTAGGGAAAGTCATTTATGCTTGTTTCATTTTTGTTAAATAAAATGAATCCCACACACATCACGTGGTAAATTAAACCAAGGAGCTGGTCGTAAGACCCCAGCCCTTGAGCAAGACCAACGGTGGGTTCATCACCACCTTGGCTTAGCTTTGCATCCATTTCCCCGATTGTCACTGTTGTTAGGCGTAAATCCTGACGAAAGCTGACCGAGTGTCGTTGGGGTGATTCCCATGCGCGCGAGGATAAGTCTTCTATGGTAGGTGCCATTAACAAGACAATCCCCCTTTCGTACCGCCTACGTACCACGTACCATCTGCTCTCACGTACCTATAGTCTCCCTCTCGTAAGGGCGGGTATATAGAGAGGTTGGTATATCGGCCTGGTTGGTATATTGAAGGGGCGACCATTTTGGGAGTTATATGAGCCTTCATTATGCATTTAAACGTTCTTCAAAAACATTCAAAAAACAAAACAAAACATCAAAATGCACTAAACCAGTTTAGGACACACCATTAATCCTTAAAAGAGATAATCACGGTTTGTGTATGTGTGTGTTCATTTTTGCTTAGTGTAGACAAAAAGAAAAATCATCATAAACGAGATAAAAATCTGCTTAGATAGTAGAGAAGCACCGCAATGGTGTACACCCGTAGCCAAGCCCAATCAAGGGCAGAAGCTCCGAAAGGTACACAAGAAGCAGGCACAAGTCGCCTTCGCTTTAGTCCTGAGGACTTAGTCATACCCCCTTGGCGGTCTGGCCCACAAGAAGGTCCACGTCAGACCACATCAAAAAAGAATTATTGGGATCCCCCTCGGTGGGGTATGCCCATTCAAAACAGCCCCTTTCGGGAAGACGCTTTACATGTAGACCTTGACGTAAATAGAGAATCACCTTTTGAGGTTAGACATGAGTGGCCACAGCGCGATGAAGCGCTAGAGAGGCACACTGTCCATTTGGAGGGACAACGTGGATATGGCGTCCCTTCTTTACCTCCCATCAGAACAGAAAGACAAAATCCAGAGCGCAGGGCTCCTTACACAGGGCGAGCTAACTCCGCCCGCCCCTTTCAAACCCATGAAAGGGAGTACGAGGAAAGCCATCGCATTCCTCAAGGACAACAAACAGCGTGGGAACCTTGCGTTTTTGCACCAGCTAGATATCATGATCACCCATTGAGGCCAGAGCCTCAAGTACATGTCGCCTACCTCGACAGAGGGAAGCGACCCATTGAAATTTTAGATCATCAAGATCGAGGCAAACACATAGGAAAAACATTCAAGCCTCCTGAGCAAAAGAGGGCGGACCAAATTGACCCGACAGTCGCCACACATGCCGCTCGCCAAGCCCGAATCTCGTAGCTTGAGCAAGGTCATCAGGAGTTAGAGTACTTATGCCGCCTGAACAAAGAGCGCATGCAGCGTGAAGTGGATGAGTTACGCTATAAACTACCTGAGAGGGAGCCAACCCCTCGCACCCAAAGAGCCGAACAATATGAGAGGCATAATCCGTTGGCGCAGGACGGGTCTCCATGACCTTGTCAAGTTTTGCCTCCGAGACCTTATAGACCCGAGAGGGAGGCTACTCCCCGAAACAATGATGGGTACCCTCAGCGAGGACTCGATCAGGGTCATAGGCTTCGCCCAGAGACTCCTCAAGAATTTTATGAGGAGTATGAACCCGAAATAGAACATGCTTGAAACTCCCCATCAAGGCGGGAGGGCTGCCAATCGACCACCCCTCCATAGGCCTCCGGTCTCCCATAACTCACAACGGGAGCAAACAAGAGAGGAAGAAATAAAATCTTTCGATGCATACAAAGCGCTATTAGAGCGTTTGGAGTCTGTGGAGACAAAAGCTTACGGGCATCAAAAACCCACATTACGTCAACTCCGTAGTCATCCGGTGCATCCCTCAGTGCCCACACCTCTTTACCCCGAACATTTCAAGTTGCCTCAATTGGCAGTCTTTAAAGGTGAAGAGGACGCACAAGAACATGTTACAAGATTTCTAAGCCAATGCTTCGGCATCCAAGATAATGACGCATTGTTGCTTAGGACATTCATAACCACATTCGTAGGCCCTGCCTCGGATTGGTTCACACAATTACCCAAACACAGCATAAGCAACCTAGATCAATTAGTAGATGCGTTTCTTGAACGCTTTGCCTTCAACACAAGGAAGAAGGCATCACTGAGTGATCCGGCTAGCCTCGAGCAATTTGAGGAAGAAACAATGGCGGCATACGGGAATCGATGGAGAGCTTTGCTTTCTAAGTTACCCTACCATCCCCCTATGTCTGATCTCACACAGATGTTCGCAAAAAGTTGCTTGAAATCGATCTCTGGGCTATTGCAGCTGCAGCAATACGCTAGCTTAGAAGAAGCTTTGGCGCAAGCCAGAGTTATAGAAGAGATCAAAATAGGCGAAGGCGCAATCGCCAAGCCTAAAAAGAAAGAGTGGAATAAAACCACTAAGACCGGGACAACGCAATCACAACACGCTGCGGTTAACCAAGTTGCGATAAATGTTCCCATGCCTATGCAAGAAATGCAGCCCCAAAAGGCTAATTACCAGGCAGTGCCTCCTAGTTATGAAAGAGAAAACACAAGACAGGGAGCAGAATCAGCAGCGTCGCCCTAGGCGACAATTCACCCCTTACACGGAGTCCAGGGACTCCTTATTTGACCGCTTGTCAGTGGCAAATTTAGTCACCTTGCCAGAAATCCAAACTGTAGACCCTAACGCCCCCAAGCCTAAGGGATACAGAGAGGAATTGTATTGTAGATTCCATAGGCGCAGGGGACATGACTTAAATGGATGCTGGAAATTTAAAGGATTAATCCAAGATCTGATCGACAATAGAACATTGGCCGTGGACAACCCCATAGCGCCAAATAATCAACAAATGGGGGTATTCAAGGACCCTTTGCCTGCCCACGAGGCACAGGAAAAACCTCTCCAGATTAACGAGGTGCGACAGAATCTTCCCATGCAAGGATTTGTGGGAATGATTAGCATAGTGACAAGGAACAAAAAGTACCCAGCAGTTGCCCCCGAGGTAGCTACGAGGGAAGTTCCGACAACATCGCGGCCTCAACAATGCCCAACGCGGTTGCCTCCGCCTAGACCCGAGGTCACGATACGGACCAAACTCACGCAGAGTTTGCGGACCACATCGGCTAGGCTTTCCATCTACGAGCTTATTCAACGATCGAGCACCTCATAGAGAAGCTCTTATGGAAATTTTAAAAACCATCGAATTACGGCCTCACGAAGCAAATTCTTTCAACAACTTCGTGGGACATGTGAAACGATGTACGGAGCCGGTCATTACCTTCGAGAGAAGATGAAGTCAAAACGATATCGAATGACATGGCAGATCCACCCCTGCACGTTATCGCGCGGGTCAACGGGATCCCGTACAAGAGAGTGTTGGTAGATACGGCTCGTCCGAGTAACATCATTACCACTGCGGCCTTAAAACATTTGAAGGCGCCGACCTCTCATATCACAGCCTCCACGTACACACTGCGAGCTTTCAACGATGCAATATGCTCGACGGTCGGCACAGTTGTTCTACCTGTCCAGGTAGGACAAAAGACAATACCTACATTGTGCCATGTGTTGGAAGGCGAGATGGCTTACAATATACTGCTAGGGCGGCCTTGGATCAGGGACATGAAGTGTGTCCCTTCGATCGCTCACCGGTGCTTAAAGTATGCTTTTGAAGGAGAAATACATGTAGTCCCCATGGACTTAGAACCCTTCAAGTATTGCAATGCGGTACAATTCATGCCTCAATCGACCCTCCCTTCAACGCATTTGGATTTCCAGTTAAATCCATCTAAAAAGGGTCCGATACCGCAGGCACCATTGGTGACCAAATCAACAAAATCCCGACCAGGTGAGTCTTCATCATCTGCTCCTTCATTATCAATGCCACCTGTCATGGCCAAACAGAAGGACAAGGGAAAACAGATCATGGAAGAGGCTCAGCCCCTAGAAGAGGGGTTGCCCACAATTTCAACGGTATCAACAGAAGAAACACCTCGCACAGTGGAAGCAGAGACTCCTAAAACACCAAACATGGAATGGACTCACGAAGGACTACCGTTCCCTCCCTCCCAATCATCAACAATCACTGTTGAAATGGCCAGTACGGGCACTGGGGAGTATTTAGTGCGAGAATGTTGTGGCAACGCCCGCATTGGAGTCGGTACAGGACATGGGAAGACCTCGCCTTCCCATAGGGACAGTTGTTCCTCTAGGCTACCCACCAAACCAGACAAATTTTGTGTATGGGGGCCTTGATCATGGTCTTGAACCATGCAAACAAAAGGAAGAAGACGAAGAGCCTTTTGTTGAAAATATCAACTATCTGTCAAACCCGGAATTCGCTCTAAGATATCTCGGCCAATGCAATTGGCATGGATACGAGCTAGGCAGATATGAGCAAGGGATGCGTGTCCTTTGCCAACCAAGATATCAGATGCCATATGATAAGTCAGGAGTAGGGTTCAACCACCCCTGCCCTTAGACATCTTGGTCGAAAATATGCAAGGCCTAGAAATAGGCAACAAGGGGGGATTGGCACCGGATCTTTATGCCAACCCAAATACAGAATATACATTGGGAGATTACCTCCCATGGTCAACAAACACCCTTGGCAACAACGTAGTAATCCCTCTCCTTTGCTAGAGAGAGGTGAAAGTTCAGACATTAATCCTCAAAGAGAACATCAACGGCTTCTAGACATCTTTTTGAAGCTATTCCCCTTAGAGGTTCCAGTTGAATCAATACAGTGTCAAGAGAATCAGGTCCCTCCACCAAGAGTGGAACAACCGCAATGGGACCAGATTAACTTGCTGGAACAAGGAGAACCCTCAATGTCGCAAGTAATGAGTTGTTGAAGAGAATGAACATTTTTGGATCTCCGAAAGTGATTCGAGAAGATGAGGCCGAGATGGTCTATCTCGGACATGCGCGATGACATAACCGCCCTTTAACTCATGAAGATCTAATGGGACGAGATGAGCATACAGGTTAGGGCATGAATGGTGGGTAGACCCAGCAAGGTGGGACCAAGTGTTGGATCCATGGCTCCAAATTCAAGATGAGCACCGTCCACCACGAGACCCTATCATGACATCAGTGTCGAGGGAAGACCCTGTCTTCCTACCAACACATAGGGCCGATCCGTTCATACCCGTCCCTACAGAACCAGATCCAGAGCATAGGGAGCATCCAGAATGTTCGAGTTATAACACCCGTGGTAATGGAGACCAAACTCATTTCATCCACATGATCTCCATTGACTTGATCGCACCCATCCGCAATCCGGCCGATCCAGCACGGTCATTGCATCTAGACATAGATGCCATCGACTGGGATCGCGTCAATTCACCTTTATCACCATCAGAGTACTGGCCTTTCGGTGAAATGCCTCATTTTACCCCAAGGACAACTCAAGATATTTTTCAAGCTGAAGAGGGACCCGAGGTTCCAAACGTAGATCTAAACTCAGCTAATGATATCCATTTGATCCCGACTCCACATCAGTTGGAGGACGGATCCCACATGTCAGTCGAGGAGACGACTGACGTAGATATCGGCACAGATCCAATGAATCCATAGATTCTCAAGCTGGGGGTAAGTCTTTCCCCCGAAGAGCAAGCCGACTACATTGCCCTTCTTAAAGAGAAGAAGGAGGTTTTTGCATGGTCGTACAAGGATATGCCAGGACTAGACCCGCAGCTAGTCATGCATAATTTAACGCTTGATCCGACAATCAAGCCTGTAAAGCAAAAACTACGTAAGATGCACCCAACAGTGGCCTTGATGGTCAAAGACGAATTGCAAAAGCTGTTGGATGCATAGTTTGTCATCTGCGTGGATTATCCGCCATGGCTGTCCAACATGGTTCCCGTCAAGAAGCCCGACGGGAGGATTCGCATATGCACCGATTTTTGAGATCTAAACAAAGCGAGTCCTAAGGATGATTTCCCCTTGCCAAGCATCGACGCGTTGGTAGACGCTACAACGAGGTCACGAAATGCTCTCCCTAATGGATGGTTTCTCAGGATACAATCAAATTCGTATCAATCCTGAAGACCAACTAAAAATGGCGTTCACAACGCCTTGGGGGACATTTTGTTATAAGGTCATGCCTTTTGGCCTTAAAAATGTTGGCGCTACCTACCAACGTGCCATGACGTATATCTTCCACGATTACATGCACAAAACTTTGGAAGATTACATGGATGATTTGTTAGCCAAGTCTCTTTTGCGCTCAGATCATCTCGGTGACTTAAGCAAGATTCTCGATCGCCTCATAGAGCATAAGGTCAGACTGAATCCCAAGAAGTGCGTATTTGGCGTCACATCTGGAAAACTCTTGGGTTTCATAGTCTCAAAATGAGGAATCGAGGTGGACCCAAAGAAAGTCAAGGCAATCCTTGAAATGGCTCCCCCAACCACTATCAAGCAGCTCAGAAGTCTGCAAGGAAAGGTCGCGTCGATTAAACGCTTCATAGCGCAATTATATGACAAGTGTCGACCCATGAACAAATTATTGCACAAGGGGGTTACATTTCATTGGGATGACGAGTGCCAATCAGCCTTTGACGAAATCAAACAATACCTGGCTTCGCCACTAGTATTGGCACCACCTAGACCAGGAGTGTCGTTCTACTTATACATCTCGGCCTGCGAGGTGGCACTGGGCGCCATGCTGGCCCGGAAGAATGAACTTCACAAGGAACGAGGCTACTTACTATCTTAGCCGCACCACAGTCGATTACGAACTTAACTATGCATACGTTGAGAAACTCTGCTTGGCAGTGGTGTTTGCTACCAAAAAGCTACGCCACTACATGTTGAGCAACACTACGTATGTTGTGTCTAAGGAGAATCCATTGCGATACATGATGAGTCGTACTTATCATAGTAGTCGCACGGCGAAATGGATCATGTTGTTGATGGAATTTGACATTGAGTTTATTGGACAAAAATCTATCAAAGGACAAGTCATAGCCGATCAACTAGCAGAGGCTCCTCTTGAAGACGATCAGCCTCTAGTCATAGAACTACCCGATGATGGGGTCTTCCATGTCTCAGAATCGCCGGATTACGATGAGCTCGAGTCACGGGCCGACATAACCCTATTCTTCGATGGTTCTAAATGTGAGCAAGGTGGTGGCGCGGGAATTGTATTCTTCACACCGCGGGGTGCTCCAATGCCCCTGTCATTTAAATTAAACTTCCGAGTGCACCAACAATAATGCGAGAATATGAAGCCTTGCTCCTAGGTCTTCAGACAACAATCGCCATGAACATCAAATGACTGAACATCTTTGGTGATTCGTTGTTAATAGTCAATCAAGTCAAAGGGGTATATCAATGCAAATGCCCGATTCCGAAGGCTTATAAAGCCCTTGTGGACAAATTCTTGGCAAAACTTGAGTGGTATGACATCGAGGCACTCCCTCGATCATCGAATCATTTTGCGGACACAATGGCCTCCTTGGGGTCACTAATCCCGCAAGACCTTTCCGGTGATATGACAACCATTCAAGTCAAAACCTTATCGCAATCCACGATGGAGCGTGCAAGCTCGGACTTGACGCCGGGAATCCACATGATCCAGATTGAACCATCCTCGGATAAGTTCTTTCGAATCCGAGATCGTCTGACATGTGCCAATTGGGGGTCCTTGTTTTCCCCTACTCCCATTAATAGCAACACAATGCTATTCTTACAAGTTCTATCCCATTCAGCATTTGTTAGGGAAGAACTTCAAAAGGGATTGGTTGTTCATACTGTCGAGGTTTTCGATCAACAGGACTGGTATTTACCCATTAGAGACTACCTCAAGTTAGGTAATCTTCCCCTTGGATTGACGCATGCCGCAAAATGAACATTCAAGCAGAAAGCGGCTAAGTATGTCTTGATAGGAGACATTTTGTATCGTCGTGGCTATGAAGGAATTCTTCTTCGTTGCTTGGACCAGCAAGAGTCCACTTGGGCAGTCGCCCAAGCGCACGACGGTACATGTGGTGGCCACTTTAGTGGTATGGCCATTGCAAAGCGCATTCTTCGCATGGGATATTATTGGCCATATTTAGAGCGAGATTGTTGCGCATATGTCAAGAAGTGCGTGAAGTGTCAACATCATGCCAATTTGATGCACGTACCTTCCCAGGCCTTGCAGGCAGTTCAGTCTGCTTGGCCATTTTCGCAATGGGGCTTCGATCTAATTGGAAAGATCTCCCCTGCATCGTCAGGCCGTCACACGTTTATCATAACGGCCACGAGTATTTTACCAAATGGGTGGAAGCAATTTCGCTAACCTCTACGAGAGGACCCCGCATTGTGGAGTTCATTTTGCATAACATCATATGTCATTTTGGTATTCCATCCAAAATAATCTCGGATAATGGGCCATCATTCAAGAACAAAGACGTGCGTGCTTTGACCACAAAGTACAAAATTCAGCATAGTTTTTCGACACCCTATTATCCACAGGCAAATGGGCAAGCGAGGCGTCAAACAAAATGCTAGTTGCCATCCTTAAAAATACGGTCGCGAGACAGTCATAAGGATTGGCACATCCAAATCCCACTTGCCCTTTGGGCTTATCGCACTAGCATTCGGACGCCAAGCTGGGGCAACTCCATTTTCGCTCGTGTATGGCTCGAGAGGCGGTAATGCCTCTCGAGTTGGAAATTCCTTCCCTCCGCATATCAATGCGGGGAGTTCATCGATGATGACACTGCACGACAGGCCCGGTTAGACCAACTTACGTTGCTTGACGAACGACGCGTTAATGCTCTCGAGCACTTACGTATCTATCAAGAGCGGCTTAAGAAAGCTTACAACATGAAAGTTCACCTAAGGGACTTTCGGGTTGGTGATTTGGTTTTGAAGGAAAACCAACAGAACTCTAATTTGCCGTCCCACCTAAGGGACAAGTTCACGGCAAATTGGTTAGGTCCATATGTCATTGATAGCAAAATAGGACCCGGGACGTACCGGCTAGCTTCTCTTGACGGTATCAAGGAAACAGAACCCTTGAATATCAGTCATTTACGACCATTTCATATCTAAGAGAGCCATATCCCAAAAATGCTCCAAGGATTATCGCAATCGCTTGGTCAAACCCAAAAATGCTCCAAGGATTATCGCAATCACTTGGTCACCCCAAAATGCTCCAAGGATTATCGCAATCACTTGGTCAACCCAAAAGCTCCAAGGATTATCGCAATCACTTGGTCACCCCAAAAGCTCCAAGGATTATCGCAATCACTTGGTCACCCCAAAAGCTCCAAGGATTATCGCAATCACTTGGTCACCCAAAAAGCTCAAAGGATTATCCCAAAACATGGTCACCCATAACACTCAAAAGCTCAAGTATTATCGCAATCACTTGGTCACCCAAAAAGCTCCAAGGATTATCGCAATCACTTGGTCACCTCAAAAAGCTCCAAGGATTATCGCAATCACTTGGTCACCCCAAAAGCTCCAAGGATTATCGCAATCACTTGGTCACCCCAAAAGCTCCAAGGATTATCGCAATCACTTGGTACACCCAAAAGCTCCAAGGATTATCGCAATCACTTGGTCAACCCAAAAGCTCCAAGGATTATCACAATCACTTGGTCACCCCAAAAGCTCCAAGGATTATCGCAATCACTTGGTCACCCCAAAAGCTCCAAGGATTATCGCAATCACTTGGTCACCCCAAAAGCTCCAAGGATTATCACAATCACTTGGTCACCCCAAAAGCTCCAAGGATTATCGCAATCACTTGGTCAAACCCAAAAGCTCCAAGGATTATCGCAATCACTTGGTCACCCCAAAAGCTCCAAGGATTATCGCAATCACTTGGTCAAACCCAAAAGCTCCAAGGATTATCGCAATCGCTTGGTCATCCCCAAAAGCTCCAAGGATTATCAAAATCGCTTGGTCAATCCCAAAAATGCTCCAAGGATTCTCAACAATCGCTTGGTCACTAAAAAACAACAAAAATCATCAAAAACAAAAAAAATTTGCATCTCATTTCTAGGCATACTCAAATTCATCAATAGAGAGCTCTTCTCGCACCTCATCTTCATATTCACAAAAATCAATCCATCAAAAATACAAAAATACATAGCTCATTAAAACATTGCATCCATACATTGCATATTTGTGGTCGTATAGGTCAAAAGCACCATAGGCTGTAATTGCTCTGCTAGTCCATCTTGTTCCACATTGTTCCATTTTACAAAAACAACAAAAACACCATGCATTACTTTTACCACACTAGAGTCAGTGGTCTTTTAATGTATCAAGAGTTTTCATGATTCAGTCATCATTTTGCTCTTTAGCCATGTAATGTATCAAGTCAGACAGATTTTACGAAGGTAGAGTTATACTTGAAATACACCTTGTTACGTAACATCCCAACACAAATTAAAACACATAAAACAATTCCTAAGTTGTGTGAACGAAAGATGAAACTTGCACAATAATCCAGGTCACCAAAAGTGAAACGGTTATCTTGCTCATCCCCCTATGCGAATGACCCCAAGAATGCTGAGAGTTGGCAAAAGGACAAGCATCCTCCCTACCCAATTCCCTAAGAATCCCTAGTTCTCAATAGTTGCAAAACATCAAAAATTTGCAAAACGTCAAAACTCAAATATTTGACATCATACTAGTGCACACATCAAAAGGCACAAGCGATAGTGATTTTCATCACTCCATATCCCCAATCCCTTGCTCAAAAGAAAAACAAATCAAAATAAATAGTGATCTTATCACTACAAACGAGCAAGTATCCCAATATAATTGAAGAAAAGAAGGGAGTTGAACTTGAATCCCTGGAACTCTCAGCATTCTAATAGGTCATGAGGCAAGCCTCAGTACCGGTTTGGTTGATAGCCTATCGGTAACTGGCGGTAAACTTCTCGCATGACGATATATCTGTCACATTAACTTGCGTACAGATCAATGTTTGCATGTGGATGAGCTAGCTTATGGCATCCTGGATAACACCATAGATTAATCTAACTGAATACAACAAAGGAGTTAGTGGAGCTAATTAGGTGATCCTCAGTACAGGTTCGGTTGAAAGCCCATCCTGCATTGGCGGTATCATGACAAATACCACATAAATGAACTCAATTGCACACACAGGGATGTGAAATAGCTTGGTCAAAAACAAGTCCGATTCATACCTTGTTCAAAAGTCTTGTAAGATAAAGTACAGTCATGGCTAGTGAGTTAAAACCGTCTGAGTCTCAGAAAACCTTAGCTACATTTCTAAACCAACTGCGCTACTTTTCATCCTTACAATACCATCAAAAAATACAAAAAGAGAAAACCACATGTATACATACAAAGTCATTTACCATAGCAATCGTCTAAAAACAAAATAAACAGAATCCCAAACAGTCTATGGTGCCATAGCCAAACATCACAAATTCCATTCATCCATTTCATTTTTGCATATCACATATAAAATCAAAAACATTTGCATTCATCATAACATACGCATCCAAAAATAAATAAACATGCATACATCCATAGTCATTAGCCATCATGCATAAAGATCAAATCATCACATGTACATAACCAAAATAAAATCGATATATATATATATATATATATATATATATCATCAAAAAAAATGCCCGCAGGCTACAAAACTGGTCCTCAGACCTCGCAATCATATAACAAAACCCAACCTAAGGCGTCGACCACCATGATCACGCAGGATCGGTGTGATGGGAACTACCCCCCGTGGTGTGGGTCCTATGGGACCCTGTAGGGCGGCTACTACTAGCCCCCGCATCATGCCTGCTACCGCCTCCCTCATCTAATCGCCTGCGACGAGATGATGTTGACTGCTCAGTCGCACTATCCCTCATCCGGCGTGAAGATCCACTTCCGAGGGGCTCAGGTAGCCGCCCACCAAGGTGGATGACCTCCCTCTCCAAGTCTAGCCGGTGCCGGAACCACTCTGCCTCCCGTCGATGGTAGTAAGATACTGCATCATCACGCTATGCCAAAACCCTATCCCGCTCTGCTAGTTGGGCCCGTAGGAGATCCCTCTCCCGCAGCGCGTCCCCCAGCTCCAGATCTCGTATCCATAGCAGCTCTGTCAGTCATGCATTTTCAGCATGTATCTCAGACTCCATCTCCTCTGTATCCGCTCGAAGTACGGGACCCTCGAGAACAGCGAGCTGCTCTGGCTCCCACTGCTCCTCCATGTCCTGCATGTCCGGCTGATCCGGAGCTCCCAAATCTACATCCTCATCCCCCACCTCAACCATGTCCGCATCATCCAATGGAACTCCCCAATCATCCCCTACTGCCTCAGCACCATCCACTGCCACCTCCGTGCCTCCCAGTGGCCCCTCTCCTCTCCATCGCCGCAATACCCACCACGAGTCATACTCAGTGGTAGTCCCGACGTCATCCACATTCGGGACGTCAATCACCGCATCTGACTCCTCGCCCAATGGCACGATGACCGATCGATCTAGAGCCCTCTCATCTCCCCGACGTCGATAGACCACGGGCTCACCAGGAAACCCCTGGCGCAACCCAAACTATCGTGTAACCCGGCCATAGGAGAAGAACTCATGCTCGGTCCCGTGCCGCCCGATCAACCACCGCTCCCTACGTACCCGTCGGAGCCACTCTCCAGCCTTCGGCCAGGCTGGACAGTCCCGATAAGGGTGCCAAACCACCTCCCCTAGAGTGAGCCGAGAGAAGGCATCAGTATAGTGCTCTACGACACCTGCCCATCGCCGACTCTACCCCTGCTCCGTAGACCGCCGCCACAGAACTGCGTAACCTATCTCCTTATCCTCCATCGCCGCCCGAGTCATCCATGGTAACCCGGTTGGCCTCTCAACAGCTATGTGCTGCCAACCCCAGCACTGCAATAGATAACTACAGCTGACACCCTTCCGTTGTCGACAGCGGACCCCATACAGCTCCCCGTAGAGCTGTGCCAACAATGTCTGTCCCCATCTCAATATCAGCGGTGCCTCTATCGGGCACTCTACCAACTGCCACACCAAATCCAGTAGGTTCCATGGGAACCTCGTGCCTGACGAGTCAGGTAAAAGCATGTTAGAAATGAGGCCCATCAAGAATGCGTGCCTCACTCCTAACACCCCCCTCTCCTGCCACCATCCAACCAAAATCCCACTAGCCTGGCAGTCCACCTCGGTTGTCTCCACTGGGTTCTCTACACCCAGCCGCTCCCCATGCCCGAAGCATCTCGTAAGTATAGCAGTCCGCTGATCAAACGGTGATGTCCTAATAGGCAGTCCATCTATCGAAATCCGAAGCAGCCGATAGACATCCTCCAGAGTCACAGTCATCTCCCCTATCGGGAGATGGAAGGTGTTGGTCCGTGGATCCCAAAGTTTGATCAGGGCCGTCAGATAGGCCTATCCGGGACCACGAGGCTCCAGTCGAGCCACTGCTTGAGCCCAAGGGCATCAAGCCATTCCCAGTCATCATCAGTCAATGCCAACCGTGCCTCAGTAAAAGTAGCAGGTACACGGTACCGGCTCCTAACCTGCAAAAGAAAATAATTCAACAAAAAAATTAATTAAAATCATAAAAAAAAAAAAATTGTACAAAAAAACACACTTACAGCTTTAAAAAACAAAAATAAACTCTAGGGAGCACTTACAGGTCTCGCTTCGGCATCGCCGCTCGAACCAGTTTGTGCACTCATGATGGCAAGGAAAATTTCAGCAGCGCTTCGCTTCGTAGAATTACCTCCTCCTCCCAGAGCTCCAAAATCGCAAGAAAAATTTGACACAAATGAGCCCAAATTCAAGTTTTGGCCCTTAAATAGGCCTTTGAGCTGGAATTCATCCTTGACTGGGATGAGCGCTCTAGTTAGCGCTCGTCCCACCTAGGGACGAATTCTACTGCTGGAATTCGTCCCACCCTGGGACGAATTCAGGCCAAAAAATTCAAAAACATCAAAAAATGATCAAAAATGCACTAAAAACAAACAATAAATATGCCCGATAAGAGTGTTGTTGCACTTGACATCCCGGGCATACAAAATAGACGTTGGGGTCACAAATTGTCATTATCCTACTCCCTAAGAAGGCTACTTTAGCCGGACCGCTCCATGGGAAGACGGATTTTCGCCAATTTCAGCTCCAAATAGCGTCGCAAAAAGGGTCAACACCCACCAAAAACAGGTCCAAATGTTGGAAAAATTGCACATGCTTAACGATAAACCATCTAAAGGCACCCTTGCACAAGTCATCTTGGGTCAAGCGACTCGTCGCTTTTCTCACGAAGGTCATTCCCTCATCGATTCGTCGCTTGAGGGGGTAGTCACACTTAGTCACCAATCAACAATCACACACCCAATTAAGGAAAATGACATGCATTCAAAGAATCATTGACAAAGACAATTACGCTCCTGCTTGGGGCAGTAAACAAGCAACAATCAAATTGATCAAACGCTTGGCATTCGTGAATCATGAACACAAGGTTCCCCTGTGGACAAAAGGTTGCGCCCTTTGCCTAATCATGACTGATCAATGTCCAAGCTCAAGTCACACCTCACCAAAATAGGTTAATACTTGAAATCAAACTCCTTAGCTCGTCAGAAGCAAGGATTCAAGAATGCATGCCCTTTCCATGCTTGGGGCATCAAAAGTTGGTTAGGTTACCAAGAAACCCTAATCATTAGTGCTTTGGTTATCTATTTTTGCTCGGTGTTGCGCCATGCACAGCGCATCCCAAAAAGGGGCATCTGTAGACACCAAAACAGCACCAATCCGATTATGTGACTGCAAACAATGATCGCTTTGACAAACACAGCCCCCAGGGCAGCCCTCAGAGGTTAAACAGTGGTCCTAACCACTTTCATAGCAATTTTGTAAGGTCAAGAGGCAATTTGGCACATTCAGGCACTTTGCTCAGTATTCGTCTCACCCAGGGACGAATTCAAACTGGGATCCGTCTCACCCAGGGACGAATTCTGAATTCGTCTCTGGTCGGGACGAATTCCAAGTTTAACGGGAAAAAAGAAGAATGGCGCCAAGTGGCAGCCAAGGACAGTCAGTTGATGACTCCTGCCTCGCACGCGTGTGTGGGTGGGCAGATGGGCCGTTAGAGGACTGTCACAAGGGCAGTTATGAAAGCCCAAGTCATGGAGGACTCCCCTCCCTCATGGGAAGACATGACCGCCACATGGCACCTATGACCAACACATGGCGCTTATGCTTCCCTCTCAAAAGAGACCCCATGGGTCTATAAAAGGTGGGACTTTTCTCACCCAAAAGGACAGATTGGAGGCGATTTCAAGCAACGAAGTGTTGTCCAATTGATTACCCATTTGCATCCTTTTGATTCACCTTCTCACATCCACTAATCTCTTTTGCAAGGGAGGTTATTGGGTGGCTTTTGGAAGCGTGGATCCAACCCAAATCCAACATTTGACCACCTTACACCACCAATTTGTAGACACCCCAATCCTAAGAGGTTTTGGGCCCATCCCTAGTGGATTGGCGCCGAAATCAAGTGCCAACGGTGGGAGGCCCACTTGGGCACCCCCGCATTTTCTAAGTTTTATTCTAAAGCATTCTAGATTATTTGTTCATGTTGCATCTTATGTTATTCTATTTAGTGAACTCATAGCTTCAATTCCATAACATTTTGATCAGATTTTATCATGCCTTTTGTCGCTTTGTTGTCCTACTAACTTGCAGGTGGCGATATCGAATTCTCGAGGATAGAGGCCAAATTGGGAGAATCCGACCATCTGGGTCGTCCCAAAATGGCCCCAATTACATAACCCCTCTGTTTGCAGGTGTTTTGGAGGTCTCGGGAGTCGACATTGGAGCAGTATCACTTCGGCTTTTCCAACATAGTAGAATTCGTCCCACCCAGGGACGAATAGCAGTCAGAATTCGTCCTGCCCAGGGACGAATTCCAGGTGAAGGCAGATTGGCCGACTGTTTCAATGGCAATGGCCTTCTGGTAATGTCTTCTGACCTCTGTCAAATTTGCAGGTCATTTAGAGTCATTTTGTTTATCGATTTGGCTAATCATTTACATGCATCTTTCGTTAATTTTAGAGAACAAAAACTTCTTATTTGCAGCAGGTGCTACTGACATCTTTGTTGTTTCTTTGTTCGCAGGAGGAGCAACAGAGGTTAAGGACTCATCAACATCAGCGGCGGCATCGTCTTGGCCCGCCCATCTCAAGTGTGGGCACGCGGAAAGAGGAACATTAAGTCTTGATTGTAATCAAATTCTTTTAACGCTCCTAGCCCCTGAAAAGGGAGGAGGCGTCTTTGTAATAGAGATCAAGAGAGTTTAATAAAAGGGTTGTGTTTTCTCCATTTGCTTGTATCTCATTTCAATGCGTCTCTTTCATTTCATGCATTCTACATTTTTAGGACTTAAGCGTATTTGATTTTGAATGCATCGCAATTAGTGTTTCCTTCGCCCGGAATCTCGTGCTTTCGGTATCATCCTCCCATTTTTGGCAGACTGGGATCCTCCCAGGGTTGATATAGTAGTCTGAAATCCACCCAAGGGTGGATACAACACTCTGGGATCTTCCCAAGGGTGGATAAAATTCATCTACCCAGACCTGTGCAGGGAGATCGAGAAGGCCAAGAATAGCCTACAACGAGAAATCTTGCTCAAAAACTTGAAGCAGGGAAATTTAGAAAACTATAGAGGATCCTCATCCAGGAACACGTCTAGATGCAATCTAGGGTATAGCGGGGCAACAAGCAGCCGCACGAGCAAAGTAATAAGCAGCATCAGGATACAGGCTAGGGATCAGCAATGGGACAGCCTGGGAAAAGGCATCAAGGTCCTAAAAGAAAAAAAATGGGAAGCCTCTACTTTAGCCTAAAAAGAGCAAAAACACTACTAGGGATATCTAAAATCCAAGATATCCTTATGCACAACAAGTAAAAATATGAGGTAGTTGGAAGTATCGAGGGAAAACAACAACAAGTGCAAAGATAGGATCCTAGAAGCCAAAACTGAAGGAGGAAGGAAGGACGACAACTGGAAACACAATGATATCCCATCTAGACCAAATGATATAGAAGGAAGCCCCCACCACTACAGAAAAAAGGCCTAGGAACCACCATCCTTTCTCATGAACATATCTAGGGAACTGGGACCAGAAGCCCCTGAATAAGAACTAAAATGAACAACCTAAGGATCCTAGGCGAGAAGCAGTAACAGGCATAAAAATGGGATCCTTGAAAGCCTAACCTGGGGGAACTAGGATCTGCATGCATTCATGATGGTTCCCCCCAAGATCCAGATATGGAATAGAAACCCTAGGAACCCCATAATAAGGGACCAAGATCCCTTATCCTTGCTAATGGAAGCTTTAATGAATTGGGACTAGGGTTGGGAACAACCCAGGCAGAGGAAGAGGCCCACCTCGAAGGCCAACCAATGCCCTGGGTGTCCACAAAATTGTAGATCTAGCAAGAAGAAGCCTCCAAATAGGAAACCGAAAAGGGCCCTACCCAACAGGATGAGACCAATAGCAACCACGAGCATCCCAAAGAGCAGTCACTGGCATAAGGGGAAAATAGCCCCCCAAGACCAACCCTGCAGTAGAGAGGACCTCACGAGATGCACCAAGAAGAATTCAAAAACCCAACCTACCACCACCACCGATCGAGGAAGCCCTGGGAACCAGATCCAAGCAAAAACCTACAAAAAACCCAGGGGGAATCCTGAGGGGAATAGGGGAAGGGATCTCGAAAGCATGTAAGAAACCCTAGGAGACCCCTATGATGCACCAGACCTTGGGCTTGGGTAGGGAAACCCTCAAACTACTGGGAAAGAAGTAGAAAGTGGAGAAGGATCTCTCCCCAAGGAGATCATTTGCTACAAATAATTCCCATAGCGGGATGACCCGAGATGAACCAGGAACTGGGCAAGAACTAGGGGAGGGGGAGCAGGGCCCTTGTATGGTATTTTATCGCATATCACTTAGAGTAATATTTTTTCTTCAAATGTGTAATACAAAATCTCTTACAATCACGTTTAACTTTTACTCAAGTTTTCAACCCATTATTAAAATAGCATATATATATATATATATATATATATATTTCAAAATATATTTCTAAACCTCATTAACATTTATGTGTGAAGATATTTTCTCCATTAATATTTTTTTCTTTAAAAAATATAGGAAAACAAACTTAAATATACTTATTTTAAGCAAGGGTTTTGACATCATAAATGATAAACAATTTTAGGCTCTCTCGTTGAACAAAAATTCATAATTTTTTCTCACATATATAGATAATGGTTTCTAAATATATATTTTTAATATTGAACTAGGAACTAATAATTAAGTTCATAGTCATACATTATGAATCTCAAGGTATTGGCATGGATTGCATTTTTGTATTGCTAACATGTAACAACTTGCAATGCCATTATATCCCTATAAAAACATCTAATATTGATGAAATTGAAGCAGTTAGTCATCTTGAAATCTTGTTTTCACTAGAACAAGGTTCGTTATAGCTTGATACTCTAGCATACAATTATTTCATCCACATTCATTTTCTCTACTATTATATTTTGGTTTTGTCCCTCTCTTCTCTCTTTCTCTCATTTCATTTTTTTTCTTTCATCAACTCTTGATAAGCTTCAAATTTATCTATCGATCTATCTTTATATCACTAATAAATTGAGAAGTGACCTCCACTTCTCTAGTGTTGGGGGAAAATCAAGACGGTCAACCTCTGCCTTAGCCAACCATGAGAAATCTTCAACTAGCATTTCTTTCCACTTTACCATATATTCTTTGTACTACTTGTTTCTTGTACTTCTACCCATACTATTTTCTCCTTTTACCATCTTTGTATTCCTTGGACTGCTCCAATATGCAATCTGGAATGGGGATTTACCAACACTATTTATCTATCTATCTATATTTTTTCTTTCATTAGTTGTTGAGGAGACTCAAAATTATCTATCTATCTATCACTAGAATATGCAATCTATCTATCTATCTATCTATATATATATATATAATTTTCTCAACTATTCAAAATCTTAACTTTTCTCTCTCCTTTTTTCATATATTTTTCTTCTATCTGGAAAAAATCCCTTGCTTAAAATAAAATCCTATTTTATTTTTTATCTCCCTCTTATTTCTGTACCTCACTTCATATTTTTTATATTTTTTTTGTCATTAAAAAACTTTACTATTTTTCTCTTTTTGTTTAAATGTTTTTGCTTCCCTAGAAAAAAATTTCATTGTCATTAAAACTGGACATGTTTTTTCCTTTCTAGGAGTTGGATTCACCTCCACCATGGTGCTCTCAAACTAGATAATAAATTCAAAATATCATGGTGCTTACAAATATTTGTAGTAAACAAAATGATAAGAAATCTATTCGAACATTACCCAAAAAAATTATAGAGATATTTTTTGTAAACATGGTGGTCACGTTGGAGTTTCTTATTTCCTTTATGATTGGACTTCCTTTGATAAATTTTTCCTTCCCATCCTTTATTTTGAGCTTACCATCCAAAAATTTGATATTTAGGTTTTAAATATATCTAAAATTCTATAAAAATTTATTTAATGAATAAAATGAGACCTCCTTCTAGTGTTGTAGTGCCTATAATAACTTTATAGTGCTTCCCATCATATCACACACTAGGTGGTCTAGGATACCATTTCATTGAAGCCCCTCACCTTTGCCTCTAATTTTGACTATAATATTTCACATTTTCTATTAGTAGTTATGTCCAAGATTGTAGTAGTCAAGGGTTTGCAATGGTAAATATGATTCAAGATCGTAAATTAGTACAAGCAAATTTTCCTTAGGTTCTATTATATGTCAATAATATCTCCTTTCGCTTTTGATATTCCATATTTTTAGCTTTTGATGAATGATCTATGAGAGATAAAAATCATAATATGCAAGAAAGTAAATATTCTAGATGACTGAAGTATACTAAAAATATAAATCATATAAAAGATTACAATATAGCTATGGAGGAAGTGAGCACTCCATTAACAAAGCTATAGATCTACATTGTATCCATCACCACTGAATGGTATGGTATACAAAACTATAATATCCATTAAGTTAAGCTATCTTAATATGTCCTCCGAATCTCTCCACTATCTATATAAGAGGCCATCATTCTATAGGCAAAATAGGATACTTGGCCAACATTCTATCTAGTTGTGCAAAGGATAACTTGTAAATTGACACTTATGCATTTATTGGATTGCATGAAGTAACTAGATAAATTACAAAGGAAGTAATATAGATATGTATATTGGAGGATACATTTACATAATCCAAATTATGGAATATACTCTATTTCCAACACCCTATGTATTACATTATTTGGATATTGAAGACTTTAGTATTCAATATGGATTTTCTTCATCTTCTTTTGCTTGATCTTCATAGTCTTCTTCCTCTACATTCTTCGTATTTAGGTTCAACAGGTAATTTGTGTCTCCATATGATGCAGATTAGGCTATAGCTAGGTCTTCTATTCTCATTGGATGATCTTCAGTATGTTCAAATTCATCTTCTATCCAGACACCTTTATAGTCCTTCTTGCAAGTGTCTTCATTCGATTCAAATTATTGATGAATGAATAGAGCATGATCCAATTGTCCTCTCATATTTTTTATTCTTTTGTACTTACCTTTTTTATATACTGGTTCTTCATTTTATTTAATCTAATCTTCTAAAATAAGTTAGAATCATTTTGTAACATCACAATATCTTGTGGAATTTATATTGAGTCTAGGATATAGGTATTTTAATGGATTGAACCTATTGTTTTTATTCCATATTGATTCATAATGAGACATGTATTGATCCCATCCATATATCCAAAATTAATCATGTAGTTGTTTTCTAATAGCTTGCTAACTGAGATGAGATTGAATGTTCATCCAAGAATATACAATACTTTTTGTAGTAGAAGATTTGGAAAATATTTACTAGGAGATACATATCCATATTCATGAATATGATAAGTTTGGTTGTCTGCAATTCTTAAACTGCAACCTTTAGTAACCTCAAGATAGTCAAACCATTGTATATTTCTTGTCATATGATGACTAGCTCCTAAATCAATAAACCACCTATGATTATGCTTTGTGATTTATTTCGTATCAAAGCAAGTTTTGCAATTATTATATGACATTTCTTTACCCATTTGAAATGCTGAACTTGAAGAATTGAGATAGAATGGCTATTTAGTGTTTTGAAATATAATATAGTGCCTTTTGTAAAAATATAGTTCAATTTTAGTTCATTTTGTACATGTTTTGTAAGAGTCAAAATCAACTTTTTAACACCTTATTACTCCTAATTGAAATAAGCACTTTTTTCATATTTTAAGAGGTTTTAATGTTGGAATTATTTTATCCATTTTTGAAGATTTGAGACAAGCAATATATATATCCAACTTAATTTAAACCCTAAAAACCTATTTTTTGTTCCTTAGATTATTTCTAATTTCCAAATAAATAAGTTTTATGGAGTAATCCTTATGACTCCCAAGTTTGGAAAATTAGAGAAATGATAATAATATTTGCAATATAATTTAATCCAAGTTAAATTCCTTATTCCTCTTAAGTAATATTGCAAATATTAAATTAATAAGATAAGTCACCCCTTTAGCTCTAAATATCTAAGTTTTAACCTTAGTTTATAACCCTTTATATATCCAACTTGTGAAAGAAATAATAAATAACATTTATACCTTACCTTTTAGATATAATATCTCCTCAATATTTGGTGCTTTCTACAGTTGAGTATAACAGTGTGTAAAAGGTACCTTTTATGTTCGATTCAATGCAGATTCCTTGGAGTGGATTTTCTTGAATGCTAGTACGTATGGTGTTGAAAGTTGACATTCAAATATGGAGAGCTTTTAATGCTCCTTCCTCTTTATCTTCCACGCTCCTCCTTTGGATGTTTTTTACTGTTCTTCACTCATTCACATTAAAATTAGACTTCGAATGCCTTTTAAGGGCAATTGATCATATATATTATGACAAGTGTCACATATGTTACAAGTGAGCACTCCAATATTTACGTAACACTCCAAGTCCTTTGTTTAACGCTCTTGGAGAGCTTCAAAACCATATGGGCCCTTGTGTGAACATGGGGGGGAATACCAAATGGTACATCTTTACTTGTAACTCCTGCATGGAATTTTCTAGAATGTTGAGAGGAATGATGACTAAAATTCTAAGTGTTATATCTATATGAATTCCATTATTGTAACATCTTCAAAGATTGATATTATAACTCCATAACCCCTTTGCTTTACAAGATTGCTTGGGCAAAAAGTAAGCTTATTTTTGTAGGTGTATGAATGCTGCACTTTGGATCTTGGATGATGATTTGGAGCTTCCTTCGATGGGTGGTATTCTCCAAGTTAGAGACCATGAATGTAACACCATTCCATATTTCTTTTATACCTCCAAATGTATTGATTCCCTTGTATATTTTTGACATCCTTTTTTGAAATTGATATGCACTCGCTTGTCTACATAAATGTGGCTCATGAATGATATGAAATGAGCTTTGACTCTATAGATTTGCACGTCCAAGGTGAGATCTTGAGTGGCTCCTTCTGACTTGGGAGGAAGAGTGCTGATGTCTAGCCTATGTTGGCATTTTCTTCCTATAGAAAATGTGTCCTTTTTGTTGGCACTTTAAATCTGCTCCTTATGTTGTCAAAAACCAGATTATAGTAGTGCATGTATTGTATTATAATGTTGTAAAATGAGGCTTTTAATAAACCTTATTTTGCACTCTATTTCTTTATCTGAAATTCTTGTTTTGTGGCAGATTTGTTTATAATACAAGGGTTTGAGGTTGTGTTTAAATAGTAGAAACACATTTCCATTTTTGCTTGGATACTTTTGGTTCATTTTGGGAATCATATTACTCTCCCAAAACTCCTACTCCCGTTCCCCTTCAACTCCAACATCGAGGAAGGTAGCTCTATGCTAATCTAATCCACTCGCATTCATAATTACTGGTTGGTTTTTAATTTGGATTTCTCATTTCGGATATATATTTGCTATCAAAAAAACATGGCTAGTGCTGAAAGGTGTGGTGTTGACATTTGAAGTTTGAAGGGATGTATTTATAAAGTTAGCGTCTCTTACATAGATTAAGTAACAAGCTGATACGTAATAACACCTATTTTTATAACACCTCAAGGATAACTTGGTTATAATGGCAAAAAAGGCAAAAAAGAGATAGGTGATCGCACACATAATCTAAAATGTATTTGTAAAGTGTATAGTTCACGGATCAATAAACAAACAAGCAAAATGCGATAGCATCTCCATTTTCTAAGACCTAAGATATAATTTATTCAACATAAAAATATATATTTTTTATGTACATAACGACACTATATTGCTATGAACGAGTTGAGTGTTGGTTTACACAGAAGGAAAAAATTAAGAATATATCTTGGAAGAAGAATGCACCAATTGTTACTATAAAACATAATTTTTTTTCCAATATAATACTTTTAATATATTTTATAGGTTTTACGGTCATCTAATTTCATTCTATATAATTTAATTCAATTATGGATGATGCATTGGTTGATTCATCCTAAGGGAGGATTTATGGATAAATCACATACAATAATATATAAAATTATTATAATGCTAGAAATAATTTCTCCATGTTATTCTATTTTTATTTTTTTACATTTTCTTCCTTAATGCTTAATGGTCTTTAATGTTTGATGTTCTAATCTTTAATTTATTGAACAAAACTCTTTTCAATTAATTGTTTTCTATGCAATTGCTATCAGTACATATTTACATATCTTTGAATATTATGTTTTATTATTTATCCAACTTTTATTGTTTGATATCTTTGAATATCCTATTTTATTATTTATCCAACTTCCATTATTGAATATGTTGTTAATCACTGAGTTGATCTATCATTTTTTTTTTTTCAACATGGTTTTGATCCCATGATTCAACCAAAACCTATATTTATGGTAACCTTCTCATCTTATTGGATTGCATTGATAACAAATTGATATAACCACAAGGTGTAATAGAGTATATCCTTGCTTACAAGGTTCACTTTGTTGTCTTCCATCAAACCATCATATTTCTTCTCACACGTGTCAGACCTTTGCTTGTACTACATATAATATTCATACAACTATTCTAATCACTCCCCCTTTATCCTTTGTAAATACTCTTATTGTTGCTACATTTTATCTTCTAGGGTTTCTCTTACTACTCCTATGTTTTTCTTTGGCTCTCATACCATGCAAAAAGTATATACTAGTTAGGAATCAAATCTAAGACCTATATGTGTTGAGGTTGCTCTATCAATATGCTTTTAGCTCCTCTTTGAACCAACCCATGATTCATTTGTAGTATTTCTTCAGCATTCTCGTATGTTACTCCATGAGTACTCATGGCTCCTGGCTTCATCACAAAACCTAATACCTAATTTTCAAGAATAGATATGCTATAGTTTTTGTATCAATGCTCCAAAGAAACATAATTCTCTCCCTTAAATAGAGGAATCTAAAATTGAGTAATATTTAAAACTATTGCTACTAGTAGCCATCTTAAATTGCTTTAGCTACAAAGTTTTTCTCTCTTCATAATTCTAACTCTAAACAATAGAGCATGGTCTCCCACAAAATAGATGTTGCTCTTTCAGTAATTGCCCTCTTAACTTCTAGTCATTATTGAATTGGTGTTGTTGTCATTTCTGCAATAGATTACTTCTCTCTATTGTAACCTTCTATGCCCTCTCATCAACCTAGATCTAATATCAAATATTTTAATAAAAAGGAGAAGGCACAAATTGTAATTATAAAACACAAAATTTTATTTATTGACTAATTTCATTTCTATACAATATTCTTCAATACATCTGATAGGCTTTATGGCCATATAACTTCACTTTGTACAATTTAATCCAATTATGATGATGCATAATTTCAATGATCCATTATAGAAGGATTGATGGATAAATCAATTGGTGGGGAATACACCAAGTTATTCTACACTTAGAGCTTTTTTTTTTTTTAATTTTAACCTACACTTTTTTTTTTTTCCATAGACTTCTAACTTTAGAATTATTTTTCTAATTTTATCTAACCTTTTTTTTTAAATAAAGGGGTAAAAATATATTGATAAAAATTTTTGATTACAGATTACAATTGAGATTCCAACCAGGACTCAAATAAATAGCTAAACAGGCTAAAACCACTAGACTAGAATGACACCCAAAAAAGACAACAATAACAAACCACATTAAGTTTGTACATCCTTGTGGATCAAATACCATAGGCGTTGAGAGTCCCCAGATGAAAGACTCTCCCAATTATCGATACTCCAAGGATATAGCAGCTTAGAAGCCCTTTTGGCCAGGTAATCAGCAACCACATTCCATTCCCTTGGAATGTGCACAAAGGATATAAATTCAAACTCTTTGCTCATTCTAATAATCTGAATGACTATAGAGGCCAACTACAAATTAAATTCCTCCACCCTTTTACTATTTAAAATATTAACCATAATTTGAGAGTCAAACTCACAGATAATCCTATGCCAGCCAAGAGAAAACCCCCTCCGCAAGGCCTCAAGAATTGCAAGAGCTTCCATAAAATTATTGGAGTGAACACCTTTATAAATGGAAAAGAAAAAAATGACACCACCAGTAGAATCTCTCCCAACACCACCAATGCCAGCATGTTCATGATTACCCCTGGATGATCCATCAGTATTAATTTTTAAAACTCCTCTAGGGGGTGGCCTCCATCTACCATCTCTCCTAACCTTCTTGCTGAGCTGAGGAACCCTACTAGAGCTAGAAGAGTTCACACCATCCCCAAAGAGACCAAGGGCTTGTTGTACCTTCTTCTCCCTAGAATCCAAAAGAGGTTCCACATAACATTTGCTATGGATGGTTTCTTGAACCATATACAAGATCCTTTGCCAGATCTATTGAAAAACCAAATAACTATCCTAAAATTCAACACGGGCCCAAATTCCAAACCACACAAAGGAAGGGGCCTTGGCCATAGGCCTGCATAAACTACTCCAAAAATCCACCAGGGACAGCACATGAAAACATGGATGGTTTAAGGTGCTCCACCAATGGTGCCAAATGTCTCTGGAAATAGAGCATTGGAAAAATAAATGAGAATAGTCATCCTCATTCTTACTACAAAGGACATAAAAAGAGGGACCCTGAAATACCCTCTTCCTCACATTATCCCAAGTGAGGCATTTATTACGAGCTACCAAACAGAGAAAGAAGTTATATTTTTTCTAGGAAAATTTGTTCCACACCTTTTTCCACCAAGTGGCAGGAAGACTCCCATACTTTTTCTTATCAAGAACCTGATAACCATAGGCTACCGAGTAGGTTCCATTAGAATTAGGGTTCCAAGCCAGAATATATTTACCCCTCAATGAAGAACAAGGCCTCCCCATAATAATAAGAGAAAGCACCTCTTTGTCCTTGGCCAGCCTCGCCTAGGGCCATTCTTGTGGATCTTTCCACCTGTACATCTCCATATTTTCAAAATACTATATTTTTTTAAATTCCTCCACACGAGACTAGCCTGCTTCCAAGAAAAAAATGCTTAGGGAACGTAACCTAGGATATTGATTCAAGATAGGAGGGTGGACATCCCAAGAATTCTCACAAAAAATAGTATTTGATCCCTGATTGCAAATCCAAAAAAAACCCTACTTGATGAAATTAGCTCCTCTTTTCAGAGTGTCCCAAATAATAGAACCTTTCCCAACCAAGCTGACTCTAGGGATATCAGCCTCAAAAATACCTCTCAAGTATTTACAAGATAATATTTTAGCCCAAATATGATCTTGAGAGGTACACCATCTCCAATAAATTTTTGTAGCCAAAAATTGCCCAAAAAGAGTTTTCTGTCACAACCCAAGGCCTCCCTCTTACATCGGCCTAAATATAGAATCCCACCTAACCAAACTCCATTTAGATTGATCAAGTTTTATAGACCATAAAAACTGTCTTGAAAAAGCATCCATGTCCTTTATGAAGTGAGAGGGAGCTATTTGTACAAAATATTTGTAAGTGGGTAAAGCTTGAACAATAGATTTTAAATGCAACACTCTACCTACAATGGATAGCCATCTAAAAGTCTAGTGATTCACCTTCCTTCTAAACTTATCAAGCATAGACTGCCAAGAATATCTAGGTAGAGGATGAGATGAAATTGGAATACCAAGATAAATGAAGGGGGGAGTCCCAACCTGGAATCTTAGAATATGAGCAATCTTAGCTTGAATAATAGGAGGGGTATTGAATAAGAAAATATAATACTTGTCCTCATTAATCAACTTTCCAGAAGCACCAAGATATATGTCAAGGTACTGTCTAATATTGCCAGATTCCTTGATAGTGGAAACTCCCAACAAAGTAATATCATCAAAAAATTGAAGGTGGGAAAGAGGTGGCAAACTACTATCCCACTTCCACCCCTGAATGAGACCCTGTATGACTTGAGACTTGAGCAATATTCCCAACCCTTCCGCCATAATGATAAAAAAATAAGGAGATAAAGGATATCCTTGCCTTAATCCCCTTGAGGCCTCAAACAACTCTAATGGCTCATTATTAACAAGAACAGAGAATGAGTAATAAGAAACATAGCTCATCACCCATCTAATTCATTCCTCCTTAAATCCAAAAGTAGCAAGAACTTTCTAAAGAAAGGACCATCTGACCCGATCATAGGCTTTTTCCATGTCTAACTTAATGAATATAGTTTTCTCCTTAGAAGTTTCCATTGAATGAATAGCTTCTATAGCAATAACAACCCCATCCAATATTTGTCGGTCAACAACAAACCCCCCTTGCTCCTTAGAGATGATTTTGCTCAACCATATATTTAGCCTCTCAGTAATAATTTTTGTGATGATATTATACACAACATTGCAGAAAGCAATAGGCATGAACATATCCAAGGAATTTGCTCTCTCTTTTTTGGGTATAAGCACCACAAAGGTAGAATTTAGGGCCCTTATCATTTGTTTGTTCTTTTGGTACTCATGGACCACATCCAAAAGATCAAATTTGATTAAATCCCAAAATTCTTGATAAAACTCAATCGAGAATACATATGGTCCTGGGGATTTTCCTTTTTTCATATTGAATACAACATTTTCCAACTCCTTAAGGGAAATTGAACCCATCAAGTTCTCATTCATATCTCTAGAAACCATCGTTGGAATACATTTTAGAATAAGCTTTTCATTCTCATCATCTGATAGGGAGTCCTTCTTGAAGAGAGAGGAAAAATACCTCTTAGTCTCTTCTGAAATATCGCTAAAAGAAGGAAGTAGGGCACCCTGAGAATTCACAAGAGAGGTAATCAGGTTACCATTATGGTGAGACTTAACTGAGTTAAAAAAGAAGATTGTGTTCCTATCCTCTTCCTAAAGCAAATCTACTCAATATTTTTGTTCCCAAAAAATTTCTTCCCTCAGTTCACATTCAACAAGGTCTTTCATAGCCTCAGATTACTCAATAAGAAGCTCCTTCATGAATACCTGATCTCTAATCTTATTTGAAGCTTCTTCCATCCTCCTAAGAGCTACTAGCTTAGCCAAGGAAAGGTTCCCAAAATTTAGTCTATTCCATCTCTTCAATTTATGTTTTACAAATTGTAGTCGCTTCATAAAGGAATACATAGCAGTGCCATGAGGAGGTTTGCCAGTGGTCCACCAGCCTTAGATGAAATCATGAAGCTTAGTATCATGAAGCAACATAAGTTAAAACTTAAATGAGGGATTATTTTTTAGCCCTAACTCCAAAGCAAAGAGTTTTATAGGCAAATGATCAGATCCCCTACCCTCCAGAATCACAGAACTAGCACTTCAATTATTACCCATCCAATAAATGGATATCAAAAACCTATCCAGTCTCTTTCATATGGAAGCTTCCCCACACCTTCTATTGTGCCAAGTAAATATCCCATTATTTGGCTTAATTTAAACCAAGTTTAGGTCTTGGATATGAGCACTAAAGACAGAAGAAAAAGGCTCGATACGGTCCACCCCACCATGTTTCTCCTCCATACAAGTGATAGAGTTGAAGTCTCCAGCCAAAATCCATGGGTACAGGGGAACCAAACTTCCCACAAAGAAAATGTGCTTCCACAAATTCACTTTACCATCGTAATAAATAGGCATACATATTTGTAACTAGGATGGTTTCACCAGATTCATTATCATGCTTGACCATCGAAATAGACCATCTGCTAGAAATCCAAGTAAGAGGGGATATATTAACCGGATCCCATAAACAAGTGATGCCACCAACATATCCACATGCACCAATACACTGGCATTACCCCCTTATCCACAACTTGGGAGTAATATTGAACATAATATCAATAACCAATTTAGTCTCCTGAATAAACACCACATCCAAAGAATGCACCCAAACCAAATCACGAACAACTTTTTATCTAGAGATGTTGTTCAACCCCCTTACATTCCATGAGAGGATAATTATTTTTGGGGGTTAGAAAAATGGGAGTCCAATGTTATCACCAATCCTAACTCCACCAAAGTATCCCCCATTAACTTAATTTTATCCTGGTCCTTCTTCAGAGCCACCTTCATATTCTTATCTAATTTTTTTTTTTAATTATTTTCTGCTGCAATCCCAACACCATAGGAGTTTTGAAATCCAAGGATGACTGCATCAGTGCCTGAGTAGGAGAGGGCATAACTAAATTTTTACCACTTTCCAAAATAGTTTCACTTATAGGGCTAGACCCATCCATGTCCCCTATACTCAGATCCAAAGCCCTTTGTTCTTATTTTAAACCCCCTAGATCTGATTCCTTAAGTTTTCCCTCAAGAAGAGACATCTGATTTGGCCTTGTTATATTTGCATCAGGTAGTAACATTTAAGGTATATCCATGCACTGATCAAGATCATCTAATATTTCAAAATGATTGAGTAGAGCATCTACCTGGCTATCCTTAAGGTCTTTATTTTCCCTTCGTCCTCTATTTTGGGCTTTTACTAGAACAAAACCTTCCTTATCCTATCCCCATTCATTTAGTGGGGCTTTTCCTTTATCCAAAATTTATCCAGACCGAGAGGGCCCAAGATTTGAAGCCACATGTGCAAAAAAAATAGGGTATTTTCTTTGCAAGTGGTCATATTCACGATAAATCCAACAATGAAATGGAAGAGCTCCATAGTCAAGTTTTTGAACCCATATAGTTGATCCAAATTGTATTTCAATAGAATCTGAAATATGATTATTTAAGTCAATTTCAACACAAATAGGAGCAAAAAAGATTACCTTTTTATCCATTGTCTATTGTGATGGTCCAACTAACTTCCCAAGCAGAAGGGCAATCTTATGCAAGATATCAGTTCTCTAGAATTCCAACAGAAGCCATGGAAGCCACACCCATACTAGAACCCATGACAACCAATTCTATAATGGGTTGAAACCCACATGCTAGGGTTTAAGAAAGAATCCCACTTGGTTATGGAAATAAGGACCCCCTTAAAATTCTTTATTACGATCTGCAATACAAGAGAAAACCACCATAAAATAGTTGTTCACACTCAACATCACCTCCACATCACCTTCAATATTCCAAGTTTTCCTGACCCAAGCCTCCACAAAGGGAAGAGGAATTTGGATACCCAAAAATTTACCAATAAGGTCATGTTTGGTTAGATACTCCACATCTTCCACCATCGATTCTGGTTGAACCACTAGAACTGGCCTGGCTTCACATTATTCCAAACATCCATTATTATTTAACAAGCGATTCTTGACATGCACTAGAAAATCTTGTTCCTTCCAGTCATTTTCAGATGAAAAAACATCACGAGCATGCACTCTCTATGCCGGACCCAATGCCATCATGAAATTCCTCCAATTTTTTAGACCTCCTCCGAAAGCTGCTGCCATCCCCGTAGAGTAGTTTTTCTTCATCAAACCCTAGAAGAGTATTTTTTCCTCATCAAACCCTAGTAGAGCTCCATAGTCCTTATAAAAAAAACCAATAATTAAACTTCCCATAGATTAATTGACTTACCATATCCTGATAGCCAAAAAATTCTCTTATTTTATCTAACCTTAATTAAATATTACTTTTTCTATTTGAACTACATAAAACAAGATTCTATAAACATATTGAAATATATAGTATTTATTATATCATGAAATTGTGTATTTTTATTTAATTGTTTAGCTTCTCTCAACCTATAATGAGGTGTAACAATAATAATATAATAATTACATAATATCAAGTAATGTAATAATTATCTAACATGAGTAGTAGGTGTTCTACAATCAGTAGTAGATTCTCAACATGTTGATAGAGGAGGTCTAGAATGTTGAATATCATAATGAATACAATGATAACATCAAGGATGAATTTCTATAGTTTAAGATCAAATTTTTAACCATTAAGAAGCCTAATGATTGGAAATATAGGTGCATACAATGATTAAATCATTGAGGAATTTTAGAAATTATCTCTCATAGAGTAAAATAGTGGTATTTATGATGCATTTAAAATTCCAATTTTTATATTTCAAGATGAATCAACAGATAATAAGCATCATAGATATCTAAAATTTATTAATTTTTATATAGATATCAAGATAATAAATTTCATATAAGGGAGATAATTATTTAAGAACCTAACAAAGGGTCATATAACATGGTAATTCAACTTCTTGGAAGATCAAGAACAACAATGTGAATATCATGAAGTATAGCATTAATATAACTGGATGTAGAAAATACTCATATACATAGATACTAGTACAACTTTAAAGGGTCTCATAATAATGTAAATAAATTGATTTAGGTAAATTAAACCAACTATAGGATGAATGATAATGTTCCATTTGAAAAAGCATAAAATAATATGTTCTTGATAAACCTAAATAAAGGGAATTTTTCGAATTATTATCAAAGTACCATCAAGAAACACCAGTGTTCAATGTTTAAACTACATGAAAATGCATAAAATCGTAAGGGTTAGTTATAGTAAGTCAACCATTATATGTAATACCTTGTAATACATCAAAATCTATAGATCCACATTAAGTGTTACTTTTTTCAATATTTAAAACAACACAATAATATCTTAAACTAGGTCTAAACTTATTTTAAATTGTAGAGAGAAATTCAGAGAGGAAACCTAAAGTGCATAAAATAGGATTTTGCCAATATATTTAGTAATATAATATTTATTATGTCATTTAAAATATATATTTAACTGTATTTTGGTTTAAGACGATAAGAAGACTGAATATACACAATATACACATATGTTAACACATGTCAACGATTAATGTTAGCGTGCAAATAGTGGCACAACTAGAACAACGATCCATATGAGTGTCCCAAATACTGGTACATCTATAGGAAAATAGAAAAGAATAATTATAGATGATGAATTATTTGTCTTTTACATCTATCTCTCTATATATAGAAGGAAAGAAAGAAAATAAATAAATTAATAAATAAGAGTGTACATAAGATGAGGATGTTCAAACAAATAGGATCCAAATTGATCTTGTATACCAATTTCAACTAGCATCTACACTTAATATTTCTTTTGAAAACACAACTACATAGATTTTTTCCTTAATTATAACTATTCAAATATAGCTTCATTTGGCCTTTTCAGGTGTCTTATAGCTACCAAATTGTCTATAAAATGTATAAATTTTGCATTGATCAATATCTTTGGAAAGTGTTATAATAAGTGAATATTATCTTAAGTTCTATTAGGATAGACACACTTGAGTTTCCACTCCTCCATGTGTAAGGTGAATTCTCATTGGAGTCTTCAGGTTTGATGAGTTGTTGTAATCCAATGGCTTTCAATGATCAACTTTACTATTTGTAAAAATTTGATCCTTGGAATAAATCAATCAGTTCTATTTTGTTTCTTCAAACTCTTGTAATGCTTTGCATGTCTATTTTGGGAAATTCTAACATGGTATCAGAGCAGGATAGATTTTTATAGCATTCTCTCTTGAAGGAGGTTTCTCGAACTGGTTCTTAATCTCTTTCTTCTTTGTTTTTTAAAAGAGGAAAGAGGTTTTTTTATATATTATAGATTGATCTTAGCTGCAATTTTTTTGAGATATTTGCATATGGTAATACTTTTTCAGTTTATCTAATTATTGTTTTAACCATTGATGCAATTTGTCAAAATTTTCTTTCATTGTATTCGTTGCTCTGTATATGCAACTTGAATGCATTCTAAAAATTTTGTTTCTCCGAAATTTGCTTCATAAAAATCTCCTTCTAAAATGAATGCAACTTGCTTTAAAATAATTAAAGACATGTTGCATCCCGTTCTAGGCAATTTTTTTTATCTTTAATGCCCTCCTCATATGCTAAATTAATATTTTTTTCTCCTTCTTATATGACATGTGTATATTTATTTTGACATTTCTCTACATTTTTAGAACTTATTATTTGTTTATTTAATTTGCTAAATCAATTTTTTTTTATAGAAATATCTATTTTTCTTTTCATTAAGCAAAATAAAATAAAAATAATAATATTTATTTTTTTGGCAAAGTATAACTTAATTCTTAATTTTTTAAAGTTATATCTAATCTTGGGAAATAAAAGTTATTGTCTCTTCCTTAACTTTTTTTACAAATTTATATCACCACTCACCCATATTGGACATCCTATAACTTATAGTTTCCCTCAAGTAAGGGCAAGTTATTACGATAACCAATATAGGCCTGGATGATATAAGCCTAAGTTCCAAGTATCAAATCTTATAAATACTTATAGTTTCCCTCTCATAAGGGTAGGTATTTGACAAGACAAGATATATAGGCCTGACATATTTGTAATCCTTAAAATAAACTTAATATCAAATATCCTCAAAATACTTATAGTTTCCCTCTCATTAGGGTGGGTATTTTTTGAGTTATTTGGTGTTTCTAAAAATATTTGGCATATTTGTTCTCATTACCCTCATTGAATATATCATAACCGCAAATTACTTATATTCTCCATCTCGTTAGGGCAGGTAATTTTTTGGAATTTGGTATTTCCTTGGGGCTTCTAAAAATTAATATCCATTGCATTCTATATTTTAAAGTTAAAGGGGGAACTTTGGGTTAACTTCAAAATTAATTCAATGAATACAATTGATCCTCTCACTCCTCATAACTACCATACATGGAAACCCAAAATTTTAAATCTCATTTTTCAGAAAGGGCTCACACACTTATTTGAAGAAAAGCAACCTGATTTTGACAAAGAATATGAAATATTTGTTCACAAAGGAAAAATGTATGAAAATATGGGTATTATTAGCTCTAATGTTACTAAAATTTTATGGTTCTCATGAAAGTTGGGAGAAACTAAAAACTTTGTTTGGAAAAATAGATCAAATTAGATCAATGCAAGTAGAAGCATAATTAACAACTCTATGTCCTTAGGACTTCAGTAATATTGTTGACTTCCTCACCAAATTCAAAGAGGTCCTTACTCAATACAAAGGCAGTGGGAAGACTAAGTCTGAAGAATAATGCATTTATCTAATCCTTTCTAAACTAAATGGTGTATTTCAAATCTTTTCTACCACCTTTCTATCTACCAAATATGCTCTTGGTGCAACATTTAAAATACCTTCTTTAGAAGATTTTTATGATAGACTAACTAGGGAAGAAATAAAACTTGCAATATATGAAATATCTTCTTCTTCCTCTTCCTAAAAAGCCTTATTAGCCTCCACATCTTCTAAAGAAAAATTCAAAAATAAGGAAAAGAATCCTATAACTGTACTCACTGTAAAAAGAATGGTCACTCTGTAAACAAATGCTGGAAAAGATTACAACAACTAGAGGCAGCTATGAAGGATCAAAATATAGAAAATACAAATCAAATAGGGAAATCCCTAAATGTTCAAGGAAAAACCTCCAATTCTTTCTCTAATTACTCGGTCCTAGATTATGGAGCTACTCATCACATTACTACTTTAGATGAGTCGTTATATTCTATCTCCTCAAGTTCTACATGTAGCATAGAAGTGGGTGACTCTTCCCTTATCTCAATCAAAGGAAAGTGGGACATAACCATTGATGGTGGCTATATAAATAATATTCTCTATGTTCCAAACATTGCCACAAATCTCCTCTCTATCTATCAGATTTGTACTTTTGGAAAGGGGAAAAAATTCTCTTCTCTCCAATAGGAGTTGAGATAAGAGACTTTCAATATCCCCATTCTCTCATACCCAAAGGAGTCATTTATCACAACACTCACGTATTTCACTTCAAAGGATTCAAAAATCTAGAAGGGGCCTCCCATTTTGTGGCTCATGGAGATCTTGAAAGCAAAATTTGGCATGAAAGGTTTGGTCATATTAGTTACAACTACCTAAAGGATCTGAGCACCCATGATATGGTAACAAGTTTACCCTAAGTCTCTTCTAGTTATGGATTTTGTCCTAGATGTGCCCTTGGAAAGCAACATCAAGATCCTTTTCATCCAAGTATTTCTCTAAAAGCCTCATCCCCTCTAGAATTAATCCATAGTGACTTGATGTCTTTTCCAGAACCTTCTTTCAAAGGATAAAAGTATGCTCTAACCTTTATTAATGAATTTTATAGAAGAACTTGGGTCTACTTCTTGAAATATAAAAGTGATGTTCTATCACACTTTAAAGTCTTCAAAGACTTAGTTTAAAATTAGGGCTCTTGCAAAATCAAACAAATTTGCACAGATAATGGGGGGAATACTACAGTAATGAGTTCTCCATATTTCTATCAAGTCATGGCATCATTCATCAGCATTTTGTCTCCCATAATCCTCAACAAAATGGCATTGTAGAAAGAAAAAACTGAACATTAAAGGAAATGACAAATTATATGCTCCATTCAAGAGATCTTTCAAATTTGTTTTGGGAAGAATCTATTAACTATGCCAATTATATTTAAAATCGCACAACTCATAAATCCCTTTATCATTTAAATATTGAAGAAGCATGGAATGGTTCAATACCAGATATTTCCTTCTTAAATATTTTTGGGTGTACTGCTTGGGCTCACATCCCAAAGAATAAAAGGAAGGCTCTAGATAAGAAAAGCATAAAGCTCATATTTCTTGGTTATTATGAGGAAATAAAATTATATTGGTTCCTTGATCCCTCAACTCATGAGATATGTTTTATAGAAATGTAAAATTTGATGAAACATTCCCTCAAAAAGATCCTCAACTCTCCTCTTCCTCCATTGAGCCAATTCCTATAATAGAACCTCAATATTATGAAGAACCAACTCTAGAGGTTAACTTAGATATTGATAGTCAATATGAGGAACCTGTAACTCCAAATCAATGTATTTCCACTCCTTCTACTCCTTACTCTATGCCAACATTGTTAAATAAGCTACTCCTTGCATCCAAAATATTCCATCATCTATATCAACAAACTTCATAGGTACTGGTCTTGTCTGTCAGTCTATTTCCTCTGATCCTTAGTCCTTCAAAGAAGCAATTGGTATTAAAGAATGGGATGGGAAAATGAATTCTCTTCCTTAATCAAAAACAAAACTTGGGATTTAGTTCCCTTGCCTAAAGGAAGGAAATTAGTTCATTGTAAATGTATTTATAGAACAAAGCATGGTCCTAATGGAGAAATTGACAAACGTAAAGCTTGCCTAGTAGGCAAAGGTTTCTCTCAAATTTAAGGAATTGAGTATGCGAAAACCTTTGCTCCAATTGCTAAAATGGATTTTGTAATACTGGTTCTTGCTCTGGTTGCTTCCAAAAAGTGGCATGTCTTTCAAATGGATGTAAAAAGTGCTTTCTTACATGGGGATTTAAATGAAGAGATATACATGGAATAACCTATTGGTTTCACTCAATACTCCTCTCTTGTTTGTAGGTTGAAAAAGTCTCTCTATGGTCTCAAACAAGCTCCTAGATCTTGGTATGAAAATATGGACTCCTTCCTTCTTTCCACAGGTTTTTCTCATTGTGAGTCTGATAACACAGTCTACATTTTGAGAGATGAAGGAAAAATCACCATTCTTGTTTTATATGTTGATGATATTATAATTAGTGGTAGTACCTTCAATTACATTTAGACTATAAAAGACTCCCTCTCTGAAAATTTGATATGGTTGATCTAGGTTTAGCTCATTACTTCCTTGGGATCCAAATAAATTTAAAAAATGTAGGTATTTCATTGTGTCAACAAAAATACACTCTAGATCTTCTTCAGAGGTTTAAAATGTCAGACTACAAACCTTCTCCTACACCTTTTCAATCTTGCATAAATCTAAGTATTTCCTGATCATCCCATCTATGTGATGCAACTCTATACCGTCATCTTGTAGGGAGTTTGTTATACCTTACTCATACTCATCTAGATATCTCATATGTTGTTGACCTCATATCTAGATTATCTCATCAACCTCACTTCAGTCATTGGAAAGCAACAAAAATAATCCTCCGCTACTTGCAAGGAACTACTCAATTTGGGATCTTATATAAGGGATAATCCATGGATATTATTGGATACACATATTTAGATTGGGTAGGTTCAGGAGAAGACATATGTTCAAATTCTAGCTATGTATTTTGTCTTGGTTCTTTGTCAATAGTCTGCTTATGCAAAAAAAAAGTAGTAGCCTTATCATCTATAGAGGCAAAATACAAGCCAGTAGTTTTAGCAAGTTAGGAAGCTCTTTGGCTTCATCAAATTCTATGGGAATTTGGTTTGTCCCATGAAAAACCTATAACTATTAGGTGTGACAAATAGAGCACAATTCACATTTCATGAAATCCAGCTGAGCATCAGCACACCAAGCATATTGAGATATATATGCACTTCATTCGACAATACATTCAGAATGGGGACATATACTTGGACTATATTCCAACTGAGAATCAAACTGTGACATCTTCACCAAGTCATTTCCTTCTCCACGTTACCTTCAGTTGCAAGATAAACTTGGAGTAATATAGCTACGTTGACACAGAGGTATTCTACCTCTCCTTATATTCTTTGGAGAATGGTTTTTTCCCTTGTTTTTTTTATCATCTATCCAACAACATGTATATTATGAGGATAATATTCACCATCCAAATACATGCCTCTATCTTCGATATTTTTTGTGATAGATGGTTTTCACCAAGGGGTTTTTTCACTATATATAAATTGTAAATGAGTACCTAATCAAGCCAAGTTTTCGGGACTATAATTTTATGAGGACAATCTTTGCCATCCGAATACATGCCTCTATAATAAATATTTTTTTTGTGATAGATGGTTTTTCCCCAAGGGGTTTTTCACCATATCTATAATGTAAATGAGTACCTCATCAGGCCATGTTGCTAGGACTCATCATTATTTTTGTATTAAGAGGATAATCTTCGTCATTGAAGACAAGCCTCCTCCTTATTTCTTTTTTTATTTATGGCTTTTCCCATAGGGTTTTTACCATCTCTTCAAAAAATAAAGTCATTGTACATGAGTACCTCATCAGGCCTTCTTGTCGGGACTCATTTTTAAAAACCACCCCTAGTATCACTTAAGGGGAGGTGTTAGAATAAGTGAATATTCTCATAAGTTCTACTAGGATAGACACACTTGACTTTCCACTCCTCCATGTGTCAGGTGAACTCTTAGTGGTGTCTTCATAAGATTTGACGAGTTTTTGTAATCCAAAGACTCTCAATGATCAACTTTTCTATTTATACAAAGTTTATCCTTGGAATAAATCAATCAATTCTATTTTGTTTCTTCAAACTCTTGTAATGCTTTGCATGTCTATTTTAGAAAATTCTAACAGAAATATATTTCTAGTTTGTTTTGAAGTCTTTCTATCCTTTTTTCATAATCAAATTTTAATTCTAATGATAATGAATGTCAATGTTTTTAGTCCCCATATATTATATAATATTATTTGCTATCTAAATTCTAGTTTGATTACCATAAAATAAGACAATAGCATACTTCAAAAAACATGGAAATTATAAAGGACTTATTATAACCAAATTGTGTTACATTCATGTCCATATATTTCACTTCAATAGATGATAAAGTCATCCCAAATTATTTTTTGTTGGTCCTTAATATGATTTTTTACAAATATATCTCTTTAAGTTGATTTTTAGTTATCAATACAAACTGCATGGGCTAAATATTTGAATATTTCCAATCATATATCATTTTATGTACTATACCTTCTAGAAAATTCAATCTACTTTAATAAAGCTCAACATGTTTTTGGCCACATTTGAATGGGTGGCCAACAATGAATATATGAATATTGATATAAATTATATCGCATAGGCTATATCAAGTCTAGTTGTGGTTAAAAACATGTCTTTGGAAAGATATTTCTAGTTTGTTCTGAAGTCTTGCTATCATTTTTTGTAATAAAATTTCAACTCTAATGATAATGAATGTAAATTTTTTAGTCTCCATATATTATATAATATTAGTTGCTATCTAAATTATAGTTTGATTACCATAAAATAAGACAATAGCGTACTTCAACAAACATGTAAATTATAAAGGAATCATTGTAACCAAATTGTGTTACATTCATCTCCATATATTTCACTTCCATAGGTGATAAAGTCATCCCAAATTATTTTTTGTTGGTCCTTAATATGATTGTTTACAGATATATATCTCTAAGTTGATTTCTAGTTATCAATACAAACTGCATGGTCTAAATATTTGAATCTTTCCAATCATATATAATTTTTGTACTATACCTTATAGAAAAATTCAATCTACTTTAATAAAGCTCAACATGTTTTTAGATATATTTGAATGGGTGGCCAACAATGAATATATGAATATTGATATAAATTACATCACATAGGCTATATCAATTCTAGTTGTGGTTGAAACTATGTGGTTTTTTTGGTGGTTTCAAGGAGGAAAAACTAATCTACTAGGGTTTGATGAATAAAAACTGCTCTGTGGGGATGGCAGTAGCTTCTGGAGGAGGTCTAAAAAATTGGAGGAATGTCATGATGGCATCGGGTCCGACACAAAGAGTGCATGCTCATGATGTTTTTTCATTTGAAAATGACTGGAAGGAACAAGATTTCCTAGTGCATGTTGGGAACCGCTTGTTAAAGAACAATGGATGTTTGGAATGATGTGAAGCCAGGCCAGTTCTAGTGGTTCAACCAAACTCGATGGTCGAAGATGTGGATTATCTAACCAAACATGCCCTTATTTGCAAATTTTTGGGTATCCAAATTTCCCTCCCCTTTGTGGAGGCTTAGGTTAGGAAGACTTGGAATCCTAAAGGCGATGTGGAGGTGATGCTGAGTGTGAACAACTATTTTATGGTGGTTTTATCTTGTATTGCATATTGTAACAAAGCATTTGAAGGGGGTCCTTATTTTTATAACCAAGTGGGACTCTTTCTTAAACCCTAGCATGTGGGTTTCAACCCGTCAGAGGAGAGACCGTCATGGTTTCCAATATGGGTGTGGCTTCCAATGCTCCTATTGGAATTCTAGAGAATTGATATCTTGCATAAGATTACCCTTCTGCTTGGGAAGCTAGTTGGACCATCATAACAAATAATGGATAAAAATATAATCTTTGTTGCTCGTATTTGTGTTGAAATTGACTTAAATAATCCTATTCTAGATTCTATTGAAATACAGTTTAGATCAACTACATGGGTTCAAAAACTTGACTATGAAGCTCTTCCATTTTGTTGTCGGATTTACCGTGAATATGACCACCTGCAAAGAAAATACCTTAAGTTTATCCCACCTGTGGCTTCAAATCTTGGGCCCTCTCGGTTTGGACAAATTTTGGATAAAGGAAAAGCCCCGATAAAGGAAGGGGAACGAGATAAGGAAGGTTTTGTTCTGGTAAAATCTCAAAACAAAGGACGAAGGGAAAACAAAGACCTTAAGGATAGCCAGCCAGATGCTCTACTCAATCATTTTGAAATATTAGATGATCTTGATCAGTGCATGGAGATACCTAAAACATCACTACCTGATGCAAATATAACAGGGTCAAATCAAATGTCTCTTCTTTAGGTGGAATTTAAGGAATCAGATCTAGGGGGTTTAAATGAATAACAAAGGGCTTTGGATTTGATTATAGGGAACATGGTTGGGTCTAGCCCTATAAGGGAAACTATTTGTGAAAGTGGTATAGATTTAGTTATGCCCTCTCCTACTCAGGCACTAATGCAGTCACCCTTGGACTAGAAAACTCCTACGATGTTGGGATTGTAGCAGAAAATAATTAAAAAAAGTTTTTTCGGATAAGAATATGAAGGTGGGTTGAAAGAAGGAGCAGGATAAAATTAAGTTAATGGGGGAGACTTTGGTGGATTTAGGCTTGGTGAGAACATTGGACTTCCATTTTTATAACCCCCAAAAATGATTATCCTCTCATGGAATGCAAGGGGGTTGAACAACATACCCAAACAAAAAGTTAATTATGATTTGGTTTGTGTGCATTCTTCAGATGTGGTGTTTATTTAGGAGACTAAATTGGCTATTAATAGCATGTTCAATATTGCTCCCAAGTTGTGGAGAAGGGGCCAATGCCAATGTATTAGTTCATGTCGATATGTTGGTGGTGTCACTTATTTATGGGATATGGTTAAGATATCCCCTCTTACTTGGATTTCCAAAAGATGGCCTATTTTTATGGTCGAGCATGATAATGAATCTGATGAAACCATCCTACTTACAAATGTGTATGCTCCTGTTGATTACAATGGTAAAGTGAACTTGTGGGAGCACATTTACTTTGTGAGAATTTTGGCTCCCTTGTACCCATGGATTTTTAATGGATACTTCAACTCTATCACTTGTCTAGAGGATAAACATGGTGGGGTGGACCGTCTTGAGCCTTTTTCTTCTATATTCAGTGCTCATATCCAGGCCCTTAACTTGGTTGACATCAATCCAGATAATGGGATCCTTACTTGGTACACTAGAAGGTGTGGGAAAGCTTCCATCTCAGAGAGACTGGATAGGTTTTTGATATCTAGTTATTGGATGTGTAATAATATAAGTTCTAGTTCTATGATTCTGGAGGGTAGGGAATCTGATCATTGGCCTATAAAAATCTTTGCTTTGGAGTTAGGGCTAAAAAATAATCCCTCCTTTAAGTTTCAACTTATGTGGCTTCGTGATCCTAAACTTCATGATTTCATGTGAGGCTGGTGGACCACTGGAAAACCTCCTCATGGCACCGCTGTGTATTCCTTTATGAAGCGACTACAATTTGTAAAAAATAAACTAAATATATGGAATAGACTAAATTTTGGGAACCTTTCCTTGGCCAAGCTGGTAGCTCTTATGAGGATGGAAGAAGCTTAAATGAAGATTAGAGATTAGGGATTCATGAAGGAGATTCTTGTTGAGGAATCTAAGTCTACTAAAGACCTTGCTGAATGGGAACTGAGGGAAGAGATTTTTTGGAAATAAAAAGCTCTAGTAGATTGGCTTCAGGAAGGGGATAGGAACACAGGCTTATAATATAACTAAGTTAAGGCTTACCGTAATGGTAACCTGAATACCTCTCTTGTGAATTCTTAGGGTGCCCTAATCTCTTATTTCAAGGATATTTTGGAAGAGACTAAGAGGTATTTTTCCTCTCTCTTCAAGGAGGACTCCCTATCAGATGATGAGAATGAAAATCTTATTCTAAATTGTATTACAGTGATTGTTTCTACAGAGATGAATGAGCACCTGATGGGTCCAATTTCCCTTGAGGAGTTGGAAAATGTTGTATTCAAGATGAAAAAGGAAAATCCCTAGGCCCATATGGATTCCCGATTGAGTTTTATCAGGAGTTTTGGGATTTAATAAAATTTTATCTTTTGGAGGTGGTCCATGAGTCCCAAAAGAACAAATAAATGCTAAGGGTCTTAAATGCTACCTTTGTGGTGCTTATAACCAAAAAAGAGGGAGAAAATTCCTTGGATATGTTTAGGCCTATTGCTCTCTACAATGTTGTGTATAAGATCATCACAAAAATTATTGCTGAGAGGTTGAAGATATGGTTGAGCAAAATCATCTCTAAGGAGCAAGGAGGGTTTGTTGCTGGCCAAAAAATCTTGGATGGGGTTGTTATTGCTACAAAATCTATTCACTCGATGGAAACTTCTAAGGAGAAAACTATGTTCATTAATTTGGACATGGCCAAAGCCTATGATCAGGTCATATGGTCCTTTCTTCATAAAGTTCTTGCTACTTTTTGATTTGAGGAGAAATGGATTATATGGGTGATGAGCTGTGTTTCTTCTTCCTCATTATTTGTTCTTGTTAATAATGAGTCATCAGATTTGTTTGAGGCCTCAAGAGGATTGATGCAAGTAGATCCTTTATCTCCTTATTTGTTTATCATTATGGAGGAAGGGTTGGGAATATTGCTCAAGTCTCATGTCATGTAGGGTCTTATTTAGGGGTGGAAGTGGGATAGTTGTTTGCCACCTCTTTCCCACCTTCAATTTGTTGATGATACTACTTTGTTGGGTGTTGCCACTATTAGGAAGCTTGCAATATTAGACAATATATTGACATATATCTTGGTGCTTCTGGATAGTTGATTAATGAGGACAAGTCTTCTATTTTCTTCTTCAATACCCCTCCTATTATTCAAGCCAGGATTGCTTGCATTCTAAGATTCCAAGTTGGGACTCCCCCCTTCATTTATCTTGGTATTCCAATTTCATATCATCCTCTACCTAGATCTTCTTGGCAGTCTATGCTTGATAATTTTATAAGGAAGGTGAATCACTGGACTTTCAGATGGCTTTCCAATACAGGTAGAGTGTTGCTTTTAAAATCTGTTGTTCAAGCTTTACCCATTTATAGATGTTTTGTACACATAGATCCATCTCACTTCATCAAGGAAATGGATGCTTTTTCAAGACAATTTTTATGGTCGAGAAAAATTGATCAATCTAAATGAAGTTTGGTTAGGTGGGATTCTATATATAGGCCAGTGCAAGAGGGAAGCCTTGGGTTGTGATAGATAGATATTTTTGGGTAGGTTTTAGTTGCAAAACTTTATTGGAGATGGTGTACCTATCAATATCATATTTAGGATAAAATATTATCCTGTAAATACTTGAGAGGTATTTCTGAGGCTAAGATCCCTAGATTCAGCTTGGTTGAGGAAGGTTCAGTTATCTAGGACACTCTAAAAAGAGGAGCTAATTTAATCAAGCAAGGTTTGTTCTGGATTTACAATCAGGGATCAAATGCTCTTTTTTAGGAGGATTCTTGGGATGGCCACCCTCCTATCTTGAATCAATATCCTAGGTTACGTTCCCTAAGAATTTTTTTCTTGGAAGCGGACTAGTCTCGTGTGGAGGACTTTAAAAAAATCTAGTCTTTTAGAAATATGGAGATGTACAGGTGGAAATATTCATAATAATGGCCCTAGGGGGGACTATCCAATGACAAAGAGGTGCTTGCTCTTATTCTTATGAGGATGCCCTTTTATTCATTGAGGGGTAAATATATTCTGACTTGGAACCCTGATCCTAAGGGAACCTACTCGATAGACTATGGTTATCAAGTTCTTGATAAACAAAAGTATGAGAGTCTTCTTGTCATTTGTGGAAAAAGGTGTGGAACAAATTTGCGTAGCCAAAATGTAACTTCTTTCTCTGGTTGGTAGCTCGTAATAAATGCCTCACTTGGGATAATGTGAGGAAGATGGGATTTCAGGGTCCCTCTTTTTGTGTCCTTTGTAGTAAGAATGAGGATGATTATTCTCATTTATTTTTCCAATGCTCCTTTTCCAGAGACATTTGGTACCGTTGGTGGAGTTCCTGGAACAATCCATGTTTTCATGTGATGTCCCTAGTGGAGTTTTAGAGTAGTTTGGGTAGACCTCTGGACAAGACCCGCTTCATTTGGGTGGATTGGAATTTGGGCCCTTCTTGCATCATCTGGAAAATTTGGCTTGAATAGAACTGGTGCATATTTTAGGGCAATTATTTGGTTGTTCAATATATTTGGCAAAGGATCCTATATATGGTTCAAGAAACCATCCATATCAAATGTGATGTGGATCATATTTTGTATTCTAGCGAGGAGAAGGTACAACAAGCCCTTGGTCTCTTTGGGGATGGTGTGAACTCTTCTAGCCCTAGTAGGGTTCCTCAGCTCAACAAGAATGTTAGGAGAGATGGTAGGTGGAGGCCACCCCCTAGAGGAGTTTTAAAAATTAATACTTATGGATCATCTAGGGGTAATCCTAGACATGTTGGCATTGGCGATGTTTGGAGATATTCTACTGGTGGTGTTAATTTTTTATTTTCCATTTATAAAGGTGTTCATTCCAACAATTTTATGGAAGCTCTTGCAATTCTTGAGGCCTTGTGGAGGGGGTTTTCTCTTGGCTGGCGTAGGATTATTTGCGAGTCTGAATATCAAATTGTGGTTAATATTTTAAACAATAAAAGGGTGGAGGAAGTTAATTGGCAGTTGGCCTTTGTAGTCGTTCATATTATTAGAATGAGTGAAGAGTTTGAATTTATATCCTTTGTGCACATTCCAAGGGAATGGAAAGTGGTTGTTGATTACCTAGCCAAAAATGCTTATAAGCTTTTGGATCCTTGGAGTATTGATAACTGGGAAAGTTTCCCATCTGGGGACTCAAAATGCCTATGGGAGTTGATCCAAAAGGATATACAAACTTAATGTGGTTTTTTCTTCTTGTCTTTTTTGGGTATCATTCTAGTCTAGTGGTTTTAGCCTGTTTGCTTGTTTATTTGAGACTTGGTTGGAAGCTCAGTTGTACTCTGTAATCTAGAATTTTTATCAATAAATTTTTACCCCTTTATTAAAAAAAAAAAAAGTCTAGTTGTGGTTAAAAAGATGTCTTTGGAAAGATATTTCTAGTTTGTTCTGAAGTCTTGCTATTATTTTTTTGTAATCAAATTTCAACACTAATGATAATGAATGCCAATTTTTTTAGTCTCCATATATTATATAATATTAGTTGCTATCTAAATTCTAGTTTAATTACCATAAAATAAGACAATAGCATACTTCAACAAACATGTAAATTATAAAGGGTTCATTATAACCAAATTGTGTTACATTCATATTTTTTCTTTCATCAGCTCTTGAGAAGATTCAAATTTATCTATCTATCTATCTATCTATATATATATATATATATATATATATATATATATATATATATATATATATATATATATATATATATATAATTTTCTCAACTATTCAAAATCTTGACTTTTCTCTCTCCTTTATTTTAATATTTTTCTTCTGCCTAGAAAAAATCCCTTGCTTAAAAAAAAGCCCATTTTATTTTTTATCTCCCTCCTCTTTCTAAGCTTCACTTCATATTTTTAAAATTTTCTTGTCTATTAAAAAGATTAACTATTTTTATCTCTTTTTTAATGTTTTTGCTTCCCTAGGAAAAAATTCATTCCCTAAAATAAAAGCCCATACAAAAGATATTCCTTTTGTATGTAGTAGGATGTTTGAATTTGAGAGTTCATCTCCTCAAGTGAAGATAAAAACCATTGTGCCAACAACATGGTATAGATATAAACACTACCACTAGGAATATGATTACTATTTTTTATGAATATACTAGGGAGATGTGAAGATAATGTAGAGCATGTATATCTTAGAATGGAAATTAGATCACCTTATTACCTATTCCATGGAAATTTACCATTCAAACTCTTTGTGATCCATACCTTACCTCATGAAACCAATGTGCTCTACATGAAAGGCCCACACATTTAACCGCCAAAAATATTATATTATTTTTAATCTATAATGTTTTCTGGTTATAATACATATTATTTATTGAAGATAACTAAGAGTGAAAGGGAGGTAGTTGATGTATATCTGACTCATTTGTATCTCAATGGTGGGGGCTTTCACCTCAATTGATTGATGTTTTTTGGCACATAATAAGTCATTTCACATGCACTAGTCACATTTACTTCCTTACCAAATATCAATCTCAAATATCCATTATTATTACTTTGTATAGACATATGCTTCTACATAATAACTTTTCACATTAACAAGAGTAACTCTCATTGCATTGTAAACTATACAGAAATTAAATCTAGACATGTTTATTCCTTTATAGGAGTTGAATTGACCTCCACCATGGTTCTCTCAAACTAGATAATAGAATTCAAAATATCATGGTGGTTACAAATATTTGTAGTAAACAAAATTATAAGAAATCTATTTGAATATTACCCAAAATACTTATAGAGATGTTCTTTGTAGACATGGTATTCATGATGGAGTTTCTTATTTCCTTTATGGTTGGAATTCCTTTGATAAATTTATCCTTGCCATCCTTTATTTTGAGCTCACCATCAGCTTGATATGTAGGCTCTAAATATATCTAAAATTGTATAAAACTATATTTAATGAATTATATGAGACCTCCATCGAGTGTTGTAATGCCTAAAATGACTATAGCAATTCCCATCACATCACACACCAGGTGGTCTAGGATCCCGTTTCCTTGAATCCCCTCACCTTTGCCTCTACTTTTGACTATATTGGTTATTACCAAAAATTTTCACACTCTCTATTTGTAGTTATATCCAATATTGTAGTAATCAAGGGTTTTTTATGGTAAATATGATTTAAGATCATAAAGTTGTACAAGTAAATCAACCTTATATTTTACTATGTGTCAATAATATCTCCTTTTATTTTTGATCTCCCATATGTATCATGGTCAATAATAGTTTCTCTAACTACCTTAGAACTCATCAACAACCCCACAAATTTTAACACTCTATATATTGGTCAATTCACCTCATGGATTCTCTTCATCTGGTAAATAAATGATGTGCAAAAATTTCCTAGATTGTTGAAAATTAATATTTAATGAACATTCAGCACCCACATGCAAATATAGTTGATGTTGCATACTCATGAGTTATAAAAAATAACAAGTGCTACCTATAATTAATAGCATGAAAGGACACTAAACTTTTATTGATAATAACTATTATTTACAATCAGCTAATATAAGAATATTAACTATACACACAACTTCTACTATGGTCTTCACATATTTGATAATGTGGAATACTCATAGCCCAAGATTTTTTAGTACTTTCTTCTTCATGAATGGACCAATTATTAGTCTAAACCCATAACACTAATTTAAAGGGGATCGTAGTGATTATAATTATTGAAAATATAATTTGGATGAACAATATAGTCTTCTCTTCATAGTTAAAGCTATTTTTATGCAAATCCTTTCAATAATGGAATGCTTTGGATATCCACCAAATGGATCAACAAAGACTAATGAAATACTAGTTATTCCTTTGTAATAGATTTGGTTTGCTATGAATATTCAAAAACCCTAAATAAATAAGGCTATTATTTATATTTAAGATTCAAAATATCACTGCTAATATGATTAGAAGGCTTGGCACATATAATTGGCTAGAAGGGAAACCTTACTAGCCCATCAAGTGTACAAACTAAATTACCGTTGATTAAACAAATTTGAAACCATAAAAAATACATAATAGACAAATAGACAAATATTCATATTAGAATATTACGTGAATGCATAGCATATTACATTAAATTTGACACTATAAGAATATATTAAATCCTTGATAACTCTTCTTGTGATGTCATTCATACCTCAAATATAAAAAAAAATATCAATATTTAATATTGTTCATGGGATAAACACGAATCCTTTTTAATTTCCATTACATTTGTTTTATGCTATTCTAAATAATCTTCCTTTAGGTTTCTTTTCTTTTAGATAATATTTTAGGATTTTTCTCTCTTTCTGCAAATCTCACCAATATTTAATATTCCTCAATATCTTCTATTTTTCACATTATTTCTTAATTTACTTTTATTCAATAGATTCATACTTCTCAAGAAAGCCTAAATCACAAGCAAAAACCTCCATATTACCTTTTAATCTAACATGAATTCTCAATTCCAGGAGATTAGCTTTGTAATTGCAAGGAGATTTCTTTATACTATTTAGTAAAATTTAAGATGATTTGTATGGTTCGAATACAACCTACTCCACATTCTATAATTAGACACACTATAGATTTAGTTTATTTTAAAACTCATATGATATAGTTGTTCATTTAATTTATACTTCTTGATTTCTTTAAATATTTGCTTTGAATGCATTAATATGAGCTTCATGGAGAATGCATTTCCCTTCCATTATTTTAGCATTAGAAAATCCTTTAATATAATCCATATTCTAGTATACCCTAATTTTATTAACATTTAGGCTTGTCTTATAGTCTTCATTTTGTAATATATTATAGTCTTCATTTTTTAATCTCTTACAATGTGCATTGCCTTATGGTATATAGAATGCAATGCTTTTGTAGTCCACTTATTTAACCTATTACTTTGATTTTAATTTAATCATGAGGATTTTAACAAATAATTCAAAATATTAATTATATATATAACTAGATTTCACCTTATAGAAGTTTGTGCCTCTTAGATGAAGTCCACTAGTTATTATTAATATTTTTGAAAACCTCCTTGTTGATAACTTGATACAAAATTGTTAAAAATTTCACTATACTAGGTCTCTTTTGACACTTTACATATACACGAAAAATGTTTTTGATCCAACCTTTCAAATACATGATGGTCTACTATCATTACATTGCTTCCAATATTTAAATTAGTGAATATTAGGAGAAAAATATCATTTTGAAAAAAAATAATTGAACATTATGAATGGAAACATATACTACCTTTCATTCTACTTTAAAATCTTAAAAAAATAAAATATATTAAGTCTATATAATGATGTATATAAAGTCATTTGTTGATTCAATAAATATTTCCATTTATTTATTTGTCCTCATGTCCCTATTCAAAGAAATTTATTTTTGTGATGAGACATCTACAATTAAAAATAAAACTTTATATAATTATAAATACCTTTTCTCTACTTTTATTGATGAGATTTATGTATCTCCATATTTTTAAAAGATCTATAATAATAAATCTAACTAAAAAAACAAATATTTATTAATACTAACATTCACTTTTTCTTTTTTTTGGTATTAATTTAAAGAGAGGGTTTTGAAAGGGTCCCCACAACCTTATACATACAGCCAAACTCTCAACCATAATAACAATCTCCAAAATATCATACCTATTAGGAATAATCGAGATATTTTAATTCATAATAACCATAATGATTCCATAGAGAACTTAGAAAAGCACAACGCTTTGAAGGTAAAACAAACTCTAACAAAATTCGATCAAAGGGTAAAGTGAGATCGAACACCCTTTCCAACGAGAGCCAAAGGGATGTTCAACTCCTCCTTACAAAAACAAAGCATCATGAGCCTCTTTCCTAGAAAGGGAGACTACGTCATTTGGTACATAATTTTTTTACATCGAAAAAGCAGCACATGGACACCACGGTTGGCCATTATATCAGCCAGAGCATTCCCCTCATGGAACATAAGGTGAATGTTCACCTGTTCAAAAGTGTACAAAAATATCCTAGCTTCAGCAATAAGATTTAGAATGGTCCAGCTAGGTGTACACTCCCCTTTGAAATTATTGATTATTTTCAAAGAGTCACCTTCAATTTTTACATTCTAACATCTAGAATCCGTTAACAATTTCACCTCCATATAAGTTGCGTGAGCCTCCATAAAGTGCAAATATTGGGAATCAAGGGGTTCAAAAATTGCTATGAGGATGTCACCATTCTCATTTCACACAATGTCATCTGCTCCAGCCTTGTTGGGGTTACCCTTTGAGACCCCATCAATGTTGATTTTAAGCCAATTGGGAGTTGGATGGTCCCACTTAATTCCTTCTATAGGATTAGGTTTGGGGTGGGGGCTGAGGAAGAGGGCTCCAACTCAATTTAAATTCCAAATCAACTTTGTCAGAGGAGGAGGGTGCCTTGGGAAATTTACCCACAAACGCAACAAAGACATTCTTCGACATTCTATTAATGATCTTAGTACCCACCCTAACAACATCGATCTCAACGTAATTAAAAGCACGAGAATTTTTTTCTTTCCACACCCATCACCATGCATGGTGAAGCATAATTTTCCACAACCAGGATAGTCTTTGGGACACGAACGGTGAATACCATTAAAGAATGTTGTCCATCAACGTACCTAGAAACACCCAATAAATGTTAAACCAATTAAAAATAAACATAAATACCTACCATGTGAATGGGCAGCTAAGGAGCAGATGTTGCATGGATTCCTAGTTTGATTTGCATAGATAGCATATGTTCACCATAATGTGACCCCTCTTTCGAAGATTCTCCAAAGAAAGTATTTTATTTTGAGCCACCAACCAGAAATAAATATTGATCTTTGGGATTAGAATTTTAATCCAAATAAGATTCACTAGAAAAGGAGCCTCATATTCCAAGAGAAAGAAGGAATAAGCCGATTTCATAGTAAATTCACCTTCAGCTTCCAGGATTAGGTTTGGGGTGGGGACTGAGGAAGAGGGCTCCAACTCAATTTAAATTCCAAATCAACTTTGTCAGAGGAGGAGGGCACCTTGGGTCATTTACCCACAAAGTCAACCAAGACATTATTCGATGCTCTGTTAATGATCTTAGTACCCACCCTGATAGCATCGGTCTCAACATCATTAAAAGCATGAGTATTTCGTTATTTCCACACCCATCACCACGCATGGTGAAGCATAATTTTCCACAACCAAGATAGTCATTAGGACACGAAAGGTGAATACCATTGAAGGATGTTGTCCATCAACATACCTAGAAACACCCAATAAATGTTAAACCAATTAAAAATAAATATAAATACCTACCATGTGAATGGGAAGCTAAGTAGCAGATGTTGTGTGGATTCCTAGTCTGATTTGCACAGATAGCATATGTTCACCATAATGTAACCCCTCTTTCGAAGATTCTCCAAAACAAGTATTTTATTTTGAGCAACCATCCAAAAATAAATATTGATCTTTGGGATTAGAATTTTAATCCAAATAATATTCACTATAAAAGGAGCCTCATCTTCAAGGAGAAATAAGGAATAAGCTGATTTCATAGTAAAGTCACCTTCAGATTCCCCACTCCAAATCAAATAGTATCTGGAATCATCTTGTCTGATCGCATACCTGTTAAGTTCCACTAAAAGTCTCTACCAACTGACCAAATCATTTTGGTTGGACATATAATAGGGATGAGAATACCACGAACACCTACTATTGACAATAGACATATATTGGGAAACCCAAATTTTACCTTCCTCCATCGCTTTCAAAGAAATAGCCCTAATATTTGGGTCATCCAATAACAGCTCTTCCCTCAACCAATGGTCTTCCCAAAACTTGACATTTCTCCCATCACCAATGATCCACCGGCTTTTAGCCTTCACAAAGTCACTGATATTTATTAAGATTCTCCAAAAAATGGAGCCTCTTAGGGAGAGATCATCTGACAAGAAATAATTAAATCCGTATTTCACTGTAAATATAGAACACCAAGGTCTCTCAGCATTCAAAGCAACCAACCACCCTTATTTACAAACCAGGGATCTATTCATAAGTGTTGCTATTTTCAAATTAAGACCCCTGTTATTTCTCCTTTTACAAATTTGATCCCAAGCGATCAAGTGGTACTTACCTTTTAAATCCGATCCAATCCAAAGGAATTTTTTACAAATACAATCAATTTTATCTGTTACTTTAGTAGGGAGCATGAATAAGGACATAAAATAAATGGGTATACTCTGGAGCATGCTTTCAACAAGTACCGCCTTCCCTTCTTGGATCAACAACACCCCTTTCCAAAAGGCTAGTTTATGTTACATTCTTTCAATTAAAGGGTCCCACTGTGAGTCTTTCATTTCCCCCATGAAGAGAGGCAGTCCAAGATAGGTCTCTACCAACGTGGCAATCCTACAATTGGGTATATTCACAATATTTGATTGCTTGGATTCCGAAGTGTTAACAAAGTAGAGAATACTCTTTGTAAAGTTGATCTCTTGACCAACATTCCCCTCATAACACAATAATATATTTTTAATATTCTGAGCGAAAAATACCAATGCACCACTAGAAATAAGAGTGTCTTCATCAAATTGGTGATGAGATACATGTAGACATGGGAGAGATGGACGAAGACCCACCTCCTTGCTAAAAATTCTAATCGCTCTCCCTAAAGCCTCTACCACAAAGAGGAAGAGGAAGGGGGAAAGCAGATTGCCTTACCTTAAACCATAGTGAGACTTAAAAAATCCAAACACCAATCCATTCACTAGAATGGAGTACCAAACTAAAGAAATGTAAGACAAAATAAGGGTGATCCACCGATCACTGAAACCAAACTTCCTCATCACCTATTGTAAGAATGACCACATCACTTTGTATTAGGCCTTAATGATGTTGAGATTTAAAATGAAAGCCTCTCTACCACTGTACTTGACTGAATGAAGAATCTCATGCATGACAATAGTGCCATCTAAGATTTGTCTACCCGACACAAAGGTACTCTGAGCCATATCAATGATATTCGGAAGCAACTCATTGATTCTATTAGACAGAGCCTTAGAGAGGAATTTATATAAATAATTACACAAACTGATTGGTCTAAAATCCTTAAATGACAAGGTAGAATCCTTTTTTAGAATTATGGCAATCAACGTGGCATTTAGGGATTTAGGAATCTCCGTAGATCTTTGGGCTTCTCTTAGAGCCTCTGCCACCTCAGACCCGTAAATATTCCAATAATTTTGAAAGAACAATGGAAGAAATTCATCAGGCCCCGGAGCCTTTAAAGGCCCCAACTCCTTAACTAAATTAAATATTTCATCATTTTTGAGCGGGGTTCCAAACCCGCATTCATTTCCTTCATCACCAACGTAGAAATGGCATCTAACATAACACGTTCTGCCACCAAATACCGATTCATGGGGGACCAAAAAGAGAACTAAAGAAATTGACAGCCTCCAATAGAATTTCCTTGCTCTTCTTGATAGAGATGCCATCCTCCTTAATAATCTCCACTATTCTATTATTACTCCTCCATCGCATGGTGGACACATGAAAGAATAACGTATTCTTGTCACCTTCTCTTAGCCATAATTTTATCGATTTCTAATTCTAGTGTAACTTGATATTCGCTTTTTTGTTATGATAATTAGCTAAGCACTCCCTTTCCTCCCTTAATAACACCTCATCGAGTCCTTGTGACTCAATATTTTTCTCTATTTCAGCGACCTTCTTTTTTAAAGCTTCTAGATCCCTAAATATATTACCATACACATCCTTATTCCACCCTTTTAAATGATGAAGAAGCCTTCAAATTTTGAAGGCAATTTTTAAAAGGCCTGATCCAGATGCTTCCTCATCGCACCATTTTTTCATGCAATCTTCAAAGTTAGGGAAGTTGCACCACATTACTTCAAAGGGGAAGGGTCTCAGAGCAAAAAAAGATTTTTCAATAGTCTCCAAAAGGAGAGAATTATGATCTAAGCCCACTCTGGGAAAAGTGGAAAGTGCTGCATCACCAAATAAATTAAGACTTCCATATGAAACTAGCGCTCTATCCAGCTGACTCAGGATCAAACCATTACCCGACCTATTGTTACTCCATGTAAATTGCCCCCCTTTAAAATCCACCTCTCATAATTCTGTGAAAGATGTGAAATCTGCCAAGCCAGTAAGACTGCGCTCTTCAGAGCCACTTCCACCCCTTATCTCCGAAGGATATAGAGGGGAGTTAAAATCTCCAATCACTAACCAATGTTCATGAATGAAGGTTTGATGCATTTCTAGCAACAACTGCCAAAAATATCTCCTTTCATAAGTGGTATTCGGAGCATAGATATTGGAGACCATACAATGCCTTTAGGTTTTGTTGCACCAAAAAAGAATATTTATCACTCTATGTGAAGCAAATATTACATGCCCAACAAATTTATGTGAATTCTAGAAAAAAAGAAGTCCACCTATTGTTCCCACAACTTCACTGGCCATGAAACCCGAGTCCTTCCATACTGCCCTTTGGATCGATCTCCATGACTCAATCTCAAGATTTGATTCTTGAATGCATAATAGATCAGGGGCCAATTCTCTTCTCACAAACACTAATAAGTGCTTCTTAGAGGAGCTATTAGGCCTTCTTCTGTTCCATGAGTAAATTTTCATGGGAATGGGGAACTCACTTTATCTCCACCACCTATCAACGAGCTCAAGAAACCATCCAAGCTCAATAATTTTTTGCCTTCACCAATTTTTAGAAGTAATCTAGATTGACCTCCATTGGACATAGACTCATTGGCCTTTCTTTTCCTGCTTGCTTTAGACACAGGCCTTATAGGTTTATAGGAATTGCACAAATCCATCAAACGTCTTTTGTGACTATGGGTTTTTGGGCCAGGAGAGTCCTTATCCATTACCACCGACTGAGGACATGGGAAAGCAGGAGCCACATCCATCACTAAAGCTTTATTTCTTACCACAGAGGGGGAACAACCATCCACACAATTGGCCACACCAAGAGATAAGGACAGACAATGAGCCACCGAGGATTGTGGGCATTCCCTTAAGGACCCCACCGGGGTCACCATATGGGCTTTAGAGCATGATGGACCCAAGTATTTTGTCAGAGCACTTAGACACTCGAAAGAGTTGTCTTAGGGGATAGAAGACTCCACTAGATTGACTTACAAAAACAAGTCCACCTCTAGCCTATTAGAATTCTCCATTGCAATATCTAAACACATTGGTTTCACCAACTCCTCCTCCCTAACCACAGGCACCAATGGAGTGGAGGAAAGAGGTGGAGATGAATTTCAAAGATCCATCAAAGGAGCAACGACGACTTTCTTGACCGATGGGGCAAAGAACGATTTCTTCTTCCATATTCTTCACTTATTTGAGGGGAAATACCAAATAGACTTGCTAACACAAAAAACAAAGGCTCGTATCTTTCCTTTCTCCATCGCAAAAACAAATCCTTGTGAGCACTACATGCTAATAGGGGCATCCCTTGACTTTATTTTGTAATGTAAAGATGAATGACCTTTGCCCCCACAAGCTAAACATGAAAAGCTATCATGTTCATAGATGATTACCTTCTGCCACCTTCCCGCAAGAGAGTTTATAAAAATAGATTTTGGTAGCTCTTTGGACAAGTTCATGAGAACACTTAGGCGAACAAATTGCCTTTTGTCTTTTGATATGGAAGAGGCATCAAAAGAGATAAATTTCCCAATTTCATTGGCAATCTGTTTGAAGATGGAGTCATGCCATAAATAAAGAGCGACTTCAGGAAGATGAATCCAAACCATAACCATGTCCGATTTGTGAGTAGCAAGGTTAAACCTAGAGTCCCATTTTCTCAAATACAACCCATGCTTTTCGAAAAACCACGACCCCTCTTCCAACACCCGATCAAAATCAAAGGGGTTTGACAAAGAAAAGAGAAAAAAATTCCTCTGAAGAATAGATAAATAGAGGCTTCCAATTAGCTTCCAATGGGTGATGGCCCATATCTTTAAAGCATCAACATCCAATCTGCTCCTAGAGAATTTTCCCACTAAATTACCAAACAGATTTGCCAATAGAGAGGACATAGTTGAGTCAAAGATAGAGATTCTGAGTTGGGGATGAATGTCTCCATAAACACAATTGGCTAAGTCTACGCTCCCCCTATTCATTTTGGGAGAAACCTCCCCAATAGCTTGGCCACAAGGCTTTTCCAAAGAAAGAGATTCCACCGGTTCGTCTAGAGCTTACCCATCTAGATACCATGTTTCATCAAAATCATACACTAGCAACGCAAAGGAGAGGACCGAACAAGAGAACCGCTCAGACAACCGAAAGAATCCAAACAGGAATGCAAACCGATGAAAACCAACCCAAGATCCACCAAAGCGCAGAGCCACAACCATTGAGCTACTAACATTCATTTTTTCTTTGTATAATACAATTTATTAAAAAAAGAATTTAATATTTATCTAATACATTAATTTATAGAGAATTAGAAAAGCTTTCTATATATTTTTTGTTTTGTTTTAGGTTCTGTTAGAGGACATAGAATAATTTAGCTAAGCCAATTCTAGATTAAAGGGAATGCAATTAGGGTAAAAAATTTACTACTAAAATAATATTATTCTTGATTTTACTATATTTTAATTTCTATGGTCTATGAGATGTATAGAAATGTTGCTAACAATTATTTCATATTATATCAGTCTCAACGGTATTTTCCATGAGATAGTCCAATGGTTCAGGCTTTGGTCTCTCGTTTTCAAGAGATCTAAGGTTCAAACTAAGGTGGGTGGATGTTTTTTTTTTTTTTACATAGGAGAGTTGGTCACAACCACACAATTTTTAGTAACTAACAAGCCCAAGGTTCAAATCACAAGGATTGGTTCCACCAAACCCATTCCGCCTCATTATTGTTGATTTTACGTAAAGGGGACCATTGCTCATTCAGGATTCGTACTATCATCGGTTTGACATGCACTCAAAGGATGACTGCTCCCACCAAACCAAACCTATCCTATCTTGTTAATGTTAATATGGCATAAAGGAAACCATCTATTGCTCGTGGTTTGTACCATCATCATCAGTCTAACATGCACTCAAAGGATTCAAATCAAACTACTAACTTTGTAAAACCTTTACAAACAGGTTGCCTTCAAAGATTCATCTTGGGTGTTATTGGTAAGTGCCTAGCCAAAAAAACACTAACCAATCCACTAAAATCTCAAGCAGGTGGATGTTAATCTTTTATTACTAAACATAGCTTACAACCTTTTATATCCAAATAATATATTTACATGTATAAATTAAATACATTTGAATCTCTAAAATTAAAATATTTAAATCTAAATCAATTGACGAGGAGTTTAATTTCCGTATCACCAACAAGTGGTAGCTTACAATTTCTTGCTGCTTAGTTGTTATGAGTAGTTGTTATGAGCCGCCACAGAATTTCTTCGTCAAATATTTTATTTATCCGCCTGTTGCCAATCTTGAACACAAAACGTGTACGGTAGTTGTTGGTGTTTTTTTTTTTTAATATCTTATAGGGTAAGACGTTTGAGTTAAGTAAGAAGACTCTAACACAACAACAAGAATAGAAGGTCTGAACAAAATGATCGTTTGGAATTTAAAGAGAGGATACAGTTATCAATAGTTCATATTTATAAATTTTATATACTCTTGTTTTTTATTATTTTATTTTATTTGTTGATTCAATGAATTTTTCTATGTGTTTATTTGTTTTCATGTTTTTATTCAAAAAAAATTATTTTTATAATACACAGTCATAATTCTAACTAAATTTTTTTATAATTATATATAAAAAAACTATCTTTATTAATACTAACATTCACTTCGTGTTTGTATTAAAGAAATCATTTAATATTTATTTAATAAACTTTAATTTATAAAAAATAGAAAAACTTTGTTTAATTATTTATTTTGAGTTTTATATAGGACATAAAATAATCTAACCTAGACAATTTTAGATTAAAGTGAATGCAATTAAGATAAATAATATACTAATCAAATAATACTATTCATAATTGTAGTAGATTTTAATTTTTTTTGGTTTATAGCTTCCACCATGTAAATTAAAAATTAAATAAATAAATAGTTTCTTTGGTTTATAGGATGTATAGAAATGTTGTTGACAATCCTTTTATATATTAGTTTAATTGTAGGACAGTCCAACAATTTGGACTTCAACTCTTTTTAAAGAGATCTAAGTTTCAAATTATATTGGATGTGTTAATTCCCTATTACTAAACATAACTCTCATTTCATATCTAAGTGATATATTGACACAAAAATTAATTGCATTTTAATCTCTACAATTAAAATATTTATATCTAAACCAATTGAGGGTGCGAGGATTTTAAATTCCGAAATTGAAATATTTAAATCTAAACCAATTGACGGTGCAGGATTTTAAATTCCGTATTACCAGCAAGTCGTAGCCTACATTCTCTTTTGTTGCCAATTTAAAAAAAAAAAACGTGTCCCATATTTATTTATTTTTTAATTGTAAGACGTTTGAGTTGCGAGTAAGAAGACTCTATCCAAGTCAACAACGAGAATGGAAGGTCTGAATAAAATGGTAGTTTGGAATGTAAATAGAGTGGATACACTCATCAACCGCTCAGTTTCATATTTATATGTCTCATATACTCGTGGCTTTCCATCATCAATCTCAGCAACAAATCGCTAAGGGTTTAAAATATGAAAGAGCACCACAGCGAAAATGTTAATTTTGCTAAACAAAATGAAGTCGTCAGCGAAGCAGAAGTTTCGCCAGTCAAAACAATTTCATTAGCGAAGTAAGACTTTCGCTAGTTAAAACGATTCTGCTAGCGAAACAGGAGTTCGTTAGACAAAATGATTTCACCAGCGACAAGGAGTTCGCTGGTCAAAGACAAGTTCACCAGAGAAAACGCAGTTGTAGGAATTTTGCAAGAGAAAACAAATTACCAGACATTTTGGGACGATATCGAGATTCTGAAGGAGAGATGTGCGAAAGCAAAGTGCAAAGATAAATATATTATATTAACTGAAATAAACTAACTGTTGCTGCAGTTTTACAATGCTAAATAAAAGCTTACATCAAAACATATTTTTTCAAAAATTTTACACAATGTACTATACTGTTGCAGGATAAACTCACGCGGGATTGACTGAAATACTTCAGCTTCAGTTCCTCGCTTTGCTTCTTTGAAGTGTTCTACTTCGGATTTTCCTCATGCTTCGCTGCTACTGCTTCTCTCTATTTCACCTCTCTTTTCTTTTGCTCTTTTTCTGCTTTTGCTATGAGGATTTCATTGACTTATATATTCGAACGAAGGAGGGATAAGGCTTATCTTCTGACGCATAGGGATAAGGCTTATCAGGTGGATAAACTGGGATTTGCTTCCAGAAATAACAATAACTACACAGTATAAAAACGATGTTCAGATTTTGGTGATAAGATCTGTCAGAGATCTTACCCGCGTGAAATTGAGTTTAATTTCGAACATGCTCATTTAAATGAGATTTCACAAAAACTTTGACACCTAGCATTTCCCTAAGCCTGTTGAATTCTTCCTCCTTCAAAGGTTTTGTGAAGATATCCGTAACTTAGTCTTTGTACTTGTAAAACAGTAACTCAACTTCGTTAAATTTTACCATCTCTCTGATGAAGTGGTAGTAGATATCGATGTGATTGGTCCTACCATGAAACACTGGATCCTTCAATAGTGCTATGACAAAATTATTGTCACAGCAAATCATGGTTACCCCTTCTTGGTGATGATTGAGTTTACCCAAAAATCTTCGCAGCCATATTTCCTGGCTCCTGGCATGCGATTGAAGTGGTGACAACATACTCTGCCTTAGTAGTTGGTAATGCAACAATTGGTTGCTTCTTAGATGACCATGATGCGACACCTGATCCAAGGTGGAATGCAAAACCGGACGTACTCTTTCTATCATCTATACTGCCATTCTAATCACTATCTATGTAACTGATAAGTTCCAGTTGGTCTTTCCTTGCATAAAATATTTCATGGTTCTTGGTCCTATTCACATAATGTATAATCCTTTTTTCTACTTGCAAGTGAGTGCTCTTGGGTGTCTCCTTAAATATTCTAATCAGACTTACTGCAAACATCAAGTATGATTTGGCTGTTGTCAAATACATGAGACTTCCAACAAGTCTTTTATAAAAATTTTAATCAACATTGTTGCCATAATCATTTTTTCTCAACTTCAGGCCTTTTGCAACTGGTGTGATAATAGGTTTGTTGTCCTCTATATTAAACCTCTTCAGGAAATATTTTGCATACTTACCCTAAGAAATGAAGATGTCATCTACAGATTGATCAACTTAAATGCCTAGAAAATATTTTATTAGGCCTAAGTCTGTCATCTTGAACTTCTTGTTCATAGCAAGTCTAAATTGCTCAAACAATATATTGTTATTGCTAGTATATATCAAATTGTCTACATACAAGCATACGATGATCATCTCCCCCTATGGACTTGTCTTCATGTATAAAGTGTGCTCAAATGGGTATTTGATAAACCTATTCTCCTAAAAATAAGCTTCAATTCATCTATACCAAGCCTTGGATGCTTGCTTCAATCCATACACAATTTTCTTCAATTTAGGTCCTTGACTTCTTACCCTTTTAGCTCATAGTATAGTGGTTTATCTATGTAGACCTCCTCTACCAACACTCCATTGAGGAAGGTAGACTTGACATCCATATGGTAAACATTCTATCCTTTCTAGGTTGCCAATGCCAGAATCATTCTAACTATGTCAAGTCTTGCTACAGGCACATATACCTCATGGTAGTCAATCCCTGAATTTTACTTGTACCCTTTCACCACCAATCTAGCCTTATGCCTATCAACATCATCTTGGGCATTAAACTTAGTTTTATATACCCAATTTATTACAATGGTCTTCTTACCTACTAGAATATCCGTTAACTGCCAAGTCTGATTTTTCACTATGGCTTCTATTTCCTCATCCATAGCCTTCACCCATTTTCTATTTTAAATTTCTTCATCAAATGAAATTGGATCACACTCAAAAAATAAAGAAAATCAGAATGTTCTTCATCTATTTCATTCCTAGTTACCTCATAAATATCTTGCAAGCTGCTTGTCTTCATTGGTGTTTTCAATTTGGATATCCTTGTTGCAAGTGGAGGTGACCGTGATGATAAGGCAATGTTGTTGCTAGCACTTGTACTACTACTTGAAGATACAAGTAAATACAGTTCATTTTCTTCCAAGTCAGACTCAATAACTGCTGGCTCTTACTGGCCAGTCTTGGATTTCCAGTTCTAAGATTCATCTTCCATGAACTTCACATCTTGACTAATAACCAACTTATTTGTCATAGGGTTATACAACTTGTAAGCCTTTGACTCTTCACTATAACCAATGAAGATGCATATATTTGTTTTTTTCTAGATTTTTTCTCTTCTCATATGGGATGTGTGCATATGCTATGCATCCAAAAACTCTTAAGTGAGCAACACTCAGCTTTTGGTTAGTTCAAGCCTCCTGATGAATCTTATCTTTCACACTCTTTGTGGGACACCTATTCAACAGATAAACTGCACAACATACAACTTCTACCCAAAAATCATATGGTAATGCTTTGACCTTCAACATACTTCATACCAACTCCATATGGTTCTATTATTCCTCTCTGTAATACCATTCTACTGTGGTATGTATCTGACTATTAACTAACTTTGAATTCCATTTTATTTGAAAAATTATGGAATTTATTGGAGATATATTCACCTCCTCCATCTGTTCTAAGAGTCTTCACGTAATAGTCATTTTGTTTTTTAACTAGAGCCTTAAAATCCTTAAGTTTACTAAAATATTTTAATTTTAACTTGATGGGATATACCTATGTCCTCTGACTAAAACCATCAATGAAAGTAAAAAAATACTTGTTGTCGATAAATGTGTTGGTTTGCATAGGTTCACAGTTATCTAAATGCACCAACTCTAGTGGCTGTGAATCTCTCCAAGACTATCTAGTAGGGAACACATCCATATTCTACTTATCAACTAAGAAACCTTCAAAAAATTGTTCTGGTTGCTCTATAAGGGGTAAACCCTTCACCATATATTTCTTGTGCAGTAGGTTCAGACCATTAAAACTCAGATGATCGAATCTGAGATGCCAAAACCATGTAGCATCTTTCACAACTACACTAAATGATAACATTAATTTATTTTTTAATATGTAGGGGGGAAATTTTGTTCTTTATCATAGAAACGGTTGCTATGAGATCATTCTCCTTGTCTCAAATGATACATGATTCATTCTTAAATTGCACAATGCACCCCTTCTACACAAGCTATCCAACACTCAAAAAATTATGTTTCAACCTAGGCACATAATACACATCAGTGATCTACTTCCTTTCACCTTTCTTGGTACAGATAATGATTTTCCCTTTACCCATGATAGGTACCTTGTTGTTGTTCCCCATATTCACTTTGTATTGGATGGATTCATCCAAATGTGAGAACATCTCTCTCTTGCCAGATATGTGGTTTTTTGTAACCACTATCGAGATATCATGTATTCTTCTGGTTCTCTTCCTTAGTACTGCAAGTTAACAATAAATTCCCACAAGTATCTCTACACTCTGCATTTTCATTTTCTTTGTATAGTGGTCTTGTTTCTAATTATCACTGGCTATCTTTTTCTATAGTCATAGTTATAACGACCAAATTTCTCGTATTAATAACATTGGATCTTTGATTTATCATACCTCTGATATGATCCTCCTTTTTTATTTCTTTTGTTGCTTTTCCCTCCTGCTTAATGGAATTTGTAGCTTGTATCTTCTTTATTGGAGTTTTATCTTCCTCCTCCCTTATGGCCTCTTCCATGCTTACCTCTAGTATTTTGTCCTCTTCCTTCTTGATAATTGGAGGCACCTTGATGGCATTATTATCTGTTACTATCTTAGAATGAGATATGCATCTTGAACGCTTGCTCTAAAGAGGATTGATATGAATGGCTCAGTCTCTGCTCATGTATTTACAAAGAACCCATGAGCTCATCCACTAAAAGGGTTATTAGATCCCTCAATTCTTTAATTGCAATCACCACAGAGTCAAACCTTGCTGGTATGCTCCTTAGTACATTCTCCATAATTCTTTGACTCTCCACATTTTTTCCATTAAACCTCACCTGGTTGATGACACCCATTTTCCAGGTAAAGAAGTCACTCATGGACTTAGACTCACTCATCTACATATTTTTGAATTCTCTTCTCAACATCTGCAACTTCAGGAACTTCATTTTGTTTTTTCCCTAGAAATAGCTAGAAAGAATTTCTCATGCCTCCTTTGATTTGGTTGTTGTTGTAATTCATGGGAATATTATTTCCTCAATAGTATGCATTATATATAATAATACATTATAGTCCTTCTTTTGATTCTCTTTCAACAAGTCTGAATTTGCTTTTGGAAGAGTACTCAACGTTGTTGCATCTACTAGTTCTGTGTAACTATTCTAGATTAGCTCATATAGCTCTTAAGACCCAAACAATATCTCCATCTAGATGCTCTAGTAATCGTAATTCTTTCCATTGAAATGTGGGATCTAAAACTACAATGATTTACCTTCAGAAACAAATGCTTCTCATATTCAATGAATCTGGTGCTAGCTCTGATACCAATTTGAAATTACAGCATAAAAAAAATGTTAATTTTTCTTAACAAAACATAGTCGCTAGAAAAACAGGAGTTTCGCTAGTCAAAACAACTTCGCCATCAAAATAGGAGTTTTTTTAGACAAAATAATTTTTCTAGTGAAATAGGAGTTTCATTAGACAAATTATTTCATCAATGACAAGGGAGTTCACTGGTTAAAGATAATTTTACCAATGAAAATGTAGTTGGAGGAATTTCATAAGCGAAAATAAATCACCAGGCTTTTCAAGGTGATATCGAGATTTCAAAGGAGAGATGCGTGAAAGAACAAGTGTAAAGATAAATATATTATATTAAATAAAATAAACTAACTGTTGCTATAGTTTTACAATGCTAAATAAAAGCTTACACTGAGGCTTATTTCTTCAAAAAAATTACACAATCATTTGCAAGAAGACTGTACTGTTGCAGGATAAACTCATGTGGGAGTGAATAAAATATGGTGGCTTCAACTCCTATCTCTACTTCTTTGAAGTGTTCTCCTTTGGATTTTTCCCACGCTTCACTTCTTCCTTTGCTTCTACTACTCCTATCTATTTAACTGCTCTTTTATTTCACTATTTTTATGCTTCTGCTATACGAATGTCATCAAATTATATAGCTGGGTGAAGGAGCGATAAGGCTTATCTTCTGATACTCATAGGGGTAAGGCTTATCAGGTGGATAAACTAGGGTTTGCTTCCAATAACCACAACAACAATAACTGTGCATAATATAAAAATGGTGATCGAATTTTGGTGATAAGATCTATCAAAGATATTACTGACGTGAAATCAATTTTATAACAAAACATACATTTGAATGATAGCAACTCAGTGATATTAGAAATTGTTGAATATTAAATTTTTGATATTTATAAAATTTTATTTCCAATCACGTGCGAGTGATCAAGTCAGTGTCATAGTTTTTCATTCATATCAGACTAAGAATGATCATACTTCCCATCTCCACTAAAAACATGAACAATGATTCTAAAAATGAATTATCAATAATATATGGTAGAGGAGAAAGAGAAAATAAGTTAGGCTTGTTGAAAAGACATAAACTTGGTGATATTTGGTAAGAAATCTAGGGTGCCAGTGACTAGAAGAGCTTACTTGATCCTATTTATCCTCTTCTCAAAGCTGAGATAATGAGATATGGTGATTTTTCTTAGAAATTCTCTTATTCATTTGACAATAGCCATTCCTCCAAATACTATAGGAATAGTAAGAAAAGTAAAATCTCACTATCTGAAATATTAGGTTTTTCCAAATGTGGATGCGACTATGTGGTTACTAAATATATATATGCTTATACTTGCATTTTGAGCTCTTTTAAGCCAAGTGAGAGTGCGATAGGTTCGTGGATGGGATTTATCATGTTTTATATGGATCCAAATGAGATAAAGAAACTGGGGTGATGTTACATAGTCATCACATGGAGAGGGACATAAAAAATGTGTTTTTTTACCTAGGTGTTGTAGGTGAGTTGGAGAGGAGAGGTCAATCCTCCAAGGGAGGTCCCATGTTCTAATCTCCACCCTACCAAAAAGTTGAATTAGGTACCCAAAATCTAATTGATAATGTTGGCACAAGCAAGGCCCGACGTGACTTCTGAGTGACTTTGATGGTGTAGAACCCACTTTTCATGGTCTCTCAGACCAAGGTGGCCCTGCAAGGTGTTTTTCGCTTAAAAAAAATGTATATTTTTATTCAATTGTTTAGATTCTCTCAACCTATAATGAGGTGTAACAATAATAATGTAATAATTATCTAATATCAAGTAATGTAATAATTATCTAACATGAGTAGTAGGTGTTCTACAATCAGTAGTAGATTCTAAAAATGTTGATAGAGGAGGTCTAGCATTTTTAATATCATAATGAATACAATGATAACATCAAGGATGGATCCCTATAGTTTAAGATCAATTTTTTAACCACAAAGAAGCCTAATTATTGAAAATATAGGTGCATGCAATGATTAAATAATTGAGGAAGTTTAAGAATTATCTATCATAGAGTAAAATAATGGTCTTTATGATGCATTTAAATTCCAATTTTTATATTTCAAGATGAATCAACATATAATAAGCATCATAGATATCTAAAATTTATTAATTTTTATATAGAGATCAAGATAATAAATTTTATATAAGGGAGATAATTTTTTAATAACCTAACAAAGTGTCATATAACATGGTAATTCAACTTATTGGAAGAGCAAGAACAACAATGTGAAGATCATGAAGTTTAGGATTAATATAAATGGATGTAGAAAATACTCATATACATGGATACTAGTACAACTCTAAAGGGTCTCATAATAATGCAAATAAAGTGATTTACATAAAATTCAAACAACTATAGGATGAATGACAAGGTTCTATTTAGAAAAGGATAAAATAATATGTTCTTGATAAACCTAAATAAAGAGAAAATTTTAGATCTATTATCAAAGTACCATCAAGAACCACTAGTGTTCACTATTTAAACTACATGAAAATGTATAAAATCCTAAGGGTTAGTTATAATAAGTCAACCATTATACGTAATACCTTATAATGTATCAAAATCTATAGATCCACGTTAAGTGTTACTTTTTTCAAATTTAAAAAATAACACAACAATATTTTAAAATTGGTCTACAATTATTTTAAATTGTAGAGAGAAAATCACAGATGAAACCTAGAGTGCATAAAACAGGATTCTGCAAATATATTTAATTGTATAATGTTTAGTATGTCATTAAAAATATCTATTTAAGTGTATTTTGGTTTAAGATGATAAGAAGACTGAATATACATGATATACACATATGTTAACACATGTCAACGATTCATGTGAGCATGCAAATAGTGGCACAACTAGAGAAACGATCCATGTGAGTGTCCCAAATAGTGGTACATCTAGAGTAAAATAGAAAAGAAGAATTATAGACAATAAAGAAATAAAATAAATAAATTATTAAATAAGAGTGTACATAATACGAGGATGTTCAAAAAAATAGGATCCAAATTGATCTTGTCTACCAAGTTAAACTAGCATCTACACTTAATATTTCTTTTGAAAACACAACTATATAGAGTTTTCCCTTAATTATAACTATTAAAATATAGCTTCCTTTGGTATTTTCATGTGTCTTATAGCTACCAACTTGTCTATAAAATCTATAAATTTTGCATGGCTCAATGTCTTTGGAAAGAAATTTCTAGTTTGTTTAGAATTCTTGCTATCCTTTTTTTATAATCACATTTCAACTCTAATGATAATGAATGTCAATGTTTTTATTCCCCATATATTATATACTATTAGTTGCTATCTAAATTCTAGTTTGATTACCATAAAATAAGACAATAGCATACTTCAACAAACATGTAAATTATAAAGGAATTATTATAACCAAATTGTGTTACATTCATGTCTATATGTTTCACTTCAATAGATGATAAAGGCATACTAGATTATTTTTTGTTGGTCCTTAAGATGATTTTTTACAAATATATATATTTAAGTTGATTTTTAGTTATCAATACAAACTACAAATTGCATGGTCTAAATATTTGAATCTTTTCAATCATATATCATTTTTTGTACTATTCTCAAAAAATTCAATGTACTTTAATAAAGCCCAAGATGTTTTTAGCCACATTTCAATGCATGGCTAACAACAAATATATATTAATATTGATATAAATTATATCACATAGGCTATATCAAGTCTAGTTGTGGTTAAATATAAGAAATATCTTACAAATTACTTATGCAATGTGTTAAAAGCTAATTTTGACTCATTATTAATTGTTCATTTTATTATAGTTGTATTTGTATACAAGTGCTTTTATATGTAGCATGCCTAGGTTGTACAACTTAACTAAAATAATGGAAATAGAGACAGTCTTTATACTTGGAATGCACTATTATCACCCTTGTAAGCCCTATGTAATAGATAAAACTATAACACAATTATAACATTTTTTAAAATAGTTTATTTACAAAATGAAAAACATAACCTAAGATGATGGTGGTATTTCTCACATGCAACTACATTAATTCTTGTTTCTAACTACAAACCCTATCATGGACATTGAGGATAATTATTTCATTATGAGGACTATATACTATAAATACAATAAGTTATAATATATTTAGAATAAAATATGGGCTCCATATTAAAATATATGACTATATGATATTACATATTATGTTGTGTAATGGAATACAACATGGAATCTGACTGAAAATGATTACTTGGAGAGCTTTAAAATACACAAAATATTTACCATGTGTCTTTTGGTTCTTCTCAATCTTGAAGAATCAATATAATATTGCTTGGTATAATGTTTCCTTCATGATGGCAATGGGATAAAATACAATTAAAAACCTACTTATAGAATTATTTTTGTCATTAATATTATCTACCTTTTCTAGAACTAAAATAAGTTTCTCAAAGAGAATTACAAGACTATAGATCATCATAACTTTTCACTTCATCGAATTAATTTTTTTTTTAGTTGATGTTGTTCTTCATCAAGATCCTTATTATACAATATTATTTTATGTTTCTAATCTTGATTGAGATCCTCATGCCATACTATTGGTTGTACATATCCATCCCTGTATGGAATTTCATCACATAACACTTAGAGTAGTTTATTTCTTCATATGTGTGTAATGAAAAATATCTGACAATTGTGTTTGAATTTTAATAAATTTTTCCACCCCTTATTAAAATAGAATATATATATAGGAAAACAAACTTAAATATACATCTTTTAAGCAAGGGTTTTGGCATCATAAATGATAAAAAAATTTAGGCTTTGTCCTTGCACAAAAATTCATAGTTTTTTTCTTACATATATAGATAATGGTTTCTAAATATATATTTTTTAATATTGAACTAGGAACCAGTAATTAAGTCCATAGTTGTACATTATGAATCTTAAGGTATTGGCATGGATTGTATTTTTGTATTGCAAACATGTACGAGCTTGCCATTAGCTCCATATAAAAACATCTAAGAGTGATGAAATTGAAGCAGTTTATCATTTTGAAAAAATATTTTTATTAGAAAAATGTTCATTATAGCCTGATGCTCTAATATGGTTTTTTTCATCTATATTCACTTCACCTAATTTTATATATTTTTTTGTCCCTCTTCTATCATTCTCTTGTTTCATATTTTTTCTTTCAACAACTCTTGAGAAGCTTCAAACTGTTAGATTTTTTCCAAAATAGACATGCACAACATTACACATAATATGAAGAAAGAGTAGAACTAATTGATTTAGTCCAAGGATCAACTTTGTATAAATAGCAAAGTTGATAATTGAGAGTTGTTGGATTATAAAAATGTATAAAACCTGATGAAGACACCACTAAGTGTTCTCCTAACACATGGAATAGTGGAAAATTAGGTGTGTCTATCCTAGTAGAACTTAAGAGAATATTCACTTATTCTAACACCTCCCATTAAGTGATACTAGGGGAGTTTTATACAAATGAGTCTTGACAACAAGTCCTGATGAGGTACTCATGTACAATGACTTATTTTTGAAGATATGGTAAAAATGCTATGGGAAAAACCATCAACTAAAAAGGAAGTAAGTGAGGCTTGTATTCGGATGGCAAATATTGTCCTCTTAATACAATAAGAATGATGAGTCTCGGCAACATGGCTTGATGAGGTACTCATTTTAATTTACAATATATATATGGTGAAAAAAATCCTTGGGCAAAAATCAACTATCACAACATCTTTTTGAAGAGATGGTAAAAACCCTATGGGAAAAACCATCAATAAAAAAGGAAGCAAGGAAGAGGCTTGTCTTCGAATGGCAAATATTGTCCTCTTAATACAATAAGAATGATGAGTCCCGACAACATGGCCTGATGAGGTACTCATTTACAATATATGTAGATGGTGATAAAAACCCTTGGGAAAACCATATTTCACACAAAAAATATTCAATATACAGTTATTTATTTGGATAGTGAATATTGTCCTCATAATATACATGTTGTTAGAGAGATGATAAAAAAAATACAAAGGAAAAAATAATTCTCCAAACATTATAATGAGAGGTGGAAGACCTTTGTGTCAATGCAGATGTATTACTCCAATTTTATCTCACAACTGAAGGTAACGTGTAGAAGAAAATGACTTGATGAAGATATGTGCAATTTAATTCTCAGTTGGAATATAGTCCAAGTATATATCCCCGTTCTAAATATGTTGTCGTATGAAGTGCATGTGTATCTCAATGTACTTGGTGCTTTGATGCTCAATTAGATTGTGCGCAATATGAATTGTGCTTTGATTGTCACACCAAATATTTATAGGCTTTGCATAGGAGAAACCAAATTCTCTTAGAATTTGATGAAGCCAAAGAGCATCCTAAATAGCTAAAATTGTTGCCCTGTATTCTGCCTTTGTAGAAGATAAGGCTACTGCTTGTTTTTTCTTGCATAACCAAGCTATTGGTTAAGAATCAAAGCAAAAGACATAGCTTGAGGTTGAACATATATCTTCTACTAAACCTTCCCAATATGAATTCGTGTAGACAATGATATCCATGGATTTTCCCTTATATAAGAGCCCAAAGTGCGTAGTGCCTTGCAAGTAACAAAGAATTATTTTTTCTTCCTACCAATGACTGAAGTGAGGTTTATGATAGAATCTGGATATTAGGCCAACAACATATGAGATATCTGGGTGAGTATGAGTAAGGTATAACAAAATTCCTACAATCTAATGGTATAGAGTTGCATCACATAGATGGGATGAGTAGGAAGTACTAAGATTAATTCCATATTGAAAAGGGGTAGGAGAAAGTTTATAATATGTCATTTTAAACCATTGAAGAAGACCTAGTATGTACTTTTGTTGACACAATGAAATTATTGCATTTTTTTGACTTATTTGAATTCCAAGGAAGTAATGAGCTAAAACTAGATCAGCCATTTCAAAATTTTCAGAGAGGGAGTCTTTTATAGTCTGAATGTGAGTGAAATTACTACCAGTGAGAAGAGGATCATCAACATATAGAACAAGAATGGTGATTTTACCTTCATCTCACTAAATTTATACTATGTCATCAGACTCATAATGAGAAAAACCTATGGAGAGAGGAAGGACTCCATATTTTCATACCAAGATCTAGGGGCTTGTTTGAGGCCATAGAGAGACTTTTTTAGCCTACAAACAAGAGAGGAGTCTTGAGTAAAACCAATAGGTTGTTCCATGAAAATTTCTTCTTTTAAGTCCCCATGTAAGAAAGTACTTTTTACATCCATTTGATAGACAAGCCACTTTTGGGAAGCAACCAGAGCAAGAACTAGTCTAACAAAATCCATTTTAGCAACTGGAGCAAAGGTTTATGCATAGTAAATACCTTAAATTTGAGAAAAACCTTTGGATACTAGGTGAGCTTTGTGTTTGTCTATTTCTCCATTAGACTCATATTTTGTTTTGTAGATCCATTTACAATGAACTAAATTCCTTACTTTGGGCAAGGGAACTAAATCCCAAGTTTTATTTTTGATTAAGGAAGAAAATTAATTTTCCATGGCATCATCCCATTCTTTAATACCTGTTGCTTCTTTGAAGGATTGAGGATCAAAGGAAATAGACTGATAAAAAAGACTAGTGCCTATGGGGTTGGTTGATCTGGTAGATGGAATATTTTTTATGTAAGGAGTAGCTTCTTTAACAATGGTGCGGGCCGATTTCGGCATAGTGGAAGGCGTAGAAAGATATGAAAGACATTGAGTTGGAGTTATAGGTTCTTCATTTTGATTATCAATTTTTAAGTTAACCTCAAGATTTGTCTCTTCATAATATTTAGTTTCTACTATAGGAGAAGGATCAATGGAGGAAGAGAGGGATTAAGGATATTTTTGAGGGAATGTTTCATCAGATTGGACATTCCTATGGAAAAATACTTCATGAGTTGATGGATCAATGAGCCTGTATGCTTTCATTTACTCATAATAACTGACAAAGATGAGCTTTTTGCTTTTCTTATCTAGAGCCTTTCTTTTCTTCTTTAGAATGTGTGCCCAAGAAGTACACCCAAAAAATTTGAAGAAGGAAACATCTGATTTTGAGCCAGACCATGCTTCTTTAGGATTTAAATGGTTAATATCTTTATGAGGTGTGTGGTTTTGAATATAATTGGCACAGTTAATAGCTTATACCCAAAAAACTTTTGGAATATCTCTTGAATGGAGCATGCAATTTTCCATTTCCTTTCATGTTTGGTTTTTACTTTTTGCAATGCCATTTTACTGAGGATTATGGGAGATAGAATACTGATGAATTATACCATGATTTGATAGAAATATTGAGAACTCATTACTGCAGTATTCTCCCCATTATCTGTGTGAATTTGCTTGATATCACAAGAAGTCTGATTTTCAACTAAGGCTTTGAATACTTTAAAGTGGGATAGATCATCACTTTTATATTTTAGGAAGTAGACCCAAGTTCTTCTACAAAATTCATCAATAAATGTCAAAGCATATTTTACTCCTTTGAAAGAAGGTTAAGGAAAAAACATCAAGTCACTATGGATTAGTTCTATAGGGGATGGGGATTTTAGAGAACTACTTGGGTGGAAAGGATCTTGATGTTGCTTTCCAATAGCACATCTAGGACAAAATCCATTAATACAAGATACTTGGGGTAAACCTATTACAATATCATAGGTTCTCAATTCCTTTAGGTAGTTGTAACTAAGATGACCAAACCTTTCATGCCAAATTTTGCTTTCAAGATATCCATGAGCCACAAAACAAGAGCTCCTTCTGGATTTTTGAATACTTTGAAGTGAAATAGGTGAGTGTTGTGATCAATATCTCCTTTTGCTATGAGATAATGGGGATCTTGAAAGTCTCTTATCTCAACTCTTGTTGAAGAGAAGATAATTGTTTTCCCCTTTCCAGAAGTACAAATTTGATAGACAGAGAGGAGATTTGTGGTAATGTTTGGAATATATAGACCATTATTTATAGATCCACCATCAATGGTTGTCCCCCTTTCCTTTGACAGGAATAAATTAAGATTCACCCACTTCTATGCTACAAGTAGAACTATAAGACATAGAAGATAATGACTCATCTGAAGCAGTCATGTGATGAGTAGCTCCAGAATCTAAGACCCAATAATTAGAGGAAAAATTGGAGGTTTTTTCTTGAACATTTAGGGATTTTCCTATTTTATTTTATTGTCTATATTTTGATCCTTCATAGATGCCTCTAGTTGTTGTAACATTTTCTAGCATTTTTTTGTAGAATGACCATTCTTTTTAAAGGGAATATAGGTTATGGGATTCATTTCCTTCTTTTTGAATTTTTATTTAGAAGAGGTGGAGGCTACTAAGGCTTTTGAGGAAGAGGAAGAGGACTCATATCTTGCAATTTTAGTTTCTTCCCTAGTTAGTCTATCACAAAATTTCTTCTAAAGAGGGCATTTTAAAGGTTGTGCCAAGAGCATATGTTGTAGATAGAAAAGTGGTTGTAAATATTTGAAATGAACCATTTAGTTTAGAAAGAATTAGATAGATGCAATCTTATTCAGTATTAGTATTTTTGCTGCCTTTGTATTGAGATAGGACTTCTTTGAATTTGGTGAGGAATTCAACAATACTGCTAAAGTCTTCAAGAGATAAAGCTATTAGTTCTTCTTCTAGTTGCATTGATCTTATTTGATCTACTTTTCCAAAAAAAAAAATTAGTTTCTCCCAACTTTCATGAGGAGTTTTACAATCTATAATGTGAAACCATAAAATTTCATGAACATTAGAGCCAACAATACCCATTATTTCATACATTTTCCCTTTGTGAAAAAATATTTCATATTATTTTTCAAACTCAGGTTGCTTTTCTTCTAAAAGGTGTGTGAGCCCTTTTTGAGAAATGGGATTTAAAATTTTGGGCTTCCATGTATGGTAGTTATGGGGAGTAAGAAGATCAATTGTATTCATTGAATTTATTTTAAATTTAATTTAACCCAAAGTTCCCCCTTTAACTTTAATTTGAGAATGAAAGCGATATTATTTACAAAATCCTTAAAGAAATACCAAATGCATCAAAATTACCTACCCTTACTAGAGGGAGACTATAAGTAATATGAGAAAAATTATATGAGTTTGAGGCTAAAGAGAATAAATATGCCAATGTTTTTTTTAAGAATCAACAAAAAATGCAAAATACATGCCCTAACGAGAGGGAAAATATAAGTTTTTTAAGTTTTGTTGAGTAAATATTGATAAAGAGAACAAATATGCCAGACCTATATATATATATATATATATATATATATATATATATATATATATATATATATCTTTCTCAAATACCCACCCTAACGAGAGGGAAACTATAAGTATTGATTAGATATGATACTTGGAACATAGGCTATATCATCCAGACCTTTATTGGTAATCTTATTAACCCACCCTTACTTGAGGGAAACTATAAGTTAAATAAGATGTCCAATTTTGGTGAGTGATGTTTTTTGTTTGTCTCTATAATGTTTTAGAATAGTTTAAAAGAGTTATTTGAATTTTGAAAATAAACAATTATAAATATGAACTCTTTTAGAAACTTGTAATTGAGAAGATTTTATATATAAAAAAAGAGTTATAAAGAAATTTTAATTTTTGTTCAATGGATGAAAATAATATTTTATGCAAGATTTTTAACAAAAATGAATTCCTTTAAATGAGAGTGTTATAAAAATATAAATAGAGATATTTTTAAGCAATTTATATATCTTTTAAATTAGAAAATATAATATTTGATAGAGATATGAAGATTGCGGACTCTAAAACAATCATATATAAGAACATCTTTTTTGATAATATGAAATGATTTAAAATTTAACAAAACATATAATTTTAAGCAAGATTTTAAAAGGAATTATTTCTTTTGATGCAAGTGAGGGTAAATTAAAAATAATTTATAGAGATATATCTAAGCAATATATATATCTCCTAAATTAATAAAATTAATAAATGTAGAGAGATATGAAGATTTTAGACTCTAAAAAATCATGTCAATGAACAGCCCCCCAAAATATAAAGAACGAAAGGTGCAAAAAAGGCACCTAAAACCCCCCCTCAAAAAATATATTTTATTTAAATTCTTACAAATGACTCATTTAACTTTCGTATTTGAAAGATCCAAAGCAAAATATAAGTAAGAAATAAACTAAATAAAATATAGGGAGTAAAAAGAATGTTTTTACCTTCGAAATTGAAGGGAAAATGACATTACAATGACATTTTAAAATTTAACCATATGAGACTAGAAAACCAATTTGTTCGCTAGTGCACGATTAGAAAAGACATCCAAGAAACCTAAGGAGATAAAGTGATTTTTTACACCAAATTAAGCCACTAGTTATCATAGTTCTGCTATCTTGTATGCAAGTGAAAGGCTCTATCGTGGTCGTTGACGAAAGCACCATTCAACCTGATGGGTTTCCTCTACATTATGGTTTTCGAGGACATTTTTTTTTGCTAATGTCATAGTATAAGGTCTTCAAAGAAAAATATCCATATGTGAAATAACTTGAACCTATAGAGAAAAAAGCATAGGTGAACAAGGAAAAAATGCCTACTTAAAATTGAAACTAATATATATCATAAAAGTGTCTCCTATCAGCACTTCAGAATAGGGATCGAAACCTGCAACAAAGGAGATTTAGAAAATAATGATATAAATAAATTTGATCAGAATACTCTTCAGCTTTTGTTGCAATGCTTGAGCAAAATTATCTGCACAAATATAAGTCAGAGAATTTATAAAAAAAATGTGAACCTAGATAACTAAATAGGATGGAGGAGAGTCGTTTGCATAACAGTAACTGAGAGTAAATCCATTGAATATCGGTTATTTAGATCATCCTAGTTTAAATGCATATTTGAATTTGATCACCAAAAAAGCAAACGAACAAGGAGGAGCAAGATACAAAATATAATGACATTAAATGCAACTTTCAGTGGCGTAATAACTCAAAACAATTTTAAAGGAGCACCAAGTGTTAAATGGGGATTCCATGATTCATATCTCCATGAAAGGAGATTTTGTGTTCAATGGCATCATGTATTATTGGTGCCCAAAAGTAAATGGGTGCCACGATAGATAGCTTTGAAATCTTCCTGAGAACAACGTGATGGCAGCAAAAAAATCTTATACCCTTTCAATGGTGTTATAAAAGATATTTTAAAGGAGTTCCAAGCATTAAATGGGGAGGCCACGATTCATATATCTATGAAAGGATATTTTGATATCGATGGTGTAACGTATCGTTGTCGCCCAAAAGAAAATGAGTGCCACGATACGATAAATTTGAACATTCACGAGAGCAACATGATGGCAGCAAAATAAAATCCTTTACCTACAAAAAAATATCATTAGAGAAAGGGATATCCCTTTTTATCAAGCTGTTATATAAGTTAAGACTTGAAAAAGGGGTGAATTTTTTGAAAAAAGTATATATTATAATGGGTAATAAAAAATTTACTCTAAGATTCAAACAAACTTCTTTCCTTCACAAGATAGAAGGAGGTAAATAAAATTTAGAATAACCCACATATATATATTTCAAAAAAAAAATGAAAAAAAAATCTGATTGAAGACTTAGGTCCAAAAAAATAGGAGAAACCAACATAAGAATCAAAGAACCAACTCCTAGAATCTCTAAGAAATAATGCTAGCAAGATCTATCCTGCTCTGGTACCATGTTAGAATTTACCAAAATAGACATGCACAACATTATACAAAATATGAAGAAAGAGTAGAACTGATTGATTTATTCCAAGGATCAACTTTGTATAAATAGCAAATTTGATCATTGAGAGTTGTTGGATTACAACAACTCATCAAAATTGATGAAGACACCACTGAGTGTTCTCCTAACACATGGAGGAGTGGAAACTCAAGTGTGTATATCCTAGTAGAACTTAAGAGAATATTCACTTATTCTAACACAAATATATCTATCCATCTATCTATATATATATATATATATATATATATATATATATATATATATATATATATATATATATATATATATATATATATAATTTTCTCAACTATTCAAAATCTTGACTTTTCTCTCTCCTTTATTTTAATATTTTTCTTTTGCCTAGAAAAAATCCATTGATTAAAAAAAAGCCCATTTTTTTTTTATCTCCCTCTTCTTTCTAATATTCACTTCATATTTTTAAAATTTTCTTGGCTATTAAAAAGATTAACTAATTTTATCTCTTTTTTTAATGTTTTTGCTTTCCTAGGAAAAATTTCATTGCCTAAAATAAAATCCCATACAAAAGATATTCCTTTTCTATGTAGTAGGATATTTGAATTTGAGCGTTCATCTCCTCAAGTGAAGATAAAAACCATTGTTCCAACAAGATGGTATAGATATAAACACTACCACTAGGAATATGATTACTATTTTTTATGAATATACTAGGGAGATGTGGAGACAATGTAGAGCATGTATACTTTAGAATGGACATTAGATCACCTTATTACCCTATTAAATGGAAATTTACCATTCAAACTCTTTGTGATACATGCCCTACCTCATGCAACCAATGTGCTCCACATGGAAGGCCCACACATTTAACCACAAAAAAATATTATATTATTTTTAATCTATAATGTGTTTTTGGTTATAATACATATTATTTATTGAAGAAAACTAAGAGTGAAAGGGAGGTAGTTGATGTATATCTTACTCATTTGTATCTCAATGGTGGGGTTTTTGGCCTCAATCGATTGATGTTTGTTGGAACATAATAAGTCACATTTCTTCCCTTACCACATATGAATCTCAAATATCCATTATTATTACTTTATATAGACATATGATTCATCATAATTTCTTGTCACATTAACAAGAGTAACTCTCCACGCATTGTAAACTATAGAGAAATTAAATCTAGACATGTTTATTCCTTTCTAGGAATTGAATTCACCTCCAGCATGGTGCTCTCAAACTAGATAATGGAATTCAAAATATCATGGTGCTTACAAATATTTGTAGTAAATAGAATGATAAGAAATCTATTTGAATATTACCCCAAAAAATTGTAGACATTTTGTTCATGTTGGAGTTTCTTATTTCCTTTATGATTGGACTTCCTTTGATAAATTTATTCTTGACATCCTTTATTTTTATCTCGCCATCCAATAACTTGATATGTAGGCTTTAAATATATCTAAAATTCTATAAAACATTATTTAGTGAATGATATGAGACCTCCATCTAGTGTTGTAGTGCCTATAATAACTTTATAGTGATTTTAAACACATCACACACCATGTGGCCTAGGATCCCCTTTCCTTGAAGCCCCTCATGTTTACCTCTACTATTGACTATATTGGTTATTACCAAAATGTTTCACACTCTCTAATTGTAGTTATGTCCAATATTGTAGTAATCAAGGGTTTGTTATGGTAAATATGATTCAAGATCATAAATTTGTACAAGCAAATATACCTTAGGTTCTACTATGTGTCAATAATATCTACTTTAATTTTTTATCTGCCATATGGATCATGTTCAATAATATTTTCTCTAACTACCTTAGAATCATCAACAACCCCACCACTTTTAACACTATATTTTGGTCATTATCTATAGCTATTGATTCAAATCTACACAAATTCACCTCACATATTCTCTTTTTCAGGTAAATAAATGATGTATAACAATTTCCTAGATTGTTTAAAATCAATCTTGAATAAACCTTCAGAACCCACATACAAACATAGATGATGTTGCATACTTATGAGATATAAAAAATAACAAGTGTTACCTATAATTAATAGCATGAGAGGGTACTAAACTTTAATTGATAATAACTATTACTTATAGTCATATAATATAAGAATATTAGCTATACACACAACTTCTACTATGGTCTTCACATATTTGATAATGTGGAATACTCATAGTCGAAGATTTTTTAGTTCTTTCTTATTCATGAATGGACCAGTTATTAGCCTAAACCCATCACACTAATTTAAGGGGGATTATAGTGTTTATAATTATTGAAAATATAATTTAGATGAACAATATAGTATTTTGTCCATAGTTAAAGCTATTGATATGCAAATACTTTCAATAATGAAATGCTATGGAGATCCACCAAATGGATCAACAAAGACTAATGGAATCTTAGTTCTTCATTTGTAATAGATTTGATTTGCTATGAACATCAAAAAAACCATAAATAAATAAATTAATAAGGCTACTCTTTATATTTAAGATTACAAATATCATTCCTAATATGATTAGAAGTCTTGACACATATAATTGGTTATAAGGGAAACCTCACTAGCTCATCAAGTGTACAAAGTAAATCACCACTTGATTAAACAACTTTAAAACCATAAAATATACATAACATACACATGTTCATATTAGAATATTACATGAATTCATAGCATATTACATTAAATTTAACACTATGGGAATACATTAAATCTTTGATAACTATTGTTGTGATATCATTCATACCTCAAATATTAAAAAATATATCAATATTACATCTTTTGATCTTGTTCATCGGATAAACGTTTCCATTACATTTGTTTTAGGCTATTCTAAACAATCTTCCTTTAGGTTTCTTTTCTTTTAGATATTATTTTGGGGATTTTCCTCTCTTTTTGTAAATCTCACCAATATTTAATATTCCTCAATATCTTCTATGGTTCACATTATTTCCTAATTTACTTTGATTCAATAGATTCATACATCTCAAGAAAGCCTAAATCACAAGCAAATCCATCCATATTACCTTTTAATCTAACATGAATTGTAAATTCCAGGAGATAAGCTTTGTAACTACAAGGAGATGTCTTTATACTATGTAGTAAATTTTAATATGCTTTATATGGTTCAAATACAACCTACTCCACATCCTAGCATTAGAGACAATCTATAGATTGAGTTTATTTTAAAAATCAAACACTATAGTTGTTCATTTTAATTCATCCTTCTTGATTTCTTTAAATATTTGCTTTGAATGCATTAATATGAACTTCATGGAAAATGCATTTCCTTTCCATTTTTATAGCATTAGAAAATATTTTAATCTAATCCATCTTCTAGTATACCCTAATTTTATCAAGTTTTGGGCTTGTCTTATGATCAAAACCTCATATAGTCTTCATTTTGTAATCTCTTACAATGTGCATTGCCTTATTGCATATAGAATGCAATGCTTTTGTAGTCCACTTATTAAACCTATTACTTTAATTTTAATTTAATAATGAATATTTTAACAAATAATTGAAAATATTAATTATATATAATTTAAAATACTCATTAATTATATATTTATATATATATATATATATATATATATATATATATATATATATATATATATATATATATATATAACTAGATTTCACCTCATACAAGAAGTTTGTGCTTCTTAGATGAAGCCCACTAATTATTATTAATATTTTTGAAAACATCTTGTTGAGAACTTGATTTAAAATTGTTAAAAATTACACTACACTAGATCTCTTTTGCCACTTTACATATACGCTGAAAATATTTTTTATCCAACCTTTCACATGATGATCTACTATCATTACATTGTTTAGTAAATATTATGAAAAATATAACCTTCTGAAAAAATTAATTGAACATTATGAGTGGAAGCAGATACTACCTTTCATTCTACTTTAAAATCTTTAAAAAATAAAATATATTAATTCTAGGTAATGATATATATAGAGTCATTTGTTGCTTCAATAAATATTTCAATTTATTTATTTATCCTCATGTCCCAATTCAATAAAATTATTTTTGTAATAAGGCATCTGCAATTCTAACTAAAAATTTGTATAATTATAAATACTTTTAAGAGTTATGTATATCCATCTTTGTAAAATATCTATAATAATAAATCGAACTAAAAAACTAACTCTTCCTTAATACTAACATTCACTTTTTATTTATATAATACAATTTATTAAACAAAGAATTTATTATTTACTTAATACATTTTAATTTATAGAGAATTAGTAAAACTTTTAGAGGACATAGAATAATTTAGCTAAACCAATTCTAGATTAAAGTGAATGCAATTAAGGTAAAAAATTTTACTAGACTTTGATTTCTATGGTTTATGAGATGTATAGAAACATTGTTAACAATTCTTTCATATTATATCAGTTTCAACGGGTTCAAATTTTGACCTTTTTTTTTAAGAGATCTAAAGTTGAAATAAAGGTGGGTGGATTTTTTTTTTTTTTTTTGTTACATAAGAGAATTGGTCACAACCACACAACAATTTTTAATAACTGAGAAGCATAGGGTTTAAATCATAAGGGATGCTTCCACCAAACCTATTATGCATCGTTATTGTTGATTTGGTGTAAAGGGGACCAACGGTAGTTTAGGATTCATACTATCATCGTTGGTTTGACATGCACTCAAAGGATGAAAGTCGATCACAACCACATTATTTTTAGTAATTGATAAATGCAAGGTTCAAATCATAGGTACTGCTCCCACCAAACCTATTTCGCCTTGTTAATGTCAATCTGATGTAAAATAGACCATCCATCACTTATGATTTGTATCGCCAAACCTATTTCACCTCGTTAATGTCGATTTGACGTAAAGGGAACCACCCGTCATTCAAGATTTGCACTATCGATCTAACGTGCACTCAAAGGATGAGAGTCGATCACAACCACACTATTTTTAGTAACTGACAAATTCAAATCATAGTGATTGCTCCCACCAAACCTATTTTGCCTTGTTAATGTCAATTTGGTGTAAAAGGAATCATCCATCACTTGTGATTTGTACTGCCAAACCTATTTTGCCTCGTTAATGTCAATCTGGGGGTAAAAGGGACCATCCATCGCTTGTGATTGTGATTCGTACACTCATCGTTAATCTAGTTGTGATTCGTACACTCATCGTTAATCTAGCATGCACTAAAGGATTCAAATCAGACTACTACCTTTTCAAAACCTTTGCAAACAGGTTGCACGTGAAATTTCAACCTAGTTGTTATTGGTAAATGCCTAACTAAACAAGCACTAACCAATCCACCAAGCCCTCGAAGACACTAAAATCTGAAACATGTGATATTAATCCTCTATTACTAAACATAGCTGTCAACCTTTCATATCCAAATGATATATTTACACGTAAAAATTAAACCTTTCATATCCAAATGATATATTTACACTTTAATCTTTAAAATTAAATACATTTTAATCTTTAAAAATTAAATACATTTTAATCTTTAAAATTAAAATATTTAAATCTAAATCAATTGACGAGGAATTTAATTTCCTTATTACCAACAAGTGGTAGCCTACAATTTCTTGCTGCTTAATTGTTACGAGCCGCCACAGAATTCCTTCGTCAAATATTTCATTTATCCGCCTGTTGCCAATCTTGAACACAAAACGTGTACGGTTGTTGTTGTTGTTTTTTTTTTTTTTTAATATCTTCTAGGGTAAGACGTTTGAGTTAAGTAAGAAGACTCTATCCAACACAACAACTAGAATAGAAGGTCTGAACAAAATGGTCGTTTGGAATCTAAAGAGAGGATACGCTTATCAATAGTTCATATATATATTTTATATACTCTTGCTTTCCAATAAATATTTTTATGTATTTATTTGTTCTCATATTTCCATTAAAATAAATTTATTTTTATAATACATATCCATAATTTTAACTAAATGTTTTATAATTATATATTTTTTTAATGAGGATTATGTATCTTTTATTTTTAAAATATTTATAAAAATAAATTTAACTTACAAGAACTCTCTTTATTTTTATTAACATTCATTTTATGTTTGTAGTAAAGAAGTATTTAATATTTATTTAACAAAGTTTAATTTATAAAAATTTGAAAAACTTTCTTTAATTAGATAAAACAATTAGATTAAAGTGAATGTAACTAGACAAAGAATATGCGAATCAAATAATATTATTCTTAATTTTAGTAGACTTTAATTTCTCTGGTTTATTATGCATTTTAGCATGTAAATTAAAAATTAAAAAATAATAATTTTCCTGTTTAGAAATGTTGTTAACTTTTCTGGTTTATAGGATGTATAGAAATGTTGTTTACAATTCTTTTATATTATATTAGTTTTAGTAGGACAGTCCAATGATTTGGACTTCAGTTTTTTTTTAAAGAGATTTATGTTTCAAATTATATTGAATGTGTTACTCCCTTATTATTAAACATAGCTCTTATATTGTTAACAATCTTTTCATACTATACTACTATACTAGTTTTAGTAGGACAGCCCAACAATTTGGACTTCAATTCTTTTTAAGGAGATCTAAGTTTCAAATTATATTGGATGTGTTAATCTCCTATTACTAAGCATAGCTTTCATTTCATATCCAAGTAATATATTTACATGTGAAAATTAAGTGTATTTTAATATTTAGAATTGAAATATTGTGAATATTAAGTGTATTTTAATCTCTAATATTGAAATATTTAAATCTAAACCAATTGACGGTGCGAGGATTTTAAATTCCTCATTACCAACAAGTCGTAGCCTACAATCTCTTGCTGCCTAGTTGTCACGAGCCGCCACATAATTTCTTCATCAAATATTTTATTTATTGTCAATTTTCAACACAAAACATCTACGGTAGTTTTTTTTTTTTTAAATGACGTTTGAGTTGCGAGTAAGAAGACTCTATCCAAGTCAACAACGAGAATGGAAGGTCTGAACAGAATGGTAGTTTGGAATGTAAATAGAGAGGATACACTCATCAACTGCTCAGTTTCAAATTTTATATATTTCATTTACTTTTGGCTTTCCATCATCAATCTCATCAGCAACAAATCGTTAAGGGTCTGAAACATACATTTCAGTGATAGGAACTCGGCGATATTACAAATTCTTGAATATCGCATTCTTGATCTCAGTAAAATTTGCTTTCCAAGCTACGTGCGAGTGATAGAGTCAGTGTCATACTTTTTCATTCAGATCAGACTAAGAATGGCCATACTTCCCATCGCCACTAGGAATGCGACCGATGATTCTAAAAATGAATTATCAACAAGCTGTGATAGAGGAGACAGAGAAAAAAGATTAAGCCTCTTGAAAAGAGATAAACTTGGCGATATCTGGCGAGAAATCCAGGGTGCCAGCGACTGGAAGGGCTTGCTCGATCCCATTCATCCTCTTCTCAAAGCCGAGATAATAAGATATGGTGGTTTTTCTCAACAATGCTATGATTCATTTGACAATAGCCATTCCTCCAAATACTATAGGAATAGTAAGCGAAGCAAAAGCTCACTCTCCGAAAGATTGGGTTTTCTCAAATGTGGGCGCGGCTATGTGGTTACTAAATATATATACGCTGATACCCGCGTTTTGAGCTCTTTTAAGCCAAGTGAGAGTGAGACAGGCGCGTGGATGGGATTTATCGCGGTTTGTATGGATCCAAATGAGATAAAGAAACTGGGGCGACGTGACATAGTCATCGCATGGAGAGGAACACAAACATCACAGGAATGGATGCAAAATCTTAAAGACATGTTAGTTCCTGCTGCCTTATCTGATTCTACAGCATGCCTCCACTTCCAAACTATTTCCAAGCCAGACGTCCGGATAGAAAAGGGATTTCTAAGCTGTTATACGTCAAAAAATGAAAGCTCTGTAAGCTGCAGGATGAGCGCAAGAGAAATTGTAGTGGGAGAGATAACGAGATTGTTAAATGAATACAAAGATGAAGAGCAGGATTTGAGCATAACATTCACCGGACATAGCTTGGGAGGTGCGCTGGCAACCCTAAGTGCATATGATGTAAAACAAATCTGCATGCTCAGTGACAAGGAAAACAAAGGGAAGAATATTCCTGTGACAGTGTTTGCCTTCGCTTCTCCACGGGTAGGAAACCTTTCATTTACGAAACACCTCCATGACATTGGCGTCAAGGTCTTGCGCTTGGTAAACAAAGGCGACTTTGTTCCCAAAGTTCCGGGAGTCTTTCTGAACGAGAATATGGGATGGCTCGCAAGAATTCTGCATTGGCTTCCCTGGACATATTTTCACGTTGGCAACCAGATTACCTTGGATAGCAGCAGCTCGCCCTCGTTGAAGCAAAGCTATAATCCGGCTGACGTCCATAATTTAGAGGTTTATCTGCACTTACTGGACGGCTGGCAAGGGACTGAAATGCCTTTCAAACCTTCAGGATTAAGAGATCCAGCTCTAGTTAACAAGTACAGTGACCTACTGATTGAGAAACTTCAAGTTCTTCATAGCTGGTGGCCGCGGAGAAATAAAGAAGTGGTGAGGCGTATTGATGGGATGTGGGTATACTCTCCCAAAACTCCTACTCCCGTTCCCCTCCTCCTCCAGAATCGAAAAAGGCAGCTCTATGCTAATCTAATCCATTCGCCTTCATAATTACTGGTTGGTTTTTAATTTGGATTTCTCGGTTCGGATATGTATTTGTTATCAAATCATAGCTACTGCTGAAAGATGTGCTGTTGACATTTGAAGTTTGAAGGGGACGCATGTGTAAAGTCAGCGTCTCTTAACAAGCTGATACGTAATAACACCTATTTTCATAACACCTCAAGAATAATTTTGTTATAATGGCAAGAAAGAGATAGGTGATCGCACGCATAATCTGAAATGTATTTGTAAAGTGTATAGTTCACAGATTGTTATAACATCTCCATTTTCTAAGACCTGAGATATAATTTATTCAACATAGAAATATGTTTTTTACATACATAACGACACGATATTGCTATTAACGAGTTAAGTGCTGGTTTATAGGGTAGAAAAAAATTAAGAATATATGTTGGGAGGAGAATGCACAAATTGTTAATTTAAAACATAATTTTTTTTTAATATAATATTTTTTAATATATTTTATAGGTTTTACTGTTATTTAGTTTTATTTCATATGATTTAATTTAACTATGGATGAGTATAGGTTGGTTGATCCATCGTGAGGGAAGATTGATGGATAAATCACATATACTAATATATAAAATTATTACAATGTTAAAAATTATTTTTCCAAATTATTTTATATTATTTTTATTTTTTATTTTTACATTTTTTCAGTTTAATGTTCTTTAATGCTTAATTTTCTAATCTTTAATTTATTGAACAAAACTCTTTTTAAATTAATTTTTGTGTATGTAATTGCTATTTCTACACATTTATATATCTTTGGATATTATGTTTCATTATGTATCAAAATTTCATTGTTTAATATCTTTGAATATCCTCTTTTATTACTTATGCAACTTGCTAACCACTCAGTTGATTTATCAATTTTTTTTGTTTTTCAATATGGGTTTGATGTCATAACTCAACCAAAAGTATTTTTTATGGTATCTTTCTTATCCTATTGGATTTCATGGATAACCAATTGCTACAACCACAAGGTGTAATAGAGTAGATCATTTCTTACAAGGTTTATTTTGTTGTTTTTCATCAAACAATCATCTTTCTTCTCACACGTGTGAGACATTTGCTTGTACTACACATAGCCTTCTTCTAGGATTTCTCTTACTATTCCAGTGTTTTTCTTTGGCTATCATACCATGCTAAATGCATAGACTAGTTAGAAATCTAATCTAAGACCTCGATGTGTTGAGATTGCTCTATAAATAATTTTTTAGCTCCTATTTGAACCAACCCATGATTCATATGTAGGATTGCTTCAACATCCCCATAATCTACTCCATGAGTACCCATGACTTCTAGCTTCATCACTAGATATAATACCTAATTGTGAAGATTAGATATACTATAGTTTTTTGTATCAATACTCCAAAGAAATATAGTTCTCTCTCTTAAATAGAGGAATCTAAAATTGAGTAAGATTTAAATTGTTGCTTCTAGTAGCCATATTAAATTGATTTAGCTACCAAGTTTTTCTCTCTTCATAATTATGACTCTGAACAACACAACATGGTCTTCCACAAAATAGATGTTATTCTTTTAGTAATTTCCCTCATAGCTTCTAGTCATTCTTGAATTGTTGTTTTTTTTCCTTTTGTAATAGCTCTAATATCAAATATCTTAACAAAAAGGAGCAAAAGTATTGTCATTGTTGTCAACACAGACAGACAGATCAGTTGAAGCAGTGGACAGGAGTTCAGAGGTCAGTCAGATCATGTACAGTGAAATTCCAGGAAAACAGAAGTGACCCAGATTCAAAAAATCAAAGAAAAAGACAAGTAAGAAAACTGTCGCGATATCGCGACATGTTTTCTATCGCGATATCGTGACAGGTTGAGAAGAAAGAAGGCAGAAAGAAAAATGTCATGATTTCATGACATGGATCGAGGAGAGAGAAGGCGCAAGCAAAATTGTCATGATTTCACGACATGGACGAGGAGAGAGAAGGCGCAAGCAAAATTGTCATGATTTCATGACATGTTGAGGAGAGAGAAGACAATGTGGAAAACTATCACGATTTCGTGACATGTTGGAAGAAAAGAAGGCAAGTAAGAAAACTGTCATGATTTCATGACATGTTGGAAGCAAAGAAGGCAAGTAAGAAAAATGTCATGATTTCATGACATGTTCGGAGAAGAAGCACTTGCAAGGAAAACTGTCATGATTTCGTGACATGTTCGAGAGAAGAAGGCTTGTAAGGAAAAGTGTCACGATTTCGTGACATGTTCGAAGAGAAAGCGCTAAGGATGAAAAGTGTCACGATTTCGCGTGACAAGGTTTGAAGAGAAAGTGCCAAGGATGAAAAGTGTCATGATTTCATGACAGGTTCGAAGAGAAAGCGCCAAGGATGAAAAGTGTCACGATTTCATGACAGGTTCGAAGAGAAAGTGCTAAGGAGAGAAAGTGTCATGATTTCATGATAGGTTCGAAGAGAAAGTGCCAAGGAGAGAAAGTGTCATGATTTCATGACAAGTTCGAAGAGAAAGTGCCAAGGAGAAAAAGTGTCACGATTTCATGACATGTTCGAAAGAGAGAAAAGGCACAAGGAAGAAAGTGTCACGATTTTGTGACATGTTCTATTTTGCGGGCCAAAGAAGAAAAGGCACAAGGCAGAGAAAGATGTCACGATTTCATGACATGTTCCATTTTCGCGGGCAAAGAGAGAAAAGGCACAAGGCAGCAAGATGTCATGATTTCATGACATGTTTCGATTTCACGGGCAAAGGCAAAAAAGGCACAAGGGAGAAAGATGTCACGATTTTCGTGACATGTTTTCGTTTGCTAGCAAGCAAGAGAGTAGCGAGAGGTGAAGTCACGACATGTCTAGTTTCGAGAGCAAGCAAAGAAGTGAACAAGGAGGTTAAGAATGTCACGATTTCGTGACATGTCTGGTTTTCGTGGTTGCAAGCGAAGAAGTGAACAAGGAGGCCAAGAATGTCATGATTTCATGACATGTTGTATTTTTGTGGGTAAAAGGCGAGAAGGGCAGAAAGAGACAGAAGTGTCACGATTTCATGATAGGTCGCAATAGCACGCTTACTAATAGTCAACTAAAAGTAGAACGACAATTACAGGGGCAATTGTAGAGAAAAGCATGCAGCCAAAATAAGTAGAGTTAAGCTAGAGTTAATGCGGCGATTATAGATAGAAATCATGCAACTTTTTAGTAAAGTTGAAAAAGGAGAAATCTAGCAGTCGTATAAATAGAATCGTAAAATGCATGCATGAAAAAAGAACATAATAGAGACGAATAGTCATAGTAGAGGTATATGTTGCATGTAACGTATTTAATGAAATGCCCACTCTATATATCAAAAGGAGTTACATTAAGAAACAGTTACTGGTTGCATGCGTAAATATGGAAGTTAAAAATAGAGACTAATATGTTATAAAAGTAGGTCTACGTGAAGAATAATGTTGTTGCTGAATATGTGAAAGTGTTGTCGAAAGAGGGTTAGAAGAGTTGGTAAGAGAGCAAAGTGAGAGTGTGAGTATTTAATATATTTTGATAAATTGGAGACCGATCAAGGTCTTGTAAAAAGTGAAGGCATTTTTATGTCAGTATTATATATTTCAAAATAAGGATCCAAGTAGGTGCTTGGATAGGGGTTGGTGCTCCTTTCTATTGGTGCGAGATAAATAGGGGGTTGGTGCTCCTTCCAGTGGGTGTTGGTAAAAGATTGTAAAATTGGTGTTTTGCAAAGGTTGGATTTGGATTGTAGTCCAAGCAGTCATTCTTGAGGAGTAGCCAAATTGGTGAACCTCGTTACATTGTGTGTTGTGGTGTGCTCTCTTGTGATTATTGCTTTATCTATTTTCAAGTTCTCTTTGCTTCAGTTTTAAGAGTTGTAGATTAGATTTTTAGCTACACTGATTCACCCCCTCCCTCTCAGTGTCATTGTGAGAATATCAATTGGTATCAGAGCAAGGTTCCTGAACAAGCTTAATCAGCTAAGGTGATCTTGGAAGGAACACAATGGCGGGTAGTGAAGGATTCTCATCAAACAAAGCTCCTTTGTTCAATGGAACTAATTACTCATTCTAGAGACTCAGGATGCAGACATATCTGAGTGCGTTAGGATACGACATTTGGGAGTCAGTAGAAAGTGGATACACAGCACCCACTACTCCTCCAACAGATACTATCGGTAAGAAACTGTTTGAGAATAACTCCAAAGCAAAGAATGCCATAATGTGTGGGCTAGTAGACAGTGAACTGATAAGGGTCATGAGCTATAAATCAGCAAAAGACATATGGGACAAACTGAAGAGCATCCATGAAGGAGACAACAAGATCAAGGAAGCCAAACTGCAAACTCATCGAGCTCAGTTCGAAGCATTACAAATGAATGACGATGAGAACATAGAGGCCTATATGCTGAGAGTCAATGGAATCATTAATGCAATCGAGAGGACTCGACGAAGAGATCGAAGATGCGGTTGTCATGAAAAAGGTACTTAGAACTCTTCACAAAAGATTTAATTCTAAAGTTTCTGCAATAGAAGAGGCTAAAGATCTAAATAATTTTAGCATGGATGAGATGCATGGTTCCTTGACTGCATACGAAATGAGAATAGGACAAACTAAGCCCATAGACAAAGAAGCTACTTTTAAAGCACACAAGAATACAAAAGCTGAACAAGAATCTGAGGATGAAGAGACATCGGATGAAACGAAAGCCAACTTTGTTCAGAAACTTACAAAGGGAAAAGGAAAATATAGAGGAAAGTTGCCATTTAAGTGTTTCAATTATGGAGGGGTCGGTCACTTTGCAGCTAAGTGTCCAATGAATGAGAAAACCAAAAGTGATGAAGGGTCACACCAAGAAAGAAGTGACTGGAAGAAGAAACCAAATTTTAGAAAAAGTAATTTCAAAAAGAAAAGTTTCATATCCAAGAATGTCAGCTCTTCTGAAGATAGCTCAGGTGAAGATTCTGAAGAAGAAATAGGTGAAGCTCTGTTCATGGCATTTGAAGAAGCAAAAATAGAAGAAAAATAGGAAGGTGATACAAAAAGTAAGGATGAGGTTGAAGTTTATCTGGAAGGTGAGTTGGTTGCTGCACTTAAAGAGTTGAAGTCAGAAAGGAAAAAGAATAATAAGGTCTCAAGAAAGCTTGAGGATGCGAATGACATAATAAATAGTTTGAAAGTACGAGACAGAAGAATTTAAGAAAATGTCTGAAGAACTTGAAGTACAATTAACCATGAGAATAGATGAGTGCAGCAAACTAGAAGAAGAGATTGTTGTTTTAAGAATGCGGCTAGAAGAAAAGAATCAAAAATTGAGTTGCTATCACAAACTTGAAGGAAGTTCTGCAAAGCTTGAAAAGATTATAAATAGTCAGAGGACTACAGGCATCAAGTTTGGCTTGGGGTTTGTCGAAGGAGAATCATCAAGTGGATCAAAGGCCATAACTGTAGAACCAGTAAAGAAAGAGGATAAGATCAAGGTTGACCAAAGAAAAATGAATCTTGCAAAAGAAAGCAACAATGCCGAGGCACGAGAAGACTGTTGACAATGAGGGATTCACAAAAGTCACACATCAAAGGAGAAGAAAATTTGTGGCTCCTACTACAAATTGGCAAAGACCAACTCCCAGGTTCAATCATTCCTTTTTTGGTTATTGTTTTAAATGCAATACTTACGGTCATAAGATTTTAGACTGCATTTATAATATAGGACAAAGAAATTTTACCAGTAGAAATGTCTTTTCACCCTTGATGGATTATGCAGTAGAATGCTATAACTGTCATAACTTTGGACACATTGCAAGAAACTGTAGAAGCACATATGCAGCAAATAAATATCAGGGAAGAAGAACTCAACCAAACAGTTTAAGGCAAAACAAAAAATTCCTAGATAAACATGCACAGGCCACTGACAAAGAAAAGTCTAAACAAGTGACCAAAACTACAATCAAATCAGAATGGAAAGAAAAAGAGCAACTCAAAGAAGAAAAGGAATCATTGATTGTACAGACAACATTCAAAGCACAGAACAAATCTGCACCATGGATATTGGATAGTGGATGCTCCAGTCACATGACAGGAGATAAACAAAAATTTGAAAAGCTTCAAAAATATGAAGGGGGCTCGGTAAAGTTTGGAAATAATGATGGAGCCAAGATAGTTGGCAAAGGATCAGTCAAGATAAGTGATGGAAAGATCAATTCCAAAGAAGTTCTGTTTGTGATTGGTTTGAAGCACAACTTAGCGAGTGTAAGTCAAATCTATGACAGAGGTCATGAAGTCATTTTTAAGAAGTAGGGTTGTGAAGTCAGAAAAGCACACAGTGGGAAGCTGATAGCTACTGGATCGAGGACTTCTGGAAATCTATATACTCTCTCGAAACTTTAGAAGGAGCATGCTTGATTGGACTAGGAAGATGAAAATTGGTTGTGGCACAAGAGGCTCGGTCATATTAGCTTTGACAATCTGGTAAAAATAAGTTCAAAAAGAGCGGTAAGAGATATACCTACCATTGGCAAACCAGTAAATAGCATATGTGCTTCATGCCAAAAAGGGAAGCAAACTAGATCCACATTTAAAGCAAAGGAATACTTCACCAGCAAACCGTTAGAGCTGATACATACTGATTTATGTGGACCCATGAGAACACAAAGCATAAATGGTGACAAATACTTTATGTTGTTCATAGATGACTACTCCAGAATGACATGGGTACTATTTTTAAAGCTTAAATCAGATGCCTTTGAGATGTTCAAGATTTTTAAAAAGTAGGTTGAGAATCAAATTGGAAAAAGAATTAAATGCCTAAGATCAGATAGAGGAGGAGAGTTTATCTCAGAGGAGTTTGTAGAATACTGTCAAAAATATGGGATTAGAAGACAGTTTTCAACAACAAGGACACCTCAACAGAATGGTGTTTTTGAAAGGAAGAATAGGACTATGCAAGAAATGGCACGGACAATGTTGGCTGAGAACAAAATAGCTGATAGATTCTAGAAAGAGGAAGTACATACTGCAATTTACATTCAAAATAGGTGCATGCTAAGAACACATGAAAGCAAAACACCGTATGAGCTGTGGTTCGATAGGAAAGCAACAACAAGATACTTCAAAGTGTTCGGCAGCAAGTGTTATATCAAACGAACTGAAGATAATCTCGGTAAGTTTGAAGATAGAGTTGACGAAGGTATTTTTCTTGGTTACTCAACAAAAAGCAAAGCCTACACATGTTACAACAAGAGGCTAAAGAAAATTATTGAGAGTGCTGATGTTAAAGTTGATGAAGGTAGAGAAAGAGAAGTTACGTATCAAGAAAACTACCCTATTTATGAAGAAGTCATTGAAGGAGATGAAGAAATAAGAACAGAAGAAAATCAAAAAATTGACCCAGCTGATTTAAGAATTGACTCAGAAGAAGAAGAGAACAAGAAATTCAAAATAGGTAGCTGGCAGAAAAATCATCCCAGAGAACAGATTATTGGGGACCCAACAGTTGGTATTCAGACAAGAAGAGCAGTAATAAGGAACTACTCTCTATTATCCAGACATTGAACCCAAAAATATTGTTGAAGCAAGCATAGATGAAAGTTGGATGAAGGCAATTAATGAAGAACTAGATCAGATTGAGAAAAACAAAACCTGGGAATTAGTACCACGGCCAGCAAATAAAAACATAATCGGTACTAAATGGATTTTTCGAAATAAATTAAATGAAGACGGAAAGGTTGTCAGAAATAAGGCAAGATTGGTCTGTAAAGGCTATGCTCAGGTTGAAGGCATTGATTTTGAGGAAACCTTTGCACCGATAGCTAGACTAGAGGCAATCAGAATGTTTCTGGCTTTAGAAGTCCATAAAAATTTCAAAGTATATCAAATGGACGTAAAATCAGCATTTTTGAATGGAAAACTGGAAGAAGAGGTTTACATTGAACAGCTAGATGGCTTCCAACTCGGTGACAATCCCGATTTTGTTTGCAGGTTAAAGAAAGCGTTGTATGGTCTGAAACAGGCACCCAGAGCATGGTATGCAAGGCTGGATAACTATCTTATTAAACAAGGGTTCAAGAAAGGTATGGTGGACAACAATTTATATGTCAAAATAGAGAATGGCCATCTTATTGTACTTGTTGTTTATGTAGATGATATAATATTTGGCAGCGAGTCATGGATAAATATTGTAGAGACATAGCAAATAAAATGAAGACAGAATTTGAGATGTCAATGATTGGTGAACTTTCTTATTTCCTCGGACTGCAAGTCAATCAAAGTGAAAAGGGCATTTTTATCTCTCAAGTAAAATATGTGAAAGAAATGCTGAAAAAGTTCACAATGGAGGATAGTAAACCTGTCAGCACTCCCATGACAACAGGTTGCAAGTTGAGCAAGGATGACAAATCTCCAGATGTAGATCAAACCATGTATAGGTCTATGATTGGAAGCCTATTGTATTTGACAGCCACTAGACCAGATATATTACAGGCAGTATGCATGGTAGCAAGATTTCAGGCTAGTCCCAAAGAGACTCATGTGACAGCTGTAAAGAGGATTTTTAGGTACCTCAAGGGTACTATGGAGTATGGGTTGTGGTACCCAAAAGGTAAGGACTTCACTCTTATTGCATATTCTGATGCAGATTGGGCAGGATGTATTGATGATAGAAAGAGTACCAGTGGAGGAGCATTTTATCTTGGAGACAGGCTGGTAGCATGGCACAACAAGAAACAAGAATCAGTCTCTCTATCCACAACAGAGGCAGAATACATTGCAGCAACAACATGTTGTACACAGATATTATGGATGAGACAAACACTGAAAGATCTTGGTATTCACTTCAAAGAGCCAATTTCAATTAAATGTGATAACACCAGTGCTATAAACATATCAAAGAATCCAGTTATGCATTCTCGAACCAAACATATTGCAATCCGGTATCACTTCTTGAAGGATAAAGTTGCAGAAGGTGAGGTCAAATTGGATTTTTTTCCGACTACAGAGCAAGTAGTAGATATATTCACAAAACCATTGCCAAAGGAAGTTTTTGAGTACCTTCGGAGTAAGTTGGGAGTAGTCACATTTCCCAAGAACTGACTATCAATTGGGATCACATTCTCAGGGGGAGTATTTATGCCTATGTTTATAGTTTTGCTCATATTCATGATTTTTGCTAACTATAACAATGTGTATCTGAGAATGTTGTGCATAGACTCAGGGGGGGTCTGCGGCAGCCCTTTGGTATTATTGTCAAAGGGGGAGAAGAATTACAGGAGAGTGCATGAGTGTTGCCAACAATTCCAAAGGGGGAGATTGTTGAGCAAGGTGCAGCAAAAGTATTGTCATTGTTGTCAACACAGATAGACAGATCAGTTGATGCAGTGGATAGGAGTTCAGAGGTCAGTCAGATCATGTACAGTGAAATTCCAAGAAGACAGAAGTGACCCAGATTCAAAAAATCAAAGAAAAAGACAAGTAAGAAAACTGTCGCGATATCGCGACATGTTTTCTATCGCGATATCGCGACATAGTTGAGAAGAGAGAAGGCAGAAAGAAAAACATCATGATTTCGTGACATGGACAAGGAGAGAGAAGGCACAAGCAAAATTGTCATGATTTCGTGACATGGACGAGGAGAGAGAAGGCACAAGCAAAATTGTCATGATTTCATGACATGTGAGAAAGAAGCAGGAAAAATGTCATGATTTCATGACATGTTGGAAGAAAGAAGGCAAGTAAGAAAATTGTCATGATTTCATGACATGTTGAAGAAGAAGGCAAAAAGAAAATTGTCACGATTTCACGACATGTTCGGAGAAAAAGGGAAGGAAAACTGTCACGATTTCGTGACATGTTCAGGGAGAAGAAGCTTGCAAGGAAAAGTGTCATGATTTCACGACAGGTTCAAGAGAAAGCGCTAAGGAGAAAAGTGTCACGATTTCATGACAGGTTCAAGAGAAAGCGCCAAGGAGAGAAAGTGTCACGATTTCGCAAGGTTCGAAGAGAAAGCGCCAAGGAGAGAAAGTGTCACGATTTCATGACATGTTAAAAAAGGCTAAGGAGAAAAGTGTCACGATTTGAAGTCAAGAAAAGTGCAAGGAGAAAAGTGTCACGATTTCACGACAGGTTTGAAGAGAAAGTGCCAAGGAGAGAAAGTGTCATGATTTCGTGACATGTTTTTCAAAGACAGAAAAGGCAAGGAGAGAAAGTGTCATGATTTCGTGACATGTTCATTTTAGGAAAAGAAAAGGCACAAGGAAGAGAAATGTCACGATTTCATGACATGTTGTCACTGTGGGCAAAGATAGAAAAGGCACAAGGCAGAAAGATGTCACGATTTCGTGACATGTTCCGTTTCATGGGCGAAGAAGAAAAGGCACAAGGAGAAAGATGTCACGATTTCGTGACATGTTTCGTTTTCGTAGAGAAGCCAAGAGAGTAGCGAGAGGGAATGTGTCACGATTTCGTGACATGTCTAGTTTTGCGAGCAAGCGAAGAAGTGTAGCAAGGAGGCGAGAATGTCATGATTTCGTGACATGTCTGGTTTCAAGTTGCAAGCGAAGAAGTGAACAAGGAGGTCGAGAATGTCATGATTTCGTGACATGATGTATTTTTACGGGTAAAAGGTGAGAAGGGCAGAAAGAGACAGAAGTGTCATGATTTCACAATAGGTCACAACAACATGAAGAGATAACTGAAAAAAGACAGTTAAGGGGCGATTGTAGAGAAAAATCATGCAACAAAAACAAGTAGAGTTAACTAAAGTTAGTGCGAGTTACAGATAGAAATCATGCAACTTTTTAAAACAGTCAAAAGGAGAAATCGAACAATCGCATAAATAGAATCGTAAAATGCATGCATGAAAAAAGACATACGAAAATATAGAAGAGGTATATGTTGCATGTAACGTATTTAACGAAATGCCCACTCTAAATACCAAAAGGAGTTACATTAAGAAATAGTTACGGGTTGCATGCGTAAAAATAGAAGTTAAAAATAGAGACTAATATGTTATAAAAATAGGTCTGCATGAAGAATAATGTTGCTGCTAAATATGTGAAAGTGCTGCCAAAAGAGGGTGAGAAGAGTGCTGTAAGAGAGAAACAAGTCGAGCAGTGAGTATTTACTATATTTTGATAAATTGGAGACCAATCAGGGTCATGTAACAGTGAAGGCATTTTTATGTCATATAATATATGATCCAAGTTGGTGCTTGGATTAGGGGTTGGTGCTCCTTTCTATTGGTGCAGATAAATCAGGGGTTGGTGCTCCTTCCAGTGGGTGCTGGTAAACAGATTGTAAAATTGGTGTTTTGCAAAGGCTGGATTTGGATTGTAGTCCAAGCAGTCATTCTTGAGGAGTAGCCAAATTGGTGAACCTCGTTACATTGTGTGTTGTGGTGTGCTCTCTTGTGATTATTGCTTTATCTATTTTCAAGTTCTCTTTGCTTCAGTTTTAAGAATTGTAGATCAGATTTTTAGCTACACCTGATTCACCCCCCTCTCAGTGTCATTGTGAGAATATCAATTGGTATCAGAGCAAGGTTCCTGAACAAGCTTAATCAGCTAAGGTGATCTTGGAAGGAACACAATGGCAGGTAGTGAAGGATTCTCATCAAACAAAGCTCCTTTGTTCAATGGAACTAATTACTCATTCTAGAGACTCAGGATGCAGACATATCTGAGTGCGTTAGGATACGACATTTGGGAGTCAGTAGAAAGTGGATACACAATACCCACTACTCCTCCAACAGATGTTATCGATAAGAAACAGTTTGAGAATAACTCCAAAGCAAAGAATGCCATAATGTGTGGGCTAGTAGACAGTGAACTGATAAGGGTCATGAGCTGTAAATCGGCAAAAGACATATGGGACAAACTGAAGAGCATCCATGAAGGAGACAACAAGATCAAGGAAGCCAAACTGCAAACTCATCGAGCTCAGTTCGAAGCATTACAAATGAATGACGATGAGAACATAGAGGCCTATATGCTGAGAGTCAATGGAATCATTAATGCAATCAGAGGACTCGACGAAGAGATCGAAGATGCGGTTGTCATGAAAAAGGTACTTAGAACTCTTCACAAAAGATTTAATTCTAAAGTTTCTGCAATAGAAGAGGCTAAAGATCTAAATAATTTTAGCATGGATGAGATGCATGGTTCTTTGACTGCATACGAAATGAGAATAGGACAAACTAAGCCCATAGACAGAGAAGCTACTTTTAAAGCACACAAGAATACAAAAGCTGAACAAGAATCTGAGGATGAAGAGACATCGGATGAAACGGAAGCCAACTTTGTTCGAAAACTTACAAAGGGAAAAGGAAAATATAGAGGAAAGTTACCATTTAAGTGTTTCAATTATGGAGGGGTCGGTCACTTTGCAGCTAAGTGTCCAATGAATGAGAAAACCAAAAGTGATGAAGGGTCACACCAAGAAAGAAGTGACTGGAAGAAGAAACCAAATTTTAGGAAAAGCAATTTCAAAAAGAAAAGTTTCATATCCAAGAATGTCAACTCTTCTGAAGATAGCTCAGGTGAAGATTCTGAAGAAGAAATAGGTGAAGCTCTGTTCATGGCATTTGAAGAAGCAAAAATAGAAGAAAAATAGGAAGGTGATACAAAAAGTAAGGATGAGGTTGAAGTTTATCTGGAAGGAGAGTTGGTTGCTGCACTTAAAGAGTTGAAGTAAGAAAGGAAAAAGAATAATAAGGTCTCAAGAAAGCTTGAGGATGCGAATGACATAATAAACAGTTTGAAAGTACAGACAGAAGAATTTAAGAAAATGTCTGAAGAACTTGAAGTACAGTTAACCATGAGAATAGATGAGTGCAGCAAACTAGAAGAAGAGATTGTTGTTTTAAGAATGCGGCTAGAAGAAAAGAATCAAAAATTGAGTTGCTATCACAAACTTGAAGGAAGTTCTGCAAAGCTTGAAAAGATTATAAATAGTCAGAGGACTACAGGCATCAAGTTTGGCTTGGGGTTTGTCGAAGGAGAATCATCAAGTGGATCAAAGGCCATAACTATAGAACCAGTAAAGAAAGAGGATAAGATCAAGGTTGACCAAAGAAAAATGAATCTTGCAAAAGAAAGCAACAATGCCAGGCACGAGAAGACTGTTGACAATGAGGGATTCACAAAAGTCACACATCAAAGGAGAAGAAAATTTGTGGCTCCTACTACAAATTGGCAAAGACCAACTCCCAAGTTCAATCATTCCTTTTCTGGTTATTGTTTTAAATGCAATACTTACGGTCATAAGATTTTAGATTGCATTTATAATATAGGACAAAGAAATTTTACCAAGTAGAAATGTCTTTTCACCCTTGATGGATTATGCAGTAGAATGCTATAACTATCATAACTTTGGACACATTGCAAGAAACTGTAGAAGCACATATGCAGCAAATAAATATTAGGGAAGAAGAACTCAACCAAACAGTTTAAGGCAAAACAGAAAATTCCTAGATAAACATGCACAGGCCAATGACAAAGAAAAGTCTAAACAAGTGACCAAAACTACAGTCAAATCAGAATGGAAAGAAAAAGAGCAACTCAAAGAAGAAAAGGAATCATTGATTGTACAGACAACATTCAAAGCACAGAACAAATCTGCACCATGGATATTGGATAGTGGATGCTCCAGTCACATGACAGGAGATAAACAAAAATTTGAAAAGCTTTAGAAATATGAAGGGGGCTCGGTAAAGTTTGGAAATAATGATGGAGCCAAGATAGTTGGCAAAGGATCAGTCAAGATAAGTGATGGAAAGATCAATTCCAAAGAAGTTCTGTTTGTGATTGGTTTGAAGCACAACTTACTGAGCGTAAGTCAAATCTATGACAGAGGTCATGAAGTCATTTTTAAGAAGCAGGGCTGTGAAGTCAGAAAAGCACACAGTGGGAAGCTGATAGCTACTGGATCGAGGACTTCTAGAAATCTATATACTCTCTAGAAACTTCAGAAGGATCATGCTTGATTGGACAGGAAGATGAAAATTGGTTGTGGCACAAGAGGCTCGGTCATATTAGCTTTGACAATCTGGTAAAAATAAGTTCAAAAAGAGCAGTAAGAGATATACCTACCATTGGCAAACCAAGTAAATAGCATCTGTGCTTCATGCCAAAAAGGGAAGCAAACCAGATCCACATTTAAAGCAAAGGAATACTTCACCAGCAAACCGTTAGAGCTGATACATACTGATTTATGTGGACCCATGAGAACACAAAGCATAAATGGTGACAAATACTTTATGTTGTTCATAGATGACTACTCAGAATGACATGGGTACTATTTTTAAAGCTTAAATCAGATGCCTTTGAGATGTTCAAGATTTTTAAAAAATAGGTTGAGAATCAGATTGGAAAAAGAATTAAATGCCTAAGATCAGACAGAGGAGGAGAGTTTATCTCAGAGGAGTTTGTAGAATACTCATCAAAAATATGGGATTAGAAGACAGTTTTTAGCAGCAAGGACACCTCAGTGAGAATGGTGTTGTTGAAAGGAAGAACAAGACCATGCAAGAAATGGCACGGACAATGTTGGTCGAGAACAAAATAGCCGACAGATTCTGGAAAGAGGCAGTACATACTATAGTTTACATTCAAAATAGGTGCATGCTAAGAACACATGAAAGCAAAACACCGTATGAGCTGTGGTTCGGCAGGAAAGCAACAACAAGATACTTCAAAGTGTTCGGCAGCAAGTGTTATATCAAACGAACTGAAGATAATCTCGGTAAGTTTGAAGATAGAGCTGACGAAGGTATTTTTCTTGGTTACTCAACAAAAAGCAAAGCCTACACATGTTACAACAAGAGGCTAAAGAAAATTATTGAGAGTGCAGATGTTAAAGTTGATGAAGGTAGAGAAAGAGAAATTACTTATCAAGAAAACTACCCTATTTATGAAGAAGTCATTGAAGGAGATGAAGAAATAAGAACAGAAGAAAATCAGAAAATTGACTCAGCTGATTTAAGAATTGACTCAGAAGAAGAAGAGAACAAGAAATTCAAAATAGGCAGCTGGCAGAAAAATCATCCCAGAGAACAGATTATTGGGGACCCAAAAGTTGGTATTCAGACAAGAAGAGCAGTAATAAGGAACTACTCTCTATTATCTAGCATTGAACCCAAAAATATTGCTGAAGCAAGCACAGATGAAAGTTGGATGAAGGCAATTAATGAAGAACTAGATCAGATTGAGAAAAACAAAACCTGGGAATTAGTACCACGACCAGCAAATAAAAACATAATCGGTACTAAATGGATTTTTCGAAATAAATTAAATGAAGACGGACAGGTTGTCAGAAATAAGGCAAGATTGGTCTGTAAAGGCTATGCTCAGGTTGAAGGCATTGATTTTGAGGAAACCTTTGCACCAGTAGCCAGACTAGAAGCAATTAGAATGTTTCTGGCTTTAGCAGTCCATAAAAATTTCAAAGTATATCAAATGGACGTAAAATCAGCATTTTTGAATGGAAAACTGGAAGAAGAGGTTTACATTGAACAGCCAGATGGCTTCCAACTCGGTGACAATCCCGATTTTGTTTGCAAAGTTAAAGAAAGCATTGTATGGTCTAAAGCAGGCACCCAGAGCATGGTATGCAAGGCTGGATAACTATCTTATTAAACAAGGGTTCAAGAAAGGTATGGTGGACAACAATCTATATGTCAAAATAGAGAATGGCCATCTTATTGTCCTTGTTGTTTATGTAGATGATATCATATTTGGCAACGAATCATGGATAAATATTGTAGAGACATAGCAAATAAAATGAAGACAGAATTTGAGATGTCAATGATTGGTGAACTTTCTTATTTCCTCGGACTGCAAGTCAATCAAAGTGAAAAGGGCATTTTTATCTCTCAAGTAAAATATGTGAAAGAAATGCTGAAAAAGTTCACAATGGAGGATAGTAAACCTGTCAGCACTCCCATGACAACAGGTTGCAAGTTGAGCAAGGATGACAAATCTCCAGATGTAGATCAAACCATGTACAGGTCTATGATTGGAAGCCTACTGTATTTGATAGCCACTAGACCAGATATATTACAAGCAGTATGCATGGTAGCAAGATTTCAGGCTAGTCCCAAAGAGACTCATGTGACAGCTGTAAAGAGGATTTTTAGGTACCTCAAGGGTACTATGGAGTATGGGTTGTGGTACCCAAAAGGTAAGGACTTCACTCTTATTGCATATTCTGATGCAGATTGGGCAGGATGTATTGATGACAGAAAGAGTACCAGTGGAGGAGCATTTTATCTTGGAGACAGACTGGTAGCATGGCACAACAAGAAACAAGAATCAGTCTCTCTATCCACAACAGAGGCAGAATACATTGCAGCAACAACATGTTGTACATAGATATTATGGATGAGACAAACACTGAAAGATCTTGGTATTCACTTCAAAGAGCCAATTTCAATTAAATGTGATAACACCAGTGCTATAAACATATCAAAGAATCCGGTTATGCATTCTCGAACCAAACATATTGCAATCCGGTATCACTTCTTGAAGGATAAAGTTGCAGAAGGTGAGGTCAAATTGGATTTTGTTCCAACTACAGAGCAAGTAGCAGATATATTCACAAAACCATTGCCAAAGGAAGTTTTTGAGTACCTTCGGAGTAAGTTGGGAGTAGTCACATTTCCCAAGAACCGACTATCAATTGGGATCACATTCTCGAGGGGAGTATTTATGCCTATGTTTATAGTTTTGCTCATATTCATGATTTTTGCTAACTATAACAATGTGTATCTGAGAATGTTGTGCATAGACTCAGGGGGAGTCTGCAGCAGCCCTTTGGTATTATTGTCAAAGGGGGAGAAGAATTACAGGAGAGTGCATGAGTGTTGCCAACAATTCCAAAGGGGGAGATTGTTGAGCAAGGTGCAGCAAAAGTATTGTCATTGTTGTCAACACAGATAGATTAGATCAGTTGAAGTAGTGGATAGGAGTTCAGAGGTCAGTCAGATCATGTACAGTGAATTTCCAAGAAAACAGAAGTGACCCAGATTCAAAAAATCAAAGAAAAAGACAAGTAAGAAAACTGTCACGATATCGCGACATGTTTTCTGTCGCGATATCGCGACAGGTTGAGAAGAAAGAAGGCAGAAAGAAAAACATCATGATTTCATGACATGGACGAGGAGAGAGAAGGCACAAGCAAAATTGTCATGATTTCATGACATGGACGAGGAGAGAGAAGGCGCAAACAAAATTGTCATGATTTCGTGACATGTTAGGAGAGAGAAGCCAAGTGGAAAACTGTCATGATTTCGTGACATGTTGGAAGAAAGAAGGCAAGTAAGAAAATTGTCACGATTTCATGACATGTTGAAGAGAGAAGGCAAGAAGAAAACTGTCATGATTTCGTGACATGTTCGAGAAGAAGGCAAGGAAAACTATCACGATTTCGTGACATGTTGAGAAGAAGGAAGGAAAAGTGTCATGATTTCATGACATGTTCAAGAGAAAGCGCTAAGGAGAAAAGTGTCACGATTTCATGACAGGTTCGAAGAGAAAGCGCCAAGGAGAAAAGTGTCACGATTTCATGACAGGTTCGAAGAGAAAGCGCCAAGGAGAGAAAGTGTCACGATTTCACGACAGGTTCGAAGAGAAAGCGCTAAGGAGAGAAAGTGTCACGATTTCACGACAGGTTCGAAGAGAAAGTGCCAAGGAGAGAAAGTGTCACGATTTCATGACAGGTTCGAAGAGAAAGTGCCAAGGAGAAAAGTGTCACGATTTCATGACATGTTTTGCGCCAAAGACAGAAAAGGCACAAGGCAAGAAAGTGTCACGATTTTGCGACATGTTCTATTTTTGCGGGCCAAAGAAGAAAAGGCACAAGGCAAGAGAAGATGTCACGATTTCATGACATGTTCAGTTTTCACGGGCCAAAGACAGAAAAGGCACAAGGAGAAAGATGTCACGATTTCATGACATGTTCCATTTCGGGGAAGGAAAAAAGCACAAGGAGAGAAAGATGTCACGATTTCATGACATGTTTTTTTTGTAGAGAAGCCAAGAGAGTAGCGAGAGGCGAATGTGTCACGATTTTCGATGACATGTCTTGTTTCGGAAGCGAAGAAGGTAACAAGGAGGAAGAATGTCGCGATTTCGTGACATGTCCGGTTTTCACGGTTGCAAGAGAAGAAGTGAACAAGGAGGCCGAGAATGTCATGATTTCATGACATATTGTATTTTCATGGGTAAAATGCGAGAAGGGCGAAAGAGACAGAAGTGTCATGATTTCATGACAGTCGACAAAGACGATAACGACGATTAACCGAAAGAAAACGAAGTTAAAGGGGCGATTGTAGAAGAAAAGCATGCAGCCAAAATAAGAAGAGTTAACTAAAGTTAGTGCGATAGTTATGGATAGAAATCATGCAACTTTTTAAGAAAGTCAAAAAGGAGAAATCGAACAATGTATAAATAGAATCAGAAAATGCATGCATGAAAAAAGAACACGAATAATAAGAAGACGAACAATCATGGTAGAGGTATATGTTGCATGTAACATATTTAATGAAATGCCCACTATATAATACAAAAGAAGTTACATTAAGAAACAGTTACGGGTTGCATGCGTAAATATGGAAGTTAAAATAGAGAATAATATGTTATAAAAATAGGTCGATGAAGAATAAGCTTGCTGCTGAATACGTGAAAGTGCTGTTGAAAGAGGGTGAGAAGAGTGTTATAAGAGAGTGACAGGCTGAGAAATGAGTATTTATTGTATTTTGATAAATTGGAGACCAGTCAGGGTCTTGAAAAAGTGAAGACATTTTTATGTCAATAATATATCTTTCAAAATAGTGATCCAAGTTGGTGCTTGGATAGGGGTTGGTGCTCCTTTCTATTGGTGCAGATAAATCAAGGGTTGGTGCTCCTTCCAGTGGGTGTTGGTAAAGTGATTGTAAAATTGGTGTTTTGCAAAGGCTGGATTTGGATTGTAGTCCAAGCAGTCATTCTTGAGGAGTAGCCAAATTGGTGAACCTCGTTACATTGTGTGTTGTGGTGTGCTCTCTTGTGATTATTGCTTTATCTATTTTCTAGTTCTCTTTGCTTCAGTTTTAAGAATTGTAGATTAGATTTTTAGCTACACTGATTCACCCCCCCTCTCAGTGTCATTGTGAGAATATCAATTGGTATCAGAGCAAGGTTCCTGAACAAGCTTAATCAGCTAAGGTGATCTTGGAAGGAACACAATGGCAGGTAGTGAAGGATTCTCATCAAACAAAGCTCCTTTGTTCAATGGAACTAATTACTCATTCTGGAGACTCAAGATGCAGACATATCTAAGTGCTTTAGGATATGACATTTGGGAGTCAGTAGAAAGTGGATACACAGCACCCACTACTCCTCCAACAGATGCTGTCGATAAGAAACTGTCTGAGAATAACTCCAAAGCAAAGAATGCCATAATGTGTGGGCTAGTAGACAATGAACTGATAAGGGTCATGAGCTGTAAATCGGCAAAATACATATGGGACAAATTGAAGAGCATCCATGAAGGAGACAACAAGATCAAGGAAGCCAAGCTGCAAACGCATCGAGCTCAGTTCAAGGCATTACAAATGAATGACGATGAGAACATAGAGGCCTATATGCTGAGAGTCAATGGAGTCATTAATGCAATCAGAGGACTCGACGAAGAGATCGAAGATGCGATTGTCGTGAAAAAGGTACTTAGAACTCTTCACAAAAGATTTAATTCTAAAGTTTCTGCAATAGAAGAGGCTAAAGATCTAAATAATTTTAGCATGGACGAGATGCATGGTTCTTTGACTGCATACGAAATGAGAATAGGACAAACTAAGCCCATAGACAAAGAAGCTGCTTTTAAAGCACACAAGAATACAAAAGCTGAACAAGAATCTGAGGATGAAGAGACATCGGATGAAACGAAAGCCAACTTTGTTCGAAAACTTACAAAGGGAAAAGGAAAATATAGAGGAAAGTTGCCATTTAAGTGTTTCAATTGTGGAGGGGTCGGTCACTTTGCAGCTAAGTGTCCAATGAATGAGAAAACCAAAAGTGATGAAGGGTCACACCAAGAAAGAAGTGACTGGAAGAAGAAACCAAATTTTAGGAAAAGCAATTTCAAAAAGAAAAGTTTCATATCCAAGAATGTCAGCTCTTCTGAAGATAGCTCAGGTGAAGATTCTGAAGAAGAAACAGGTGAAGCTCTGTTCATGGCATTTGAAGAAGCAAAAACAGAAGAAAAATAGGAAGGTGATACAAAAAGTAAGGATGAGGCTGAAGTTTATCTGGAAGGAGAGTTGGTTGCTGCACTTAAAGAGTTGAAGTCAGAAAGGAAAAAGAATAATAAGGTCTCAAGAAAGCTTGAGGATGCGAATGACATAATAAACAGTTTGAAAGTACAGACAGAAGAATTTAAGAAAATGTCCGAAGAACTTGAAGTACAATTAACCATGAGAATAGATGAGTGCAACAAACTAGAAGAAGAGATTGTTGTTTTAAGAATGCGGCTAGAAGAAAAGAATCAAAAATTGAGTTGCTATCACAAACTTGAAGGAAGTTCTGCAAAGCTTGAAAAGATTATAAATAGTCAGAGGACTACAAGCATCAAGTTTGGCTTGGGGTTTGTCGAAGGAGAATCATCAAGTGGATCAAAGGCCATAACTATAGAACCAAGTAAAGAAAGAGGATAAGATCAAGGTTGACCAAAGAAAAATGAATCTTGCAAAAGAAAGCAACAATGCCACGCACGAGAAGACTCGTTGACAATGAGGGATTCACAAAAGTCACACATCAAAGGAGAAGAAAATTTGTGGCTCCTACTACAAATTGGCAAAGACCAACTCCCAGGTTCAATCACTCCTTTTCTGGTTATTGTTTTAAATGCAATACTTACGGTCATAAGATTTTAGACCGCATTTATAATATAGGACAAATAAATTTTACCAAGTAGAAATGTCTTTTCACCCTTGATGGATTATGCAGTAGAATGCTATAACTGTCATAACTTTGGACACATTGCAAGAAACTCGTAGAAGCACATATGCAGCAAATAAATATCTAGGGAAGAAGAACTCAACCAAACAAGTTTAAGGCAAAACAAAAAATTCCCAGATAAACATGCACAGGCCATTGACAAAGAAAAGTCTAAACAAGTGACCAAAACTACAGTCAAATCAGAATGGAAAGAAAAAGAGCAACTCAAGGAAGAAAAGGAATCCTTGATTGTACAGACAACATTCAAAGCACAGAACAAATCTGCACCATGGATATTGGATAGTGGATGCTCCAGTCACATGACAGGAGATAAACAAAAATTTGAAAAGCTTCAGAAATATGAAGGGGGCTTAGTAAAGTTTGGAAATAATGATGGAGCCAAGATAGTTGGCAAAGGATCGGTCAAGATAAGTGATGGAAAGATCAATTCCAAAGAAGTTCTGTTTGTGATTGGTTTGAAGCACAACTTACTGAGCGTAAGTCAAATCTGTGACAGAGGTCATGAAGTCATTTTTAAGAAGCAGGGCTGTGAAGTCAGAAAAGCACACAGTGGGAAGCTGATAGCTACTGGATCGAGGACTTCTAGAAATCTATATACTCTCTCAGAAACTTCAGAAGGATCATGCTTGATTGGACAGGAAGATGAAAATTGGCTGTGGCACAAGAGGCTCGGTCATATTAGCTTTGACAATCTGGTAAAAATAAGTTCAAAAAGAGCAGTAAGAGATATACCTACCATTGGCAAACCAATAAATAGCATCTGTGCTTCATGCCAAAAAGGGAAGCAAACCAGATCCACATTTAAAGCAAAGGAATACTTCACCAAGCAAACCGTTAGAGCTGATACATACCGATTTATGTGGACCCATGAGAACACAAAGCATAAATGGTGACAAATACTTTATGCTGTTCATAGATGACTACTCCGAGATGACATGGGTACTATTTTTAAAGCTTAAATCAGATGCCTTTGAGATGTTCAAGATTTTTAAAAAATAGGTTGAGAATCAGATTGGAAAAAGAATTAAATGCCTAAGATCAGACAGAGGAGGAGAGTTTATCTCAGAGGAGTTTGTAGAATACTATCAAAAATATGGGATTAGAAGACAGTTTTCAGCAGCAAGGACACCTCAGCAGAATGGTGTTGTTGAAAGGAAGAACAGGACTGTGCAAGAAATGGCACGGACAATGTTGGCTGAGAACAAAATAGCCGATAGATTCTGGAAAGAGGCAGTACATACTGCAGTTTACATTCAAAACAGGTGCATGCTAAGGACGCATGAAAGCAAAACACCTTATGAGCTGTGGTTCGGCAGGAAAGCAACAACAAGATACTTCAAAGTGTTCGACAGCAAGTGTTATATCAAACGAACTGAAGATAATCTCGATAAGTTCGAAGATAGAGCTGACGAAGGTATTTTTCTTGGTTACTCAACAAAAAGCAAAGCCTACACATGTTACAACAAGAGGCTAAAGAAAATTATTGAGAGTTCAGATGTTAAAGTTGATGAAGGTAGAGAACGAGAAGTTACGTATCAAGAAAACTACCCTATTTATGAAGAAGTCATTGAAGGAGATGAAGAAATAGAAACAGAAGAAAATCAAAAAATTGACCCAGCTGATTTAAGAATTGACTCAGAAGAAGAGAACAAGAAATTCAAAACAGGCAGCTGGCAAAAAAATCATCCCAGAGAACAGATTATTGGGGACCCAACAGTTGGTATTCAGACAAGAAGAGCAGTAATACGGAACTACTCTCTATTATCCAGCATTGAACCCAAAAATATTGTTGAAGCAAGCACAGATGAAAGTTGGATGAAGGCAATTAATGAAGAACTAGATCAGATTGAGAAAAACAAAACCTGGGAATTAGTACCACGGCCAGCAAATAAAAACATAATCGGTACTAAATGGATTTTTCGAAATAAATTAAATGAAGACGGACAAAGTTGTCAGAAATAAGGCAAGATTGGTCCGTAAAGGCTATGCTCAGGTTGAAGGCATTGATTTTGAGGAAACCTTTGCACCAGTAGCCAGACTAGAGGCAATCAGAATGTTTCTGGCTTTAGCAGTCCATAAAAATTTCAAAGTATATCAAATGGACGTAAAATCAGCATTTCTGAATGGAAAACTGGAAGAAGAGGTTTACATTGAACAGCCAGATGGCTTCCAACTCGGTGACAATCCCGATTTTGTTTGCAGGTTAAAGAAAGCGTTGTATGGTCTAAAGCGAGCACCTAGAGCATGGTATGCAAGGTTGGATAACTATCTTATTAAACAAGGGTTCAAGAAAGGTTTGGTGGACAACAATTTGTATGTCAAAACAGAGAATGGCCATCTTATTGTCCTTGTTGTTTATGTAGATGATATAATATTTGGCAGCGAAGCATTGATAAGTCTTGTAGAGACATAGCAAATAAAATGAAGACAGAATTTGAGATGTCAATGATTGGTGAACTTTCTTATTTCCTCGGACTGCAAGTCAATCAAAGTGAAAAGGGCATTTTTATCTCTCAAGTTAAATATGTGAAAGAAATGCTGAAAAAGTTCACAATGGAGGATAGTAAACCTGTCAAGCACTCCCATGACAACAAGTTGCAAGTTGAGCAAGGATGACAAATCTCCAGATGTAGATCAAACCATGTACAGTGTCTATGATTGGAAGCCTATTGTATTTGATAGCCACTAGACCGGATATATTACAGGCAGTATGCATGGTAGCAAGATTTCAGGCTAGTCCCAAAGAGACTCATGTGACAACTGTAAAGAGGATTTTTAGGTACCTCAAGGGTACTATGGAGTATGGGTTGTGGTACCCAAAAGGTAAGGACTTCACTCTTATTGCATATTCTGATGCAGATTGGGCAGGATGTATTGATGATAGAAAGAGTACCAGTGGAGGAGCATTTTATCTTGGAGACAGACTGGTAGCATGGCACAACAAGAAACAAGAATCAGTCTCTCTATCCATAGCAGAGGCAGAATACATTGCAGCAACAACATGTTGTACATAGATATTATGGATGAGACAAACACTGAAAGATCTTGGTATTCACTTCAAAGAGCCAATTTCAGTTAAATGTGATAACACTAGTGCTATAAACATATCAAAGAATCCGGTTATGCATTCTCGAACCAAACATATTGCAATCCGGTATCACTTCTTGAAGGATAAAGTTGCAGAAGGTGAGGTCAAATTGGATTTTGTTCCAACTACAGAGCAAGTAGCAGATATATTCACAAAACCATTGCCCAAGGAAGTTTTTGAGTACCTTCGGAGTAAGTTGGGAGTAGTCACATTTCCCAAGAACTGACTATCAATTGGGATCACATTCTCAGGGGGAGTATTTATGCCTATGTTTATAGTTTTGCTCATATTCATGATTTTTGCTAACTATAACAATGTGTATCTGAGAATGTTGTGCATAGACTCATGGGGAGTCTGCAGCAGCCCTTTGGTATTATTGTCAAAGGGGGAGAAGAATTACAGGAGAGTGCATGAGTGTTGCCAACAATTCCAAAGGGGGAGATTGTTGAGCAAGGTGCAGCAAAAGTATTGTCATTGTTGTCAACACAGATAGATAGATCAGTTGATGCAGTGGACAGGAGTTCAGAGGTCAGTCAGATCATGTACAGTGAATTTCCAAGAAGACAGAAGTGGCCCAGATTCAAAAAATCAAAGAAAAAGACAAGTAAGAAAACTGTCGCGATATCGTGACATGTTTTCTGTCACGATATCGCGACAGGTTGAGAAGAAAGAAGGCAGAAAGAAAAATGTCATGATTTCATGACATGGATGAGGAGAGAGAAGGCGCAAGCAAAATTGTCATGATTTCACGACATGGACGAGGAGAGAGAAGGCGCAAACAAAACTGTCATGATTTCATGACATGTTGCAGGCAAAGAAGCCAAGTGGAAAAATTGTCACGATTTCACGACATGTTGGAGAGAAAGAAGGCGAAGAAAACTGTCATGATTTCGTGACATGTTGGCAGAGAAGGAAGCAAGAAAAAATGTCATGATTTCACGACATGTTCGAAGAAGAAGGCAAGGAAAACTGTTGCAATTTCGTGACATGTTCAAGGAGAGAGAAGGCAAGGAAAACTGTCACGATTTCGTGACATGTTCGAAGAGAAAGTGCTAAGGAGAAAAGTGTCATGATTTCATGACAGGTTCGAAGAGAAAGTGCCAAGGAGAAAAAGTGTCACGATTTCATGACAGGTTCGAAGAGAAAGCGCCAAGGAGAAAAGTGTCATGATTTCATGACAGGTTGAAGAGAAAGTGTAAGGAGAGAAAGTGTCACGATTTCATGACAGGTTCAAGAGAAAGGGCTCGCAAAGAAAAAGTGTCACGATTTCATGACAGTTCCAAGAGAAAGTGCCAAGGAGAAAAGTGTCATGATTTCTTGACATGTGCAAAGACAGAAAAGGCACAAGGAAGTGAAAGTGTCACGATTTCGTGACATGTTCCTATTTGGCAAAGAAGAAAAGGCACAAGGCAGAGAAATGTCATGATTTTGTGACATGTTTCAATTTCATGGGCCAAAGACAGAAAAGGGACAAGGCAGCGAAGATGTCACGATTTCATGACATGTTCCATTTCGCGGGCCAATGGTAGAAAAGGCACAAGGCAGAGAAAGATGTGATTTCATGACATGTTTTTTTTTCACTAGAGCAAGCCAAGAAGAGTAGCAAGAGGGAAATGTGTCACGATTTCGTGACATGTCTGGTTTTCGTGGGTGCAAGCGAAGAAGTGTACAAGGAGGTGAAAATGTCACGATTTCATGACATGTCTGGTTTTCACGGTTGCAAGCGAAGAAGTGAACAAGGAGGCCAAGAATTTCATGATTTCATGACATGTATTTTCATGGGTAAAAGGCGAGAAGGGCAGAAAGAGACAGAAGTGTCATGATTTCATGATAGGTCGCAACAACACGATAACAGACAGTTAACTTAAAAGCAAAAACGATTAAAGGGGCAGTTGTAGAGAAAAAGCATGCAACCAAAATAAGAAGAGTTAACAGAGCGATAGTTAATGCGCATTACAGATAGAAATCATGCAACTTTTTAAGAAAAATCAAAAAGGAGAAATCGAACAATCGCATAAATAGAATCAAAAAATGCATGCATGCATAGAAAAGAATGTGAACTGTCATGACCAAGAAAACGAATAGTCATGGTAGAGGTATATGTTGCATGTAATGTATTTAACGAAATGACCACTCTAAATACCAAAAGGAGTTACATTAAGAAACGATTACGGGTTGCATGCGTATAAATGGAAGTTAAAATAGAGACTAAAATGTTATAAAAATAGGTCTGCGTGAAGAATAAGGTTGCTACTGAATATGTGAAAGTGCTGCCAAAAGAGGGTGAGAAGAGTGTTGTAAGAGAGCGACAGGCTAAGAAGTGAGTATTTACTATATTTTGATAAATTGGAGACCAGTTAGGGTCTTGTAAAAAGTGAAGGCATTTTTATGTCATTAATATATCTTTCAAAATTGGGATCCAAGTTGGTGCTTGGCATTAGGGGTTGGTGCTCCTTTCTGTTGGTGCGAGATAAATCAGGGGTTGGTGCTCCTTCCAGTGGGTGCTGGTAAAGTGATTGTAAAATTGGTGTTTTGCAAAGGCTGGATTTGGACCGTAGTCCAAGCAGTCATTCTTGAGGAGTAGCCAAATTGGTGAACCTCGTTACATTGTGTGTTGTGGTGTGCTCTCTTGTGATTATTGCTTTATCTATTTTCAAGTTCTCTTTGCTTCAGTTTTAAGAGTTGTAGATTAGATTTTTAGCTACACTGATTCACCCCCCCTCTCAGTGTCATTGTGAGAATACCAATCCCCATAAGCTACTCCATGAGTACCCATGGCTTCTATCTTCATCACCAGATATAATACCTAATTGTGAAGATTAGATATACTATAGTTTTTTGTATCAATACTCCAAAGAAATATAGTTCTCTCTCTTAAATAGAGGAATCTAAAATTGAGTAAGATTTAAATTGTTGCTTTTAGTAGCCATATTAAATTGCTTTAACTACCAAGTTTTTCTCTCTTCATAATTCTGACTCTGAACAACACAGCATGGTCTTCCACAAAATAGATGTTATTGTTTTAGTAATTTCCCTCATAACTTCTAGTCATTCTTGAATTGTTGTTATTTTTCCTTTTGTAATAGCTCTAATATCAAATATCTTAACAAAAAGGAGAAGGCATAAATTGCAATAACAAAACACAAAATTTTATATATTGAATTATTTCATTTCAATACAATATTTTTCAATACATCTGATAGGCTTTATGGCCATCTAACTTCACTTCATACATTTTAATCCAGTTATGATGATGCATAGGTTCGATGATCCATTCCAAGAAGGATTGAAGATAAGTCAATTGGTGGGGAATACACCAAGTTATTCTACACTTAGAGCATTTTTTTAAATTTTAACCTACGCTTTTTTTTCAATAGCCTTCTAACTTCAAAATTATTTTTCTTATTTTATTTAATTAAATATTACTTTTTCTAACATTTAAAATAACACAATAGTATTTCAAACTAGGGCTAAAATTGTTTTAAATTGTAAAGAGAAATGGGAGAAGAAATTCAAACTACATAAAATTAGATTCTACAAACATATTGAAATATATAGCATTTATAATATCATAAAAAATATGTATTTTTATTTAATTGTTTAGCTTTCCTCAACCTGCAATGAGGTGTAACAATAATAATATAATTATTATCTAATATCAAGTAATATAGTAATTATCTAACATAAGTAGTAGGTGTTCTACAATCATTAGTAGATTATCAACATGTTGATAGAGGAGGTCTAGCCTATTGAAGATCATAATGAATACAATGATAACATCAAGTATGGATCCCTATAGTTTAAGATAAAAAATTTAACTATTAAAAGACCTAATGATTGGAAATATAGGTGCATGCAATGATTAAATCATTGATAAAGTTTAGTAATTATCTCTCATAGAGAAAAATAATGGTCTTAATGGTGAATGATAAGGTTCTATTTCAAAAAGGATAAAATAATATGTTCTTGATAAACCTAAATAAAGAGAAATTTTTTCAACATTTAAATAATAGAACAGTATTTTAAATTAGGTCTAAAATTATTTTAAATCGGAGAGAGAAAACATAGAGGAAACCTAGAGAGCATAAAATAGGATTATGTAAATATATTTAAATATATAACATTTATTATGTCATTAAAAATATCTATTTAATTGTATTTTGGTTTAAGATGACAAGAAGACTGAATATACACAATATACACATATGATAACACATGTTAACGATTCATGTGAGCACGCAAATAGTTGTACAACTAGAGCAATGATCCATATGAGTGTCTCAAATAGTGGTACATCTAGAGTAAAATAGAAAATAATAATTATAGATGATGAATGATATGCCTTTACATATATTTCTCTATATGTAGAAGGAAAGAAAGAAAATAAATAAATTAATAAATAAGAGTGTATGCAATACGATGATGTTAAAACAAATAGGATCTAAATTAATCTTGTCTACCAATTTCAACTAGAATCTACACATAATATTTCTTTTGAAAACACAACTATATAAAGTTTTTCCTTAATTATAACTATTAAAATATATCTTCCTTTGGCCTTTTCAGGTGTCTTATAGCTACCAACTTGTCTATAAAATCTATAAATTTTGCATGGCTCAATATCTTTGGAAAGATTTTTCTATTTTATTCTCATATCATGCTATCCTTTTTTTGTAATCAAATTTCAACTCTAATGATAATGAATGTCAATGTTTTTAGTCCTCATATATTATATAATATTAGTTGCTATCTAAATTCTAGTTTGATTACCATAAAATAAGACAATAGCATACTTCAATAAATATGTAAATTATAAAGGAGTTATTATAACCAAATTGTGTTATATTCATGTCCATAGTTTTCACTTTAATAGACCATAAAGTCATTCCAAATTCTTTTTTGTTGGTATTTAAGACTCTTTAAGTTGATTTTTAGTTATCAATACAAACTGCATGGTTTAAATCTTTGAATATTTTCAATCATATATCTTTTTTTGTACTATAACTTCTAGAAAAAATCAATGTACTTTAATAAAGCTCAATATGTTTTTAGCCACATTTCAATGGATGGCTAACAACTAATATATGAATATTGATATAAATTATATCGCATAGGCTAGACCAAGTCTATTTGTGGTTAAATAGAATAAATATCTAACAAGTTACTTATAAAATGTGTTATAAGATATTTTTGACTCATTATTAATCGTTCATTTTATTCTAGTCGTATTTGTATACAAGTTATTTTATATGTAGCATGGAAATAGAGATAGTCTCTATACTTGGAATGGACTATTATCACACTTGTAAGCCATAGGTAATAGATAAAACTATAACACAATTATACCATATTTTAAAATAGTTTATTTACAAAATAAGCAACAAAACCTAAGATGATGGTGGTATTTCTCACATGCAACTACATTAAGTCTTGTTTCTAACTACAAACCCTATCATGAACATTTAGGATAATTATTTCATTATGAGGACTATATACTATTAATACAATAAGTTATAATATATTTAGAATAAAATATTGGCTCAATATATGACTATATGATATTACATATTATGTTTTCTTATGGCATACAACATGGACTCTGATTGAAAAACATTACTTGGAGAGCTTAACAATACACAAAATATTTATCATGTATATTTTTTTTCTTCTTAATAAGATTTAATAATCAATATAATATTACTTGGTATAATGTTTCCTTCCTTATGGCCATGGGCTAAAATAAAATTAAAAACCCACTTATAATTTTTTTCATTAATATTGTCTACATTTTCTAGAACTAAAATAATTTTCTCAAAGAGAATTACAAGACTATTGATCATCATAATTTTTTACTTCATCGAATTAATATTTTTTTTTTAGTTGATGTTGTTATTCATCAAGATACTCATTCTACAATATTATTATATGTTTCTAATCCTGATTGATATCCTCATGCCATACTATTGGTTGTACATATCTATCCTTGTATGGTATTCATCACATATCACTTAGAGTAGTTTTTTTTCTTCAAATGTGATCATGTTTGACTTTTGATTAAGTTTTCAACTCCTTATTAAAATAGAATATATATATCAAAATATTTTTGTAAACCTCATTAATACTTATGTGTGAAGGTCTTTTCTCTATTAATATTTTTTTCTTTATAAAATATAGAAAAACAAACTTAAGTATACATATTTTAAGCAAGGGTTTTAACATCATAAATGATAAACAATTTTAGGCTTTGTCCTTGCACACAAATTTATATTTTTTTTTCTTACATATATAGATAATGGTTTCTAAATATATATATTTTAATATTTAACTAGGAACTAGTAATTAAGATCATAGTTGTATATTATAAATCTCAAGGTATTGACATGGATTACATTTTTGTTTTTCTAACATGTATGAACTTGCAATGCCATTAGCTCCTTATAAAAACATCTAATAGTGATGATATTGAAGCAGTTAGTCATCTTGAAAAATTGTTTTTATTAGAACAAGGTTCATTATAGCTTGATGCTCTAATATATAGTTATTTCATATACATTCACTTCCCCTACTTTTATTTTTATTTTTTATCCCCCCTTCTCTCTTTCTCTTGTTTCATATTTTTTCTTTCATCAGCTCTTTAGAAGATTCAAATTTATCGGTCTTATATATATATATATATATATATATATATATATATATATATATATATATATATATATATATATTCAAAATCTTGGCTTATCTCTCTCCTTTTTTTAATATTTTTATTCTCCTTGGAAAAAATACCTTTCTTAAAACAAAAGCCCATTTTATTTTTATCTTTCTCTTCTTTCTATGCATCACTTCATATTTTTTATATTTTATTGGCTATTAAAAAGCTTAACTATTTTTATCTCTTTTTTTAATATTTTTGCTTCCCTAGGAAAAATTTCATTACCTAAAACAAAAGCCCATACAAAAGATATTCCTTTTCTATGTATTCAGATGTTTGAATTTGAGCATTCATCTCCTCAAGTGAAGATAAAAAACATTGTGCCAACAAGATGGTATAGGAATAAACATTGTGCTACCAAGATGGTATAGGTATGATTACTATTTTCTATGAATATGCTATGGATATGTGAAGACAATGTAGAGTATGTATACCTTAGAATGGACATTAGATCACCTTATTGCCATATTCCATGGAAATTTACCATTCAAACTCTTTGTGATCCATGCCCTACCTCATGCAACTAATGTGCTCTACATGGAATGCCCACACATTTAACCCCAAAAAAATATTATATTATTTTAATCTATAATATTTTTTGGTTATAATACATATTATTGATTGAAGATAACTAAGAGTGAAATGGAGGTAGTTGATGTGTAGGCAAACTCATTTGTATCTCAATGGTAGGTTTGTTGGCCTCAATTGTTTTATGTTTGTTGGAAACTAATATCTTTTTACATGGACTAGTCACATTTCTTCCCTTACCACATATCAATCTCAAATATCCACTATTATTACTTTGTATAGACATATGCTTCCTCATAATAGCTTTTCAAAATAACAAGAGTAACTCCCCATGCATTGTAAACTATAGAGAAATTAAATCTAGACATGTTTATTCCTTTCTAGGATTTGAATTCACCTTCACCATGGTGCTCTCAAACTAGATAATGGAATTCAAAATATCATGGTGCTTACAAAGATTTGTAGTAAATAGAATGATAAGAAATCTATTTGAATATTACCCAAAAAAATTATAGATATTTTCTTTGTAGATATGGTGTTCATGTTGGAGTTTCTTATTTCCTTTATGATTGGACTTTATTTGATAAATTTATCCTTGCCATCCTTTATTTTGAGCTCACCATCCAACAAATTGATTTGTAGGCTTTAAATATATCTAAAATTCTATAAAACAGTATTTAGTGAATGATATGAGACCTCCATATAGTGTTGTAGTGACTATAATGACTTTATAGTGCCTCCCATCACATCACTCACTAGGTGGTCTAGGATCCCATTTCCTTGAAGCCCCTCACCTTTACCTCTACTTTTGACTATATTGGTTATTACCAAAAATTTTCATACTCTCTATTTGTAGTTATGTTCAATATTGTAGTAATCAAAGCTTTGCCATGGTAAATCTGATTCAATATCATAAAGTTGTACAAGCAAAACTACCTTATGTTCTACTATGTACTAATAATATATCCTTTCATTTTTGATCTCCCATATGTATCATGGTCAATAATAGTTTTCCTAACTAACTTTTAACACTCTATATTTTGGTCATTATCTATAGCTATTGATTTAACTCTACATAAATTTACCTCATGGATTCTCTTCATCTGGTACATAAATGATGTACGAAAATTTTCTAGATTGTTCAAAATCAATCTTGAATTAACATTCAACACCCACATGTAAACATAGTTGATGTTGCATACTCATGAGATATAAAAAATAACAAGTGTTATCTATAATTAATAGCATTAGAGGGAACTAAACTTTAATTGATAATAAATATTACTTACAATCAGCTAATGTAAGAATATTATCTATACACAACTTATACTATGGTCTTTACATATTTAATAATGTGGAATACTCATAGCCCAAGGTTTTTTGTACTTTCTTCTTCATGAATGGACCAGTTATTAGTCTAAACCCATAACACTAATTTAAGATGGATCATAGTATTTATAATTATTGAAAATATAATTTTAATGAACAATATAGTCTTCTCTCCATAGTTAAAGCTTTTGTTATGCAAAATACTTTAAATAATGATATACTTTGGAGATCCACCAAATGGATCAACAAAGACTAATGAAATCTTAGTTCTTCCTTTGTAATAGATTTGATTTTCTATGAATATATAAAAAAATATAAATAAATAAATAAATAAGGTTATTATTTATATTTAATATTCAAAATATCACTCCTAATATGATTAGAAGGCTTAGCACATATAACTGGTTAGAAGGAAAACCTCACTAGCCCATCAAGTGTACAAATTAAATTACCACTTGATTAAAAAAATTTAAAACCATAAAATATACATAATAGAGACATGTTCATATTAGGATATTACATGAATGCATAGCATATTACATTAAATTTGACACTATGAGAATACATTAAATCCTTGATAACTATTCTTGTTATGATATTCCTACCTCAAATATTGAAAAATATATTAATATTACATCTTTTAAGCTTGTTCATGGGATAAAAATGACTCCTTGCTAATTTCCATTACATTTGTTTTAGGCTATTCTAAATAATATTCCTTTAAGTTTCTTTTCTTTTAGATATTATTTTGGGGATCTTCCTCTCTTTTTGTAAATCTCACAAATATTTAATATTCCTCAATATCTTCTATGTTTCACATTATTTCCTAATTTAATTTGATTCAATAGATTCATACTTCTCAAGAGAGCCTAAATCATAAGCAAAACCCTCCATATTACCTTTTAATATAACATGAATTCTCAAATCGAGGAGATAAGCTTTGTAATTGCAAGGAGATATTTTTATACTATTTAGTAAAATTTTATATGATCTATATGGTTCAAATACAACCTATTCCACATTTTATCATTATAGATTTAGTTTTTTTCTAAAACTTATATGCTATATATGATATTTCAAAGGATGGCAGGAGTGGGAGCAGCAGTGGAAGCAAAAGTAGGATTTGAAGCGGGAGCAAGCCTAGAGGCCTCCAATATGGGTTTCGAAGACTAGGGTTCAGGATCCCAACAGGTGTCTGGGGACTAAAGATCAGGCAAATGTGAAGAGGATGTGATAGTGGTCCCCTCTGGAAATACACACTCAGATCCATCGTACAAAGATCCCCCTAACAAGTTGGTTGAGGAGTCCTCCCTTGGGGGACCCAGAAAACCTTCCTATGTTTAGGTCCTTATGGGTAGGATGAACTGTCCCCGTCCCTCGCCTACAGACTTATCCCTAGAAGGGATGCACATTTCCATCTCATATGACATTTTTCTACCTTCATGTCAAGAGCCTCATTTTACCTAGTCGAGAAGTTCATTGGGGTCACCCGAACATAAAAACCATCTATCATTGGGCGTACTCCAAATGGAAGACCTCTGGGAACATGGAAATCATTGTCCTATCGAAGGGGTTTTTTCTCATCACACTCAACAACAGGGATGATGCCAGTCAGATCCTTACACATAGCCCTTGCTTTATGGGCCACAAAAGCCTCTTCCTTAGGCACTGAGCTACCAATTTCAACCCCAACACCTAGAGCATAAATTTTACCCCAATTTGGGTTAGGTTACCAGATCTTCCATTCCACCTCTAGCAAGAGGATGTGCTCAAACTCATAACGTGGTCCATCGAGAAACTCGTGGCATTCAAATTTGCAACCAAGGTGGGATCCCGCATGGTCTATGCCAAACTATGCATTAATACAAACCTTAAATTTGAGCTTTCATCTTTAGTCACCCTATCATTTGGATCCTACCAATGGTGCCAAACCTTGGTTTACAAAAATAAGCTAGCCTTCTATACTCAGTGTAGCATGTAGGGACATTTCCTCAACTAGTACCCCCTTACCAAGCATTCTAAAGCATCTTCATCTAGGGACTCCTTCCTGAAGGCTCTAGCTAGTAGCAGGTTTTCACCCCGTGGTCCCTAGAGTGGGTGACCCCCTAGAGACCACCACTGCCCCTGTTGTGGCATGAAAGGAGGCCAGATCTAGATAAAAAATGGAAATAGAAGGTTTTTACCATCCCAATGACTGATATTATCTAGGTATGCACCCACTCCAATATTAACTCCAAAGTTCTAGAAGAAGTCCAGGTTTCCTTTGAGGAACCTCCCCACCCAACTCACGGTCCAGTTGATCCTCCCTCCTCTCCAACAAGCCCCCCTGTCGATCCAGCCCCATCCCACCCCCAGGCCATGAGCATCCTTGACCCAAAGCCAGGCTTGGAAGCCCTCTCAAATAAATCCCCTTCCCCCCTCCCCATGATCTATCCCCCTCCTCTAACACCCCTATCCCTCCCCCCATGGACCCCCCCACCCCTGTTGGGCTTGTTCAAAGGCTAGCTCAAATATGTCTAAGGATAATTATGAGGGAAGTATTTCCTTATACCATTCAGTACCAGAAGGATTTATTCCTAAAAGGACTCACAATAAAATATTCACAATGGACTATGGCAGCAATAGGAAAAGAGGGTGTCCCACCTTAGGTGAACAGAGAAAGAAGAAAGCTAAAGATGATATCACCAATGGCCTCCTGATGAACCTCCTGTATAATGCCCTACATCTCTTAAAGGAAGAGCCACTGATATCCAAACCTCCCTCCAAACAGGGGAAGGGAGGCAAAAGACCCCCCAAATGTTCCAAATGAAGATAATCACTTGGAATATAAGAGGGATCAATGGATACCCCAAGATATGCACCCTTTCCCACCTTCGAAAGGACCATATTTCATCCATCATCATTCTCTAAGAAACCAAACTGGATGAGATTTCTTTTGCCAAAGTATCCAAATTAGTGTGGAGCAATAGCAATTTCCTCTTCACCCTGACCTATGGTACCACTAGGGGTTTACTGTGTTTATGGAACTCGACCACTATCGAAGGGAGGTTGATCTTATATTCTCCAAGCATCATCAACATCATGTTCCATAGCTTAGTGTCTCACCAAACCTGGATCCTCTCCAAAATCTACACCCCCAACAGCTCGATTGAGAGGGCCTCCCTCTGGGATGAAATCAGTCTCATATGGGAAGCGTTCAAAGCCCTCTCCTAGATCCTGACAGGTGACTTCAATAGCCCCTTGGTCCCCTATAAAAAGCATGGGTGAGCCATATAGAACTCCAAAAGCATAGAGGAGTTCAAGACTTTCATTGACTCCAATGAGCTCATGGATGTCCACTTGAAAGGAGTAAATTACACTTGGAGAAACAGAAGAGTCGAGGCCAATCTTATCCAAGTTAGGTTGGAAAGGGTCTTCCTATCCAAGGAAGTCATCCCCCTATTTTTTTATGCAACCCTCCTTGCTTTCCCCAAGATCATATCGGACCATAGTCCCCTCCTTTTTGAAGCAGGGCAACATCATCCATCCAAGCACCCCTTATGATTTGAGTCTATGTTGTTCCATCACCCATATTTTAGGGTGCATGTGGGTAGGTGGTAGAACCCTCTAGGGGATCCCTAGCCCTACAAATCCATTAGAAATTTAGGTGCCTCAAAGACAACCTTAAGACCTGGAATAGAGAGGTATTCGATAACATCTTCGAGAGCAAGAAAATTTTGAAGAAGCTGGAGGACCTAGAGCACAAATTTTAGGAAGGTACTTAGGAACCCGAGTCTAAAGAGGAGGAAAACATAATCCTAGCTGAGTACCACAATGTTCTAGCCAGGGAGGATACCTTCTAGACGTAAAATTCGAGGGCCCTATGGATCAAGGATGGTGATGCGAATACTAAATTCTTCCACACGTCAACTCTCAAAAATAGAAGCACCAATAGGATTACTAAAATCACTGTAGTGATGGTAGGTCCACCAGGGATGAGGAGGAAATTAGACTAGAGATATCTAGTTTCTTCCAGGATCTCCTTGGCACCGCATCCCAATCCTCCCTACAAGTGGTCAAGACTCTCCTTGAGCACATCCCCCCTCCATTTCCCTAGCCACCAACGAGATGCTTCTTAGCTCACTTGCTGATGTAGAAATCAAGGCTACCCTATTATCCATGAAGGTGGATGTCACCCTTGGCACTGACGGCTTCCCCCCAACTTCTTCCAGGATTTATAGGAGCTAGTGCGTCAATAAGTGTGTGCTACCATTAGAGACCTTCAGTTTGGTAGCTACATCCCTACAGGCATCAATACCACTTTTATTGCCATGATCCCCAAATCCCAAGTAGCCAAATACTTATCCGACTTCTGCCCCACTAGCCTATGGAATGTCCTATACAAAATCCTAACCAAGGTTCTGTTAGTCAAAAAGTGACTAACTATAGAAAAATATCTAATGCACCTTTTTGCATATTTTCCAAGAAGACTGAAGTGACCCATATGCTAAAGATCAAAGAAAAAGCAAAATACCACAAGGAGGTAAATGTGTCACGATATTGCAACATGTTACATTTCACGGCTAAGAGCAACAAAAGGAAGCAAGGAGGAAAAAGTGTCGCGATATTGTGACATGTTGCATTTTCATGGGCAAAAGCAAAGAGAATGAGCAAAGAGGTAAAAGCGTCGTGATATCATGACATGTTACATTTTCATGGCTAAGAGCACCAAAAGGGAGCAAGGAGGCAAAATTCTCATGATATCGCGACATGTTGCATTTTCATGGTCAAAAGAGAAGAGAAAGAGCAAGGAGGAAAAAGTGTCACGATATTGTGACATGTTGCATTTTTGTGGGCAAAAGCAAAGAGAAAGAGCAAAGAGGTAAAAGTGTCGCGATTTCGTGACATGTTACATTTTCATGGCTAAGAGCACCAAAAGGGAGCAAGGAGGCAAAAGTGTCACGATATCATGACATGTTGCATTTTCGTGGTCAAAAGAGAAGAGAAATAGCAAGAAGTAAAAAGTGTCACGATATTACGACATGTTGCATTTTCGTGGCCAAAAGAGAAGAGAAAGAGCAAGAAGGAAAAAGTGTCATGATATCGCGACATGTTGCATTTTTGCGGCCAAAAGAGAAGAGAAAGAGCAAGAAGGAAAAAGTGTCGTGATATCGCGACATGTTGCATTTTCACAGCCAAAAGAGAAGAGAAAGAGCAAGAAGGCAAAAGTGTCATGATATCGTGACATGTATTTTCATGGCTAAGAGCAACAAAAGAGAACAAAGAGGCAAAAGTGTCAAGATTTCATGACATGTCACATTTTCATGATGCAAGAAGAAGAATCAAGCTGAAGACATAGAAATGTCACGATTTCATGACATGTTGCATTTTCGTGACTCAAAAAGGGCAGGCAGGCAGAGAAACAAGAGTGTCATGATTTCATGACATGTCCGGTTTTTGCCAAGGAAACATAGTATATTTTTGGCAACTGGGACATGCACTGACATCAGACGCTGATTTCTGGAGAATGGTCAGTTGATTATAACCTGGCAGGTCCTTTGGACGATTGCAGAATAACAGGATCATCTAAATTTAGCCATAAGGAAATCTATCCAATCTGTGAGAAATCCATTGTATATTCTTAGAAACTATAGATAATTACTTGTAATTGATTGAAGAAATTAAATGTACATAGTAGAAGATACTCTTTTTAGGGTATAAATAGGAGTGAGTTGACCATGAAAAAAAGGTCGGCTCTTGGACGTTTACAAGCTTGATGTAAATGTACTGGATTACAAGCAATAAAAGATTTCTTCTAGCTTTCAAAACTTATGTGTGCAAGTGTATGTATCCGATGTTTTAACTTTTATTCATTCTAAGTTTTATAATGTATCTATTCTGAAATCTGGACTGTGCATGTATAAACCTTGTTTCTAGAGTTGAACGTTAAAATATATTTACATGTATTTAGATGGACATCTAAAAGTCACACTCAGGAATTCATGTTTTTTATAAAGGAGATATAAAGAAAACTCTGAAAGTAGTAATCTGCATCATCAATGTTTGTTGTTGTCTAATATGTACCATGAGAAAAGTTCTAGCTTAGGCTATATTTCCCTTATCTCTTGTTCCCTTTTCTCTAAAAAACTCAAAGGAACCAGCCTTCTCTAGAGACTAGACAGATGATCTCAAGAAAGATCTGTCTATTCAATGTTGGCAAATTCTAAGGCGCAACACTATTAACCGAAGGAAGATTTTATTCCAATAGTTTTTGACATGCCCAATGGGACCAGAAATCCCACAGTATTGTATAAGTTTTGGTTTTTTACCTTAAGAGCCTTTTGTTTGAAAATATCAATAAAAACCACCTGGTGACTCCATTGCAATTTAGACCATAAAAGAAAGACCTTGTCTAAAAACCTTCTGGTTATATAGCCATATGATAACCAGATCCTAAGCTAGAAACTCTGAAGAACCTATCGAGTTATTTGAACTACATCTCGGAAGCCTAAAGGCACACCCTATGCTAGATGCATGATCAAATCCACCCGGCACCATTAGCACCTCTTTAACACCTATTGTAGGAGCATCTACAAGCAATCCTATAGTAGTTGTAACTCCTTTAGCAATCATGGTAGCCACCTCTATCCCAATCCATATTGTGTGGAATCAAACTGGTCCTTTGAACTTGGGAGCACACCACCAAATTCCACAAGCTACACTAAAAGCATTACCGACCTTTGACGAAATAGGCAAAATAGCAGATGAGCACTGTTTAGATGTATCATCACTAGCATCTATTTACAATATCACTCAAGAAGATGTAATGGTCAGATTATTGGTTATATCTTTGAAAGGAAAGATGCTCTATTGGTACAGAGCACTTCCCATTGGATCCATTACTTCTTGGGTAGTACTTATCGACCATCTGGTCGATGAATTTAATATACATGCAGATCCTTTCACATTGTTGAATCAATTCACTATCATTGAGAGGCATCCACAAGAAGAAATCCAAGATTTCAACATCAGATTTAATAGAACTCGTGATAGAGTGCCACAAGGCCTAAAACCCATGGAAAAACAAGCTATATGCTGTTATTTAAGGGCTTTTGATTTAGATCTAAGTATGATAATAATGAAATCCCGTGTAACCACTTTTCCTGGGATCTATCTAGAGGCAGCAAAGGGCGAAGCTGATCTCATCGCTACAAAAAGATATCCATCAAAGAGTCTATTGCAAATTGTACCAAAGCTTTCCCAAGTATCAATTTCTAAATTGCTTGTACTCCCATCAATGCAGGCCCTCCTAGCTATAGCCGCACCTCCTACATTCCTTGCATTACCAGCCACACCCCTTGCATCATCTCCCCCCAATGATCAATACACGACCATAATTGATACAATGAAGACATTGTCAAATGAAATGGCATCCATGAAAAAGAAAGTCAAAACAGAATATCCAAGCAAGAATATTTCCACAGATACAATAGGAAGGTGCTTCAACAAGTGGAAGATAACAAGATAAAAAAATGTGGTGTATGTGAATGAGATAGGAGATAATGGAGAACCCACTAATTCCAACTACTGGTGTACCACTTGCAGTGATCCTCATGGAGAAGATTCATGCATGATTCATCAATATCATGTGCAAGCAATTATTAATGAGAGAGTCAAAGAAACTAGTAAGGGACAGGTGAACATAATTAGAGAAGTCCACCATAATTTGGTAATTCCATCCATGGAACAAGTCTCAATCCTGACAAGGTCAAGAAAAAAGTCATTACAAGTCGACCCTAAGGAACTTCAACCACTAAGTTTTCCCCCCGCCCCTAGGGCAACTTCGTAGAAAAACTAGTCGAATAAGAAAGGATGTTCTGACCCTCCTTAGACTCCTGTGACTACACCAAGAAAAGAATTTCCTCCTAGAAAAGGGAGCGAGGCTCAAGAGCAAGCGAAGGAAAGACTCAGATTTCCTTCATTGACAAAAAATCAAAGAACAAAAGCCACGTAGGTCTATAGAGACAGATACGACGCATCTACTAGTGGAATGGAAAAGAGTGTTGAGGTATCCCCAGTTGCAACCCTTTCGTTGAATATTATAGAAGAAATGAAGAAGACTCCTTCCAATATAAGCATGTATGATGCACTGCAAATTCTTGGTCAGATTGACCTCCTCCAAGAGTCCCTAAATTTAAAAAATTATGCCTCCTTCCCAAATTTCATACAAGAAAATGTAGTGTCAACCTCTGGGAAAATAGACCGCCCCCATTCTATCTATATTTGCAAATGGAGGGGTAGATAGTTCACAATTGTATGATCGATTCAAGGTACGCAACTATGATGATGCTGAAAGCCATATGTGACATAATGGGGATGTAATATACTCGAAGTCATCCTAGTGTGTTGCAATTAGATGGTACTCTAGTAAAAACTATTGAAGTGATCAAAGATATCCCTATTCAACTCCATAGAATGCCAGAAGCAGTCATCATACAAGAAGTAGTCATTGTAGACTTAGAACCATATTTTGGTATGTGTTTATCCAGAGAATTCATGACCAAAATGGGCGGTTATCTGTCTCTAGATTATTCTCATTTGGAGGTACCTTTCAAAGGTAAAAGATTCAAGATCTACAATGAAAAACCATCTACTTTCCACGTAGAAATACTGGAGGAAATAGCTACCATCAACATGATGTCTGAAGAATTGGAAAATATCAATTTAATGGAAGAAACCCTGGAGGAACTCCAATTTGAGGATCAGTTTTCAATGAAATACTTCAATGCTATGATAGAGACAAAAATGGGAAGCTATTCCATTGAGAAACCAAAAAATCTCCCTATTGTTGTCCCTAAAATAGATGATTCGACCAACTAGTTATGGAAATTGTACTTTGATGGGTCAAGGTGCAAAAATGGAGCAGGAGCTGGAATCATTCTGATTTCACCTACTAGAAAATAAAAAGCCTTTTCATATAGGTTGACATGGAGTTGCACCAATAACGCATCTGAATACGAAGCCTTGTGTTTGGGACTCAAGAAAGCTGAAAAACTGGGTGCAAAATAGTTGCTGATCTATGGAGATTCAGAGCTGATCGTTAAATAGGTTACTGACAAATGCATTTGTAAGCAACATTACCTAAGGGCTTACAAAAACAAAGTGTTGGATCTATTGGAAAATTTTGAAGCACTAAACATGAAATCCATTTCCAGAGAGAAGAACACACATGCAGACCTGTTAGCATTAGTAGGATCAAATTTTTGCCCAGGACAACAATGTTATTTAGAATTCTAAAATAGTTAAACTTATATATAGGCCTTTTGTGCCTGAAAAGGACATTTTTTGGTAGGTATTTGAGAATGATGAGAAGATCTTGGATTTTCTGATTCATGAGATGAATTGCTCTACAGATAGAGCATTACAAGAAGAGGACGAAGAGAGCCTTATTCAATTGAAAAACAATCATATCCCCAGGAGACTAATCACCTTGGAGAGCCTTTTTAACAATAGCGATAGAGCTATAGGTCGAAGGATCAAGGTAGATGAATGTTGGTATAAGGAAATAGAACTAGAACCGGGAAAAATGATCAAAGTAGGGACCGATTGTACAGTGGTAGAACTAGAACAAATAAAATAGTTATGTAGATAATATCCAGATATAATAGCCTAGACTTATAGTGATCTGAAAGTGTACAGGAAAGAGGTCATTCAACATACCATCAAACTAGAGGAAGGAGATAAACCTTTTAGGTAGAGGCAGAGGCCTGTGAATCCTAAAATTGAAGCCTTAATGAAATAGGAGTTGTCATAACTCCTATAGGCTAAGATAATATACCCAATCAAGCACTCTACCTAGGTGGCAAATTTAGTTCCAGTCCACAAGAAAAATGGAGAAATACGACTATGCATTGATTTCAAAAATTTGAATAGAGCCTCTTTAAAGGATCACTATCCTTTACCCCAGATTGACCTAATCCTTCATACTATGGCAGGAGCAGAAAGGTTTTCTCTATTAGACGGCTTCTCTGGCTACAATCAAGTTTGGGTGAGAAATGAAGATCAATATGGATGGGTTCTACCCATCACAATGAATGCTTTTCACCTGAAATTGTATTTCTAGTAAAAGATACAGATCACCATTATATGTACAGTATATTATAAGTTTGGAGTTTTGTAAATATTTCCCTTTTTACGACCTAATAAGAATCATTTTTTGCGGACTAGTGGGGTCCAATTTTTTGAATGAAATATGGAGGGAAAAATTCACCCTTATTGGGATGTGGTGAAAATTCAAAAAAATAGGCCGGATTGGGATGTGGTGAAAATTTGGGAATGGTGGGTAGTGAGATTTTAGAAAAAATTTATTTCATCAAGATATCCCACCAAAAATGACAATCTATTCGAAACTCGGTATGCTGAAAACCATGACTCCTAGGGAGGAAGTTTCCCTGTTAGAATCCCTCCAAGCATAGGAAGTGGTCATTCTTCTGCTCCCAAAGTGTCCCAACCACCTGAGAAATCCCAACAGCCTGAATCTAGTAAGGGAAAAGTAATTACAGAGGTTTTAATCTTCCCCTTGTTCAGACCAAACCTATGACAGCTAGGAAAAGGTCAATAGAAGAGGTCTTTACTGAAGAACAAGGAAATACTAGCACTTGGGCTATTATGGAAAATGGGCTAGGCAAAGAAGGATAGGGGAGAGTTGAACCTATTCTAGTCCATCAAATAGAGAAGCGTCTAGCACTTGGGGAAGATACCCTGACATCCAGACATCATTCCTCAAATGTTGTAAAATTCGTTCCACTTGCAGACTCGGGTACAGAATCTGATGAACCCGTAGCAAAAATAATGAAGAAATTGAAAATGATGGCGAATAGGATAAAAGACAAGAGTATTATTCAAACTTCATCTAGTGATCAAGAGCCTCAAGATACAGAGGACGACTCAGGAAAAGAGACTCAGAAAGGTGAACCAACCTATACAACTGAAGGAAACATTGATGCATATGCTTAGAACGTTGAGCATGAAACTTCACATAAGGAAGTCCCACGCGGTCCACCCATTTTGGCTCAAGAGAGCCAAAAGAGTGAAAATAAAAAACAAATTTTGGTTAAAAAGGAGATCCTAACGGTAGAAGAGCAGCAGGAGAAACAAATTATAAACTTAGATGAAAGTGATGAAGAAAATAAAACTCTTGATGAGGAAAAATCACAGAGTGAAGAAATTGTCGTCAGTGAACATGAAAAAGAATAAGGACACCAACAGCCAGTCCAACCGGAAATAGGTAAGCTTTCTTTAGTTTCTTCTTCTCATTCTCCTACTCATTCCCATTGTAATTCTCCTTCCTTTTCTAAAATTGACAAAAATATAATGTCCTTGCCAAAAAATTACTTTGTTCTCCCAGAAATAGTAGCATCTTCCCAGAGTCCGCTAAATATTGGGTCCGTAGTTGCTCCCATTCCATTTCTCCCTAGCATTGACATCCTAGTGGCTGGAGTTACGACTTCTCAAGGGACTGAGTCACATTCCACCATGGCCAAAATTGAAAATCTAAAAAGGGTGAGCATGAATGCTTTAAATTGGTGGACTTCACATGTAGCTGGAGATTCTAAAGCAGCGGCTACTGTAAGAGAAATCATTGTGTTACAATTCTACTCCTAACCACCATACTAATCACATTATTAGTTAATTATTTAATCACTCTCTCTTTCACAAAGGTTGTGACCTTTGATCACACCTTCACACTCGTAGAAATAATCATTTCATTTGGCATAGTTGAGGCATCAAAGAATATAATTATTAATTAATTGTTGGGTTCCTCATACAATACAACATCGATTCCTTAATAAAATTGATTTCTTTTTATTATTCTAGCATTATAATCAATCTTTCTCTATTGGGTTCACTACATCTGGTATCAGAGCTAGTTCAATCCAATTTTTTTTCTCCACAAAGCCACCGTCTCCACTTTACGTGCCACCTTGTCATAAGTGAGTATGGGTTTGCCTCACAGCACCGTATTCCTCTATGATAACTAGACTGATAGCAGAATAAAAAATAAAGCTCCACCATAATATAAATTGTCGACATTGGCTGTGAGTTCTGACGTAGTGGTAGTGCAATAAGTAGACATTAACTCTGGAATTTTTTTTTACAGCAAATGAACATGCTGTCATAGTATCTTCGGCATCTACCTCACCAAAAGGACAAAACAGTAACCCAATCCGATAGAAAAGAAAAGTGAGAAGTTATAAAAAATTTAGAAGTATGGCTGTTGAAGACTAGCAAAGTGATTCGACCAAGCACAAATTAAATATATATATATATATACATCAAATATGAAGAAATCATGAAAAAAATTGGTTGCTTGCAGAGTTTTCTTGCAAAGACACAGGTTAACGGTAGAATTGTATAAAATTAGAGTATAAACTTAAGGTCTAAAATAAATTTTACCCACCGGTAGCTATAGTTCGCATCATTGGAAAACTTCAGCATCGAAGAAAGGACGAAGGTCACAAGAAGTGGAAAAGGATATTGCGAAAGATGTCTCAAAAGAGGTTTCAAAAGAAATGAAAGAAGTGATGTAAGAAATGGTCGATGGAAGAATATATCATGACCCAAACCTACTTTTGCTACTTAATCTTGCCCACCTATGTCAAATCACATTAGTGAGGGTATATAAAATTCAGTTCCAGGATATCGCCAATCGCATCATAGGGTTGGACGAATCAGTCCTCATAAGTGGGTTCATCAATGGATTGAAATAAGAAATTAGAGTGAATATCATGATGTACACTCCTCACACCCTATAGGAAGCCATTGGATTAGCCTTGTTAGCCGACGATACATTCAATGTTCAACGTCAACATGGGGAGCAACCTATTGATAAATCAACATTCATGCACACTATTCCAAAACACAAACCCTTGCTAGTTAAGTACCTTAGCCTACAAGAAATTGAGGAGCAAAGAGCAAACAACCTCTGCTATACTTGTGATGAGCAATTTGGTCCCCTTCATTGTTGTGCTACACAAACATTGTATTTATTGAATATAGTTGATCCCTGTCACTCCATATAGGAAGAAGGTGAGGAATATGTGCACGACATGACCAAAGCACCTGATCATAACAATGAAGGAAATGAGGTCAATGTGCAAGAAGTGCTCGATGCACCATGAAAATATGAGGTAGACATCCATGCAGTAAACAATGAAGGCAAGACATACACTCTCAAATAACTACACACAAGTTCATCGCCAATAGTGAGTTCTCATCGTATAGGTAGCCTGATTCAGAAAGGAGGCAAAAGAGTGAGTGCACCTTTATTTTCCCTTCATTCTACATAGGAAGAATCGGCTAAAGCAAAATCCTACCATCATCACAATTCTCCTAAGGAAGATTCTACTATTCTTTCTAGCAAACCCCCACTAATGCTTCGACCTTCAATATATCCTTGCCTTCGAAAAAGTGACATTAAAATAGTACAAGAACTTGCACAAATTCAACTAGGAAAACAAGCAACGAAGCTCCTTACTTTGAGCTTTGAGGACAAAGCTCTTTTTAAGGAAGGTGGCATTTTAGGATTCTACTCCTAACCACCATAATAATCACATTATTAGTTAATTATTTAATCACTCTCTATTTCACAAAGGTTGTGACCTTTGGTCACACCTTCACACTCGTAGAAATAGGCATTTCATTTTGTATAGTTGAGGCATCAAAGAATATAATTATTAATTAATTGTTGGGTTCTCCATACAATACAACATCGATTCCTTAATAAAAGTGATTTATTTTTATTATTCTATCATTATAATCAATATTTCTCTATTGGGTTCACTACACATTGCTTTAGATCCAGCCAATATGCAAAGGAAATTTTTGAAATTAACTCCCATTACTAAGAAATCAAAGGGAGAAATGATTGTGGAAGATTACCAAGCAAAAGAGATAAATGAAGATATATCTCAACTGCCTATGCAAGATGAGTGGGTGAAAGCCCAAGCACATTTTGGGACTATATACTTACAGGGAGGACACTATCAAGAAATGTTTTTGAAGGAAAAGGATAAGAGAAAGGAATTAGAGGTTGTAGTGAAAGAGCAAAAAACAGTAGAGAAGGCTCTTGCTTTAGAGGCTAAAAAATGGGAGGGTAAATTTAGTGTTGCTACCAATGAAGTGGAAAAAGGTAAAGAAATTTTGAGTATAGCAGAAGCTCAGATTCAGGCATTACATACACAGATACAGCAGCTACAGCAATAGTTGGTTGAACAACAAAACGCCCCTTCCAAATTTTTGAAAGATAAAGTAAAGAGCATGAAGAAGGAATTGTTAAAAGATTTGTTGTTTTTAGTATTAAAGGCTAAACCTGTATTGTTGTATTTTGCTAAAGTAAAAGAAGTTACTGAGGTAGTAAAACAGGAATTTGAGGTTGCCGAAGCATTTTTATTAAAAAGAGAGGATGTGGCTACTAAAATTCAGATTTTGTCGGAAAAGATGCCAGGAAGCATGGAATCCAAACTCAGAAGCAAAGCCTGGTCTTGAGCTAAAATAACAAAAAAGAACTTCTTTAGGAAGTTTAAATTGATAGCACAGGGAAATAAGTTTCTGCACGAGCTTGAAGACAAAGCAAAAGGGTTGCTCCAAAATCTTGATTTAGCTATTCATAATGGGCTTCCTTACCTCTAGGATGATGGTTCAAAAGTTTTGAATGAAGAAGTCCTTTTGGCATCAATAAAAGCTTTTGTTGAAGATGAAACATACATAGATGGCTGGCAAGAACCAATAGAAGAAATGCAGGTCATGGAAATGATCCAAAAGCTAACACAGATCTGCTTACAAGAACTGGTTTTAAAACAAAATATCATTTCTTATGATAAAGTGGAAGAATTACAGTATGTTTATCAACTTTTCATTAATTCTTCTGATTTAGAAGATGAAGACTAGAATCAAGTGTGCAAAACTTATCAAGAGATAATTGCAGCCATGGACAAAATCATAAGATCTAAACATCAGGGGTAGCATCTAGCAGCAAAAGCTAGGACCAGCTCCCAGAACTAAATTTTTATGTTCTTCAGACAAAGGTTAAGTCCCTAAGCGGTAAAATAAAGGTTCTGATAAGGCCTGATCTCTATTTTTGTGAGAAAAAATTCCCTCGGGAGGCACCAAGAATTTTAGTCAAAAAGTGACTAACTACAAAAAAATAGCTAATGCACCTTTTTGCATATTTTCCAAGAAGACCGAAGTGACCCATATGCCAAAGATCAAAGAAAAAGCAAAATACCGCAAGGAGGTAAAAGTGTTGCAATATCACATGTTACATTTTCATGGCTAAGAGCAACAAAAGGGATCAAGGAAGAAAAAGTGTTGTGATATCGTGACATGTTGCATTTTCGTGGGCAAAAGCAAAGAGAAAGAGCAAAGAGGTAAAAGTTTCGCGATATCATGACATGTTACATTTTTGTAGCTAAGAGCACCAAAAGGGAGCAAGGAGGCAAAAGTTTTGCGATATCATGACATGTTGCATTTTCACGATCAAAAGAGAAGAGAAAGAGCAAGGAGGAAAAAGTGTCACGATATCGTGACATGTTGCATTTTTGCAGGCAAAAGCAAGGAGAAAGAGCAAAGAGGTAAAAGTGTCGCGATATCACATGTTACATTTTCATCGCTAAGAGCACCAAAAGGGAGCAAGGAGGCAAAAGTATCGCGATATCATGACATGTTGCATTTTCGCAGTCAAAAGAGAAGAGAAAGAGCAAGAAGGAAAAAGTGTCACGATATCGCGACATGTTGCATTTTCGTGGCCAAAAGAGAAGAGAAAGAGCAAGAAGGAAAAAGTGTCGCAATATCTTGATAGGTTGCATTTTCATGGCCAAAAGAGAAGAGAAAGAGCAAGAAGGAAAAAGTATCACGATATCGCGACATGTTGCATTTTTGTGGCCAAAAGAAAAGAGAAAGAGCAAGAAGGCAAAAGTGTCGCGATATCATGACATATTGCATTTTTGCGGCTAAGAGCAACAAAAGAGAACAAAGAGGTAGAAGTGTCATGATTTTGCGACATGTCGCATTTTTGCGATGCAATAAGAAGAATCAAGTTGAAGATAGAAATGTCATGATTTCGTGACATGTTGCATTTTCATGACACAAAAAGGCTAGGCAAGCAAAGAAACAAGAGTTTCACAATTTCGTGACATGTCCAATTTTTTCCAAGGAAACAGAGTATATTTTTGGCAATTGGGACATGCACTGACATCAGACATTGATTTTTGGAGAATGGTCAGTTGATTATAACCTTGCAGGTCCACTGGACAATTGCAGAATAATAGGCTCATATAAATTTAGCCAAAAGGAAATCTATCCAATCTGTGAGAAATCCTATAGAAACCAAAACAGTACCAATCTAATTATGTGACTGCAAACACTGATCGCATTGACACACACAGCCCCAAGGGCAACCCCCAGAGGTTAAACAGTGGTCCTAACCAATCTCACAGTAGTTTTGGAAGGTCAAAAATCAATTTGGCACCTTCAGGCACTTTGCTCAATATTCGCCCTACCCAGGGATGAATTCAAACTGGGATTCACCCCACCCAGGGATGAATATCAAGATTCGCTCCATGGTGGGGCGAATTGTAGGTTTGATGGGCAAAAAGTCAAATATTGACAAATGGTAGCTCAAATCTACCACTTAACGCTTCCTTCATTGCATGGGAGTGTGGGTGAGCGTTTTTGAGTGTTAGAGGCAGTTGCAAGGTCAGTCATGAAGTCCCTAATCAGGTAGGAATCTCCTTCCCCCTAGGAAGGCATGATTGCCAAGTGGTGCCTCTGCATGCCCAATTCAATAGACCTCCAAGTCTATAAATTGGTGAGTTTTCTCACCCCAAAAAAGAAGAGAGATAGAGCATTTTAAGCAACAAAGTGCTGCCATTTTACTTCCCCATACACCCTTAGTTGATTTGTGCCTTTCACATCCGTGATCTCTTTTAGAGAGGAGGTCATTGGGTGACCCTTGGAAGGTCGAATATTGAGCCCAAAACCTAAAATTTGGCCATAGAATACCACCCAATTTTTGAAAACACTTTACAAGAGATTTTGGACCCATCCCAAGTGGATTGGTGCCAAAATCAAGCCCCAAATGGTGGGTGGCCTGCCCGGGCGCCCCCGCACTACTACAAGTCTAATCATCCCTTTTAGGAATTATTAGGAATCTATGGTAGATTTTTCTTTCTATCATTTTCATTTTGCATTTCATATTATGCTACTTATATAGTTTGCAATTTCGATTTCATAATGTTTTGAGTAAATCTTATCATGTTTTATCATTTTTTGTCTTTACTAACTTGTAGAGGGCATCGTAAAAATCCAGGTGTTAGAGGCCAAATTGGGGAAATCTGACCATCTAGGTCATCCCAAAATGCTTCCAATTAGCTAAACCCCACTTTTGTAGGAGATTTGGAGCTGTCCATATGTGACATTTTGAGCGGTGCTATCTGGCGTTTTGTTGTAGGTCAATTCATCCCGCCCCGAAGCGAATTCAAATTGGTGAGGAATTTCCTGACTATTCTTTTTGCAATGCCTTCCTGGTGATGTTTTCATGCCTCTATGAATTTTTTAGCTGATTTGGATACATTTTAGTCATCGTTTTATTTATATCTTGCATGCATTAACCGAAGGCTTGGGGATTGCATGTTTCATCTCATCCATAGGTGCTACTGACTGTTTCTTATTTCTTTGAATGTATGATATAGACATTAGAGGAGCAGTAGTGAGTCAACATTTGTATATACAAGCGACGGTGATGTTTGGTCCACCCACTTTACATGTGGGCACGCGAAATAAGGAATGGCATCCATGGATGTAACAAAGAAACAAATTTAACGCTCCTTGACCCTAAAAATGGAGGAAGTGAATTGTAATAGAGTTTCAAAAGATATCAATAAAAGAAAGGGATGTCTTCCTTGTTTGATTTAATCGGTTTCAATTTGTTCATTCTTTCTCCTATTTCATGCATTTTCAATTCGTAGGATTTAGCGTTAAGTTTAGTTCCATTTTGCATCATACTTGGAGCTTTTCCTTTTTTTTTTTTTGTATCCTCGTGCTTTCAATGGAGATCACGGTGGGACTCCTATCCTCTATTTTTTTTTTAGATCAGAAATCTGATCAAAACTTGCTTTTTGCTTACAGGTATCATTTTTTTGAACGCGGGACTGCTGTTCGTTCCAATCTGTGGCGAATACAGAGCTGGAATTCATCCTATCCAGGGACAAATTTGAATGCACCCTGACCTGTGATGAATTCAGTTCTATTATTCATCCCATCCAGGGATGAATAGATTTTTGCACAGTTTCAGGATAGAAACTCCGAGTTAGCATATTTGGGCAGAGAAGAGGTAGGGATTCTGAACTTTTTTTGTCATTTTTTGTTTTCAGTTTTCTGTTTTAGGGTTACTTGCTTGCTTAGGTAAAGTTTTCTTTTATTGCTTGCTTTTTTCCTTTTTTCAAAATAAAAATAACCCCACACATCATGTGGCAAATTAAACACCAAGGAGCTGGTCGTAAAACCCCAGCCCTTGATCAAGACCAACGGTGGATTTCATCACCACATTGGCTTGAATTTTTGCATCCATTACCTCGATCGCTACTATTGCTAGACGTAAATCCTGACGAAATCTGACCGAGTGTATCTGGGGTGATTCCCAACACATGAGGATAAGTCTTCTATGATAGGTGTCATAAACAGGGTGATTCCCATTTCATATCGCCTACGTTCCACGTACCATCTGCTCTCACGTACCTATTGTTTCCCTCACGTAAGGGTGGGTATATATAGAGGTTGGTATATCAGCCTGGAAGTGGTATATCGAAGGGGCGACCAATTTTGGGAGTCATAAGATCCGTCATATTGCATTTAAACATTCTTTACAAAACCCTTCAAAACAAAACAAAAAAAACAAAAAAAAACAAAAAAACAAAACACACTAAACCAGGTTTAGGACACACTTTTAATATTTAAATGAGATAATCATTGCTTTGTGTGTGTGCTCCTTTCTGTTTAGTGTAGCATAAAAAATCATAAAAAGAGATAAAACCTACATAGCTTGTATAAAAACACCACCATGGTGTACACCCGTAGCCAAGCCCAATCAAGGGCGGAAGCTACAGAGAGTGTATAAGGGGACACAAATCACCTCCGCTATAGCCCTAAGGACTTGGTCATACCACCTTGGCGACCTAAACCATGAGAGAGTCTACATCATTCCATTTCAGAATGGGACTATAGAGGCACCCCTTTGAGGGACACGCCCATTCATCATAGCCCCTTTTAGGAGGATTCCTTACACGTGGCACTCAACATAGATAATAAGGCTCCCTTAGAAGCTCGATATGAGTGGCCACTGTGTGATGAAGTGCTAGAGCGGCATAGTGTCCATGAGGAGAGGCCACATGATTATGGCATCCCTCCTTTGCCCCCCATCACTATTAGAACCAATAGACAAAATCCAAAGCACAAGGCTCTTCAAGCAAGGCGAGCCAACTCTACCCGCCCATTTCACACATACGAAAGGTAGCACGAGGAAGACCATTACATTCCTCAAGAGCAATATACAGTGCGAGAGCCATGCGCTTTCGCACCAGCTATATACCATGATCACCTACCAAGGCCAGAGCCTTAGGTAAATGTCGCCAACATCAATAGAGGGAAGTGACCTATTGAGATCTCAAATCATCGTGATTGAGATAAGTGCACAAGAGAGGCATCTAGGCCTCCTAGGCTCAATATGGTGGAACAAATTGACCTGGCAGTCGCCAAACATGTCGCCCGCCAAGCGCAGATCATGCGGCTTGAGCAATATCAATAGTAGCTAGAGCATCTATATCACCTTAGCAAAGAGCGCATTCGATGCCAAATATATGAGCTGCTCCATAACCCGATGCCTGAGAGGGTTCCAACCCCTTGCACCCAAAGAGCAAAACCATATGAGAGGTGCAACCCCTTGGTGTGAGATAGGTCTCCATGACCTTACCAAGTGCTACCTTCAAGACCTCCTAGACCTAAGTGGGAGGCCACTCCTCGGAACAACGATGGGTACCCTCCATGGGGACCCACCCAGGGTCATAGGTCTCATCCAAAGACTCCTCAAGGACCTTACAAGGAGTATGAGCAAGAAGAAAAGCAGGCCAAAATGCCCTACCAAGGCAGAGGGGTTGCTATCCGACCACCCCTCCATAGGCCTCAAGTCTCCCACAACCCACAATGGAAGCAAACTAAAGAGGAAGAGATTAAATCTTTAGATGCATATAAAGCACTGCTAGAGCATTTGGATTCTGTGGAAACCAAAAATTTTGGGCCCCAAAAGCCCACTTTACGCCAGCTCCGTAGTCATCCTATGCATCCGTCAGTGCCAGCACCCCCTTACATTGAACACTTCAATATACCTCAGTTGGCAGTCTTTAGAGATGAGGAGGATGCCCAAGAGCATGTGAAAATATTCCTAGACCAATGCTTCGGCATTCAAGGCAATGATTCTTTGTTATTAAGAACATTTATAACCACATTCATAGGCCCTACCTCGGATTGGTTTACTCAATTACCAAAGCATAGCATTAAAAACTTAGATCAGTTAGTGGATGAGTTCCTCGAATGCTTCACCTTCAACACCAAGAATAATGCATCACTAAGTGACTTAGCCAACCTCAGGCAGTATGAGGAAGAAACCACGGTGGCCTATGGGAATCGATGGAGGGATTTGCTTTCAAAGCTGCCCTACCTCCCTCCTATGTCCGACCTCACTCAAATGTTTTCCAAGAGCTATTTGAGATCAATCTCTATGCTATTGCAGTTGCAAAAATATGCCACCTTAGAAGAATCTCTGGCACAATCCAAGATCATTGAAGAGATCAAGATACAAGATGGTGAGATAGCCAAACATAAGAAAAAAGAGTGGACTAAGAACACTAAAACAGGGACCATGCAACAGAAACCCGTTGCGGTCAACCAAGTTGCTATCAATGTCCCTAAGCCTGCACAAGCAACACAGCCTCAAAAGGCTAACTATCAGGTAGTGCCTCCTAACAACTATGACAAAGAAAATCATAGGCAAGAATAGAGTCAGCAGCGTCGCCCTAGGCAACAATACACACCCTACACAGAGTCCAAGGACTCCTTGTTTGACCACTTGTTAGCGAAAAATTTGATCAACCTTCTAGAGATTCAAACCATAGACCCCAATGCTCCCAAGCCTAAGGGGTATAAGGAGGACTTGTACTATAAGTTCCACATATGGTAGGGACATGACCTAAATGCCTTCTGGAAGTTTAAGGGCTTGGTGAAAGACCTAATTGACAACAAGACACTAGCAGTAGATAATCTCATGGCACCAAGCAATCAAAAAATGGAGGTCTTTAAAGAACCCTTGCCTGATCATGCTCCATAGGAAAATACCCTAAAAGTTAATGAGGTCAAATAGAACTACCCCATGCAGGGGTATGTAGGGATGATCAGTATAGTGACTTAGAATAGGAGATACCCAAGCACAAATGCTCCTGTGATAGCTATAGGAGAGGTGCTAACAATATCACAACCACAACAACACCTTGCACAACCTCCTCCGCCTAAGCTGATGGCCACACTTCGAACCAAAATAACTCAGATTTTGAGGACCACATTGGCTAGGATCTCCATATACGAGCTCATACAACAATCAACGCCCCATCGAGAGGCTCTAATGGAGTTATTGAAAGCCATCGAGTTGCAGCCCCATGAAACAAATTCTTTCAACAACTTCATGGGACATGTCAAATGATTCACTAAACCAGTCATCACATTTTAGGAATATGAATTGAGATCAGTACCTGATGACATGATGGATCCACATCTGCACATTATCGCATGGTTCAACGAGATCCCATATAAGAGGGTGTTGATAGACACTGGCTTGTCCAGTAAAATCATCACAACCACGGCCCTAAAACATCTGAAGTTGCCCGCATCTCACATCACAGCTTCCACCTACACTCTGCGAGCATTCAATGATGCAATATGCTCGACAGTTGGCACAATCATCCTACCCATCCAAGTGGGACAAAAGACTATACCTACATTATGCCACATCTTGGAATGTGAGATGGCCTACAACATATTGCTGGGGTGGCCATGGATCAGGGACATGAAGTGTGTCCCTTCGATAGCTCACCAGTGCTTAAAGTATACATTTTAAGGGGTAGTGCATGTAGTCCCGACAGACTTAGAACCCTTCAAGTATTGTAATACGGTGCAACTGATGCCGCAATCGACCCTTCCATCAATGCATTTGGATTTCCAATTGAATCCATCTAAACAGGGTCCAATTTCGTAGGCATCCCCATTAGCAAGTTCTTCAAAACCCCAGCCAGGTCCATATTCATCGTCTGGTCCTCCACCAACGATGCCACCGACGGTGGCCACATAGAAGGACAAAGGGAAGAAACCTCTGGAAGAGACATTGCCATTAGTATCAACTATCTCTACTAAGGATATGCCTAGCCGAATGGAAGTCGAGGCTCCTAGTTCACCCGACATGGAGTGGACTCAGGGAGAACTTCCATTCCCTCCCCCCCAATAGGCAACAATCACCATTGAAATGGACAATCCAGGCCTGGGGGAGTATCTGGTGCCAAATATTGTAGCAACACCTACACTGGAGTCCATGCAGGACATGGGGAGACCTCGCCTCCCCATCAGCACTATTGTTCCCCTAGGCTACCCGTCGAACCAGACAAACTTTGTGTATGGGGGCCTTGATCATGGTACTGAACCATACATGCAAGAGGATGAAGATGAAGAGCCTTTTGTAGAAGATGTCAACTATTTTTCTAACCCAGAATTTGCTTTGAGATACCTTGGCCAATGCAATTGGCATGGATATGGGTTAGGCATATATGAGCAAGGAGTGAATGTTATTTGCCACCAAGATACCAAATACTGTACAACAAGTCAGGAGTAGGGTTCAACCACCCCCTGCCCTTGGACATCTTGGTAGAGAACATGCAAGGCCTAGGGATGGGCAACAAGGTTGGATTGGGATTAAATCTCTATACCAATCCTAATACAACATATACATTGGAAGATTATCTCCCATGGTCGACCACCAACCTTGTTAGCCTCAACAACCCTTTCCCTTCACTCGAGAGAGGTGAAATTTTGAGAGCTCACCTACAAAGGGGATATAGACAAGATCAGGAAGGGTCCTCAGAAGACGAGTTAGAGTATGAACCAATTTCATATGACCCCTTCGAATCAAATAGTGATCACTCATAGGTGATCCCCATGGATGATTATCAAGAAAGCCTCTTGACAATGTTCCATTTGGATGCTCCAATCGAGCAAGCACCACTCCAAGGTAATCAGGTCCCCCCGTAGAGAGCGAAACAACCCCGATGGGGCCAGATCAATTTGCTCGAGCAAGACAAGCTCCTAATGCCACAAGCAGTTGTCGAATCCAACAAGGGCCTTTGGATCTTCGATAGTGATTATGAATATGATATTGAGATGGCATATCTTAATCACATGCGGCAAATGTAGCGACCATATCCCTTGGAGATTAATGACATATTTGAGCAATTAAACATAGTGCCAGGGCATGAGTGGTACATAGACCCAACACAGTGGGAACAAGTGTTGAATCTGCCACTTTGGGCATATGAAGAATACCTTCCGCCCAGAGACCCTATAGCGACATCAGTGTCGAGGGCAGATCTTATCTTATTATTCGCACATAGGGTCGATCCATTCATGCCAATACCTCTAGAGCCAGATCCAGATCATAGAGATCATTCAAGATGCTTGAGTAACCACACCTGTGGTAATGGAGGCAAAAACCATTTCATCAAAATGATCTCCATTGACTTAACTTCCCCCATCCACAATCCAACTGGTCCAACATAGTCATTGTATCTATACATAGATGCCATAGACTAGGATCGCGTCAATTCACCACCATCCCCATCATAGTACTAGCATTTTGATGAAATGCTTCATTTCACCCTAGGTCCAACTCAAGATATCTTCCATGCTGAGGATGAGCCTGAGGTTTTTAACGATGATCTTAACTCAACAAATGATATCTACTTGATTCCAACTCCACACTAGTTGGAGGATGGATCCCACTTGTCGATCAAGGATATGACTAACATAGACATTAGCTCAGATACTATGAATCCACAGATCATCAAGTTGGGGGTAATTCTATCCCCCGAATAGCAAGTCAACTACATTTCCCTTCTCAAAGAGAAGAAGGAGGTTTTTGCATGGTCCTACAAAGACATGTCGGGGCTAGATCTACAGGTAGTCATGCATAATCTAATGCTTGATCCGACAATCAATCCAGTTAAGCAAAAACTATGTAAGATGCACCCAACAATGGCCTTAATGATCAAATATGAATTACAAAAGTTGTTGGATGCACAGTTTGTCATCTGTGTGGATTACCCACCATGGTTGTCCAACATGGTGCCCGTCAAGAAGCTTGACGGGAGGATTCACATATGCACTGATTTTTGAGATCTAAACAAAGTGAGTCCTAAGGATGACTTCCCCTTGTCGAGCATAGATGCATTGGTAGACACTACAGTGGGTCATGAAATGCTTTCCCTCATGGCCGATTTCTCGGGATACAATCAGATTTGTATCAATCTTGAGGACCAACTAAAAACGACATTCACAATGCCTTGGGGGACATTTTGTTATAAGGTCATACCTTTTGGCCTTAAAAATGTTGGCACCACCTACCAACGTGCCATGACATACATCTTCCACGATTACATGCATAAAACTTTGGAATATTACATGGATGATTTGTTGGCCAAATCTCTTTTGTGCCTAGATCATCTCGATGACTTAAGCAAGATCCTTGATCACCTCATGGAACATAAAGTCATACTGAATCCCAAGAAGTGTGTATTTGACATCACATATGTAAAACTCTTGGGTTTCATAGTTTCAAAATGAGGCATCGAGGTGGACCCAAACAAGGTCAAGGTAATCCTTGAAATGCTTCCCCCAACAATCATCAAGTAGCTCAGAAGCCTATAGGGAAAGGTCACGTCGATCAAGCGCTTCATAGCGCAGCTATCTGACAAGTGCTGACCCATGAATAAATTATTGCACAAGGGTGTAGCATTTCACTGGGATGACGAGTGCTAGTCAGCCTTTGACGACATTAAACAATACTTAGCTTCACCACCAGTATTGGCACCACCTAGACCAAGAGTGTCATTCTACTTATACATCTCAGCTACTGAGGTGGCACTGGGTGCCATGTTAGCCTAGAAGAATGAACTGCACAAAGAACAGGATACTTACTATCCTAGTCGCACCCTGGTCAGTTATGAACTTAACTATGCATACGTTGAAAAGCTCTACTTGGCAGTGGTGTTTGCTATAAAAATCTATGCTATTACATGTTGAGCAACAAGATGTATGTTGTGTCTAAGGAGAATCCATTGCGATACATGATGAATCGTACTTATCATAGTAGCCACATGGTGAAATGAATCATGTTGTTGACAAAATTTGACAGAGTTTATTGGACAAAAATCCATCAAAGTTTAGGTCATAGCCGATCAACCAGCAGAGGCTCCTCTCGAAGATGATCAGCCTCTGGTCATAGAACTACCCGATGATTTGGTCTTCCATGTCTCAGAATCACCAGATTCTGATGCGCCTGAGTCCCAGGCTGACATAACCCTATTTTTTGATGGTTCTAAATGTGAGCAATGTGGTGGCATAGGAATAGTATTCTTCACATCGCAGGGCACTCCAATGCCTCTGTCATTTAAATTAAACTTCTTGTGCACCAACAACAATGCAGAGTATGAAGCCTTGCTCATAGGTCTTCAAACAACAATCACCATGAACATCAAATGGTTGAATATCTTTGGTGATTCATTTTTAATTGTCAACCAAGTCAAAGGGGTATTCCAATGCAAATGCCCAGTTCTGCAGGCCTACAAATCCCTTGTGGAAAAATTCCTAGAAAATCTTGAATGGTACGACATCGAGGCACTCCCTCGATCATCGAATCGTTTTGCGGACACTATGGCCTCCTTGGGGTCACTAATCCCGGAAGACATTTTTGGTGATATGATAACCATTTAAGTCAAAAAACTATCGCAATCAGCGATGGATCATGAAAGCTCTGACTTAATGCCATGAATCCACATGATCCAGATTGAACCATCCACGGATAAGTTCTCTCGAATCCATGATCATATGAACCATGCTAACTGGGGGTCCTTGTTCTCCCCCACTCCCATTAATAGCAACACAACACTATTCTTGCAAGTTATTTCCCGTTCAACTTTTGCTAGGGATGAACTTCAAGAGGGATTGGTTGTTCAGACTGTTGAAGTTTCCAATCAACAGGATTGGTATTCACCCATAAGGGATTACCTCAAGTTAGGTAACCTCCCACTTGGATTGACACAAGCCATGAAAATATCATTTAAACAAAAAGCAACAAAGTATGTCTTGTTAGGATATATTTTGTACCGTCGCAGCTACGAAGGAATCCTCCTTCATTGCTTGGACCAGCAGGAGTCCACTTGGGCAATCACCCAAGTGCACGATGGTAAGTACGATGACCACTTCAGTGGTATGGCCATCACAAAGTGCATTCTTTGCATGGGCTATTATTGGCCATCTTTAGAGCAATATTGTTGCACGTATGTGAGGAAGTGCATGAAGTTTCAACATCATGCCAATTTGACACACGTACCTTCTCAGGCCTTACAGCCGATCCAATCGATTTGGCCATTTTCATAGTGGTGCTTAGATCTAATTGAAAAGATCTCCCTTGCATCGTTAGGTCATCACACATTTATCATAATGGCCACATAGTACTTCACCAAGTGGGTGGAAGTGGTTCCGCTAACCTCTATGATTGGACCCCGCATTGTGGAGTTCATTTTACATAATATCATATGTCATTTTGGTATTCCATCCAAGATAATCTTGGATAATGGTACATCATTCAAGAACAAATACGTGTGTGCTTTGACCACAAAGTACAAAAATTCAGCATAGTTTTTTGACACCCTATTATCCGTAGGCAAATGGGCAAGTAGAGGCGTCAAACAAAACGCTAGTTTCCATCCTCAAAAAGATAGTCATAGATAGTCATAAGGATTGGCACATTCAAATCCCACTTGCCTTATGGGCTTATTGCACTAGCATTCGGATGCCCTAGGGCAACACCATTTTTGTTCGTGTATGGCTCCAAGGCAGTCATGCCTCTCGAGTTGGAAATTCCTTCCCTACGAATATCAATGCAAGAGTTCATTGATGATGACACTGCGTGGTAGGCCCGGTTAGACTAGCTTATGTTTCTTTATGAACGATGTGTTAATGCTCTCGAGCATTTACGTATCTATCAAGAGCAACTTAAGAAAGCATACAACATGAAAGTTCACCTGAGAGACTTTTAGGTTGGTGACTTGGTCTTGAAAGAGAACCAACAGAACTCTAGTTTGCCATCCCATCTAAGGGACAAGTTCACAGCAAACTGGTTAGGTCCCTATGTGATTGACAGTAAAATAGGACCTGGAACATACCGGCTAGCCTCCCTTGATGGAATCAAAGAACTAGAACCCTTGAACATTAGTCATTTGAGGCCATTCCATATCTAGAAGAGCCATAGCCTAAACAAAAAGCTCCAAGGATTCCCATAATCGCTTGGTCAACCCAAAAAGCTCCAAGGATTCCCATAATCGCTTGGTCAACCCAAAAATCCCCAAGGATTCCTGCAATCGCTTGGTCAACCTCAAAATGACCCAAAGTTGCCCATTACCCCTTTGGTCAAACCAAAAGCCCCAAGGATTCCCACAATCGCTTGGTCAAAAATAAGAAAATTCAAAAAAAATAAAATCATCAAAAATAACAAAATTTGCATCTCATTTCCATGCATGCTCAAAATCATCACAACAATAAAGAGCTCTTTTTGCATCTCATCTTCATACTCACAAAAATCAATCCATCAAAAACACAAAAATATATAGCTGCATTAGGCATCACATCCATACATTGCATATTTGTGGTAATATAGGTCAAGGCACCATAGACTGTAATTACTTGGCAAAACCATCATTTTCCACATTTCTCCATTCTATAAACCATCCATCAAAAATAAAATGCCATTAACATCTTTGTCGCCACATCATAGTCGGTTGTCTTCTAATGTATCAAGAGTTTTCGTCCTTCAGTCGCCAATAGATTTTCTAGCCACGTACTGTACAAATTCAGATAGATTTTACAAAGATAGAGTTCTACTTGGATCACACCTTATTACGTAGCATCCCAACACATGTTAAAACACATAAAAATAATTTCCAAGTTGTGTGAACGAAAGATGAAACCTGCAAAGCAATCCAGGTCACCATAAGCGAAACGGTTGTCTTGCTCATCCCCCTGTGTGAATGACCCCAAGAATGTTGAGAGTTAGCAAAAGGACAAGCATATCCACCTATAGATAAATATGGTAAGCTCCTACAACTGAATAATTCAAAGGTAATGAATGGGATTTCAAGGGTCTTGCATGAAACAAAGTTTATAAAAATTATGCATTATACATCAGCAAAGGAAATTTGGGATAAGTTGAAAGGTATATATGAGGGAGATAAAAAGGTCAAAAGGGTAAAGTTGTAAAATTACAAAAGAAAATTTGAAGGCCTAAATATGAATTATGAGGAAAACATTGTGGTATATCTACTTCGTGTAGATGAGGTTGTTTACTCTATGCAAGGACTTGCACTTAAAATTGAGGAAATAGATGTTTGTGATAATATTTTAAGGTCACTCCCAAAAAGGTATAGTGAAAATATTTTAGCTATAGAAGAGTCAAAATATATTGAACTTTTGACAAGGGATGAATTACATGAAATTCTCATAGCTTTTGAGATGAGAATAAAAAAAGAACATATTCTCCAAAAAGAAGAAACATTCAAAGCTACTAATAAGACAAAGGGTAAGAATTCATATTCAAGCAATGAGTTATCCAGTGATGAAGAAGCAAATTATGGTAGAAGGAACAAGGACTCATGAAAGTATAAAGGTACAAAATTGTTTAGATATTTTAATTGTGGTAAATATGGTCACTATGCAACTAATTATCTAGAAGCTAAAAATAGTAGTGAAGATGAGAAATGGGATCATAAGGATAGGAAAAAAGGAAAACACGAGCATCAAAAGAAAAATAGGGATGAACAAAGCAAGCAATGAAAGAAATTCTTCCAAAGGTATAATAAGAGTTTCTATGCAGACAAGGCAGGTAAGAGTTCAAGTGATAGTGATTATATGTCCTCATATAATGAAGAAGAAGAAATTCTATTTATGACAATAGAAAAAATATGTTAGAAAAATGACACAAATGATTCTCAAATGTTTTAGATGTGGTAACTTTGATCATATTTAAGATAGTTGTAAAATTAATGGATTTAGTTTAAGTGATGATGAATATGAAGATACACTTGAAGGACCAGAAGAAAGTCTACTTTTGTAATAGAATAAGAAGGAGGTACTCCTATTGAAGATAGATCATAAAGGAATGAAGATGATCCCAAAAGCAAAGAGATAGACAAAGAATTAGAGATGAGATTATTTCTGCCCTTGATGCACTAAGAAAGGTAATAAAGTAGAACTCAAAACTCAAGCATCAATTTCAAGAATGTGATCAAGAGAAAGGAAAGCTTATAGAGGATCTAACGAACTCAATAGCTAAGACAAGGTGATTCAAAGAGAAGTCAAAATCAAATATTTTTGAATGTGAAAGGTTAAAACATGAAGAAGCTTCATTAAGGAAGGAAGTGAAAGATTATAGAGATAAACTACACAGGTTTGGGAGAAGCTCAAAGAAATTGGATAAGATTATCAAGGTACAAATATCTTCAACAAACAAGACATGCCTTGGTTTTGAACAGGAACAAAGAGAACAAGGAGAGGAGTCAAACTCAAGTTCTAAAGAAGAAGAACCTTAATAAGAGGATACTATAAGAGAAAGTGAGACTTCTAAGGATGATTTGGACAATAGAAAGTTCAATAGGAGAAGTAACAATGCACAAATGAGGAACACATGGAACAGGAAACATCACATGGTAAAAGAGACTAAGAGACCAATGGGGTCAAGGCAAAATAGTTTCAATTGATGATGCTTCTCATGTCATAGGTTTGGGCACATGGATACACAGTGCAGGACACATGAAAGACAAGAATATGGAAATCTTAGAAACAGACAGCTTTTTCAAGGGTATTGCTACTCTTGTAATCAATTTGGTCACAAGGCAGTAAATTGTAAGATTCATGATAGGAATGGAAATGACTTCACTAGGAGAAACCCCAAGACATTTGCATATTTAAGAAATAACAACATTAAATGTTATAAGTGCAATAATTTTGTGCATTTAATAAAGTGGTGTAGATCATATATTCCAAAGACAATAAGGAACAAGAATATTCAGAGGAATAAGAAGGATCAGCTAAGGAAAAAGGTGGACAAAGGTAAATATCAATGTATGCTAGGAGTAGAGATAATTCCACCCCAAAATTAATTACCTAAAGAGGAGGTGGAGGAGGGGATAATATAAGAGTCTCATTATTATCCCCAAGCACCAAAGGTGAACCTTTGCCATTGATGACAAAAGGGGATATATTTGAGTTAGGGGGAGAGCATTCAGTCAAGGGGAGTAGTTTTTGAGTGGGAGCAGAACAAAAAGAGGTAAAGGAAATGGTAAAAGGTAAAAGGGTTACCATCAATGACAAAGGTGAGATAGTCAGAAATATGAGCAAGTTTTTTTGTCATTGATGTCAAGAGTTAGTTTCAGTGAGCAGTGCAAAAGGAAGGATGTCAAGAATCAGTTTTAGTAATTAGTGCAAGAGAAATATTGCTTCTAGGCCTAATGAAAATAATATTATAATATCTATTATTATAATATTCAAGGTGCTCATATAAGGTCTAAAGGAGTAATAGGAAGGCCTAAGAAAATAATATTATAATATTTTATTATAATATTAAAGGTCTAATGGTAAGACCTAAATTTATTAAATTAATTATAAATTAATTATAATAATTTCATTATAAGTTAATTTAATTAAATTTAATGTTATTAAATTAATTATAATATTTTCATTATAAATTAATTTATAACTTAATTTAATTAACCCTAAGGTTAGGGTTATAAGGGCAAAGGATTAATCAAAGCATCGACGTCATACGAATTTTCCCCCTCCGCCAATGTTGTGAAGCACATTGAAAACATTATAAATAAGCCAAAGTTTTTGGCTAGAAGGCATCCATGCAATTAAGTGTAATGCATCCAAAGAAATCGAGTGCCAAAGGAAGAAGCAATTCACATGTGTTTTAAAATAAGATCGGGTGAAGTGTAAGGACAAGGTGAAATGGAGCGCAAATCCTATTCCGATGTGCCAAGTAGCATAGGTGGTAGCCAAGGGATGTGGTAGAACGTAAGTGGAATGTGAGGTTAGGAGTTTTATCCTTGCAGATGTCTTTTTTTTGAAGGAAAAGATCTTTGGTTTTATTCTAAGTTGGAAGGTAGAGTTGAAAAGTAAAAGGGAGCATTTTTATTCCACGTAAGGGCACGTAGCCCAAGTGGTGGATGGCTAGGCACTTAGAGAGGAAATATGAGATGCTTGAATATTGCAAGCACGTTTTTCTAAGGAAGGCTTTCGAATAAGGTATGAGCTCATGATTTAATTTTTAAAGGTTTTGAAGTACGTAAATTACGTGAAGACATTGCATAGAGTTTTAAAGGTGGTTTGCAAGGTAGTTAAGAGGGAGATAAAAGGGAAAGTAAAGATATAATATTGTGTTTAAATTTTTGGTGGTTAAATTTTATAAAAGGAGTAATAAGGTATGCCAAGGGTGTTATATGTTATATGTTGAAATAAAGTCATATTGTGAAAATTATTTTGAAAGGAGAAATAAGGAATAGTTGAGATTTAATATTTTGGCATGGTGAAATATTTTTGAAGGAAAATATTGAGGATAGATTATTGATATCTAACCATTGAGATTATCAAATAGGGTGATTGTGATTAAGACAAGTTTTGAGATCATTTATCCTTCAAACAAAAGGTATGGGCACATATTCCTTGTGAGTGAAATATTTTTGGATTGAATGTTATGAATGCTAATTTGGAGTGAAAAAAGTTTGTTTGATATGCATTACTGAGTACGCTTTCATGTGCATGATTGGTAATTTTTTATGAGAACATTTGAGTGAGAAATTGAGAACTATATTGAACTAGGGTTTGAGAAATATCACGAGTATCATTGTTATGTGAGATTGTTTGATAAGCATTGTTGGAAATATTTGAGTAAACTTTAATGTACTTGATTAGGGTTTGTTAAAAAAACCATGAGTATCATTTTTATGTGAATTTGGAATCATCTTGATTCAAGTTTGAGTTCCATAGTGTGAGTTGTTGAAAGCATTGTGAAACACTTGTTTAGGTTTTATAAGAAATTTGTGTTTCATTGAGTGATTGGTTGAGTGAAGTTGATTAAGCATAATTGATTGAAAGGATTGGAGTGATAGTTCAAGTTCTATGAAAGAATTTTTTCTTTACTAATTTTAGAAAGATATTAAAAGTGTTTGGGTGTGAAACATATTAAGTATCTTATGATTCTCTATATGTTTCTATGGTTAAATTCTGAGTGAAATTTATTTGTGAGATTGAAGTGGTTTTTGGAAGATATTAAATTGAGTTTTATGAGTATTCGTGAGTGTAAAACATATTGAGTCTCTAAGCATTCTCTATATATTTCTGAAGTCAAAAAGATTCGGTGTGAAACTATTTTGAGGGATTGAAGAGGTTTTCTATGATAGATTGTGTTAAGTTTTATATATAATTTTGCGATTTATTTGAATAAGATTTAGTGAAAGTTAGTGAGATGATTTGAGTAAGTCATAGAGTGGACTTAAGGATAGATTTGAGGAAGCTTTTGTGAAAGCTTAAGGACATATTTATGTGATATTTTGTGGAAGCTTAAAATTAGTTTATACAAGTTCTAGTGAGGACTTGTTGAGCAGATTTGAGGTAAGTCTTGGTGAATACTTGTGGATAGATTAGTGTGAGATTTTGTGGAAGCTTACAATGCAGATTTGAGGCAAGTCTTGGTGAAGACTTGTGGAAATATTAGTGTGAGATTTTTTGGAAGATTACAATGCATATTTGAGGCAAGTCTTGGTGAAGACTTATGGAAAAATTAGTGTGAGCTTATTATGGAAGCTTACAATTCTGATTTGAGGTAAGTCTTGGTGAAGACTTGAGAGCAGTTAAAGCAAGTTATAGAAAGGACTTGTGGATAGATTTGAGACAAGTCTTTGAGAAGACTTTACGGTAGATTTGATTGATTTATTTGTTCAAGCTTTGTGTTAAGGATTGGGGTAGATCTAGCATAGTTGATTAGTGATTGGATCAAGCTTTGTGTTAATGCTTGAGGAAATATTTGAGCATAAAGTTTGGTGCATATTTGAGGATAGGTTTGTGCAAGATCAGAGACAGATATTGAGCAGATTTGTGCTAGATTTAAGGACTGTGTTTAGTGCATATTTGAGATAGATATTGAGCATATTTGTGCTAGATCAAAGGAATATGTTTAGTGCATATTTGAGACAAATATTGAGTAGATTTGTGCTAGATCGAAGGATTGTGTTTAGTGCATATTTGAGATAGAGATTGAGTAGATTTGTGCTAGATTAGATATCATTTTTTGAGAGAGCAGGTGACAAATTAGCAAGTTAAATTGGAATTTGTTGCTACAAAGGAACATATTGCAAATATATTTACTAAGCCACTTCCAAAGAAAAATTTTAAGTATCTTAGAGAAACGTTGGGAGTAGTCTTACTCCCATCCCAAACTTAATAACCTCAAGGAAATAAGGTGGTGAGGAGGCTAATCTAAGAATCTTATATTTAGCCCCAAAGGAGCCTTTTTCCATTGATGTCAAAGGGGAAGAGAATTCAGTGAGGGGGAGCAACTTATAAGGGGGAGTAGATATAGAATCTAGTTGTAAGAATTTTTTTTTTTAAAAAGGGTTGCCATCAATGACAAATGGGGATATTGTTGGAAATATTAGGTATATTAGTTGTCATCGATGTCAAAGGAAAAATGGTTGAGATTTATCCTCAAGGTAGACATATTGATGTCAAAATTTATGATAGTCATCAAGGCAAAAATATTCTCCATGGTTGAGTTTACAAGAAAAAGAAAAAGGTTTAAAGTTGATTTTACTTCTATTACTTGAAAAATATTTATTAGACCACCAAGGTCCAAAGGTTTAAGGTTTATAATATTTAAATTTAAAAATATTTAAATATTCTAAAAAGAAAAATAGGTTTGAGTGTCAAATCATGGAAGGTATTTGAAAATGAGTAAAAACAATATCAAATTTTGAGCATCGATGTCATGGCAAGAGGAAGACAAAATTCATATAAATAAAGTTTCAAAACCTTTGCAAAGCCAAGATCGGGGGATGAATTTTCAAAATCCACTCATTCTTGGAAATGACAAATCACAGAAGAAGAGGAGCATGTTTTTTACAAAAGGGACAACAAGGATAAAGATGAAAGGTTGCACGATTTAGTTCCAACTGGAAGGCTAGTGTAGCTGGTCACTAGGGCAGTGCTAAGATGTTGTGCAAGAGGTGATCGCTGGTTCGAATCACGTGGAGGATAGTTTTGATGGTAGAGATAGTTTTTTTATTGGCATCATAAGAAGAAGTTTAAAATCATGTTTGTGTATCATTGTTGCTACTGCTAGAGGCAACCCAGATGGATGCCTAGCAAGCACTAGGGTGTCGTGGAGAAGGAGGTCTTAGGGTCAATTTCTACGAGTGATCATGGGCTCATGAAAGGTATGAATTTTTTATTAAAAATTAAGTGGTTAAGGTGTTTTGTTCATTGTGCATGATTGAATATTTTTGAGGGTAAAATATTTTAATTTGATATTTTAGTTAGAGGGAGCCATAAGGTGTAACAAAGGATATTTTATATTGTAATTTGAAATTCAATTTAGGAGTAATAAGGTGTTAAAAGAGTATTTGATATTGTAAAATTAACATGAAATAAATTTGAAGGTTGTGATATGTATTTTCATATAGTAGGAATAAGGTGTATTTGTGAGCATTGATTTTTTTATTATTGAAAAGAAATTTGAGGGCTTTTACAAGTATTATTTTCAGGTATTTTTGGGTGCATATTTTGAAATAATTTCTAATGAGGATGAATTGAAAAAAAAGTTTTTGACTAACCTATTTTGAAAGAGGCACAAGAAAGGGAATTTATTTTTGAGACAGGATTTAAGGGCACATATTTCATCAAATCAAGTTAAGAGTTATGCTGATATTATCCCTTCCTTAGGGATTTTGGTTGAGAAAATATTTTTGAATCATAAGGTGGAGAAATAAGTATTATGTATGTGCATTGTTTGAAATACGTGAGTAGGGTTTAAGAACAATTGTGCTTCATTATTGAAGGAATTGGAAACAAATGTGCTAGATTTTGAGAGCATTTTTGTACATGAGCTTTGATTTGTATTGGGATAAATTTGCAAAGGTTATGGGGAAATTTTTTGAAGTAAATTATGCATTGGATTTGAGTAATTTTTGGAAAGAGTATATTGTGAAATTATCTTGCATATCATTTTTTATATCATTGTGTATTGGGAGAATATGTCTCAAATACTTTGATTAAATAAATCAATTTGAGCATGTGATATGAGTAGTTTTTGAGCATGAATTAGAGAAAATTTGAGTAGGTTTTTTGAGCATATTTGAGTAGGTTTTTTGATCAAATTTGAGCAGATTTGATGAGCATATTTGAGTAAGTTTGATTAGCAGATTTGAGCAAAGTTGAGAGTAGTTTTTGGAGTAGATTTGAGCAACCCTTGAGTGAATTCTTGAAGTATATTTGAGAAGAGTTGAGAGACAAATTTAGAGATAAAATTATTGAGGGAATTGAGGTCTCCTATGGATAGAGGTACATGAACTTGAGCATAGGGGATTGGTGTCGCCTTTGGACAGATGTGCATAAATATTGTAATAGGGAATTGGTTCCCAAGATATTTATTGAGAAAATTTATAATAAATATTTTATCTGTGGATGTAACCCACATTGGATGAACCACATTAAATTTGTAACACATGATTTATGTATTTATTTATTATTTATATTGATGATATTGGTTAATACTGCATTGGAAGGTTATTGCAAATTAATAACATTGGAAAATATTGAATTGGAAAGAAAATTAAAATTTTGTCTTATATTGTTCACCCCCCATCTCAGTATAATATTATATTATTCAAAAATACATTCATCCATGACAAGAATCCATAAAATCATCATTAAAGTAAACATAAGTATTGCATACATCTAATAAAGCAATAAGGAAACACATGATGACAATAGAAAAACTTACACACACACACACACACACATATATGTATGTGTGTGTGGAAAAAAATATACATCATAATAAAAAAATACCCATAGGCTACAATCAAGTGGATACTCACACCTCACACTCCCAAAATCCAAAAACGACCATAGTCTCAAAAGACATGGTCATGCAGGACAGGCACCATGAATCTCATTGCAACCCTCAATCGACACTCATTGAGAGCTCCCAAATATGCTCTCCCTAGCCTTATATGCTCTCCTCATGGATCTAGGTGTTCCCATCCTCACCAATGACTACCCTGTACCACTCCTACTCTATTGGTACCCAATAGCAAAAAAGTGAGCTGGTAAGCACTCTCTAAGATGTGCTATCTCATCCTCCAAATATTGTGTGTATTTTGTATCCTCTCAATGATGATCCTAGTAGTCACTCAGTAAGTTTTGGAGCTATGTCACCTTCTCCCATAGCTTGGCTAGCTCACCACTGCTAGGTGCCCCATTACTCAAGCTCCCTACTCTAACCTATGACTAAATAGTAGCTAACTCTGCTACGTACCTATCAATATCTACCTATGTAGTCTACACCTATGCTTGTAGGATATACCTCTCCTCTACATACTCTCTCCACACTTGTATACCTCTAATAAACTCACCTTGTAGCTTATAAATGGTGGCATCCCATGATATAAACTATGTTTGAACTCCATGCTCATCAAAGTCATCCTAAAAATAATGATCCTACTGATCCTCCATGTCTAGGATATCCATCCACTCATCATATACCCAATGATGCACAAGTCACTCACCTAATTCTAGCTCCTCCTCATCTAGAGCCTCATCATATCCCTCATCTGGAGTATCCTTGTGATCCTCCTGTATCACTACAACTATACCACCTCCTAGAGGCCCCTCCCCCCACCACTGGTGTATCATACACTAGGAGTCATACTCTATTATGGTCCCTTTATCATCTAGATCTGAGACATATTCCATAGGATCTACTTCCTCTCCAACTACCTCAATTATAGGCCATGTAAGTGTCCCCTCATCCCCACAACATTTATAGATAACTGCCTTGCTAGGTAATCCCTAACATTGATCAAACTACCACATAACTCAAATATATGGTAAATACTATCACTCAGTCCCATGTTGACCAACTAACCATCTCCCTCATCATACATAATGAAGCTACATCTTTGCCTTAGGCCATGCTGGATAACACTTGTATGGTCTCCAAGTGACCTCTGCCCTTAGCCATGTAAATAATTGTACATAATGATCAATTGTGTCTGCATAGGTATGGCTATGAATCCTATCCTAGTCTCACTACCATAGGATCCTATAGCTGATCTCCATATCTACAAGCTATGCTTGTGTCATCCAAGGTAGTCCTTGTGATTGATACACAATAATATTTTACCATCCCCACACCTATAGTAGAAATTTGCATCCCAATTTTTCATTCATACTACCCTAGGATGGCCATAATCTATGAAACCATACCACCATGGGATAGCCACCAAAAAACACCACAAAAACATATAGGAAAGCAAATAAAATGGTCTAAAACCACCAAAAATAGGTCAAAATTCATGAAGGATCAAGATTGAACACAAATTATTCATGGATGAATTCAAAAGTCTTTGCTTCATTTCCTAATAAGGCCATTATGGTCAGAATTCTCCATGGTAATGAGGTATTCAGTTCTATTCTACCATGAAATATCAACAAAACCATCAAAATATTAGTAAAATTGATAAATATTACGATGAGTAAAATTGAAAGAACCATAATCAAGTCATATTGGTTAAGTGACTCATTGCTTTCATCATTGGTCATGCCCTCATTGGCTTGTCACTTGATGGGGTAGTCATAATAATGAATTCATAAATAAAATAAACACTTTAACACTCAAAAGTGCAACTTGGATACATTCAAAAGAATCATTGCCAAAGATAAATTTCAAGCCTACGATGGGACAAATAATTTAGCACCAATTCAACAAAAAAAAGTCTTGGTATCATTGGAAGCCTCGAGACATGTATCCCAAAATAGGCTTATAATACAAATAAGGAACCAAGACCAAGTATACCTAAGCCCCTAAGTCTACCATTGCAGTTTGGCTAAAAGGTATACCAAAATCAATCATTCAATTATGTCAAAAGCAAGTATTTCAAGAATGTATGCTCTTTCCACAACGAAGGTATATAAAGTTGGTTAGGTTATTGAATAACCTTAATTATTTTATATTTTAGTCATCTATTTTTGCTTTACATTCTATTTCACATAATGCATCCCAAAAATGGACACCTTTAGACACTAAAATCATGTTAATCGGATTAGAATGCAATTATGCACTCTTATTGAAACCATATGGTCCCATTGGGCAACCATCAAGGGTTAAATAAGGGTCCTAACCACTTTTGGGAAGGTTTACCACACTTTTGAGAAGTTTTGGTCCATGTAGCCATGGTCGTACCAACATAGGATGGCTATAGTTCATATCCGTTCCACCCAGGGATGACCACAAGCAACAATCCTTGGGTGGGATGACCATGGCCTAGACCCCTCAAAAGTTAAGGGCAGGACAAATGAAAATAAAATTATACCATTTATCACACCCAATGACTTATGACGAATTGAGAGCCTATCTAAGCCATCACAACCTACAAATTGGTGGCCCAAATTAGAGGCCTCTTCCACCCAACACATGCCAAGCATTTTGACAAGTGACGACGGCTACCTTGCATGCCCCAACTTGCATTTTTGGTCTTGTGGACCTATTGGGCTATAAATTGGAGTGATTCCACTCAATTTTAGGGAGAGTTATTTGTAAGAATTCACCATGAAATGATACCAAGATTCACTCTCCCATTTTACCCATGTATTTGCACTTGGAATCTTCATTAATCGAAGGAGTTTCCAAGACATCCCAAAATACATATATTGATTCCAAAAACCACCCATTTATATGAGTTAGATTATCAAATTTGATGACAAAACCCCTAGGAGTGTTCTAGACTAGATCCTAAAGGAATTGGTGGTAAAATTAACCTTGTTTGGTGGTCGTCCCCACCTAGGATTGATAACAATCCCAATTGGCACACCCAGGTATGGCCATGAATTGGCATACAATTTTGAGTCAATTTTAGTGTAGATCATTTCTAAATTAGCTTAATAGACATCATACTAAAATTTGGTGAAATTTGGAGCAATTTTGGACCTTCAATTAGGATTTTTGTGATGACAATCATAATTGGAATACCTAGGGACAAACATAGATTCTTCTTGCAATTAAATTTCAATTTCTATATAAATTATTCCTAAAGTAGATAATATATATCATACTAAGTTTTGGTACAATTTAGAGTAGTTTTGCATCGTCTATTGCACTTTTTGTATTCAATATTGCATGCATTTCATTGATTTTATCTTAATTCACACATGCTATTAATCAATTTTAGTTTCTTGTGTGTAGATCCAGGTATTCCATTGTGTAAGGAAGGAGTTACAAGTTTTAACATAGATATATCATCGCATTGATATCAAAATCCTGCTCTTCAATTGTGAGTGTGAGGAAGAAATTGAAAGCATGCCCTAAGTTTCTGAAAGGATTGGATTCTTTGACATTGTAATGAGATGTATCAATTAATATCCCTCAAGGGGATGTTTTGTAACCATGTATTTGATAAATTATTTAATATAAAGAGAACCCCCATTTCTTTCACTTATTTGTCACTTATTGCTTACTTTAATGTTACTTTTGATTGCTTAAACAAAACAATAGATGCATTTCATCTCTCTTTGCTAGCTGCACTATTTGTTTTTCTCTACAATAATCAATCTCATTAAGAAGATAGTTTTTTCTTGTGGTACTAATAATTTGACTATCATTGGTGATAGCGGTAATTGTGTTGAAGAGGGGTACAAGCCTATGATGTAAAATGTTTGTTTTGACATAGAAAAGCTTATTCAAAGGATAAATATTACTTGTGATACTAACGATTTAAATATTATTGGTGAAAGTGGTGTATCTATTAAAGATGAGTATCATGATCTCATGCTCAATCTTGTTGATTGTATTGGCCATGACAAAGGCCATGTTGTCGAAGAACATATTAGTGATGAAGAATTTTGTTTCTTAAATATTGTTAGTGATAGTGGTGTTTAAGCCCATCCTGATGAAAAACATATCGATCATGGAGACATTGGATGCTTTGAAAATAACACCAAAGGCATTATCTCTAAATAAAAAATAATAATGATATAAAATGGCACAATATTGGGAAGGAATGGACAAGGTATAATAAATTTCTTAAATCAAGATGTAAGGTAAATGAATGAATTCCTTGATTATCATGGTCAAACAAGAAGTGGTGAGACCAAGTTTATGAAAATAAAAACCTTTGCAGAGGATCAAACTCCTAAAATAATTTATAGCCATTGTGGACAACCAATACATGTGATAACTAGGTTTTGGAATATACACCCCTATGAAGTTTATGGTGTAAGGAATCACTCAAAAAAATATTATGAGTACAAATATAAAATGACCAATAAAATACATGTTGACTATGGATGGATGAATATGATAGAATAAGATAAAGTGAAATAAATATTGAGTGGATTCCACAAGAGAATATTTTATTCTCTAAAGTTAACAATGATAAGATAAAGCTTAGTGGTTGAGAGAGACCATATTCATGGTTATATTTATTGAATGTAAGTTTTTCTTTCAACTGGTCTAATGATAAGACTTTTAGGGGGATTAAAAATAAGAGATGCTTAATTTCTACATCAAATTTATAGATGTGACCTAGATTATGCTTAAAATACCTATAGTAAAACATCACATGGAAGAGTCTAAATATATGGTGAAAATGCTAGAGCTAGACTCAAAGCCCAAGCTAGAGCCTAAGCCAGAGCTTAAGCTAGAGCCTAAGCCAAATCCAAAGCCCAAGATAGAGATAAGGCTATAACTCAAGTGAAATCTAAAGCTAAATACAAGGCTAGACCTAAATCTAGACCTAGTGCTAGATCTAGATCAAGAGGCAATGAAAAATATATATCTAGACGGAACATTTATTTTACAACTCTCAAAATTAAGCAACGTAGTAATTTTTGTAAAACAATATATTTTTTGCCATGATAAACACATTCAAATTTATTTTTTTTTCTATACCAAATAATTTAATAACGGGATGATTTTATATAATTATTAAACTATTTGATGTTAGATTATTAATACATTATTATTTCTACACCTCACTAGAGGTTGAGATAAGTTGAACAATTAGAGAAGAAAATGAAGCACCAAGAGTATCTTGAGATAACCAAGAGATATACAATTTTAAGTATACACACACACACACACACACACACACACACACACATATATATATCTCACTAAGAAAAGGTAGAGAAAAGGTAGTTATAATTATACAAAGTTTTAGTTAGAATTGTGGATGTTCAATTAATTTTTTAAAAGAATATTTTTTTCATAATCTTCACTAATTTAAATATTGGAAGGAATGTAATTATAGTAGACCATCATGTATGTGAAGTCTTGGATAAAAAATGTTATTTGTGTTTATGTAAAGTGTCAAAAGAGCACTAGTGTAGTGAAAATTTTAACAATTTTCTATCAAGTTATTAAAAATGAGGTTTTCAAAAATATTAATAAGAACTAGTGGGCTTCATCTAAGAGGCACAAACTTCTATGAGGTGAAATATCTATCTATCTATCTATCTATATATATATATATAGAGAGAGAGAGAGTGAGAGAAATTTAAGGATGTGTGCAATAAAAATTTGTGTTTCAAATTATATGAGGGTGAGCTTGCCTCTCTTACAAGCTATTTAATATACTTCTCAAATTTAATATCATAGGATAATTTGAATCTTGACTACTCCAAAGTTATCCATTATATCCCATACTTTGTACCTATAGCAATTCATTTGCTTATGCTTCATGATGCAATCCAATATTACTTACCTCACTATGAGCTCAAAATTCCAACTATTATTTTCTAAACTAAAACTATTTGATCTTTTGAATTCCAATAAAAACACTTCATCCTTGGAAATATTTTTATACAACTTAAGGGAAGCTTGCAATTATACTTGTATATGTTTCCTTATGGATTCATTAACACAATATTGTATACCATTTTATATTATTATCCCATGTATGTACATGGCATAAATCTCTTGTAATGATTGGAATAAATAATTAGTTGGTGTTTTTGATGATAGCATCCACATTCATCATAATCCTCCTAAAGAATATATATAATTATATCAACATCATTGAGCCTATACTTATCCAATAAGGGTTCTTTGTACAATTCAACATTTTTTCATCAATGCATCATATTATGGTCATCAAATTATTTTATATTTTTTTGCAATTATAACCAATTATCCTTTAGCTGTTATTATGTATTATCTTGTTACTTAATTTTTGAATGAGACGCTGACTCTACGAATACATCCCCTTAAAAATTCTAATATCAACAACATACATTTCAACACTAGCTATGATTTGATAAAAAAATACATATTCGAAATGGAAAATATAAATTAAAATCCAACCATTAATTATGAATAAGAATGGATTAGATTAGCATAGAGCTATTTTTTTTTATGTTGTAGTTGGAAGGGAACAAGAGTAGGATTTTTGGGAGATTATACCCACATGTCATCAATATGCCTCACCTCTTATTTATTTTCCCGCGGCCACCAGCTATAAAGAATTTTAAGTTTCTCAATTAGTAGGTCGTTATGCTTGTTAACTAGAGTTGGATCTCTTAATCCCAAAGGAAAGGTATTTCAGTCCCTTCATAGTCATATCATACTCTTTTTCAGAAAGACTCCTCAAAATTTGGGAACAAAGACCAAGCGCAAGACCTTGATGCGAATCTCATCAAGGTGTTTCATAAATTAAAGGTTTCCTACCCATGGAGAATCAAAGGCAAACACTGTCACAAGAATATTCTTCCTTGTTTTCCTTATCAATGAGCATGTAGATTCATTTTATAATTATAGTATTTAGTTATAATTATATATAGTTTTAGTTAGAATTGTGGATGCTCTATTACAAAAATAAATTTCTTTGAATGGGGACATGAGGATAAATAAATACATGGAAATATTTATTTAAGCAACAAATAACTTATATATATATATATATATATATATATATATATATATATATATCATTATCTAGACTTAAAATTATTTTTCTAGTTTTTAAAGTAGATTGAAAGGTAGTATCTACTTCCATTAATATTATTCAATGAATTATTTCAAAAGGATATTTTTCTCATAATATTCACTAATTTAAAAAATGGAAGCAATGTAATGATAGTATACCATCGTGTATGTGAAAGGTTGGATCAAAAATATTTTTTGTGTATATGTAAAGTGTCAAAAGAGAACTAGTGTAGTGAAGTTTTTAATAATTTTATATCAAGTTATCAATAAGGTGGTTTTCAAAAATATTAATAATAACAAGTGGGCTTCATCTAAGAGGTATAAACTTATATGAGGTGAAATATAGTTATGTATATGTATAAATAAATTATTATTAATATTTTGAATTATTTGCTAAAATCCTCATGATTAAATTAAAATCAAAGTAATAGGTTCAATAAGTGGACCACACAAGCATTTCATTCTATGTGCCATAAGACAATGCACATTGTAAGAGATTACAAAATGAAGACTATAAGAGGTTCTGATCAAAAGACAAGGCCAAAATTTAATAAATTTAGGGTATACTAGAAGATGAATTAGATTAAAGGATTTTATAATGGTATAAAAATTGAAAGGAAATGCATTCTCCATGAATCTCATATTAATTCATTCAAAGCAAACATTTAAAGAAATCAAGAAGGATGAATTAAATGAATAACTATAGTATGTAAGTTTTAAAATAAACTAAATATATAGAGTTAAGTCTCTAATGATAGAATGTGGAGTAGGTTGTATTTGAACCATGTAAATCATCTTAAATTTTATTAAATAGTATAAATTCATCTCCTTGCAATTACAAAACTTATCTCTTGGAATTTCGGATTCATGTTAGATTAAAAGGTAATATGGAGGGTTTTGCTTGTGATTTATGCTCTCTTTAGAAGTATGAATCTATTGAATCAAAGTAAATTAAGTAATAATGTGAAACATAGAATATATTGAGGAATATTAAATATTGGTGACATTTGCAAAAATAGAGGAAGATCCCAAAAATAATATCTAAAAGAAAAGAAACCTAAAGGGATATTATTTAGAAAAGCCTAAAACAAATGTAATGGAAATTAGCAAGGAGTCATGTTTATCCCATAAACAAGATTAAAAGATGTAATATTAATATATTTTTGAATATTTAAGGTATGAATGCCATCGCAAGAAGAGTTATCAAGGATTTAATGTATTTTAATAGTGCTGAATTTAATGTAATATAATATGCATTAGTGTAATATGTTAATATGAATAATTGTCTATCATGTATATTTTATGGTTTCAATTTTTTTTAATAAAGCCATAATTTAATTTGTACACTTGATGAACTAGTGAGGTTCTAACCAATTATATGTGTCAAGCCTTCTAATCATATTAGGAGTGATATTTTGAATATTATACAAATAATAGCCTTATTTATTTATGGGTTTTTGGATATTCATAGAAAATAAAATCTATTACAAATAAAGATCTAAGATTACATTAGTCTTTGTTAATCCATTCGGTGAATCTCCAAATCATTCCATTATTGAAATGATTTGCACAACAATAGATTTAACTATGTAGATAAGACTATAGTATTCATCCACATTATATATTCAATTATTATAAACACTATGATTCCCCTTAAATTAGTGTGATGGATTTACACTAATAAATGGTCCATTCACGAAGAATAAAGTACTAAAAAATCTTGGACTATGAGTATTCCACATTATCAACTATGTGAAGGCCATAGTATAAGTTGTGTATCTAGATAATATTCTTACATTAGCAAATTGTAAGTAATAGTTACCTCATTGCATAATTTTTGATAGCAAGAAAATTAATGTTTATAACTAGCCTTTTCTTTTAGAATGTGATACTACTGATAGACATTGTGTATGCAGGTATATGCATCCAATAAATGAAGTTGGTTTATGGAAAAGGTAAAGTGGAAAGTTATGATTAGATCATGAATACATGGAAGTTTTCACTTTGTATATCATATGAGTGCTCCGAAAATATTTTGCATGTTTGAGTTTGTTGTTTGGATTATGTACTTGTTGTTTGCTTCAGGTGGTAATGAAAGTACCATGCACATAGGAACCACCTTAGTGATTTATGATTTCATTGATGCTTGCTTATTTTAAATTTATTGAGAGGTTTATTTAAAAACTAAAAATGGTTAGCTTGTAATATAACATGTAATGGGAGATATCATTCACAAGATGTAGAATAATAAGAAAGAAAGTTTACGAGATGACTGAAATACGCTATAAATAGAAATGATAAAAATGAATATAATAGTAGCTATGGAGGAAATGAACACTCCATGATACAAGATATTACTCAATTAATGAGATCTGAGCTTATAGCTCACACACTCTACACTACTGTGTATCCTACACTACTACCTTGTATCCTCTATATCTATGGCCCTTTATATAGGAAGATAAGTTCCTTGGCCAACACTCTATCTAGCTATACAAGGGACACCTTGCACATTTATAGCTTGCACATTGACACTTGTGCATTTATTACATTGCATGAAGTAACTAGATAAATTTCCCCTAAAGTAATCCAATGTTCTAAGTATGTACCAAGAAAGGTACATTTACATGACCCAAATAATGTAATATTAGCTATTTCTAACACCCCTCTATATTACAATATTTGGGTACTGAATACTTTAGTCTTCAATATGGATATTCCTTTATTTTATATCTTTGAATTGGTTTTTCATATTCTGTTGCTTTGTTCTCCATGTCATGGCTTTTGATATTTTCTAGTTTATTTTTCCTTGATGTCAGGCACTTTTGATGAACAATTGTTCTCATGATTTTGCATGTCATGAGTGAATATGAATAGGTTCTTCTTATTTATTTTGTACCTATGTAAGACCTATTTCTCTACTCTTCATAAGTATCAATATTGAGGTCAAAATTAGTAGATCCATCAAAAATAAGTTCTTGAAGATAGCAATTTAAGTTTTGTAACAATATTCTTTCATGACCCTTATAGTACCTGCATTTGAAATAATAAGAAAAAATGAGTGGTTTGTCCCATAAAAATATTTGCAAGGATGAAAACTTCAATAATTTCTTTTCATGACCATACTTATTGCAATAGGTGCATAATAGAGAATATTTGATGACTTTGAAGTTTAATTTAGGGATATCATGTTTGTCTATCTCTTTAATAAAACATTCTAAACATATATGCAAAATTGAATCTATTCCATCTTCCTACTTTGGATCTCCATTGGTATTAAATTCACTAGATGAATATCCCTTTATTTCACCAAGTTTCAAACCTTTGTAATTAACACCTTTTCTCCTCGTTTTTGGTTCTCTTTTATGTAAAAATTACAACATTTTTCATGCATATTTAGATGAGGTAATAGTGATACCTTTGTTTGTAGTATGGATCCTTCTTCTTCTACATAACTATGGGATATTGATCTTCTACTGTGTGCTTGTGTTGTGTAGGTTTGTCCATCCAAGATACATGAGGAATGAGACCTTTTTAATGGCTCCTTCTACCATAGATATGAAGTGTTTTTCATACATTCTTCTTGGTTGGATTCCCTATGATATTTATACCTTTAATGGCACCTTCTATCTACTTATTTTTTATAGAAAATGTAGTACAATACCTTGTGAATAATACACTTTCTTTTGCACCATTTTTGCACTCTCTTTTTAAGTTTTTGAGGTATGATTTTGTAGCAGATTTTTGAATCCAAACATGAGGGTTTTGATGATGTCCTTTTGAGTAGACTTCTTACCCTATTTTCTTGGATATTTGAAAGTGAATCCAAGCTTTTTAAACACTATAAAATAGAAGATTTGTTTTTGTTGCACTAACCCCTAAGTTCTTTGGATTTGAGACTCACCAAGTCTTAGTATTTGAAGCTTCTTTTTGGCTAGCTTTTCTTTGTTTGTACTAATAAAGTTTGATGTCTTCTATTGGCCACTAAGAGTTGCAGGTTTTTGTTCTTTAAGAGTGCCTTTGAACACTTGATACAAACTAGATTTTATACCTTTTGTATCAATGCACAAAACTAATTTATTTTGAGAGTAATAATATATTAGCATATTGGATCCTAACTTACAGTTGAACAATGAAAATAATGAAAATATTAAATAAAATAAATCATGGTTTGAAAAAGGATCACAGTTTCACTGGTAAGAGGTCCCTCCAATGTACCAAATAAAAAAAATATATATTCTTATTCATGGATGTTATTTTCTAAAGATATATACCCTATCATTTATATCTATTCTAAGGTTATTTGTGAAAGGACATAACTTTTCATATATGAATTATAAGTAATTAAATAATAGGACTGTGTTAGTATGGAGAGTCCTAACATGTCATCCCTCTTGGAAAGAAGCTTTATCCTCAAATCTAGGACTAAGGAGACTCTTATTAAAATTGATGAAGCACATTCCAAGTAGCATTTGCATAAGTTCTTGCACAAGTTTGATGTCACCTTTCCATAGGCAAGGATATCTTGAAGGCTAAAGCTTTAGTGGTGGGTTTCTAGGAAGAATAGTAGAAGCTTCCTTAGGAGAATCATGATGATGGTGAGCATCCACTTTAGATAGTTCTTCTTGTGCATAATGAAGCAAAAATAAAGGTGCACTCACTCTTTTGCCACCTTTTTCAATTAGATTGCCTATATGATAAGAACTCACTATTGGTGAGGAACTTGTGTGTACTTTGTTTAGAGTGTATATATTGCCTTATTTGGTCACTTCATGTATCTCTACTTCATCCTTTCTTGGTGCATCGATCACTTCTTATACACTAAAATCATTGTATTAATGGCTATGATCAAATGTTTTAGTCATTTATTGCTCTTCTTCCTCATATTTACCCTTTATAGATTGACAATGATCAACTACCTTTAATAAATACAATGTTTGTGTAGCACATTTATGGTGGGGTCTAAATTTCTCATCACAAGTGTCACAAAGGTATTTCAATCTTCGTTCCTTCATCTCATCAAAGTTTATATGTTTAATTGGTAAATTTCTATTAGGCTTTGGGGTGGTGTAAGTGGTTTGTGATTTCCCCATAGGTGGTTTTCCTAACCGACATTGAATATTGATTTTATATTTAGATAATAAATCTAATCCAAAGTTCTACATTACAATGTGAGGATTAAATATTTCCACATCCTTCCTAATATTGTCCTTTAGTCCACTAACAAAGCAACTTATGAGAAACGATTCGTTTAACCCTAATATGTGATTGAAAAGCTCTTGGAACTGATTTCAATACTTACGTACAAAAGTGATTTGATGAAGTGTGGTGATATGAATCGATGAAAACATACTAGGATCATGAGATCATTCTTTATTGGCCATTTGCATAGTCGTTGTTGGAAGTTATCACTAAATTTACTGAAAATCATCACAAAAATTATCGTAAAAAGTCATCGATAAAAGTTGCTAAAAGTCGTTGACAATTTTTCTCACAATAAATTATCAAAACGTTATTTGCACTTTGGAGCAACTTTTCTTCATAAAATTTTTATAGAAAATGTTAGAATAGGTGAACATTCTCTTAAGTTCTACTAGGATAGACACATTTGAGTTTCCACTCCTCCATGTGTTAGGAGAACTCTTAGTGGTGTCTTCATCATGTTTGATGAGTTGTTGTAATCCAACAACTCTCAATGATCAACTTTGCTATTTATACAAAGTTGATCTTTGGAATAAATCAATAAGTTCTATTTTATTTCTTCAAACTCTTGTAATTCTTTGTAGATCTACTCTTGGGAATTCTAACATGGTACCAGAGCAGAATAGATTCTGCTATAATTCTCTCTTGAAGAATGTTTCACGAACTGGTTATTAATCTCATTTTTCTTTGTTATTTTAAAAGGAAAGAGGTTTTTATATATTGTAGATTAATATTAGATGCAAATTATTTTTGGATATATTTTCTTATGGTAATACTTTTTCAGTTTATCTAATTTTTTTACCATAGATGCAATTTTTTCCAAAAAAATGCTTTCATAGTATTCGCTACTCTTTATATGCAACTTGAATATCTTTTGAAAATTTGTTTCTCTGAAATTTGCTTCTTAAAGAACTCCTTCTAAACAAACACAGATTTATTTAAAATAATTAAAGACTCGCCTACGTCCCATTCTAGGTGATTTTTTGTTTTAATGCCCTCCTCATATGCATATATTTATATTTTTCTCCTTATTGACACACAGTTCGTCTGGATCCATAGCCATCCCTGTGTGCACTAAAAGAATATGAATATAAACCTATAGAAAATTTCAAAAGGCCATTTTATTTCCCCCAATCATCAACATTTTATAAATATTTTACTCCAACTATTTATAGCTCAATCAACTTCTTTAGCCTTCACTGACGTGGAGTAAGATTTGTAGCATTTTATTTGGTGGGCAATATTCTAAAAATCCTTCTTTTATTCGAAAATCAAGTTAAACTTTATCAAAAATTAATTTAGTGGATATCACTCTTTACGTCAAATAGAAAGACTCTTCATATAATTAAATAGACAAGAGTTCTATCTCTTTTGAAAAAACATGTGGTATTTTTTAAACCGTTTTTTTTCATTTGGTGCTCTTGAGGCTTAACCTATTAACGAGCACATACACTAATTATTTGCCCTTCCAACTCGATATTATTCCTGTATATTTACCCTTTGGTGTTCTAGGATATCATCGTTTATTTTGCTTTATAAACATATTACTTAAGCTTGAAATCATGCACTTCTTTGATATGAGTAACTAGTTTTAAGTATATGTTGAAGGCCCATTACTATTTGTTCCTTTTTTTTGCAAAATAAATCTTTGTTCTGCAGGTTGGTGTGGCTACTGTTGTTTACTATGCGTAAAAAAACTCTACTGGAACCTTCCTCATTGACCAAATCTATTGCTAGTTGGTGTGGCTACCATGGTTTACTCTACGTAATGAAGCTCTTCTAGCATCTTCCTCATTGAGAAACTTTTTTGCCACCATCCTCTTAGCGCTTCTCTTTTAACTCGCTGGTCTCTTGCGCCATCGCATTCTCTGCATAACATTGCTCTACTGGCACCATCCTCTCAGCACCTCCTTTTGTAGGTATCATTGTTAAATTTATTTTAATAACTTCTTATCTTCTTGGCAGTTGAAGGCTAGCGACTCTGCTGGAGAGCAAAACGTTATTTGCTCACAACATTTTTTCCCCTTGCTATTTTTTTTGTTTATCCTCACCACCTAGTAAAGGTTGTTCATTGGTGAATCAGATATGATGCCCCCTATCCTCTTTCTAACATCTCTCTCTATGCATCGTTTGGCTAGTTTATTAGTTCTCTATTTATTTTGGTTATTCTTTACATCATTGTAGGCATCCAAAAAGGAGATTACCTAAGTTTCCATACTCTCCTTAGCTCAAAATTCAAGAGTGGTAAAAATAATATATTTTGGGGGGGGTTGTTCAGGTGCCTTTTTGCATCTATCTTAGATCCGAGGGGGTTTGTCAATGCGTCCTTTATTTCACCTCATCCCAATTGCCTTTTAATTTGGTATAATTTACTTTTCTTAAAACATTAAAGAAAATTTATATATTTTTTATTTATATTATTTCTAAAAGCAAAGCTTTAAATTAATATTTAATTTTGGTATAATTTATTCTGCTTAAACACCTTAAAGAAAAATATAAATTCTTTTCTCTTTAAAGTATTTCAATAAGCAAAGCTTTATATTATACATCTCTAAATTAAATTTGATTTTCACAATTCTTTTCTATAATAGTACAATTTAAGTGAAAGAGTAATAATTCCTTTTAACTTTTCACTTCCTTAAAAGTACTTATTTTCATAAATATTTGTTTATATATCTTGCCTAGTTCAACTTTAGAATAAATTCATAAAAGATATCTATTTTATTCTTCTTTTAATTAAGAAAAATATATGTTAAAAATATTTTAACAAATATCTTTTTTCTAATGTTTTTTTAGATATCTCTTTCTTAAATTTGTAAATCTACTAAGTAAAGAATTCAAAATTTCTTTATTTCTCTAAAGAACAAATTTTTTATCTCCTCTCATCCATATTGGTAATATAATATAACTTATAGCTTTCCTCACGTAATGACGGGTTATATCTCATTTCTCAAAAAGGACACACTCACCTTTTAGAAGAAAAACAACCTGAGTTTGAAAAAGAATATGAAATATTTGTTAACAAAGGGAAAATGTATGAAACTATGGGAATTATAAGCTCTAATGTAAGTTAAAGTTTATGGTTTCACATTACAAATTGTAAATCTCCTTATGAAAGTTGGGAGAAACTAAAGACCTTGTTTGGAAAAGTAGATCAAATTAGATCAATGCAACTAGAAGAAGAATTAACAACTCCATATCATGAGGACTTCAACAATATTTTTGACTTCCTCACCAAATTCAAAGAGATACTCACTCAATACAAAGATAGTGGGAAGACTAAATCTGAAGAATAATGCATTTATCTAATCATTTCTAAACTAAATGGTGTATTTCAAATATTTGCTAGCACCTTTATATCTACCAAAGATGCTCGTGGTGCAACCTTTAAAATGCCCTCTTTAGAAGAGTTTTGTGATATACTAACTAGGGAAGAAATAAAACTTGCAAGATATGAAATCTCTTCTTCCTCCTCTTCCTCAAAAGCCTTAGTAGCCTCCACCTCTTCTAAATAAAAATTCAAAAATAAGGAAAAAAATCCCATAACTTGTACTTACTGCAAAAATAATGGTCACTTTGTAAACAAATGGTGGAAAAGATTACAACAACTAGAGGCAACTATGTGGATCAAAAGATAGAAAATAAAAATAAAATAGGGAAAGCCCTAAATTTTCAAAGGAAAACCTCCAATTCTTCCTCTAATTATTGGGTTCTATATTTTGGATCTACTCATCACATGACTGCTTTAGATGAGTCATTATCTTCTATCTCCTCTAGTTCTACATGTAGTATAGAAGTGGGTGACTCTTCCTTTATCCCAGTAAAAGTAAAGGGGGGAATAATCATTGATAGTGGCTCTATAAATAATGTTCTCTATGTTCCAAACATTGCCATCTATAAAATTTGTACTTTTGGAAAAGGAAAAATATTTCTCTTCTCTCCAATAGTAGTTGTGATAAGAGAATTTCAAAATCCCCATTCTCTCATAGCTAAAGGAGATATTGATAACAAAACTCACCTATCTCACTTCAAAGGATTCAAAAATCTAGAAAGGGCCTCCTATTTTGTGGCTCATGGAAATCTTGAAAGCAAAATTTGACATGAAAGGTTTGGTCATATTAGTTACAACTACCTAAAGGAATTGAGCACCCATGATATGGTAACAGGTTTATCCCAAGTCTCTTCTATTGATGGAGTTTGTCATGTATGTGCTCTTGGAAAGCAACATCAATATCCTTTCCACCCAAGTAGTTCTCTAAAAGCCTCATCCCCTCTAGAACTAATCCATAGTGACTTGATGTCTTTTCCTGAACCTTCTTTCAAAGGAGAAAAATATGCTTTAACCTTTACTGATGAATTTTCTAGAATAAATTGGGTATACTTCCTAAAATATAAAAGTGATGTTCTATCTCACTTTAAAGTCTTCAAAATCTTAGTTGAAAATTAGGCCTCTAGCAATATCAAGTAAATTTGCACTAATAATGGGGGGAATACTATAGTAATGAATTGTCCATATTTCTATCAAATCATGGAATCATTCATCATAATTCTATCTCCCATAATACTCAACAAAATGGCATTGTAGAAATGAAAAATCGAACATTAAAGGAAATGGAAAATTGCATGCTCCATTCAAGAGATCTTCCAAAAGTTTTTTGGAAAAAAGCTATTAATTGTTCCAATTATATTTAAAACCACACACCTCATAAATCTCTTGACCGTTTAACTCCTTAAGAAGCATGGTCTGGCTCAAAACTAGATGTTTCATTTCTCAAAAATTTTGGACGTACTGCTTGGGTACACATACCAAAGAAGAAAAGGAAAGCTCTAGATAAGAAAAGCAAAAAGCTCATCTTTGTTAGTTATTGTGAGGAAATGAGAGCATACAGGCTCCTTTATCCCTCAACTCATGAGGTCTTCTTCCATAGAAATGTCCAATTTGATGAAACATTCCCTCAAAAATATCCTCAATCCCCATCTTCCTCCATTGGGCCTTATCCTATAGTAGAACCTCAATATTATGAAGAGTCAACTCTTAAGATTAACTTGGAAATTGATAACCAAGATGAGGAACATGTAACTCCAACTCAATGTATTTCAACTCCTTCTACTCCTTCCACTATGCCAAAATGGGCCTGCACCATTGTTAAAGAAGCTACTCCCTACATCCAAAATATTCCATAAACTAGATCAACCAACCCCATAGGCACTGGTCTTATTTGTCAGTTTATTTTCGCTGATCCTCAATACTTCAAAGAAGCAACAATTATTAAATAATGGGATGAGGCTATGGAAGACAAATTTTCTCCCTTAATAAAAAATAAAACTTGGGATTTAGTTACCTTGCCTAAAGGAAGGAAGTTCATTCATTGTAAATGGATCTACAAAACAAAATATGGGTCTAATGAAGAAATAGAAAAACACAAAGCTCACATAGGAGCCAAAGGTTTTTCTCAAATTGAAGGTATTGACTATGCATAAACTTTTGATCCATTTGCTAAAATGGATTCTATTAGATTGGTTCTTGCCCTGGCTGCTTCCCAAAAGTGGTTTGTCCATCAAATGGATGTAAAAAGTGCTTTCTTACATGGGGAATTAAAATAAGAAATATTTATGGAACAACATGTTGGTTTCACTCAACTCTCCTCTCTTATTTGTACGCTAAAAAAATCTCTCTATGGCATCAAACAAGCCCCTAGAGCTTGGTATGAAAATATGGGCTCCTTCCTTCTTTAAGCAAGTTTTTCTCATTGTGATTCTAATAACACAATCTACATTTGGAGATATGAAGGAAAAATCACCATTATTGTTCTATATATTGATGATCTTATTCTCACTGGTAGTAACTTCACTCACATTCAAACTATAAAAGACTCCCTCTGTAAAAAAATTGAAATGGCTGATCTAGGTTTAGCTCATTACTTTCTTGGGATTCAAATAAGTCAAACAGATGCATGAATTTCATTATGTCAAAAAAAGTACACACTATATCTTTTTCAAAGGTTTAAAATGACATATTGCAAACATTCTCCTACCCCTTTTCAATCTGGCATAAATATTAGTACTTCCTGCTCATTCACTCTATGTGATGCAACTCTATACCATCAGCTTGTAGGAAGTCTGTTATACCTTACTCATACTCACCCATATATCTCATATGTTGTTGGCCTAATATCCAGATTATCTCATCAACCTCACGTTAGTAATTGGCAAGCAACAAAAATAATCCTCCATTACTTGCAAGGCACTACACACTTTGGGCTCTTATATAAGGGAAAATCCATGGATATCATTGGCTACACGGATTCAGATTGGTTAGGTTCAATAGAAGACATATGTTCAACCTTAGGCTATGTCTTTGCCTTGGTTTTTCACCAATAGCCTGGTTATGCAAGAAAAAACAAGCAGTAGCCTTATATTCTATAGAGGCAGAATACAAGGTAGCATTTTTAGCTTGTTAGGAAGCTCTTTGGATTCATCAAATTCTAAGATAATTTGGTTTCTCCCATGAAAAGCCTATAACTCGTTGGTGTGACAATCAGAGCATAATTCATATTACACACAATTCGGTTGAGCATCAATGCACCAAGCACATTGAGATACACATGCACTTCATACGACAACATATTAAAAATGGGAATATATACTTGGACTATATTCCAACTGAGAATCAAATTGTAGATATCCTCACCAAGTCATTTCCTTCTCCACATTACCTTTAGTTGCAAGATAAACTTGGAGTAATACAACTACATTGAAAAAGAGGTATTCCACCTCTCATTATATTGTTTGGAGAATGGTTTTTCCCTTGTGGTTTTTTTTATCATCTCCCCAACAACAAGTAGATTATAAGGATAATCTTCGCCATCCGAAGACCTGCCTCTATCTTGGATATTTTTTTATGTGATAGATGGTTTTTCTCCAAGAGGATTTTTCACCATCTATATATTGTAAATGGGTACATCATCAGGCCATGTTGTCGAGACTCATCATTATTATTGTATTAAGAGGACAATATTTACCATTCAAATACAAGCCTCTTCCTTACTTCATTTTTTATTGATGGTTTTTCCCATAATGTTTTTACCATCTCTTCAAAAAGAAGTCATTGTACATGAGTACCTCATCAGACCTTGTTTTCAGGACTCATTTGTAAATAAGCTCCTCTAGTATCACTTAAGGGGGGTTGTCAGAATAAGTGAATATTCTCTTAAGTTCTACTAGGATAGACACTTGATTTCCCACTCCCCAATGTGTCAGGAGAAATCTCAATTGTGTCTTTATCAGGTTTGATGAGTTGTTGTAATCCAATGACTCTCAATGATCAACTTTGCTATTTATACAAAGTTGATCCTTGGAATAAATAAATTAGTTCTATTTTTTTTCTTCAAACTCTTGTAATGTTTTGTAGATATACTCTTGGGAATTCTAACAGAAAAATCATCAAAAAATTATTTGTACTTCAGAGCAACGTTTTGTTAAAAATAGGTTGCAATTTTTCGTCATCAAAATTTGGTGCAATTTTTTTTTGTCAAATACTTTTTTGCAAAAATTTGCAATTCTTTTTGTCAAAATGGGATAAAATAATTGTAGATTTGGCACATAACAGTAGGATGATAGAATTTTTCTGACTGATGAAAACAACCCAAAAAATCACTAATAAAATTTAGATGGCTTGGTAATCCAGAATTTGTAACGTGTCTAGTTTTGGTTGGAAGGAGTGATAGAGTCTTTGTATAGATTGGCTAAACTTGAGTTTCTCAATTTTTGTGAAGTTATTTTGTTGTTCACTACCTATGATGATGAATTGTGAGAAATATTTTCATACTTATCACGATCGATCCTTGTTTTCTGACTATGAACCATAATGTCAAAGAGCTATAGGAATAATTTAGTATGAAGGCCCTAAATATTTTAATGATAATGTGATGATTCTAGAGTTGTTGGGATGTATGATAATTTATTTGTCATGAATTATTAGTGCCATGTATTTGATTTTAATAGGTGTAAATGTTATGCTTTTAATTGGAACAAAATTTGGATCGAGTACACCCTATAAGAATGTGAGGATGTAGGTGTAAAACGTTTGCAAACAACCTTCATGGATCAACCAACATGAATAATCGTATTCCAAACTGATACATCCCTTATGTAGTAAGGTAGTGTGATAATATTTATGATTTTTTCACACTTATAAGGCATGATAAGACCAAGTGAAATAATAGTCCATGATGGAAAGTAACAACATAGTTAGAGAAGCCTGTGCGATGATAGCAAAGACTATATAATGAAGATGACCACATGGAAAAAATTGCAGTCCTGGTTGCGGTGTGCTTTTGGAATCTTGTACAAGAATTTAAATGATGTACCTATTATTGTTAAAATAAAAAACTCATGGATATCACATCGTAATTTGCTGAAGTCTACCCTTGTAAAAAATGTAGGCTACAAATTTATCTTACAGTGAATGAATGCTCATATTTAGGGTTTATCTGAATGTTGTTTGCCTATTCATTTTTTAATGCCTGCACCTATGATCCTAAGGTTCAAATTGTTATCATTTTTATTTTATGTCTTCAAGATAAAGTTATCGAGTGTGTTGCTTGATGTTTGGTGGAATACACCACCACTCTACCATATCACATTTAATGATAATCGCTTGTAGAAATTACTTAAATTTTGAATGCTTGGATGATGATGATCCATTCTCTTGAGTTTTATTCCCTTGGATGATTGTCTAGTACCCGTACCACCTATGAACGCTGCTTGTACATTGTGCTTGATCACCCAAAATTCATTGATCTTGTTAGGAAAATAATCCACAGTAGCTAAAATCGAGATGTCACATGCCCAATATTTTCCTCTCTTTGAAATGTGTGTTATTTCAAAAAATCTACTTTTAGCTTTGACCTGATAAGGTATAAGAGGAGACTTCATTTACATCCACCGCTTTTTCCCAGCAAAGAAATTTGTAAAACAATTAGAGCCTTTGTAGAAAGATGAGAACTTCATTTAAATTGAATTCATAGTGAATTGCAAAGACGTATTGAGCTCCCAATGATTCCAAAATTGAATGCTCTAATACTAGATATTAGGATCTTGGATGCTAACTTATGTTTGAACAATGAAAATAATGAAAATACTAAATAAAATGAATCAATACTAGTAAGGGATCCCTCCAATGTATCAAATAAACAAATATATATTCTTATTCATGGATGATATTTTCTAAATATATCTACCTTATTATTTATATCTATTCTAAGGTTATTTGTGAAAGGACATAACCTTTCATATGTGAATTATAATTAAATAAATAATTAATTAAATAATAGGATTACCTAACATAATAGTGCAAATGAATCTAACAAATTCTAATTTTTAATGCACTAACAAATTACACCTTATCACTCCAATATACTCTCAAGAAAATACACTTAATCAATTCACTACAACTAATAAAGAATAATTTGAAATGAACCTTCAAATATTCTACAAATTTCTTATAAGCAATATATTAGAAGATAGTCTTATTTTTCTATCCAAAGTAGATGACAAATAATTGATAAATAGTTAAAATTTTGAAATCTAATCAACTTCTACTATGCAAATGAACCTTAGAAAGAACCTTTATTTTTGCATATTTGAAGACTATAATACAAATATCCTTTTTAAAAATTTAATATGGATTAAGGTACTTTAACTAATTTGAAATTAATCCAATTAATGAATCCACTTGCACCAATAGTTTCTTACCTTTTTTTGAAAGTTTTTGTAGCTTCTTTGCTGCTTCTGTAGAGGATGTAGATCTTGGTGTATTAGATCACTAAGTTTCTACCTTGAGTAAAATATTGTAGTTTCTTTATAGACTATTTTGAACAACTCCTTCTTCACCAAATGATGATCTCAAACTTCCTTTCATGAACCTAAGCTTTGGTGAATTTGTTCTCCTATTTTGGCATCTTCATTCTATTGTAGATTTGGAGAAGTTTGTATCTCTGAAGTGGTGTCCTCTTGCTATGGGAGTTAATATCTTTTGGATTTGACAAGCTTCTTCTATCTCCAAATTTGCTTGTTGAACTATAACATCAAGCAAGGTCTTCTCAAGATTCTAAATGTCTTGAGATCTTCACTAGCTTCCTCTTTTGCTCAAATTTTTCACTCCTTACAAAATTATCCTCCACTTGGGCATATTGTTAGATGGTGATAATTATCCCAAGTACTTCACTATTAGGGACTTCTCCTTGGTAGTGTATTTTTACATTCAGTTATTTTTTGATGATTTCTTTAGGAAGGTTATCCTAGCCTTTTAGTAGATCCTTGTCAAGACCTCACCAAGGGCTTTGATCTTACAACTTCTTTTGGTCTTCCTTGAGACATTATCTTCAAACTTCTACTTCTAGAAGTGTTGGTGGTGATATTTTCTCCTGGATAATTGATTCTACTGCTTCTAGATTTGAGCAGGATTCTCCTATTCCTCATTCTTCTTCCTTATCTGGATGTTCTTCAATGAGATATCCCCCTGATATCTTTTGCTTCATGTACTGGATTTATTTTGAAAAGGCTACTCTTCCTAACATTCTTGTAGGAAGCTTTCTCGACTCACTTTATCTCCTTTATCTACAACAAAAATATTAGTACTAAAATCTACTTTTGAATTAGGTACTCGCTTCTGGAGTTTTCTTTATGAAGGCATATGTGGCCTATTTCAATATCAAGGCTTTTATGATATTTTCAAGGATTATGTAGCCTTTTCTTTAATATCAAGGCTTTTGTGGCCTTTTCTTCAATATCAAGGCTTTTATGGCTTTTTATTCAATATCAAGGTATCTATGGCATTTTCTTTTGGATCAAGGCTTCTATGGCCTTTTATTCTAAATCAAGGATTCTATGGCATTTTTATTTTTATGAATTTATTCCATATAGAAATGGAGATATCCTATCCCCTAACTTCACCATGATTCTTTTCTAGAGGTTTCTTATGAAGTATTCTTCTTTTTACAACAACTAATCTATGCACTATGAAGCCACTATGACCTTTAGGCAATGAAGTTGAGGTCTCCTAGATTTTTTTTGTAGAAGCTATCCCAATCATCTAAGAATTAATTCCTTATAATAAAATAAACTTCAGGTAAATATTTCCATATCTCTTAGATGAGCTTCATTAGTTGATTCATCAAACTAGTGGATCAAATGTTGAGTCCTAGTCTTCATGAGTTTTCTTGTAACTCTATGAAAAGACTCTAGCCATATGCAATATCAGTATTTCTAAAACTGACATTTCATTCAGTCCTTACTTGTGGATATCCCTAATTCTATAACCTAGACTATTCTAAGAAATTTTGATGGTGACTGGTCTCATGGCACATCAGGTTGAAAAAAAAATTAGGATCAATGATAATGGTGATTTTCCTATTGATCTATCATAGTTTGATCTACCGTACCTCTGATACCACTATAATATTTTGAAACAAAATGTAATAGGATATAACATTCAAAATATGCAGAATGATAACAAAAAAAGTAAATCTACGAGATGACTGAAATATGCTATAAATAGAAATGACAAAAAATTATACAATAGTAGCTTGGAGGAAATGAGCACTTCATGATACAAGATACATCTCAATGAATGAGCTATGAGCTTATAGCTCACAAACTCTATACTATTGTGTATTCTACTCTACTACCTTATTGTATACTCTATAGCTATGACCCTTTATATAGGAAGATAAGTTCCTTGGTCAACACTCTATCTAGCTATACAAGGGACACCATGTATATTTACAGCATGCACATTGAAATTGGTACATTTATTGCATTGCATGAAGTAACTATATAAATTGTCCCCAAATTAATCTAATGTTCTATGTATGTACCAAGAAACGTACACTTATATGACCCAAATAATGTAATATTAGTTATTTCTAACAAAAACATCATTAGAGAAATTTAAAAGCAAGTTTAAAATAGATAAAGAAAAATATAAGAAGTGATGATTAAATAAATAAGTAAATATGGTTCTTATTTTATGTTTGATGAGAAATATGTTACTTTAATGAATTTAGGTGGTTTGTAGCAAGTGTGAACAGGACTTAGCTTGAAACGGCTTAGAAAAATCTAGTTTTTCTAAGCCCAGTGTGAACACACTTACCTTTTGTCGGCTAATCTTGTCGGATGGTCGGCATGATATTCTTTCTCCCTTTCCTTTATTTTCTCCTTATCCCTCCATTCTCCTTCCTCCTTTCCTGCCGTCCATTTTCCCTTATCACTCCACTCCCTTCCTCTCCCCACGCTCGCTGCCACCTCCCACTCCACTTCCTACTCCTCCGTTCTCTCTAAACTCCCCGATCTTCCTCCACCTTCCCTTCCCTCCTATTGCGCATGTTCTAAGCCTATATAAGGTTTATGTTAATGTATTTTTCAGTCTGTTAGTTTAATATATAATTTCAGCTTTAATTATTCGTGTCAATTATTTTACCTTTGGCTAATGTTAATCTAAGCTTACCTTCAACTTAGATTCACACTGGTATCAGAGCTGAGGGGGCACGGATCCCGAGGGCCGAGGTAAGGCACGAAAGCCGAAGCGCATGGATCTCGAGGAGCGGTAGAGAGGCTGTCGCATGAATCTCGAGTAGCGCATGGATCCCGAGGAGCGGCGGAGTGGCTATCGCATGGATCTCGAGGAGCACACGGATCTCGAGGAGCGGCGAAGAGGCGGTCGCATAGATCTCGAGGAGCGCATGGATCTCGAGGATCTGATTGGACGTTGATAGTAGGCTGACATGGCGGCGAGATCTAGACACATGGATCGAGGCTGACCAGGAGCCGATCGGATGCTGACGTGGTAGGCCGACGGATGTTGATGTGGCGAAGTCGATCGGATGCCGACGTGGCGTGTGCGACTAGACATTGACATGGCAGAGCTAACGTGGACGCTGACATGGTAGATTTTACATGGATGACATGGCAGAGCTCCAGCGGTGTGTGCCACGTGGCGGAGTCTGTTTGGTCGACTGATGGGCAAAAAGTTGGCGAGATCGATTGCTCGAAGGCAATCGACCTAAGAGCGTTCGTAGGCTTTGATAAAGCCTTGAAACGCTCGTAGCCCACTGAATGTGGGACTAATTTAAAAAAAAAAAATGTTTTTAGCCGACGATTTTAAATATAACCTATGTCCTCCTTTTCCCGTCCGGCTAGAGTAGTCTAGCGGTAAAGTTCCCCGCCTTGCAGAGAAGAGACCCGGGGTCGAATCCCGCCGGGGTATAAAACAAGGTTTTGTTTATTTTTTTTGTTCTTCGCCGATCGCAAGTTTTTAAGTTTGATTTGTTTACTCTGTTCTACCACCAGCAGCCACGTGGTGCAGCGGCTAAGTCTGCCGGGTAGATAGCGGAGGTTACCAGTTCGAATCCCAGTGGGGGTTTACAAAAAAAAAAAGGTTTATTTTTTTAATTAAATTTTTATTATTTGTTTTTTTTTTAAGTTTCTTTAAAAAAAATAATAATAATTTCTATATATTTTTTTATTATGTTTTTTTTAAATATCCATTTCATTTAAAAATAATAATTAAAAATATATATAGGAAATTGTTAATTTTTTTAAAAAAAGGTCTTTATTAAAACAAATTTTAGAATTTTTTTTTATAAAAATAAAAGGGTGCAAAGATATTTTGATATAAAAAGTTTTTTTTTGGCATCATACTAAGTTGTAACCCAGTTCATACGGTGTGATTCTGGGTAGATGATCCGGTCAACCGGATGCTATAATGCATTACTCTCTCTGTTGAGAAGAGAGACTCCTGATTCCTTTGACGGAAAAGTCCAGCGGTATGGACTTCATACAGTGTTTTGCCAATTAGAGAATCAAGTGATTGCTCATCTGAGGAAACCAGATTCTGGCTACGAGGCAGATTCTGAAGATAATATCTTCGGGCAAAGGATAGTTGAATCCGAGACGGTTGAAATAGTACCTGAAGGACAGTCAAGTGACAGTTATACACCTGTAGTGCCTGAAGTAGAAACAAGTGAGAGCTATACACCACGCTCTCCTGATTCAGAACCAGAAGAAGAAGAAGAAGAAGAAGAAGAAGAAGAAGAAGAAGAGGAAGAAGAACCAATGGAGGTGAAACCTGCAATTGAAGAACGAAATGTTCTTAAAAGAAGTTATGAACCAACAACAGCACCAGAAGTCATTATAATTAGTGATGACGAAGTAGACAATTTCACTTTTCCAGTTTTGGGTGATCCTCGAGAAGAAGAACGCCAAATCAGTGAGCATATTAAGAAAGCTAGATTTGATTTAAATCAGTAAATCAGTGATCTATTTTGTACTTCTTTGTACTACTTGTTTGAAGTTGCAATAAAGTTTGCTTTCTAAAATGGCTTCCAATACTAGTCTACCAATCCCTGAGTTCAATGGAGGTGATTACGAGTATTGGTCAATTAAAATGAAAACTCTTTTGATAGGCAAAGGTCTTTGGGATGTGATTGAAGAGGGATATACTGAACCTACTATTGCTGAATGGGCAGCTTTGAATGTTGCTGATAAAAGGGCTAGAAAGGAAGCACAGAAGAATAATTCTTCCGCCCTTTATCATATCCAAGCCGCCCTTGATAGAAGTATTTTCCCTAGAATAGCTTCTTTTATAACTCATTGAATCCGCTTGGAATGCTTTAAAAGAAAGTTATAGGGGTAGTGACCAAGTCAAACAAGTTAAACTACAAACCTTGAAACGAGAGTTTGAGACTCTTAAAATGCAAGAGAGTGAAAAGGTTGGTGATTACTGCGTGCATGTGAAAGCCGTAGTAGATAAGATGGTCACTTTAGGAGAAGATGTAAAGCCTGAAGTTATAGTGAAGAAAGTGTTGAGGACACTTCTTCCTAAGTGGAATTCAGTTGCCATAATTATAGAAGAATCCAAAGACCTAACTTCTCTATCTTTTGAATCCCTAATTGGCTCACTTCTCTCACATGAAGAGAGGTTACAACAAACTCCTTCCACAAGTTACGGAGGAGATGATAAAGCCTTTGCTTCACAAGAAGGCAGAGGTAGAGGCCGTGGCAGAGGACAGAATAGAGGTAGAGGCAGAAATAATCAGAGAGGTGGAACTCCTAACAGAGGAGGATTCTCAAACAGAGGTGAACAATAGAATAGAGGAGGACAACAAAATAGAGGAAAACAATCAAGCAGAGGCAAAGGAGGAGATAAGTCAAAACAATCTTGCTACAATTGTGGCAAACTTGGCCATTATGCTCGTGACTGTTGGACAAAGACTTCACAAGGAACTAGTAGCAACCAGAGCAGTCAGTTTGGAAATTTTGGAGAAGAGGAAGAGGCCACAAATCTCTTTCTCTCTTATGGTCAGGCAGATCAGAACATGAATGATACATGGATCTTGGACACTGGGTGTTCAAACCATATGAGTGGCAAAGAAGGGCTCTTTGCTACTCTAAACTCCTCATACAAATCCAACATCAAATTGGGAGATGATAAATCATTGGCAGTTGAAGGCATTGGAGCAATGGCCGTTCCAACTAAAGAAGGCGTCAAACATGTAAGTGATATCTATTACACACCCCATCTTCAACACAATATTTTAAGTGTTGGTCAAATGTTAGAAAAGAACTACAAGTTGCTTTTTGATGAGGGTAAATGCACTATTTTTGATAAAAATAACAGTAATAGAATCATTACACAAGTGCCAATGTCAAAGAATAGATTGTTTCCTTTAAAGTTTGGCCAGCCAGGGGGAGATAAGTTAGCAAATGTTGCTATTTCCAATCCAAGTGTCCTATGGCACTTGAGATATGGTCATTTGAATTCAGCTAGTTTGAAAATGCTAACTTCACAAGCGATGGTAACCGGACTTCCTAAGGTTCAGGATAGTAAGGAAGTCTGTGAAGGGTGTGCTCTTGGGAAGCATGCCAGATCAAAATTTCCTCATGGACAAGCATGGCGGGCCAGCTATCCACTCCAGCTAGTGCATACGGACATCTGTGGTCCGATGCAGACCAAGAGTCTGGGTAACAACTCTTACTTCCTACTCTTCATTGATGATTTTACTAGAATGTGCTAGATATATTTTTTGAAATATAAGGATGAAGCATTTGAATGCTTTGTCGATTTCAAAACAAGAGTTGAAAGTGAGAGTAGATATTTTGTAAAATGTCTTAGATCGGATAGGGGAGGAGAATACTCCTCTAATGAGTTCTTGAATTTCTGTAAGCAACATGGCATTAAGAGGTAGTTCACAGATGCCTACACTCCACGACAGAATGGTGTCGCAGAGAGGAAGAATCGCACCATTGTGGAGATGGCAAGGTCTATGCTTCAGACGAAGCATTTGACTAATTCATATTGGGCAGATGCAGCCAGGACCAGCGTACATATCTTGAACAGAAGTCCTACTGCAAGTTTGGAAGGACAGACACCTTACCAAGCTTGGTATGGTAAAAAGCCAAATGTTAAGTATTTTAGAGTGTTTGGCTCGCTGGCATATTCTCACATTCCCGATGAGCTAAGAAAGAAGCTCGATCCAAAGAGTCGGGCATGCATCTTTGTAGGATATTGTGAGAATACAAAAGCTTACAGACTCTACAATCCCAGGACTAGAAAGTTTGTGCTTTCCCGGGATGTGATTTTTGATGAAGGGGGAGAATGGGGTAAGCCCCAGATTTTCAGTGATGATGAATCTAGTGATGTAGGTTCTAAGCAGGTGCAACAACAGACACCACAGAAAAGTAAGCAGTCTCCTCCCAGAGATCCAGGTTCATCTTTTGATTCAACTTCTTCACCAAGTCCTTCTCCATAGAGATCAGTAAGTTCCTCACCAATGGACATCGATTCTCCATCCAGAGGTAAGAGAACTCTATAGAATCATCCATCATATCAGATGTTGGATAAGAATTTTTCAAAAAGATACACTAGGAGTCAAGCTAGTGAAATGAATTATGTTCTACAAAGATTAGAAAATATGCACTTGTATGGTGATGATGTTTCCCAAGAGGAACCTAGGGGAGATTTAGTTAACTATGCTTTGTTAACTAATACACAGCTTGAACCTTCTAGTTATGAGAAGGCTTGTACTCAAAATATTTGGCAAGATGCCATGAAAGAGGAGATCACCTCTATAAAAAACAATGACACTTGGGAGCTGGTGAAGCTTCCTAAAGGTAAGAAACGTGTTGGATGTAAGTGGGTCTACAAGACCAAGTTTAATGCTGATGGTAGCATCGAGAGGCACAAGGCGAGATTAGTTGCAAAGGGATTTACTCAGAAATATGGAATTGATTATGAAGAGACTTTTGCTCTCGTAGCCAGACAGGAAACTATCAGAACAGTTCTTGCCTTAGCTGCGCACAAGGGATGGAAAGTCCAACACATGGATGTAAAGAGTGCATTTCTAAATGGTTACTTGACAGAAGAAGTGTATGTTGAGCAACCATAGGGATTTGAAGAGAAATACAAGGAACATCTTGTTTACAAACTGAAGAAGGCTCTTTATGGCCTCAAGCAGGCATCGAGAGCTTGGTACTCATGCATTGATGGGTACTTTAAAGATTATGGGTTCATCAAAAGCAAAAATGAACCCACGCTCTACTACTTGAATCAAGGAAATGACATCCTCATAGTTTGTTTGTATGTGGATGATCTCATTTTTATGGGTAGTAACGAAAAAGTTAACATGGAGTTCAAGCACTCCATGATGCAAGAATTTGAGATGAAGGATCTTGGCTTGATGAAATACTTTCTTGGAATGGAAGTACATCAGACAGATTCAGGGATCTTCATCTGTCAACTTAAGTATGCTCGAGATATGATTCAGAAGTTTGCTATGGAGCAATGCAAATCAGTTGCAACTCCAATTGGACATGGGATCCAATTAAGCAAGGATGATGGAGCACCGAAAGTTGATGTGACCACTTTCAGAAGCATTGTTGGGAGTTTGATGTTTCTCGCCAACACCAGACTCAGACATTCAAGTATGTTGTATCTCTTGTTTCTAGATTTATGTCTAATCCATCCGAGCTGCATTTGCAGGCAGCTAAAAGGATTTTGAGATATGTGAAGGGTACATTGGATTTTGGAATCCAGTACTACAAAAGTGATACTATCAAGCTTGAAGGCTTTAGTGATAGTGATTGGGGCAGCAATATTGATGATAGAAAATCCACATCGGGTAACTATTTTAGTCTTGGTTCAGGCCTAATAACTTGGAGTTCCAAGAAGCAGATAGTAGTAGCACTATCTTCAATAGAAGCTGAGTATATAGCGGTTACTCATGCTAGTACTCAAGCTCTATGGCTCCGAAAGGTATTAGAAGAGATTGGAGAGCAACAAAGTGGTCCAACTCGAATATTCTATGACAACATCAGTGCCATTCAGTTGGCATACAATCCTGTCCACCATAGTAGATCAAAGCATTTTGATATGAAGTACCACTTCATCCGAGATATGGTGGAAACTGATATTGTTGAGCTTCACTATTGCCACACTTTGGAGAACGTCGCTGACATCTTCACCAAGGCATTGGCTAAAGCTCAATTTGTAAAGCTGAGAGACTGTATAGTCAGTTCTCTCAACTTTAAGGGGGAGAATGTAGCAAGTGTGAACAGGACTTAGCTTGAAACGGCTTAGAAAAATCTAGTTTTTCTAAGCCCAGTGTGAACACACTTACCTTTTGTCGGCTAATCTTGTCGGATGGTCGGCATGATATTCTTTCTCCCTTTCCTTTATTTTCTCCTTATCCCTCCACTCTCCTTCCTCCTTTCCTGCCGTCCATTTTCCCTTATCACTCCACTCCCTTCCTCTCCCCACGCTCGCTGCCACCTCCCACTCCACTTCCTACTCCTCCGTTCTCTCTAAACTCCCCGATCTTCCTCCACCTTCCCTTCCCTCCTATTGCGCATGTTCTAAGCCTATATAAGGTTTATGTTAATGTATTTTTTAGTCTGTTAGTTTAATATATAATTTCGGCTTTAATTATTCGTGTCAATTATTTTACCTTTGGCTAATGTTAATCTAAGCTTACCTTCAACTTAGATTCACATGGTCAAGCACATTGGTCCATGATTCCTTTAACCTCCATCCATATTTTGGTTGACAAGGAAAAAGGGAGCGGAGTGAGGGAAAATATTTTCTCATCTTGTATGTTAAAACAAAATAATAATAATTACTATTATTGTAAATTGGGAGCAAGGAGAAGAAAATAAGATGAATAACCTAGCATAGATAAAAGCTTGGTTTGCTTTACACAAGGAAATTAGGAAAGGAAGTTCTATTTTGTAGGTCAAAGTTTCTTATAGTTTACTTGTTTTCTTGCTCTTTCAAATTTTATTTTCAAAAGAAAACTTATACTAGTTTTGTGGGTGGACTATCTTGAAAAATAGTGAAGTGCTTGTTTGTGTATGAACTCCCTTGCTTAAATTATCACTTGTAAAAAAAGGTAGTGATTATGTTACATGTTTTGTTGTGAATAATATTGCTTGGTTTTAGTAGGCATGAATGCATACCCATATGAGTATTGGACTAGGAAAATGAAATATTTGAATATGTATGATTGTATCTCTATTATAATTGGGTTTTTTTTTTATAAAAGAATGTCATCTATGTGATCTGGTATATTAGGCAGTGTTGAAAACTGATTAAGGATTGATGTGATTCCATTGTGTTATTATTGTTTGATATTTGATGTTACCCATGATATTTTAGGTTGAATCAATAATTAGAAGCACAAATTTTTAAAGTGAAACCTGTAAGCTGTGTATATCTAAGTAGAATTTATGCATGAGAAATATTAGAACTTTGCATGCATGACTTAGTTGCATGTATTTTGAAAATATCCTTTTTGATCCCATATAAATAGTCAAATCACCTTGAGCAAAGTGGAGAGGTCATCTAGGATTGAGGGGCTATAGTGTGTTGGTTGTGTCAATGAAAGAGCATAATGTATTGTGATAGAAGATCAGTTGAATGAGGTAATGTTGAAGGGTTCCTTAAAAATTATACACCAATCTCGAGCAATACATACATATCAATTTATTTATATGTAACACAGTGTATTATTGTCTTTGTGACATGTTGAAGGGAAGAGCATTAACAAGCTATCTCAGTACCTAATTTTTTTGTAACAACAAACATTATCATAGTTTTTATAAATATTATAGTCTCCCTATGCCAGTTGTCTTAATAGATGCAATATTCAATTATGAGATTATTTTTATCATCGTCTTGGGTGTTTAGTAAATATGTTAAACTATTTTCAAGAATATTAAGTTGAGAGGAATTGTGTTAAAGCCTTTGCAATGCAGTATGTTAGGTCCTTAATTGCCTATAGTGTCAAATTGAAATATTGATTTTAAGTGAGAAATGAATTACCTTGAGTATAAAATTAATTATTATTTGGAAGCATGAAATAGTAAGGTTGTACTATACTAATTGGAAGTGTACCTTACTTACCTTATCTCATTGTTGTATGTCAAAAAAAAGAAACAAGTAATGGTAATACCCATCTTAGCCTTGTAAGTGAATGTACAGAATAATTAGAGTTTTTGTATAATAGGTAGCATGATGTGGCATTTTATGGAAATATGAAGCTATATTATCCGGTAAGGGTTATAATTGTTATAAGAAAGATCTTGAGCTGAGAGGTTTTAGAAAAGACCCATATGATCAAATATCCTAAAAAAAAAATCTAAATTCATCGTCCAACACTACAACTTCCTAACCCAATTTTTGATGTAAATCTGGAAGTGTTAGTTTATCGAAACTTGACCAGTAAACCAATAAAATATAGGATATTGTGCAAACCAATGCATATGGTTGGAAATATATAAAAAAATCAATGGTTATTTTTATATAAGTTGATATCATGTTTCAACCAAATGAAACTTAGAAAAGGATGGTGCATTAAGTAGTTTTTCCTTTAAAAGAAAGTAACAAAATTAATGTAATGGATATTATAGTACTATTGAATAATGTGCATTTATTTAGTTTATTTTTTTTTGTTATGACTTCGAAGAATAAATTTAAGCCTTACTAAAATATTGGTTCACAAAGGAAAACAATTGTTTTGCTTGATGCTTTTATTTAGTTAATGTTATTGCAATACTTGTGTCTATTTAAAATACTTAAAATATGAGGTCTTTGCTTTAGTATGCATTCATTAAAAATAAACCTTTAGTTATGGATTGTTTGATATTTCAAACTTAGGTCCATTGTTTGAGATCACATATCTCAATAATTTACCCTCTAGATTATGGAAAAAGGATTTATTCAAGTTTATCGAGATGCCAAACTCCTTGGCCATTCAAATACTATACACAAGTGCTCTAGAAACTTAATTCTATCTAAGTTTATGACTAATATATCATATAATTTGATGATGGTATTTTTATTATTAATTCCTTTAAAGGTGATATCCATCACTTTTTTAAGGCAACACTTGCATTGGGAATACCAAATATCATCAACTGATATATGGAAATTTTATATTTATCATGAATGATATATTATGTTGGATGCATATTTGGTTATTTTCTAAGAATACATATAACAATAAATTTATTTGTTGACCAACTATAATTAGATAATTTTATCAATTAGAGAAAATAGATAGGTGTCCTTTAATGATGTCTTCACACAATTCTAAATATTTTCTAACCAATTTCAATGGTTGAATGAGTATATTATCTTGTATTGAATGGACTTTATGTGTTCTTATCCAATTTTTATGTTATAGTCTAGCTTATACTATTAACTCTATCATATGTTAGGTATTATTCTCATTATAAAAGTTTATATCATTATAACTCCATGTAATTATTTCATCAAACACAATATATAGTTTCTTAAGGTAAAGTAGTTTTTAACATCCATGAAGCCATTGGCCATATGGGATGATTTCATTATTCAAATATTTATCCACCCTTATAATAGTATTGTATACAAAACTACCCCCTTCTATATTCAAACCTTGAATATCCTATTCAAATTTTCAATATCCTAACCACTAGCAATGTACTTATTTAATGCAATTTTTTACCTAGAAACATGATTTATTATTAGTGATATCATATGTATTATAATATAAAGGTTTTACTAATATGTTTCCTTATAGGTTTATGATTAGAATGTAATAAAACCACCAACATTATTAGACCTATTAATTATTAACAAATTGATCTTTAACTATATGAATCCATCCTTGATGTTATCATTGTATTCATTGTGATTTTCAACATGGTATACCTCCTCTACCAATAAGTTGAAAATCTACTACTCATTGTAGACCACCTACTACTCATGTTAGATAACTATTACATTATTATTGTTGCACCTCATAGTATTTTGAGAGAATCTAAATAATTAGAGAAGAGGATGAAGCACCAAGAGTCTTTTGAGACAACCTAGCAACACACCATTGTATGTAGATATATTTGTAAAGATCTCTAGTTGAGTGTGTAGTATTATTTTTTAAATTATGTAATTGGTATAAAAGTAAGGTTCAAATATTTTCAAATCAAGTGAAACACATAAAATTACAAGAAAAATTGAAGTCATTAGTGTCTTCAAGAGGTAAGTTCATTTATTTTGATATAAAGTCATTCAACCTCTATAACTTGGACTGCCATTGTGACTCATATTTTTAAATATTTTCCTCTATGACCATGATCTAATACTATTCCTTATCTCCTTCACCTTTTGTAATATTTCTTAGTTCTTCTTGGATAAAAAATTTCACATGAACTTTCTTCTATGTAATGTACAACTAGTCACTTTAAAATGTTAGAAAATGTTGTGTTAAAATCTACTTAGCTAAGGATATTACAAATTGCCAAAATAAATTCATCATATGAGAGCTATAATTTGATTTATTTATCTCTGGCCTTCATTTCACCATATTTATCTTTCAAGGTAGACTTATCTACAAAATCATTTTATTATTTTCTACTTTGCTTCTTACCCTTAGAAGCTAGTGTCTTATCCATTTTGTTATCCTCAAAAATCATTGGTAAATTGCCTTTTGAAGGTCTCCTAAAAACCCTTGCTACCAAGAGTTTGAGTGTAGGTTATTTTATCATAAGAGAAATTCACCATTGTGGATATTTCTATGTTTACAATATAAATTTAATAAAGTGTTGTTACTATTCACTTTACCATCAACATAAAAAGAATTAGAGGAAGCACTAAGGATAAGAGAAAAAATAAAGGGTTGAGAAAATTATTATTGTACAAATATAATTTTATTTCCATCAATATTAACATAATAATGCTTCTCCTATGAGGAACTAGACTCATATAATATTTCATTGATGATGGTGAATAAATATGAATCATGGTTTATATGACAATCATCATGTCAAACCCTAAGTGCATAGGTTAGTCAAAACCCTCAATAACCTCTCTTATCTATACGTCTCGTTGTTCATCCATTCTTAGATATCATAAATGGCATGGACCATCCCTTGGTTTCTTATATTATTACCCTAAACAAATTTTCTTCTAGAGCCATTTGATTCAATAGTATTAGCTCATTTCTTTGATTTTCTTTCCCTGAATAATTTGCTTCTATATCCATTCAATTTAGTAGTCTTGGTTTCTTTTTTGAGTCATAGTTTTATGGGCCACCATTGGAGGATTACACATTTCTATTCTATTTTTCTCCTTTCACTTTGGTACTTTTGTAATAGACCCACTATGACTAATGAATCAACACTTCTTAGTCACTCAAACTTGTTTTCATCATCATCAAGAGATTATGCAAGAGTCATCTCAGGTTTCAAAGCTAGAATTCATGCTCAAAATGTTGGATATGTTTTTGCCCATATTTTTTTGTAAAAGGTAAACTATTGAATGTAAAGATAATATCTTGTAGTTTTCTAAATTATTGTGTGTGAGTGCCTAAGGACAATTATCTATTGCAAGTATTACTAACCTAAATATAGACTAAAATTATGAAATCTATGGCATAAATAATCTCTCACAAAAATATTGTTTACACAAAGGTAAAATGACCAAAAAAATACATGTTGATTATGGATGGATGGATGTGATATAATAATATAAAGTAAAATAAATATTGAGTGAATTCTACAAAATAATGTTTTATTCTATAAAGAAAAAAAGGATAAGACAAAGTTTAGTGGTTGAGAGATACCATAGTGATGTTTACATTTTATCAAATATAAGTTTTTATTTGACCCGATATAATCATAAGACTTTTTAGGGAGGCTTAAAATAAGAGATGTATAATTTATACATCAAAATTTATAGATGTGACCTAAGCTATGCTCAAAATACCTATAGTAAAAAATGACGTGTAAGATTCTAAATGTGTAGTGGAAATTGCTAGAGCTAGAGCCAAAGCCCAATCCAAAACCAATTCTAGACCCTAAGCTAGAGCCAAAGCCAAATTCCAAGCTAGATCTAAGGCTAGAATTCAAGCCAAAGACAAAGCTAAATCCAAATCTAGATCCAAAGCTAGACCTAGTGCTAAGATCCAATGACAAAGCTAGATCTAATCCATAATTTTATTTTACTACACTCAAAATTAAGTGGCCTAGTATTTTTTGTATGAAAATGATTTTTTGGCTATGACAAACACCTTCAAATTTTAAATTTTTTTCTATACCAAATAATTTAATGAAGGGGTGATGTTATATAATTATTAATTTTTTTGATAAATTATTAATACACTATTATTGTTACACCTCACTAGAGGTTGAGAGAAGTTGAACAATTGGAGAAGAAGATGAAGCACCAAGAGTCTCTTGAGATAACCAAGAGACATACAATTATAAGTATATATGTATACACACTTGAGGTTGTGTGTGCAATAAATATTTATGTTTCAAATTATATGAGTTTGATATTACCTTCCTTACATGCTAATTAATCTACTTCTCAAGTTTAATCTCATAGGATATTTTGAATCTTGACTACTTCAAAGTTATTCATTATATCTCATACTTTGTTCCTATAACAATTCATTTGCTTATGCTTCATGTTGCAATCCAACATTACTTACCTCACTATAAGTTGAAACTTCCAACTATTATTTTTAAAAAAATTAACTATTTGGCCTTTTGAAGTCTAAGAAGCAACACTTTTTATACAATTGAAGAGAATATTGCAAGCATACTTCTATACATTTCCTAATGGATTCATTAACATAATATTCTATACCATTTTGTATTCTTATCCCGTACATGTACAAGGTATAAATATCTCACAGTTATTGGAATAAATCCTTATAGTAATAATATATCATCAAGGTTGTTGATGATAACATCCAAATTCATCATAATCGTCCTAAATAATACATATAAGAATATCAACATAATTGACCTTAATTATTAAATAATGGTTCTTTGTCCAACTCAATGTTTTTTCATGAATGCATCATGTTAATGTCAACAAATTCTTTTATATAGTAAAGGTACACTTTCTATATTTTTATTCTAGTAGTTTTTTGTTTGTAACATAACTTCTTATGTTTGTAGCATATCAATATATATTTTTTCTTAGATAATTTTTTTGTCCACTTACATAATGGAAGCATTGATATAACAATGAATTTTTATTTTCTTACACAACAAAAGTAATTTTTCTAATGCAAGTCATATAGTATTGTTGTTGCCTACATGTTATTATCTTCAAATGGTAGTCATAATATTTTCCTCCTAATCTAAAATTGATAAGAATATTTCTAGCTACTCATGTTGAAGAGTCATATCCCTATGATGGAGGATTCTACGTGTGGGGTTGAAGAGTTTTCTTATATTATTCTGATTATGCCACAACCTAACAATGCTATCTGTTCAATATGTATTTTTAAGTATCATACATGTTATTACAATTATAGAAAAAATCTATATATTTGCATTGGTGTTCATTACCTAGTTTGTTATAGTGTTTCTAGATGGATGATGAATTGTGTTATAAATTGATCAATTTGTTAACCTTACAATGTTGTTCTAGTCTCTTGATATGTAATGCATTTCTTATTTTTTCTACCCATAATAGTATATCCTATAACATGCTTGCCTTCTATTTTTTGTTAGTTGATTTAACAGGTCCCTCATCATTGTGTGCAAAACATATCTACCTATTTTAAATATTATCAATTATTTTCTAGTCTTGGTATGCAAGTGTTTGAAATACTATAGCTAGTAAATATATCTACTAAGTTACTAGAGGTAATGTTTAATTTGGGTGTTGGTACCATTAGAGATCATTTGAAATAGGATATAGTTACAAATGTGGAAGGAATTCTACATGCAAATTTTATGCTTTATTAATATCCTCTAAAATTACACTAGAGACCATGATAACAATTTTCCAAGTAATATAATGATCTCCCCATGATGGACTACTTATTTATATGTTTCTAATAAATCCAATTATTTTGACTTCTCATTGCATTACCTTCACATAATATATAAATTCTTATAAATCTGCAAGTTTGATGGTCATTGGAATTTTCTTTTAAACCTCAATAAATCTACTATTCAAGTCATCAATGCTTTACTAAGATAGTTTGGGTGTTGTATTAAATTAGATCAAAAGAGAGTACATATAAGTTGCTTAACCAAATGCCTTATTTTATACCTAACTAAATCTATTATTCAATTCATCAATGCTTTACTGGGAGAGTTTAGGTGTTGTATTAAATTAGATGAAAATAGAGTACATATAGATTGCCTCACCAAATGCCTTCATGAGTGCATTCATGATCATCACCAACTTGTGATAAATCCACCAATATGTCCTATATGCTATGTAGTAGTTTTTCTCCTTAAGAATAAAACCAATAGTTTAAACATTATATCCTATTGTTAGATGTTATGAATGGTCTGTTGTATTCTAAGGTGCTGAAGATGATATTTTGATATCTTATCCTTGTTAAAACTTAAGGTAGGTAACACTTTTATCATAGCTAGTAAAATGAGATTATATGCTTGTAAGTTCGTTACACTTTGGTTATCCCATCAGGGATAATTATATACTTGTTATAAAATTTATTATATGATTGAAAACATGAAATTATGTGATAGATAAAGATGTTTTATTTTTATCCATGATACTAGAGCTTGTATTTTTTTCATTGGGTTATATGGGATTGAAACAGGCCCCGCCCATATTATATCATCACCACATAGTGGTATTACAATAAATCTTGGATATTATCCATGTATCGTTTGGAAATATTCGAACTTGGGTCTCCTCCTTGAACATTGAGAAATTTAACTAGTTGAGCTAATGCCACTTGATGATACTGGGGCTTGTATTATCTAAGGCTAGTGTGATATATAAAATTTTATAGTTTATGAAGTTCTAGAGGAATTCCTAGTCTATGGGGTTTTTAAGGTCTTCAAAACATCAAGAGCAAGTTATATCTACATCCCTATGAGTGTCACATTGGTATGAAATAGATCTTATAAATTAATAAAATTACTACCTCATTAGCTTGAAACCTTAAAAATGTATACCTCTAAATATGTTTTAAATCATCATCTAAATATTTTGAGTTGATGTGCAAATATATATTTTATTGTTGTCCAACTAGACATTCTAAAAATACTTGATACTTATCTCTCTAATGGATCATCCTTCAACCTTCATAGAGGACTAAGTTCTAGTTTATTTTATATATTTTATAGAATATTTGAAATAATAAGGAAAGGATATTTATAGAAATATAAAATATTATGTAAAATTGAGATGATCTAGTTAGGTTTTATAAGATACAATGGATTTAAAATCTATTCAAACCCATGAAACACATCACATAATCCATTCTTTGAGAGTATTACAAAAAAATGAGAAGAGTTAAAATTTAATGGTGAAATATATTTTTTTCTTATTAATATTTGCAAGGTGAGAAAAAATTATACAATATAAATATTTATAACAATCAAACATGCACAAATAATATAGGAATCAACATAATTCTTATGAGTTACATTGAATTAAAATAGAAAATACAAGTTCTCAAACTTATAAAAAGATATTTATATTTATGTGTAAGCACTTATTTATAAGCAAATTATCCAATGACATAAAAAAATACTACTCATGGTCTATTTATTGTATGAAATTTCCATGTAAAATTAAATTTTAATATCAACTGATGTTTCATAACTTATTTATTAAAGGATCTTCAATTTGAGCTATAAAATATGGATGTTTCACATTGCATAAACTCATTCATTATTTCAATATTCAATTTCTCACCAAAAATCTATATGCATATCATCAAAAAATTACCTCTTGCACTAATTCTCCTATTTTGGACCTTTTTTCCTAACATGTCAACAATATTTAACTCTTATAACAATGTATTGGATGGTTTTACCACCAAAATAATATTTTAAAATAACTAATGAGAAGTTCAATGCATAAATTTAATATTTTTGGTTACATTATCAATAACCTCTTTGTATTGTTTGATCTCACTCATAGGTAGGCTAAGCTAGTCCAAATATAAATACCTTCTTCCAACATATGGTCTTGGTGGTTCTATATGGTAGACAATGAAATCATTCTATTATATTGAATGTCTAGGTTAAATTCCTAGTCATTTAGTATATATACACCTGATAAAATATATCAAATTATCTTCTTTTGCTTTATTTATGTGCTAAGTGCTAGTAACACATTTTTATCAACCATATTTGATGGGATCCTCTACTTGTGGCATTCCTTCTTTGCCCAGTTCACCAATTTATAAACCTATTAGTTGGTATTATATTATTTGATCTCATGTGGGCACCTCGATAGTGATATGGATGATAATATGATAAGCCTTGTGTGGCCTCATTTATTTTTCTTTAGCCCATGGGTAAAATTTTTACTATCTCTTAGAATTTTTTTGATTTTCTTCCACTAATCAGGAATTAGAAAACACTTGATATATCTAGAGTAATTATACTAAAAAAATATACTCGAAGGATCTCCAAGACATCGAAAGATCTCTATCTGACTGAAACCCTGGGGTGGCACCAATTTCCCACTTATTGGCTAAATTTTCTTGAAGATGGCTAAGTCAGGTGCATACCATAAGATTTAAATCCAGGCTAGAAGCCATAAAAATACTAAAGACCCAATACAAAAATACATGGCAATATGGGCTAAATACTAAAAATGACAAAACATCTACAATATCCAAAGCCCAGTAAAATATCAAAGAAGGCTGAAATAGCTAAGTTTGAGGATTACCAGAATAATTATACTCGGTCAGAACTAGGTAACATCTAAAAGACTTGGCCTTCACTAGGATAGGAAAGTGGTTAAGTCTAAAAGAGGTCAAAGCTATTAAGCCTAATAAAAACTCAGTAGTGCTGATAATATCCAATCAGGGGAATAACCAAGTCACTAGAGCATCAAAACATTTATGCCTGACCAATGGTCAATGAGATCTCGGTATTTAGTTTTGAATCTTAAAAGCCATCAAAAGGAACATGCAAAAAGAAGGTTTAGAGAATTATAAAAAACTTAGTCTTAGCCAAAATACGATCAACACTCATATGCTCATTGTATACATAAGGTGAAGATAAGTTGAGTGTAAGAGGTACTACAAGGATTTCATCTAGTTGGGGCCTGCTAGGGTTTTAAAGATTTGATGTAAGAGATTTAATGTTTGATTAAGAGGTAAAGCCATTGGGAGATATGTATGTGGTTGGAAGCTACTTGGATGAGGAATAAGCATCCCATAGGTGCATAGATGACATGACCATCATTCTCCAACAAGAAAAGAGTTCTCTCCTATGATATTTTATTGAGTAAAATTTTGTGTCAGAAGATCCTAAAAATTAAAGTCATCATGCAAAGAACAGGGTGGATGAGTAGAAAAGAGACCAAGGGACCAAATGCATCCAACAGGTGGAACATGAATTAATATTATGTTGTTACAGAACACGTAGATCAACCACATTTGGGTTGTTGGAGAAGCCATACTTCTGAAGTGGTCCAACAAGTTAGTAAAATATTTGGCATAATAGTAATCCACTTCTAGGGCAATAATATCTTTTGATAATGATAGGATTGTAAAATGTATATATATAGAAGAATGTAAAAGAAAATTTGGTTGGATCTTAGGTATTTATAATTCATATGTAAAAAAAAATTACTTACATCTTAATACCAATTGATTGTTGTCTAGCCTCTGGTTCAATTCATTTGTAGAGCATGTATGTATTGATGATCGCTTCTTTCTAACTTGAGCATATTGAATGTTTATGGTATTTTATTTTAAATATTCGATTTGTGCTTCTTCATTCACTTGTTTAGAATTGGTGGTCTCATAAGATACAATATATCAAAACCTAATATTCTATAACTGATTGTAAACTAGTTGGTCTGTTAGGTAGTTGATTGTTTAGTTATGTGATCTTTGTTCTTGTTTATATCTTGATGTTGCTTAACTTGTACCACTATAAGTTCTAGATTTAGCCTCTTTTATCTCTTTCAATATCCTTCACCCCTTGAATTTAGGCATAGTTAGATGGAACTTCAAGGAAATAGCCTCCTCCGAATATTGACCATAATAGTTTTCATGAGCTTCCCATTAAATATGTTGGTTAATATTTATGGGTTCACAAACCTTTCCATTAGATATATTCTTCAACCAATAGTTTTTGGCATGCCCAATGGGACCTAAAGGTCTCTTAGTTGGATAATTTAAGGATCAATGATATACTTGATTATTATATCTCATCAAAATTGCCTGGTGACTCTACTCAAATCTAGAAATTTGTATCATATGACCAGTTGCTTTTCATATCCAAACAAAACTTGGTGATACTCTGTTTTGGTCCACAATTTTCATCATCAGGTGAATTCCCTAAACATTGAACCTAAATATTCTAATTAGTTACCTTTTAAGTGTGCAAAGTAAGTTCACTCTATTAAAAATTGATTGAGATTCATGGTTGGTTGTCCTTCTACATTGTTCTCAAAGATCTATCTCCTAAAGGACTCAAGATTTGATGAGTAGCCTCAAACCATGTTTGTTGTGTACATTGAGGGAAGTAGATTAAAAATAAGTAATAAAACCAATTTTAGCAATTACAAAACCAATGGATCAGATTTTTTTGACTCTTTTGTGTGATATCATAATGGATATGATGTTTGGATTTTATGTTGCATGGTTTAGAATATAAATCTATGTACATAATAGTTTAGTGACTAGATTATTTTGTTTTCTTGTTTGAGCTCGATCAAAATCTTCTTGGAAAATTAAATTATATGTAGAAGTAGTTGTGAATTGATTAATATTTCTTTACTAGTTGTGGTTGGATGCTAGTATTTAAAGAAATGGTCTAGTAAACTTGTTTTTTTAAAGAGTAGAAGACTTTTGAAGCGTTATTGAGTGCCATCATGAAGGTCTAATTGGTGTATCATTTTAAAGTATCTTGCATTAAAATAAAATTTCTTATGACTGCTGAAATTTTCTATAGGTTGTGGTGATTTTGAAAACTAAATTCTATGTGAAAGGCTTAGCCAGAAGCCTTATTTGTGTTTATCTATGATGTTTGAATGTGAGAGGTTCCTTGTACCTATATAGTTTATGTAATAAAATAATTGGAATTTTAATGCTTAATATATGTAGAAGAAATATTGAATCACTGTTGCACAGGTAAGGAGACCCTTCCAATGGATTAAATAATTATATTTTTTATACTTTTATGGGTACTTTCCTACACCCTATCTAGTTATATTTTATACCTATTCTAAGGTTATGTGTGAAAGGACACAATGGTCCATATGAAATAATAAACATAAATGAGTAATTAGTTAATGATAAGGGTTAGGATAGTGAATCCTAACATGCCACCCTCCTTAAAAGCAATTTTATCCTCAAATATAAAAGTGAGAAATTTGTTGTTGGGATGGATGAAGCACTTCTCAAGTAACATTTGCTCAAATTCTTGCACTTGTTTAATATCACCTTTCCATAAGTAGGGATATCATGAAGGTTGAATCTTTGATGGGGGATTGGTAGGAAGAATAGTATGAGAAAAACAATGGTGGAGGGCAACCCTTTTGGTGCATGGAATATGATACAATGGCATGTTGGAAGTTGTAATCCTTGTACTTATTTTTGTTTCTCATCGATGGCTTGAATAGAAAATAGGTGGGCAACCATTATCTTGCCTCCTTTGAGAATAATTTTCTACATTCAATGAGAACTTATTATTTGGTAAGGGCCTAATTATAATCCTTTAAGAGTATATATTTGATTTTTTGTTATGAATTTCATCCATAGTTCCTCAAAATCCCATTGGATTATTTCAAGTGTTCGTAACAATTGCGCTCCTAAGACAATATCACATCCTCTTAATGGAAGTGCATACATGCCATTTTTCATATTGTAGTCACCCATGGTGAGCTTAATATTTTAACACTTTCCTTTGCATGCTATCCTTCCTCCATTGCCAACCATGATATCAAAACAATTACAAGGTTGTATATAGTATTTAGCTTATTTTTCTACACATGGTTTGATGAAATTATGGGTACTGCCAGAGTCAATAAGCACAATGAGGTTTTGTCATTTGAAAGACCCTAGAAATTTCATAGTTTGGGGAGAAGAATTAATGGTGAGGACATTAAAAGAAATTTCTAGTGGACCTTTAGTGCTAACATTGAGTGTATTTGTCACCACTTCTACCTCAATCTCAGTTTCTTCATTAGTTGAACTACAAGGATTAAATACATCTATAATATATAGTTTTGGTGTAATACATTTATGATTGGGTACAAATTTCTCATCACAATGATAAAAAAGGACTTTTTCTCATATTTCCTTCATTTCCTCAAAGTTGATACATTTAATTGGTAAGATTTGGTTAGGTGTGTGGGTAGTGGAAGTATTTTGTGATGTTCCAATAGGTGGTTTTCCTAGTCGACGTTGAGCATTGAATTTGTCTTCCACCAATTTATTCAAACTAATGGTCCGCATTATGGTAGTGGGATTGAACACTTGTACTTCCATTCAAATTTAGTCTTTGAAGCCACTAATGAAACAACTCTGAAAGAATGAGGTATCCAACACTGATGTATAATTCTTAAATTTTTCCAATTGAGCTTGGTATTAACACACTAAAGTGGTTTGATGAATCTTGGTAAGGGCTGCCATAAAATATTTAAATTTACTAGGGCCGAATAATACTAATAGAATTTTTGTAAAGTCTAGGCACATATGGGTGCTATTAGTTTTTTTGTACCATTAGTACCATTGGGTGGCATCATTTTCAGGGTGGAAATATGCAATACAAACCTTTTGTATCTCCAGGATCTGGTAGAGGGAGAAGTATTGGTTTACCTGATAAATACAGTTAGTGGGGTCACCTCCTTAAAATTTGAAAAAATCTAATTTACTAGACTTGGGAAGGATGGAATTTTGTGCCCCCCCAAGTGGTATCTAGTGTTTTGATCCTTCGATGGGTTGGCCAACTTGAACTAGTGTTATATTTTGATGTAGCATATCAACAGAGTGATTTTAGGTGTTAATTTTCAAGTCCATTGCTGATATTCTTTGCTTAATTTACTGTTTCATTTTTAAATTTTATTGAGAAATTTGGTCCTTCCATTGGTGAAACTCATGGTGGAATTTTTGAGAGTAAGGTCTTGTGATCTTCATCCATATGCCATTCAAGAGGAAATTTGTAAATATTCACCAAAATATAAATTGAAATTTTGAATTTTATTTTAGAGAGGTAAAATTTTTAGCACAATTTGATATATTTTGTCAAAAAAATTGGTCTTTAAAAAAATTATTTTAGCAACTTTTTCAAGACCCCTAATGGTAAATTTTTTGAATTTGCAACAACATTCTCGATTGGGAAAAACTAGACAGTGATAGGACTGTGATAAGAATGAGGACATAGGGTATGTTATATCAACGACGAGCAGGGGGAAAGTTAACAAAAGGATGAGGTGGAGAACATGAAAGGCAAAGGCATGAGGCATGAGACACAGTAGGGCAATGGATAAACATGAGGTACAATACACAAAGATGACACAAGGGGTGTAGGACATGAAGGTGACAATAAGACAAGGGTGAAGGGTGCGAACAATGAGAGCAGAGTATAATGGCCACATGGGTGCAAGCGGGAGAGGAGGCTATGTGAACACCACCAGGTGGTCACAATGCTAATAGTGTAGCTTGAAAATTTTAAATTCCCATTCTTCCTTTTATGGGAAGTATGTGGAATAATTTCTTATATCGTTTTGTTAAAAATGAATAAATGCAATGATGGTTTTAAAGGACGATCATACAAATTATTTTTTAATGATTATAGAACTTTATCAGCGATGGAAAACCTTTTAAAACCTTAGGTTTATTTTTAATATTTTATATTTTCCCCCATATTTTTATCGACCTACCATAAAATAGTGCTCCCACAATTATATGTTTTTTGTAGGCATCGTTTTAAAGCAAAATGATCTCCTTCTTTATGGAAGAATGTAGTCATTCCCAAAATAGTGACTGGGGTGATTTTTTTGGAGGTTTTAATGAGGCTATGGAGTTCTTGAGAATTCACAAGAAAATTATGATGGATGTAATATGAGCATATGATGGAGTGAATTCTACATATGTGGAGATGCAGTAGTTTTTTTGCTTCTATTATATGTATAGCACCATATAGTGGACTTGTTTATGAATAGAATAGGTGTAGGTGGAGATATAAAGTGGGGTGAATGGTTATGAAGTGACTAATTGATAACGTTGGAAAAAAGACACAAAATAGATCCTTAAACGATCGCTCTAATACCATATAATAGGTTCCTTGTATTTATCTAGTTTATGCAATGAAATAATTAGAATTTTAATACTTAAAATATGTAGAAGAAATATTGAATCACTATTTTAAAATGAATAACTATTGCACTGGAAAGGAGACCCTTCCAATGGATTAAATAATTATATTCTTTATACTTTTATGGATGCTTTCCAACACCCTATCTAGTTATATTTTATACCTTTTCTAAGGTTATGTGTGAAAGGACACAATGGTCCATATGAAATAATAAACATAAATGAGTAATTAGTTAATGATAAGGGTTAGGATAGTGAATCCTAATAGAATCCTATGGTTTCTTCCATTTGATAAGTATCTTGTAATTATTTGAAATAAATATATAAAAAAGCATTATGAAAAAATATTTGTGCATATGGTAGTTACATTTATAAAAGCATATAGCATGCATATATTATTTATGTAGGGATTATCTAATACCTATTGACCGCCATTCAAGTATTTAGTCATTTATTATGATGGTGAGAGAGGAATACTTGGATAAAACACTTAGCTAGCAATATTGTCCATCTTGTAACCAAGGAATTTTTGTTATTTTTTTTCTCTTTTAGTTCGAAGAGCAAGCTACCGATGTTGTAAGCTAATATGTCCTATACATATAAATATTTGTAATGACTAGAGATATTTTTCTTGGTTGAAAATATTAATGTTCAGAGAATGAAATATTTCCATCAATGTTATAGTCGGCAATAGATGAAATATTATTTATGGTAAATATGCTATACTGTTCAAATATAGGGAACATTGGTCATCATTTAATAAAGGCAAATGGTGAATGTCGTATATTATTTACACAATCCATACATGTTTTATTTTAATTTAGAAACTAGAATTGAACATGTATATAGAAGGTATTTTGTTAAGTTAAAAATACCGTAGTATGCAAAAATATTTGTATTCTAATTAAAGGTGTAAAATTTGAGTAAAATTTATAATTGTGTATCTTTTGCATGGTAACTTATCAAAGTTGAACTTATGTTTCTTGAATTTTTTTTTTTTGATATATAAAGTATTAAGGGGGAAAGTACGTCCCGATAATTAATGCAAAATAAATGGTGTGTAATAAGGAAGAAAAATGCTAGGATGTGGGTAATTATCAATAGAATTATTTAATACATACTTTATTGAGACTATGATAAAATAATGTTTTAGCCAGAATGGGTTGGGGTAGAAGAAAATGTCTTATATTGTGAAAATATTATAATTAGGAGAGATACATTGTTCCTCGAGAAAGTTAAAATATTAGCCACACTTACTTTAAAATTGGTTGAGAAGAAACATATTTTATTCCATTATCATTCCAATTAACCAGGGAAAACACTATCCAATGTAAAATATCATGTGGAATTCACTTTTACACCTTCTTATTTTAATAATATGAAGTAGGATTTAATATTAAATGTGATATATGTCACCTAGTGGACCAACTTTGTAGAAGCCATTCTCAAGTATGAAGAGAAAAATTTATTAGGATTACCACTAGGTGAAATACATGAGTGTTTAAAATATGTTTCCCCTTATTAAAAAAAATTAAAGGTCTAAATGAGACAACTTGGATCCTCTTAATCGTGGGCACCCAATATAAACATATTTAGATGGATGAACTAACATCTGATAATTTGTAACTATCGACCTATGACTGGATGACCACTCATTTGAATTTAAGTGATCTATATATAATGAATAGACTCATATTTTGAAAGTTGTTAAATATTTTTTCTTTTTAATGATGGTAATGGTTTCCTTTAGAAATGAACGTCTTATTTAAAAAAATAGTTACCTTTAAATATTTTATAATATGCTATTTAGTAATAATGATTTATGATAGAACATTTAGTTCATAGTGATATACATAGTTAAATATATAAATATAAATAGTTATAACCAAGTAAATGACCATAGTGAATTTTCAGGAGTATATAATTATTAAACACTAGATTAAATCTTGAGCCCCAAAGAACATATAGGACCTGGGAAAATATTATTAGGGGTAAATTTTTAAGGAGATATAAAATTTTCAATAGGTTATAAAGATACAACTTACCTATCTTTAACCAATGGTTCATTAAGAAGAATAATATTTAACTACACCAAAAATTGGTGGTTACAAGTGGTAAATATTGCGACTCAAGAATAGTTATTTTCTAGCAGAATAGGTTGGAACAAGTGACCTTGTCAAAGCTAGTAATGAGGGGTGGTATGGGATATCATCTCTAGGTCATTGGTTGGGAAGTATAGTGATAGGCCCTTGTATCATTTTGACTATGAGAAGACTAGTGTGGCTAAGATACTATTCTAGTCAATGATGATTGGTATGGGATAACTGGTCATGATCATAAATGGACAAGTATACTAAATTTAGTGTCATGGTAATGGCATAACCCTAGTTGACTATGGATGAGTGGATAATCATATAGGCACTAGGCATATGCATTCTAACCCTTTGCATGCTAAATATTGAACAAGTTGACTAGTTAGATCAAGGTTCATCATGCTAAGGGATGGATAAAGTATGCATCCATCCTCTAGGTGTTATAATACCTAAAGGATAACCCCAACCATGTTTCTACACTCATTCTAGAACAAGAGAATGATAAATGATAAGGTAGCTCCACAAAATGGCACTCTCTATAGGATTTGGTCAATCTCATCCACTTGGGGAATCATCTGCAATGATTCTTAAATCCAAATATGGTTGAATATACCTCGTACTTAAATGTGATCTTGCTTTGGGTGATAATTAAACTAGTTATCTTGAAAACTTAACCATAGGGTGAACCATGTTGTAAGTTAAAAAACAAAATTGTTACTAATGAGTTAGAATGAATGGTACAACCAGGTGAGTAGACTTGGGTTGTTACACAACAACCATACCATTGAGATACTAATGAGTCACCTACATATCAACTACCTCCATTTTACTCATAGTTGCCTTCAATCAATAATATGTACTATAACCCAAAAATATTATAGATTAAACATAATATGATATTTTTGGAGGGTTAAATATGTGGGCCTTCCATATAGAGCACATTGGTTGCATGAGGTAGGGCATAGATCAAAACAAGTTTAAAATATTTAATTTTCATGGAATAGGGTAATAAGGTGATCTAATATCCATTCTAAGGTATACATGCTCTACATTGTCTTCACATATCCCTTTTCCATTCATAAAAAAAAGTTAACATATTCCTAGAGATAGTGTTTATTTATATACCATCTTCTTGGTACAATGATTGTTGTATTCAATTTACGATATGAGCCCTCAAATTCAAACCTCCTCCTACATAGAATTGGAATATTTTTTATTTGGGATTTTATTTTAGGCAATAATTTTTCCTAGGGGGGCAAAAACATTAAAACAAAGAAAGAAAACTAGTTAATATTTTTAATAGCCAAGAAAAGAAAAGACAAAGATGAAGTGAGGTAAAGAAATAAGAGGGAGATAAAAAAGGCTTTTGTTTTAACCAAAAGATTATTTTCCAGGAGGAAAAAAAATATATTTAAAAATGAGAAAGAAAATTCGAGCTTTTGAATAGTTGAGAAAATAAAATATATACATATATAAAGAGAAACTTGAAGCTTTTCAATAGTTGACAAAAGAAAAAATATTAAACAAGATAAAGACAGAAGAGGGTGAAAAATAAAAATATAAAAGTAGGGGAAGTGAATGTAGAATAAATAATTGTATACTAGATAATCAAGCTATAATGAACCTTGTTCTAATGGAAACAACATTTTTAAGAAGACTAACTACTCTAATTTCATCACTATTAGATGTTATCATAGGGAGTTAATGGTATTGGAAGTTGTTGCATGTTAGAAATACAAAAAATACAATACATATCAGTACCTTGATATTTATAATGTACAACTATGAACATTATTATTGGTTCCTAGTTCAATATTAAAAAAATATTTAGAAAGCATTATCTATATTTAGTAAAACAATTATGAATTTTTGTGGATAGAGCCTATTTTTTTATCATTTATGATATCAAAACCCTTAATTAAGAGATCTATATTTGAGTTTGTTTTCCTATATCTTATAAAGATAAAATATTAATGGAGAAAATCGTTTAATGAGGTTTAGAATTTTTTTCTATATTAGTAAGGGGTTCAAAACTTAACAAAATGTCAAATGGGATTGTGAGGGAATTCTCATTACACATATTTTAAGAAAAAGTACTCCAAGTGACATGTAATGAAATACCAAACAAGGATGGATATGTACCACCAATAGTATGGCATGAGGATCTCAGTCAAGATAAAAAATATATAATAATATTGTAGAATGAGGATCTTGATGAAGAAGAGCAAAAAATCAAAGAAAAAAAGATGAATTAAGTGAAGTGAAAAGTTATCATACACATATTAAAAGTTGTTGAATAGATCCTATCATCTATATGATCTATAGTCTTGAAATTATTTTTAAGAAACTTATTTTAGTTCTAGAAAAAGTACATAATATTAATGGATAAAACAATTTTATAAGTAGGCTGTTAATTTTATTTTAGCCCACGACCATCATGAAGGAAATATTATATAAGGTAATATTATATTGATTCTTCATGTCTAATAAGAAGAAACTAAAGACATATGGTAAAGAATTTATGTATTTTTAAGCTCTCCAACTAATGATTTTCAATCAAAGTCCATGTTGTATGCCTGAACACAACATAATATGTAATATAATATAGTCATCTATTTTAATATGGAGCCCATATTTTATTATAAATATATTATAATTTATTGTATTAATAGTATATAGTACTCATAATGAAATAATTATCCTAAATATTCATGATAGGGATTGTAGCTAGAGACTAGAATTAATGTAGTTGCATGGGATAAATGCCACCATCATATTAGGTGATGTTGGTCATTTTGTATATAAACTATTTTAAACTATGGTATAATGTTGTTCTCGTTTTATTTATTACCTAGGGCTTACAAGTGTGATAATAGTGCATTTCAAGTAGAGAGACTATATTCATTTCTATTATTTTTGTTAAGTTATAAATCCTAGGCATTCTACATACAAAATCACTTGTATACAATTAAAAACTAAAATAAAATGAACAATTAATAATGAGTCAAAAATAGCTTATAATGTATTTCATAAATAACTTGTAAGATATTTCTTCTATTTAACCACACCTAGAATTGATATTTTCTATGTGATATAATTTATATCAATATTCATGTATTTGTTGTTGGCCACCCATTGAAATGTGTTTAAAAAAATCTTGAGCTTTATTAATGTACATTGATTTTTCTATAAGGTAGAGTACAAAAATGATATATGATTGAAAAGATTCCAAATATTTAGACCATGCAAGTTGTATTGATAACTAAAAAATAACATAAAGAGATATATTTTAAAAAAGCATATTATGGACCAAAGAATAATAATTTGGTATCTTTATATCATTTATTGAAGTAAAATATATGGACATGAATGTAACACAATTTGGTTATAATGATTCCTTTATAATTTACATGTTTGTTTAAGCCATGATTTTATCTTATTTTAGTGTAAGTAAACTAGAATTTAGATAGCAAATAATATTATATAATATAAGGGGACTAAAATTTTTGACATTCATTATCATTAGAGTTGAAAATCGATTAAAAAAATGACGACTTAGAACAAACTAGAAATATATTTTCAAAGACATTGAGCTAAGCAAAATTTATAAAATTTATAGACAAGTTGCTAGCTATAAGACACCTAAAAATGCTAAACAAAGCTACATTTTAATAGTTATTGGAGATATTATAATTATTATAAGGAACCTAACCTCAATACTATAGCTCAATCGAATTTTGGATGAGTGATATGACCAAAACAAGTTGGGTAGTCCTGGGCAAAAGCAACAAAGTGTGTTCGAAAATGTGTGAATATAGAGGCGTATTATTGCGTCTCTATTGATCCAAATGATATGAAATTTGGTTGATATATTATAGGGATTGTTAGTAATATACACTCAAAATGTTAGCTCAATAAAAGTTTGTATGAGTGAGATATGATCAAAAGAAATTGGGTAGTCCTAGAAAAATGTATATTTTGGATGTGAATTTGACAACGTAACGGTATGAAAATATTCTTATCTCTTGGATGGAATTATGGAGGGTATTTATAGGATTATGGGATTATATGGGTATGAGTATAGGTGGTATTATAGGATAGACAAGTGGTACATGTGAAAGCACGAGATTCCGGGCGAAGGAAACACTAATTGCGATGCATTCAAAATCAAATACGCTTAAGTCCTAAAAATGTAGAATGCATGAAATGAAAGAGACGCATTGAAATGAGATACAAGCAAATGGAGAAAACACAGCCCTTTTATTAAACTCTCTTGATCTCTGTTACAAAGACGCCTCCTCCCTTTTCAGGGGCTAGGAGCGTTAAAAGAATTTGATTACAATCAAGACTTAATGTTCCTTTTTCCGCGTGCCCACACTTGAGATGGGTGGGCCAAGACGATGCCGTCGCTGATGTTGATGAGTCCTTAACCTCTGCTGCTCCTCCTGCGAACAAAGAAACAACAAAGATGTCAGTAGCACCTGCTGCAAATAAGAAGTGTTTGTTCTCTAAAATTAACAAAAGATGCATGTAAATGATTAGCCAAATCGATAGACAAAATGACTCTAAATGACCTGCAAACTCGACAGAGACCGAGAAACATCACCAGAGGGCCACTGCCATTGAAACAGTCGGCCAATCTGCCTTCAACTAGAATTCGTCCCTGGGCAGGATGAATTCTGACTGCTATTCGTCCCTGGGTGGGACGAATTCTATTGTGTTGGAAAAGCCGAAGTGATACTGCTCCAATGTCGACTCTCGAGACCTCCAAAACACCTGCAAACAGAGGGGTTATGTAATTGGGGCCATTTTGGGATGACCCAGATGGTCGGATTCTCCCAATTTGGCCTCTATCCTCGGGAATTCGATATCGCCACCTGCAAGTTAGTGGGACAACAAAGCGACAAAAGGCATGATAAAATCTGATCAAAATGTTATGGAATTGAAGCTATGAGTTCACTAAATAGAATAACGTAAAATGCAACATGAACAAATAATCTAGAATGCTTTAGAATAAAACTTAGAAAATGCGGGGTGCCCAAGTGGGCCTCCCACCGTTGGCACTTGATTTCGGCGCCAATCCACTAGGGATGGGTCCAAAACCTCTTAGGATTGGGGTGTCTGCAAATTGGTGGTGTAAGGTGGTCAAATGTTGGATTTGGGTTGGATCCACGCTTCCAAAAGCCACCCAATAACCTCCCTTGCGAAAGAGATTAGTGGATGTGAGAAGGTGAATCAAAAGATGCAAATGGGTAATCAATTGGACAACACTTCGTTGCTTGAAATCGCCTCCAATCCTCCCTTTTTGGGTGAGAAAAGTCCCACATTTTATAGACCCATGGGGTCTCTTTTGAGAGGGAAGCATAAGCGCCATGTGTTGGTCATAGGTGCCATGTGGCGGTCATGTCTTCCCATGAGGGAGGGGAGTCCTCCATGACTTGGGCTTTCATAACTGCCCTTGTGACAGTCCTCTAACGGCCCATCTGCCCACCCACACACGCGTGCGAGGCAGGAGTCATCAACTGATTGTCCTTGGCTGCCACTTGGCGCCATTCTTCTTTTTGCCCGTTAAACATGGAATTCATCCCGACCAGAGACGAATTCAGAATTCGTCCCTTGGTGAGACGGATCCCAGTTTGAATTCGTCCCTGGGTGGGACGAATTGCCTGAATGTGCCAAATTGCCTCTTGACCTTACAAAATTGCTATGAAAGTGGTTAGGACCATTGTTTAACCTCTGAGGGCTGCCTTGGGGGCTGTGTTTGTCAAAGCGATCAGTGTTTGCAGTCACATAATCGGATTGGTGCTATTTTGGTGTCTATAGATGCCCCTTTTTGGGATGCACTGTGCATGGCGCAGCGCCGAGCAAAAATAGATAACCAAAGCACTAATGATTAGGGTTTCTTGGTAACCTAACCAAATTTTGATGCCCCAAGCATGGAAAGGGCATGCATTCTTGAATCCTTGCTTCTGACGAGCTAAGGAATTTGATTTCAAGTATTAACCTATTTTGGTGAGGTGTGACTTGAGCTTGGACATTGATCAGTCATGATTAGGCAAAGGGTGCAACCTTTTATCCACAGGGGAACCTTGTGTTCATGATTCATGAATGCCAAGCGTTTGATCAATTTGATTGTTGCTTGTTTATCGCCCCAAGCAGGAGCGTGATTGTCTTTGTCAATGATTCTTTGAATGCATGTCATTTTCCTTAATTGGGTGTGTGATTGTTGATTGGTGACTAAGTGTGACTACCCCCTCAAGCGACGAATCGATGAGGGAATGACCTTCGTGAGAAAAGCGACGAGTCGCTTGACCCAAGATGACTTGTGCAAGGGTGCCTTTAGATGGTTTATCGTTAAGCATGTGCAATTTTTCCAACATTTGGACCTATTTTTGGTGGGTGTTAACCCTTTTTGTGATGCCATAATGGGGTGAAAGTGTCGAAAGTCCGTCTTCCCATGGAGCGGTCCGGCTAAGATAGCCTTCTTAGGGAGTAGGAGAGTGACAATTTGAGCCCCGACATCGATTTTCTATGCCAAGAGGTTAAGTGCAAGAGCACTTGTGTCCGACAATGCTTATTGCTTTGTTTTTGTGTTGCATTTATTTTGTTTTTGTTGTTTTGATTTTTTTTTTGTTTTTTTTTTTGTTTTTTAATATTTGTGATGCCATTTGGGGATTAAATTGTCGAAAATCCGTCCTCCCGTGGAGCGGTCCGGCTATGGTAGCCTTCTTAGGGAGTAGGATAGTGACAATGTAAACCCCGACATCAATTTTTCTATGCCAAGAGGTTAAGTGCAAGAGCACTTGTCTGGCAATGTTTATTGCTTTTTGTTTGTGTTGCATTTATTTGTTGTTTTTGTTGTTTTGATTTTCTTGTTGTTTTTGAGTGGGCTTTGACCCATTTGTGATGTCATTTGGGGGTGAAATTGTCGAAAATCCGTCTTCCCGTGGAGCGGTCCGGCTATGGTAGCCTTCTTAGAGAGTAGGATAGTGACAATGTAAACCCCGACATCAATTTTTCTATGCCATGAAGGTTAAGTGCAAAGTGCACTTGTGTTCGGCAATGTTTATTGCTTTTTGTTTGTGATATTTGTTGTTTTTGTTGTTTTGATTTCTTGCTTTGTGTATATTTCATTTTGATCTTATGCATGATGGTTGATGTAGATGGATGTATGCCATGTTGATTTATTTTGATGGATGCATATGCTATGATGAATGCAAATGTTTTTGATTTATATGTGATATGCAGAGATGAAATGGATGAATGGGATTTGTGATGTTTGGCTATGGCACCATAGACTATTTAGAACTCTGTTATTTTTTTTTTAGGCGATTGTTGTGATGCATGACTTTGTATGTATACATGTGGTTTTTCTTTTCTTTTTTGTATTTTTTGATGGTATTGCAAAGATGAAAAGTAGCACAGTTGGTTTAGAAATGTAGCTAAGGTTTTCTGAGACTCGAACGGTTTTAACTCACTAGCCATGATTGTACTTTATCTTACAAGACTTTTGAACAAGGTATGAATCGAACTCATTTTTGACCAAGCTATTTCACATCCCTGTGTGTGCAATTGAGTTCATTTATGTGGTATTTGTCAGGATACCGCCAGTGCCAGATGGGCTTTCAACCGAACCTGTACTGAGGATCACCTAATTAGCTCCACTAACTCCTTTGTTGTATTTAGTTAGATTAATCTACGGTGTTATCCAGGATACCATAAGCTAGCTCATCCTTATGCAAACATTGGTCTACACATACGCAAAGTGAATGTGACAGACATATCGTCATGCGGGTAGGATACCACCATTGCCAGATAGGCTATCAACCAAACTTGTAATGAGGATCACCTAGATGGTTTTCGAATGCTGAGAATTCCAGGGATTCAGGCTCAGGATGTTTGTTGGCTGAATGATTTGAGAAAGTTGCTCGTCTATATAGTGATGAAAATCACTGTTTATTTTCTATTAATTCTTTTTGAGCAAGGATTTTGAATAGTGGTGATAACCACTATTATTTGATTTTGTATTTTGAGTATTGTGAGTTTGGGCTGGTGAGTGGCCTTGATCCTTGTGGCCTTGGGGACGACTATGCATCCTTTGCAGGGACGTGTAGTACGAATCCTTACGACGTTGGGGACCAAGGGGGTGATGGAGATTATGGAGTAAGGGCATTGATCTGTTAGGCCTTGGGGATGACTACCCATCCTGGTTAGGGGCGGATAGTACGAATCCTTACAACTTGGAGACCAAAGGTGAATGGAAAGTGTTAGGATGATGATTTGTTGGAATTTTTTTTGTGAATGGCGTTGATCCCTTTTAGGTCTTGGGGATGACTACCCATCCTTGGCAGGGACGTGTAGTACAAATCCTTACAACTTTGGGAACCAACTATGATTGGGATTTGGTAGTGGTGAAAACCACTGTATATGGAGGTGAATGAAGGGGGAAAGAGCTTGTCCTTTTGTCAATTCTCAGCATTCTGGAACCATTCGCATGGGGGGATGAGCAAGATAACCGTTTCGCTTATGGTGACCTGGATTACTGTGCAGGTTTCATCTTTCATTCACACAACTTGGGAATTTTTATGTGTTTTAATTTGTGTTGGGATGTTACGTAACAAGGTGTATTTCAAGTGTAACTCTACCTTCGTAAAATCTGTTCGACTTGATACATTACATGGCTAAAGAGCAAAATGATGACTGAATCACGAAAACTCTTGATACATTAAAAGACCACTGACTCTAGTGTGGTAAAAAGCAATGCATGGTGTTTTTGTTGTTTTTGTAAAATGGAGCAATGTGGAACAAGATGGACTAGCAGAGCAATTACAGCCTATGGTGCCTTTGACCTGTACGACCACAAATATGCAATGTATGGATGCAATGCTTTAATGCAGCTATATATTTTTGTATTTTTGATGGATTGATTTTTGTGAATATGAAGATGAGGTGCGAGAAGAGCTCTCTATTGATGAATTTGAGTATGCCTAGAAATGAGATGCAAAAATTTTGTTGTTTTTGATGATTTTTGTTGTTTTTGAATTTTCTTGATTTTTGACCAAGCGATTGTGGAAATCCTTGGAGCATTTTGGGATTTGACCAAGCGATTGCGATAATCCTTGGAGCATTTGGGGTGACCAAGTGATTGCGATAATCCTTGGAGCTTTTTGGGTGACCAAGTGATTGCGATAATCCTTGGAGCTTTTTGGGTGACCAAGTGATTGCGATAATCCTTGGAGCTTTTGGGTGACCAAGTGATTGTGATAATCCTTGGAGCTTTTTGGGTGACCAAGCGATTGTGATAATCCTTGGAGCTTTTGGGGTGACCAAGTGATTGCGATAATCCTTGGAGCTTTTTGGGTGACCAAGCGATTGCGATAATCCTTGGAGATTTTGGGGTGACCAAGCGATTGCGATAATCCTTGGAGCTTTTGGGTGACCAAGCGATTGTGATAATCCTTGGAGCTTTTGGGGTGACCAAGTGATTGTGATAATCCTTGGAGCTTTTTGGGGTGACCAAGTGATTGCGATAATCCTTGGAGCTTTTGGGGTGACCAAGTGATTGCGATAATCCTTGGAGATTTTTGGGTTTTGACCAAGCGATTGCGATAATCCTTGGAGCTTTTGGGGTGACCAAGGGATTGTGATAATCCTTGGAGCTTTTGGGGTGACCAAGTGATTGCGATAATCCTTGGAGATTTTTGGGGTGACCAAGTGATTGCGATAATCCTTGGAGCTTTTGGGGTGACCAAGTGATTGTGATAATCCTTGGAGCTTTTTGGGGTGACCAAGTGATTGCGATAATCCTTGGAGCTTTTGGGGTGACCAAGTGATTGCGATAATCCTTGGAGCTTTTGGGTGACCAAGTGATTGCGATAATCCTTGGAGATTTTGGGGTGACCAAGTGATTGTGATAATCCTTGGAGCTTTTGGGGTGACCAAGTGATTGTGATAATCCTTGGAGCTTTTTGGGTGACCAAGTGATTGCGATAATCCTTGGAGCTTTTTGGGTTGTGACCAAGTGATTGCGATAATCCTTGGAGCTTTTGGGGTGACCAAGGGATTGCGATAATCCTTGGAGCTTTTGGGGTGACCAAGTGATTGCGATAATCCTTGGAGCTTTTTGGGGTGACCAAGTGATTGCGATAATCCTTGGAGCTTTTTGGGGTGACCAAGTGATTGCGATAATCCTTGGAGCTTTTTGGGGTGACCAAGTGATTGCGATAATCCTTGGAGCTTTTTGGGGTGACCAAGTGATTGCGATAATCCTTGGAGCTTTTTGGGGTGACCAAGTGATTGCGATAATCCTTGGAGCTTTTTGGGTGACCAAGTGATTGCGATAATCCTTGGAGATTTTTGGGGTGACCAAGTGATTGCGATAATCCTTGGAGCTTTTTGGGTGTGACCAAGTGATTGTGATAATCCTTGGAGCTTTTGGGGTGACCAAGTGATTGTGATAATCCTTGGAGCTTTTTGGGGTGACCAAGTGATTGCGATAATCCTATTGAAATGCTTCATTGATTTTTATGGGATGTCGATGTTGTCGCATGTGATTGCTGTGGGCTATCTCTGTTTTATCCTCACCTTCGACCAGTGAGTACAGCTCATCAGAATCTAGAGATTCTGATACATGGAGGACTGCATCATCAGGTAGCCCTATGGTTAAAGGTTGATCCTCTTCGAAAGGAGCCTCATGTGAGTTGGGCCTTGGGAGCTCCAAAATCTTGGTCTCTACCGACTCTAAGTGCTCTAGCGCTTTGCATGTAGGGGGGATTTGAGCTCCTCCTCTTTGGTTGGTTCTTGTTGAGGAACTTGGGGCCTATGGAGGGGTGGCCAGATGGCACCCCCCATGCCTTGGTAGGGCTTTTCATCCCGCTCTTCTTCTCGCTCTGATTCCTTAGAGGCTTCTTGATGAATTTCTAAGGGTGGCTCATAAGCCTGAGTGGGCTCTTGAGGAAGGTGCCCATCATTGGTTATAGGAGTAGCCTCCCGCTCATGTCTAGGAGGTGTTGGGGGTGATGCTTGATGAGGTCACGATGACTTGTCTCGCCCCCATGGGTTGTGCCCCTCATAATGTTTTGTCTTATGCATGTGAGGGGTTGGAGTCCTCTCCTGCATAGTGTGTTGGAACAACTCATCCTTCTAGCGCTGAAGGTGCTCTTTATTTAGAATATACCATTTCTCTAACTGTTGTCGTTCTAGCTCAAGTTGCGTGCGTCGCATCCGACATGCGATGTGCTCGGTAGATTCTAAGATAGTTGGTCTTGTCACCTCATGTCTAGAAGGCCTAGATGCCTCTCTTAGATATCTATCTCGGTCGTAGTGATCCAATATCTCTATAGGACACATCCCTCTGTTGGGGGTAGCAGCATTCCCTTGGGGCTTTGGCCTCAGTGAGTGGTCCTGATAGATAGCAGGTGCGAAGGCGTATTGCTCCTGCACTATATATTGCTCTCGAGGAAGGTAGAGGTCTTCCTCGTGCTCTCTTTCATAAGTGAAAAAGGGATGGACGGAGCTATCTCACCCTGCCCGAAGAGCCTTGTGCTCTGGATTTGTCTTTGTAGTCCTGACAACTAGCGGGGGTGAAGGAGGGATAATGTAATCATGTGGTTCCTCCCGTCGAACCCTATGTTGACCTAGCACTTTGTCGCATGGTGACCACTCATAGCGAGCATCTAAGGGAGCTCTCCTATGGATGTACCCCTCATGGGAGGGTGTGTGCTGGGTGCTATGCTGAACAGGAGTGCCCCTAGAAGAGGTGCCCCTATAGTCCCTTTCTGTTAAGGTGTGGAGGGGATTGCCTTGTGTGTTAGGTCGCCAAGGTGGTATGACCAAATCCTTGGGACTATAACGGAGATGACTCGTGCCTCCTTGGATATTCCCCACAGCATCCGCCCATGATTGGGCTTGGCTACGGGTGAGCACCATGACGATGTCTCTCTAAAAACCCTAAAAATTGAAATGAGTCAGATGGGGCCCAAAATTGGTGTGTGCATCCCTCTTATAGTAGATAAGACAAAAATGAAGTTTCAAGTCCTAGCTCTAAATACATTAGGAGATATTGACATCCGAACAGCTCAAAAAGTGTAAAAAATTGGGCACGCAATTTTAAAACCTAATTTCGGGGCACTAGATGATGGAATTTGGCCCCGAAAACTGACTTTTTTGGGCAAATAGGATTCTAAGGAATCGTATTTGTTTAAAATTATCCCAACTAACTCCCTGTAAAATTTCAAGTCAATCGGAGCTACGGTTGAGAAGTTATGGCCCCGGCAAGATGCACTAAAATTTAGGAAAAAAAAGTAAAATTTCCTAAATTTCGTTGGATGCTCCCGCATCACTTATGGGCACATTTGGGGTGATTTTGGGTTGACCAAAGGGTTCATGGACACCTTTGGGGCATTTTGGAGTGACCAAGCGATTACGGGAATCCTTGGAGCTTTTTGGAGAAAATGACAAAATGCGTAGATTTTTATCTTTTGTTTATGATGATTTTTCTTTTTGTTACACTAAGCAGAAATGAACACACACATACACAAACCGTGATTATCTCTTTTAAGGATTAGTGGTGTGTCCTAAACTGGTTTAGTGCATTTTGATGTTTTGTTTTGTTTTTGAAAGTTTTTGAAGAACGTTTAAATGCATAATGAAGGCTCATATAACTCCCATAAATGGTCGCCCCTTCAATATACCAACTAGGCCGATATACCAACCTCTCTATATACCCGCCCTTACGAGAGGGAGACTATAGGTACGTGAGAGAAGATGGTACGTGGTACGTAGGCGGTACGGAAGGGGTATTGTCCTGTTAATGGCACCTACCATAGAAGACTTATCCTCGCGCGCATGGGAATCACCCCAACGACACTCGGTCATATTTCGTCAGGATTTACGCCTAACAACGATGACAATCGAGGAAATGGATGCAAAGCTAAGCCAAGGTGGTGATGAACCCACCGTTGGTCTTGCTCAAGGGCTGGGGTCTTACGACCAGCTCCTTGGTTTAATTTACCACGTGATGTGTGTGGGATTCATTTTATTTAGCAAAAATGAAACAAGCATAAATGAATTTCCCTAAGCAAGCAGGATAAAATGAAAACAACCAAAGAAACATAAACAGAAACAAAAAAATTTAACAAAGATTATAAAAATCCCTACCTCTTCTCTACCTGGACCGACTGCTTCTGACTTTCTGCTTTGAAAATTCATAGGCAGGAATTCGTCCCTCTGTGAGACGAATTGCAAAATAGAATTCGTCCCTGCCAGAGACGAATTTGAATTCGTCTCAAGGTCAGACGAATTACAGTAAAGAATTCGTCACAGTAAGAGATGAATAACAGTCTACGTTAAGAAAATTTGTACCTGTCAAGCACAAAAACACAAAAAGGATCAGTTATTTGATCTTAAAACCAGGGGACAAAGTCCCACCATGATCGCCACTGAAAGCACGAGATTTCGGGCGAAGGAAACACTAATTGCGATGCATTCAAAATCAAATACGCTTAAGTCCTAAAAATGTAGAATGCATGAAATGAAAGAGACGCATTGAAATGAGATACAAGCAAATGGAGAAAACACAGCCCTTTTATTAAACTCTCTTGATCTCTGTTACAAAGACGCCTCCTCCCTTTTTAGGGGCTAGGAGCGTTAAAATAATTTGATTACAATCAAGACTTAATGTTCCTTTTTCCGCGTGCCCACACTTGATATGGGCGGGCCAAGACGATGTCGTCGCTGATGTTGATGAGTCCTTAACCTCTGCTGCTCCTCCTGCGAACAAAGAAACAACAAAGATGTCAGTAGCACCTGCTGCAAATAAGAAGTGTTTGTTCTCTAAAATTAACGAAAGATGCATGTAAATGATTAGCCAAATCGATAGACAAAATGACTCTAAATGACCTGCAAACTCGATAGAGACCGGGAAACATCACCAGAAGGCCACTGCCATTGAAACAGCCGGCCAATCTGCCTTCACCTGGAATTCGTCCCTGGGCAGGACGAATTCTGACTGCTATTCGTCCCTGGGTGGGACGAATTCGACTGTGTTGGAAAAGCCGAAGTGATACTACTCCAATGTTGACTCTCGAGACCTCCAAAACACCTGCAAAAAAAGGGGTTATGTAATTGGGGCCATTTTGGGACGACCCAGATGGTCGGATTCTCCCAATTTGGCCTCTATCCTCGGGAATTCGATATCGCCACTTGCAAGTTAGTAGGACAACAAAGCGACAAAAGGCATGATAAAATCTGATCAAAATGTTATGGAATTGAAGCTATGAGTTCACTAAATAGAATAACACAATATGCAACATGAAAAAATAATCTAGAACGCTTTAGAACAAAACTTAGAAAATGCGGGGGTGCCCAAGTGGGCCTCCCACCGTTGGCACTTGATTTCGACGCCAATCCACTAGGGATGGGCCCAAAACCTCTTAGGATTGGGGTGTCTGCAAATTGGTGGTGTAAGGTGGTCAAATGTTGGATTTGGGTTGGATCCACGCTTCCAAAAGCCACCCAATAACCTCCCTTGCGAAAGAGATTAGTGGATGTGAGAAGGTGAATCAAAAGGATGCAAATGGGTGTTCAATTGGACAGCACTTCATTGCTTGAAATCGCCTCCAATCTCTCCATTTTTTGGGTGAGAAAAGTCCCACCTTTTATAGACCCATGGGGTCTCTTTTGAGAGGGAAGCATAAGCGCCATGTGTTGGTCATAGGTGCCATGTGGCGGTCATGTCTTCCCATGAGGGAGGGGAGTCCTCCATGACTTGGGATTTCATAACTGCCCTTGTGACAGTCCTCTAACGACCCATCTGCCCACCCACACACGCGTGCGAGGCAGGAGTCATCGACTGACTGTCCTTGGCTGCCACTTGGCGCCATTCTTCTTTTTGCCCGTTAAACCTGGAATTCATCCTAACCAGAGACGAATTTAGAATTCGTCCCTTGGTGAGACGGATTCCAATTTGAATTCGTCCCAGGGTGAGACGAATATCGAGCAAAGTGCCTAAATGTGCCAAATTGCCTCTTGACCTTACAAAATTGCTATGAAAGTGGTTAGGACCATTGTTTAACCTCTGAGGGCTGCCCTGGGGGCTGTGTTTGTCAAAGCGATCAGTGTTTGTAGTCACATAATCGGATTGGTGTTGTTTTGGTGTCTACAACATGTATGTGGTATGGAGAGTTAGAAGTGTTCTAGTCAGAGGAAGATTTGGCAAGTAGGTAGGTGTGATTGAAGTGAGGTGTGGGAGTAAGGTGCAAATCCATGGTAGTAAAGTGGCCCAGGTAGATGTGATGGAGAGTTTGAAGTGTTCTAGTTAGTTAGAGATATGACAAGTAGTTAGGTATGATTGAAGTGAGGTGGCAAGTGGCGAGGTAGTGGTGTTTATAAGTGATTGAATCCTAGAAATGTGTCCTTGGAGTTACATCGGGTAAATTTTTAGGGTTAATTATATACAAGCATGGCATTTATGTTGATCCTAATAAGGTCAAGTCCATTGTTGAAATACCATTACCAAGAAATATTAAAGAATGACACAACTTACAAGGGAAGATTCAAGTGATTCGTTGCTCCATCATGCAACTCTCTAACAAATGCAGACCATTTAATCACCTACTACAAAAGGGGATAAATTTCTCATGGAAAAAGGAATATAAAGAGCCTTTTTATGATATTAAGCAATATTTAGTCTATTCACTAGTTCTAAATTTACCTTGCCCTGACATCCCATTTCGTCTATATATTTTAGCCATGGATTTTGTATTAGGTACAATGCTTGCACAAAAGAATGAAAATAATCAAGAGCAAAATATTTACTATATTAGTCGAATGCTTGTGAGCTACAAAACAAGATATGCATATGTGGAAAATTTGTGTCCAGTAGTATTTTTTACCATTAATAAACTCATACATTACATGGTAAGTCACACCACTTATGTCATAGCTCACGAAAACCCTATATGTTACATGATGACTTGCACATACAATAACACCCGTATTATGATATGGATGATGTTTTTAACAAAATTCAACCTTGAATTCATTAGTCAAAAATATATTAAAGGGCAAGTGATATCTTATTAGCTTGTAGAAGCTCTTATTTCTAATGATCAACCTTTATTCATTGAGCTACCAGATGATTCAACCTTTAATATCACTAAACAAGAAGAATATGTCACCCTTGAAGATGATGTTGATATCACCCTATTATTTTATGGTTATAAGTGTAAGAAAGGACAAGGTGTAGGATTTATGTTTTACACACCACAAGGGAGGCCTATTCCTTCATCATTTAAACTTGACTTCCCATGCATAAACAACAATTCAAAATATGAAGCCTTGATTTTAGGAATTTAGGTAGTAGTGGCCATGGGAATCAAGTGCATTCGAATATTTGGTGATTCCCAACTCATCGTCCACCAAGTAAAAGTACCTTACCAATGTAAATATCCAATTTTAAAGCTTATAGAGAAGTATCAATGAAGTTGATCACAAATTTTGATTGGTATAAGATTGATAATCTGCCTTGTTTGACTAATTTATTTGTATATACAATGGTCTCTCTTGGTTCATTAATTATGAATAATATCATTAGAGAGGTCACATCAGTCATCATCACAATATTTTACCAATCTAAAATTTCATGAGTATATTCTAAAGATGAAAAAAAAATCTTTTCATTCAAGTATAACCATACGAACCATGGCTTAATCAGGTCAAGGATTTTTTCAAGTTTGAAACTCTCTACAAATTTTGCATGGGCCACCAAACACACTTTCAAATAGAAGGTATATCATTACACTCTTTTAGGATATGTGTTATACCGAAATGGCTATTATAGGATTCTACTTTGTTATATAGAGCCCACGAAGGCATAGTAGGCCATATCTGAGGCTCATGATGGTACTTGTTGTGGTCATTTTAGTGGGATGACCATTGCAAAGTGTATCCTATGCATGTATTATTATTGATCCACCATGGAAAGTGATTGTTGCAAATATACCATGAAGTTTCAAAAATACCAACAACATACCAATTTAAACCATTTGCCATCGCAAACCTTGAAATCAATTCAGGCCTTGCATCCCTTTTCGCAATGGAGCCTCAATTTGATTGGTAAAATCTCACCTCCCTTCACAATACAACATACATTCATAATAATTATCACTAATTACTTTACAAAATAGATTAGGGTAATTCCTATGACCAGTACGATAGGACCTTCAATTATGTATTTCATACTTTAGCAGTATCTATCATTTTGGTATTCCATTGAAAATAATTTTTTATAATGGTAAGTATTTTAAGAATAAGGATGTTCGAGCACCTTTCAAAAAATATCACATTAAACATAGTTTTGTAACTCCTTACGACCACAAACAAATTAATAAGAGGAGGCCACCAATAAGATATTGATAGACATTCTGAAGAAACTTGTTAAAGATAACCACAAATATTAACATCTTCAAATCCCCTTGACATTATGGGCTTATAAAATGAGCATTTGTATGCCTACATGGGCAACTTATTTTTCTCGTGTCTATGGGGTGGAGGCGATTATACTTATTGATATTAAGATCCCCTCACTATGCATATCTTTACAAGAATTCATGGATGACAATGCTACATGACAAACATATCTTGATCAACTTACACTCCTTGATGAAATATGAATCAATGCCTTGTAACATCTATCGGTATACAAAGAACATATCAAGAATGGTTATAATGAAAAATTTAATTCGTATAAATTCCAAGTAGGAGATCTCATCCTTAAAGAGAATTAGAAAAATACCAATATCTTACTGCACATTTATGATAAATTTATGGCTAATTGGCTTGGTCCATTCATTGTTAAATATAAGTTAAGACTTGGAACATATAATCTTACCAATATTGAGGTAATAGAAGAGCTTGAACTATTAAACATCATTCACTTGAGAGCTTTCTACACCTGATAAAAAATGTGTATATATATACATGTCCAAAAAAAGAAAAGAAAAGAGAACATAATAATGTGTATCCATTCATATAAAATAGTTGCATTCAAAATTTATATATATTCCACTTTCATCTTCTTGTACATGGCATTTACATTTTCCTATCATCTACGTTTATACACTCCATTGGCCATATTGGTTATCATTAAGTTATTTTGGATGATTTTTAGTCCACCGAGTCTTGTTGCCTTAATTAGTAGCACCTTCATTTTAATATTGGTCTCACTCTACCATTTATAACCATGCTATATATATATATATACATAATTATTATTTGCACATTTTTTCTTTGCATTAATCCTTATTGCTTTGGTAGTCTATGGTTTGAGGAATCTCTAGATGCTTTCAATCACTCATCCACTCCAAGTGTTTCAGACAATCTCCATTGAACATAAAATAATCATTAGATGCTATGAGTTGTTCCTGGTTAAATTAGATTTACTTTTGTACCACACACATGTATCACATAGTAATCATATTGTGATGCCTCAGAATGACAAACTCATGCATAGCTATTACCATAAAGTAAATTTTTCTCCTACTCATCCTATCATATGCATAATTTGACTATATAGATAAAAAAAAGAAAGTATAAATATAATGGAGCAAAAAAATTAAATCATTGATACTCATTTATAATGGATTCATGAGATTGTATATGTTTTCACCAGGGCTATAGATGCTTGGATGGTAGTGGAGCAATATCAAAGTATTGTGGGTCTATCTCCACTAGGGCTATAAATGCTTGTTAGTAGTAGTATAAACTTTGTGTGGTGATATGTCTATCATATTAGCGACCTTCTTTTGTACATACCTATGTATACTTACAGATGAGCTATATTATTGCTATTAGTTACAATTGATTAGTTTGCACATGCTTACAATTAGAAATGAACATTTACTGCACACACAATTGGTCCTTGAGAGACTTGACTGCACTAGCATACCCGTAGTATCTTATGAATTTTATAGATTAATAGATGGATTTGTTTGAGATCACTAGGATTTTTGAGTCTTTGGAAAACAACTCTAGATTATTTACCCTTAAGACAAACATACTAATAAGGGATCTCAAATTTTATATCATTTTTGCATTACCTCACACATATCTTTTATTAAAATTTTCATCATATAGCCAATCGAGTATTACTGTTTTGTTGTCCTTGATTAAGCAATAAAGATAAAAGTTTACTAAGCAATGGTCCATGACTTATTCGAATGATAATTAATGTGACAAAACCATTAATTCATTTGCATACATCACTACCATATACCATGCATCCATTCATAACACATTTATTTTATCACATACATTTATTCCATCCACTCATAACATCAAATAAATTCATGTCTATATATATATCACAATATACATCATTCACCCTTAGGCTATGTACAAAAAAAAAACTCTTAAGCTCTTACAAAGAAAAGGGCAATGAATAGTGCAATCCCAACCTCACTCATGTTGGGGTAGCTAACCTATGCTATTAGGATCTCTAGGCAATCCAAAAGAATTTCCAAAGACAAATTCCTGTGATGTGATAACCAATTTTTGAATATAATGTGTCTAGAAATGTGAGATATGGTAAATAGAATAATGTGAGTGATAAATAGACCTAAGAGAGACCTTAGGTATATTTTTATTATGTGGATATGTGGTATAAATCAACTTTATAAATTTCAGCTCAATAAGAGTTTGGATGAGTGAGATATGGTGGAAACAAATTGGGTAGTCCTAAGCAAATATGGATTTGGACACGAATATGATAGTATAAGGGTATGCAAATATTTTCATCTTTTGGATGGAATGATAGGAGGTATTTGTAGGATTATGCGAGGTGAGGAGTATGAGGATATGTGGCAGGCTAGGGTAGACAAGTGGCACATGTAGGTGGGATGGAGATTTTGAAGTGTTTTAGTTAGGGGGAGATATGGCAAGTAGGTAGGTGTGATTGAAGTGAGGTGTGGGAGTGAGGTGGAAAGCAAGGGCAGCCATGTGGCCTAGGTAGGTGCGATGGAGATTTTTAAGTGTTCTAGTTAGAGAGATATGTGGCAAGTAGGTAGGTGTTATTGAAGTGAGGTGTGGGAGTGAGGTGGCAAGTAGAGAGGAAGTGGTGGTTAGGACATGTGGCGAGAGAAGAACATCCTAGGTAATGTTTTTTAGATTTTATTAAATTTTTAAAAATGAAATATAATGAGTCATAAATAGACCTAAGAGAGACCTTAGGCATATTTTTATTATGTATATAAGTGGTATAAATGGACTTAAATAGTTAGAATTTGGTGTCTAGGGAAAAATCTATATTGTTGTGTCTTCAAAAGAAATATTAAGTGGAGATGTTAGTCGAACTTGGCACCCAAGATCAATTTGGATCCTATTTCTTGAGTATCCTCATCTTATGTACACTTACAAATCTTTGTTGACCAAGTGCTCATCCTGTGGCTTAGGATTTCCAGCGCACCTCCCAAGCTATGTCTGGTGAATGTTATGCTCAAATCCTGCTCTTCATATTTGTATTATTTTAACAATCTCGTTATCTCTCCTAGTACAATTTCTCTTGCGCTCATCCTACAGCTTACAATGATTTCACTTTTTGACGTATAGTATCTTAGAAATCCCTTTTCTATCTGGACGTCTAGCATAGAAATAGTTTGGATTGTTGAGAGTAATCTCAACCTAGCGGTAAAATTTGATTTTTGTCATAGTGCACCACATTGCACAACACTTAGTTTTTTCCAGCCCATGTTTATTATTTTATTTAATGTTTGTGCACATCATTATATATTTAGTGGATAAGATAGTTTTTTATTTAATGTTTGTACACATACTTATTTGTCTAGTGGATAATATTATTTTTATTGAATGTTCATGCTCGTCCTTATCTCATGGAGGATAAAAGTGGTTAAAAACGGTGGTTGGAAAAGATATAATTAAGTGTAATCTGTATGCATTATAGACAGGAGAGAAATGATAAGAGATGTGACTATTTTTCAACAGAATGGTTGTTTATTGTCAGTAATTTTTCAAAACAAAAAATTCAAAATTTTAGCTCTTCGTTGTGTGTACTGTTAATATTAGTCTTTGTGTGTTTGTTTTCCTCTGACCTCTTGAATTTCTATCAGTGGTATTAGATTAGTTTACAGCTTAAACACCAAGGAAGAAATGGCTCAAGCGAGCACAATTTCAAGTCTAAATAACCCACAAATACCAAATTTTGATGGGAAGAATTATGAATGTTGGTATATTCTGATGAAGACCTTGTTTCTGTCACAAGATGTATGGAAATTTATAGATAATGTCTTCCCAGAGATAGCAAATGTTGTAGTACAAAATAAATTAACGAATGCACACTGAAATACATTGAAGAATAATTGGTTAAAGGATGCCAAAGCACTGCACTTTATATTTCAAGGAGTTGATTTAAGTATTTTTCCAAGGATTCAATCTTACACAAGATCAAAAAAATCTTGGGATACATTGGAGATAGTATATCAAGGAATGGATAAGATAAATACTGCAAAGTTACAGTCAATGAGGAGAGACTTTGAGACTATGCAAATGAAGGAGTTAGAGACTACATACTCTTTCTTCACATATTTTATGGATTTTGTGAATCAAATTAGGTTTCATGGAGAGGATATTCAATATAGAAGGGTGGTTGAGAAGATCCTAAGGAGTCTACCATCAAGGTTTGACTCTTTGGTTGTTGCCATTAAAGAAACCAAGAATCTCGTATAATATTCCATTGATGAGTTGTAAGCATCATTGATCTCACATGAGCATTAGTTGAGAAGGTTTGAAGGTAGTTATTTGGAGAATACCTTCAAGTCACAAGTGAATATTGGTCCTAGAAGAGGAAGAGGCAGAAGAAGGTATGGTTTTAGGAACAGAGGAAGAAGCCCTGTAAGAGGTGGAACAACAAGCCAGCCAAGCTCGAGTGGAAGAGGCCAAAGGCAACAAGGTCAACAAAGCACAAGCCAACCAAGCCAGAATTGGAGGCAGAGCGAGAGCCAAGGTCAAGGCCAAAGGTATGATAAATCCCAAGTGGAATGTTATTACTATAATAAATTTTGTCATTATGCTAGTGAATGTAGAAAGAAGCAGTATGATATTAGGAGGCAGAGAGCTAACTATACTACTGAGAATGAGAATGAGGAAGTGTCAAATGATGGACTATTTTTAGCTTTTAACATTGTAGTGGATAGTCAAAAGGATGTTTGATATTTGGATTCTGGTTGTAGCAACCATATGACTATCAATAGAGGTCTGTTTGTTAGTCTAGATGAAATGTTAAGTTTGATGTAACCCTAGGTAATGATAACAAGGTTACTGTCAAGAGAAAAGGTAGAATAAATATATTGATAAAGAAAGGGGAAAAGACATTTATAAATGATGTGTGTTATGTTCCTGGCTTGAAGCACAACCTTTTGAGTGTCTGTAAGTTGATAGGAAAAGGTTATTCTGTCAGTTTTAAGGATAAAAAATGCACCATACTAGATAAGACACCGATAAATATATTGGTAGCTAGGGTTGAGATGATAAACAATAGGATGTTTCCCTTGAGGATATCTCATGACATGAGTACAAGGATGGAAACAGTCACATAGACAGTATTACAAGCAAATATTAAGGATAAGAATTGGTTGTGGCATTTGATATTAGGCCACCATAACTTTGATTCATTAAATTTGCTACATAAGAAGAATATGGTATTTGGATTGCCACCTATTGAAATTTTTGGCAAAGCATGTGAAGGATGCATAATGGGAAAATAGCACAGAGATGCATTCCCTATTGGGGTGACAACAAGAGCTCAAACTCCATTGGAGATAGTACATTCTGATTTGTGTGGTAAGATGCATACACCATCATAGCATGGTGTTGTTAATTTTTTAACTTTCATTGATGATTACATGAGGAAGACTTGGGTGTACCTGTTGAAGCATAAGTATGAGGCATTCGAGTACTTCAAATAGTTTAAATCTTTGGTGGAAAAAAAAGTGGTTATAGCATCAAGCTATTGAGAATCGACATAGGAGGAGAGTATATGTCAAAGGAGTTTCAAAACTTCTATAAATATAATGGAATTCACCAACAATATTGTAGACACCAAAACAACACCAATCCGATTATGTGACTGCAAACACTGATCGCTTTGACAAACACAGCCCCCAGGGCAGCCCTCAGAGGTCAAACAGTGGTCCTAACCACTTTCATAGCAATTTTGTAAGGTCAGGAGGCAATTTGGCACATTTAGACACTTTGCTCAGTATTCGTCTCACCCAGGGACGAATACTAACTGGAATTCGTCTCACCCGGGGACGAATTCTGAAATCGTCTCACCCAGGGACGAATTCCAAGTTTAACGGGCAAAAAGAAGAATGGTGCCAAGTGGCAGCCCAGGACGATCAATTGATGACTCCTGCCTCGCACACGTGTGTGGGTGGATAGATAGGCTGTTAGAGGAGCTGTCACAAGGGCAATTATGAAAGCCCAAGTCATGGAGGACTCCCCTCCCTCATGGGAAGACATGACTGCCACATGGCACCTATGACCAACACATGGCACTTATGCTTCCCTCTCAAAAGAGACCCCATGGGTCTATAAAAGGTGGGACTTTTCTCACCCAAAGATAGACAGATTGAAGGAGATTTCAAGCAACGAAGTGCTGCCGAGTTGAACACCCACTTGCATCCCCTTTGATTCACCTTCTCACATCCACCAATATCTTTTGCAAGGGAGGTTGTTGGGTGGCTTTTGGAAGCTTGAATCTGACCCAAATCCAACATATGGACACCTGAATCAACCAATTTGTAGACATCCCAATCCTAAGAGGTTTTGGGCCCATCCCTAGTGGATTGGCGCCAAGATCAAGTGCCAACGGTGGGAGGCCCACTTGGGCACCCCCGCACTTTCTAAGTTTTATTCCAAAAGCATTCTAGATTATTGTTTCAGGTTGCATCTCATGTTATTCTGTTTGGTTAGCTCATAGCTTCAATTTCATAACATTCTGATCAGATTTTGTCATGCCTTTTGTCGCTTTGTTGTCCTACTAACTTGCAGGTGGCGACATCGAATTCCCGAGGATAGAGGCCAAATTGGGAGAATCCGACCATCTGGGTCATCCCAAAATGGCCCCAATTACATAACCCCTATGTTTGCAGGCATTTTGCAGGTCTCGGGATTCGACATTGGAGCAGCATCAGGTCGGCTTTTCCAACACAGAAGAATTCGTCCCACCCAGGGACGAATTGCAATCAGAATTCGTCCTGCCCAGGGACGAATTCCAGTTGAAGGTATATTGGCCAACTGTCTCAATGGCAGTGGCCTTCTGGTGATGTTTTCTGTCCTCTGTCGGGTTTTTAGGTCATTTAGAGTCATTTTACTCACTGTTTCAGACAAATGTTTGCATGCATCTTTTGGCGATTTTAGAGAACAAACACTTCTTATGTGCAGCAGGTGCTACTGACATCTTCGTTGTTTCTTTGTTCGCAGGAGGAGCAGCAGAGGTCAAAGACTCATCGACATCAGCGGCGACATCATCTTGGCCCGTCCATTTCAAGTGTGGGCACGCGAAAGAGGAACCTTAAGTCTCGATTGTAGTCAAATTCTTTTAACGCTCCTAGCCCCTGAAAAGGGAGGAGGCGTATTTGTAATAGAGATCAAGAAAGTTTAATGAAAGGGCTGTGTTTTCTCCATTTTCTTGTGTCTCTTCCAATGCGTTTCTTTCATTTCATGCAATTTACATTTCTAGGACTTAAGCGTATTTGATTTTGGATGCATCGCAATTAGTGTTTCCTTTGCCCGAAATCTCGTGCTTTCAGTGGCGATCACGGTGGGACCCTGTCCCCTGTTTTTAAGATCACAGAAACTGATTAAATTTTTGTGTTTTGTGCTTGACAGGTACATTTTTTTGTTGTAGACTGCTATTCGTCTCTGGCTGTGACGAATTCTTTACTGTAATTCGTCTGACCCTGAGACGAATTCAAATTCGTCTCTGGGAGGGACGAATTCTGTTCTGTAATTCGTCTCACCGAGGGACGAATTCCTGTCTACAACTTTTCGAGCAGAAATTCAGAAGCAACCGGTCCAGGTAGAGAAGAGGTAGGGATTTTCATAATCTCTATTAAATTTTCTGTTTCTGTTTCTGTTTCTTTAACTGTTTTCATTTTATCCTGCATTGCTTAGGGAAAGTCATTTATGCTTGTTTCATTTTTGTTAAATAAAATGAATCCCACACACTTCACGCAATAATTTTAAACCAAGGAGCTGGTCGTAAGACCCTAGCCCTTGAGCAAGACCAACGGTGGGTTCATCACCACCTTGGCTTAGCTTTGCATCCATTTCCCGATTGTCAACTGTTGTTAGGCGTAAATCCTGATGAAAGCTGACCGAGTGTCACTGGGGTGATTCCCATGCGCGCGAGGATAAGTCTTCTATGGTAGGTGCCATTAACAGGACAATCCCCCTTCCGTACCACCTACGTACCACGTACCTTCTGCTCTCACGTACCTATAGTCTCCCTCTCGTAAGGGCGGGTATATAGAGAGGTTGGTATATCGGCCTGGTTGGTATATTGAAGGGGCGACCATTTTGGGAGTTATATGAGCCGTCATAATGCATTTAAACGTTCTTCAAAACCTACCAAAAACAAAACAAAACATAAAAATGCACTAAACCAGTTTAGGGCACACCAATAATCCTTAAAAGAGATAATCACGGTTTGCGCATGTGTGTGTTTATTTCTGCTTAGTGTAGACAAAAAGAAAAATCATCATAAACGAGATAAAAATCTACTTAGATAGTATAGAAGCAACGCAATGGTGTACACCCGTAGCCAAGCCCAATCAAGGGCAGAAGCTCCGAAAGGTACACAAGAAGCAGGCACAAGTCGCCTTCGCTTCAGTCCCGAGGACTTGGTCATACCGCCTTATCGGTCTGGCCTACAAAAGAATCCGATTCAGAATCCTCGGTGGGGTATGCCCATTCAAAGCAGCCCCTTTCGGGAAGACGCCCTACATGTAGACCTTGATGTAAATAGAGAATCACCTTCTGAGGTTAGACATGAGTGGCCACAGCATGATGGAGCGCTAGAGAGGCACACTATCCATTTGGAGGGACAACGTGGATATGGCGTCCCTTATTTACCTCCCATCAGGACGAAAAGACAAAATTCGGAGCGCAGGGCTCCTTACACAGGGCGAGCTAACTCCGCCCGCCCTGTCCAAACCCATGAAAGAGAGTACGAGGAAAGCCATCGCATTCCTCGAGGACAACAAACAGCGTGGGAACCTTGCGTTTCCGCACTTGCTAGGTATCATGATCATACATCAAGGCCAGAGCCTCGAGTACATGTCGCCCACCTCGACAGAGGAAGCGACCCATTGAAACTTTAGATCAGCAAACTCGAGGCAAACACATAGGAGAAACATTCAAACCTCCTGAGAAAAATAGGGTAGACCAAATTGACCCGATAGTTGCTAGAAAGACCACCCGTCAAGCCCAAATCATGCGGCTTAAACAAAGTCATCAGGAGATAGAGTACCGACACCGCTTGGATAGAGAGCGCATGCAACGCGAAGCGGATGAGTTACGCTATGAACTACCTGAGAGGGAGCCAACCCCTCGCATCCAAAGGGCCGAACAATATGAGAGGCATAATTCGTTGGTGCAGGACAGGTCTCCACGACCTCGTCAAGCTTTGCCTCCGAGATCTTACGGACCCGAGAGGGAGGCCACTCCCCGAAACAATGATGGGTACCTTCAGCGAGGACTCGATCAAGGTCATAGGTCTCGCCTAGAGACTCCTCAAGAACTTTATGAGGAGTACGAACCAGAAATAGAATATGCTGAAACTCCCCATCAAGGCAGGAGGATTGCCATTCGGCCACCCCTCCATAGGCCCCTAGTTTACCATAACTTACAACGGGAGCGAACAAGAGAGGAAGAAATAAAATCTTTCGATGCATACCAAGCGCTATTAGAGCGTTTGGAGTCTGTGGAGACAAAAGCTGCTGGGCATCAAAAACCCACATTACGTCAACTCCGCAGTAATCCGGTGCATCCCTCAGTGCCTACACCTCTTTACCCCGAGCACTTCAAGTTGCCTCAATTGGCAATCTTTAAAGGTGAAGAGGACGCACAAGAACACGTTACAAGATTTCTAAGCCAATGCTTCGGCATCCAAGATAATGACGCATTGTTGCTTAGAACGTTCATAACCACATTCGTAGGCCCTGCCTCGGATTGGTTCACACAACTACCTAAACATAGCATAAGCAACTTAGATCAATTAGTAGATGCGTTTCTTGAACGCTTTGCCTTCAACACAAGGAAGAAGGCATCACTGAGTGATCTGGCGAGCCTCGAGAAATTTGAGGAAGAAACAATGGCAGCATACGGGAATCGATGGAGAGCTTTGCTTTCTAAGTTACCCTACCGTCCCCCTATGTCTGATCTCACACAGATGTTCGCAAAAAGTTGCTTAAAATCAATCTCTGGTCTATTGTTGTTGCGACAATACGACAGCTTAGAAGAAGCTTTGGCGCAAGCCAGAGTTATAGAAGAGATTAAGATAGGCGAAGGCGCAATCGCCAAGCCTAAAAAGAAAGAGTGGAATAAAACCACTAAGACCGGGACAACGCAATCACAACATGCTGCGGTTAACCAAGTTGCGATAAATGTTCCCGCGCCTGTGCAAGAAATGCAGCCCCAAAAGGCTAATTACCAGGCAGTGCCTCCTGGTTATGAAAGAGATAATAGAAGACAGGAGCAGAATCAGCAGCGTCACCCTAGGCGACAATTCACCCCTTACACGGAGTCCAGGGACTCCCTATTTGACCGCTTGTCAGCGGCAAATTTAGTCACTCTGCCAGAAATCCAAAATATAGACCCTAATGCTCCTAAGCCTAGGGGATACAGAGAGGAATTGTATTGTAGATTCCATAGGCGCAGAGGACACGACTTGAATGGATGCTTGGAAGTTCAAAGAATTAATCCAAGATTTGATTGACAATAGAACATTGGCCGTGGACAACCCCATAGCGCCAAACAATCAACAAATGGGGGTATTCAAGGACCCTTTGCCTGCCCACGAGGCACAGGCAAAACCACTCCAGATTAACGAGGTGCGACAGAATCTTCCCATGCAAGGATTTGTGGGAATGATTAGCATAGTGACAAGGAACAGAAGGTACCCAGCAGTTGCCCCCGAGGTAGCTACGAGGGAAGTTCTGACAACATCGCAGCCTCAACAACGCCCAACGCAGTTGCCTCCGCCTAGACCCGAGGTCACGATACGGACCAAACTCACGCAGAGTTTGCGGACCACATCGGCTAGGCTGTCCATTTACGAGCTTATTCAACAGTCAGCACCCCATAGGGAAGCTCTTATGGACATTTTAAAAGCCATCGAATTACAACCTCACGAAGCAAATTCTTTCAACAACTTCGTGGGACATGTGAAACAATGTACGGAGCCGGTCATCACATTCAGAGAAGATGAGGTCAAAACGATATCGAATGACATGGCAGATCCACCCCTGCACGTTATCGCGCGGGTCAACGGGATCTCGTACAAGAGAGTGTTGGTAGATACTGGCTCGTCCAGTAACATCATTACCACTGCAGCCTTAAAACATTTGAAGTTGCCAACCTCTCACATCACAGCCTCCACGTACACACTGCGAGCTTTCAACGATGCAATATGCTCGACGGTCGGCACGGTTGTTCCGCCTGTCCGGGTAGGACAAAAGTCAATACCTACACTGTGCCATGTGTTAGAAGGCGAGATGGCTTATAATATCTTGCTAGGGCGGCCTTGGATCAGGGACATGAAGTGTGTCCCTTCGATCGCCCACTAGTGCTTAAAGTATGCTTTTGAAGGAGAAATACATGTAGTCCCAATGGACTTAGAGCCCTTCAAGTATTGCAATGCGGTACAATTCATGCCTCAATCGACCCTCCCTTCAACGCATTTGGATTTCCAGTTAAATCCATCTAAACAGGGTCCAATACCGCAGGCACCACTGGTGACCAACAAGGCAAAATCCCAGCCAGGTGAGACTTCATCATCTGCTCCTTCATCATCAACGCCACCTGTCATGGCCAAACAGAAGGACAAGGGAAAACAGATCATGGAAGAGGTTAAGCCCTTAGAAGAAAGGTTGCCCACAATCTCAACGGTATCAACGGAGGAAACACCAAGCACAACAGAAACTAAGACTCCTGAACCACCAAACATGGAATGGACTCAGGAAGGACTACCGTTTCCTCCCACCCAATCATCAACAATCACTGTTGAAATGGCCAGTACGGGCCTGGGGGAGTATTTAGTGCAAAATGTTGTGGCGACCCCAGCATTGGAGTCAGTACAAGACATGGGAAGACCTCGCCTTCCCATAGGGACAGTTGTTCCTCTAGGCTACCCTCCAAACCAGACGAATTTTGTGTATGGGGGCCTTGATCATGGTCTTGAACCATGCCAACAAAAGGAAGCAGACGAAGAGCCTTTTGTTGAAAACATCAACTATCTGTCAAACCCAGACTTTGCCCTAAAATATCTCGGCCAATGCAATTGGCATGGATACGGGCTAGGCGGATATGAGCAAGGGATGCGGGTCCTTTGCCAACCAAGATATCGGGATGCCATATGATAAGTCAGGAGTAGGGTTCAACCACCCCCTGCCCTTAGACATCTTGGTCGAAAATATGCAAGGCCTAGAAATAGGCAACAAGGGGGGATTGGCACCAGATCTTTATGCCAATCCAAATACAGAATATACATTGGGAGATTACCTCCCGTGGTCAACAAACACCCTTGGCAACAGTAGTAATCCCTCTCCTTTGCTAGAGAGAGGCGAGAGTTCGGAGATTAATCCTCAAAGAGAACATCAACGGCTTCCAGACATCTTTTTGAAGCTATTCCCCTTAGAGGTTCCAGCTGAACCAACACAGTGTCAAGAGAATCAGGTCCCTCCACCAAGAGTGGAACAACCACAATGGGACCAGATTAACTTGTTGGAACAAGGAGAGCCCTCAACGTCGCAAGCAACAGTTGTTGAAGAGAATGAACATTTTTGGGTCTCCGAAAGTGATTCAGAAGATGAGACTGAGATGGACTATCTCAGACATGCGTGACGGCATCACCGCCCTTTAACTCATGAAGATCTAATGGGACAGATGGGCATACTGCTAGGGCATGAATGGTGGGTAGACCCAGCAAGGTGGGACCAAGTGTTGGATCCATGGCTCCAAATCCACGATGAGCACCGTCCACCCCGAGATCCCATCATGACATCAGTACCAAGGGAAGACCCCGTCTTCCTATCAACACATAGGGCCGATCCGTTCATGCCCGTCCCTACAGAGCCAGATCCAGAGCGCAAAGACCATCAAGCTGGGGTACCTCTATCCCTTGAAGAAAATAATCCAAACCAAAATGCTCCAAGGATTATCGCAATCACTTGGTCACCCCAAAAGCTCCAAGGATTATCGCAATCACTTGGTCACCCCAAAAAGCTCCAAGGATTATCGCAATCACTTGGTCACCCCAAAAGCTCCAAGGATTATCGCAATCACTTGGTCACCCCAAAAAGCTCCAAGGATTATCGCAATCACTTGGTCACCCCAAAAGCTCCAAGGATTATCGCAATCACTTGGTCACCCCAAAAGCTCCAAGGATTATCGCAATCACTTGGTCACCCCAAAAGCTCCAAGGATTATCGCAATCACTTGGTCACCCCAAAAGCTCCAAGGATTATCACAATCACTTGGTCACCCCAAAAGCTCCAAGGATTATCGCAATCACTTGGTCAACCCAAAAAGCTCCAAGGATTATCGCAATCTCTTGGTCAACCCAAAAACTCCAAGGATTATCGCAATCACTTGGTACACCAAAAACTCCAAGGATTATCGCAATCACTTGGTCACCCCAAAAGCTCCAAGGATTATCCAATCACTTGTACCAAAAGCTCCAATTATCCAATCACTTGGTCACCCAAAAACTCCAAGGATTATCGCAATCACTTGGTCACCCAAAAAGCTCCAAGGATTATCGCAATCACTTGGTCACCAAAATGCTCCAAGGATTCCAAAATCACTTGTCAAAAATAAAAAATCATCAAAAACAACAAAAATTTGCATCTCATTTCTAGGCATACTCAAATTCATCAATAGAGAGCTCTTCTCGCACCTCATCTTCATATTCACAAAAATCAATCCATCAAAAATACAAAAATATATAGCTGCATCAAGCATTGCATCCATACATTGCATATTTGTGGTCGTAAAAGTCAAAGGCACCATAGGCTGTAATTGCTCTGCTAGTCCATATTGTTCCACTGTTCCATTTTACAAAAACAACAAAAACACCATGCATTCCCTTTTACCACACTAGAGTCAGTGGTCTTTTAATGTATCAAGAGTTTTTCGTGATTCAGTCATCATTTTGCTCTTTAGCTACGTAATGTATCAAGTCAGACAGATTTTACGAAGGTAGAGTTACACTTGAAATACACCTTGTTACGTAACATCCCAACACAAATTAAAACACATAAAACAATTCCTAAGTTGTGTGAACGAAAGATGAAACCTGTAGGGTAATCCAAGTCACCATAAGCGAAACGGTTATCTTGCTCATCCCCCTGTGCGAATGACCCCAAGAATGCTGAGAGTTGGCAAAAGGACAAGCATCCTCCCTACCCAATTCCCTAAGAATCCCTAGTTCTCAATAGTTGCAAAACATCAAAAATTTGCAAAACGTCAAAAATCAAATATTTGACATCCTACAGTGCACACATCAAACGGCACAAACGATAGTGATTTTCATCACTCCATATCCCCAATCCCTTGCTCAAAAGAAAAACAAATCAAAATAAACAGTGATCTTATCACTACAAACGAGCAAGTATCCCAATACAATTGAAGAAAAGAAGGGAGTTGAACTTGAATCCCTGGAACTCTCAGCATTCTAAAAGGTCATGAGGCAAGCCTCAGTACCGGTTTGGTTGATAGCCTATCGGTAATCGGCGGTAAACTTCTCGCATGACGATATATCTGTCACATTAACTTGCGTGTAGATCAATGTTTGCATGTGGATGAGCTAGCTTATGGCATCCTGGATAACACCGCAGATTAATCTAACTAAATACAACAAAGGAGTTAGTGGAGCTAATTAGGTGATCCTCAGTACGAGGTTCGGTTGAAAGCCCATCGCGCACTGGCAGTATCCTGACAAATACCACATAAATGAACTCAATTGCACACACGGGGATGTGAAATAGCTTGGTCAAAAACAAGTCCGATTCATACCTTGTTCAAAAGTCTTGTAAGATAAAGTACAGTCGTGGCTAGTGAGTTAAAACCGTCTGAGTCTCAGAAAACCTTAGCTACATTTCTAAACCAACTGTGCTACTTTTCATCCTTACAATACCATCAGAAAATACAAAAAAAGAAAAACCACATGTATACATACAAAGTCATGCATCACAACAATCGCCTAAAAACAAAATAACAGAGTTCTAAACAGTCTATGGTGCCATAGCCAAACATCACAAATCTCATTCATCCATTTCATCTCTCGCATATCACATATAAATCAAAAACATTTGCATTCACCATAGCATATGCATCCATCAAAATAAATCAACATGCATACCATTATTCATCCATCATTCATTAATCAAAATGCATAATAAAAACAACAACAAAACAAAAAAATGCAACACAAAAAAAAGCAATAAACATTTGCCAGACAAAGTGCTCTTGCACTTAACCTCTTGGCATAGAAAATATTGATGTTGTTACATTGTCACTATCCTACTCTCCAAGAAGGCTACCATACCACTCGACATTTATCCACAATGGCATCACAAATAAACAAAACAACAAAAACAAAAAAATGCAACACAAACAAAAAGCAATAAACATTTCCAGACACAAGTGCTCTTGCACTTAACCTCTTGGCATAGAAAAATTGATGTCGGGGTTTACATTGTCACTATCCTACTCCCTAAGAAGGCTACCATAGCCGGACCGCTCCACGGGAAGACGGATTTTCGACAATTTAATCCCCAAATGACATCACAAATGGTCAAACCCACTCAAAAACAACAAAAAAATCAACACAACACAAACAGCAATAAGCATTGCCGGACACAAGTGCTCTTGCACTTAACCTCTTGGCAAAGAAATTCGATGTCGGGGTTCAAATTGTCACTCTCCTACTTCCCCAAGAAGGCTACCATAGCCGGACCGCTCCACGGGAAGATGGGTTTTCGATGATTTCACCCCATTACGGCATCACCAAAAGGGTTAACACCCACCAAAAATAGGTCCAAATGTTGGAAAAATTGCACATGCTAAACGGTAAACCATCTAAAGGCACCCTTGCACAAGTCATCTTGGGTCAAGCGACTCGTCGCTTTTCTCATGAAGGTCATTCCCTCATCGATTCGTCGCTTGAGGGGGTAGTCACACTTAGTCACCAATCAACAATCACACACCCAATTAAGGAAAACGACATGCATTCAAAGAATCATTGACAAAGACAATTACGCTCCTGCTTGGGGCAATAAACAAGCAACAATCAAATCAATCAAACACTTGGCATTTCATGAATCATGAACACAAGGTTCCCCCGAGGATAAAAGGTTGCGCCCTTTGCCTAATCATGACTGATCAATGTCCAAGCTCAAGTCACACCTCACCAAAATAGGTTAACACTTGAAATCAAACTCCTTAGCTCGTCAGAAGCAAGGATTCAAGAATGCATGCCCTTTCCATGCTTGGGGCATCAAAAGTTGGTTAGGTTACCAAGAAACCCTAATCATTAGTGCTTTGGTTATCTATTTTTGCTCGGTGTTGTGCTATGCACAACGCATCCCAAAAAGGGGCATCTGTAGACACCAAAACAGCACCAATCCGATTATGTGACTGCAAACACTGATCGCTTTGACAAACACAGCCCCCAGGGCAGCCCTCAGAGGTCAAACAGTGGTCCTAACCACTTTCATAGCAATTTTGTAAGGTCAAGAGGCAATTTGGCACATTTAGACACTTTGCTCAGTATTCGTCTCACCCAGGGACGAATACTAACTGGAATTCGTCTCACCCAGGGACGAATTCTGAAATCGTCTCTAGTAGGGACGAATTCCAAGTTTAACGGGAAAAAAGAAGAATGGTGCCAAGTGGCAGCCCAGGACAGTCAGTTGATGACTCCTACCTCGCACGCGTGTGTGGGTGGATAGATAGGCCGTTAGAGGACTGTCACAAGGGCAGTTATGAAAGCCCAAGTCATGGAGGACTCCCCTCCCTCATGGGAAGACAAGACTGCCACATGGCACCTATGACCAACACATGGCACTTATGCTTCCCTCTCAAAAGAGACCCCATGGGTCTATAAAAGGTGGGACTTTTCTCACCCAAAATAGACAGATTGAAGGAGATTTCAAGCAACGAAGTGTTGCCGAGTTGAACACCCACTTGCATCCCCTTTGATTCACCTTCTCACATCCACCAATCTCTTTTGCAAGGGAGGTTGTTGGGTGGCTTTTGGAAGCTTGAATCTGACCCAAATCCAACATATGGACACCTGAATCAACCAATTTGTAGACATCCCAATCCTAAGAGGTTTTGGGCCCATCCCTAGTGGATTGGCGCCAAGATCAAGTGCCAACGGTGGGAGGCCCACTTGGGCACCCCCGCACTTTCTAAGTTTTATTCCAAAAGCATTCTAGATTATTGTTTCAGGTTGCATCTCATGTTATTCTGTTTGGTTAACTCATAGCTTCAATTTCATAACATTCTGATCAGATTTTATCATGCCTTTTGTCGCTTTGTTGTCCTACTAACTTGCAGGTGGCGACATCGAATTCCCGAGGATAGAGGCCAAATTGGGAGAATCCGACCATCTGGGTCGTCCCAAAATGGCCCCAATTACATAACCCCTCTGTTTGCAGGCATTTTGCAGGTCTCGGGATTCGACATTGGAGCAGCATCAGGTCGGCTTTTCCAACACAGAAGAATTCGTCCCACCCAGGGACGAATTGCAGTCAGAATTCGTCCTGCCCAGGGACGAATTCCAGTTGAAGGCAGATTGGCCGACTGTCTCAGTGGCGGTGGCCTTCCGGTGATGTTTTCTGTCCTCTGTCGGGTTTTCAGGTCATTTAGAGTCATTTTACTCACTGTTTCAGACAAATGTTTGCATGCATCTTTTGGCGATTTTAGAGAACAAACACTTCTTATGTGCAGCGGGTGCTACTGACATCTTCGTTGTTTCTTTGTTCGCAGGAGGAGCAGCAGAGGTCAAAGACTCATCGACATCAGCGACGGCATCATCTTGGCCCGTCCATTTCAAGTGTGGGCACGCGAAAAGAGGAACCTTAAGTCTCGATTGTAGTCAAATTCTTTTAACGCTCCTAGCCCCTGAAAAGGGAGGAGGCGTATTTGTAACAGAGATCAAGAAAGTTTAATGAAAGGGCTGTGTTTTCTCCATTTGCTTGTGTCTCTTCCAATGCGTTTCTTTCATTTCATGCAATTTACATTTCTAGGACTTAAGCGTATTTGATTTTGGATGCATCGCAATTAGTGTTTCCTTTGCCCGGAATCTCGTGCTTTCAAATATACAATAAGGTACACACCCCAAAAAAATGGAGTAGCTAAGAGGAAGAATAGAACCATCACAAATATGGTAAGGAGTATGTTTAAGGCAAAGCTTTTTTCAAATGAGTATTGGGGAGCAGTAGTTAAATGTGTTGCATATATTTTGAATAGATGTCCAATCAAGATTTTGGGCAATATAGTACCATAGGAGGCATGGAATGGAAGGAAACATAGTATTTCCAACATGAGAGTGTTTGGATGTGTAGCATATGCATATATCCCTGATGATTTGAGAAGAAAACTAGATAGCAAGTCAAAGAAATGCATATTTTTGTGTTATAGTGAAATTTCCAAGGCATATCAGCTGTACAATCCTATTACAAATAAAAGTGTAATTAGCAGAGATGTTAAGTTTGTTGAAGAGGAAGCATGGGATGGAAGCATAGAGAAGACTATCAATGTTGTAGGAGCTAGTCTATTTGAATATAAATAGGGGACAATAATAAACACCCCTGCAATACAAAATTAGAATTAGCAAGGACCATCAACATCGGTCGCAAGTAGTTCAAATGCACAACAAGCACCACCAGCAGCTCCTAGTAGTCCAACATCAAGTTATTCAACAAATATGTCATTGACAAGGTTGAGAAACCATAATTTTAGGAGCTTGAATGATATTTACCAATAAGAGCAAGGTGAGCAAGATGAAGGCTCAAATTTATTGTTTGCATTGTATTCTCCAACTGAAGATCCAATTCATTTTGAATAAACCATCACGAAGGAGAAGTGGATAGCTACAATGGATGAAGAAATAGCAACTATTGAGAAGAATGAGACATGGGAGCTTTTAGATCTCCCCCAAGGTAAATATGTCATTGGAGTCAAGTGGGTCTATAAGATAAAATGTAATGCAGAAGGAAAAGTGAAGAGGCATAAAGAAAGGTTGGTAGAGAAGGGCTATAAATAACAATATGACATTGACTATGAGCAAACATTTGCACTAGTTGCAAGGATGGAAACCATTAGAACTGTATTAGCCATAGCAGCCTAGCACAAGTGGAAAGTCCATCAAATGGATGTCATGGAGTATTAAAGGAAGAGGTTTATGTTCAGCATCCACCTAGATATGAAGCCATAGGAGAAGAAAGGAATGTGTATAGGCTGAAGAAGGCACTTTATGGACTAAAGCAGGAACCAAGATCCTGGTATAGCCGGATAGACTCATACTTTATGAGCTATGGATTCAGCAAATGTGATGGAGATCCCACATTGTATATCAAAGAAAATAAGGGTAATTTATTGATTGTTATTTTATATGTGGATGATTTAATTTTCATGGGAAATGATGAGGCCATAGTAGCTGAGTTTAGAGCAAAAATGAAAAAGGAATTTGAAATATCGGATTTAGGCCTTTTAAGGTATTTCCTAGGCATAGAAGTTTAGCAGTTGGATCATGGAATCTTTATATCTTAGTCAAAGTATGCAATAAACATTCTCAAAAGGTTCAATATGGAGAATTGCAAGCCAACTCGAACACCAGTTGCGATGGGAATCAAATTGAAGGAGGATTGGAGCAAGGATGTTAATCCCACCATGTATAAGAGCAGTTGGCAGCCTAATGTATTTGACAGCCACACAACCAAATATAATGTATATTGTTAGTTTGATATCAAGGTTTATGGAGACCCCCAAGGTCACACACTTGCAAGCGGTCAAAAGGATACTGAGATATATGCAAGGAACAAAGGAGTACAGTATATTATATAAGAAAACTAATGGTTTTAGACTGGTCGGATACACTGATAGTGATTGGGCAGGTAGTACGGATGATCGAAATAGTACTTCCAGGTATGTATTTTATTTGGGTTCTGTAGTTGTATCATGGGCATCAAAGAAGCAGCCCATCGTGTCATTGTCATCAGCAAAAGCAGAGTACATCGCAGTGACAGGGTCAGCCTATCAAGCCATATGGATGCGGTGAATGTTGAAAGACTTAGGGCATGAGCAGCAAGAGGTGACAAAATTATTTTGTGATAATAGATCCGCCATTGCCCTCTCTAAGAATGCAGTATTCCACAAGAGGAAGAAGCACATAGACACTCGCTACCATTTCATCAAAGAGTTGATCAATGTCGGGAAAATTGTCTTGGAGCACTGCAGAACAACAAAGCAGTTTGTAGATATATTTACCAAGTCGTTGGGAACAAAGACCTTCACACAACATCGTGATAATCTTGGTGTCACTGATGGTGGAGGATATATTGCGATTGATATTAAGGGGCAGTGTTGAGAGTAATCTCAACCCAACGACAAAATTTAATTTTTGCCACAGTGCACCACGTTGCACAACATTTAGTTTTTTCGAGCCCATGTTTGTTGTTTTATTTAATGTTTGTGTACATCATTATCTGTTTAGTGGATAAGATAGTTTTTTATTTAATGTTTGTACACATCCTTATCTATTTAGTGGATAAGATTATTTTTATTTAATGTTCATGTTCATCCTTATCCCATGGAGGATAAGAGTGGTTAAAAACAGTGGTTGGGAAAAGACATAATTAAGTGTAATCTGTATTCATCATAGACAAGAGAGAAATGATAAGAGATGTGACTCTGTTTTTCAACAGAGAGTGTGATTGTTTATTGTCTATAATTTTTCTAAATAAAAAATTAAAAATTTCAGCTCTCCATTGTTAATATTAGTCTCTGTGTGTTTATTTTCCTCTGACCTCTTGAATTTCTATCATGGATGTGGAGGCTTGCTGTAGACTTAGATAAGGCAGCAGGAACTAACATGTCTTTAAGATTTTACATCCATCTCTGTTCCTCTCCATGCGATGACACCAGTTTCTTTATCTCATTTGGATCCATACAAACCGCGATAAATCCCATCCACGCGCCTCTCTCACTCTCACTTGGCTTAAAAGAGCTCAAATCGCTGGTATCAGCGTATATATATTTAGTAACCACATAGCCGCGCCCACATTTACATTTGAGAAAAACCAATCTTTCGGAGAGTGAGCTTTTGCTTCGCTTACTATTCCTATAGTATTTGGAGGAATGGCTATTGTCAAATGAATCATAGAATTGCTGAGCAAACTCACCATATCTCATTATCTCGGCTTTGAGAAGAGGATGAATGGGATAAAGCAAGCCCTTCCAGTCGCTGGTACCCTGGATTTCTCGCCAGATATCGCCAAGTTTAACTCTTTTCAAGAGGCTTAATCTGTTTTGTCTGTCTCCTCTACCACAGCTTGTTGATAATTCATTTTTAGAATCATCGTTCGCGTTCCTAGTGGCGGTGGGAAGTATGGCCATTCTTAGTCTGATTTGACATTGACTCGATCACTCGCACGTAGCTTAGAAAGCAAATTTTACAAAGATCAAGAATGCGATATTCAACAATTTCTACGATCGCTGAGTTCCTATCACTGAAATGTATGTTTCAGACCCTTAACGATTTGTTGCTGAGATTGATGATGGAAAGCCAAGAGTAAATGAAATATATAAATATGAAACTGAGCAGTTGATGAGTGAGTCCTCTCTATTTACATTCCATACTACCATTCTGTTCAGACCTTCCATTCTCGTTGTTTACTTGGATACAGTCTTCTTACTCGCAACTCAAAGATACATATATAAAAAAACCACCGTACACGTTTTGTGTTGAAAATTGGCAACACGAACATAAATAAAATATTTGAGGAAGAAATTCTTTGGCGGCTCGTGACAACTAAGCAGCAAGAGATTGTAGGCAATACGGAATTTAAAATCCTAGCACCGTCAATTGGTTTAGATTTAAATATTTCAATTTAGGAATTTAAAATCCTCGCACCACCAATTGGTTTAAATTTAAATATTTCAATTTTAGAGATTAACATGCACTTGCATATGAAATGAGAGCTATTAGTAATAGGGATTAACACATTCATCATAGTTTGAAACTTAGATTTATTAAAAAAAAGTTAAAATGTTGAACTATCTCAAGAGACTAATATAATATGAAAGGATTGTTAACAACATTTCTATACATCCTATAAACTAAAAAAATTACTTATTTATTTTTAAATTTTTTTAATTTACAAGTAAACCAAAAAAATTAAAGTCTAATAAAATTAAGAATAATATTACTTGATTGGTATACTTTTTACCCCAATTGAATTCACTTTAATCTAAAATTGACTAAGCTAAATTATAATTTTTTCTGTCCTTTAATAAAACTCAAAATAAATAATTAAACAAAGTTTTTCTAAGTTTTTATAAATTAAAATTTATTAAATAAATATTAAATGCTTCCTTTAATAAATTGTATTATACAAAACCAAAGTGAATGTTAGTATTAATAAAGAAAGTCTTTTAGTTAGAATTATTATTATAACTATTTTACAAATAAAAAGATACATAGCTTCATTAAGAAAATATAATTATAATTATAAAAAGTTTTAGTTAAAATTAGAGAAGTGTATTATAAAAATAAAATACGAGGATAAATAAATACATAAAAATATTCATCGAACTAACAAATAAAATAAAAAGATGAAAAGCAAAATATAAATTGTATCCTCTTTAGATTCCAAACTGCTATTTTGTTAAGACCAACTGCTATTTTGTTCAGACCTATTCTTGTTGTTGTGTTGGATAGAGTCTTCCGTCTTACACTTTAAAAAAAAAAAACAACTACCGTACATGTTTTGTGTTCAAGATTGGCAGATAAATAAAATATTTGTTCTGTGGCGGCTCGTAACAACTAAGCAGCAAGAGATCGTAGGCTACGACTTGTTGGAAATACCGAAATTAAACTCCTCGCAGTGTCAATTGATTTAGATTTAAATATTTCAATTTTAGAGATTAAAATACATTTAATTTTTACGTTTTTGGATATGAAAGGTTGAGAACTATACTTAATAATAGGAGATTAACATTCACTCGTTTTATTTTTTACGTGCAAATATATCATTTCTAGTGTCTTGGAGGGTTAGGTAGATTGGTAATTACTTATCTGACCAGACACTTCCCAATAACACATCCAAGTTGAAACCTCGAGGGCAATTGTTTGTAAAGGTTTTGCAAAAGTAGTAGTCTCATTTGAATCCTTTAAGTGCATGATAGATTGACGAGTACTAATCATGAGCTATCCATGGTCCCCTTTGCACCAGATCAACAATAACGAGGTATAATAGGTTTGGTGGGAGAAGTCGTTGTGATTTGAACCCTATGCCTTGATGGAAATCATTGTGATTTGAACCCTACGCCTTGATGGTCTTCTTTACGCTAGATCAACAATAACCCTATGCTTGATGGTTCAATAATAACCCTACGCTTGATGGTCCGTCCACTTTACGCCAAATCAACAATAACGAGGTAGAATAGGTTTGGTAGCAGAAGTTCTTATGATTTAAATTTTGCAATCCTCATCCTTTGATTGTATGGCAGACCGATGATGATAGTAAAAATATCGAATGATCGATGATCCCCTTTACGCCAAATCAATAATAATGTAGCAGAATATGCTTGGTGGAAGTAGCCCTTGTGATTTAAACCCTGCACTTGTCAGTTACTAAAAATTGTGTGGTTGTGACCAAATCTCCTATGTAACCAAATAAACATCCACCCACCTTAGTTTGAACCTTAGATATCTTAAAAAAGAGAGGTCATAAACCATTAGACTGTACTGTTGAGACTGATATAATATGAAATAATTGTTAACAACGTTTCTATACATCTCAAAGAATTGTTAACAACATTTGTATACCTCTCATAGACCATAGAAATTATTATTTTTAGCCTTATTGTGTTCATATTAATCTCGAATTGGCTTAGCTAAATTATTCTATATCCTTTAACATAACCTAAAACAAAAAAAATAAAGAAAGTTTTTCTAGTTCTCTATAAATTAAAATGTATTAGATAAATATTAAATTCTTCTATTAATAAATTGTATTATACAAAGAAAAAATGAATGGTAGTTTTAATAAAGAGTTATTTTTTAGTTAGATTTATTATAAATATTTTACAAATATGGAGATACATAAATTTCACTAAGAAAAGGTAGAGAAAAGTAGTTATAATTATACAAAGTTTCAGTTAGAATTGTGGATGTTCAATTAAATTTTCAAAAGGATATTTTTCTCATAATCTTCACTGATTTAAATATTGGAAGCAATATAATGATAGTAGACCATCATGTATGTGAAATATTGGATCAAAAATATTATTTGTATATATTTAAAGTTTCAAAAGAGAACTAGTGTAGTGAAATTGTTAACAATTTTTAATCAAGTTATCAACAATCAGCTTTTCAAAAATATTAATAATAATTAGTTGGCTTCATCTAAGCGGCACAAACTTCTATGAGGTGAAATCTAGTAATTATATATATATATATATATATATATATATATATATATATATATATATATATATATATATATATATAAGTTATAATAAATATTTTGAATTATTTGCTAAAATCCTCACGTTTAAATTAAAATTAAAGTAATAGGTTCAATAAGTGGACAACAAAAGCATCACATTCTATATCCCATAAGGCATTGTTCATTGTTAGAGATTACAAAATGAAGACTATAAGATGTTTGATCATAATACAAGCTCAAACGTTAATAAAATTAGGGTATACTAGAATATGGATTAGATTAAACAATTTTATATTGCTAGAAAAATGAAAATGAAATACACTCACATTAATCTCATATTAATGCATTCAAAACAAATATTTAAATAAATCAAGAAGGATGAATTAAATGAACAACTATAGCATATGAGTTTTAAAAGAAACTAAATCTATAAAGATAAAATGTGGAGTAGGTTGTATTTGAACCATATAAATCATATAAAATTTTACTAAATAGTATATAGATATCTCCTTGCACTTACAAAGCTTATCTCCTTGAATTGATGATTCATGTTAGATTAAAAGATAATATGGAGGGTTTTTCTTGTGATTTAGGCTCTCTTGAGAAGTATGAATCTATTGAATCAAAGTAAATTAGGAAATAATGTGAAACATAGAAGATATTAAGGAATAGCTAAATTATTCTGTCCTCATAATGAAAGTTTTTCACATTAATCTGGAATTGACTTAGTTAAATTATTCTATGTTCTCTAACATAATCTAAAACAAAAAAAATAAAGAAATTTTTTCTAGTTCTCTATAAATTAAATTGTATTAGATAAATATTAAATTCTTCTATTAATAAATTGTATTATACAAAGAAAAAGTGAATGTTAGTATTAATAAAGAGTTATTTTTTTAGTTAGATTTATTATTATAAATATTTTACAAATACGGAGATACATAAATCTCACTAAGAAAATGTAGAGAAAAGGTATTTATAATTATACAAATTTTTAGTTAGAATTGTGGATATTCTATTAATTTTTTCAAAAGGATATTTTTCTCATAATATTCACTAATTTAAATATTGGAAGAAATGTAATGATAGTAGACCATCATGTATGTGAAAGTTTGGATTAAAAATATTATTTGTGTATATGTAAAGTGTCAAAAAAGAACTAGTGTAGTGAAATTTTTAATAATTTTGTAGTAAGTTATCAACAAGGAGGTTTTCAAAAATATTAATAATAACTAGTGGACTTCATCTAAGAGGCACACATTTCTATGAGGTGAAATCTAGTGTTATATATATAAAGTGAAAAACCCATTTTAGAGCTGCCTTGGTCTGAGAGACCACGAATAGGGGGTTCTACACCATCAAAGTCACCTGGGAGTCGCACGCGACCCTGCCCGCACCAACATTATCAATTGGATTTTGGGTACCCAATTCAATTTTTTGGTAGGGTGGAGATTCAAACATGGGACCTCCCTTGGAGGATTGTCATCTCCTCTCCAATTCACCTACAACACTTGGGTATTTATATATTATATATATATATATATATATATATATAGAATATATATAGTATATATAAGTTATAATAAATATTTTGAATTATTTGCTAAAAATCTCATGATTAAATTAAAATTAAAGTAATAGGTTCAATAAGTGGACTACAAAAGCATTGCATTCTATATACCAGAAGGAATTGCACATTGTTAGAGATTACAAAATGAAGACTATAAGTGGTTTTTATCATAATACAAGCCCGAACGATAATAAAATTAGGGTATACTAGAATATGGATTAGATTAAACAATTTTATATTGCTAGAAAAATGGAAATGAAATGCATTCTCCATGAATATCATATTAATTCATTCAAAGCAAATATTTAAAGAAATCAATAAGGATGAATTAAATGAACAACTATAACATATAAGTTTTAAACCAAACTAAATCTATAATGATAAAATGTGGAATAGGTTGTATTTGAACCATATAAATCACATAAAACTTTACTAAATAGTATAAAGATATATCCTTGCAATTACAAAGATTATCTCCTCGATTTGAGGATTCATGTTAGATTAAAAGGTAATATGGAGGGTTTTGCTTGTGATTTAGGCTCTCTTGAAAAGTATGAATCTATTGAATCAAAGTAAATTAGGAAATAATGTGAAACATAGAAGATATTGAGAAATATTAAATATTGGTGAGATTTTCAAAAAGAGACGAAGATCCCCAAACTAATATCTAAAAGAAACTTAAAGTAAGATTTTTTAGAATGGCCTAAAACAAATGTAATGGAAATTAGAAAGGAGTCATGTTTATCCCATGAACAAGATTAAAATATGTAATATTGATATATTTTTTAATATTTGAGGTATGAATATCATCACAAGAAGATTTATCAAGGATTTAATGTATTCTGATAGTGTCAAATTTAATGTAATATGCTATGCATTCATGTGATATCCTAATATGAACATGTCTCTATTATGTATATTTTATGGTTTTAAATTTGTTTAATCAAGTGGTAATTTTATTTGTACACTTCATGGGCTAGTGAGGTTTTCCTTCTAACCAATTATAAGTGCTAAACCTTCTAATCATATTAGGAGTGATATTTGGAATATTAAATATAAATAATAGACTTATTTATTTATTTATTTATGGTTTTTTATATATTTATAGAAAATCAAATCTATTACAAAGGAAGAACTAAGATTTCATTAGTCTTTGTTGATCCATTTGGTGGATATCCAACATAGCTGATTGTAAGTAATATTTATTATCAATTAAAGTTTAGTTCCCTCTCATGCTATTAATTATAGATAAAACTTATTTTTTTTATATCTCATGAGTATGCAACATCAACTATGTTTACATTGTTAGAATTCCCAAGCGTAGAACTACAAAGCATTACAAGATTTAAAGAAACAAAATAGAACTGATTAATTTAGTCTAGGGATAAAATGTGTATAAATAGTAAATTTTATCATTGAGAGTTGTTGGATTACACCAAATCATCAAGTCTGATGAAGACACCACTAAGAGTTCACCTGACACATGGAGGAGTGGAAACTCAAGTGTATCTATCCTAGTAGAACTTAAGAGAATATTCACTTATTCTAACACCCCCCTTAAGTGATACTAGGGGTGGATTTTACAAATAAGTCTTGGGAACAAGGCCTGATGAGGTAATCATGTATAATGATTTATTTTTTGAAGAGATGGTAAAAGCCCAATGGGAAAATTCATTAATCAAAAAGGAAATAAGGAAGAGGCTTATATTTGGATGGCAAATATTGTCCTCTTAAAACAATAAAAGGATGAGTCCCAAAAAAATGTCCTGATGAGGTACTCATTTACAATATATAGATGGTGAAAAAACCCTTGGGGAAAAACCATCTGTTATAGGAAAAATGTCCAAGATAGAGGCATGTCTTCAGATGGTGAATATTGTCCTCTCAACATAAAAAAAGAAATAATGAGTCCTACAAACTGACAGGGGACCGAAAAACACACTTCTGCAAACCCTACTTTTTCATTAAGGAATCTAAAAAACAATACATGCATACAGCCCGCAGGCTTTACAAATGACCAGCACTCAGCTTCGGTCTTTTCTTCTTCAGACTCTATGCTCTAAGTGCATTCTCCGATCCACCATCCCGACTAATACAATAAATTGGGTTTTTATAGAGGCCTCGACCCTCTAAAGCATCAACTCATGCATAAATGGAACCCGATTAATTACATTCACACAAAAACTGGGACACCAACCTGATTAAAGACCCCTCTCCGCACGGTCCTTGTCACCACTGAATCCGTCAGATTCTCTACGCGCCCATCCTCTTCGTTCCCCACACTTCTTGGTCTTGTTCACCTTTACTGCATCTTGTGCTACGTGTCATCTTTGAACGGTTCCTGAAAATACCGTTCTTGCCATCTCTTTCTCTTTCTCCCATGCCTTTCCATCGTGATATCGTGACATGTCATGATATCATGATGTTTCTGCTCCTCTGTGCTCTTTTCCACTTCTGGTCGCGATATCGCGACCAATTTCGCCAAAAGCTCCTTGCTTTTGATTATGTCGCGATATCACGACCGTTCTGTCGCTTTCTCCTTTGCATTGATATCTGTCGTGATATTGCAACGTCGCGATATTGCGATGTTGCAATATCGTGACCATTCTACCACCTCGCCTCAACCTTCAAAATATGTCATGATTTTGCGATGTCATGAAATCGCGACGTCACAATTTCACTACTGCATTCACCTTCGGTTCAACTTTTGCCTCTACCTTTGCCTTCACTTCCTTGCCAACTCTCGTCAAGTCTTCACTCTGACGTCATGATTTCATGACGTCGCAAAATCATGCCATCGCAATTTCACTACCATTCTGCACTTTTACCTCTACGCTGTTCTGCTATTGTGATTTCACGACAGTCATGATTTCATGACCTCTCCATTGCATTCGCCTTGCCATTGCTATGCTGTCGCGATTCTGCGACATGTCACGATTTCACAACATGTCACGATTTCGTGACATGTCACGAAATCATGACATTTTTCCCACTGTGCCTCCTCTTCCGCTACGACGTTGTGATTTCACGAAGTCACAAAATCACGACGTCATGAAATCGCGACGTTGTGATTTTGCTACACTTTTCAAATTTTGCCTTAGCAAATTTTTTCTTGCCTTCTTCTTCTTCTTCTCGATCTGACTCTTCAAAAGTGGATCTCCCGCAACTGGATGCCTTTGCTGCCAGTGTAGTTGGATGCTCCTGCATCAGACACCCGGGGTAAGTGGAGAAGTGATATTCACTTCTGGATGCTCCTATAGCACTTCCAGACTTTTCTCTGCCTCAGCAGTCTGTTCCAACCCTTTCTCCTGGTCCACATAATTTTTGTCTTCTTCTAGACAGATTCTCTCATTGCTGCAAACTTCTTCTGCAACCTTTTTGCACTCCTCCCCTTGCATAAAAAATTTTGTGTCTTCTTCTGGGCAAGTCCTGGCATTGCTACACACTTTTGCAGTATTCTTTAGCTTCTCCTCTTTCTTTCTTTGTATTTCTTCCCACATTTTACGTCGCTCCTCTTGCTCCCATAATTTTATCTCGAGCCATTCCTCTTGCAAGGCTTTAAATTGCCGTTGCAATGCCAAGAATTCTTCCTCCGGCACCATATCAAAATTCTTATTGACACGGCTTCTTCGGGAATGCATCTCTCCTTGCTTTTCTTACAAAGCTTTATCGATCCGGTGTAGCTGCCTCACAGTCGATGATCTGCTAACACGCTCGGGGATCTTAACTCTCTCTCTCTCTCAGAACCCTACCATAGATCCTGGTGTAACTGCCTCACGTCCGACGATCTGTTACACACTCAAAATCACTAGCTCTGATACCACTGACGGGGGACCGAAAAACACACTTCTGCAAACCCTACTTTTTCATTAAGAAATCTAAAAAAAATACATGCATACAACCCGTAGGCTTTATAAATGACCAGCACTCGGCTTTGGTATTTTCTTCTTCAGACTCTATGCTCTAAGTGCATTCTCTAATCCACCATCTTGACTAATACAATAAACTAGGTTTTTATAGAGGCCTCGACCCTTTGAAGCATCAACTCACGCATAAATGGATTCACCAACCCGATTAATTACATTCACACAAAAACCGGGACACCAACCCGATTAAAGACCCCTCTCCGCACGGTCCCTATCACCACTGAATTCGTCAGATTCTCTACACGCCCATCCTCTTCATTCCTCGTGCTTCTTGGTCTTGTCCGCCTTTACTGCACCTTATGCCACGTGTCATCTTTGAACGGTTCCCGAAAATACCGTTCTCGCCATCTCTTTCTCTTTCTCCCATGCCTTCTCTCTTCATCGCGATATCATGACATGTCACGATATTGCGACGTTTCTGCTCCTCTATGTTCTTTTCCATTTTTGGTCATGATATCATGACATGTCGTGATATCATGACTGATTCTACCAAAAGCCCCTTGCTTTTGATTATGTCATGATATCGCGACGTCGCGATATCATGACCGTTCTATTATTTTCTCCTTTGCATTGATATCTATCATGATATTGTGACGTCACGATATCGCAACGTCGCGATATCACGACCGTTCTGTCACCTCACCTCAACCTTCAAAAGACGTCACGATTTCGCAACATCGTAAAATCATGATGTCATGATTTCGCTACTTCATTTACCCTTCGGTTCAACTTCCGCCTCCACCTTTGCCTTCACTTCCTTGCCAACTCCCATCGAGTATTCACTCTGACATCATGATTTTGTGACATCACGAAATCGTGCTGTCGCAATTTCGCTACCATTCTGCACTTTCGCCTCTCCGTTGTTTCACTGTCATGATTTTGTGACAGTCACAATTTCGTGACATGTCACAAAATCATGACCTCTCCACTACCTTTGCCTTGCCATTGCTCTGCTGTCACGATTCTACGACATGTCACGATTTCACGACATGTCGTGATTTTGCGACATGTCACAATTTCGTGACATTTTTCCCACTGTGCCTCCTCACGATTTTGCTACACTTTTTGAATTTTGCCTTAGCAAAATTTTTCTTGCCTTCTTCTTCTTCTTCCCGAGCTGACTCTTCAGAAGTGGCTCTCCCACAACTGGATGCCTCTGCTGCCGGTGTTGCTGGATGCTCCTGCATCAAAAACTTGGCCTGATTAGGTACTCATGAATAATATATACTTTTGGAGTGATGATGAAAAAAACCACAAGGGAAAAAACCATCCTCCAAAGAATACAATAGTAAAAGAAGAGGTGGAAGACCTCTGTGTCAATGTAGTTGTATTACTCCAAGTTTCTCTCACAACTATATGTAACGCGGAGAAGGAAATGACTTGGTGAAGATATCTACAATTTTCTCCTCAGTTGGAATATAGTCCAAGTATATGTCCTCGTTCTGAATGTGCTATCAAATGAAGTACATATGTATCTCAATGTGCTTGGTACGTTGATGCTCAACTGAATTTCATGCAATGTGAATTGTTCTCTAATTGTCACACCAAATAATTATAGGTTTATCATGGAATAAACAAAATTCTCTTAGAATTTGATGAAGACAAAGAGCATCCTGACATGCTAAAATTGCTGCCCTGTATTCTACTTTTGTAGATGATAAGGCTATTGCTTGTTGTTTTTTGCATAACTAGGCTATTGGTGAAGAAACAAGAGAAAATACATAGCTAGGAGTTGAACATTTATCTTCTACTAAACCTGCACAAATTGAATCTATGTAGCCAATGATATCCATGGAATTTTCCTTATATAAGAGCCCAAATTGAGTAGTTCCTTGCAAGTAGCAGAGGATTATTTTTGTTGCTTGCCAATGACTGAAGTGAGGTTGATGGGAGAATATATATATGAGGCCAACAACATATGATATATCTGGACGAGTATGAGTAAGGTATAATAGGCTCCCTACAAGCTGATAGTATAGAGTTGCATCACATAGAGGAGATGAGTGAGAAGTACTTAGATTTATTCTAGATTGAAAAGGTTTAGGAGAAGATTTGCAATCTGATATTTTAAACCTCTGAAGAAGATCTATAGTGTATTTTTGTTGACACAATGAAATACCTACATTTGTTTGATTTATTTGGATCCCAAGGAAGTAATGAGCTAAACCTAGATCAGCCATATCAAATTTTTAGAGAATCTTTTATAGTCTGAATGTGATTGAAGATATTACCAGTGATTAGAAGATCATCAACATATAAAACAAGAATGGTGAATTTTCCTTCATATCTCCAAATTTAGACTGTGTTATCACACTCACAATGAGAAAAACCTGTGAAAAGGAGTCCATATTTTCATACCAAGATCTAGGAGCTTGTTTGAGGCCTTAGAGAGACTTTTTAGCCTACAAACAAGAGAGAAGTCTTAAGTGGAACTAGAAGGTTGTTCTATGTATATATCTTCCTTTAAATCCCCATGTAAGAAAGTACTTTTTACATCCATTTGAAAGACAAGCCACTTTTGGGAAGCAGCTAGAGCAAGAACCAGTCTTACAAAATCCATTTTAGCAACTGGAGCAAAGGTTTCAACATAATCAATTCCTTCAATTTGAGAGAAACCTTTGGCTACTAGGCGAGCTTTGTGTTTGTCAATTTCTCCATTAGGACCATACTTTGTTTTTTAAGGGAACTAAATCCCATGTTTTATTTTTAATTAAGGAATATAATTCATTTTCCATGGCATCATCCCATTCTTTAATACCATTTTATTATTTGAAGAATTGAGGATAAGAGGAAATAGACTGACAAAAAAGACCAGTGCCTATGGAGTTGGTTGATCTAGATGATGGAATATTTTGGATGTAAGCAGTAGCTTCTTTAACAATGGTGCAGGTCCATTTTGGCATAGTGAAAGGAGTAGGAATGGAAAGACATTGAGTTGGAGTTATAGGTTCCTCATCTTGATTATCAATATCTAAATTAAATTCTAGAGTTGGTTCTTCACAATTTTGAGGTTCTATTATAGAAGAATGCTCAATGGAGGAAGAGGAGAGTTGAGGATCTTTATGAGGGAATGTTTCATCAAATTGGAAATTCCTATGAAAAAACACCTCATGAGTTGAGGAATCAAGGAGCCTGTATGCTTTCATTTCCTCACAATAACCAACAAATATGAGCTTTCTACTTTTCTTATCTACAACCTTCCTTTTCTTCTTTGGGATATGCACCCAAGCTATACAACCAAAAATATTGAAGAAGGAAATATCTGGTTTTTAACTAGTCCATGCTTCTTTAGGAGTTAAATGATCAAGAGCTTTATGAGGTGTGTGGTTTTGAATATAATTGGCAAAGTTAATAGCTTCTATCAAAAAAACTTTTGGAGATCTCTTGAATGGAGCATACAATTTGCTATTTTGTTTAATGTCCAATTTTTCATTTTTGCAATGCCATTTTGCTAAGGATTATCAGAGAAAAAATGTTGATGAATGATGCCATGATTTTATAGAAATATGAAGAACTCATTACTATAGTATTTCCCTCCATTATCCGTGCAAATTTGCTTGATATTGCAAGAGGCCTATTTTTCAACTAAGGCTTTGAAGACTTTGAAGTGGGATAGAACATCACTTTTATATTTTAGGAATTGGCTTAGCTAAATTATTCTATATCCTCTAACATAACCTAAAACAAAAAAATAAATATTTTTTTTCTAGTTCTCTATAAATTAAAATGTATTAGATAAATATTAAATTCTTCTATTAACAAATTGTATTATACAAATAAAAAATGAGTGCTAGTATTAATAAAGAGTTATTTTTTTATTTATATTTATTATTATAAATATTTTACAAATATGGAGGTATATAAATCTCACTTAGAAAAGGTAGAGAAAAGGTAGTTATAATTATACAAAGTTTTAGTTAGAATTGTGGATGTTCAATTAAATTTTCAAAAGGATATTTTTCTCATAATCCTCACTAATTTAAATATTGGAAGCAATATAATGATAGTAGACCATCATGTATGTGAAATCTTAGATCAAAAATTTTATTTGTCTATATGTAAAGTGTCAAAAGATAACTAGTGTAGTGAAATTTTTAACAATTTTTTATCAAGTTATCAACAATGAGGTTTTCAAAAATACTAATAATAACTAGTGGACTTCATTTAAGAGTCACAAAATTCTATGAGGTGAAATATATTTATATATATAAGTTATAATTAATATTTTGAATTATTTTCTAAAATCCTCATGTTTAAATTAAAATCAAAGGAATAGGTTCAATAAGTGGACAACAAAAGCATCACATTCTATATCCCATAAGGCATTGCACATTGTTAGAGATTACAAAATGAATACTATAAGATTTTTTATCATAATACAAGCCTAGACGTTAATAAAATTAGGGTATACTAGAATATGGATTAGATTAAAGAATTTTATATTGCTATAAAAATGGAAAGGAAATGCATTCACATTAATCTCATATTAATGCATTCAAAGCAAATCTTTAAAGATGAATTAAATGAAAAACTATAGCATATGATTTTTAAAACAAAATAAGTCTATAATGATAAACTATGGAGTAGGTTGTATTTGAATCATATAAATCATATAAAATTTTACTAAATAGTATAAATATGTCTCCTTACAATTACAAAGCTTATCTCCTCGAATTGAGAGTTCATGTTAGATTAAAAGGTAATATAGAGGGTTTTTCTTGTTATTTAGGCTCTCTTGAGAAGTATGAATCTATTGAATCAAAGTAAATTAGGAAATAATGTGAAACATAGAAGATATTGAGGAATAGATAAATTATTCTATGTCCTCTAACAAAATGAAAGTTTTTCACATTAATATGGAATTGACTTAGCTAAATTATTCTATGTCCTCTAAAATACCCTAAAACAAAAAAATAAAGAAAGTTTTTCTAGTTCTCTATAAATTAAAATGTATTAGATAAATATTAAATTCTTCTATTAATAAATTTTATTATACAAAGAAAAAGTGAATGTTAATATTAATAAAGAGTTATTTTTTTAGTTAGATTTATTATTATAAACATTTTACAAATATTGAGATACATAAATCTCACTAAGAAAAGGTAGAGAAAAGGTAATTATAATTATAAAAAAAATTAGTTAGAATTGTGGATGTTCTATTAATTTTTCAAAAGGATATAATTCTCATAATCTTCACTAATTTAAATATTGGAAGGAATGAAACGATAGTAGACCATCATGTATGTGAAAGGTTGGATAAAAAATGTTATTTGTGTATATGTAAAGTGTCAAAAGAGAACTAGTGTAGTGAAATTTTTAATAATTTTGTAGTAAGTTATTAACAAGGAGGTTTTCAAAAATATTAATAATAACTAGTGGGCTTCATCTAAGAGGCACAAATTTCTATGAATTATTTTCTAAAATACTCACGATTAAATTAAAATTAAAGTAATAGGTTCAATAAGTGGACTCCAAAAGTATTGCATTCTATATACCATAAGGTATTGCACATTGTTAGAGATTACAAAATAAAGACTATAAGAGGTTTTTATCATAATACAAGCCCAAACGTTAATAAAATTAGGGTATACTAGAATATGGATTAGATTAAACGATTTTATATTGCTAGAAAAATGGAAATGAAATGCATTCTCCATGAATATCATATTAATACATTCACAGCAAAAATTTAAAGAAATCAAGAAGGATGAATTAAATGAACAACTATAACACATAAGTTTTAAAATAAACTAAATCTATAATGATAAAATGTGGAATAGGTTGTATTTGATCAATATAAATCATATAAAATTTTACTAAATAGTATAAAGATATCTCCTTGCAATTACAAAGCTTATCTCCTCGATTTGAGGATTCGTGTTAGATTAAAAGGTAATATGGAGAGTTTTGCTTGTGATTTAGGATTTCTTGAGAAGTATGAATCTATTGAATCAAAGTAAATTAGGAAATAATGTGAAACATATAAGATATTGACGAATATTAAATATTTGTGAGATTTGTAAAAAGAGAGGAAGATCCCCAAAATAATATCTAAAAGAAAAGAAACTTAAAGGAAGATTGTTTAGAATAGCCTAAAACAAATGTAATGGAAATTAGAAAGGAGTCATGTTTATCCCATGAACAAGATTAAAAGATGTAATATTGATATATTTTTTAATATTTGAGGTATGAATATCATCACAAGAAGAGTTATCAAGGATTTAATGTTTTCTCAAAGTGTCAAATTTAATGTAATATGCTATGCATTCATGTAATATCCTAATATGAACATGTCTCTGTTATGTATATTTTATGGTTTTAAATTTGTTTAATCAAGTGGTAATTTAATTTGTACACTTGATGGGCTAGTGAGGTTTTCCTTCTAATCAGTTATATGCGCTAAGCCTTATAATCATATTAGGAGTGATATTTTGAATATTAAATATAAATAATAACCTTATTTATTTATTTACGTTTTTTTATATATTCATAGAAAATCAAATCTATTACAAAGGAAGAACTAATATTTCATTAGTCTTTGTTGATCCATTTTGTGGATCTCCAAAGCATTCCATTATTGAAAGGATTTGCATAACAAAAGCTTTAACTATGGAGAGAAGACTATATTGTTCATCCAAATTATATTTTCAATAATTATAAATACTATGATCCCCCTTAAATTAGTGTGATGGGTTTAGACTAATAATTCGTCCATTCATGAAGAAGAACGTACAAAATAATCTTAGGCTATGAGTATTCCACATTAATAAATATGTGAAGACCATAGTACAAGTTGTGTATAGCTAGTATTCTTACATTAGCTGATTGTAAGTATTATTTATTATCAATTAAAGTTTAGTGTCCTCTCATGCTATTAATTATAGATAACACTTGTTATTTTTTATATCTCATGAGTATGCAACATCAACTATGTTTATATTGTTAGAATTTCCAAGCATAGAACTACAAAGCATTACAAGATTTAAAGAAACAAAATAGAACCGATTAATTTAGTCTAGGGATAAACTTTGTATAAATAGTAAAGTTGATCATTGAAAGCCATTGGATTACAACAACTCATCAAGTCTGATGAAGACACCACTAAGATTTCACCTAAAACATGGAGGATTGAAAACTCAAGTATGTCTATCCTAGTATAACTTAAGAGAATATTCACTTATTCTAACACCCCCCTTAAGTGATACTAGGGGTGGTTTTTACAAATGAGTCCCGACAACAAGGCTTGATGAGGTAATCATGTAGAATGATTTATTTTTTGAAGAGATGGTAAAAGACCAATGGGAAAAGACATCAATAAAAAAGAAAATAAGTAAGAGGCTTGTCTTTGGATGGTGAAGATTGTCCTCTTAAAACAATAAAAGGATGAGTCCCGACAACATGGCCTGATGAGGTACTCATTTACAATATATAGATGGTGAAAAACACCTTGAGGAAAAACCATCTGTTACAAGAAAAATGTCCAAGATAGAGGCATGTCTTCTGATGGTGAAGATTGTCCTCTCAACAAAAAAAATAATGATTCTCGACAACTTGACCTGATTAGGTACTCATGAACAATATATACTTTTTGAGAGATGATGAAAAAACCATAAGGGAAAAAACCATCCTCCAAAGAATACAATAGTAAAAGGAGAGGTGGAAGACCTCTGTGCCAATGCAGCTATATTACTCCAAGTATTTCTTGTAACTATATGTAACACGAAGAAGAAAATGACTTGGTGAAGATGTCTGTAATTTGTTCCTCATTTGGAATATAGTCCAAGTATATGTCCCCGTTATGAATGTGTTATCAAATAAAGTGCACATGTATCTCCATGTGCTTGGTGTGTTGATGCTCAACTGGATTTCATACAATGTGAATTGTGCTCTAATTGTTACATCAAAGAGTTATAGGTTTATCATAGAATAAAAAAAATTCCCTTAGAATTTTATGAAGCCAAAAAGCTTCCTGACTTGTTAAAATTGATGCCCTGTATTTTACTTATGTAGATGATAAGGCTACTGCTTGTTATTTTTTGCATAACTAGGCTATTGATGAAGAACCAAGACAAAAGACATAGCTAAAATTTCAACATCTATATTCTATTGAACCTGCCCAATCTGAATCTGTGTAGCCAATGATATCCATGGATTTTCCCTTATATAAGAGCCCAAATTGAGTAGTTCCTTGCAAGTAGCGGAGGATTATTTTTGCTTCTTGCCAATGACTGAAGTGAGGTTGATGGGAGAATCTAGATATGAGGACAACAACATATGAGATATATGGACAAGTATGAGTAAGGTATAACAAACTCCCTATAAGCTGATGGTATAGAGTTACATCACATAGAGAGGATGAGCGGGAAGTAATTAGATTTATTCCAGATTAAAAAGGTGTAGGAGAAGGTTTGCAATCCAAAATTTTAAACCTCTAAAAAGTATCTATAGTGTATTTTTGTTGACAATAAAATACCTACATTTGTTTGATTTATTTGGATCCCAAGGAAGTAATGATCTAAACCTAGATCAGCCATATCAATTTTTTTAGAGAGGGAATCTTTTATAGTTTGAATGTGATTGAAGGTACTACCATGTATTAGAAGATCATCAACATATAAAACAAGAATGGTGATTTTTCCTTCATCTCTCCAAATTTATACTGTGTTATCACACTCACAATGAGAAAATCCTGCAGAAAGAAGGAAGGAGTCCATATTTTCATACCAAGATCTAGGAGCTTGTTTGAGGCCATAGAGAGACTTTTTTAGCCTACAAAAAAGAGAGAAGTCTTGAGTGAAACTAGCAGGTTGTTTTATTATATCTCTTCCTTTAAATCCCCATGTAAGAAAGAACTTTTTACATCAATTTGAAAGACATGCCACTTTTGGGAAGAAGCCAGAGCAAGAACCAGTCTTACAAAATCCATTTTAGCAACTGGAGTAAAGGTTTCGACATAATCAATTCCTTCAATTTGAGAGAAACCTTTGGCTACTAGGCAAGCTTTGTGTTTGTCAATTTATCCATTAGGACCATACTTTTTTCTATAAATCCATTTACAACGAACTAATTTCCTTCCTTTAGGTAAGGGAACTAGATCCCAAGTTTTATTTTTAATTAAGGAAGAGAATTCATTTTCCATGGCATCATCCCATTCTTTAATATCAGTTGCTTCTTTGAAGGATTGAGGATTAGAGGAAATAGACTGACAAACAAGACTAGTGCCTATGGATTTGGTTGATCTAGATGATGGAAGATTTTGGATGTAAGGAGTAGCTTCTTTAAAAATTGTGTAGGCCCATTTTGGCATAGTGGAAGGAGTAGACGGAATGGAAAGACATTGAGTTGGAGTTACAGGTTCCTCATCTTGATTATCAATCTCTAAGTTAACCTCTAGAGTTGGTTCTTCATAAATTTGAGGTTCTATTATAGGAGAAGGCTCAATGGAGGAAGAGGAGAGTTGAGGATCTTTCTAAGGGAATGTTTCATCAAATTGGACATTCCTATGAAAAAATACCTCATGAGTTGAGGAATCAAGGAGCCTGTATGCTTTCATTTCCTCACAATAACCAACAAAGATGAGCTTTCTACTTTTCTTATCTAGAGCCTTCCTTTTCTTCTTTGGGATATGCACCCAAGCTATACACCCAAAAATATTGAAGAAGGAAACATCTAGTTTTGAAATAGTCCATGTTTCTTTAAGATTTAAATGATCAAGAGCTTTATGAGGTTTGCGGTTTTGAATATAATTGGCATAGTTAATAGATTCTACCAAAAAAAAATTTGGAATATCTCTTGAATGGAGCATACAATTTGTTGTTTCCTTTAATGTTCAGTTTTTCCTTTTTGCAATGCAATTTTGCTGAGGATTATGGGAGACAAAATGCTGATAAATGATACCATGATTTGATAGAAATATGGAGAACTCATTACTGCAGTATTCCCCCCATTATCTGTGTGAATTTGCTTGATATTGCAAGACGCCTATTTTTCAACTAAGGCTTTGAAGACTTTGAAGTGGGATAGAACATCACTTTTATATTTTAGGAATTGGCTTAGCTAAATTATTATATATCCTCTAACATAACCTAAAACAAAAAAATAAAGAAGGTTTTTCTAGTTCTCTATAAATTAAAATGTATTAGATAAATATTAAATTCTTCTATTAATAAAATGTATTATACAAAGAAAAAATAAATGTTAGTATTAATAAAGAGTTATTTTTTTATTTAGATTTATTATTATAATTATTTTACAAATATGGAGATATATATGTCTCACTAAGAAAATGTAGAGAAAAGGTAGTTATAATTATACAAAGTTTTAGTTAGAATTGTGCATGTTCAATTAAATTTTCAAAAGGATATTTTTCTCATAATTTTCACTAATTTAAATATTGGAAGCAATATAATGATAGTAGACCATCATGTATATGAAACCTTGGATCGAAAATGTTATTTGTGTATATGTAAAGTGTCAAAAGAGAACTAGTGTAGTGAAATATTTAATATTTTTTATCAAGTTATCAACAATGAGGTTTTCAAAAATATTAATAATAAATAGTGGGCTTCATCTTAGAGGCACAAACTAGTGGGTTTAATATTTTTAATTATTTGCTAAAATCCTCATGTTTAAATTAAAATCAAAGTAATAGGTTCAATAAGTGCACAAAAAAATCATTGCATTCTATATCCCATAAGGCATTGCACATTGTTACAGATTAAAAAGTAAAGACTATAAGATGTTTTATATTAGGGTATACTAGAAGATGGATTAGATTAAAGGATTTTATATTGCTAGAATTTTTTTAAAAGAAATGCATTCACATTAATTTTATATTAATGCATTCAAAACAAATATTTAAAGAAATCAAGAAGGATGAATTAAAGGAACAACTATAGCATATGAGTTTTAAAACGAACTAAATATATAATGATAAACTATGGAGTAGGATGTATTTGAACCATATAAATCATATAAAATTTTACTAAATAGTATAAATACATCTCCTTACAATTACAAATCTTATCTCCTTGAATTGAGGGTTCATGTTAGATTAAAAGGTAATATGGAGGGTTTTTCTTGTGATTTAGGCTCTCTTGAGAAGTATGAATCTATTGAATCAAATTAAATTAGGAAATAATGTGAAACATAGAATATATTGAGGAATAGATAAATTATTCTATGTCCTCTAACATAATGAAAGTTTTTCACATTAATCTCGAAATGACTTAACTAAATTATTCTATGTCCTCTAAAATTAACCTAAAAAAAAAAAATAATGAAAGTTTTTCTAGTTCTCTATAAATTAAAATGTATTAGATAAATATTAAATTCTTCTATTAATAAATTGTATTATACAAAGAAAAAGTGAATGTTAGTATTTATAAAGACTAAGAGTTATTTTTTTAGTTAGATTTATTATTATAAATATTTTACAAATATGGAGATACATAAATCTCACTAAGAAAAGGTATAGAAAAGGTAGTTATAATTATACAAATTTTTAGTTAGAATTGTGGATGTTCTATTAATTTTTTCAAAAGGATATTTTTCTCATAATCTTCACTAATTTAAATATTGGAAGCAATTTAATGATAGTAGACCATCATGTATGTGAAAGGTTGGATCAAAAATGTTATTTGTGTATGTGTAAAGTTTCAAAAGAGAACTCATGTAGTGAAATTTTTAATAACTTTGTAGTAAGTTATCAACAAGGAGGTTTTCAAAAATATTAATAATAACTAGTGGACTTCATCTAAGAGGCACAAATTTCTATGAGGTGAAATATAGTTATATATATATATATATATATATAAGTTATAATTAATTATTTGAATTATTTTCTAAAATACTCATGATTAAATTAAAATTAAACTAATAGGTTCAATAAGTGGACTACAAAAGTATTGCATTCTATATACCAGAAGGCATTGCACATTGTTAGAGATTACAAAATGAAGACTATAGGAGGTTTTACCATAATACAAGCCCAAAAATTAATAAAATTAGGGTATACTAGAATATGGATTAGAATAAATGATTTTATATTGCTAGATAAATGGAAATGAAATGCATTCTCCATGAATATCATATTAATGCATTCAAAGCAAAAATTTAAAGAAATCAAGAAGGATAAATTAAATGAACAACTATAACATATAAGTTTTAAAACAAACTAAATCTATAATGATAAAATGTGGAATAGGTTGTATTTGAACCATATAAATCATAAAAAAATTTACTAAATAGTATAAAGATATCTCCTTACAATTACAAAGCTTATCTCCTAGATTTGAGGATTCATGTTAGATTAAAAGGTAATATGGAGGGTTTTGCTTGCAATTTAGGCTCTCTTGAGAAGTATGAATCTATTGAATCAAATTAAATTAGGAAATAATGTGAAACATAGAAGATATTGAGGAATATTTAATATTGGTTAGATTTACAAAAAGAGAGGAAGATCACAAAAATAATGTCTAAAATAAAAGAAACTTAAAGGAAGATTATTTAGAATAGCCTAAAAAAAATGTAATGGAAATTAGCAAGGAGTCGTGTTTATCCCATGAACAAGATTAAAAGATATAATATTGATATATTTTTCAATATTTGAGGTATGAATATCTTTTTTTTATTATTTGTGGAAAACATCCCAAAAGGGATGCCACTTTTGGGTAAGACCCAAGGAGGCAGGGGTATCCATTCCGCCAAAAATGCCTAGGACTCGGACCTGGCCTACCACCTTTGACATACTCAAGGAGCAAAAAAACACACAAAACCAATTTAAAAATAAGTAAATAACAACAAAAATAATAAAATAAAATAAAAAACATGCTCCTTGAGTGTGTAAAAAAAAAAAGCACAACCAAACATGCACAATAAGATAAAAGAAACCACAACACAAACCACATAGAAAAACACAAGAACCACATAACAAAACACAAACAAGACAAAAACAACAGAACACTACAAAGACATAACCCAAAAAAACATGAAAAATAAACACAACCAAAACCTAAAAAAATAAAAAAATAAAATAAAAATAAAAATAAAAAACAACCAACAATAGACAATAAACAAAAACAAAATACATAGAAAACACTCACACATAAAAACACGAAATAACACAAACAAAGAGAAACCCAAGAACAAGAACGAAAAAAACACAAGAACAATAACAAAAAACATAAAAAAAAAACAAAACAAAAATACAAGAACAACAAAAAACAACACAAAGAACACAAAAAAAAAACAAAACAAAAGAACCCACCCACCTTAAAAAACTAAACAAAAAAAACAAAAAATAAAAAAGAAAATAAAATGAACAAAACAATGACCTATCTAGACCAAAAGACTATTAAGGCAAGAATCAATAGAGGAAACAAAATAAAGAATAGAATGAGCTAGGGAACTAAAAAAAAACTAAATGAACCAAAGAGAAGGAAAAAAAAAACAAGAAGAAACTAGGTACCTTATGAACTGGAGCCATCCAAAGAAATGATAGAAAGAAGAGCTTCCATAATTTGAGAAGCCCACCATATAGGAGGGTGGCCATAGCAAGTAAGATCACCTTTGTCCAAAGCCCAATTAGCTAAAGCATCAGCACTCTTGTTTTGATCTCTAACCACATGATTGTAATCAACTTTCAAAAATCCCATCTGGATTAACTGAATCTTCTCAATAATTCTTTTTATTCTCCAATCCACCTTATGATTCTTAGGAGTCTTCAAGAGATTAATCATAAGTTGAGATTCAGACTCAACTAACACCTTTTCCCATCCAACCTTAGTAGCCTTCTGAAGACCTCTGAGGATACCATACCCCTCAACAAGGTTATTGGAAAGAATACCCAAATTCTTAGCAAAAGTAAAAACCAGGGAGCCATATGAAAGTCTACCAATTCCTCCCACACTAGCTTTTCCAGGGTTCCCTCTAGAGGCTCCATAAGTATTGAATTTTCCAAAATTCTTAGGAGGAGGTTGCCAATTTCTAGTCCTATCCATCTTACTAATACTCACATTCCCTTTAAGTTGGTTGCCCTTAGAAGGTTTAATATTAAATATTTGCATCACTTGATCCCATATTTGGTGGGATTTTTGGGGGTGATTAAGGAGTTGATGGACTGATTCAACTAAGTTGGCTATGGTCTTTTGCCAAATATAGTGAATATCCTTCCTATCTTGATTAAAAATTCGGATGTTCCTTTCATTCCAAATATTCCAAAGAAGAATGGTAGAACCCATCCAAACTAACTACCTAATAAAATGATCAACACCCTCTTGATTAGGCCAATCCCTCCAAAGTCGTTCAAAAGTAAAAAAATTGGACCACTGTAAGCCAAGTAAAGTGGCCATTCTCCTCCATAGCTCAGAGGCTAAAGTACACTCAATAAAAATATGGTTGATATTTTCTACATTCTCTTCACACATTTCACATCTAAAAGGGCCATGAAAACCATGCTTCATGAGTTGCTCACCAGTAAGCACCCTACGATGCAATAAAATCCAATTAAAGAACCTCACCTTAGGCCAGATCTTTTGAGCCCACAATCAAGAAAATATGTCAGAAGAATGGTTGGGATTATTATGGCATAAGGTCAAATAACCTTGAGCAACTGAATACTCACCCTTAGTAGTGTTGTTCCATCCAAAACAATCTTTTTCATGGGACCAAGAGAGGGATCTCATATGAAGGATGCCTTGGATATCTTGTCTTTGCCTTTTTGGGATTTGAATAGGCCAGTCCTCAATAGGGATCCAATATCTACCAACCTTTGAATTACTAGTATGGTATCGATAGTAATTAGCCACCTTTATCCAATTTTCTCGGTGAAGCTCCTCCATCCAAGGCCTCCAATCGGAAAACTGAGTTATCAAAGGCTTGTGACCATCCCAAGAATCTATCCAAAAATTTGCATGTTGACCATTATGAATGATCCAAAATAATTTTTTCTTTATCAAATCCTCACCAGTCTTAAGAACTGCTAAAATGGGAGAACCTTTGGTAGGAAGTTGATAGCGAACAAGGTCTTCAGGACTTTTGTTCTCAGCATATTTAGCATGAAGATTATTGGCCCAAAGAGCATTGGGGTTATGCAACATCCTCCAATATAATTTAGCAACTAAATATTTGTTTTTATTAATTGAATACCGGAATCCTAACCACCCTTCACTCTTAGGAAGACATAAAGTATCCCATTTCACCAAGGCCCATTTTCTTTTCTCCTTAGTACCACTCCAAAGGAAACGATGACTGATTTGATCAAATTCTCGAAGAACAACCTTTGGGATATTCAAAATGGAAGAAACATAAATAGGAATAGCTTGAAGGACTGATTTTACCAAGGTGATTCTACCCCTGAAGAAAGCCACTTGTTGGTCCACTTTCCAATTTTCTTCTTGACTTTGTCCAACAACCAATTCCAATCTTTATTTTTTTGCCTTTGAATATTTATGGGAATACCTAAATAAGTGATTGGAAGAGAGGTCTTCTTATATCTTAATTTATCCAAGACCATGGATTCCTATCTAGCAGAGCAGTGAAAGAAAATAACTTTAGATTTGTCTTCATTGATCAACTTCCCAGTAGCCTTAGAAAAATAGCTAATGATTTGCTTAATATTAGAAGCTTCCTTAACTGTAGCTTTACCTAAAAGAGTAGAGTCATCCACAAATTGAAGATGAGAGATAGGTCTAGCTCCATGAGCAATGGTAACTCCCTCAAGGGTTTTGTTTTCCCTCTTTTTGGTTATAGTCCTACCCAAGCATTCAACAAGAATGATGAATAAATAAGGGGATAGCGGGTCACCTTGCCTAATACCTCTGGAAGCTGGGAAATACTGAGAAGGCTTGCCATTGATAAGAACTAAGTAGGAAACCGAAGAGATACATCCCATAATCCAATCCATCCAATCCTTAGAGAAACCAAATTGCCTCAAAACTTTGATAAGGAAGTGCCAATCCACTCTATCATAAGCTTTGGATAAGTCTAACCGAATGAACATGGAAGGAGAATTTTGCATATCCATGGAATGGATGGCTTCTTGAGCAAGAACTATCTCATCTACTATTTTGTGTCCTTCCACATAACCCCCTTGCTCTAGGGAAATAATCTTATGCAAAAGAGGCTTCAACCTTTTTGCCATGATTTTAGTAATGATTTTGAGAAGAACATTACATAAAGCAATAGGTCTAAAAGCTAAGATATGATCAACCTCTTGAGCTTTTGGAACAAGAGTAATATAAGTTTTATTGATAACCTTCAAAATTTCTTTGGCTTTCCTGGCTTCTTCCACCACCTCTAATAAATCAACATGAAGGATATCCCAAAACTCTTGGTAGAACTCAATAGGAAAACCATCAGGACCTGGGGTTTTCCCTTTTTGTATTTTAAAAACTACTTGTTGAAGCTCATTGATAGTAACAGGAGCAGTCAAAATAGAGTTCTCCTCAGAAGTGATAAGAGAAGGGATTGCTTGAAGAACATTATGTTGAGAAGCTGAGTCAAGAGGAGTAGCAACAAAAATATTGGAAAAGTAATCAACAACAATAGAGTTCATGCCATCCCAAGTATAAACAACATCTCCAGAATCTTATTTTAAGGAAGAAATAAAGTTGTGAGATCTTCGAGCTAGAAGATATTTGTGGAAGAAATTTGTGTTTCGATCTCCTTCTTTGAGCCATTGAATTCTAGATTTTTGCTTCCATAAGATTTCTTCTCTTTTTTCCCATTCCTCTAACTGGGTTGTGAGTTTAATTTCATCTGCACTTCTCTTCTCCGTGAGGCCATCTAAATGGATTTTCTTATTCAAATTTTCAAGATGAGCAATAACTTCATGTTTTTTTTATGAACATCCCCAAACTCTTTCCAGTTCCAAGTCTTGATTTTGGATTTAATGTATTGCAGTATTTTGGCAAAATAAAACATCTTAGTCCCATGCCTAGGTTTACCTTCCTTCCACCATTGTTGCACATGAGGTCTGAAGGAAATATCTCTAAGCCACATTAATTAAAAATGAAAAGGAGAGAAAATCACATTGGTTTTCCACATTTCCACCATGACTGGCCAATGATCCGAACCATCATTATTAAGAGTCTTCACTTTAGGAATGTGACCATGGATTAAGAAATTTTTAGAGAGCAAAAACCTATCCAATCTCTCCATTATACAAGCTAAGCCTTGCCTTCTGTTAGACCAAGTCATAAGGCCATTATCTAGTTGGATATCCACAAGATGGAGGTTTGCAATATATTCACTCATGAGGTCAGTGCTTTTGTCCAAATTTCTATTTCCCCCCATTTTCTCATCCAGAGAGAAGATGGTATTGAAATCTCCTCCGATCAAGATCCAAGATTTAGGAAAATGAGAGATAATATGAGTAATATCCTTCCACTGTCTTATTTTTTCCTCCAAAGAAGTTGGAGCATAAATAGTAATGCAGAGCATAATCTGGTTGGAATTTCTACTTTGAATAGCTATAGCCAACAAACCCCAACTGCAAACCATATGGTGAATAACTACCTATTTTGGGTCCCAAATACAAGAAATGCCACCCGAAGTCCCTTGGGAACTGAGGGAAACCACTTTTCTAGCTAGCCAAATTTTACTGGCAATTAAGTCCATATCCTCCATTGACATCTTTGTTTCTTGAAGGAAAACAAGATGTGGATGATTTATCTGAATCATTCTTCTAATTTCATTTTTTTTTGAAAGACTCCCTTTGAGTCCTCTAATATTCCAAGTGATGATCTTCATTAATACCAGGGCTAAAAAATTTGGGAAGGGCATTAATCTTACCTTCCTCTACAAGCTTTTCACCTTCTTTTACCATATGATATTGATTGGTCTTGCGACCTACTTTTTGATTAGAATCCATCTTCAATTTTTTGTTCCCTATTTCTTGACTTATTCCAATTGAATCTGAGATGGCTTCTAACCTTGAATAATGCTCGTACACAGCCAAAATTTTACTAGATGGTTCAACGGAGTCTATATTGGGACCTACATTATTTAAATTTTTGACATTTGAAATATTGTTTTTCTTGTGTAAATTTTCTCCTTTTTTTTCTGTTGAAAACCTTTGATTTGTTGGTTTGTCTCTGAGTTCTTCCCTTCATATTTAAATTGTGTTTCTAAGATTTTAGTTTCCATTATTTCCTCTTCCTCACTTGGGACATCATTTGTGGAAAGGATTTCAAACATATTAGCAGATGACCTTGATTGATCCTTCATAACTGGTTTTTTCTGAGTGTTCTTCTTCTTAGGTATTTGGAAACATATTGAGTTTATATCTTCTTCTTTTTTATAAAGAATTTTATTTGGGCAAGCACTGGCCAAATGACCATATTCATGGCAAATTATACAACGAAAAGGAATGTTCTCATAGTCCACTACTTGCTCCCAAGTGTCTTCCCCAAATTGTAATGTGATCTTTTTAGTTAGGGGTTTGTCAAAATCCATTAAAACACAAATTCGAGCATAAATAATATGTTCAAAATTTTGAGTACAATCAGCAATCATCATAAAATTTCCTAAAGAGTTTCCAATTGAAGAAAAAATTGTAGGATTCCAAAATTCAATAGGGATGCCAAAGAGTCTAACCCACACGGGAGCTATAGAAGGCATATCTTCTTCGGCTTTAAATTTAGTATGCCAAGGCTTCATGAAAATCCCTGCCATATCATCACAAGTAGAGTTATCAAGGATTTAATGTATTCTCATAGTGTCAAATTTAATGTAATATGCTATGCATTCATGTAATATCCTAATATGAACATGTATCTATTATGTATATTTTATGTTTTTAAATTTGTTTAATCAAGTGATAATTTAATTTGTACACTTGATGGGCTAGTGAGGTTTTCCTTCTAACCAATTATTTGTGCTAAGACTTCTAATCATATTAGGAGTGATATTTTGAATATTAAATATAAATAATAGCCTTATTTATTTATTTATTTCTGGATTTTCATATATTCATAGAAAATCATATCTATTACAAAGGAAGAACTAAGGTTTCACTAGTCTTTGTTGATCCATTTGGTGGATCTCCAAAGAATTTCATTATTAAAAGGATTTACATAACAAAAGCTTTAAATATGGAGAGAAGACTATATTGTTCATCTAAATTATATTTTCAATAATTATAAACACTATGATCCCCCTTAAATTAGTGTGATGGGTTTAGACTAATAACTGGTCCATTCATGAAGAAGAAAGTACAAAAAAATATTGGGGTATGAGTATTCCACAATATTAAATATGTAAAGACCATAGTAGAAGTTGTGCATAGCTAATATTCTTACATTAGATGATTGTAAGTAATAGTTATAATCAATTAAATTTTAGTGCCCTCTCATGCTATTAATTAAAGATAACACTTGTTATTTTTTATATCTCATGAGTATGCAACATCAACTATGTTTACATGTGGGTGTTGAATGTTAATTCAAGATTGATTTTGAACAATCTAGGAAATTTTTGTACATCATTTATTTACCAAATGAAGAGAATCCATGAAGTAAATTGATGTAGACTCAAATCAATAGCTATAGATAATGATCAAAATATAGAGTGTTAAAAGTGGTAGGGTTGTTGACGAGTCTAAGGTAGTTAGGAAAACTATTATTGACCATGATCCATATGGGAGATAAAAAATTAAAGGAGATATTATTGGCACATAGAAGAACCTAAGGCAGTTTTGCTTGTACAACTTTATGATCTTGAATCATATTTACCATGGCAAACCTTTGATTACTACAATCTTGCACATAAATACAAATAGAGAGTGTGATTTTTTTTGGTAATAACCAATATAGTCAAAAGTAGAGGCAAAGATGAGGGGCTTCAAGGAAACGATATCCTAGAACACCTAGGGAGTTATGTAATGGAAAGCACTATTAAGTCATTATAGTCACTACAACACTAGATGGGCGTCTCATATCATTCACTAAATACCGTTTTATAGAATTTTAGATATATTTAAAGCCTACATATAAATTTGTTGGATGGTGAGCTCAAAATAAAGTATGGCAAGGATAAATTCATCAAAAAAAGTCCAATCATAAAGGAAATAAGAAACTCCAACACGAACACCATGTCTACAAAGAACATCTCTATAAGTTTTTTGGGTAATATTCAAATAGATTTATTATCATTCTATTTACTACAAATATTTGTAAGCACCATGATATTTTGAATTCCATTATCTAGTTTGAGAGCACCATGGTGGAGGTGAATTCAACTCCTAGAAAGGAATAAAAATGTCTAGATTTAATTTCTCTATAGTTTACAGTGCATGGGGAGTTACTCTTGTTATTGTGACAAGCTATTATGAGGAAGCATATGTCTATAAAAAGTAATAATAATGGATATTTGAGATTGATATGTGGTAAGGGAAGAAATGTGACTAGTCCATATAAAAATACTTATTAGTTTCCAGTAAACATAAAACAATTGAGTCCAACAACCCTACCATTGAGATATAAAAGAGTTTTCCTACACATCAACTACCTCCCTTTCACTCTTAGTTGTCTTCAATCAATAAAATGTATTATAAAAAATATATATTATAGATTAAAAATAATATAATATTTTTTGGGGGTTAAATGTGTGGGCATTCCATGTAGAGCACATTGGTTGCATGAGGAAGGACATGGATCACAAAGAGTTTGAATGGTAAATTTCCATGGAATAAGACAAGAAGGTGATTCATGAAGCTCATGTGGAAGCTACGAAGGGTTTTCTCAGGATCATCACAGGTGATAAACTACATGATGGAGACAATGGCCTCATTGAAGGGTTTTGGCAATGCAGACCTGAAAAGAGCTGATTTATCCCACCCGTAACCTTTAGCCTGATCTAGGAACTGACTGAGTTATTCCTCCCAGTTGTGCTTATTGCATCTGATAAATTTCCATTTTTCCTCTTGATAGAGCCCAGTGACTTTGAACAAAAACTCCTTGGTGACCCATAAGTGCATACCCTTGAACACCACCTCAACATTATTCCAGGTATCGACAAAGTTCTAAGTGACTTCGTCATCAGGGCCAAAAAACTTGCAAAGGAATGGGGTGTGGAATTTGGCTTCCATTAAGACCAAGGAGGTGTCACTAAGGTACAAGGTTGTAGGCTCGATGTAAAAGTTAGTCATCAAGGTAGGGGTGAGGAGCAACACACGCAAAGAACTAGGGAGGAAAATCTAGGGCTGAGACCAGACACTAGGAAAACAATCAGTGACGAGGCAAGAAAGGTGGTGGTGAACAAAGGCGGGATTAATCTGATAGGGATATAAATGCCTTAGGGAATATGAAGTGCCACAGAACTAAAACATGCATCGGGACTCAGCGATGCCAAAAATGGGAGGAGCACTAAAAAGGTGGTAGGGGTTGGAAAAGGGAATTTGGAAATTGGTATGGTAATAGGTAGGTGAGAAGCGATGGATTATGAGGTCCTTGGGAAGCGAAGGGTGAGGTAGTGGCTCGGTCGAAGGTCAGATTGACAAAAACTATGGGTAAGCCACCTCTTTGTGAAGCTAGAAGGAAAGGATTGAATTGTTGGAATGTGTGATCTATGAAGTCACAGGGTAAATATTGGAAAGGGATATGCAGATGGCACAATAATTAAGGGCCTTGTTCAGAGTCGACATGGTGATCAGGGTAGGAATGAGGTGGCATCTGCTAAAAGGCCCACTGAGATATGACTTGTCGAAAATGCTCACACTAGGGTCAATGGGCCACAAGGTGCCATGAGGACGCCTAAAGAATGAAGTCAATGGGGCCCATGGAAAGGCACCTCTAATAATATACTTAGGAAGTATCTACATCAAGCCAAGATAGCTTATCTTTGGAAGCCATAGCTGATAGGTCTTCAGGAAAGTCACCTCTCCAAATTCGGATACCTACTGACAAGGTCGCCAAGTTGGCCATGTAATATGCTAGTTTATTTCCTTCCTTGAAGGTGTGATGGAGGGATGAGTGGGGGAGAATTTGGAAAATAGATCGAGCTTCTTCGATTATGTTGAATATTCTCCATGATGGGTCCCCTTGCTTTGTCATGAAGTTTAATGTGTTTAGGGAATCTCCCTCGATGATCACCTTTCTGGGGTCTTCTCATAAGATAACCAACGCACGAAAGAGCGTCGAAGCTTCCAAAAAATTATTGGTTTGGGAGCCAAGGAATTTTATGTAGGCAAGGATTAGGTTTCCTTCATGGTCATGGATGACCCCTCCACCTCCTAAGGGCTTGTGATTGCCTTTATAATCTCCATCGAAGTTAAGCTTGATCCATCCGAGAGGGAGGGCCGACCATATGATGTTGGCTCTGGGTTGGGAATCAAGGGGGCTGGGGGAAGAGCCAATCCAAGGGAGCCAAGGAGGGTGAGCTCACTCATATTAAGGGGGGAATAGGGTGGGAGGAGGAGGGAAATGTTCTTTGAGGTGTAGGCAAGAGCTTTGATTGCTACCATGGGGGGATCCCAGGGTGGGGAGGAGAAGGCTCTACTGTTGTGCTCTAGCCAAAGTTACCTAAGTAGGTAGGGAAGGTAGAAGGTCCAAAGGGAATGGAGGATTGGATGGAGGAAGTGATTGGGCCACTAGATGAAGAGATCGAGGATGGACTTGGGAGGGGCCCACTGAATGGAGAAGGGGTGGAGTAGATACCCTAAGGCAACTGACAAGAAGGAGCTGCTCAAAAAAATATTGTTAGTTGAATCCCAGTTGGAGGTAGCACTAGTTTGGGATTGAGAAACCCCTCTTGGCTAGGTTTTCAATGATGAGAATTTTTTTATGTATGGTCGTCCAAGCAAAGAAACTAATTTTGGGGATTAGTTTTTTGGCCCAAACTTGCTTTATAGGGAAACGAGTCTCTTGGGGATCCTTTTGGAGTGAGTAGACGAACTTGACTGAAAAGGATCCATTGTTGGTGTAGTGCTAGATGCACCTATCCTTAGCCTTACCTGAAGGAATGATCATTGAACTAAGAAGGGAAGAGAGGTTGGTCACTTAGAGAGGAAACTACACATCGTTAATGGGACACCAATATACCTTTCCCTGAGTCCTGATAATGTAATTGGCCACATTGGGGCCTTTGGAGGCATCCAATAGGGGCCTGAGGGTTGCAAGATCTCTGTCTTCCCTTAAGGTCTCATCCCATATCCACTTGTCATTCTAAAAATCAATCTTGCTCATGTCCATGAGGATCCACCTAGATCCCTTTCAGATGAGATCTTTAGTATGGGCCAAGTATCTCCAAAAGGCAAACCCATCTCTAGGCTGGTGGTCATCGAGGAAAGGGTGGTGCTGGAGGTATTTTCTTCTCACTAGCTAACCCACTCGACCTGGAAATTAGTGAACACTTTCCATGAATGCTTTGCTAGGAGGGTCGTGTTCATCTGGTATACCTACCTGATGTTGATCCCGTCTTCACTCTTGGGCCTGCACACTAGAGGCCAGGAGACTAGTAGGATCCTTTTATTTTCTTTGCTCTCAGACCAGAAAATCACTTTTGGATATGTTCTATGCAGGAGCTGATGGAGCCCGAGATTCTAAAAATCGATGTGAAATACACCAAGATTCTTTGAAGATAAGCGGACGTGAGGGTGGCTTTGTCGGCTTGGGAGAGAAGGTGCCCTTTCTAGGAAGCTAGCTTCTTTTGAATTATCTCAACCATGTTATACCATAGGGCCTTGGAGGGGAAGCCTGAGAACAGGGGTAGCCCAAGATAGGTTGTGGGGAGGGTGTTCAAGGTGCATCCCTCGATCTGAGTAATTTTAACTTGCATTGCTTGGGAAGTGTGGATAAAGTAGATTTTGCTTTTTAGGAGATTTATCTTCTGCCCAGCCGCACTCTCATACAAATTGAGAATCAAATTGATGATCTTGGCTTAGGAAACAGAGGCGGAGGTGGCCAAGATGGTATAGTCCATGAATTATTGGTGGGAAATCAAGGCTAGTCCTAAGGCCAATCTCATCCTGGATATGAACCCACTTCTAGTTGCACTCATAAAGGTTCACCCAAGGGCTTCGGCTAGGATGATGAACAAGATCAGGGATAGAGGGTCTCCCTACCTCAACCCTCTAGAACTAGGGAAGAATCCTGCAACAGATCCATTGACCAAAAATTAGAACCAAGGGGATAACATGCATCGTTTAATGAGATCAACCTAGGATGGGTGGAATCCATATTTGAGGAGGACTTTGACAAGAAACTCCCAACTGACACGGTCAAAATATTTATTCATATCCATCTTGAGAAGGAACATTGGTTTCTTGGCTAAGTATGTAGAGTGCATAACTTCATGGATAATGACAATCCCACCTGTGATGAACCTCCCTTTAGCAGAGCTCCCCTGGAAGGAATCTATAATTTGGGATAGGATGTCCTTGAGGTAGGTCGTAGGATCTTGTTGGAACAAAATCTACCTTTGGTTAATAGTATTGCACCTTAGACTTTGCCAAAATTGAATAGACAGATCTTGCTTGAGATCATCTGTCTAGTCTCCAGAGAAGGCTGGTTCCTTTGAGTTTTTTAGAGAAAAGGGAACAAGAGATAAGGGAAATATAGCCTAAGCTAGAACTTTTCTCACAATACAGATTAGACAACAACAAACATTGATGATGCAGATTGCTACATTCAGAGTTTTATTTATATCTCCTTTATAGAAAACACAAATTCTTTAGTGTGACTTTTAGATTTCCGTCTAAATACATGTAAATATATTTTAACATTCAACTCTAGAAACAAGGTTTATACATGCACAGTCTAGATTTCAGAACAGATACATTATAAAACTTAGAATGAATAAAAATTAAAACACCGGATACATACACTTGCACATAGAAGTTTCAGAATCCAGAAGAAGAAATCTTTTATTGCTTGTAATCTAGTACATGTACATCAATCTTCTAAACGTCCAAGAGCCGAAATTTTTTTCATGGTCGACTCACTCCTATTTATACCCTAAAAAGAGTATCTTCTACTATGTACATTTAATTTCTTCAATAAATTACAATTAATTGTCTACAATTTCTAAGAATATACAATGGATTTGAAATCATGAGGATACTGAAACAAAAAAAGGAAAAGCTCCAAGTACGATGCAAAACAGAACTAAACTTAATGCTAAATCCTACAAATTGAAAATGCATGAAATAGGAGAAAGCATGAACAAATCAAAACCAAATAAATCAAACAAGGAATATAACCCTTTCTTTTATTGATATCTTTCATAACTTTATTACAATTCACTTCCTCCCTTTCTAGGGGCGAGGAGCATTAAATTCGTTTCTTTGTTACATCCATGGATGCCATTCCTTCTTTCGTGTGCCCACATGTAAAGTGGGTGGACCAAACGTTGCCACCACTTGTATATATGAATTTTGACTCACTACTGCTCCTCTAACATCCAAATCCTACGTTAAAATAAATAATAAATAGTCAGTAGCAACTACAGATGAGATGAAACATGCAATCCCCAAGCCTTCGGTTAATGCATGCAAGATATAAATAAACGATGACTAAAATGTATCAAAATAAGATAAAAACTTCATAGAGGCATGAAAACATCATTAGGAGGGCATTTCAAAAATAATAGTCAAGAAATTCCTCACCAATTTGAATTCACTTCAGGGCGGGACGAATTGACCTGCAACAAAACACCAGATAGCACTGCTCAAAATGTCACATCTGGACAGCTCCAAATCTCTTGCAAAAGTTGGAGTTAGCTAATTGGAGGTATTTTGGAATGAACCAGATGGTCATATTTCCCAAATTTGGCCTCTAACACCCAAATTTTTATGATGCCCTCTGCAAGTTAGTAAAGATGAAAAATGATAAAACATGATAAGATTTACTCAAAACATTACGAAATCGAAGTTGCAACCTATCTAAGTAGCATAAGATGAAATGAAAAATGAAAATTATAGAAATAAAAATCTACCATAGATTCCTAATTGTTCCTAAAATGGACGATTAGACTTGCAGCAGTGCGGGGCTGCCCGGGCAGGCCGCCCACTGTTTGGGGACTGATTTCGGCACCAATCCACATGGGATGGGTCCAAAATCTCTTGTAAAGTGTTGTCGGCAAATTGGATGGTATTCTATGGCCAAATTTTAGGTTTTGGGATCAAGATTCAACCTTCCAAGGGTCACCCAATGACCTCCTCTCTAAAAGAGATCATGGATGTGAAAGGCACAAATCAACTAAGGGTGTATGGGGAAGTAAAATGGCAGCACTTCGTTGCTTAAAATACTCTCTCTCCTCATTTTTGGGGTGAGGAAACTCACCAATTTATAGACCTGGAGGTCTCTTGAATTGGGCATGTAGAGGCACCACTTGGCAATCATGCCTTCCCAGGGGGAAGGAGATTCCTCCCTGATTAGGGACTTCATGACTACCCTTGCAACTGCCTCTAACACTCTAAAATGCTCACCCACACTCCCATGCGATGAAGGAAGCATTAAGTGGTGGATATGAGCTACCATTTGTCAATATTTGAATTTTTTCCCATCAAACCTACAATTTTCCCCACCCTGGAGTGAATCCTAATATTCGTCCCTGGGTGGGGTGAATTTCAGTTTGAATTCGTCCCTGGGTAGGGTGAATATTGAGCAAAGTGCCTGAAGGTGCCAAATTGATTTTTGACCTTCCAAAGCTACTGTGAGAGTGGTTAGGACCACTGTTTAACCTCTGGTGGCTGCAATTGGGGCTGTGTGTGTCAATGCGATCAGTGTTTGCAGTCACATAATTGGATTGGTGCTATTTTGGTGTCTACAGATGCCCCTTTTTGGGATGCATTGTGCAAGGCACAACACCGAGCAAAAATAGATAACCAAAGCACTAATGATTAGGGTTTCTTAGTGACCTAACCAAATTTTGATGCCCCAAGTATGGAAAGGGCATGCATTCTTGAATCCTTGCTTCTGATGAGTGAAGGAACTCAATTCAAGTGTTAACCTTTTTCGATGAGGTGTTACTTGAGCTTGGACATTGATCAGTCATGAATAGGCAAAGGGCACAACCTTTTATCTGCGGGAACCTTGAGTTCATGATTCATGAATGCCAAGTGTTTTATTAGCTTGTGATTATTGCTTTTTTGCTGCCCTAAGTAGGGGCCTGATTTGTCTTTGCCAATGATTCTTTGAATGCATGTTGATTCCATGATTGGGTGTGTATTTTTTGATTGGTGACTAAGTGTGACTACCCCCTCAAGCGACGAATCGATGAGGGAATGACCTGCATGAGAAAAGCGATGAGTCACTTGACCTAAGATGACTTGTGTAAGGGTGCCTTCAAATATTTATCTTTGAATGTGTCTAGACCTATTTTTGGTGGGTGTTAACCCTTTTGGTGATGCTTTTCGGGGTTGAAATTGGCAAAAATTCGTCTTCCCGTGGGGCGGTCCGGCCATGGTGGCATTATTAGGGGGTAGGATAGTGACAATTTGTAACCCCAACATCTTTTTTGGATGCCAATAATTTCAGGTGAAAAGGCGCCTTCATTCGGCAATGTTATTGCTATTTTTGGTTGGGTTTTGACCCTTTTTGCGACGTCGCATGGGGATGAAACTCTCAAAAATCTGTCCTCCCATGGAGCATTCTGGATATGGTAGCCTTATTAAGGAGTAGGATAGTGAGAATTTGTGACCCCGACATTGATTTTGCATGCCTGGAATGTCAAGTTCAAAAGCACTTGCATCGGGCAGTTTTATTGCTCTTTTTGGTGCATTTTTGAGCAATTTTTTTTGCTATTTTTGAAATTTGTGCCCTAAATTTGTTCCGAGGTGGGATGAATATTAGTTTTTTATTCATCCTAGGTTGGAACGATCACTAACCAGAGTGCTTATCCCAGGTAAGAATGATTGCAAGCTCAAAAAGCCTATTTAAAGGCCAAAACTAGGTTTCGGGCTCATTTGCACTTGTTTTTTCTAGCGATTTGGAGCTCTGGGGAGGAGGAGGTTAATTCTACGAAGTGAAGTGTTTCTGAATTTCTCTTGACATCATGAGTGCATGAACCAGATTGAGTTGCAGAGCCGAAGTGAGACCAGTAAGTGATCCTCCCCGTTATTGCTTGCATTTTGTTGTATTACAATTTTAAAACCGCAAATTTATTTGTTTTTACTTCTCTTTTTTTTTGTATTTTGTTTCAAATGTAAAAATTAAAAACCTTAGTGAAATGGATGCGTTTATTTTTTTTTGCATGGCTTCATTAAAACTTAGGTTGAAATCCTAGTGGAAACCATGTGTGTTTGTGTCCATATTTTGTAAACCAAAGAAACCCTAGGCTAACAAAAAAAATCGAAACTCAGTTGAAAACGTAGGCTAACCCTAGTTGATTTTTATTGTTTTTGGTTTAAATTTATCAGTGAAGAGCTAAAAAAACCCTAGGTTGAAAAATTAATTTTACTGTTTTTGTTGTTTTTCCTTAATTTATCAATTTGAGAGTACAAAACCCTAGGTTGACAAATTAATTTTACTATTTTTGTTGTTTTTGCTTAATTTATCAATTTGAGAGTACAAAACCCTAGGTTGACAAATTAATTTTACTGTTTTTGTTGTTTTTGCTTAATTTATCAATTTGAGAGTAAAAAACCCTAGGTTGACAAATTAATTTTTTGAATTTTGATTTTTTGTTTAATTTATCAATTTAAAGTTAAAAACCTTAGGCTAACAAATTAATTTTTCTATTTTTGTTTTTTTTGCTTAATTTATCAATTTGAGAGTACAAAACCCTAGGTTGACAAATTAATTTTTTGAATTTTGATTTTTTTGTTTAATTTATCAATTTAAAGTTAAAAACCTTAGGCTGACAAATTAATTTTTTTGTTTTTGTTGTTTTTGTTTAGTTGTACATTGTTTGATGTAGTGTTGTATATTCATGTTGTTTTTTATGCATTTTTTCATGAGTTTTACTATTTGTGTGTTGTTTTCTTTTACAGGTTGTGAAGAGCCGGTATCGTGTGCCTACTATTTTCGTGGAAGCGTGGGAGGCACTAGCTGTGGCTGACTGGGAGTGGCTTGATGCCCTCGGGCTCAAGCATGTGGCTCGGTTGGAGCCAGTGATTGGGTATCAGGCCTACCTGATGGCCCTGATCAACTTGTGGGATCCTCGGATGAATACCTTCCATATCCCAATAGGGGAGATGACAGTTACTTTGGAGGATGTCTATCGGATTCTTTGGATTTTGATAGATGGACTATCGATTAGGATGACGTCGCAGGATCAGTGGACAGTAGTGCTGACATGCTGCTTTGGGCATGGGGAGGAGCTAGGTGTGGATAGCCCAGTGGAGAAGGTAGAGGGTGACTTCCATATTGGTGGTATACTAGTGCAATGGTGGCTTGAGAGGGGTGTGTTAGGAATGAGGCACGTAATACTGATGGGCCTCATCTCTAACATGTTGCTACCTGACTTGTCAGGCGTGAGGTTCCCATGGAACCTACTATATGTGGTCTTTCGGTTTGTGGAGTTTTTGATGCATGAGCCTTTGATCATGAGGTGGGAATAGACGCTACTGGCACAGCTCTATGGTGAGCTATATGAGGTCCGCTACTAAAGGTGGAAGGGGATTAGCTATAGCTATCTATTGCAGAGCTGGGCTTGGCAGCACATAGCGATGGAGATGCTAGTGGGTTTACTATGGATGACTCAGGTGGAGATGGTGGATAAGGATGTAGGTTATGTGGATCTATGGCAGTGGTCTGAGGAGCAAGGATAGAGTCGGTGGTGGGTAGGTTTCGTGGGACACTATGTTGATGCCTTTGCTCGACTTGCTCCAGGGGAGGTGTTCTGGTGCCCCTATCGGGACTATATAGCCTGGCCTGAGGTTGGAGAGTGGCTCCGATGGGTACACAAGGAGCGATGGTTGATTGGGCAGCATGGGACAAAGCATGAGTTCTTCCCTTACAATCGGGTGACATGATAGTTTGGGGTGCACCAAGGGTTTCCTAGTGAGCCCGTGGTCTATCGATTTCGGGGGGATGAGAGGACTCTAGACTGGTCAGTCATCACACCATTAGGAAAGGATTCAGATGTAGTGATTAATGACCTGAACATGGACAACATCGGGACTACCACAGAGTATGACCAGTGGTGGATATTGCGATGATGGCAGGCAGAGGGGCCACTAGGAGGCATAAATGTAGTAGCAACAGGCAGGGAGGGTGTCGAGGTACTAGGAGATGATTTGAGAGCTTCGCTAGAGGATGCAAACATGGTGGAGGTAGATGATGTGGATGTGGATTTTGGGGTTTTGGAGTAGCCGAAGATGCAGGATGTCACAAAGTAGTAGGATCCAGAGCAGGCTGTTGTTCTAGAGATGCCAACACCTCAGGAAGTTTTGAAGGACACAAATTCCAGGTTACACACTAAGAATGCATGATTGGAGGGGCTGCTATGGAGGTGCGATGAGGAGTTGGGGGATGCACTACGAGAGAGGGGTCTCCTATGCATGTAGCTGGAAGAGCAAGAAAATGCATGGGTTGCGTACCACCAGTAGGATGGGGACACTGATGTTGCACAAGAGAGGGATCTCCTATGGATGCAGCTGGAAAAGAGGGATAGGGATTTGGCATAATGCGATGAGAACTTGGATACATATTTCTAGCGATAGATGGACTTGGTGTGGTAGCGACTGGAGCTGGAGGCAGAGATTAGCCACATCAGTGGGTGAGTCCCTATGTTCAGCGGAGGCTAATTGTTGCACCACTCAAGAGGGAGTGAGACTAAGCAATCGGCATCCTCTTGGCATAGGTGACTGGATGAGGGGGGCTTGAGTAGGCATGATGCACGGGCTAGCAGTAGCCACCCTGAGTGGTCTCATAGGACCCACACCACGGGGGGTAGTTCTCATCGCATCGATCCTGCGTGATCATGGTGGCCGATGCCCTAGGCTTGGGGGTTTTTAAGCTTTTGGATTTTGTTGCAGGGTCACAAGACCGGTTCATTGTAGCCTGTGGGCATTTTTGATGATATATACAGATGACTTTATTTTATTTATGTGCATGTGATGATTTGATGTTATGTATGATGATTGATGAATATGGATGTATGCATGTTAATTTATATTGATGGATGTATATGTTTTGATGGAATGCAAATATTTTTAAATTATGTGATATGCAAATGGAATGAATGAATTGAATTTGTGATTTTTGGTGGTCACACCATAGACTGTTTAGATTTTATGGCTTTTTGTGCTGGGTGATTGTTGTGTGACCTGACTTTCTTTATGTATGTGGGCTACTTTTTTTTTTGTATTTTCTGATGGCAAGGTGAGAATGAAATATAGAAAGTTTGTTTCGAATGTAGTTAAGGTTTTCTGAGACTCGAATGTTTTAACTAACTAGCCACGACTGTACTTTATCTTACAAGACTTTTGAACAAGGTATATATTATGGAACTCTATCCATTAGATACTACTATCATATGATCTATCGCCTCCAAAGTTTAATCTCAGATCTATATAAAATTTGCACTAAACATAGTACTTCGGTCTAGCACAAATATGCTCAATCTCTGTCTCAAATATGCACTAAACACAATCCTTCTATATAGCACAAATTTACTCAATATCTATCTCAAATATACACTAAACATAGTCCTTTGGTCTAGCACAAATCTGCTCAATCTCTGTCTCAAATCTATACTAAACATAGTCCTTCGATCTAGCATAAATATGCTCAATATATATCTAAAATCCATACTAAACATAGTCCTTCAATATAGCACAAATCTGATCAATCTCTATCTTAAATTTATACTAAACACAATCCTTCGGTATAGCACAAATATGCTCAATATCTGTCTCAAATATGCACTAAACATGGTCCTTTGATCTAGCACAAATCTTCTCAATCTCTATCTTTGATCTGGCACAAACATATCCTCAAATCTACACCAAACTCTGTTCTCAAATCTATCCTCAAGCTTTAACACAAAGCTTGATCCAATCACTGATAAACTCTTCTATATCTACCCCAAGCCTTAACAAAAAGCTTGAAAAAATAAATCTAGTAACCTCGCTCTCAAGTCTTCTTAAATACATATCTCAAATATGTCTACAAGTCCTATCTAGAACTTGTTTTAACTACTCTCAAGTCTTCACCAATACTTACCTCAAATCTGCATTTTAAGCTTCCACAATAATCTCACACTAATCTGTCCACATTTCTTCACCAAGACTTACCTCAAATCTACATTGTAAGCTTCCACAAAATCTCACACTAATCTATCCATAAGTCTTCACCAAGACTTACCTCAAATCTCCATTGTAAGCATCCATAAAAGTTCACACTAATCTATCCACAAGTATTCACCAGGACATACCTCAAATATGCTCAACAAGTCCTCACTAGAACTTGTCCAATATGATTGTAAGCTTCCACAAAAGATCATACAAATATATCCACTCTAGGACTTACTCAAATCAGCTCACAAACTTTCACCAAAGCTTATTCAAATCAATCGTAAACTTGCATATAGAACTTAACAAAATATCTCATAGAAAACATCTTCAATCCCAAAACAAGTTTCACATAAAATCTTGTTTGACTTCAAAAACATATAGAGAATGGTTAGAGACTCAATATGTTTCACACTCACACATACTCACAAAACTCAATTTAATCTCTTCCAAAAACCTCTTCAATCTCACAATCAAATTTCACTCAAAATTTTGTTTACCCATAGAAACAAATAGATAATTGTAAGAGACTTAATATATTTCACACCCAATCACTTTCAATATCTTTCTCAAATTAGTAAATAATAATTTGTTTCACATAACTTTAACTATTACTCCAATGCTTTCAATCAATTATTCTCAATCAACTTCATTCAACCAATCACTCAATGAAACACAACTTGCTTATAAATACTAAACAAGTGTTTCACAATGCTTTCAACAACTCACACTATGGAACTCAACCTTTACTAAAGATGATTCTAAATTCACATCACAATGATACTCATGGTCTTTTTCACAAATACTAATCAAACACATGAAATCTTACTCAAATATTTCCAACAATGCTTATCAAACAATCTCATATAACAATGATACTCATGATCTTTCTCAAACCCTAGTTCAATATAGTTCTCAATTTCTCACTCAAATGTTCTCACAAACATTTACCAATCATGCACATGAAAGCTTACTCAACAATGTTTATCAAACAAACCTTTTCACTCCAACTTAGTATTCATAACATCCAATCCAACAATATTTCACTCACAAGGAAGATGTGCCCATACCTTTTGTTAGAAGGAGAAATGACCTCAAAACCTATCTTAATCACAATCACCGTCTTTGACAATCTCAATGGCTAGATATCAAAAATCTATCCTTAATATTTTCCTTCAAAAATATTTCACCATGCTAAAGTATTAAATCTCAACTATTCCTTTTTCCTCCTTTCAAAACAATTTTTACAATATGACTTTATTTCAACATATAACATATAACACCCTTGGCATACCTTATTACTCCTTTTATAAACTTTAACCACCAAAAATTTAAACACAATATTATATCTTTACTTTCCCTTTTATCTCCCTCTTAACTACCTTGCAAACCACCTTTAAAACTCTATGCAATGTCTTCACGCAATTTCCATACTTCAAAAACCTTTAAAAATTAAATCATGAGCTCATAATTTATTTGAAAGCCTTCCTGAGAAAAATGTGCTTGGCAAGATTCAAATATCCCACCTTCCCTCTCTAAGCACCTTAGTGCCTAGCCATCCATTGCTTGGGCTATGTGCCCTTATGTGAAACAAAACTGCTCCATTTCAATTTTTAACTTTGCCTTCCCGCTTAGCACAAAATTGAAGCTCTTTCCCTTCAAAAAAAAGGCATATGTGAGGATAAAAATCCTGACCTCGTGTTCCACTTATGCCCTACCACAGCCCTTGGATACCACCTACTCTACTTGGCATTTCATAATAGGATTCATGCTCCACTTCACCTTCTCCTTACAATCCACCCAATTTGCTTTTAAAACACATGCTAATTGCTTCTTCCTTTGGCACTCGATTTCTTTGGCCGCATTACACTTAATCACATGGATGCCTTCTAGCCAAAAACTTTGGCTTATTTGTAATGTTTCAATATGCCTCACAACATCGACGAAGGGAGGAAATTCGTATGACATCGGCACTTTGATTAATCCTTTACCCTTATAACCCTAACCTTAGGGTTAATTAGATTAAGTTATAAATTAATTTATAATGAAATTATTATAATTAATTTAATAACTTTAGGGTTAATTAAATTAAATTATAAATTAATTTATAATGAAATTATTATAATTAATTTATAATTAGTTTAAAAACTATAGGTCTTACCATTAGACCTTTAATATTATAATAAACTATTATAGTATTATTTTTCTTGGGCCTTCCTATTGCTCCTTTAAACCTTATGTGACCACCTTGAGTAATATAATAAGAGATATTATAATATTATTTCCATTAGACCTAGAAGCAATATTTCTCTTGCACTGCTTACTAAAACTGATTTTTGACATCCTTCCTTTTGTATTGCTCACTGAAACTAACTCTTGACATCAATGACAACAAAACTTGCTCATATTTCCAATAATTTCTTCAACATTTATTTGATGTACTCATTCTGCATGTATTTTGTAATTTTTTTACACATCTTATCATCAATGTATCAAAAAATGATACCATCCACATAGACCACTACAATCAACAAGTCATCTCCATAATTTTTGATGTATAAGTGAATTATCCTCCTCTATCTGATCTTAGACACTTAATTTTCATGCCTATTTCATTTTCTACTAGTGTCTTGAATGTCTTGAAATTTTCAAATGCTTTTGATTTTTCTTTTAGAAAATCTACCCAAGTCATTCTAGAGAAATCATCAATAAATAGCATGAAGTAACTCTCACCTTGTAAACTCTTTATTCTTGTAGGGCCACATAGATCATTTTGAGCTAGTTCCAATGCTTAGATGAAGAAAATTCCTTTGATCTAAAACTGGATATTGTTTGCTTCCCATGCTGATATTGTGCACACTGTATTTTGTGGTTTTTATATCTTGGGAAAATCTCTTACTGATTGTGTGTTGCTTATTTTCACTATGTTATCAAAGTTCAAATAACCCATCCTTCTATGCCATAACCAAATATCATATTCTTTTGATAAAAAATATTTTTCTCCTTTGATTTCACTCAATATATAAAGATTATTTGTAGTTCTACTGACACCTGCAAGAAGCTTTCCTATCTTGGACTTTCTGACCTCACATCCATTTGAGTGAAATGTAACTATATGTACCAGATCACATAGTTGACTTACACTTAGTAATATGTGCTTCAATCCTTCAATATATAGGATATTTTATGTTTTTTATCTTCCATTATCCAAACTCAAAGTCCCTTTTTTGAAAATTTTTGCTAAAGCATTATCACCAAATTTTACTGCTACTCCATTTATTTTTTTAAGAGAAAGAAATTTACTTTTTTTACCTATCATATGGCTTGAACACCCACTATCAATGTACCATTGATTTCCTTCACTTAACACATGAAGGGCTAGCATAGATTTTTCTTTTTCTTGATCCTTTTCCTTTTTCCCAACTTTTAGAGACATCTCTTTATGAATTGTTTTACCTTCCTCTTCCTTTCTTGATTCAAGATATATTGTTTTACACCACCTATATTTATGTCCAATATTATTTTATTTGTAACAAATTATACTGTTATTCATGATAGGTGCAAATAAATTGAAATTTCTATCAACATCATTTTTCATATCAACCATGCAATAAATAAATTTATGGCTGTATTTGTTACATGAGAAACAATAACCATGAAAGAATTATTGAAACTTGTTTGATTGCCTTGAATGATGTGGTTGCATGTATTTTTTGTGATTGAGTTGTGTCCAATATGATTCACTATTTTCTTCTACCTTTATGCTTTTACCTTTAACCACATTAGCATAGGTCATGGGCTCTTCTTTTCTTTCTTTCTAAGAAATATAACTTCAAGTTCCAATCTCTCACATTCCAATTATTTTATTTTTAACTTCTTAATCATAACTTCAATTATTTTTGCCTCTTCAACCTTCACTTTTAAGTCTATGAGATCTTGTAGAATCTTTGTTTTTGTTTTCTCATCCTCTGGAATTTGAGACTTCAATCCTGAATTCTCGTCTGTAACTCTTTTCAATTTTCCAAGAGTAATAGTAAGTTCATGTTTCATGTCCACCATGGCTTCTTCTCTATTTTCTTTGATTTCAACCATAGAAGCATCTTATTTCATTTCAGTGGCCATGTGTGTTCTTGTAAGATCTTCCTTCAAGTTGCTATACTTTCATGAAGAAATCCACTCTCATACCAATTGAAGAACACAAGCTTATACTGAGAGGGGGGTGAACAATGTAATATAAACTTTTCCTTTTATTTCTAATTCAGTACTATCCAACGTTATCAATTTTCTATAACCTTCCAAAGAATTATTAACCAATATCATCAATAGTAGTAATAAATTAATGCACAAATCATCACACACATGAGAGATATAAATTCAATGTGGTTCACCCAATGTGGGTTACATCCATGGAGAAAATATTTCTTCTAAATTTTCTCAATAAATCTCTTGGGAACCAATTCTCTATTACAATGTTTATGGACCTCTATCCAAAGTAGATACTAATCCCCTATGCTCAAGTTTGTGGACCTCTATCTATAGGATACCTAAATTCCCTCAACACTTTTAGATCTAAATTATGCTCTCAACTCTGCTCAAATCTATTCCAAGCCTTCACTCAAGGCTTTCTCAAATTTGCTCCAAAACCTACTCTCAACTCTACTCAAATATTCTCACCAAACCTACTCAAATATGCTCATCAAACCTGCTCAAATATTCTCAAAAAACATGCTCAAAACTGCTCAAAAAACCTAGTCAAACCTACTCAAATTCATTCTTAAAAACTTCTCATATCACATGCTCAAATTGCTTTCTTTAATCAAAGTATTTCAGACATATTCTACCCAGAATTCCTTTTCTTCAAGAACATATAAAGAATGATATGCAATATAATTTCATAATATGATCTTTCCAAAATCACTCAAATCCAATGCACGATTTATTTCATAAATTTTCTCTATAACCTTTGTAAATATACCCCAATACAAATCAAAGCTCATGTACAAACATGCTCTCAAAATTTAGCACATGTGTTTCTAATTCCTTTAATAATGAAGCACAATAGTTCTTAAACCCTATCTCATGTATTTCCAAAAATGCACATACATAATCCTTATTTCTCCACCTTTTGATTCAAAAATATTTGCTCAACCAAACACCCTAAGGAACGAATAATATCACCATACCTCTTAACTTTCTTTGATGGATATGTGCCCTCAAATCATGTCTCAAAGAGAAATTTCCTTTCTTGTGCCTCTTTAAAAATAGGTTAATCAAAAAATTCTTTTTCAAGTCATCCTCATTAGAAATTCTCTCAAAATATGTTCCCAAAAATACCTGAAAATAATACTTGTAAAAGCCCTCAAATTTATTTTCAATAATATAAAAATCAATGTTCACAAATACACCTTATTCCTCCAATCTGGAAATATAATATCACAACCTTCAAATTTATTTCATGCTAAATTTACAATATCAAATACTCTTTTAACACCTTATTACTCCTTCAAAATTGAATTTCAAATTACAATATTAAATATCCTTTGTTACACCTTATAGCTCCTTCTAACTAAATTATCAAATTAAAATATTTTACCCTAAAAAATATTCAATCATGCATAGCGAACAAAACACCTTATCCACTTAATTTTTAATAAAAATTTCATACCTTTCATAAGCCCACGATCGCTCGTAGGAATTGACCTTGTGATCTCCTTATCCATGGTGATGTAGCACTTTCTAGGCATCTCGTTGGACTACCCCCAGTGGTAGCAATAATAATACACAAATATGATTTTAAACCTCTTCTCATGTTGCCAATCAAGACACTTTCTCTATCATCAAAACTATCCTCTGCGTGATTCGAACCAGCAATCACCTCTCTCATAGAGCCTTAGCACTACCCTAGAAACCATCTACACTAGCTTACCAGCTAGAACCAAATCATGAAACATTTCATCTTTTGTGTACCTCTCACAAAAAATTGTGCTTCTCTTCTTTTGCGATTCATCGTTTCCAAGCACGAGTGGATTTCAAAAATTCATCCCCCAATATTGGCTTTGAAAAGGTTTTAAAACTTTAGTTATATAAATTTTGTCCTCCTCTTGCCATGACGTCGATGCTCAAACTTTGATATTTTTTTATTTTTTTTCAAATAGCTTCCATGATTCGGCACTCAAACCTCTTTTTCTTTTTGTAATATTTAAATCATTTTAGATTTAAATATTATAAACTTTAAAACTTTGGCCCTTGGTGGTCTTATAAATATTTTTCAAGCAATAGAGGTAAAATCAACTTTAAACCTTGTTCTTTTTCTTGCAAACTCACCATGGAGAATTTTTTTGCCTTGATGACTATCATACCTTTTGACATCAATATTTTTGCCTTGAAGATAAATCTCAACCATTTCACCTTTGACATCAATGACAACCAATATACCTAATATTTCTAACAATTGTAATATGATGTGATTTGATGATATGTGTATGAGTGTATGCATAATGAAATGGATTATTTATTAATTTGTATGATGAATTATAAATACTATTTGATACACTAGATGCTAGCACCATAGAATGTACAAAATTCATCTATTAATTTTAACATTATCATCAAACAATGTAATGGATTATGAAAATGTAAGCTGAAAACATGTGATAAAATGATATGAAATGGACTAAATAATATGATGTTATATAATATCCTTCAGATTTTAATGAGACTCAAATACTCTAGTGATCTAGTCAGAAGTTGTATATTAACCATGCAATATTTTTTAGTAACGTATAAATCTGCTAGGATGACCAATATATTCAATATCCCTATGTGTGCATGTGAATTCATTGCTATGATAGTGCATAAAGTTACCCCAATACCAAACAAGATTAATGCAGCCCATATGTACTAAATATCACCATGTGAGTATCAAAATTTTGAGTTTTATACATAGTTGGATTAGACCACTAGGCAATACAGGCTACCAAAAGCTATCTCATCCATATGAAAATATTGGTCTATATAAAAGCAGGTCTTTAATGTGATATGCATATCATCATGTGTAAGGATACCACCATTTCCAACTAGGCTTGATGCCATCCAACCTATAATTAGGATCACCTTATGGTTGTCAAATGCTGAGAATTCAAAGGATTCAAGTTCAAACTTCCTTCTTTTCTTTTATTTTTAAATGCTCTAGGGATTTTCTCATGTTTGTTTGGTGAGCAAGGGATTTTGGTAGTGGTGAAAACCATTATTTATTTTACTTTTTTCTTTTCCTAGTGGTCATGCAAGGTAGGTAGGTTTCATTACTTATAAAAATTCTTGCCATATTTTTGGTGGAAGAGGCCTCCAATTTGGGCCACCAATTTGTAGGTTGTGATGGCTTAGATAAGCTCTCAAATTTTCACAAGTGATTTGGCAGGATAAATGGTAGAATTTGATTGTCATTTATCCTGACCTTGACTTTTTGATGTATCTAGGCCATGGTCATCCCACCCAAGGATTGTTGCTTGTGGTCGTCCTTGGGTGGGACGACCATTAACTGTGGTCATCCTAGGGTGGGATGACCATGGCTACATGGCCCAAAACTTCCCAAAAGTACGGTAAACCTTTCAAAAAGTGGTTAGAACCCCTATTTAACCCTTGAGTGTTTCCCAATGGGGCAATAAGGTGTTGATAAGAGTGTGTCATTGCAGTATAATCTGATTAATGTAATTTTAGTGTCTATAGTTGTCCCTTTTTGGGATGCATTATGTGAAACAGAACATAAAGCAAAAATAGATGACTAAAATATCAAATTATTAAGGTTATTCATTAACCTAACCAAATTTATATACCTCTATTGTGGAAAGAACACACATTCTTGAAATCCTTTATTTTGACATAATTGAAGGATTGTTTTGGTATACCTTTTAGCCATACTGCAATGGCAGTCTTAGGGGCTTAGGGTATACTTGGTCTTGGTTATTTATTTGGATTATAAGCCTATTTTGGGATACATGTATCGAGTATTCCAAGGATACCAAGAATTTATTTTGTTGAATTGGTGCTAAATATTTGTCCCAACGTAGGCTTGAAATTTATCTTTGGTAATGATTATTTTGAATGTATGCAAGTTGCACTTTTGAGTGTTTAAGTGTTGATTTTGATTATGAATTCATTATTATGACTAATCAATCAAGTGAAAAGTTGATGAGGGCATGACCAATTATGAAAGCAACGAGTTGCTTGACCAATATGACTTGATTAGAGTTCCTTCAATTTTATCCATTGTAAAACTGATCAATTTTGCTAGGATTTTGATGGTTTTGTTGATAATTCATGGCAGAATAGAAATGAATACATCATTCCCATGGAGAATTCCAATTACAATGGACTTCTTAGAGAATGAAGTAGAGACTTTTCAATTCATCCATGAATAATTGTGTTCAATATTTATCCTTTTTAATTTTTATCAATTTTGACTTATTTTTGGTGTTTTTTAGGCCATTTTCTTTTCTTTTCTATATGTTTTTGTGGTGTTTTTTGGTGGCCATACTAAGGTGGGATGGTTGCACAGTTTATGGCAATCCTAGTGTAGTATGACTTACAAATTGAAATGCAACTTTCTACTATAGGTGTGGGGATAGCAGCATATTTTTATGGATCAATCACGAGGACTACCTTGCATGACACGGTCATATCTTACAAATGTGGAGATTGACTATGGGATCCTGTGATAGTGATACTAGGAGAGGGGTCAGAGACATATATATATAGGTATGACTTGTCATTATGTATAGTTATTTACATAGCTCAAGCTAGAGGATGTCATTTGGAAACCATACAGGGATTATCCAACATGGCTTGAGGTAGAGATGCAGCTTCACCAAGTAAAATAAGGGAGATGGTTAGTTGGTCAACATGGGACTAAGCGAGAGTATTTCCCATATATTCAAGTGATGTGGTAGTTTTATCTATTCCATGGATTTCCTAATGAGATAGTGATCTACTGACATTATGGGGATGAGAGGACACTTAAATAGCCTATAATTGAGGTAGTTGGAGAGGAGGTAGATACTATGGAGGATGTCTTAGAGATAGATGATGTAGGGACCACAATAGAGTATGACTCCTAGTGGGTGATGCACCAATGGTGGGGAGAGGAGCCACTAGGAGGTTGTACAATTGTAGTGACAGAGGAGGATCACAAGGATGCTCCATATGAGGGATATGATTAGGCTCTAGACAAGGAGGATCTATAATTAGGTGAGTGACATGTGCATCACTAGGTAGATGATGAGTGAATGGATATCATAAACATGGAGGATCAACAAGATAATTATGTTGAGGATGAATTTGATGAGTAGGTAGTGCAAACATAGTTTGTAGCACAAGATGCCACCATTGCTAATCTATAGTGTGATTTGATTAGAGGTAGATAGGATTTTAGGTAGTATGTAGAGGAGAGTACTCTCCTACAAGCATAGGTGTAGACTACGCAAGAAAATATTGATAGACAAACAACATAGCTACTCTTCAGTCATAGGTTAGATCAGGGAGCTCGAGCAATGGGGTACCTAGCAGTGGTGATATGGCCAAGCTATGGTATGAGGTGACACAACTCAAGACCTTAATGAGTGACTACCAATATAATCATTGAGATGATACAAAATACACACAAGATTTGGAGGATGAGATAGCACATCTTAGAGGGTTCTTACTAGCTCACTTTTCTGCTAGTGGATACCAAAAAATTAGGAGTGGTACAAGATAGTCATCAGTGAGAATGGTGGCACCTAGATCCATGAGGAGAGTAGATAGGGCTAGGGAGAGCATATCTGGGAGATCTCAATGAGTGTCGATTGATGATGGCAATGAGATTCATGGCACTTGTCCTGTGTGACCATGGATTTTGAGACTCTATGGTTGTTTTTGGATTTTGAGAGTGTGAGGTGTGAGGACCCACTTGATTTTAGCCTACAGGTAGTTTTTAGATAATGATGTATCTTTTTCCCCACATATATATATATATGAGATTTTATTGTCATCATGTGTTTCCTTACTAATTTATTAGATGTATGCAATGCTTATGCTTAATTTAATGATGCTTTTGTGGATGCTTATCATGGATGCATGTATTGTTGAAGAACACAAGCTTATACTAAGAGAGGAGTGAACAATATAAGATAAAATGTTACTTTTCTTTCCAATTCAATATTATCCAATGTTATCAATTTGCAATAACCTTCCAAAGTAGTATTAACCAATATCATCAATAGTAGTAATAACCTTCCATGTTACTACCTTGAGGAACAAAAGCAACAACAGGATCAAGGAGTTGACTAAAGGGGATGGTTCTACCACCCAATACATCCTCAAGATTAGGGATGAAGTAGTCTCCTAATTTAGCTCCCTCCTTGGAGATGAGGCCTCATGAGTGGATACAACCAAAGAGTCCATGCTGCAATTCATTCCTCAATCAGTAAATAATGACATCAATGGGAAACTTAATGCACCTTTTTTAGATGAGGAAATACGATTGGCCCTATTCTCCATGGACCCTGATATGACCTATGGCCCATATGGATTCCCACCTCATTTTTTAAACCTTTTGGGATGTAGTATGCTCAAATTTCTATCCATCCATTCAAGAATTCCAATCTTCGAAGAACATTCTCCAGAGCTACAATTTAACTTTCATTGCTCTCATTTTGAAAGGACCAGCTCCCAAATCGATGGTATATTTTACACCAGTAAGTATTTGCAATGTCATCTATAAAATCCTCACCAAATAAATAGCCAATCACATGAAATAATTTCTACCCTTAATCATTGACCCTTGCCAAGGAAGTTCTGTTCAAGGGAGGTCAATCCTATATGGAGTCATGACAGTTCATTAGGCCCTCCATTCAGTGACTCAAACCAAAAATATTTCTTTTGCCCTAAAACTAGATATGAATAAGTCCTATGACCACATCAACTAAGATTTTGTGAGCACCATCCTATTAAAATTTGGGTTCCACCTATAGTGGGTTAGGCTAATAAAAAGCTACATCTACAAATATTAGTTCTCTATCCTCATTAATGGGTCAATAGTAGGGTACTTTTAGAGTGTCAAAGGACTCAGATAAGGGTATCCAGTAATACCTATGCTTTTCATAATCATTGCAAAAGTCCTTGGAAGAAAAATTAAAGCTACTTGTATGGCAAGCATCATATCCAAAATCAAAGCAACGTTCCTAACCAATTTGGTTATCCATAAGCAGTTTATGGATGACACTTTTTTGAAGACCCTATATTTTGTGGGAGAGGTCAAAACCATCAAGCATATCCTGACTTTGTATGACAATGTTGTGGGCCATAAGGTAAACTTAAATAAGAGTAAAATCTACTTCCTCAATAACCCTAGTCCTAGACAATTCAATATTATGAGGATATTGATGTGTTCCATATCAACTCTCCCCACGTCTTATTTGGACCTTTCGCTATTCACTGGTGCTCCAGTCGATTCAATATGGAACAATGTGTTGGAGAGAATCCAAAAGAAACTAACGGGGTGGAAATGGCACCTCTTGTCCTAGACTAGAAAAGTAACTCTAACCATGGCCTCACTCCAAAGTATTCTAGTATACTTCTTATTAGTGTTCAAGGCCCTGGACAGGGTGTACCAAAAAATAGAACAATACCATAAAAACTTCCTTTGGTCAGGTTTGGAAGTCAAGCAATTAATACACTTAATTTATTGGAACAAGGTTTATTGACTAAAAATAATAGAGGTTTAGGCCTGAGAAGAGTATCCCATCTCAACACAACCTTACTAGCCAAACAAGCATGGCGAGTGATCACCAATGTTGGGAATGAATGGACCATGATTGTGAAAAGGAAATACCTCCAAGGAACAAAGTTTTTGAATAACACAATTCAAAGTAGAGGATCAACCTTCTAGAAATCCATCCTAACAAGTAGATACATAGTTAGCAAAGGCATGATATGGATCTTGGGGAATGGATGGAAAATAAGGTTATGGGAGGATAAGTGGGCTAGATAAGAAGCACTCATTCAGGATCCCTACCTAGTCCGGCTAAAAGTCCATACTGATGAAATCCTAGGATAAAAGGTGGTAGAATTCATGAGTCATGATAGAAAAAAATCCAGATGGAGACCGATTAATATCCAAGACTTGGAGGCTGAATTCAAGGCTTTATAAAATATATTGAGGCAAAAATTCATTCCTTCAAGAGGAGGATAATATTATGTCCGGTGGGCAGCAATAGAGAGTGGTGACTTCTCTATTAAATCAGCTTACAAGCTATTATTAAATCCTAAGGATCCTCTATTTTAGACCCAGTTAGTGTGAGCTAAGAATTTGATCCCCAAAATATCCTTTTTTCATGGCAAAATAGCTTGGAACCCCTTTCTGGTCAACCTAACCTTATATCAAATTCAAAGTCTTGGTGCTTGCATTTGCAAAATAGCTTGGAACCCAAACCAAAAATGAAGTAGAAGCTAGAGCTCTTTGGCGAGGAGTGGAACTAGCACAAGAGATCCAAGGTAGACTAATAGTGGAAGGTGATTCACTAAATATGATAAATATTCTCAAGAAAAATAGAAATACCCCTTGGATTATTGAGGTCTGCATCAAGTAAGCGAGGATCCTACTAGGAACCAGAGGTGACATAGTGGTCCAACTGCCTTTAGAGAATCCAATAAGGTAATATACAAGCTAGAAAATCTAGGAGTTAATTTTGATGGTTTGGTCACGTGGACGTAAGAAGTGTTGTGTGATGTGGAGGTCCTAATTCAAAATGATCATAGATTACAAGGATGATGTGGATCACAAGTGATAGTATTATGATCACTTTCTCACATGAAGTCCAAGTTGGACCTCATTATCAGGCCCAAAGGAAGAAATACTTGCTTCTATCATTTCAGCTTGTCAACCGATCGAAAGTGGACAACATTGAGATTCATAAAAATCAGCGTGGTTTTTATGAGTACATTTATAATGCAACCCACATTTATCCTATGAGGGCCATTCAATGCTATGCGAGGTCTTGAGGTGAGTGGTTGGAGGCTCCCCACCATATTATTGGTAGAGTTACCTATTTAGGAGCCCCTAGTTTTCCCACCCAGCAAGCCGTTTCAAAAATATCCATGATTACCAAGATAGGGGATCCAGACGGTTATGTGGTTTGGTATATTGGCACAAACATTTTTATAATGAAGAGAGCTGAGTGGATCATCATCTAGGTAGAAGCCATATTGGTGCACATTCCAAGGTGGGTCACCATCCTCCATGATGATTCGAATTCGAGCTACGAGGGCATCCTAAAACTTCATCACCGTCTTATTAAAAGCAAACATTGGGGTATATTGAGGACCATTCTACCTGAAATAGTGACTATGAGTTGGTTTTTGGTGATTTATCCTGAAGTGAAGTGTGAGTGGGAAGAAACCATGACTTTTTTAGAGTCGAGTTGTGTGGATATGGAGACCCTAGTGGAAGCCATTCTCATCGAGAGGGGCTTCACCCTATTTTTTAACCTATTTTTGGGAGTAGAGCATGATATCATTGTAGCTATACTAGAGTCGTAGGACAGTGGTAGAGTGGAAGTTCAGGGGTAGGAATTTATCATTGATGTGAATATTCTAGCTACCATTATGGGAAAAAAATAATAGGAAGGTCAATTCATAGACAAAATCATAATTGGGAGGTGGAGTTAAAAGAATTTAAATATAACTCCAAAATATATAAGTGAAGAATGGCCTATTAAGGACTGATCTCCCCACCCCATGCAACTTTTTCATGAAAAATGTGATGAAATTTATCATAATTGAGGACCCTAGCAAGGTCCTCCTCAGTTTTCACTAAGCCTTTGTGAATTTTTTTCAAGACATAAACCCCATAATAATTCCTCAATTTATGGTCAATTCAATGAACTACACCATTAATTCATGTGGGAATAAGAAAGGGTTAGACCTGCCATTGCACCAAGGCTTGTATAAGGTCATATATAGCCACATCTTCACAAATTCCCCTCATATGAAACTCCCTACCATTTTCCAAGATGAAATATCTAGAGGTAGGGATAGTCCTGGGATGCCTAAGCCCTTCACGATGTTCTCATCGAAGAAGAGGGTGGTGGAGCTACCGAAAAAAGGAGTATCCTTGAATAAAAATGTGAATACTAAGGACATTATAGATCCCATAATATCCTCATAGTGGTTAAAAAATAAGTGTAGGAGAGCCCAAAAATTCTTGAGGTATATTCTAAAGATGAGGGTTTTGACCCAACAAATATGGTCCTTAAGAACTACATCATTATGACTTCTGCTAACATCATCAAGCATATGAGGGGGCTCCTAGATGCATTGAATTTTGTGTTCCTCAATGAAGGATACAAGGGTCAGAAGACTGTGGATCCCAATTCATAGGTAGATGCATAGGAGGAGGACAAGGATAATTAGCAGGATGAGTACAAAGACGAATATATCTAGCTTCCTACTGTTGGATGCTTTTTTATAGTATGGGGACAAATAAAAATATGCCTTGCTATCTAGTATTGGATGCCCTATGTAGAAGCATTTTTTGTAAGTATGGTTCTTAGGGTTGTTGCTCTGTTGGTTGTATCACTGCAGTTAGGGGTGCTTTTTGGTTGCTATTGCCATGGTGGTTGTTTTGCTAACTATCCAGATTATGTAAGTGTTGTTTTAGTTTCTCAATGGTTATCCAATTAGTTTTTATGATGTATGGGTTTTAGCCTAAGGATGTTAGTAGCTTTAGAGGACTGAGAGTCCTCAAGACTATAAGGATTGTGCACCTCAACATTAAGCTATATTTTGTACAAAGGTTTTGGGTTAACTTGTAAAACTCGTACATAATGGAATCCTTAAATTAACAAAAAAAATAAAGCAATGCACAAATCATCATACACATGAGAAACACAAAATTAACATGGTTCACCCAATGTGGGTTACATCCACGAAAAAATATTTATTCTAAATTTTCTCAATAAATATCTTGGAAACCAATTCCCTATTACAATGTTTATGGATCTTTGTCCAAAGGAGACACAAATCCCCTATGCTCAAGTTCATGGACCTGTATCCACAAGAGACCTCAATCCCCTCAATACTTTTATATATAAAGTTTACTCTCAACTCTACTCAAATCTACTTCAAGACTTCACTCAAGGATTGCTCAAATATGCTCCAAAACCTGCTCTCAACTCTACTCAAATATTCTCTCCAAACTTGCTAAAATATGCTCATAAAATCTTCTCAAATTTGATCAACAAACCTGCTCAAATTTTCTCTAATTCATGCTCAAAAACTGCTCATATCACGTGCTCAAATTGCTTTATTTAATCGAATTATTTGATACATATTCTACCTATAATTACTTTTCTTCAAGAACATATGAAGAATGATATGCAAGATAATTTCACAATATGCCCTTTCCAAAAATTACTCAAAGCCAATGCATAATTTACTTCACAAATTTTCCCTATAACTTTTACAAATTTATCCCAATAATCAAAGCTCATGTACAAACATGCTCTCAAAATATAGCACATGTGTTTCCAATTCCTTTAATAATGCACAATTGTTCTTAAAACCTACTCATGTATTCCCAAAAATGCACATACATAATTTATATTTCTCCACCTTATGATTCAGAAATATTTGCTCAACCAAATACCCTAAGGAACAATATCACCATACCTCTTAACTTGCTTTGATGAAGATGTGCCCTCAAATATTGTCTCAAAAATAAATATCCTTTCTTGCGCCTATTTAAAAATAGGTTACTCAAAAACTCCTTTTTCAATTCATCCTCATTAGAAATTATCTCAAAAAGATGTGCTAAAAAATACCTGAAAATCATACTTGTAAAAGCCCTCAAGTTTCTTTTCAATAATACAAAAATCAATGCTCAAAAATACACCTTATTCCTCCTATATGAAAATATAATATCACAACCTTAAAATTTATTTCATGCTAAATTTACAATATCAAATACTCTTTTAACACCTTATTACTCCTAAATTGAATTTAAAATTACAATATAAAATATCCTTTGTTACACCTTATGGCTTCCTCTAATTAAAATAGCAAAATTAAAATATTTTACCCTCAGAAATATTTAATCATGCACAAGGAATGAAACACCTTAACCACTTAATTTTTAATCAAAAATTCATATCTTTCATGAGCCCATGATCACTCATAGGAATTGACCCTACAATCTCCTTCTTCACGACACCCTAGCGCTTGCTAGGGATCCAGCTAGACTACCTCTAGCGGTAGCAATAGTGATACACAAACATAATTTTAAACCTCTTCTCACACTACCAATCAAAACACTATCTCTAACATCAAAACTATCATCCACATGATTCAAACTAGTGATCACCTCTCTCACAGCACCTTAGAACTACCCCAGTGACCAGCTACTCTAGCCTACCATTTGGAACTAAATCATGCAACCTTTCATATTTATCCTTGATGTCCCTTTCATCAAAAATAATGCTCCTATTCTTCTGTGATTCATAATTTTTGTACATGAGTGGATTTCAAAAATTCATCCCCCAACCTTCGCTTTGCAAATATTTTCAAACCTTATTTATATGAATTTTGTCCTCCTCTTGCCATGACATTGGAGCTTAAACTTTGATATTGTTTTTATTCCTTTTCAAATACCTTCCATGATTAGGTGCTCAAAACTCTTTTTATTTTTGAAATATTTAAATCAATTTAGATTTAATTATTATATACATTAAACCTTTGGCCCTTGGTAGTCTTATAAATATTTTTCAAGTAATAGAACTAAAATCAACTTTAAACCATTTTCCTTTTATTGCAAACTCAACCACGGAAAATGTTTTTGCCTTGACAACTATCATATCTTTTGACATCAATATTTCTACCTTGAATATAAATCTCAACCATTTCACCTTTGACATCGATGACAACTAATATACCTAGTATTTTCAACAATCTCTCCCTTTGTCATTTATGGCAACCCTTTTAAAAATTCTCTTTTCTTACAACTAGATTCTATATTTTCTCCCCTTTAGAAGTTTCTCCTCCTCACTAAATTCTCTCCCCCTTACTGAAATATCTCCCCCTTTGAAATCAATGTAAAAATGCTCCTTTGGGGCTAAAGATAAAATTCTTAGCTCAGTTCCCTCACCACCTCATTTCCTTGAGGTGATTAAGTTTGTGATGGGAGTAAGACTACTCCCAACTTTCCTCTAAGATACTTAAAAGTTTCCTTTGGAAGTGGCTTAGTAAATATGTCTGCAATATGTTCCTTTGTAGCAACATATTCCAATTTAACTTTTTGATCCATCACCTACTTTCTCAAAAATGATATTTGATTGTAATGTGCTTGGTACTTGAATACATTATTAGATTCTTTGAAATGTTTATAGCACTTGTATTATCACAAAGTATGGATATGGGATGATCATGCTCTATTTTGAAATATTTTAAAGTTTACTTCATCCATAAGACCTGTGTACAACAAGTAACTACAGCAATGTACTCTTATTATGCTATAGATAAGGATATTGATGCTTATTTCTTACTTACCCAAGAGACTAGACAATTTCCAAGAAAGAATGCTTCTCCACTTGTACTTTTTTTATCATCAATATTTCCTACCCAATATGCATTTGTATATGCTGTGATAATGAAAATTTTACCTGTGGGATACCATAGTCCAAATTCCATAGTTCCTTTTAGATACCTAAGGATTATCTTTACTGCCTGTACATGTGTTTCCTTTGGTGCTACTTGAAATATTACCACTAATACCACTGCCTATATTATATATGGTCTTGTAGCTATGACATATAGTAAAATTCCAATTATGGATCTATACAATGTCTGATTTACCTCAGGATATTCATCATATTTACTCAACTTACATCCTGTAACCATTAGAGTACTTACAGGTTGTAATCCTCCTATCCAAATTTCTTCAACATTTCTTTGATATACTTGGTTTGAGAGAGAAATATGCCTTTGTCTAACTGTAAAATTTTTAAACCAAGAAAGAAATACAACTCACCAATCATTGACATCTCAAACTCATTTTGCATGTATTTTACAATTTTTTACACATCTTATCATCACTACCTCCAAAAATGATATCATCCACATAGACCACTAAAATCAACAAGTCATGTCCATCATTTTTTATGTTTAAATTATTATTGGCTATTCCTTTCTTGAAACCCTATTCTTGAAGATACTTAACCAACCTTGAGTACCAAGCCCTATGGGCTTGATTTAATCCATAGATATCCTTATTTAATTTGCATACATATTCTAGCTTATGTGTTAGACTAAAACCATTTGGTTATTCAATATAGACTCCTTTCTCTAAGTGACCATTTTGAAAAGCTGACTTTACATCCATCTGATATACCTTGAAATTTATAAAACTTGAGAAATCCAAAAATATTATTATCACCTCAAGACATGCAATAGAAGAAAATATCTCTTCAAAATCAATCCCTTCAACTTGTGCATATCCTTTGCATAACAATATTTATTTTTTTCTGACAACCTAACCATCTTCATTTAGCTAATTTTTTTGGATCCATTTGGTGCCAATTACATTCTTTCATTTTGTACGTGGGACAAGTTCCCAAGTCTCACTCTTTTCTATTTGGTATAATTCTTCATCCATTGCCTTGAACCAATATTTATCTTCTCTTTCTCCATTGAAATCCTTGGGCTTAATTTTAGATAGGAGAGAAATATTTGCATGTTCATATGTTCCTATTATCCTCCTCGTTTGTTTCTCATTTGTATTTCCAATAATTAATTCTCTTGGATGATTCTTTTGCACATATCTGGAAGGACTTTTTGGTATTATTGGTGTCTCTTCTTATTTTTTTCTTCTCCTTATTCTTCTCTGCAACTCTCTCCTTCTTGATATATAATTTATTGAGTTGATTCTCTTGCCTCTATCTCTTCATCAACTCTTACATTTGAACTTTCTACAATTGTATGTGATATTTTATTATAGAATTTTTAGGCTTTGCTTTTTGTGGAATATCCAAGGAATATACCTTCATCACATCTAGAATCAAACTTGCCCAAATTTTTCTCTTCTCTTATAATGTAGCATTTGCTTACAAAAACTTTGAAATGTTTTATAGTATCTTATTTTCCTTTCTAGAGCTCATATGGTGTTTTGTGATGGTTTACGCTTACTTGAGCTCTATTGATGATATAAAAAGTTGTATAAAATTCCTCTTTCCAAAAAGCATATAAAATCTTAGACTCATTTAACATAGCTCTCGCCATACCCTAAATAGTTCTATTTTTCATTTCAACTACTCTATTATATTGTGGAGTCCTTACTGCTAAATATTATCTATTGATTCCATGATGTTCATAAAATTCTATAAATTCACCTAAAGTGAATTATCCTCCTCAATATGATCTTAGACACTTAATTTTCTTGCCTATGTTATTTTCTACTAGTGCCTTGAATGTCTTGAACTTTTCAAATGCTTCTAATTTTTCTTTTAGAAAAGTTATCTAATTCATTCTAGAGAAATCATCAATAAATAACATGAAGTAACTCTCACATTGTAAACTCTTTGTTCTTGTAGGGCCACATAGATCAGTGTGAACTAGTTCCAATGGCTTATATGAAGAAAAATTCTTTGATCTGAAACTGAATTTTGTTTGCTTCCCATGTTGACATTGTGCACACTGTGTTTGGTGGTTTTTCTATCTTGGAAAAATATCTGATTGCCTATTTGATGCTTATTTTCACTATGTTTTCAAAGTTTAAATGATACATCCTTCTATGCCATAACCAGATCTCATATTATTTTGATAAAAAATATTTTTCTCCTTTGATTTCACTCAATATATAAATATTATTTGTAGTTCTAATGGCACCTGCAAGAAGCTTTCCTGTCTTGGAATTTCTGACCTCGCATCAATTTGACTTAAATGTAACTATATGCTCCTGATCACATAGTTGACTTACACTTAGTAAGTTGTGCTTCAATCCTTCAACATATAAGACATTTTCTATTTTGATCTTCCATTATCCAAACTCAAAGTCCTTTTTTCGATAATTTTTTCTAAAACATTATCACCAAAATTTATTGTTCCCCCATTTATTTTTTAAAGAGAAATAAATTTACTTTTGTCACCTATCATATGGCTTGAACACCTACTATTAATGTACCATTGATTTCCTTAACTTAACACATGAAGGGCTAGCATAGATTTTTATTTTTCTTGATCCTTTTCATTTTTTCTAACTTTTACATACATCTCTTTCTGAACTATTTTACCTTCCTCTTTCTTTATTGATTCATGAAATACTATTTTACATCACCTAAATTTATACTCAATATTATTGTAACAAATGATACTATTGTTCATAAGAGGTGCAAATGAATTGAAATTTCTATCAACATCATTTTTCATATCAACCATGCAATGAACAACTTTATGACCATTATGTTACATGAGAAACAATAACCATGAAAGAAGTATTGAAACTTGTTTGATTACCTTGAATGATGTGGTCGCATGCCTTTTCTGTGATTGACTTGTGTCCAAGATGATTCACTATTTTATTCTATCTTTATACTTTTACCTTTCACCACATTGTCATAGGTCATGGGATCTTATTTTCTCACTTTCTTTCTAAGAGAGATAACTTCAAGTTCGAATCTCTCACATTCCAATTACTTTGTTTTTAACTTCTCAATCATAATTTAAATTCTTTTTGCCTCTTCAACATTCACTTTTAATTCTATGAGATCTTGTAGAATCTTTATATTTGTTTCCTCATCCTTTGGAATTTGAGCCTTCAATCCTGAATTCTCCTCCCTAACTCTTTTCAATTTTCCAAGAGAATTAGTAAGTTCCTATTTAATGTCCACCATGGCTTCTTCTCTATTTTATTTGATATAAAACTATAGAAGCATATTATTTCATTTTAGTGGTCATGTGTGTTTGTGTAAGATCTTCCTTCAAGCTGCTAGACTTTCATGAAGGATTTCACTCTTATACCAATTCAATAACACAAGATTATATTGAGAGTGGGGAGAACAGTATAAGATTAACTTTTACTTTTCTTTCCAATTTAGTATTATTCAATGTTATCAATTTGCCATAACCTTCCAAAGTAGTATTAACCAATATCATAAATAGTAGTAGTAAAGCAATGCAAAAATCATCATACACATGAGAGACACAAACTTAATGTAGTTCAACCAATGTGGGTTACATCCACGGAGAAAATATTTCTTCTAAATTTTCTCAACAAATCTCTTGGAAACCAATTTCCTATTACAATGTTTATGGACCTATGTCCAAAGTAGATACCAATCCCCTATGATCAAGTTCATGGACCTCTATCCATAAGAGACCTCAATCCCCTCAACACTTTTAGGTCTAAATTCTACTCTCAACTCTGCTCAAATCTATTTCAATCCTTCACTCAAGGCTTTTTAAAATATGATCCAAAACCTACTCTCAACTCTGCTCAAATTTGCTCACCAAACCTACTCAAATATCCTAATCAAACTTGCTCAAATATACTCAACAAACCTACTCAAATCTTCTCAAAAAACCTTCTCAAATCTACTCTAATTCATGCTCAAAAATTGCTCATATCACATGCTCAAATTGCTTTTTTTAATCAAAGTATTTTAGACATATTCTACCCATAATTCATTTTCTTCAAGAACATATATAGAATGATATGCAAGATAATTTCACAATATGCTCTTTCCAAAAATCACTCAAATCCAATGCACAATTTATTTCACAAATTTCCCTATAACCTTTACAAATTTACCCCAATACAAATCAAATCTCATGTACAAACATGCTCTCAAAATCTAGCACATGTGTTTCTAATTCCTTCAATAATGAAGCACAATTGTTCTTAAACCCTATCTCACATATTTCCAAAAATGCACATACATAATCCTTATTTCTCCACATTTTGATTCAAAAATATTTTCTCAACCAAACACCCTAAGGAAGGAATAATATCACCATACCTCTTAACTTGCTTTGATGAATATGTGCCCTCAAATCCTGTCTCAAAAAGACATTCCCTTTCTTGTGCCTCTTTTAAAATAGGTTAGTCAAAAACTCCTTTTTCAAGTCATCCTCATTAGAAATTATCTCAAAATATGTGCCCAAAATACTTCAAAATTATACTTGTAAAAGCCCTCAAATAATACAAAAATAAATGCTCACAAATACACCTTATTCCTCCTATATGGAAATACAATATCACAACCTTCAAATTATTTCAACCTAAATTTACAATATCAAATACTCTTTTAAAACCTTATTACTCCTAAATTGAATTTCAAATTACAATATAAAATATTCTTTGTTACACCTCATGGCTCCCTCTAACTAAAATATCAAATTAGAATATTTTTCCCTCATAAATACTCAATCATGCACACCAAACGAAACACCTTAACCACTTAATTTTTAATCAACAATTCATACCTTTCATGAGCCCATGATTGCTAGTAGGAATTGACCTTGCAATATCCTTTTCCATGGTTCCCTATCACTTGCTATGCATCTCGTTGGGCTGCCCCCAGTGGTAGCAATAGTGATACACAAACACAATTTTAAACCTCTTCTCATGTTGACAATCAAAACATTGTCTCTACCTGTAGCACCCTAAAATTGGCACAGTAAAAACTTAGCAATAATTAAAATTACCTTAGTAATAATTCAAATTCAAATTCAACCCCAAAACCGCTCCAAACCGTCGTTTAACCCATTTCCTCATTTCTCATGCCATTTTTAGAGTTTTTTTGTGACCGTTTGACGATATCATCGTCGATCAGACGATATCGCCTCAGATCGGACGATTTTGTCTGGGCTAGGACGTCCAGACGATCTTGTCCCAAAACTAATTTTTCATAATTAGCTTCTATTTCAAACGACATCTCTAAGTTGGGCAGAAGCGTGTCTGCACCGCTAGAGACCTCCCCCGTTGGAGATCTTCCAAATTAGGATGATCTCCAACCTCCCAACTTCCCTCCTAAGCCTATTTAAACCTTAGGACCCCCCTTGACTTCCCCTTGGCTGAATTTTCTTGTAACTTGACCTTTACATGCATTAGAATACCCTGGATTACCATCTGCATTTGTGCTTTCCAAATTTTGTTGCAGGAACCTTGTCATTCTTCAGCCGGAGCAAGCTCAGATCATCGCAGATGATCCTATCCAGATTGGAGATGATCCTGTCAAATTAGAGATGATTTTGACTGTAGTCTGCATTGGGGCAATCAGTGCCTAGAGTTTGTGCTTTTCCTATACTTTGCTGCTATTTTATTCTGCATTTAGTCAGTTTTATTATTATTTCTTGTTATCCTGCATCTTGGAGTTCACCCATGTAGTTTAATTGCATAATAAAATCATGATTAGCTATTAAAGTGTTGCAATTCACTTGCATTTCCATTTGGGATTATCTATTAACATCCTTATTATTATTTTACATCATTTTCCTTCATCAAAATAGTTGCATTTCGGTATTTTGTATCTATTTCTCTGTTTGTGGTCTCTGACGAATTCGTCTGATGAATTCGTCAGATCTCAGACGATCCTGCAGATCGGAGATGATCCTGTCAAATTCCAGATGATCTGGACTGCTTCAAAAATTAGAACCTCCATCAGACATCCGGATCAGGTATGGTTTTCCTCATTTAGCATATTCTCTGTGTTTTTTGTTAATTCTGTTTTTTGTATTTAAAACTGCATTTCATATAGAACAACTTAGATTCATTTGGCCAAACCTAGGATTTGAATGTTTAAAGATAAAATTGAACACATAAAACACATTCCCAACCTAGGCGTGGAAACTGCCACTAAACGTTTCCTGGTGAACCCCACCATCCATCGAAAAATCACCTTAATACACCTCCCCCGAGAGGCGGGACCTTCCAAAGGCCTCTCAGTCCGAGGTATTGTCCCATCCTTTTCACATCCCCCTTTCGGGCGTGGATCCTATAGCCTGAAGGTAAGGGTGCGAAAAATTTGGAACGATACATTTTGGTGAACCCGACGTGAATGCATTTAAAACCTTTTGAAAACAAAAACAAAACAAAAAAAAATAGATGCATTTAAAATCATTAGAAAACTACTAAGTTGCATATCATGTTTAGATGGTAGCTCCTAAGAAAAGACTAGCAGTTATTATAAATGTTGAAAACCAATTAGCAGCCATAGAAATCAATTATGTGCTTAGTGTGCCTAAAACAGATAGAAACCAACTTTTGTGGGACGAACTTGATAGAAGACTAGGTGTCATTTCATCTAGGTCAACAGAACTTAAACAAATCAAGAGGCTTGTCCTAGATAGAATCCTGGATCCTCATCAACTCATATTTTATCATGAACTTCAGAGAGCTTGCCATAGGTGGTTAGCTTATAGGAGAGCTCTTGTGTCTTCAGAATTGTTCACCTTCGAGGAATACCTCGAGAACGCAGCTATGGTACGCCAATTCCTAGTTCATATAGAAGTCCAAGAGGGTGATCTTATGATTAGGGAAATATGGAATAGAGTTCCTAGAGCTGTGTTATATCGAGAGTATTGCCATGAGCTTTATTTCTATCAACCAGAATCTGAAATACATGGTATTGCTATAGCACATTTCATTAAATTTTTGAAAGAAAATTTTCAATTTGAAGAAGAACATTTCATGACTCCTGAAGAACTTGAGCCCATTAATGATATTTATAAATTGTTTATAGAAAACTAGATCATTGCTTTCATTATTATTATTTCTTGCGTTTTGTGTGTTGTTTGTTATCTTTATAATATTGTTATAAAAAACAAGAAAAACCAAAAAAAAAAAAACATAACAAAAACCCAAAACATTTTATTTTAAATATTATAGTAGGTATATAATTAAAATATATACCTCTTAAGCTTGTTGCAATATATATATATATATATATATATATATATATAAATATATATATTTGCTGAAATCTAAGTTTAAGCACAATGACTAAACTTAGGAATGGTAAACAAACTGAAGAAGAAGAAGAAGAAGATTGGTTAGGCAAGAAAAATAAAAAATTAAATACCCTTCCTGAGGATTCAATTCCAGAAGAAGAAACTCTAGAACAACCAGAAGATGACCTGGTTGAAGAAAATGAACAACAAGAAAATGTTAGAGAGGAAGGATCCTCATCCCCTAGAATGGCTCCAGATGGAACTATTGCTTTTGATAACTTAGATCATTTCTGGAAATTCTTCAATAATAATATTGGTGCTCTTAATATGGCAGTTCGTATTGATAGGGGACAAATTAGTGACACTCAAGCAGCCATGGAACATATGTTTGACATACACACTAATCCCTTGTCTTTCATTGATCAAGAAAGTGATAAAGTCGGACCATCCAATATGGATATGGCCACTATAATTCAGAATATGCAAAAACAACAGGTTACCCAACCTCCTAAGGAACCTGTTATTGAGCCTAAAATCATGCCCACACAAAAGAGACCTTCATTCACTGCTTTATTTCGCCAAACTATTAATCAATATGCTTCAAATCAACAAAAACCTAAAATGAAGCCAAACACCAATTTCCAACAATCTGGGATACAACATAATACAACTTCAAAACTTCTTCATAACACCCTTCCTACCAACAATTTACACAATAGTAATATAGCATCTAATATGCATGTCCCTCCATCATATGCTCACAAATCTCATATTAATGCCCTACCGAACCAATATGGTGGGCAAACCAATAATCTGGAAGCCATGGTGAAACAGTTAGCTTCCCGCATGGACCAGATAGATCCCTACCGTCCCTCGTACAATTATCGAGAGATGTGTAGTCAACCTCTAGATCCTATGGTTGTAGCACAACCATACCCTAAACATTTTCCCATGCCCGTTCTGCCTATATATAAAGGAACTGAAGATCCCATAGAGCATCTTCGCATGTTTAGGATAGCATGTCATGATATATCACATGATGACTTGCTATTACTAAAAATGTTCCCAAAAAGTTTAGGAGGAATGGCATTAGAGTGGTACTATCAATTGCCCACTCATTCTTTGAGAAATTTTGAAGAGACAGCTGAATCTTTTGTGCATCAATTTAGTGCCTATATCGAGAGGCATGTAACCATTAAAGATTTGTACAACTTAAAACAAGACAAAGATGAATGTTTTGCTGATTTCTTAGCTAGATGGAGGCAGTTGACAGGAAAACTGCACTTTGTGCTACCTTATAGGGAAATGTTGGACATTTTTATTAATAATTTGCAAGAACAAATATCTTATGAGTTATCAATCTGCTACCTTAACTACCTTCGATCAGGCTATAGACTTAGCTCGAAGAGTAGAAGATGCTCTCATTAGGAGAGGCCAGCTTAGGAAGAAAGATGATGAGAAAACATCCAGAAATCAATATAAAAACAAACAAGTTGTGGGTGACGGAGTCACTGAAAGCAGAAATGTTGCTAATATCAATACAACGAAGACAACAAAAAAATTTATATTGAAACCTCCTGATAAACCTCCTCGAGAGTTTACTAGATTGAACCAACCATTATCAACTATTTTACCCCAATTACTCGAAAGAGGTTTGATTCAATTACCAGCTATCCGAGAACCTGATCCAACCATACCCGGATACAGAGCCGATTTACACTATGATTTCCATAGAGGGCCTGGACACTCTACCAACTCTTGTAAAAGGTTAAAACATAAAATACAAGATCTGATTGATAATAATGAGATGGAGGTGCAAGCCTTCCAACCTAAACAAAATGCTCCTAATAATGCTCAAAAGAACATTCCCCAAAATCAAAATCAAAATGCTAATCAATCATTAGACATATTTCAACATCCTTTACCAAGACATGGTAAAGAGGTGGCCAATCAAATTGAGCATCATAATGTCCCTCCTCCTACCCGATATGTAGGAACTATTAGCGGACATTTACCTAATCATGATTTACAAAAATTTGACACAACTTTATCCATGGTCACGACCAGGCCCCTACATAATATTCAAACTCCGGATCTCAGTGATGTAGAATCAGATACTGAAAGTGAAATAGACATCACCTCAAACCAATCGAATAGTTCTAAAAATGAATCAGATCCTATTCAACCTATCACAGATGCTATGGTTCCAGAAGAACCATTTCCTAGAAGAGTTACTACTCGACCCTCTTCTAATCAGTTCCTTTCTAATGAACAAGCTATAAATGCTAGACCAAGACCTATTCAACATCCTCAATATAACATTGTAGGTACCATCGGAGTCGTTACCAGACAACAAGCTCAAAATTCTCAACAAGAACCAAATCAGAACGATGGATCAACTCCATTTGTTTTGAAAAATCCCAATAAAGGGAATCATGCTCCTAATGTTCAACCTAAACCCCCTTACAATATTAATGAGCAATTATCCAATACTACAACCAGAATTTCCCTTTTGGATTTATTAAGATCTTCTCCTACACATAGAGATGAATTGATGCTTACATTAAGCCAAATGATGGTACCACAAAACATTCAACCTGAAGCCATGGCCAATACTATCATCACTAGAGAAGTTGATTGTATTGACTTTCGAGATAAAGATATACCGCAACATAGTTTACATAAGGATAACCCCTTATATATTACTGCCCTAATTGGAGATGTAGCCATTAAAAGGGTCTTGATTGATAATGGTTCATCTCTAAATATTTGCACTTTTGACTTCTACCAAAGATTTGGGTTTAGAAGTGATGAAATGAAGAAAACTGACATGATCATAAAAGCTTTCAATGACGAAACACAAGAAACGTGTGGAGTTATTACCATCCCATTGCAAGTTGGTCCTAGAACCCTAGATACGACCGTGTTTATTGTACATTGCCCCGCATCGTACAATATACTCTTGGGTCATCCTTGGATCAATGCAATGCGGGTTGTCCCATCAACTTTACACCAATGTGTTAAATTCGAATTTAAAAATCAGTTGGTCACTATCCATGGTGATCCTAGACCCTTTGATATGTGTGCTTTGGCAGAACCCGTTGGAGTTCAATTTTGCCCCGCTCTGTCATCCACACATCCTAATTCTTATTTTTCATCTAAAACTGTGAAACACACACCCATAACTTCATCTATTTCTCCTCCATTAATTTCACCCTCATATATAGATCAACAATCTTCTAAACAAACCACTCTAGAACCTCAAAAAGATCTTCAATCCACAACCAATCCTTCATGTTCCATCCCTATAATTTCAAAACCTATAGACCCATCTATTAACACCTCCACATTATCTACATCTATCATACCTTCCACATCTAAAGATATAGGGAATGATCCTTCTACATCTTATGCTCTTTCGATGAACTCTTACCCGATTTATCTAAAATTCTTATATCAGAAAAAACAAATGCTTCTATGCAAAATTCCATTATCTTAAGTAATTTTCCGCCATCTCCTCGTACTTTGGGCCTCCCACAACCTATGGGAAGTACTTACCAAGTCGGGAGTTGTGCCTTCATTTATAAGGGATATGACTAGGGAAGAATACCCAGGAACATCAAAACTCATCATGATGGATATGCTCGATGTTATTTTACTAATGAGTATATTAAAGCTAAACCTATAATGCTTAAAATGGGATATAAAGGGAAAGGCTTGGGACCTTTCCAAGATGGTATGAAAGAACCTTTCGAGGTAGAACCATGGCCCGCTCGATGTGGTGTGGGCCTATTTCCTAGTAAGGGTCAACCCTTCCCTTTTGAAGATGATGATCAACTCATATGTTATCAAGATTATTTGGATGGGCGTGATGATTTGCCTCTAAAAAATCAGCCATTTACATGCAATATGCTATCCATAGCTTATCCTGAAATGATTGTTGAATCCGATGATGAGTTGGAAGGAGATATTTTCCATGATGTCTCCGTTGAAGAGATGTTACACAATGGTTTTTATTTTGATGGTTCTATACCTACTATAGCCCAGCTTGAGGCCACTACTCCTCAAGATGACTTATCTAAGTTAACCTTAAAAGAATTACAAGAATTGGGCGTCTCACCCACCCCACCTAATTTTGAAAGAGATCTACACATGGAAGTAGAAAACGTCATTAAAGTTAACATTGGAACTGAGGATAATCCCCACATAATCAATATTGGGTCAGAATTAAGTCAAGAAAAACAAGAGCAATACATTGCATTCCTTAAAGAATATGAAGATGTCTTCGCTTGGACATATGAAGATATGCCAGGTTTAGACCCTTCTGTAGTCATGCATCACCTAGTAGTCCATCCGGATGCTAAACCTGTTAAACAGAAACTTAGAAAAATGCATCCCAAAGTGGCTTTGCTAGTCAAAGGGGAGTTAGAAAAACTCTTGAATGTTGTTTTTATACAAGCTATTGATTATGTTGAATGGATCTCGAATGTAGTTCCAGTCACCAAGAAAGAAGCTACCAAAGTTAGGGTTTGCACAGATTTTAGAGATATTAACGTTGCATGCCCTAAAGATGATTTTCCTCTTCCAAACATGGATCAAATCATTGATTTTATTGCTGGGAGTGGGATGATGTCCCTAATGGATGGATTCTCTGGCTATAATCAGATCAGGATAGCTCCTGAAGATCAGGCTAAAACAGCCTTTATTACCCCCTGGGGTACCTTTTGTTGGAAAGTGATGCCATTCGGCTTAAAGAACGTAGGTGCAACCTATCAACGAGCTATGACTTATATTTTTCATGATATGATGCATGATATCCTACATGATTATGTAGATGATATTATAGCTCGCTCTATTAATGAAGATGATCATTTAGATGATTTGAGAAAAGTTTTTAATCGGTTAAGAGAATATCTTATTCGATTAAATCCAACCAAATGCATATTTGGAGTTAAGTCCGGTAAACTATTAGGGGTTATAGTTTCTTTACGTGGCATCAAAATTGACCCTCTTAAGATTGCGGCTATCACTGATATGCCCGCACCTACCAATATATCTGAGTTACGAAGTTTACAAGGTAAGCTTCAAGCTATCCGTCGCTTCATCGATAAGTTGGCGGACAAAACCGGTCCCTTTCTTAAGCTCCTTAAGAAGGATGTCCCTTTTAATTGGGACGACGAATGTAAGGAAGCTTTTGAACTTCTTAAACAATACCTCCTTAACCCACCTGTGCTTTCACCGCCTAGACCTGACCGCCCATTTATCCTATATATTTTAGCTTTAGATTTTGCTTTAGGAGCTATGTTAGCTCAACTTGATGATGAGAAAAGAGAACGTGCTAATTATTATATTAGCCAAACTTTAATTAGTTATGAAACCCGCTACACAACATTAGAAAAACTATGTCTAGCAATCATATTTTCTACGCAAAAATTATGCCATTATATGCTCAGTCAAAAAACGTATGTCATTGCTAAATATGATCCCTTGCGGTATCTCATGAGTCGACCTTATTTATCGGGTCGCACGACAAAGTGGGTTCTTGCTCTAAGCGAGTTTGAACTCACGTTTATAGGATAGAAGTTTGTTAAGGGTCAAATCATAGCAGATCAATTAGCTGCTGCACCCTTAGAGTCTACCCATCCCCTCATCATTGAGTTTCTTGATGAATGCCTTCAATTAGAGGCAGACCATGTTGAACAATGGTCCTTATACTTTGATGGAGCCCGATGCATGAGTGGGGTCAGTGCAGGTATTATTTTAATATCTCCACAAAAGCACATTATACCTTTGTCCTTTAAATTAATATTTGCTTGCACTAATAATGCTGTTGAGTATGAAGCTCTAATCCTTGGATTACGAGCTGCCTTGGCACTAAAAATTAAACATCTGCTAGTTTTTGGTGATTCTCAACTTGTTATAAACCAAATTAATGAAGTTTATCAGACCAGAGATGATAAATTATGCCCATATAAAGCATATGTTTTACAATTAATGTCTCTATTTGATCAAGTTACCTTGGAAGCTATTCCTCGAACTAGCAACCGTGCGGCTGATGCTATGGCCGTAGTTGCATCTCTTCTGCCCTTGGAGTTAGATGACGAATATGCCACCATCATTATTCATCGACTCCAGGAACCCGCTTCAAATAAGTCATGCTTAGAACCTTTGGATGTGTTTCTAATCAATGAAACTACTCCTGAACCTTGGTATACGGATATATTTGATTTTCTTCACAATGGGACTTTCCTTGCCAATTCTAATAGAAACCAACATCGGTTATTACGTAGACGAGCAAGTCGATTTGTAATAATTGGCAATACTTTATATAGGAGATCTTTTGAAGGTATCCTATTGAGATGTTTGAATTTAGAAGAATCCAGATCAGCTTTGAGTGAAGCCCACGATGGATCTTGTGGAGGACACTTCAGTGGTAGTGTCATTGCTAAAAAGCTCCTTAGGATAGGATACTTTTGGCCTACCATGGAGAATGATGCACATGATTATGTGCGCCATTGCGACAAGTGCCAGAAACATGCTGACCTTGTCCATGCCCCTGCACAAGAACTACAAGCTATTTCATCTCCTTGGCCCTTTTCAAAATGGGGCTTAGACATTATTGGCAAAATTAATCCTGTGTCATCTGATGGACACAAATTCATCATAACCACCACTGAGTATTTCACGAAGTGGGTTGAAGCTATGCCTTTAGCTTCCTGCACTGGAACACAAGTCTCTAAATTTATTTTTAATCAAATCATTTGTAGGTTCGGAATTCTTGCAAATCTCATCTCAGACAATGGAACTTGTTTCAAAAATAAATATGTTAAGAAATTATGCCAAAAATATAAGATTCAACATCGTTGGTCCACTCCCTATTATCCTCAAGGTAATGGCCAAGCAGAAGCTTCAAACAAAACCTTAATCAAAATTCTCAAAAGATTGGTCAATAAATTTGGCCGCAGTCGGCACATTCAATTATATCCAGCTTTGTGGGCTTATCGAACTAGTGTTCGAACCCCCATTGGAACTTCACCTTTTGTTTTGGTTTATGGTGCTGAAGTCGTTTTTCCCTTTGAATTAGAAGTTCCTTCTTTGGCTCTACTACTTCAAGATACCGAAGTAGGAGATGAATATCGAGTTGGCAGACTCGATCAGCTGGAACTCCTAGATGAAAAGCGCATCAATGCTTTGGAGCATCTTCGTGCCTACCAAAACAAGCTTAAAAGATCATATGCTAAGAAAGTTCGTCATCGATCCTTTGAGGTCGGCGACCTTGTTTTAAAAGAAAATCAAAAGAATACTAATGCAACTAAAGACCTTAAAGGTAAATTTGAGCCCAACTGGCTTGGACCATATATTATCACTGCTAAATTTGAATCGGGAGCATACAAATTATCTACCTTAGATGGTAAAGAACTTAAAGAACCCATGAACATTTTGCATCTTAAACGTTACTATGCGTAACAAAATTGGTCATTTCATCATTGTATATATTTGTTTAAAATATTTCAAAAAACCACTATCTTGTATTTCTTTCAATTTTACAAATCTAAAAAACACCAAAAACATTCAAAATCATCAAAATCTTCAAAAACATCTTTTATTTTTTGTACTTCTCAATTTGTGACGTATTGCAGTTATATTTTCAAATTATTTTGGATAAATTAGCATTTATTTGGAATCCCACACTTTCACATTCACATGAATAAATATCTTGATTTATTTGGCATGATTACTAATCTCTCTTATATCAAAGTCCACAAAATTCAATTAAATAAAGTTTGAGCATAGAGAATTGATCTTGTTATTTACTTAAACCAAGCATATCCTTTCACAATAAAATGATTATATTTGTAATGTCCATGCTATGCTACATAGTAGAAGTGGTTTCTTGAGCGAAAAGTTTCCCCTGCTATCCTATCATGCACATGGTCTAGAATCTTTGAGAATTGGCAAAAGGACAAGCTCACCCCTACCCGGAATAAAAATCCCTTGCTCTACAGCTAATCCGAGCAAGTATCCCTAGCATAGGAAGAAAAGAAAAGTTCAAAAAAAAAAAAAAAAAAAAAAGAAAAGGTTATTTCAGCATTATCTCAAATATCAAAGCAAAAGATACAAAAAAAAAAAAAAAGCAAAGAAAGAAAGAAAGCAAAATGAGCAAAAGCAAAAGCAATAAAATCCCTTTCCCTACCCCTTGAAAAGAAAAGAAGGGTTGATGAGCTTGAATCCCTGGAATTCTCAATTATTCAAAAACTGTGAGGTAAGCCCCATAACAGGTGGTTTGTGCCCAACCCGCTTGGCCTTGGGTAACTCCTAGCGTGGTGATATGTCTGTCACATTAGCGACCTTCTTTTGTACAGACCTATGTCTGCTTATGGATTAGCTAGCTCTTGATAATCCGACTTACATAGTAGTCTGGTATGGTTATATGCATCTAAATCATGGTTAATGAACACTTATTTGGTTAATTCAAATCACTTGTATCATAGTATCTTGCTCAAACCCGGTAAATGAACAATACAATCGCACACACATTTGTATTTGAGAGATTTTGTGTATCATTATGATAAATCAAGATTGGAAATGAACTCACATACGCACATGGGATTCCTTATAAATCTAACTTTTGTCTTTAAGATACTTTGAAATATTTTTGCAAATTGTCTGGAATAATTTCATTTTCTTCTCTGAGAACAGTTGTTTAGTATAAAGACAACCACATGCATTACCAAAAAATCAAAATCATTTTCAAAAACATGCAATAAAGTTACATATAACTTTTGACTTTTGCGACGATGGTATAGTTCCAAAACCAAAAGTGGAATTTTATGCCTAGCACAAGTCCTCATCTTCATATTTTCTGTTTATTTTCAAAAATTAAAAATCAACCATGCAATAAAACTATTTATTTTCTTCTTTTGGATTTCGCGATGATGGTATAAGTCTATACCTAAATATTCTATGCCTAGCGCAAACCATTGTTTTAATTTTATTTTCCCATTTATTCCAAATCATAAAAACCATATGACTTAAATCATTATGTTACACAATTATGCTTTCAAACAGACTGAATACTTATTCTATTTCATGTCATTATGTTCAATTTTAATTTTGCAACCATGGTATAATTTCTAAGGAATTATTCAAAATTTTATCACACTTAGGAATTTATGCCTAGCAAAAATCATTTTAAAATATTTCATGCATAATATTTTTATGAAAATCTGAAAACAAATCACCATCATCATCATCATTTGCATCATCACAACAAAGTCTTAAGACAGTCTCTTAAGCACTCTTTTACTTTTAACAATATTTCTATACTTGGGATTAGCTTGACGAGCGAGTGAGCAGACGACTCCATGAAATGGTCTATAATAGCGACAATGTCCTTTGAAATTATTGTTAGAAGTCCCTTTTATTTTTTTATCAAATCATCATCACAACAACCAATTTGTTTACATCAGATTATTTCATTTAAATTTTAAAAGCATGACATTCAAACCATAATATTTCCAAACGACATAATTACATGAATCATCAAATCAATCACATCAAAAACATTAAAGCATCATAAAAACATAAGACAAGTCATATGATCAAAAATATCAATAAAAAAAATATATATATATATATATATATATATATATATATATCAACAAAATTATGTACATCATATCAACCATTTTTGTTTGCTAAGCTCTAAAACCAGAAAAATGAACAGTAAAAATGAATTAGGGTTTTTCCCTATTTTTCTTAATTTTATTCAAAAACAATTAACAACATTTTTAAAATTTTGCTTTTTCGCGTTTTTACCTCAAACGTTCGATTTGGGTAAAAACACGGAGGGGGCACCATAGTAAGTTGTCGTACGATTCGACCTAGAATCGTCACCTAAAAATGGGAATAATTTTTGCTTTCTCGTAGATCGAGAAGAACTCATCTTTAACGCATTTTCTTCAGAAAATTCGCTAAAGAGGGGGCAAAATGTAGCACCCTAAAATTGGCGCAGTAAAAACTTAGCAATAATTAAAATTACCTTAGTAATAATTCAAATTCAAATTTCAACCCCAAAACCGCTCCAAAACCGTCGTTTAACCCGTTTCCTCATTTCCCATGCCATTTTTAGAGTTTGTTGTGACCGTTTGATGATATCATCGCCGATCAGACGATATCGCCTCAGATCGAACGATATCGCCTCAGATTAGATGATTTCATCTGGGCTAGGACGTCCAGACGATCTTGTCCCAAAACTAATTTTTCATAATTAGCTTCTATTTCAAATGGCGTCTCTAAGTTGGGCAGAAGCGTGTCTGCGCCGCTAGAGACCTCCCCTATTGGAGATCTTCCAAATTAGGATGATCTCCAACCTCCCAACTTCCCTCCTAAGCCTATTTAAACCTTAGGACCCCCCTTGAATTTCCCCTGGCTGAATTTTCCTGTAACTTGACCTTTACACGCATTAGAATACCCTGGATTACCATCTGCACTTGTGCTATCCAAATTTTGTTGCAGGAACCTTGTCATTCTTCAGCCGGAGCAAGCTCAGATCGTCGCAGACGATCCTATCCAATCCGAGATGATTTCCTATCCAATCCGAGATGATTTCGATTACGATCAGCATTGGGGCAATCAAGTGCCCGAGTTTGCACTTTTCCTATACTTTGTTGCTATTTTATTCTGCATTTAGTCAGTGTTATTATTATTTCCTGTTATCTTGCATCTTGGAGTTCACCCATGTAGTTTAATTGCATAATAAAATCATGATTAGCTATTAAAGTGTCGTAATTTACTTGCATTTCCATTCGGGATTATCTTATTAACATCCTTATTATTATTTCACATCATTTTCCTCTATCAGAATAGTTGCATTTCTGGTATTTTGTATCTATTTCTCTGTTTGTAGGTCTCTGACGAATTCGTCTGACGAATTCGTCAGATCTCAGACGATCCTGCAGATCGGAGACGATCCTGTCAAATTCCAGATGATCTGGACTGCTTCAAAAATCAGAACCTCCATCAGACATCCGAAACCAGGTATGGTTTTCCTCATTTAGCATATTCTCTGTGTTTTTTATTAATTCTATTTTCTGTATTTAAAACTGCATTTCATATAGAACAACTTAGATTCATTTGGCCAAACCTAGGATTTGAATGTTTAAAGATAAAATTGAACACATAAAACACATTCCCAACCTAGGCGTGGAAACCGCCACTAAACGTTTCCTGGTGAACCCCACCATCCATCGAAAAATCACCTTAATACACCTCCCCCGAGAGGCGGGACCTTCCAAAGGCCTCTCAGTCCGAGGTATTGTCCCATCCTTTTCACATCCCCCTTTCGGGCGTGGATCCTTTAGCCTGAAGGTAAGGGTGCAAAAAATTTGGAACGATACACTACCATCAAAACTATCCTTCACATGATTCAAACTAGCGATCACCTCTCTCACAGTGTCTTAGCACTACCCCAATAGCTAGTTGAACTAGCCTGCCAGTTGGAAATCATGCAATATTTCATCTTTATATTTGTTGTTCCTTTCACCAAAAATCTTGCTCATCTTCTCCTATGATTTGTCATTTCTAAGCACTAGTGGATTTCAAAAATTCATCCCCCAATATTAGCTTTGTAAAGTTTCTGAAGCTTTATTTATATGAATTTTTTCCTCCTCTTGCCATGACTTCAGTGCTCAAACTTTGATATTTTTTATTTCTTTTCAAATAGCTTCCATAATTTTGTGCTCAAACCTCTTTTTATTTTTGAAATATTTAAATAATGTTAGATTTAAATGTTATAAACCTTAAACCTTTGGCCCTTGGTGGTCTTATAAATATTTTTCAAGTAATAGAAGTAAAATCAAATTTAAACCTTGTTCTTTTTCTTGCAAACTCAACCATGGATATTGTTTTTACCTTGATCACTATTGTACCTTTTGACATCAATATTTCTGCCTTGAAGATAAATATCAACCATTTCACCTTTGACATCAATGACAACCAATATACCTAATATTTCCAACAATTGTAATATGATGTGATTTGATGATATGTGTATGAGTGTATGCATAATGAAATTGATGATTTATTAATATGTATAATGAATCATGAATACTATTTGATACACTGGATTCTAGCACCATAGACTATACAAAATTCATCTATTCATTTTAACGTTATCATCAGACTATGTAATGGATTGTGAAAATGTAAGCTGACAATATGTGATAAAATGATATGAAATGGATTGAATAATATGATGTTATATAATATCCTTGAGATTTTCATCAGACTCAAACACTCTAGTGATCTAGTCAAAATTTGTATATTAACCATGCAAGATTTTTAGCAAGGTATAAATCTACTAGAATGACCAAGATATTCAATATCCCTATGTGTGCATGTGAATTCATTGCTATGATAGTGCATAAAGTTACTCCAGTACCAAATAGGATTAATGCAATCCATTTGTACTAAAGATCACCCTATGAGTATCATGATCTTGAGTTTTATATGTAGCTGTATTAGACCACTAGGCAATACAGGTTACCAAAAGCTAGCTCATATGTATGTAAACATTGGTTTGTACAAAAGCAGGTCACTAATGTAATAAACATATCATCATGCATAAGGATACTGCCATTACTATATAGGCTTGATACCACCCAACCTGTAATGAGGATCACCTTATGGTGGTCAAATGTTGATAATTCCAAGGATTCAAGTTCAAACTCTTTATTTTTATTTTATTTTTGAAATGCTCTAGGGATTTTCTCATTTTTGTTTGGTGAGCAGTGGATTTTGGTAGTGGTGAAAACCAATGTTTATTTTGATTTTTGTTTTTTCTAGTGGCCAAAAACACTTTTTTTTTTGAATATTTTTAGTGGTAACAACCACTGTTTATTTTTCTCTTTGTATACTTGCCCCAATTTGATATGAAGCAAGGTATTTTGATTGTTTTGGAGAAGGAGGAGCTTGTCTGTTTATCAATTCTCAGCATCTTTGAACCATTCACACAAGTGGATGAGCAAGGTAAACTTTTTGCTTAAGGTAACCAGGACCACTTTGTAGATTTCATCTTTTCTTGTGCAAAACCTAGATTTATTAGTGTGAAAATATATTGGGATTATGACATATACAAGGTACAATCAAAGAAAGAAGTTACCTTCTAAAAATTATGATAGCTTTCTACAAAATCTAAAAATAAAACTAGAGATAGTTGAGTGACCGAAAACCCTAATGATACCTTATAATAAATGACTAGGTGAAGGGAAACAAACACACATATGAAAGGTGGAAAATATATATGGAAATGATAATTGAAATGTAGACGAGTATTAATAATAACTTTTGATAAAGTTGATTTTGAATGATGGCTAGTGTATTGACCTGGTGCTAGACATGTATGATCAACTTTAGAATACAAAATGCAATGATAGGTAAGCTTAATGCAAGTGATTGTATAATGCAGTGATATGAAATGTAATGCAATGCAATATTTTTGTATTTTTGATAGCTTAATGATATTTTCAGATTTTGGTATAAATGAATATATATACATTTGACCAATGGGTATAGTGGATGCCATTGGGGCTTTTTGAGTGACCAAAGAGTTTATAGATACCTTTGGAGATGTTTGGGTACAAAAGGGTTTATAGATACCTTTGGGGATTTTTTGGTGACCAAAGGGTTTTATAGAGACCTTTGGGGATTTTTGGGTGACCAAAGGGTTTATGGGTACCCTTGGAGATTTTTGGGTGACTAAAGGATTTATGGGTGCCTTTGGGGATTTTTTGGGTGACCAAAGGGTTTATAGGTACCTTTGGAGCTTTATGGGTGACCATAGTATTTATATGTTCCTTTGGGGCTTTTTGGGTGACCAAGAGATTTATAGGTGCCTTTGGGAATTTTTGGGTGACCAAAGGGTTTGTAGATACCTTTGGAGTTTTTTGGGTGAACAAAGGGTTTATAGATACCTTTGGGGCTTTTTGGGTGACCAAAGGGTTGTAAATACCTTTGGGGCATTTTGGGTGACCAAAGGGTTGTAAATACCTTTGGGGCATTTTAGGTGACCAAAGGATTTATAGATACCTTTGGGGCTTTTTCGGCGACCAAAATATTTGTAGGTACCTTTGGAGCTCTTTGGGTGATAAAATAGTTTGTAGATACCTTTGGAGCTTTTTGGGTGAGGGTGTGGAGCTTTATACATGAAAAAGCCACAAGTGAAGGATATTCAAGGGTTCAGGCTCCTCACATCCTTCAATAGAAGCTATGCGATAAGTTTCAGGTCTAATCTAACTAGTGATAATGTATGGACCTAACCAATTTACCACAAATTTATCTCGTAGATGGGGTGGCAAGTTAGAATTTTGTTGGTTCTCTTTTAAAACAAGGTCACCAACCTGAAATTCCCTAGGATGGAATTTCATGTTATAGGATCTCTTAAGCTACTCTTGATAAACACTTAGGTTCTCACGAGTATTAACGCGTCATTCATCAAATAAAGTTAATTGATCCAAGTGAGCCTATCGTGTGGTGTCATCATCGATGAAATATTGCATGGATATGCATAATGATAGTATTTCTAACTCTAAAGTTATGATAACCTCAACACCATACACTAGTGAAAATGGAGTTGCCCTAGTGGGTATCTGAATACTAGTGTGATAGGCCCAAAGGGCAAGAGTCAATTGATTATACCAATATTTATGAGTATCCTTAACGATGTTCTTTAATATTACAATTACTATTTTGTTTGATACCTCAGGTTACCCATTGGCTTGTGGATAATATGGCATAGAAAAGTTGTGATGGATGTTAAATTTATTTGTTAAAGCACACACATATTTATTCTTGAAAGGTGACTCATTATCTAAAATTATTTTCGATGGGATACCAAAATGACAAATGATATTATGTAGCGTGAACTATGTAATGCGAGGTAATCATAGTGGTAAGGGGAATTAATTCTACCCATTTTGTAAAATATTTGATGGTCGTAATGATGAATGTATGATGGCCTGAGGAAGAGGGTGATATTTTCTCGATTAAGTCAAACCTCATTTGCAAAAACAACCCAAAAAATTAAATCGATTGTAAGGTCTGAGAAGTTACGTGTGTCAAATTAGCGTGGTGTTAAAACTTTACGCATTTCTTAACATAAGTTCAACAATATTACTCTAAAGTTAGCCAATAATAGCCCATGTAAAGAATGCACTTTACGATGGTCATACCACTAAAATGGCCACCACATGTACCATCATGCACTTGGGCGATTTTCCAAACTGACTCTTGAGGTTCTAAGAAATGAAGGAAGATACCCTCATAGCTTCGATGATACAATATGTCTCCAAGTAAGACATATTTTCTACTTTTTTCTTGAATATGCATTTAGCGGCATGTGACAATCCATAAGGGATACTACCAAGCTTTAGATAATATTTTTAATGGATGGACCAATCTTGATTTGAAGAAGCCTTAATTGCATGAATTGCTTGATCCTTTTGAAGTTCATCCTTCATGAATGTTTATTGGGAGAGAACTTGTAAATATAGCATTATGCTGCTATAAATATGAGTTTGAGGGAATAAAGTCCCCCAAGCGACATTATTTAAGAAATTATGAATTTGAGAGAACCTTTCATGAGAAGGTTCAATTTGAATCATGTGGACTTCTAGCATGGAGTGAAGGTCCTCAAGCTTAGTTGCAGATTGTGATAAAATTTTGACTTGAATGGTAGTTATATTATAATAAGGGTTCTGTGGGATTAAATACTATAAGGAGGCCATTGTATCCACAATATGGTTATATGATCGAGGAAGTGCCTCAATATCATACCATTCAAATTTTACCAAAAGTTTATCCACAAGAGCTTTGTAGGCTTGCAAGATTGGGCATCTAAATTAGAATATTTCCTTGACCTAATTCACTATGAGCAAGGAATCACCAAAAAATTTGAGCTTAGTTATTTTTATGGTGATTTCTACTTGAAGGTCTATGAGAAGAGCTTCATACTCGACATTATTGTTGGTGCACGGGAAATCAAGTTTGAATGACAGGAGTATTGGATACCATTATGGTGTAAAGAACACAATTCCTATGCCACCCCCTTGCTCACACTTAGAGGCATCAAAAAATAGATTTATATCAGCCTGTGCTTCAATATCCTCAATATTAGGTGATTATGACACTTAAAATACTCCATCATTAGGAATATCTATGCTAAGAGGCTGGTCATCCTAGAGGGCAGCGTCTGCAAGTTGATCGGCCATAACCTGACCTTTAATTAATTTTTTTCTGATGGATTCAAGGTCAAATTCTATCAAAAACATAATCCATTACATTGTATGACTATTATGGTTCAACTCATCATATATCGTAATGGATTCTCTTTGGATACTACATACGTGGTATGATTGAGCATATAATGGTGCAAATTTTTAGTGGTGAAAACCACCGCTAAGCATAGATTCTCAATGTATGCATAATTTATTTTGTAACTAACCAAGGTGTGGCTAATATAATATGTAGCCTATTATTTGTGTAGTTCATTCTTTTGGGCCAGCATGGTGCCCAATGCAAGCTCAGTAGCTGAGATATATAGATAGAATGATACTCATGGTCGTGGAGGATCCAATACTGGTGATGAAGCTAGATATTGTTTAATCTCATCAAAGGTGGCTTGACACTCGTCATACCACTTAAATGTGACCCCCTTGTATAACAATTTGTTCATAGGTCAACACTTATCTTAAAATTGTGTTATGAAGTGCTTGATGGATGTAAACTTTCCTTGTAGACTATGCAACTACTTGATAGTAGTGGGGGGAGGCATTTATAGGATAACCTTGAATTTATTTGGATTAACTTCTATGCCTTGCTTAGAGAATATGAATCCCAATATTTTTTTAGATGTTATGTCAAAGATGCACTTCTTGGGATTTAGTCTAACATTGTGTTCAATGTGATATTCGAAGACTTTGCACAATACACAAATGTGCTCATGGTGAAGTAAATACTTAGCTAATAATTAATATATGTAATATTCCAAAATTTTATGCATGTAGTCATGGAAGATGTAAGTAAAATCTCTCTAGTAGGTAGAACTAGCATTTTTGAGGCCTAAAGGCATGACCTTATAACAAAATATCTCCCAAGGCATTGTGAACATAATTTTGAGTTGGTCTTCTATATTAATGCAAATTTGATTGTATCTAAAGAAACCTTCCATTAGGGATAACATCTCATGGCCTGTTGTGGCATCCACCAATGCATCAATATTTGGCAAAGGGAATTCATCCTTAGGACTCACTTTATTTAGATCTCAAAAATCAATGCAAATACAAATCCCGCCATCAGGTTTCTTTATAGGTACCATACTAGAAACCCTAGTGGATAATCAATTGATATAATGAAGTTGGCATCGTAATTTGTATTTCACCATTAGGGCTATTTTTGGATGTATTTTGCACAACTTTTGCTTGAACTATTTTGTATTTGGGTAAATCTTAAGATTATGCTTGATTAAATTTAGATCTAGTCCTGACATATCTTTATAGGACCACACAAAATATTTCTTATTCTCTTTTAAAAGTTTTGTATAATCAATTTTCTCAATAGGGGATAAACCTTCCCCTAACTTGATGAGTTGGGGATTCTTAGGATCTATGCTGATATCCCTATCAATTATTAACTCAATTGACATATGGGATCCCTCTTCCAACTAGAGTAGAGTAGGGATCAAATTAATGTGGTCAGTTGGGTTTATATCATCAATTGTAAAATCATGCTCAACCTCAGCGTGAAAGACATTTTGAGTAGATATTATACAAAAATAAAAGGTTGTAATATTTCATCGCAAGGCCAATACTCTAATGGATATGGAGGATAATCTCCCTGATCAAAGTCAATTACCTCAAGGTCAAGGTGCAATGGATTTAATGGGTTATTCAGATCATGCAATAGTGCAATAAGATATATGGAAATCATATTAATGGATGGATGATCTCCATTGGATGGGTGATTAGGTATAGTGATAAAATTATATCGCAAGACTCACAAGGGTGGTTTCGATGGAGGTGCAATGATCGACGGTGGTCTATGTAGAAGGCAACGAGCTTTCTCTTCGAGTGGAAAAATCTATCGCCAGATGAGATGTTGCACTAAGAATATACATAAATGGAACTCCTATTCATCATCCAATGGGATGACATGCTTGTATTCCATATCTAAACTAGGGTAGTTAATAGGTGCTACATTGTAATCTTACTCATCATCAATTATCCATTCCTTAGAGGGGCCTTGATCCTCTTTCTCATTATCATATGGAAGGATATGCGAACCTTCACCTTCTACATAGGATTGGTTGAAATCATAAGATATCCCTTGATATATAATATTTTCAAAAAATAATCCTCCAAAGAGTGGACATGAATAGGATTAGAATAAGAATCATGTGCAAAATAATCCCTATAGTTCAAACCTAGGCGTTCTAAACTTTTTGTGAGGACATCGAGAGGCACAGGCTTGTTATGTCCTAAAATAGATTTATCATATGGTGATTGATATTGTGGATGGAAAGGAACATGAGTACCTTGCTTGTACAATCCCAAATCATAGCCATACCAATGGAAGCAATGAAGATATCGCAAGGTATAGTTAGGAATTGACATGTAATTGATATCCTCAAAGAAGGGTTCTTCATCTTCTTCTTGCTGAGGAGATGGTTCTATTCCATATGCAATACCCCCATATATGATTTTTTTTTTATTGGGAGGTATTCTTAGAGGTACAATGGTACCTATGTGAATATGAGGTTGTCCCATATTTTACACTATCTCAATAGTTGGAATTATTGTGGTATTCCTTACTAGGTACTCTCCTAAACCTATATTAGCTAAGTGGACTATGAACTAGGATGGTGAAGATGGAGGATATGGAAGTGAGGATTGAGATGAATAAATGCTTACCTCATGAGATGGTTGCTCATTTTATAGACCATGAATCTCATTCATGGAAATGGTGGAGATGATGGGAGAGATATCATAAATAGGCCTCTTAGACATGTTCCTCTATGGAGGATTGGATGATGACGAAGGTGTTTCTGAAGGTGTCAATGATGATGATGGTATGGAAGAATATGGCAAAGGATTAATGGAAGGTGATGGTGAAGTATTTAGATATTTAATGGATTTATTTAGTTGAAATTCCACATGAGTTGATGGTAAGATTGACTAGGGGATCTGCTGCATAAAGTTGTAGTATTTGAATGGCTCAAGGTCTGCAAAGACAATGTGTACTTGCCCTTAAAGAGTATACTTTAGAAATTGGTGAGCTATGGATGGTACACACTTCATGTCCCTAATCCAAGGTCTACCCAATAATATATTGTAGGCCATTGTGCCCTCCAATATGTGACAATGTTGGTATAGTTTTGCATCCCACCTAGATAGGTAGGACTATAGTGCCAATTGTTGACCATATAGTATCATTGAATGCTTGGATGGTAAATGTAGACACAACAATATGGGATGCTAGAAGTCCTAGATGTTTGAGAGCATTGGTGGTGATGATTTTACTTGATGAACCAATGTCAATTAGATCTCTCTTATAGGGTGTTCCATTTACACATGCAATGATGTATAGAGGAGGATAAACCACATAATTTGCTATCATTTTGAGTTCATGTTCATGAAACATGATCACTGGTTCTTTACACTACTAAAAATGCCCCACAAAATTGATAAAGTATTTAGACTCCTGGGGCTGCAGTTCAATCAACTTAAGAATTTCCATAAGAGCTTCTTGATGAGGTGGAGAATGTTGAATAAGCTCATATATAGAAATTTTATTCGATGTTGTTTGTAAGATTTGAGCAAGATTAATTTTTATTGTAACCACTAGATGACATGGGAGGCTTTGCACTGGAGATGTTGGAGGCTATGAAGTTAAGAGAATATTATTTCAAGCTGCAAGTGGTGCAACTTGATTTAGATAACTCCTATCCCTTATCATAATTCTAACCATCCTGATGAACCCTTGGGTGTCATATGGACCTCATTTACCTATTTGGCATTATTTACCTACACCTCGTGAATGGGAAATGGGTATTTAAAACCACCTATTTATTGATTATTTATCATGAGAGAGTTATCCACTTGAAGGTAATTCCTCTTGATCATGTCGTCTACTAGGTTTTTGAAATCATAGCATGTTGGCAAGTAATGTCCAATATACCTATGGTATCTACAATATAGGTCTTCATGACATCCCATAGCTTTTGTTTACCTATACTAGAATATGTAAGTCATATCTCAGGTAGAGTAATCACTTTGGCCGCACATAGACGATCAAATAGGGAGTCCATAGACTCAAAAAAGGGTGTAAACTATCACTTAGGGTGACGTTGCTGATTTTACCCCTGATTCACTTGAGTGTTTTTGTTGTAACTTGTAGAGGTTAGGCCTGATAATTTGCCTTTTGAGGTGACACTAGTTGCACAGGCCCTGGAATATTTATGGCAACTTGGTTAACTACTTATGATTTTGATTGTGCCAAATTTCCCTTTGGGTTCTTGGTCCACTTATTTTTGTGGTGTTTTGCAATTTCCCCCTCTTGAATTTTAATTTCTTTTATTTTTATAGCCTACGCTAGAGTATCTTCAAGAGTTTGATACTATTGAAGTTGTAGAAATAATGAAATTAGCTTTAAATACATCATAGAAAACATTCGAGTCAACTCAGACACTAGTAGTAGGTATGGTAGTTTAACAAGAAGCATTTGCCACCTATAACCATAGTTTATGATTGACTCATATTCATACTACTTCAACCCCGTGAGGTCTGTTAAAGTTACCTTTCACTTAGTGTTAATGGTAAAATGTTCTAGTATTGTATCTGTAAATTGCTCAAAGATATGGATGTTGTGCCTTGGAATTTGATTATACCACTCTATGGATGGGCCAGAGAGGGTAATCAAAAATATTCTTAGGAGTAAGGCATCATTATCTTGGATACTAAAGCACTGGTTCATGAACCTAGTGAAATGCTCCTATGCATCTTCCTCTCCTTTAAATCTATCCAATTTGGGCATTTTGAAATGCTATGGGTATAGAGGGGAAGGTATAGATAGATGAAGTAGTTGACTTCCCAACTAGTGCAAAGTGGGATTTTGAAGCCCAAACCTAGTTGTCTTGCTCTCTATGGTTTCCATGTGCCCAAGCAATGCTCTATACAAATAAGAGAATTTAATCTCCTCTTATTTAATTTAGTCCCACGAGGAGGGTGAGAAATATCAAGCATATGGCATGGTGGTTGATTTTCATCAAACATACCTCCATAAGCTGCTTCTAGGTATTCCTATTCTAGTTCCAAATCATCATAATCCCCGTAAGGTGTCTTTAGAATTGACATACAAGGAAGAAAAAATGCTTGATGAAGGTAATCTATGTTTGGCCTAGAAGGTAAGTTCCAATTAGGCCTAGGAGTTCAAGGAGGCAAAATTTGATTAGTCCTAGGAAGCCTATTTTGATTAAAAGTGGGTTGCCTCTAATGAATCCCATGTCTATGCATACTTGGGGTAGGTACCCTATTGCACAAGGTCTCTTGAATTTTTTGTTCAATAATTTATCTATCTAATTGATGCTGGTGATCCAAGCATTGTTTATCTAGTTGAATCTAATTAAATTGAGCTTGGACTTCATCATATATTTTGATAACTTGGTTTATCTGCTCAGTTGTATAGGATCTATGATATATAGGTTTCTTATGGTCATTCCTGGGTGGGACGACCATGAAATGTGATCATACTAGGGTGGGATTACCATGGCTACATGGCCCAAAAATTTCCAAAAGTGGGTTAAACCTTCCAAAAAGTGGTTAGAATCCCTATTTAACCCTTGAGGGTTGTCCAATGGGGACATATGGTGTCGATAAGAGTGCATCATGACAATCTAATATGATTGACGTAATTTTAATGTCTACAATTATGTCACAACAAATATTTATCATCATGGGGTTCACCTTTAATCTTTCATTCATTTTGTATTACCTTTTACACTTCATATCAAATATGTCAAGAATGATGAATACCATGTACATTATCCTCACAACATCAATAGGTAATACAACAAAATTTTTAAAGCAATCTTCACAAGCATGCTTCTTTGAGAATTTATTTTAAACAACACCTAAGCAATGAAAAGTATCCATCTTCATGTATTTCAGAATAAATATCTTTATCTAGTGTTGCATGATTTTGAGCTTCATATTACTTATTGACTTATTTCCTCCTTGATTTTATTGTTTCTTTTGTTTAATTATGTTTTTAAATACTCTCTCTCTCTTAACACTCTCTTTTCATCCTTTATATATATAAACCTTTTTTTAATATATTTTTTAAACAAAATATAGTTCTAAAAAAATCAGGTGGAGTTAAAATTTTGACTTCTAGGTTTAGAATCTTCAACTTTTTCATGACATTAGACTAGCTAGTCAAATTTTTTATGTTTTAAATGTTTATCCTTGCTTAAAAAATTATATCCTGTGAAAATTTCTCAAAAATAACAAATGCTACTCCAATGGTCATTAATTAAGTAAATTCATATCTACCAATAAAGTACAACTTACTATCCTTCAAATTTATTATCCATATTTCCATATGTTCCACTAGATCATACTTTGTCATTTAATGGTTTTAGTTTTCATCGGTAATGATGGCATCGTGTAGTCTAGATTTTGGTTAGTAATGATTACAATAGATAATTATCCTTAGGCACTTGCACACAATAATTTAGAAAATTGCTAGAGATTATCTTTACATTCAATGCTTTATAATTTTTTAAAAATATGGGTAAAAACATCTCCAACATATTAAGCATAAATTCTAGCTTTGAGAACCAAGATAGCTCTTGCAAAATATCTTGATGATGATGAAAATAATTTTGAGTGACTAAGAAGTGTTGAACCATTAGTTATAGTGGGTCTATTACTGAAGTACCAAAGTGAAAGAAGAAAAATAGAGTAGCAACATGCAATCCTCTAGTGGTGGCCCACAAAACTATGACTCAAGGAAAGGAGCCAAGACTACCGATTTGAATGGATGTAGAAGCAAATTTGTTTAGGGAATGAAACTCAAAGAAAGGAGATAATACTATTACATCAAATGGATCTATAAGAAAAAAAATTTAGGGCAAGAAGCTAAGAAATCATGGGGTGGTCGATGCCATTTATGGCATCTAGGAATGGAGGAATAACAAGAGGTATAAACAATAAAAGGTGATTGATGATTTTGAATAACCTATGCACTTAGGGTTTGACATGATGAATGTCATAGGGCCTATGATTCATATTTATTCATCATCATTAATGAAAAGTTTTATGAGGCTAGTTCCTCATAAAACTGGATTTTGGTGTTAATATTGATGGAAATAAAATGATATGTATACAAGAATAATTTTCTTACCCTTTTATTTTTTCCCTTATCTTTAGTGCTTCCTATAAATATTTTTTATGTTGGTAGTAAATTAAATAATAGTAGGGCTTTATTCAATTTATATTTTAATCTACACTCAAGTTGTTGATAGAAAGGATTTTAAGAAGACCTTCAAAAGGCAATACACTAGTGAGTTTTGAGGATAATGGAATGGATAAAATACTAGCTTCTAAGGGTAAAAAGGAAAGTAGAAAATAAGAAAAGACTTTTGTAGATAAGTCTACCTTGAAAGAGAAATATGGGAAATTAAGGCTAAAGAGAAATCAATAAAATCAGAGCCCTCAAATGATGAAATTATTTTGGCAATTTGTAATATCCTTAGGGAAGTAGATTTTAACACAATATTTACTAACATATTAAAGTGACTAGTTGTACATTACAAAAAGCAAAGACCGTGTGAATGTTTTGATCCAAGTAGAACTAAGCAAGCTTACAAAAGTTGAAGGAGATGAGGAATAGGAGTAGAGCATGGGCTTAGAGAAAAATGTTTAAAAATATGAGTCACTAGAATAGGTGGGCCAAGTTATAGAGGTTAAATGACTTTATACCAAAATAGACAATGTTACTTCTTAAAGACACTAATGGCTTCAATTGTACTTGTACTTTGATGTGTTTTACTTTATTTAAAAATATTTGAATCCTAATTTGGTACCAATGACATAATTTAAAAAATATATTGCACACTCAACCTCAAATCTATACAAATATATACATACAATGGCATATTTATATTTGTCTTAAGTGACTCTTGGTGATTCATCTTCTTCTCTAATTTTTTAGCTTCTCTCAATGTATAATGAGGTGTAACATTAATAATGTAATAATTATCTAATGTCAAGTAATTTAATATTTATCTAACATGAATAGTAGGTGTTCTACAATTAGTAGTATATTCTCAATTTGTTGATAGAGGAGGTCTAACATGTTGAATATCATAATGAATACAATGATAACATCAAGGATGGATTCATATAGTTAAAGATCAAATTTTTAATCATTACGAGGCCTAGTCATATTGGTGGGTTTATTATATTGTGATAATAAAACCATAAAGAATCCTATAAGTAAAACCTTTATACTATAATACATATGATATCACTAATAATAAATCATAGTTTATAAAAAAAAAATGTATAAAAGAAGTACATTGCTAGTGGTTAGGATATTGAAATTTTGAATAGGAGGTTCAAGGTTTGAATATAGGAGAGGTAGGTTTGTATACAATACTAATATAAGGGTGAACAAAAATTTGGATAATGAAATCATCCCATATAACAAATGACTTCATGGATGTTAAAAACTACTTTACCTTAACCAACTATATGTTGTGTTTGATGAAATAATTGCATGGAGCTATAATGATCTAAATTTTTATAATGAGAATAATACCTAGCATATGATAGAGTTAACACTAGAATATAGACCATACCACCAAAAATAGAGGTCAATAAATCTAAATATCCAATAGTAATGAGATAAGCACACATAAAGTTGATTCAATCCAAGGTAATATATCCATTCAACCTTTGAAATTGGTTAGAAAATATTTAGAAATTGTAAGGTATCACTAAAGGACAACTATCTCTTTTCTTCAATTGATTTAACTATCTAATTAAAGTTGGTAAAAAAATGAATTTATTGTTATATGTATTCTTAGAAAATAATAAAATATGCGTCCAACATAAGATAACATTCATGATAAATGGAAAACTTCCATATATCAAGAGATAATATTTTGTCTTTCTAATGCAAGTGTTGCCTTCAAAAAGTGATGGATATCACACTTAAAGGAATTAATAATAAAATTATCATAATCACCTTATATGATATATTAGTCATCAACATAGATAGAAGTATATTTTTAGAGAACTTGTGTATAGTATTTTAATGACACAAGGAGGTTGGCATCTTTATAAACTTGAATAAATCCTTATTCCGTGAGCTAGAAGGTAAATTATTGAGCTATTTGATCTCAAAGAATGGAATTGAGTTTGAAAATATTAAACAAGCGATAACTAAAGGTTCATTTTAATGAATGCATACTAAATTAAATATCTCATAATTTAAGTATTTGAAATAGACACAAGTATTGCAATAACCTTGACTACACAAAATAATCAAGAAGAACAATTATTTTCTTTTGTGAACCAAAATATATATTCATATAAATAAAGTTATAATTTATTATAGGGATAGGCACATGCAATGATTAAATCATTGAGGAAGTTTAGGAATTATCTCTCATAGAGAAAAATAATGGTCTTTATGGTGCATTTAAAATTCCAACTTTCATATTCCAAAAAGAATCAAGAGATAATAAGCATGATAAATATCTAAAATTTAGTAGTTTCATATAGAGATCAAAATGATATATTTTATATAAGGGAGATAATCATTTAAGAACCTAACAAAGGCTCATATAACATAGTAATTCAACATATTTGAATAGCAAGATGATGCAGGAGCATCCGGTGGCAACAGAGCAATCTTGCATCAACAAAAAAAAAATTCCAAGTGTTAGCTTTGATGTCGCGATATCGCGACAGAGAAAAGTGTCGCGATATCGCGACATGTCACGTTTTCGTGACTCAGGAAGGAGAGAGAAGGCGTGGCACAAAAATGTCACGATTTCATGACATGTCATGAAATCACGACCAAAATAGTAGAGGGAAGGTATAAAAAGAAAATGTCGCGAAATCGTGACATGTCACGATTTTGCGACATGTCGCGAAATCGTGACCGAAGCAAGGGAAGGGGAGGTGCCCGAAGGAAATGTCATGATTTCGTGACATGTCACGAAATCGTGATCGAAACAAGAGAGAGAGGGCACCCGAAGAGAAAATGTCATGATTTCGTGACATGTCATGAAATCGCGACCGAAAGAACACAGGAAAGGCCAGAGGAGAAAATGTCATGATTTCACGACATGTCATGAAATCGCGACCGAAAGAAAATAGGAAGGGCCGAAGGAGAAAATGTCATGATTTCGTGACATGTCGTGAAATCGTGACCGAAAGAGCAGAAAGAAGGCAAGGAAGGAAACTGTCATGAAATCGTGACATGTCACGTTTTTGCGACCCGAAGCAGAGGGTGAAAGCGAAAGGCAAAGCTATCATGATATCGTGACATGTCATGATTTTGCGACCCAAAGAGGTGAGAAGGAAGCAGAAAGGAAGAATGTCACGATATCGTGACATGTCATGATTTCATGACCCAAAGAGGCGAGAAGGAAGCAGAAAGGAAGAATGTCATGATATCGTGACATGTCGCGATTTCATGATCGAAAAGGAGAGAGAAGAGCCAGAAAGGAAGATGTCGCGATATCGCGACATGTCACGATATCATGACCCAAAGAAGAGGAAGGCAACGAGAAAGAAAAATGTCGTGATATCGCGACATGTCGTGACATCGTGACCCGAAGGAGAAGAAGATAGCGAGAAAGAAAACTGTCATGATATCGTGACATGTCATGACATCACGACCTGAAGGAGAAGAAGACAATGAGAAAGAAAACTATCGTGATATCGTGACATGTCGCGACATCGCGACCCAAAGGAGGAGAAGACAACAAGAAAGGAAACTGTCGTGATATCGTGACATGTCGCGACATCGCGACCCGAAGGAGAAGAAGGCAGCGAGGAAGAAAAATGTCACGATATCATGACATGTCATGATATCGTGACATACTACTGGTTCTCGATTCGAAAAGGCATGCGTTCCTAGATGGTGTTTCCCGAGGCGGTCCAGGCCGCATTTATGCATGATTTCTTGCCCGATAAGCTTGCTGAGCATGGCGGCCACTCGAAGGCTACGCCCAGAAGTCAGAGACATTTAGATGGCTCATCAATGCACATTTCCATGGCTAATCCGGTGGTAGTTGCCAGTTGAGGAAAAGGATGTGAAGATTCAGTCACGAAGGCAGAGGAAGGATGTATTCTTCCAGGTGGGTCATTAATGGCCTAGAGGGTCGGGACCTCGAAAGAAATGTAGACATTGCTATAGAAGTAGGTGGTGAATCTAGATAGAAGGGGGGATGAAGGACTAGAAGAAACTACGCCTATGGGCTAGTATTGTAATTTCTTTGAAGTTTAATGAATGAGATTTGATTGATTTCCTATGTCCCCATCAAGTGGTATCAGAGCGGGAGTTCCTGAGTGTGTGAGAAGATCATCGAAAGTGAGGCAGCTTGCACCAGGATCTGTGGAAGGGTTGTGAGAAGAGAGTGAAGAAGAATGCCTCCACGAAGAAACCATGGTGGTGGAAGAAATATGGTGCCAGAAGAAGATTTCAGAGCTTTGCAGAGGCAAGTTCAGGCCCTACAAGAGGAGCTACGTAGAGGGCTTGAACCCAGAGGAGAAGAAGGAAGTGAAGATGAAGTTGAAGAAGAAGAGGACCAATTTGAGGAAGAAGAAGAGGTTGTAGATCCTACACAAGCCAGGTTATACAGAGCCATCTCTCAGATTGGGAAGAGATCGAAGATGGAGGTTTCTACGTATTCTAGAAATCTTGATCCAGAGGAGTTGATTGACTGGATCAATGATTTGGAAGAATACTTTGAGTATGAGGAGGTTGAAGATCCTGATAGGGTCAAGTTTGCTAAGACCAAGCTGAAGGGTCATGCCAACATATGGTGGAAGGGAGTGCAGCTAGACAGAAATAGAAGAGGAAAGGAGAGAATAACAAGATGGGATAGAATGCTAGAGAAGTTGAAGAGGCAGTTCATCCCAGCTGACTATGAGATGGATCTGCTAAAGAAAATGCAAGGTTTGAAGCAATCAAGCAAGTCTATTAAAGAATACACAGAGGAGTTTTATAAAATTGTAATCAGAATAGGCCATTCAGAGGCCAACAAGGAGAAGGTAGCCCATTATATTAATGGGTTACGAGCAAGTATTCAAGAGGAGTTAAGTCTGGTCAGAATGACCACCATAGAGGATGCTTACTAGTTTGCCCTGAGGGTTGAAGAGAAACTGAATAGAAGGTTTGAGAGCAAGCAAAGAGGAAGAGGTCATGGTGGAAGAACTGGTGGAAGGACCAGTGGAGAAAAATATAAGGATCAGAAGAAGGCTGGTGAGACCAGTAATACCCAAGAGTAGAAGGAGGGAAGCACCTACCAACCCCGTAATCAGAACAATGGTTACCCGAGAGGGAGAGGCAGATCTGGACATGGATTTGGAAGAGGAGGATTTCGTGGAACCTGTTTCCACTATGGCGAAGAAGGACATCGAGCATTTGAGTGTCCACAACATCGAGAAAGGATGAATAAGAGACCTGAGGGTCCTGCCAGAGCTGTTGTAGCAGATGAAGGTGCTGAATCAGAACATTCTGAGGAGGTAGAGAGAGGAGAAGTTATGGTCACTAGGAGGACCCTGTTGAATGAGGAGAAAGGATCAGACCAGAGGAGGAGCCTATTTCGCACAAGGTGCAGAAGTTTGGGTAAGGTCTGTAACATTATTATAGATAATGGTAGTACTGATAACTTGGTCTCAGAAGAAATGGTTGCTAAGTTATAGTTAAAAAGGAGGAGACACCCGCATCCATATCGGATTGCATGGTTACAGAAGGACCATAGGGCTTTGGTCAGTGAGCAATGCTCAATGAAATTCAATATTGGGAATTACTGTGATGAGGTCCTGTGTGACATCCTGCCTATGGATGCTTGCCATTTGTTGTTGGGAAGGCCATGGCAGTTTGATCGGTGTGCAGTGCATGATGGTCGTGCAAACACCTACTCAGTGACGAAGAATGGAGTGCGCCATAAGTTGAAGCCCTTGAAGGAGGCGGAAGAAAAGGTATGCAGTAGTGCTAGAATCTGTTTAGTTGAAGGAGGAAGATTTTTGGATAGTTTAAAGCATGAGCATATGTGCTATGCATTAGTTCCTAGAGTTAGGAAGGAAGAATGCAAGGATACCCCTATAGAAGTCTTAGGACTGTTAGAAGAATTTCTAGATATTATATCTGATAATGTGCCTGAGGGTTTACCACCAGTGAGGAAGATCAGTCACCATATTGATTTGGTACCAGGATCTAGTTTACCCAACAAGGCAGCACATAGAATGACTCCTACAGAAACTGAAGAGCTGAACAGGCAAGTCCAAGAGTTGCTGGAGAAGGGACTGATTCGGGAGAGCTTGAGTCCATGTGCAGTACCTATAGTACTAGCACCAAAGAAATATGGAGAGTGGAGAATGTGTACCGACTCTCGAGCCATTAACAAGATCACCATAAAGTACAGATTTCCATTGCCAAGGATGGATGACATTATGGACTATTTGAGTGGAGCCAAGTACTTCACCAAGATTGACCTAAAGAGTGGTTATCATCAGATTCGTGTCAGAGAAGGAGATGAGTGGAAGACAACCTTCAAGACCAGAGAAGGTTTGTATGAATGGTTGGTCATGCCATTTGGGCTAACCAATGCACCAAGCACATTCATGCGACTGATGAATGAGGTATTGAAAGAATTTCTAGGCAAATTTGTCATTGTCTATTTGGATGATATTTTAATATTTAGCAGAACCTTGGAAGAACATCTGATGCATATCAGAAGGGTTTTTGAGAAGCTACGGGAGGAGCAGTTGTTAATTAATCTAAAGAAATGTAATTTCGTGAAGGAGTTAGTGTACCTGGGATTTGTCATCTCAGCCGAAGGTCTAAAAATGGACCCAAAAAAAGTGAGAGCCATCATTGAATGGCCTACCCCGAGAAGCACGACTGAGGTAAGATCATTTCATGGTCTAGCAAGTTTCTACAGGAAATTCATTAGGAATTTCAGCAGTATTTGTGCACCCCTTACAAAAACAATGAGAGGGGATAAGAAAGAATTTAAGTGGACCTTAGGGGCAGATAAGAGCTTTGATATGTTGAAGAAGAAGGTTATAGAGCAACCTATTTTGGCACTTCCAGATTTTAATAAGGTATTTCAGGTAGACTGTGATGCTAGTGGTAGTGCCATAGGAGCTGTTTTGAGTCAAGAAGGTAAACCTGTTGCTTACTTTAGTGAGAAACTCAATGATGCTAGAAAGAAGTATTCAGTTTATGATCAAGAGTTTTATGCTATAGTTCGGGCTCTAAAGAAGTGGCGACATTACTTGTTGCCAAAAGAGTTTGTTCTATATACCGATCATCGGGCCTTACAAGTATATTAATAGCCAAGGGAAGCTAAATCGGAGGCACCTAAAGTGGGTTGAGTTTCTACAGAGTTATACCTTTGTGTTGAAGCACAGGAGCGGAAGGTCAAACAGAGTTGCAGATGCCTTAAGTAGAAGGCAATGTTTGTTGACAAAAATGAAGGTGGAAGTGGTAGGATTTGATGAACTGAAGGGTTTGTACCCTGAAGATCCTGATTTTGTAGAAGCCTGGAAGGCTTGCTTGGCACCTGTTACTTTGGACAGGACCAAGTGGTTGGATTTTCTGATCCAAGATGGAATGTTGTTCAGAGGAGGTCAATTATGCATTCCACGAAGTTCAATGAGGGAGAATCTGATAAAGGAGAAGCATAGTGGGGGACTAGCTGGACATTTTGGTCGAGATAAGACCATTGCCCTTGTTAGTGAAAACTACCATTGGCCATAGTTGCAGCAAGATGTGACTAAATTTGTGCAGGGTTGTAGAGTATGTCAGATGGCTAAGGGAGTGAGACAGAATACAAGATTGTATCAGCCATTACCTGTACCAGAGAGACCATGGGAGGACATCAGTATGGATTTTGTTCTTGGCCTACCAAGGACACAATGAGGGAGTGACTCCATTTTTGTTGTGGTTGACAGGTTTTCGAAGATGGCTCATTTTATTCCATGTCAAAAAATGAGTGATGCAGTTCATGTTGCAGGCTTGTTTTTCAAGGAGGTGGTACGCCTTCATGGTCTACCCAAGAGTATAGTATCTGACAGAGATACCAAATTTGTGGGTTATTTCTGGAGGACTTTGTGGAAGCAGCTGAAAATGGATTTGAAGTTCAGTTCTGCATACCATCCACAGACTGATGGACAAACAGAGGTGGTGAACAAAAGTTTGGGTAATCTTCTAAGATGCCTGGTAGGAGATAAGCCCAAAGGATGGGATTTGATTTTGCCACAGGCAAAATTTGCTTACAACAATTCCATCAACAGAAGTACTGGTAAATCCCCATTCCAGATTGTGTATGGGAACAACCCAAGGAATGCTTCTGAGTTGAGAACGATGGGTAAAGGAGAAAAGAGTAGTGCTGAGGCTGAAGATTTTGCAGAGCACATAAAGAGTTTACATGAAGAGGTAAAACAACATATCAGTAAGATGAATACTCAGTACAAAGCCAAGGTCGATCAGAAGTGGCATTTCAAGGAGTTCCAAGTGGGCGATGAGGTCATGGTTCACTTGAGAAAGGAAAGGTTTCCTAGCAAGACCTACAACAAGCTGAAGATGAAGAGGTTTGGACCATGCAGGATCGTAGGTAAAAGAGATTCAGGAAATGCCTACGAAGTGGAACTGCCAAGCGAGCTGAATATATCACCTATTTTTAATATTTTAGACTTGGTAGAATACCATGAAGGAGGTAGTAGTGAGACACCAAGAACAGATTTGTGGGGTATTCCAACATCTACTCCAGCAACAGACGAGATCGAGGAAATACTAGACACTCGAGCAGGCAGAAGTACCAGGAACAGGCAGTATTCTGAATATCTGGTCAAGTGGAAGGGCAGGCCTATCGAAGATGCAACTTGGTTGTCAAAAGTAGAGGTCGACCGCCTGGGTCTTCCTCCCACAGTACAGAAGTGAAGGACACTTCTCAATCCACCCCGGGTGTCTGATGCAGGAGCATCCAGTGGCAGCAGAGCAATCTTGCATCAACAAAAAAAAATTCCAAGTGTTAGCTTTGATGTCGCGATATCGCGACAGAGAAAAGTGTCGCGATATCATGACATGTCGCATTTTTGTGACTCAGGAAGGAGAGAGAAGGCGCGGTGCAAAAATGTCATGATTTCATGACATGTCATGAAATCATGACCGAAACAAGAGAGGGAAGGTAAAAATAAAATGTCACGAAATCGTGATATGTCATGATTTCACGACATGTCGCGAAATCACGATCGAAGAAGGGGAAGGGGAGGTGCCCAAAGGAAATGTCATGATTTTGCGACATGTCATGAAATCATGACCGAAACAAGAGAGAGAGGGCACCCAAAGAGAAAATGTCATGATTTCATGACATGTCACGAAATCGCGACCGAAAGAACATAGGAAAGGCCAGAAGAGAAAATGTCATGATTTTGTGACATGTCGCGAAATCATGACCGAAAGAAAATAGGAAGGGCCAACGGAGAAAATGTCATGATTTCATGACATGTCACGAAATCACGACCGAAGGAGCAAAGAAGGCAAGGAAGGAAACTGTCACGAAATCACGACATGTCAATTTGACAAGAGAGGGAAAGGAAGAAAGCCGAGAGGAAAAGAAAAAGAAGAGAGAAGGAAGCAGAAGGAAGAATGTCATGATATCACGACATGTCATGATTTCATGACCCAAAGAGGAGAAGGAAGCAAAAAGGAAGAATGTCGCGATATCGCACATGTCACGATTTCACGACCAAAAAGGAGAGAGAAGAGCCGAAAAGGAAGATGTCACGATATCGCGACATGTCATGACATCATGACCCGAAGAAGAGGAAGGCGGTGAGAAAGAAAAATGTTGTGATATCATGACATGTCATGACATCGCGACCCGAAGAAGAAGAAGATAGCGAGAAAGAAAACTGTCATGATATCGCGAGATGTCGCAACATCGCAACCCAAAGAATAAGAAGATAGCGAGAAATAAAACTGTCACGATATCGTGACATGTCGCAACATCGTGACCTAAAGGAGGAGAAGACAACAAGAAAGGAAACTATCGTGATATCGTGACATGTCGTGACATCTCGACCCAAAGGAGAAGGTAGTGAAGAAGAAAAATGTCTCGATATCATGACATGTCACAATATCGTGACATACTAATGGTTCTCAATTTGAGAAGGCACGCATTCCCAGATGGTGTTTCCCGAGGTGGCCTAGGCCGCATTTATGCATGATTTCTTGCCCGATAAGCTTGCTGAGCATGGCGGCCACTCGAAGGCTGCGCCTAGAAGTAAGAGACATTTAGACGGCTCATCAATGCACATTTCCATGGCTAATCCGATGGCAGTTGCCAGTTGAGGAAAAGGGTGTGAAGATTCAGTCACGAAGGCAGAGGAAGGATGTATTCTTCCAGGGGGGTCATTAATGGCCTAGAGGGTCGAGACCTCGAAAGAAATGCAGACATTGCTATAGAAGCAGGTGGTGAATCTGGATAGAGGGGGGATGAAGGACTGGAAGAAACTACACCTACGGGCTAGTATTGTAATTTCTTTGAAGTTTAATGAATGAGATTTGATTGATTTCCTGTGTCCCCATCACAAGAACACCAATGTGAATATCATGAAGTATAGGATTAATATAAATGGATGTAGAAAATACTCATATACATGGGTACTAGTAAAACTCTAAAGGGTCTCATACTAATCCAAAGGAAGTGATTTACATAAAAGTAAGACAACTATAGGATAAATGATAATTGAAAAAGGATACAAAAATATGTTCTTGATATACTTAAATAAAGAATAAAATTTAGATCTATCACCAAAGTATCATCAAGAACCACCAGTGTTCAACATTTAAACTACATAAAAATACATAAAATCCCAAGGGTTAGTTATGATAACTCAACCATTGTATGTAATATCTTCTAATATATCAAAATATATAGATCCACATTAGGTATTATTTTTTTCAACATTTAAAACAACACAATAGTACTTTAAACTAGGTCTAAACTTATTTTAAATTGTAGAGAAAAAATTAGAGAAGAAACCCATAGTGCATAAAATAGGATTTTGCAAATATATTTAATTATATAGAGTTTATTATATCATTAAAAATGTATATTTTTATTTAAATGTATTTTGGTTTAAGATGACAAGAAGACTGAATATAGATAACATACACATATATTAACATATATCCATGATCTATGTGAGCATGCAAACAGTGGCAAAACCAGAGTAATGATACATATGAGTGTCTGAAATAGTGGCACAACCAGAGTAACAATACATGTGAGTGTATGAAATAGTGACACATCTAGAGAAAAATAAAAAAGAAGAATTATAGATGATGAATGACCTGCCTATTGCATGTATCTCTATATGTAGAAGGAAATAAAGAAAATAAAAGAAAATAAATAAATCATTAAATAAGAGTGTACATAAGATGAGGATGCTCAAACAAATAGGATCCAATTTCACCTTGGTTGCCAAATTTAACTAGCATCTACAATTAATATTTATTTTGAAGACATAACTATGTAGATTTTTTCCTTAAATATAACTATTAACATATAGCCTCCTTTAGCCTTTTCAGGTGTTTTATAGCTAGCAACTTGTCTATAAAATCTAAAAAAAATTCTTTGCTCAATGTCTTTGGAAAGATATTTCTAGATTGTTCTAAAGTCTTGTTGTCATTTTTCTGTAATTGAATTTCAGCTCTAATGATATTGAATGCCAATGTTTTTAGTCCCCTATATTATATTATTAGTTGCTATCTAAATTCTACTTTTATTGAAATAAAGTAACACAATATCATAACTTTAGAAAACATGTAAATATAAAGTAATCATTATAAAAAAATTGTGTTACATTCATGTCCATATATTTCACTTCAATAGATAATAAAGTCATGCCAAATTATTTTTTGTTGGTCCTTAAGATGATTGTTTACAAATATATATCTTTAAGTTGATCTTTAGTTATCAATACAACTTGCATGGTCTAAATATTTGAATCTTTTAAATCATATATCATTTTTCTTACTATACCTTCTAGAAAAACTCAATGTCCTTTAATAAACCTCAAGATGTTTTTAGCCATATTTCAATGGATGACCAACAAAAAACATATGAATATTGATATAAATTATATCTCATAGGCTATATCAAGTCTAGTTGTTGTTAAATAGAAGAAATGGCTTGAACCAGGATGAGGTAATGTTAGAAACAATGGAGAGGCTAAATATTGCTTGATGTTATCAAAAGCATCTTGACACTCCTTGTTCCATGAGAAAGTTACTTCCTTTTGTAGTAGGTGATTAAATGGCCTGCATTTATTATAGAGTTGCATGATGGAGCAAAAAATTACTTGAATCTTCCCTTGTAAGTTATGCAAATATTTAAGGTTTCTTGGTGATGGCATTTCAACAATGGCCTTGACCTTATTAGGTTCCACTTCAATGCTATGCTTGGAGATAATGAATCCTATAAGTTTACCTGATGTATCTCCATGGACACATTTCTAGGATTTAATCACTTCTAACCACCACTACCTCCCCACTTGTTACCTCACTTCAATCACACCTAACTACTTGCCACATATCTCACTAACTATAAAACTTATAACTCTCCATCCCAGCTACCTGGGCCACTTGGATACCCTATATTTATACCTCACTCTCACACCTCACTTCAATCACACCTACCTACTTGCCAATTCTCACCCTAACTAGAACACTTCAAACTCTCCATCCCACCTACCTATACCTCTTGTCTATCCTATCCTACCACCTATACTCATACCCTAACCTCCCATAATCCTACAAATACTCCCCATCATTCCATACAAAAGATAAGAATATTTGCATACCACTACGTTGTCGAATTCATGTCAAAATTTGCATTTGTCTAGGACTACCCAATTTGTTTTGACCATATCTCACTCATCCAAAATTTTATTGAACTAAAATTTTGAGGGTATGTTTCTAAAAATCCCTAGAGTATATCAACCAATTTTCACATCAATTGGAGCAATAAAGACACAAGCATAGTCTTATACAATCTTACATATTTGAACGAACTTTGTTGCTTTTGCCCAGGATTACCCAACTTATTTTGGTTGTATCTCACTCATTCAAACTTTGATTGAGCTACAATATTGAGGGTAGGTTCTACATAATCCCTATAATATCTCCAATAACTACTAAAATATAGATTCTTTTGGCATTTCAAGTGTCTTATAGCTAGAAACTTGTCTATAAATTCTATAATTTTTTCTTGGCTCAATGTCTTTGAAAAGATATTTCTAGTTTGTTCTAAAGTATTGTTATCATTTTTTTTAATCGATTTTCAACTCTAATGATATTGAATTTCAATATTTTTAGTCCCCGTATATTATATAATATTAGTTGTTATCTAAATTCTAGTTTAATTACAATAAAATATGATAAAATCATGACTTAAACAAACATGTAAATTATACATGAATCATTATAACCAAATTGTGTTACATTCATGTCCATACATTTCACTTCAATAAACTATATAATCATACCAAATTATTATTTTTTGTCCATAAGATGATTTTTTACAAATATATCTCTTTATATCTTTTTTAGTTATCAATACAACTGGCATGGTCTAATTATTTAGAATTTTTTCAATCATATATCATTTTTTTTACTCTACCTTCTAGATAAAATCAATGTACTTTAATAAAGCTCAAGATGCTTTTAACCACATTTCAATGGGTTGCCAACAACAAATATATGAATATTGATATAAATTATATCACATAGGCAATATCAAGTCTAGTTTTGGTTAAATAGAAGATATATCTTACAAGTTATTTTTGAAATGCATTATAAGATATTTTTGAATAATTATTAATTGTTCATTTTATTCTAGTTGTTAATTATATACAAGTGCTTTTGTATGTATCATGCCTAGGATGTGCAACTTAAACAAAAATAATGGAAATGAAGATAGTATCTCTACTTGGAATGCACTATTACCACACTTGTAAGCCCTAGGTAATAGATAAAACTAGAACACAATTATACCATAGTTTAAAATCATTTATTTAAAAAATGAGCAACATCACCTAAGATGATGGTGGTATTTATCCCATGCAACTACATTAAGTCTAGTTTCTAGCTACAATCCCTATCATGAACAATTAGGATAATTATTTTATTATAAGGAATATATAATATTAACACAATAAGTTATAATATATTTATAATTAAATATGGGCTCCATATTAAAATAGATGACTATATGATATTACATATTATGTTGTGTTAAGGCATATAACATGGACTCTGATTAAAAATCATTAGTTGGAGAGATTAAAATACACAAAATCTTTACCATGTATCTTTTGGTTCTTCTTCTTAGACTTGAAGAATAAATATAACATTGCTTGGTATAATGTTTCCTTCATTATGGCCATGAGCTAAAATAAAATTAACAACCTACTTATAAATTATTTTGTTCATTAATATTATGTAATTTTCTAGAACTAAAATAAGTTTCTCAAAGAGAATTACAAGACTATAGATCATATCGATGATATGATCTATTCAATAAATTTTAATATGTGTATGATATCTTTTTACTTCATTGAATTCATCTATTTTTCTTTGATTTGTTGCTCTTCTTAATCAAGATCCTCATTCTACAATATTATTTTATGTTTCTCATCTTGACTGAGATCCTCATGCTATACTATTGGTGGTACATATCTATCCTTGTATGGTATTTCATTGCATATCACTTAGAGTACTTTTTCTTCAAATGTGTGTAATGAAAAAATCTCTCACCACCCCGTTTGACTTTTTCTTAAGTTTTGAACCCCTTATTAAAATAGAAAAAAAATATTTTTCTAACCCTCATTAAACTATTTTCACCATTAATATTTTATCTTTATAAGATAGAGGGTAATAAACTCAACTATATATATCTTAACCAAGGGTTTTTACATCATAAATGATAAATAATTTTAGGCTCTATCCACAAAAATTCATAATTTTTTTACTAAATATAGATAATGCTTTCTAAATATATTTTTTAATATTAAACTAGGAACCAATAGTTAATTTTATAGTTGTACATTATAAATCTCAAGGTACTAGCATGGATTGTACTTTTTGTATTTCTAACATGTAAAAAATTCCAATACCATTAACTCCCTATGATAACATCTAATAGTGATGAAACTGGAGTAGTTAGTCATCTTAATATGTTGTTTCCATTAGAACAAGGTTCATTATAGTTTGATTCTCTAGTATACAGTTATTTCTTCTACATTCACTTTCCCTAATTTTATATTTTTATTTTGTCACCCTCTTCTCTCTTTCTCTTGTTTCATCTTTTTTCTTTTTTCAACTATTGAAAAGCTTCAAATTTCTCTTTATATATATGTATATATTTTATTTGCTCAACTATTCAAAAGCTCAACTTTTCTCTATCATTTTTTAATATATTTTTCTTCCTCTTGGAAAATAATCCCTTGCTTAAAACAAAAGACTTTTTCTGTCTCCCTCTTTTTTTTTTACCTCACTTCATCTTTGTTTTTTCTTTTCTTGGCTATTAAAAAACTTAACTTATTTTCTTTCTTTTTTTAATCCTTTTTCTCCCCTAGGAAAAATTTCATTACCTAAAATAAAATACCAAACAAAAAAATTCCTATTCTATGTAGGAGGAGGTTTGAATTTGAGGGCTCATATCTTCAAGTGAATACAACAATCATTGTATCAACAAGATGGTATATAACAAAAAATATCACTAGAAATATGATGACTTTTTTTATGAATGCACTAGGGATATGTGAAGATAATGTAGAGCATGTATACCTTAGAATGGACATTAGATCACCTTATTGCCCTATTCCATGAAAAATAAACCTTTCAAACTCATTGTGATCCATGCCCTACCTCATGCAACCAATGTACTCTATATGGAAGGCATGCATATTTAACTCCCAAAAAATATCATATTATTTTTAATCTATAATTTTTTTGGGTTATAGTACATATTACTGATTGAAGACAACTGCGAGTGAAAGGGAGGTAGTTGATGTGTAGGTGAATCATTAGTATCTCAATGGTAAGGTTGTTATGTAACAACACAAGTATACTCACATGGTTGTACCATTCATTCTAACTCATTAGTAACATGGGTTGCTTTTAACTTACAATATGGTTTACCCTATCATTAAGTTTCCAATATAGGTAGTTTGATTATCACCCAAAGTAAGATCACATTTAAGTATGACATATATTCAACCATATTTGTATTTAATAATCATTGTAGATGATTTTCCAAGTTGATATTGATAAAATCCTATAGAGAATGCCATTTTGTGTAGCTACCTTCTCATTTATTGTCCTATTGTTCTAGAATGATTTTAGAACCATGGTTAGGGTTATCCTCTAGGTCTCATAACACCTAGAGGATGGATGTATACTTTACCCATCTCTTAGCATGATGAACCCTGACCTAACTAACTAACTTGTTCAAGATTTGGCATGCAAGGGGTTAGCGTACATATGCCTAGTGCCTAGCTGATTTTCCACTTATCTAGAGTTAGCTAGGGTCATGTCATTACCCTAACACTAAAATCAGTACACTTGGCCATTTATGACTCATGATCGATTATTCTATACCAATTATCATTGACTAGAATAGTTTCTTAGCCACACTAGTCTTATCACAATCAAAACAGTACAAGAACCTATCACTATACTTCCCAAACAATGACCTAAAGGCAACATCCCATACCGTCCCTCATTACTAGTTTTGAAAAGGTCACTTCTTCCAACCTATTATGCAAGAAAATAACTATTTTTGAGTCACAATATTTACCACTTGTAACCACAATTTTTTGGTGTTAAGATAAATATCATTCTTCTCAATGAACCATTGGTCAAAGTTAGGTAAGTTTTATCTTTATCACCTATTTAAAATCTTATATTTCCTTACAAATTTACCCCTAATAATATTTTTCCAGGTCCTATATATTCTTTGGGGCTCAAGATTCCATCTAGTATTTAATAATTATCTACTCTTAAAAATTCAGTATGGTCACTTCATTGGTTATAACTATTTATATTTATATATTTAACTATGTATATCACTAAGAACTAAATTTTCTATCATAAATTATTATTACTAAATAGCATATTATAAAATATTTAAAGGTAACTATTTTTTTAAAGAAGATGTTCATTTCTAAAGGAAACCATTACCAAAATTAAAAAGAATAAAAATTTAACAACTTTCAAAAAATGAGTCTATTCATTAGACAAAGATCACTTAAATTAAAAGGAGTGGTCATCCAGTCATAGGCCAATACTTAAAAACTGATAGATGTTAGTTCATCCATATTAATATGTTTATATTGAGTGCCCACAATTAATATGATCCAAGTTGTCTCATTTAGAACTTTAACTTTTTTTTTTTTAATAAGGGAAAAAGTCTTTTAAACACTCATGTGTTTCACCTAGTGAGAACCCTAATAAAGTTTTATATTCATACTTGAGAATGGCTTCTACGCAATTGGTCCACTAGGTGATATATACCACATTTAATGTTTAATCCTACTTCATATTATTAACATAAGAAGGTTTAAAAGTGAATTCCACATGATATTTCACATTGGATAGTATTTTCCCTAGTTAATTGGAATGATAATGGAATAAAATATGTTTCTTCTCAATTGATTTTAAAGTAAGGGTGGCTAATAGTTTAACTTTCTGGAGGAACAATGTATCTCTCGTAATTATAATATTTTCACAACATAATACATTTTTCTTCTACCCCAATCCATTTCGGCTACAAAATTATTTTATCAAGGTCTCACTACAGTATGTATTAAATAATTCTATTGGTAATTATCCACATCCTATAATTTTTATTCCTTATTACATACCATTTATTTTTCAATAATTACTAGGACGTACTTGCCCCCTCAATATTTTATAAATCAGAAATAAAAAAAAAAAGGATTCAACAAACATAAGTTCAAATTTGGTAAGTTACCATGCAAAAGATACATAGTCATAAATTTTACTTAGATTTTACACCTTCAATTAGAATACATATATTTTACCATACTACAACATTTTAACTTAAAAAAATACCTTCCATATACATGTTCAATTCTAGTTTCTAAATGAAAATACACGATGCATGGATTGTGTAAATAAGATACAATATGAACCATTTGCCTTTATTAATAAATAATGATCAATGTTCCTTATATTTTAACACTATAGCATATTTATCACAGATAATATTTCATCTATTGTCGACTATAACATTGGTGGAAATCTTTCGTTCTATTAACACTAATATTTTCATCCAAGAAAAATATCTCTAGTCATTACAAATATTTAGATGCATAGGACATCTTAGCTTACAAAATCGATAGCTTGCTATTTGAACTAAAAGAGAAAAACTTTAACAAAATATCCTTCATTACAGGATGGACAAGATTTCTAGCTAAGTGCTTTGTTCAAGTATTCCTATCTTGCCATCATAATCAATGACTAAATACTGTTAGAATAAGTTAATATTCTCTTAAGTTCTACTAGGATAGACACACTTGAGTTTCCACTCCTCCATGTGTTAGGTGAACTCTCAATGGTGTCTTCATCAGACTTGATGAGTTGTTGTAATCCAATGACTCTCAATGATCAACTTTGCTATTTATACAAAGTTGATCCCTGGAATAAATTAGTCAGTTCTATTTTGCTTCTTCAAATCTTGTAATGCTTTGTAGTTCTACTCTTGGGAATTCTAACATGGTACCATATTAGGATATATTTTGCTAGCATTCTCTCATAGACAAAGGAGATAGTGATCACAACACTCACCTATTTCACTTCAAAGGATTCAAAAATCTAAAAGGAACCTCCTATTTTGTGGCTCATGGAGGTCTTGAAAGCAAAATTTGGCATGAAAGGTTTGGTCATCTTATTTACAACTACCTAAAGGAATTGAGCACCCATGAAATGGTAACAGGTTTACCTTAGGTCTCTTCTATTGATGGATTTTGTCCTGGATGTTCTCTTGGAAAGCAACATCAAGATCATTTCTACCCAAGTAGTTCTCTAAAAACTTCATCCCCTCTAGAATTAATCCATAGTGACTTGATGTCTTTTCCAGAACCTTCTTTCAAAGGAGTAAAATATGATCTAACCTTTATTGATAACTTTCCTAGAATAACTTGGGTCTACTTCCTAAAATATAAAAGTGATGTTCTATCCCACTTCAAAGTCTGCAAAGCCTTAGTTGAAAATTAGGCCTCTTGCAATATTAAGCAAATTCGCACAGATAATGGGGGAGAATAATGCAGTAATGAGTTCTCCATATTTCTATCAAATCATGGCATCATTCATCAGCATTCTATCTCCCATAATCCTCAGAAAAATGGCATTGTAGAAAGAAAAAACCGAACATTAAAGGAAATGGCAAATTGTATGCTCCATTCAAGAGATCTTCCAAAATTTTTTTGGGTAGAAGCTATTAACTATGCAGATTATATTAAAAACCGCACACCTCATAAAGCTCTTGATCATTTAACTCCTAAAGAAACATGGACTAGTTCAAAACTAGATGTTTCCTTCTTTAATAATTTTGGATGTACTACTTGGGCACACATACCAAAGAAGAAAAGGAAGGCTCTAGATAAGAAAAGTAGAAAGCTCATCTTTGTTGGTTATTGTGAGGAAATTAAAGCATACAGGATCCTAGGTACCTCAACTCATGATGTATTTTTTCATAGGAATATCCAATTTGATGAAACATTCCCTCAGAAAGATCCTCAACCCTCCTCTTCCTCCATCAAGCCTTCTCCTATAATATAACCTCAATATTATGAAGAACCAACTGTATAGGTTAACTTAGAGATTGATAATCAAGATGAGGAACCTATAAATCCAACTCAATATCTTTCCAATTATTATACTCCTTCCACTATGCCAAAATGGGCCCGCATCATTGTTAAAGAAGGTACTCCTTACATCCAAAATATTCCATCATCAATATCAACCAACTCCATAGGCACTAGTCTTGTTTGTCAGTCTATTTCTGGTGATCCTCAGTCCTTCAAAGAAGCAACTAGTATTAAAGAATGGGATGATGTCATGGAAAATGAATTCTCTTCCTTAATCAAAAGAAAAACTTGGGATTTAGTTCCCTTGCCTAAAGGAAGGTAATTAGTTTTTTGTAAATGGATTTACAGAACAAAGTATGGTCCTAATGGAGAAATTGATAAACACAAAGCTCGCCTAGTAGCCAAAGGTTTCTCTCAAATTGAAGGAATTGATTATGCCAAAACCTTTGCTCCAGTTGCTAAAATGGATTCTGTTAGACTTGTTCTTGCTCTGGATGCTTCCCAAAAGTGGCCTATATTTCAAATGGATGTAAAAAGTGTTTTCTTACATGAGGATTTAAAGGAAGAGATATACATGGAACAACCTGATGGTTTCACTCAAGACTCCTCTCTTGTTTGTAGGCTAAACAAGTCTCTCTGTAGCCTCAAACAAGCTTCTAGATATTGGTATGAAAAGATGGATTCCTTCTTTTCACAAGTTTTTCTCATTGTGAGTCTGATAACACAGTCTAAATTTGGAGATATGAAAGAAAAATCACCATTATTATTTTATATGTTGATGATCTTCTAGTCACTAGTAGTACCTTAAATCACATTCAAACTAAAAAAGACTCCCTCTCTAAAAAATTTGATATGGCTGATCTAGGTTTAGCTCATTACTTCCTTGGGATCCAAATAAATCAAAAAATTGTAGGTATTTCATCGTGTCAATAAAAATACACTCTAGATCTTCTTTGGAGGTTTAAAATATCAAATTGCAAACCTTCTCCTATACCTTTTCAATCAGGTATAAATCTAAGTACTTCCTACTCATCCCCTCTATGTGATGCAACTCTATATCATCAGCTTGTAGGGAGTATGTTATACCTTACTCATACTCGTCCAGATATCTCATATGTTGTTGGCCTCATATCTAGATTCTCCCATCAACCTCACTTCAATCATTGGAAAGTAGAAAAAAGAATCCTACTTGCAAGGAACTACTCAATTTGGGCTCTTATATAAGGGAAAATCCATGGATATCATTGGCTACACAGATTCAGATTGGGCAAGTTTAGTAGAAGACATTTTCAACTTCTGGCTATGTCTTTTGTCTTGGTTCTTCGCCAATAGCATGGTTATGCAAAAAACAAGAAGTAGTAGCCTTATCATTTACAGAGGCAGAATAAAAGGCAACAATTTTAGCAAGTTAGGAAGCTCTTTGGTTTCATCAAATTTTGAGGGAATTTGATTTGTCCCATGATAAACCTATAAATATTTGGTGTGATAATTAGGGCATAATTCACATTGCATGAAATCCAGTTGAGCATCAGTGCACAAAGCACATTGAGATACATATGCACTTCATTCGACAGCACATTTAGAACAAGAATATATACTTGGACTATATTCCAACTAAGGAGCAAATTGCATACATCTTCACCAAGTCATTTCCTTCTTAGCGTTACATACAGTTGTGAGAGAAACCTGGAGTAATACAGTTGCATTAACACAGAGGTATTCCACCTCTCCTTTTAATATTGTATTCTTTGGAGGATGGTTTTTTCCCTTGTTTTTTTCATCATCTCTCCAAAAGTATATATTGTTCATGAGTACCTAATCAGGCCAAGTTGCTGGGACTCATTCTTTTTTTGTGTTGAGAGGATAATTTTCACCATCCGAAGACATGCCTCTATCTTGGATATTTTTCTTGTAACAAATGGTTTTCCCCAAGGGGTTTTTTCACCATCTATATATTATAAATGAGTACCTCATCAAGCCATGTTGTCGGGACTCATCCTTTTATTGTTTTAAGAGGACAATATTCACCATCTAAAAATAGGCCTCTTCCTTATTTATTTTTTGATTTATGGATTTTACCATTGGGTTTTTACCATCTCTTTAGAAAATAAATCATTGTACATGAGTACCTCATCAGGCCTTGTTGCCGGGACTCATTTGTACAAACCACCCCTAGTATCACTTAATGTGGGGTGTTAGAATAAGTGAATATTCTCTTAAGTTCTACTAGGATAGACACACTTGAGTTTCCACTCCTCCATGTGTCAAGTGAACTCTCAGTTGTGCCTTCATCAGACTTTATGAGTTGTTGTAATCCAACGACTCTCAATGATCAACTTTTCCATTTATACAAAGTTGATCCCTAAAATAAATTAATCAGTTCTATTTTATTTCTTCAAATATTGTAATTCTTTGTAGTTATACTCTTGGGAATTCTAACAAATACTTAAATGATATTCAATAAGGGTTAGACATCCCCTACATATATGATATATGTATGCTATATGCATTTATAAATGTAACTACCACATGTGAAAACAATTTCTCATAACACTTTTTTGTATATTTCTTTGCAATAATTGCAAGATACTTATCAAATTAAAGAAACCATAGCATTCAAACATCACAGATAAACACAAATAAGGCTCCTGGATAAGCCTTTCATATAGGTTTTAGTTTTCAACATCATCACAACATATAGAAAATTTTAGCATTCATAGGAAATTTCATTTCAATGCAAGATACTTTAAAATGAGGCACCAACTAGACCTTCATGATGTCATAAAATCTCACTTAAAAAGTATTTTGCTCTTTAAATAACACAAGTTTACTAGACCCATTTTTAAAACTCTAGCATCCAACCATAACTAGTAAAGAAAGATTAATCAATTCATAACTACTTCCATACATAATTTAATTTTCAAGGTAGATTTTGATCGAGCTCAAACAATCAAACAAAATAATCCAATCACTAAACCATTACGTACATAGATTTATACTATAGACCATGCAATAGAAAATCTAAACATCATGTCCATTATGATATCACACAAAATATTTAAATAAAATTTAACTATTGGTTTTGTAATTGCTAAAATTGGCTGTCTTCCTTCTTCTGAACCTACTTCTCTCGATGTACACAATAAACTCGGGTCAAGGCTACTCATAAAATCTTGAGTCCTCTAGGAGATATATCTTTGGGAAAAATATAGAAGGGAAAACAACCATGAAACTCAATCAATTTTTAATAGAGTGGCCTTACTTTGTACACTTAAAAGGTAACTAATTAGAAGAGTTAGATTCAATGTGTAGGGGAGTCACCCGATGATGAAGATTATGGAACAAAACAAAGTATCACCAATTTTTATTTGGATAAAAGGTAATTGGTCATATGATACAACTTTCTAGATTTGAGTAGAGTTGCCAGGTGATTTTGATGAGATTTGATAATCAAGGATATCACCAATCCTTAAATTATCTAGCTAAGGGAACTTTAGGTCCCATTGGGTATGCCAAAAACTATTGGTCGGAGAATCTATCTAATGGAAAGGTTTGTGCACCCATAGATCTTGACTAACATTAAAAGAATGGGAAGCTCATGAAAACTACAATGGTCAATATTTGGAGGTGGTCATCTCCTTGAAGTCCCAGCTAACTATACCTAAATCTAAGTTGTAAAGGGTGTTGAAAGAGATAAAAGAGGCTAAATATAGAACTTACAATGATACAATTTAAGCATCATCAAGATATAAGCAAGAACAAGGATCACACAACTAAATAATCAACTACCTAACGGGCCAACTAGTTTACCATAAATTATAGAATATTATGTTTTGATATATTGTATCTTATGATACCACCAATTCCAAACAAGTGAATGAATAAGCATAAATATAGGATTCAAAATAAAACATCATAAACAATCAATATGCTTAAATTATAAAGAAGCAGTCATCAATACATACATTCTCTACAAATGAATTAAACCAGATGCCAGAAAATAGTTAATTGGTATTAAGATGTAAGTAATTTGTATTTATATATGAAATGTAAACACCTAAGAATCGACCAAATTTTATTTACAATATTCTATATAAGACATTTTATAATCCTATCATTATCAAAAGATATTTTTGCCCTAGAACTGGATTATTGTTATGTCAAAGATTTTGCCAACTTATTATGCCACTTTAGAAGTATGGCTACTCCAAAAATCTAAATATGGTTGATCTATGTGTTCTGGATCAACATAATCTTAAGTCATGTTCCTCCTACTGGCTGCATTTGGTCCCTTGATCTCTTTTCTACTTAGCCATCCTGTTCTTTGCATGCTGGATTTTATCGTTAGGATATTTTGTTACAAAATTATACCCAATAGATATCATGGGAGAGAGACCTTTTATTGTTGGAGAATTATGGCCAGGTCATATATGCACCTGTTAGAATAAGTGAATATTCTATTAAGTTCTACTAGGATAGATACACTTGATTTTCCACTCATCCATGTGTCAGGAGAACTCTCAGTGGTGTCTTCATCAAGTTTGATGAGTTGTAATCCAACGACTCTAAATGATCAAATTTGCTATTTATACAAAGTTGATACTTGGGATAAATCAATCAATTATATTTTGTTTCTTCAAACTCTTGTAATGCTTTGTAGATATACTCTTGGAAATTCTAACATGGTATCAAAGCAGGATAGATTTTGCTAGCATTCTCTCTTGAAGAAGGTTTCACAAACTGGTTCTTAATCTCATTTTTCTTTGTTATTTTAAAAGGAAAGATGTTTTTATATATTGTAGATTAATATTATATGCAAATTTATTTTGGAGATATTTGCTTATGGTAATACTTTTTTAGTCTATCTAATTTTTCTACCATAGATGCAATTTTTTCCAAAAAAAATCTTTCATAGTATTCGCTGCTCTTTATATGCAACTTGAATATCTTTTGAAAATTTCTTTCTCCAAAATTTTCTTCTTAAATATCTCCTTCTAAACGAACACAAATTGCTTTAAAATAATTAAAGACTCACCTACGTCCCATTCTAGGTAATTTTTTTTGTTTTAATGCCCTCCTCATATGCATATATTTATATTTTTCTCCTTCTCGACACGCAGTTCATATGGATCCATAGTCATACCTACGTGCACTAAATAGAGACAAATATAAATCTATAGCAAATTTTAAAAGGCCATTTTATTTCCCCCAATTGTCTATATTTTACAAATATTTTACTCCAACTATTTACAACTCAATCAACTTATTTAGCCTTCATTGATGTGGATTAAGATTCGTAGCGTTTTCTTTGGTGGGCAATATTCTAGAAATCCTTCTTTTATTCACAAATCAAGTTAAACTTCATGAAAAATTAATTTAGTGGATATCACTCTTTACGTCAAATAGAAAGACTCTTCGTCTAATTAAATAGACAATATTTCTATCTCTTTTGAAAAAACACGTGGTATTTTTTAAACCAATGTCTTTTTTTAGTTTGCACTCTTGAGGCTTCGCCTCTTAACGGGCACATCCACTAATTATTTTTTTGAATATCTTGTGATTTTTCCAACTCGATCTTCTTCTTGTTTATTTTTCCTTCGGCGCTCTGGGAGATCATCGTTTATTTTTCTTTATAAACATATCACTTAAGCTTGTAATCATGCACTTCTTTGATATGAGTAACTAGTTTTAAGTATATGTTGAAGGCCCATTACTATCTATTCCTTTTTTCTGTAAAAGAAATATTTGTTTTGCATATTGGTGTGGTTGTTGTCATTTACTTTTCATAATGAAGCTCTGTTGGCACCTTCTTCATTGACCAACTCTACTGCTATTTGGTGTGGCTACCATCGTTTACTCTGCGTAATGAAGCTTTGCTGGTGTCTTCCTCATTGAGAAACTCTGATGCCACCATCCTCTTAGCACTCCTCTTTGAACTCGTTGGTCTCTGGCACCATCGCCTTCTCTGTGTAACATTACTTTGCTGGCACCATCCTCTCAATGCCTCGTTTCGTAGGTATCATTGTTATATTTATTTTAAATAACTTCTTATCTTCCTGGTAGGTGAAGGTTAGCTATTTCGTTGGAGAACAAAATGTTATTTTCTCACAATATTTTTTCCCCTTGCTAAAATTTGTTCATTGATCCTCACCACCTGGTAAAGGTTGTTCATTGGTGAATCCAATCTGATGCCCCCTCTCCTCTGGCTGACGTCTCTGTCTATGCATCGTTTGGCTAGTTTATTAGTTCTCTATTTATTTTAGTTATTATGTACATCATTGTAGCCATACGAAAATGAGATTTTCCTAAGTTTCCATCCTCTCCTTGGCTCAAAATTCAAGAGCAGTAAAAATAATATATTTGGGGGGTTATTCAGGTACCTTTTTGCACTTATCTCATATCTATGGGGGGTTTGTCAATGCATCCTTTATTTCACCTCATTTCAATTATCTTTTAATTTGGTATAATTTACTTTGCTTAAAACATTAAAGAAAATTTATATATTTTTTCTTTATAGTATTTCTAAAAAAAAGCTTTAAATTAATATTTAATTTTTGGTATAATTTATTCTGCTTAAACAACTTAAAGAAAAATATAAATTCTTTTCTCTTTAAAGTATTTCAATAAGCAAATATTTATATTATACATCTCTAAATTAAATTTGATTTTCACAATTCTTTTCTATAATAGTACAATTTAAGTAAAAGAGTAATAATTCCTTTTAATTTTTCACTTCCTTAAAAGTCCTTATTTTCATAAATAATTGTTTATATATCTTGCCTAGTTCAACTTTAGAGAAAATTCATAAAATATATCTATTTTATTCTTATTTTAATTAAGCAAAATATATATGTTAAAAATATTTTAACAAAGAACATATTTTTTCTAAAAAATATTTTTAGATGTCTCTTTCTTAAATTTTTAAATCTACTTAAGTAAAGATTTCAAAATTTCTTTATTTCTCTAAAGAATAAATATTTTATCTCCTCTCACCCATATTGGCAATCTAATATAACTTATAGTTCCCATCACATAAGGGTGGGTTATTAAGATTACAACTATAGGTCTGGAAGATATAGCGTATGTTCCAAGTATCTTATCTAAACAATACTTATAGTTTCCCTCTCATCAGGGTGGGTATTTGAAATAGAGATATATATAGGCCTGACATATTTGTTCTCTTTAAAATAATCTTAGACTCTAAATATTCTCAATACTTATAGTTTTCCTCTCATTAGGGCGGGTATTTGAGTTATTTGGTGTATCTTAAAAAGCTTTGGTATATTTGTTCTCATTAGCCTCAAACTCATATCAATTTTCCTCAAATTACTTATAGTCTCCCTCTCATTAGGGCAGGTAATTTTGGGGTATTTGGTTATTCATTCAGGCTTCTGTAAATAATATCCATTGCATTCTCTAAATTAAATTTAAATGGGGGAACTTTGGGTTAACTTCAATTAAAAATGAATTCAATGAATACAATTGATCCTCTCACTCCTCATAACTACCATACATGGAAGCCCAAAATTTTAAATCTCATTTCTCAAAAAGGGCTCACTCACATTTTAGAAGAAAAACAACCTAAGTTTGAAAAAGAATATGAAATATTTGTTCACAAAGGGAAAATGTATGAAAATATGGCAATTATAAGCTCTAATGTAAGTGAAAGTTTATGGTTTTACATTACAGATTGTAAAAATCCTTATGAAATTTGGGAGAAACTAAAGACCTTGTTTGGAAAAGTAGAACAAATTAGATCAATGAAACTAGAAACAAAATTAACAACTCTATCTCTTGAGGACTTCAAAAATATTGCTGACTTCCTCACCAAATTCAAAGATATCCTCACTCAATACAAAGGCAATGGGAATAATAATACTTAAGAAGAATGCATTTATCTAATCCTTTCTAAACTATATGGTGTATTTCAAATATTTACTGCCACCTTTCTATATACCAAAGATGCTCTTGGTGCAACCTTTAAAATTCCCTCTTTAGAAGATTTTTGTGATAGACTAACTAGGGAAGAAACAAAACTTGCAAGATATGAAATATCTTCTTCTTCCTCTTCCTCAAAAGCCTTAGTAGCCTCCACCTCTTCTAAAGAAAAATTCAAAAATAAGGAAAAGAATCCCATAACTTGTACTCACTACAAAAATAATGGTCACTTTGTAAACAAATGCTGGAAAAGATTACAACAACTAGAAGCAAGTATGAAGGATCAAAATATAGACAATAAAAATAAAATAGGAAAAACCCTAAATGTTCAAGGGAAAACCTCCAATTCTTCCTCTAATTACTGGGTTCTAGATTCTGGAGCTACTCATCACATGACTGCTTCAGATGAGTCATTCTCTTCTATCTCCTCTAGTTCTACATGTAGCATAGAAGTGGGTGACTCTTCATTTATCCCAGTCAAATGAAAGGGGGACATAATCATTGATGGTGGCTCTATAAATAATGCTCTCTATGTTCCAAACATTTCCACAAATCTCCTCTTCGTATATCAAATTTGTACTTCTAGAAAGGGAAAAAATAGTTCTCTTCTGTACAATAGGAGTTGAGATAAGAGACTTTCAATATCCCCATTATCTCGTAGCTAAAGAAGATATTGATCACAACACTCACCTATTTAACTTCAAAGGATTCAAAAATCTACAAGGGGCCTCCTGTTTTGTGGCCCATGGAGATCTTGAAAGCAAAATTTGGCATGAAAGGTTTGGTCATCTTAGTTACAACTACCTAAAGGAATTGAATACCCATTATATGGTAACATGTTTACCCCAAGTCTCTTCTATTTATGGAGTTTGTCCTAGATGTGCTCTTGTAAAGCAACATCAAGATCCTTTCCACCCAAGTAGTTCTCTAAAAGTCTCATCCCCTTTGGAAATAATCCACAATGACGATGTATTTTACTGAACCTTCTTTCAAAGGAGTAAAATATTTTCTAACCTTTATTAATGAATTTTCAAGAAGAACTTGGGTCTACTTCCTAAAATATAAAAGTGATGTTCTATCCCACTTTAACGTCTTCAAAGCCTTAGTTGAAAATCAGGCATCTTGCAATATCAAGCAAATTTGCACTGATAATAGGGGGAATACTGTAGTAATGAATTATCCATATTTATATCAAATCATGGCATCATTCATCAACATTTTGTCTCCCATAATCCTTAGTAAAATGGCATTGCAAAAAGGAAAAACTAAACATTAAAGGAAATGGCAAATTGCATGTTCCATTCAAGAGATCTTCCAAAAGTTTTTTGGGTAGAAGCTATTAATTGTTCCAATTATATTTAAAATTGTACACCTCATAAAGCTCTTGACCATTTAACTCCTGAAGAAGCATGGTATGGATCAAAACCAGATGTTTCCTTCTTCAAAAAAATTGGGTGTATTGCTTGGACACACATCCCAAAGAAGAAAAGGAAGGCTCTAGATAAGAAAAATAAAAAGCTCATCTTTGTCGGTTATTGTGAGGAAATGAAAGCATACAGGCTCCTTTATCCCTCAACTCATGAGGTCTTCTTCCATAGGAATGTCCAATTTGATGAAACATTCCCTCAAAAAGATCCTCAATCCCCATATTCCTCCATTGGGCCTTCTCCTATAGTAGAACCTCAATATTATGAAGAGCCAACTCTTGAGATTAACTTAGAAATTGATAACCAAGATGAAGAAATTGTAACTCCAACTCAATATCTTTCAACTTCTCCTACTACTTACACTATGCCAAAATGGGCATGCACCATTGTTATATAAGCTACTCCCTACATCCAAAATCTTCCATCAAACAGATCAACCAACCCCATAGGCACTGGTCTTGTCTGTCAGTCTATTTCCTATGATCCGCAATCCTTCTAAGAAGCAAAAATAATTAAAGAATGGGATGAGGCCATGGAAAACAAGTTTTCTTCCTTAATCAAAAACAAAACTTGGGATTTTTTTTCCTTTCCTAAAGGAAGGAAGTTAGTTCACTGTAAATGGATCTTCAAAAAAAAATATGGGCCTAATGGAGAAATAGACAAACACAAAGCTTGCATGGTAGCCAAAGGTTTTTCTCAAATTGAAGGTATTGACTATGCAGAAACCTTTGCTCCAGTTGCTAAAATGGATTTTGTTAGACTGGTTCTTGCCCTGAATGCTTCCCAAAAGTGGCCTATCTATCAAATGGATGTACAAAGTGCTTTCTTACATGGGGACTTAAAAGAAGAAATATTCATGGAACAACCTGCTAGTTTCACTCAAGACTCCTCTCTTGTTTATAGGTTAAAAAAGTCTCTATATGGCCTCAAACAAGCCCCTAGAGCTTGGTATGAAAATATGGACTCCTTCCTTATTTCAATAGGTTTTTCTCATTGTGAGTCCGATAACACAGTCTACATTTGGAGAGATGAAGGCAAAATCACCATTCTTGTTCTATATGTTGATGATATTCTTCTCACTGGTAGTAACTTCACTCACATTCAGACTATAAAAGACTCCCTCTCTTAAAAAAATTAAATGACTAATCTAGGTTTAGCTCATTACTTCCTTGGGATTAAAATAAGTTAAAAAAATACAGGAATTTCATTGTGTCAACAAAAGTACACACTAAATATTCTTCAAATATTTAAAATGATAGATTGCAAACCTTCTCCTAACCCTTTTCAATCTGGCATAAATCTTAGTACTTCCTTCTTATCCCCTCTATGTGATGCAAATCTATACCGTCAGCTTGTAGGAAGTATGTTATACCTTACTCATACTCACCTAGATATCTCATATGTTATTGGCCTAATATCTAGATTCTCTCATCAACCTCACTTCAGTCATTTCCAAGCAGCAAAAATAATCCTCCATTACTTGCAAGGCATTATGCACTTTGGGCTCTTATATAAGGTAAAATTCATGGATATCATTAGCTACACGGATTCAGTTTGGGCAAGTTTAATAGAAGATATATGTTCAACCTCAGGCTATGTATTTTGCCTTGGTTCTTCACCAATAGCCTGGTTATGCAAGAAATAACAAGCAGTAGCCTTATCTTCTATAGAGGTAGAATACATGGTAGCATTTTTAGCTATTCAGGGAGTTCTTTGGCTTCGTCAAATTTTGAGAGAATTTGGTTTCTCCTATGAAAAGCCTATAACTCTTTGGTGTGACAATAAGAGCACAATTCATATTGCACAAAATCTGGTTGAGCATCAATGCTCTAAGAAAATTGAGATACACATACACTTCATACGACAACATATTTAGAATGGGGATATATACATGGGCTATATTTCAACTGAGAATCAAATTGCATATATCTTCACCAAGTCATTTCCTTCTCCGCGTTACCTTTAGTTGCAAGATAAAATTGGAGTAATACAACTGCATTGACAAAGAGGTCTTCCACCTGTCATTATATTTTTTGGAGAATGTTTTTTTTCCTTGTGGTTTTTTTTATCATCTCTCCAATAACATGTAGATTATGAGGACAATCTTTGCCATTCGAAGACATGCCTCTATCTTGAATATTTTTTTATGTGACAGATGGTTTTTTCCCAAGGGGTTTTTTCACCAATCTTTATATTGTAAATGAATACCTCATCAGGCCATGTTTATGTGACTCATCATTCTTATTGTATTATGAGGACAATCTTCTCCATCCAAATACAAGCCTCTTCTTTACTTCCTTTTTGATTGATGGATTTTCCCATAGGGTTTTTACCATCTCTTCAAAAATGAAGTTGTGATAGTTGGTTTTTCCCCAGTAGGTTTTTTCACCATCTATATTAATTGTAAATGAGTACCTCTTCAGGCCATGTTGTCAGGACTCATCATTCTTATTATATTAAGAGGACAATCTTTACAATTCAAAGACAAGCCTTTTCCTTACTTTCTTTTTATTGATGGTTTTTCCCATAGGTTTTTTACCATCTCTTCAAAAAGAAGTCATTGTACATGAGTACCTCATCAAATATTATTGTTAGGGCTCATTTAAAAAAGCTCCCCTAGTATCACTTAAGGGGGGTGTTAGAATAAGTGAATATTATCTTAAGTTCTACTAGGATAGACACACTTGAGTTTCCACTCCTCCATGTGTTAGGAGAACTCTCAGTGGTGTCTTCATTAGGTTTGATGATTTGCTATTTATACAGAGTTGATCCTTGGAATAAATCAATTAGTTCTATTTTATTTCTTTAAACTCTTATAATTTTTTGTAGATCTACTCTTGGAAATTCTAAAAAAACCTATAGTATGCTTCTTTCTCATCCAAGTAGCTTCCAACTGCATACAAATATCTTAATGGATTCAACTCTTGATTAGAAATTAAATCTCTTGCGTCAGATATTTAAAACCCTAGCAGGCCCCAGTCGAGTGCAATATTTCTAGTACCTCTTGCACTCAACTTATCTTCTGCTTCTGTGTATGCTAAGTATCTGATGTTGACCATGTTTCGACTAGGATTAGGTTTTTCAGTATTCTACAAACCTTCTTCTTTTTGCATATTCCTTTTGTTGGATTCTTAGCTTCTAAACGAAACATTGAGATATCATTGAGCATTGGTCAGGAATAAATATTTTGATACTTCTATGGCTTGGCTATTCCTCTAACTAGGTATTCTAAGCACTACCAATCTTTTTTTATGCTTAATAGCTCTGACACCTTTCAAACTTAGCCACTTTCTTGTCCTAGTGAAGGCTGGGTCTTTTGGATATCGCTTGGTTCAAACTGGGTATAATTGTTATGGTAATCCCTAGACTTATCTATTTCATCCTTCTTTGATATTTTACCAGGATTTGGCTATTGTAGATGTTTTGTCATTCTTAGTATTTAGCCCATATTGCCACATCCTTTTGTATCAAGTCTTCAACTTTTTTATGGCTTTCATCCTAAGGGTAAATATTTTGGTATGCACCTAAATTAGCCATCTTTTTGATCTTGCTCTAATTAAAATTTTGCCAAGGGGTGGAAAATTGGTGCCACTCTAGGGTTTCGGTCAGATAGAGGTCTTTCAGTGTCTTGGAGAGATAGCCAGTCTTCAATAACAACATGAAGCCCACATTACCGAGTAGATTTTCTAAGTGTAATTACTCTCTATGTATCAAGAGTTTTCCAATTCTTGATTAGTGGAAGAAAATTCAAAGAATACTAAGAGATAATAAAATTATTAACCCATGGGCTAAATAAAAATAAATGAGGCCACACAAGGATTATTCTATTATCATCCATATCAATATTGAGGTGCCCACGAGATTAAGCAATATAATACCAATTAGTAGGTTTATAAATTGTTGAACTGGGTAAAGAACAAATGCCACAAGTAGAGGATCCCATCAAATATGGTTGATAAAAATGTGTTACTAGCACTTAGCACATAAATAAAGCAAATGAAGATGATTTGAGATATTTTATTAGGTGGATATATACTAAATAACTAGGAAGTGAACCTAGGCATTCAATATAATATAATACTTTCATTGTATACCATATAGAACCATCAAGACCATATCTTGGAAGAAGGTATTCATATGTGGACTAGCTTAGCCCACCTATGAGTGAGATCAAATAATACAAAAATGTTATTGATCTTAGAACCAAAAATATTAAATTTATGCATTGACCTTCTCATTAGTTATTTTAAAATTTTATTTTTGTGGTAAAACCTTCCAATATATTGTTATAAGAGTTAAATATTGTTTACATGTTAGTAAAAAAGGTCCAAAATAGAAGAAATAGGTCAAGAGGTAATTTTTTGATGATATGCATATAGATTTTTGGTGAGAAAATGAAGATTGAAATAATGAAAGATATTATGCAAAGTAAAGCCTCCATATTTTATAAATCAAATTGAAGATCCTTTAATAAATAAGTTATGACACATCAGTTGATCTTAATATTTAATTTTACATGGAAATTTCTTACAACAAATAGACCATGAGTAGTATTTTTTTATATCGTTGGATATTTTGATTATAAATAAGTGCTTAAACATAAATATAAATATCTTTTTATAAGTTTAAGAACTTGTCTTTTCTATTTTAATTCAATGTAACTCATAAGAATTATGTTGATTTCTATATTACTTGTGCATGTTTGATTTTATAAATATTTATATTGTATACTATTTTCTTGCTTTGCAAATATTAATAAGAAATAAATTTATTTAGACATTAAATTTTAATTCTTCTTGTTCCCTTCTAATACTCTCAAAGAATGGATGATGTGATGTGTTTCATGGATTTGAATGGATTGTAAATCCATTGCATCTTGTAAAACCTAACTAGATTACATCAATTTTATATAACAATTTATATTTCTATAAATCTTCTTTGCTTCTTGTTTCAAATATTCTACAAAATTTATAAAATAAACTAGGACTTGGCCCTCTATGAAGGTTGAAGGATGACCCATTAGAGATACAAATATCAAGTATTTTTAGCATGTATAGTTGGACAACTAATCTATATTTGCACATCAATTCAAAATATTTAGATGATGATTTAAAAAATATTTAGAAGTATACATATTTGAGGTTTCAAGCTAATTAGGTAGGAATTTTACCAATTTATAATATCTATTTCATACAAATATGACACTAAGAGGGATGTATATATAACTTGCTCTTGATGTTTTGAAGGCCTTCAAAACCCCAAATACTAGGAATTCCTCTAGAACTCCATGAACTATAAAATTTTATATATCACACTAGCCTTTGATAATACAAGCCCTAGTATCATCAAGTGGCATTAGCTCAACCGGTTAAATTTCTCAATATTCAAAAAGGAGACCCAAGTTCAAATATTACCAAATGATATATGGATAATATCCAAGATTTATTGTAATACCACTATGTGGAGATGATATAATATGGGTGGGGCTTGTTTCAATACCATATAACCTAGTGAAAAAAATACAAACTCTAGTATCATGGAGAAAAATAAAACTTCTTTATCTATCACATAATTTCATATTTTCAATCGTATAATAAATTTTATAACAAGTATATAATGATCCTTTATGGGATAAACAAAGTGTATTGAACCTACAAGCATATAATCTCATTCTCCTAGCTATTATGGAAGTGTTACCTACCTTAAGTTATAATGAGGATAAGATATCAAAATGTCATATTCAACACCTTAGAATACTAAAGACCATTCATAACATACAACAAGAAGATATAATGGTTAAACTACTGGTTTTATTCTTAAGGATAAAAACTAATACATAGCATATCAGATATATTTGTGGATTTATCACAAGTTGATGATGATCATGAATGCACTCATGAATGCATTTGATGAGGCAATTTATATGTACTCTATTTTCATCTAACTTAATACAACACCCAAACTCTCTCAGTAAAGCATTGATGACTTGAATAATATATTTAGTTAGGTATAAAATAAGGCATTTGGTGAAGCAATTTATATGTACTCTCATTTGATCTAATTTAATACAACACCCAAACTATCTCAGTAACGCATTGATGACTTGAATTGTAGATTTTGTTAGATTTAAAATAAAATTCCAATGACCATCAAACTTGTAGATTTATAAGCATTTGTATATGATATGAAGGTATTGCAACAAGAAGTTAAAATAATTGGATTTATTAGAAATATATAAATAAGTAGTCCATCATGAGGAGATCATAATATTACTTGGTAAATTGTTATCAAGGTCTCTAGTGTAATTTTAGAGGATATTAATAAAGTGTCAACTTTGCATGTAGAATTCCTTCCACCTTTATAAATATATCCTATTTAAAATGATCTCTAATGGTACCAACACCCAACTTCAACATTACCTCTAATAACATAGTAGATAGATTCACTAGCTATAGTATTTCAAACACATGCATTCCAAGACTAGAAAAGAGTTGATAATATTAAAAATAGGTATATGTTTTGCACACAATTATGAGGGACTTAAATCAACTAACAACCAATAGAAGGTAAGCATGTTATATGATATAATATGATGGGTAGAAGAAACAAGAAATTTATTACATCTCAAGAGACCATAACAATATTGTAAGGTTAAAAAATTGACCAATGTATAACACAATTCATCATCCATATAAAAAACACTATAACAAACTAGGTAGTGAACACCAATGCAAATATATATGATTTTTTATACAATTGTAATAACATGTATGATGCTTAAAAATACATTTTGAATAGATAGAATTATTAGGTTATGGCATAATAATAATAATACCAAGAAACTCTTCAACCCCACATATAGAATCCTCCATCATAGGGATATGACTCTTCAACATTAGTACCTAAAAACATCCTTGTCAATTTTAGGTTAGGAGGAAAGGATGATGACTACAATTTTGAAGATAATAAAATATAGGCAACAACGAGACTATATGACTTGCATTATAAAAATTACTTTTGTTGTGTAAGAAAATAAAAATTCATCGTTATATCAATGCTTCCCTTATGTAATTGGACAAAGAATTTGTCTAAGAAATAATATATATACTAATGTGTTACACACATAAGAAGTTATGTTACAAAACAAAAATATTAGAATAAAAATATAGAAAGTGTGCCTTTACTATATAAATTAATTTGATGACCATAACATGATGCATTCATGAAAAGACATTGAGTTGGACAAATAATTATTATTGGATAATTATAAGGTCAATTATGTTGATATGATTATATGTATTCTTTAGGAGCATTATGATGAATGTGTATGTTATCATCAACAACCTTGATGATGTCTTAATACTAAGGATTTATTCCAATCACAGTGAGATATTTATACCATGTACATATATGGTACAAGAATGCAAAATGGTATAGAATATTATGTTAATGAATCAATTAGGAACTGCATAGAAGTATGATTACAAGATTCTCTTCAATTGTATAAAAAGTGTTACTTCTTGGACTTAAAAATACCAAATAGTTAAAAGTTTTAAAAATAATAGTTGGAAGTTTGAGCTCATAGTGAGGTAAGTAATGTTGGATTGCATCATGAAGCATAAGCAAATGAATTTCTATAGGAAAAAAGTATGAGATATAATGAAGAACGTTGAAGTAGTCTAGATTTAAATTATCCTATGAGATTAAACTTGAGAAGTAGATTAACTAGCATATAAGGGAGGCAAGATCAAACTCATATAATTTGAAACATAAATATTTATTGCACACACAACCTCAAATGTGTATACATATATACTTATAATTGTATATCTCTTGGTTATCTCAAGAGACTCTTGGTTCTTCATCTTCTTCTCTAATTGTTCAACTTCTCTCAACCTCTACTGTGGTGTAACAATAATAGTGTATTAATTATCTATCAAATAATTTTATTAATTAAAATACATCACCCCTCATTAAATTATTTATAGAAAAAAAATTTAAATTTGAAGGTGTTGGTCATAGCCAAAAATGCATTTTCATACAAAAACTTATTATGCCACTTAATTTTGAGTGTAGTAAAATAAATTTATGGCCTAGATATAGCTTTGTCATTGGCTCTTCTAGCTCTAGTACTAGGTCTAGCTTTGGATCTAGCTTTGGATTTGTACTAGCTTTGGATTTGTATTTGGCTTTGGCTTGAGTTATAGCCCTATCTCTAGCTTGGACTTTGGATTTTTCTCTAGCTTAGGGTATAGAATTAGTTCTAGCTTGGACTCTGGCTCTAGATCTAGTACTTTACACTACACATTTAACTCTTACATGTAATTTTTTACTATAAATATTTTGAGTCTAGCCTAGGTCACATCTATAAATTTTGATGTAGAAATTATGCATCTCTTGTTTTTAAGCCTCCCTAAAAAGTCTTATGATTAGATCGATTCAAAGAAACAATTATATTTGATAAAATGTAAACATCACTATGGTCTCTCTCAATCACTAAACTTTATCTTATCCTTGTTCTCTTTAGACAATAAAACATTCTATTATAGAATTCACTCAATATTTCTTTCACTTTATCTTATTCTATCACATCCATCCATCCATAATTAACATGTATTTTGTTGGTCATTTTACCTTTGTGCCAACAATATTTATGTGAGATATTATTTATGCCATATATTTCATAGGGGTGTAGATCCCAACACTTAGTTATTACATGTCTTGATTGTCCACAATGACTATAAATTATTCTAGGAGTTTAATCCTTTGCAAAAGTTTCTCTTTTCATAAAATTTTTTTGACCACTTCTTGTTTGACCATGATAACCAAGGACTTCATTCATTGCCCTTACATTTAGATTTATGGAATTTATTATGTCTTTTCTATCCCTTCCCAATCTTGAGCCATTATATCCCATTATTTTTATTAATTTAGAATCAATACCTTTGGTATTATTTTCAAAGCACCCAATATCTTCATCATCATTATGTTTTTAATCAACATGGGCTTCAACGCCACTATCACCAATAATATTAAAAAAATCAAAATCTTCATAACTATGCTCTTCAACAACATGGAATTTATCATGGCCAATACAATCAACAAGATTGAGCATGAAATCATGATAGAAACACCACTTTCACAAATAATATTTAAATATTTAGTATCACAAGTGATATTTATCCTTTGGATAAGCTTTTATATGTCAAAACAAATAATTGCCATCACAGACTTGTGCTCATCTTCAACACAAATGCCACTATCACCAACGATATTTAAATTATCAGTACCATAAGCAAAATCTATCTTTTGAACGAGATTTCTTATGTCACAACAAGCATATATCATCATAGGATTCACCTTCAACTTTTCATTTATTTCATCTAGCATTTTACACTTTATCTCAATGATGTCAAGAGTAATCACTACCATGTCCATTCTCCTAATGATGCAGGAGCATCCAGTGGCCTTTGATGCAGGAGCATCAAGTGGCAGCAGAGCCATTTTCAAAAAATTGGCTAAGGAAGGAAGATGTCATGATTTCGTGACATGTCGCAAAATCACAACCAAAAGAAGAGAGAGAAGATAGCGGAGGAAAACTGTCATGATATCATGATAGGAAAAGTGTCACGATATCATGACCAAAAGAGGATAGAGAAGGAGCGGACGAAATATGTTGCGATATCATGAACCGTAGATGAAAGAGACGACGAGAAGGAAAACTATCGTGATATTGCGACAAAAAAAAAGTGTCATGATATCGTGACCGAGAAAGGAGAGAGAAGACAGCGAAGGAAAGCTGTCGTGATATCATGACAGAAAAAGTGTCATGATATCGCGACCGAAATAGGAGAGAGAAAGCATAGAGGAGAAGATGTCGCGATATCGTGACATGTCGCATTATCGTGACCAAAGGACGAGAAAAGGCACAAGTGAGAAAGATGTCACGATTTCGAGACATGTTGCATTTTCATGACCAGAAGGCAAAGAAGAAGCCAAGGGAGCAAGATGTCGTGATTTTGCGACATGTCGTATTTTCATGACCAGAAGACGAAGAAGAAGCCAAGGGAGTAAGATGTCGCGATTTCATGACATGTCACATTTTTGCGACCAGAAGGTGAAGGAGAAGCCAAGGGAGGAAGATGTCATGATTTTGCGACATGTCGCATTTTTGTGACCAGAAGGCAAAGAAGGAGCCAACGAAGGAAAATGTCACAATTTTGTGACATGTCACATTTTTGCGACCAGGAGGCGAAGAAGGAGCCAACGGAGGAAAATGTCATGATTTTGGGACATGCCATATTTTTGCGACCTAAAGAAGTGAGAGGAAGCAAAGAGGATAAGATGTCGCGATTTTGTGACATGTCACATTTTCGCGACCCAAAGAGAAAAAAAAGGAGGCGAGGAAGAAGTGTCACGATTTCGTGACCCGAAGAGAAAAAAAAGGAGGCGACGAAGAAGTGTCACGATTTCGTGACTTGAAGGAGAGAGAGATGGCCATGAAGCAAAAATGTCATGATTTCATGACATGTCAGGTTTTCGCAACCCAAAGAGGAGAGAGAAGGCGATGGAGTAGAAATGTCATGATTTCATGACATGTCAGGTTTTCGTGACCCGAAGAGGAGAGAGAAGGTGAGGGAGCAGAAATGTAGCAATATCATGACACATCGTGATATCGCAACCGAAAGAGAAGAAGAAGAGGAAGAAGGAGAAGATGTTGTGATATCGTGACATGTTGCATCTTCAGGGACCATTACAGGGTGATGTCATTGAGCGACATGTGGCAGCACAAGAACAACACATGGCATCAGGGTGCAGTGAAAGTAGGTGAAGACAAAGAGTCATGCGGGAAGACGTTTTGAAAGCCAGAGCAATGAAGAGACGTAGGAAAATGAAATGAATAGTCATGGCAAAAATGAATCGACGGGCCACCAGATGGAAAGTAGATCGTCGTGCCAAAAAATTATAAAAAGGGAAAGTAGAGTCGTGCACAATGGTCAAATCTCGGCCCTAGGCAGAGTTGTAGATTTGGAGACAGAAGGCTATAGTGTTGTTTTTGCAACCTGCTTGGCTATGTGTGTGTTTTCCCAGAAGAGCTCAGGATCCCCGAGGGTGTAGACAAATGCACTAAACGTGAGGCAGTTTACATAGGATCGAAAGATCGATCTACAGATTTGAAGATAGAAGGCTGCGACACTATTGATTTGTAGAGTGTGAGTAGAAACATTGAATAGTAAGGTTGCGACGACTATTCAGAATGGTGGTGCATGAATTTCTTCCAGGCACGGGAGGTTAACGGCTATAGGCTGTTATTTTGTAATTGTTATTGCAGACTGTAGAGGGTCGGGGCCTCTATAAAAACCCAAAAATTGGAATAGGAGGGCATGGAGATCAGAGAATTGCAATATAGAAATTATAGTGATTGAAAACTACGCCTGCGGGCTAGTATTGTAAATGTAATAGAAAAATAATGAATAAAAAAATATTGAAATTTAGACTACAATTTTTTGTTCCCCATCAAGTGGTATCAGAGCGAGAAGTTCCTGAGCATGCAAACAGATCACCGAATGTGAGGTAGTTTGCACCAGAATCTGTGGAAGAATGGTGATAAGATAGAGCAGAGTTTAAGCGAGTTGCAGAGGCAGGTACCCATTTGGAGATGTTGCAGAAGGCGGTGACTAAACAACATAGAAGTGAAGGTCACTTCTCCATCAACCTCGGGTGTCTGATGCAGGAGCATCTAGTGGCCTCTAATGCATGAGCATCTAGTGGTAGCAGAGCCATTTTTGAAAAATTGGCTAAGGAAGGAAGATGTCACGATTTCATGACATGTCACGAAATCATGACCAAAAGAAGAGAGAGAAGATAGCAGAGGAAAACTATTGCGATAGGAAAAATGTCATGATATCACGACCAAAAGAGGAGAGAGAAGGAGTGGATGGAAGATGTCATGATATCACGACCCGCAGATGAAAGAGACGACGAGAAAGAAAATTGTCATGATATCGTGACAAAAAAAAGTGTCATGATATCGCGATTGAGAAAGGAGAGAGAGGACAGCAGAGGAAAGTTGTTGCGATATCGCGATAGAAAAAGTGTCATGATATCACGACCGAAATAGGAGAAAGAAAGCATAGAGGAGAAGATGTCATGATATCGTGACATGTCACGTTATCATGACCGAAGGACGAGAAAAGGTGCAAGTGAGAAAAATGTCATGATTTCGTGACATGTCGCATTTTCACGACCAGAAGGCGAAGAAGAAGCCAAGGGAGGAATATGTCATGATTTTGTGACATGTCACATTTTCATGGCTAGAAGGCGAAGGAGAAGCCAAGGGAGGAAGATGTTGTTATTGCACGACATGTCACATTTTCATGACCAGAAGGCGAAGGAGAAGCCAAGGGAGGAAGATGTCACGATTTCACGACATGTCGCATTTTTGTGACCAGAAGGCGAAGAAGGAGCCAACGGAGAAAAATGTCACAATTTCGTGACATGTCGCATTTTCGCAACCAGGAGGCAAAGGAGCCAGCAGAGGAAAATGTCATGATTTTGGGACATGTTGCATTTTTATGACCCAAAGAAGCGAGAGGAAGCAGAGAGGATAAGATGTCGTGATTTCGTGACATGTCGCAATTTTGCAACCCGAAGAGGAAAAAAAGGATGCGAGGAAGAAGTGTCACAATTTCGTGACCCGAAGGAGAGAGAGATGGCCATGAATAAAAAATGTCATGATTTTGTGACATGTTAGGTTTTTGCAACCCAAAGAGGAGAGAGAAGGTGATGGAGCAGAAATGTTATGATTTCGTGACATGTCAGGTTTTCACGACCCGAAGAGGAGAGAGAAGGCAATGGAGCAAAAATATTATGATATCATGACATCATGATATCATGACCAAAATAGAAGAAGAAGAGGAAGAAGGAGAAGATGTCATGATATCGTGACATGTTGCATCTTCAGGGACCATTATAGGATGAGGTCATTGAGCGACACGTGGCAGCACAAGAACAACACGTGGCATCAAGGTGTAGTGAAAGCAGGTGAAGACAAAGAGTCGTGCGGGAAGACATTTCAAAATCCATAGCAACAAAGAGACGTGAGAAAATGAAATGAACAGTCATGGCAAAAATGAATCGACCGACCACCAGATGGAAAGTAGATTATCATGCTAGAAAATTATAAAAAGGGAAAGCAGAGTCGTGCATAATGGTCGAAGCTCGACCCCAAGCAGAGTTGCATATTTGGAGATAGAAGGCTACGACATTGTTTTTGCAACCTACTTGGCTGTGTGTGTGTCTTCCTAGAAGAGCTCAGGATCCCCGAGGGTGTAGACAGATGTGCCGAACATGAGGCAGTTTACACAGGATCCTTGGAGAGGGAAGACCGATCTACAGATTTGAAGACAAAAGGCTACGACGCTGTTGATCTGCAGAGTGTGAGCAAAAATGCTGAATAGTAAGGTTGCGACGACTATTCAGAATGGTGGTGCATGGATTTCTTCCAGAAACAAGAGGTTAATAGTTGTGGATGTTATTTTGTAATTGTTAATGCAGACTGTAGAGGGTCGATGCCTCTATAAAAACCTAGAAATTGGAATAGGAGGGCATGGAGATCAGAGAATTGCAATATAGAAATTATAGTGATTGAAAACTATGCCTGCGGGCTAGTATTGTAAATGTAATAGAAAAATAATGAATAAAAAAAATATTGAAATTTAGACTGCAATTTTCTGTTCCCCATCACCTGACAACATCAATAGGTAATGCAACACAACTTTTAAAGAAATATTCGCAAGAATTAACTTCTTTGAGAATTGATTGTAAACAAAACCTAAGTGTTGAAAAGTCTCCACCTTCATGTACTTGGGAATAAATATCTTTATCTTGTGTCACACATTTTTGAACTTCATCTTGCTTCTTGACTTATTTCATCCTAGGATTTCTTTAGAATTTATTGTAAACTACATCTATGTGTTGAAAAGTTGCCACCTTCATGTATTTTGGAATAAATATATTTATATAGAGTCACATACTTTTGAGATTCATATTGCTTCTTGATTTATTTCCTTATACACTTTATTATTTCTTCCTTTTCATTTTATTTTAAAATGCCCTCTCTTTCTCTCTCTTTTCATCATTTTTTAATAGAAAATAATAAAATGCTTTTGTAGATAAGTCTACCTTGAAAGAGAAATATGGTGAAATTATGGCTAGAGATAAATAAATCAAATTATAGCCGTCATATGGTGAAATTCTTTGGAAATTTTTAATATCCTTAGCGAAGTAGATTTTGACACAACATTTACTAACATATTAAAGTGACTAGTTGTACATTATAGAGAAGATGTTAGGGTAAAATAGGTAGTATATTGCATTATACTATATAGGTTGATTATTACATTTAATTTTCTATTTTCTACCATGTAGATATTTACTATTTCAAATATCTAATGGTAAACTATGGTTAATTCCTAAATATCCTAGGTTAACAAACCTAAACCAAACTCTCTTCCCCCTATGTCACGTTAGTTAGCATGGATAGCGGGATTATAGTTTGGATTACTATTTTGTAACATATTTAAATACTAGGCTTTGCTCCTATTTTTGGTTAATGAAAATTATCATTTTATTTAATCAAACTCATTCTCCTGGTCACATTGGTACCAGAGTGATGGAGACACAGGATCACAGAGAATCAATCAAGCTTTCATTTCATTAAACTTTCAAAAAAAAAATTACAATACTAGCCAACAAGCATATTTTCTAGTTTCGAACCCCCCCTTTTCCTTGATGCACCCCCTACTTCTATATCCATGTCTCCATCTCTTTCCAGGTCCGACCCTCTAGGCCATTAATGACCTATCTACCCGAATACATCCTGCCTGACTGAACCTTTACATCTTTCCCTAACTGGAAACTACCACCGGGTTGGTCATGGATACATGTATTGATGAGCCGTCTGACTTTTGGGCACAGTCTTCGAATGGCCGCCATGCTTAGCAATCTTAACGGATAAGAAATCATGCATTAATGAGGCCTTGACCGCTTCGAAAAACACCATCTGGGAATGAAGGCTTTTTTGAATGGAGAACCAGCAATATGTTGTGATATCGAACATGTCGCGATATCGTGACATTTTTCTTTCTTGTTGCCCTTCTCTCCTTTGGGTCGTGATATCACGACATTTTCCTTCCTTGTAGCATTTCTTTCCTTTGGGTCGCAATATCGCGACATGTCGCGATATCACAACATTTTTCTTTCTCATTGTCTTCCTCTTCTATGGGTCACAATATTGTGACATGTCGCGATATCATGACATATTCCTTTCTGGTTCTTATTTCTTCCTTCTTGGTCGTGAAATCATGACATGTCACGATATCGCGACATCTTGCTCTCTACTTTCTTCTCGCCTTTACGGGTCACAAAATCACGACATGTCACGATATCGCAACAGCTTTTCCTTTTGTTTTCGCTCTCTGCTTCCTTTTTTGCTCTCACGATTTCACGACATGTCGTGAAATCATGACATTTTCTTCTCTGACCCTTCTTGTTCCCTTTTGATCATGATTTCATGACATGTCGTGAAATCATGACATTTTCTCCTCTAGCCTTTTCTGCGTTCTTTCGATCACGATTTTGTGACATGTCATGAAATCATGACATTCCCTTCGGATGCTCTCTCTCCCTTATTTTGGTCGTGATTTCATGAAATGTCACAAAATCGTGACATTTTTTCTACGGATGCCTTCTTTCTCCTGCTTTGATCGTGATTTTGTGACATGTCATGAAATCATGACATTTTTCACTCTTGTGCCTTGCTTCGTCCTTTTGTCGCGATAATGCGACATGTTGCGATATCGCGACACTTTCTGCTCCTGCGCCTCTTCTCATCCCTTGGTCACGAAAATGCGACATGTCACGATATCGCAACACTTTTCCTCCCTTGCACCTTATTTCATCTTTTGGTTGCGATATCGTGACATCAAGGCAAAAACTTAGAAAAAAAATTGTTGATGCAAGATTGCTCTACTACCATCGGATGCTCCTGCATCAGACACCTGAGGTGGATTGTGAAGTGTCCTTCACTTCTGTACTGATGGAGGAAGACCCAGGCAGTCGACCTCTACTTTTGACAACCAAGTCGCATCTTTGATAGGCATGTCCTTCCATTTGACCAGGTATTCAGAATACTACCTTTTCCTGGTACTTCTTCTTGCTCGAGTGTCCAATATTTCCTCAATATCATCTATTGCTGGGGTAGATGTTGGAATACTCCATAATTTTGTACTCGATGTCTCGCTACTACCTCCTTCATGATATTCTACCAAATCTACAATGTTAAAAATAGGTGATATATTCAGCTCGCTTGGTAGTTCCACTTCATAGGCATTTCTCGAATCTCTTTTACCTATGATCCTGCATGGTCCAAACCTCTTCAACTTGTTGTAGGTTTTGCTAGGAAACCTTTCCTTTCTCAAGTGAACCATGACCTCATCTCCCACTTGGAACTCCTTGAAACACCGCTTCTGATCGACTTTGGCTTTGTACTGAGTATTCATCTTACTGATATGCTATTTTACCTCTTCATGCAAACTCTTTATGTGCTCTGCAAAATCTCTAGCCTTATCACTACTCTTTTCTCCTTTACCCATCATTCTCAATTTAGAAACATTTCTTGGGTTGTTCCCATACACAATCTAGAATGGGGATCTACTAGTAATTCTGTTGATGGAATTGTTGTAAGAAAATTTTGCCTATGGCAAGATCAAGTCCCATCCCTTGGGCCTGTCTCCTACCAGGAATCTTAGAAGATTACCCAAACTTCTGTTCACCACCTTTGTTTGTCCATCAGTCTACGGATGGTATGCAAAATTGAACTTCAAATCCATTTTCAACTGCTTCCACAAAGTTCTCCAAAAATAACCCACAAATTTGGTATCTCTTTCAGATACTATACTCTTGGGTAGACCATGAAGGCATACCACCTCCTTGAAAAAAAGCCTACAATATGAACTGCATCACTTATTTTCTAACATGGGATAAAATGAGCCATCTTCGAAAACCTGTCAACCACAACAAAAATGGAGTCACTCCCTCGTTGTGTCCTTGGTAGGCCAAGAACAAAATCCATACTGATGTCCTCCTATGGTCTCTCTAGCACAGGTAATTGCTAATACAATCATGTATTCTATCTCACTCCCTTAGCCATCTGACAGACTCTACAACCCTACACAAATTTAGTCACATCTTGCTACAATTGTGGCCAATGGTAGTTTTCACTAACAAGGGCAATGGTATTATCTCGACCAAAATGTCCAGCTAGTCCCCCACTATGCTTCTCCTTTATCAGATTCTCCCTCATTGAACTCCATGGAATGCATAATTGACCTCCTTTGAAAAACATCCCATATTGGATCAAAAAATCCAACCACTTGGTCCTGTCCAAAGTAACAGGTGCCAAGAAAGCCTTCCAGGCTTCTAAAAAATTAGGATATTTAGGGTACAAACCCTTCAGTTCATCAAATCCTACCACTTCCACCTTCATTTTTGTCAACAAAAATTGCCTTTTGCTTAAGGCATCTACAAATCTGTTGGACCTTCCACTCCTGTGCTTCAAAACAAAGGTATAACTCTATAGAAACTTAACCCACTTTAGGTGCTTTTGATTTAGCTTCCCTTGGCTATTAATATACTTTAAGACATGATGATTAGTAAATAGAACAAACTCTTTTGGCAATAAGTAATGTCACCACTTCTTTAGAGCCTGAACTATAGCATAAAACTCTTGATCATAAACTGAATACTTCTTGCTGACATCATTGAGTTTCTCACTAAAGTAAGCAACAGGTTTACCTTCTTGACTCAAAATAGCTCCTATGGCACTACCACTAGCATCATAGTCTACTTGAAATACCTTATTAAAATCTAGAAGTGCCAAAATAGGTTGTTCTATAACCTTCCTTTTCAACATATCAAAGCTCTTATCTGCTCCTAAGGTCCACTTAAATTCTTTCTTATTCCCTCTCATTGTTTCTATAAGGGGTGCACAAATACTGCTGAAATTCCTAATGAATTTCTTGTAAAAACTGGCTAGACCATGAAATGATCTTACCTCAGTCGTGCTTCTCGGAGTAGGCCATTCAATGATAGCTCTTACTTTTTTTGGGTCCATTTTTAGACCTTCGACTGAGATGAAAAATCCTAGGTACACTAACTCCTTCACAAAATTACATTTCTTCAGATTAATCAACAACTGCTCCTCCCACAGCTTCTCAAAAACCCTTCTGATATGCATCAGATGCTCTTCCAGGGTTTTGCTAAATATTAGAATATCATCCAAATAGACAATAACAAATTTGCCTAAGAACTCTTTCAATACCTCATTCATCAATCGCATGAATGTGCTTGGTGCATTGGTCAGCCCAAATGGCATGACCAACCATTCATACAAACCTTCTCTAGTCTTGAAGGTTGTCTTCCACTCATCTCCTTCTTTGACATGAATCTGGTGATAACCACTCTTCAGATCAATCTTGGTGAAGTACTTGGCTCCACTCAAACAATCCATAATGCCATCCATCCTTTGCAATGGAAATCTATACTTTATGGTGATCTTGTTAATGGCTTGAGAGTCTGACACATTCTCCACTCTCCATATTTATTTGGTGCTAGTACTGCAAGTACTGCACATGGACTCAAACTCTCCCAAATTAGTCCCTTCTCCAACAACTCTTAGACTTGCCTGAGGGGTCATTCTATGTGCTACCTTATTGGGCAAGCTAGATCCTGGTACCAAATCTATATGGTGACTGATCTTCCTCATCGGTGGTAAAACCTCAACACATTATCAGATATAATTTCTAAAAATTCTTCTAACAGTCCTAAGACTTCTATGGGGGTATCCTTGCATTCTTCCTTCCTAACTATAGGGACTAATGCATAGTACATATGCTCATGCTTTAAACTATTCAAAAAAATTTCTCCTTCAACTAAATAGATTCTAGCGCTGTTGCATACCTTTTCTTCCACCTCCTTCAAGGGATTCAGCTTATGACGTAATTCATTCTTCGTCACTGAGTAGGTGTTGGCATGACCATCATGCACTACACACCGATAAAACTACCATGGCATTCCCAAAAACAAATGGCAAGCATCCATGGGTAGGATGTCACACAGGACCTCATCACAGTAATTCCCAATATTGAACTTCACTGAACATTGCTCACCGACCAAAACTCTATGGTCCTTCTGTAACCATGCAATCTTGTATATATGTAGGTGTCTTCTCCTTTTTAATTGTAACTTGGCAACCATTTCTTCTAAAACCAAGTTATTAGTACTACCATTATCTATGATAATATTGCAGACCTTACCCGAACTTTTGCACCTTGTGTGGAACAGGTTCCTCCTTTGGTATGATATTTTCTCCTCATTCAGTAGGGTCCTCCTAATGACCATAAATTCTCCTCTCTTTGCCTCCTCAGAATTTTTTGATTCAGCATCTTCATCTACTACAACAGCTCTATCAGGACCCTCAGGTCTCTTATTCATCCTTTCTCGGTGTTGTGGACACTCAAATGCTCGATGTACTTCTTTGCCACAGTGGAAACAGGTTCCATGAAATCCTCCTCTTCCAAATCCATGTCCAAATCTGCCTCTCCCTCTTGGGTAACCATTGTTCTGATTACGAGGTTGGTAGGTGTTCTCCTATTTCTACTCTTGGGTATTACTGGTCTCACTAGCCTTCTTCTGGTCCTTCCATTAGTCCTTCCACCATGACCTCTTCCTCTTTGCTTACTCTCAAACCTTCTGTTCAGCTTCTCTTCAACCTTAAGAGAAAATTGGTAAGCATCCTCTATGGTGGTCATCCTGACAAGGCTTAACTCCTCTTGAATACTTTATCGTAACCCATTAATATAACAAGCTACCTTCTCCTTGTTGGCCTCTGAATGGCCTATTCTAATTACAATCTTGTAAAAATCCTCTGTGTATTCTTTAACAGACTTGCTTTCTTGCTTCAAACCTTGCATTTTCTTTAGCAAATCCATCTCATAGTCAGTTGGGATGAACTGCCTCTTCAACTTCTCTAACATTCTATCCCACCTGGTTATTCTCTCCTTTCCTCTTCTATTTCTTTCTAGTTGTACTCCCTTCCACCATATGCTAGCATGACCCTTTAGCTTGGTCTTGGCAAACCTGACCCTATCAGGATATTCAACTTATTCATACTCGAAGTATTCTTCCAAATCATTGATCCAGTAAATCAACTCCTCTGGATCAAGATTTCCAGAATACATAGAAACCTCCATCTTTGGTCTCTTTGCAATCTGAGAGATGGCTCTATATAACCTGGCTTGTGCAGGATCTATTGCCTCTTCTTCTTCCTCAAACTGGTCCTCTTCTTCCTCAACTTCATCTTCACTTCCTTCTTCCTCTCTAGGTTCAAGTCCTCTACGTAGCTCCTCTTATAGGGCCTAAACTTGCCTTTGCAAGGCTCTAAAATCTTCTACTGGCACCATATTTCTTCCACCACCATAGTTTCTTCATGGAGGCATTTTGCTTCACTCTCTTCTCACAAATCTTCCATAGATCCTGGTGTAAGCTGCCTCACTTTCGATGATATGCTCACACACTCAAGAACTCCCGCTCTGATACCACTTGATGGAGACACAGGATCACAAAGAATCAATCAAGCTTTCATTTCATTAAACTTTCAAAAGAAAATTTACAATACTAGCCAACAAGCGTAGTTTCTAGTTTTGAGCCCCCCCTTTTCCTTGATGCACCCCCTGCTTCTATATCCATGTCTCCATATCCTTCTAGGTCTGACCCTCTATGCCATTAATGACCTATCTACCCAAATACATCCTACCTGATTGAACCTTTACATCTTTCCCTAACTAGCAATTGCCACCAGGTTGGCTACGAATACATGCATTGATGAGCCATCTGACTTCTAGGCATAGTCTTCGAATGGCCACCATGCTCAACAAGCTTACTGGGAAAGAAATCATGCATTAATGAGGCCTTGACCACCTCAAAAAACACCATCTAGGAATGTGGGATTTTTTGAATGGAGAACCAGTAGCAAGTCACGATATTGCGACATGTTGCGATATTGTGACATTTTTCTTTCTTGCTGCCCTTCTCTCCTTTGAGTCGTGATATCGCGACATGTCATGATATCGTGACATTTTATTTCCTTGTAGCATTTCTTTCCTTTGGGTCACGATATCATGACATGTCACGATATCGTGACATTTTCCTTCCTTGCAACATTTCTTTCCTTCGGGTCGCGATATCGTGACATGTCGCGATATCATGACATTTTTCTTTCTCATTGTCTTCCTCTTCTACGGGTCGCGATATCGTGACATGTCGCGATATCATGACATCTTCCTTTTTGGTTCTTCTTTCTTCCTTCTCGGTCATGAAATCGTGACATGTCACGATATCATGACATCTTGCTCTTTGCTTTCTTGCCTTTACAGGTCACAAAATCATGACATGTTACGATATCGTGATATTTTTGCTCTCTGCTTTGGGTCGCGAAATCATGACATGTCGCGATATCATGACAATTTTCTTCCTTGCTTCCTTTTTTGCTCCTTCGGTCATGATTTCACGACATGTTGTGAAATCGTGACATTTTCTTCTCTGACCCTTCCTATTCCCTTTTAGTTGTGATTTTGTGACATGTCGCGAAATCGTGACATTTTATCCTCTGGCCTTTTTTGTGTTCTTTGGGTCACGATTTCGCAAAATGTCACAAAATCATGACATTCCCTTCGGATGCTCTCTCTCCCCTATTTTTGTCATGATTTCGTGACATGTCGCGAAATCATGACATTTTTTCTGCGGATGCTTTCTTTCTCCTACTTCGATCGTAATTTCGTGACATGTCATGAAATCATGAAATTTTTCACTCTTGCGCCTTGCTTTGTCCTTTTGTCACGATAATGCGACATGTCATGATATCGTGACACTTTTTGCTCCTATGCCTCTTCTCGTCCCTTGGTCACGAAAATGCGACATGTTGCGATATCGTGACACTTTTCCTCCCTTGCGCCTTCTTTCGTCTTCTGGTCGCGATACCGTGACATCAAGGCAAACACTTAAGATTTTTTTTGTTAATGCAATATTGCTCTACTGCCATCGAATGCTCCTGCATCATAGAGCTAGAGCATAGGAGTTGATCTGGAGCATTAAAAATACGGCACCATTGGTGACCCTTAATTATTTTCAATAATTAATCCTTATGCTTTTCAATTCTCCTAAGGTTTGATTATTTATTTGCATGCATCCTAATTTTGTGGATAGTGAGTTGAGAGCCCCCACAGGAAGACCCGCAACATAAGGCATGAATCCCGACATAGGGACCATTTGACCCCGACCGTGATCGCCACCCATAGGGAATTTTTTCCCATCATGGATCGTGACCACCAAGATCTCCCCATCGATGATCCAACCTGCGGACCCGTAGTTAGCCCACAGGAGCGTCTGAGGGCAGGTGGCCATCACATTCCCCATGGCAAGGGGAGAGCTTTCTTATCTTCCCCCTATACCTACATCTTAAGACCAATGTGGGAACGCATCAAGGGTAGGATTGCCCTCATGTTTCCCATAGCACGGATCCTAAGGCAGGAACGCATCAAGGGTAGAAGTGCCCTCATGTTTCCTACAACCCTATACGAACCTCGAGGTGATGCTATCATGGAGCTGATGCATACCTACACATACCCTGAGGTGGTGCTAATGTGGACCTAACTCGACCTACTACCAAAGTGACACATGACACTCTGGCCATGCGTCACCTGGCACCTGATTGGACCTAATCAGACGTGGACTTGACAAGACCTGACTAGACAAGACTTGACACGTGGACACCTTCTTGTCATGCCATGTGGACATTGGAAAAATGAGGGCCCAAAATTGATTTCCCAAGGGAAATCACGAGCTTAGTCACTCGTTCAGGCCTTTAAAGGCCTTTGCATCCAAAACAAGATGCATGTGGGATAATTCCCACAACATCCCAAAGAATCCCGTAGGCTTCTTTAAGACTCAGGCGGTCCAGCCTGAGAACCAAGCCAGCCGCTTGGTTAGTTGGCCAAGGTGGATGCCTTAGGCTAGCGAGAGTCATAGGTTCGACTCCCGCACCCGCAAGATTGCAAAGGGATTAAATTTTGATGAAAATTTTATTACTTTTGGCATAACAAAGGTTAATTTTTTTTTTATGCTTAAATTAAGTTAATTCTTTTTTTTTTTTAGAACTTTCATAGTTTTTTGCTAAATAAATTGCATCAATTTTTTTTACTCTTAAATTGATGTTTTTTATTCCAAAAATTATGTTATATTCTATTTAAAAAAAAAAAACTTTAAATTTTTTTTTAGCATTTAAATTGAAAATAGAAGTGCCAAATTTTTTTATGCAACTAAGCAATTGTCTTTCTTTAGTTTTCTCCAAATGTGGGGATAAAGATAAAAGGTATAAGAGACATTTTGTTGCCTAATTTTCATCAAAATTTCCTATATTTTTCATCACTCTTCAAATTTTTCATGAAGATCAAATCTTGGGTAAGGAAAGCTCTTCGTAGACAAAGAATCATAAGAAAGATAAATGAATTATGAAGGCAAAAAACATGATCACATTTTCGTCGTATGCTTCGTGAATATCGTAGATCCATTCCTCACCTTATCTATACTGATCCATGGAAGTGGTTGGATAGAAACTATGGTCCCATGAGGATTCGTGAGCCTTTTGATCCTAATGCACCACCTATTTTTCAATGTTGAAAAAAAAAACCAAGTTGTGTGTCGACTGGTCTGGAAGCCTTTCAAATGCGGGTCGTGTGTCAACTTGTCTTGAAAGGAGTGCTCTAATTTTTCAATTTTGTAAAAATTAAGGGGGGATAGAAGTCATATCTTATGATTCTATTTTTTTTACAAAATTGTAAAGAGAAAGTGGGGATATTTCAAAGCAATAAATGTGCATTCTCGATTGTACTCAACACCTTATCTTAAAAATTGACTATACTAGGTGCATTTTCGATGGCATCCGACACCTAGAGTGATAATAATTTGGGTTGTTCTATTGTTTTTTATTATTGCACTAACAATCATGTTTTTTGTGTGCAATTAAACAATCATATAGAACATTGAATAATCATTTCACAAAACCCAAATTTCACTCCAAATTGTGCTACACCTTGCACAGGTTAAAACAAAGTCAATTTCCTCAATTTATTCCCCATCAAAGGTCAAAAATCAAAACACCTTGATTAACTCTCTTTTTTTGGCTTAATTTCCTCAAACTTTCCATCCTTCTTGAAGGGTGTTAAGGCAAGTGCCATTAAATATCCTAGAGAGCACAATCAAAAGTCTTTCAAAACCTACCCCTTTAATTTGCTCTATTTGTTTGGCTTAAAATCCTCAAACTTTTCATCGCTTGTTAATGGTGTTAAGGCAGGTGCCATTACATATCTTATAGAAGCAAATTAAATTTCTTCCATATACTCTTTTGAGGGTATAGTGCAAGATACAACCATATTAGTCCTATCAATTTGAAACCTTCACCATGGCCATGATGCACAAGTATCTCATTGAGAGCCAACTACTCAAAGGTTCAAATTATTCTACATGGAAGACTAAGATGAAAGTTATATTAATTGTAGAGGATCTATGGTCTATAGTGGATGGAAGTGAAACTAGACCTCAATCAGTAGGAGTAGATGAAACAACATTTGATAAAAAGGATATAAAACTATCCTTAATGATCTTGCTAGTTATTACTAATGATATCCAACCTCATATCAGTGAAGCTAAGAATGGTAAGGAGGCATGGGATGCCTTAACAACCATATTTGTAGGGAAGAATCAATCAACAATTCTTCACCTCCAAATAGAACTTCATACTCTTCATATGAAATCAAGAGAAACAGTAGAGCTATTCCTCTGTAGAGTGGCAGAATTGAAAATAAAACTGCAATCCTTAGGAGAAAAAGTGGAAGACCAAGTCTTGAACTCTATAATTTTGAGGGCTCTTCCCAAATTCTATAGAATGTTGATCACTTCATTGCAAGTCTCTGGAAGGATAGTGACTTTTGTCGAGTTGGTAAATATGCTTCAAATAGAAGAAGCTAATCAACTCCAAAGAGATGAGGCATCCAACAATGCACTTTTCTCAAACAGACAAGGTGGTAAGAAAAAGTGGAATCAACAGAAAGGTTCTTATTCTAATAAAGACAAGGGTAAAGGCAAAGAGACTAAGAATAAGAAGCAGTATTATAAGATTTGTGACAAGGACACTCATGAAACCAAAATATGTTGGTTTAAGAATAAACCACCCAATGAACAAGGATATAAGAAGGGCAAAGGCAAACTAAAGAACAAGAATAAACATCAATAGGGACACATTGTAGCTAAATATTCTAGTTAGGACTCTAAACGAGAACACAAGGTGCTCATGACACATACATATTCCCCTCATAAGGACACTATGTGGTACATAGATTTAGGTGCTAGTAAGCATATGACTGGTGATAAGTCCTGGTTTGAGACATTTGAGGCTCAAGAAGGTAGACCGATCACCATTTCTGATGATTAAATCTATCGAGTTTAGGGAGAAGGAAGTGTTTATGTCTCCCTTCCAGATGGAGAATGTAAAATTCAAAAAGTTCTTTATGTACCAGGATTGAAAAATAATCTCTTGTCAGTTCCACAAATCCTGAATAATCACATGAATGTCAATTTCAAGGTGGATAAAGAAAAGAAATGTTGCTTTAACACTAAGAAAGGAAAACAGATAGCAACATGTTCATACAAATATGGTTTTTTTATCTTATATGCACTTACCTCAACACATAATACAATGGCAGTAACCACAAAAGAGGCCATATCTCTATGGCATAAGAGATTTGGGCATTTAAGTTCAAGATATTTACTAGAACTTAGTAAATATGAAATGGTGAAAGGACTGCCTACTCTTTCATCTACATTGCTAGTGTGCTTAGATTGCTTGTCAAGAAAGAAACAGATAGTACCCTTTGAACATAGCTCCTTTCGAGATAAGGTACCTTTGGAGTTGGTTCACATAGATTTGTGTGGTCCCATGTCTACTAGTTGTGGAGAAAACAAGTATTTGCAATTGTTTGTAGACGATCACTCATGCAAGATGTGGGTCTTCTTCTTGCAGTTTAATTTTGAATCATTTACCTATTTTCAACAGTTCAAAAAGCTTGTTGAGAAAGAATCAAGATGCTTCATCAAGACCCTTTTTTCAGATCGAGGGGGGGAATACACATCAAATTAATTTTCCTCATTTTTATAGACAAATGGGATAAAAATACAGTTGACCACAACCTATTATCCTCAGTCAAATGGAGTTACTGAGAGACGAAATCGGTCCATTATGGAAATGGTTTGATGTATGCTTAAGGGAGCCAATCTTAAGCAAATTTACTAGGCTAAAACTATTCAAACTACAGTATATATTCTAAATAGAGCACCCAGAAGGGCTCTTGAAGGTATGACTCCTTAGGAAGCATGGATTGGAAGGAAACCCTCCATATCTCATCTATAGGTATTTGGGTGCAAGGCTTTTATGCATATACCCAAGGAGAAAAGAAAGAAATTAGATGAGAAATCCCTACAATGTGTTTTTCTTGGATATGATGAATTCTCAAAATGCTATCGATTGATAGACCCATTTACCAAGAAAATACATGTCAAAAGAGATGTAAAAAGTGCCTTTCTAAATAGTGACTTGAAATAAGAGGTATACATGAATCAAATCCTAGGATTTTCTGAGGAAGGCCATGAGCAACAGGTTTGCAAGTTGGTCAAATCATTATATGGGCTCAAACAAGCCCCAAGAGCATGGTACATTAAAATGGATAGTCACATATTGTAGCATGGATTCAACAGAAGTCTATCTTATGCAAATATATCAAGAACACAGGTTCCGAAATAGTGATTCTTGTATTATATGTAGATGATCTAATCTTCACCGACAATTCAGAAAAAAATATTAGCACTATGAAAGATGACTTGAAAGAGTCATTTGATATGACAGATCTAGGAATTCTCCACTACTGTCTTGGCCTTGAGATAGAACATGAGAATAATCATATTAGGGTGACTCAACAAAAGTATGCCAATACTTTAGTAGAAAAATATCGTATGACTGATTGCAAGCCCAAGGCAACACCGATGGAATCAGGGCTTCAGTTATCATGGTATTATGATTCACCACAGGTAGATGGCACACTATATAGATAGATGATTGGAAGCCTTATCTATCTAACCAATACTAGACCAGACATTACTTATGCTATAAACTATCTTTCTCGGTTCATGTAGGAACCAAAAGCCTCTCATTGGAAAGTAGCTAAGCGTGTTCTTCACTACATTCAAGGTAGTGTAGAATATGGTCTAGAGTACAAGAATAATAACTCATTCTTCTTATAGAGTTTACTGACTCTAACTATGCTGGATCTCTAGATGATAGAAAATCAACATTAGGATATGTATTTCATCTTGGATTTGGGCCTGTATCATGGTATAGTAAAAAGCATAGGTGGTTGATTTATCTTCAATAGAGGTAGAGTATTGCGCTACACGAGGAGCTATGTGTGAATCAATATGGTTAAGTCACATCTTGGCTACCATGGGCCTACCAAAGAAACTTCCTATTCACATGTTTGTGACAACTCAGGTGTTTTGAACTTGGTAAAGAATCCAGTCCATTATGAACGCACAAAGCATATTGACACAGATTGTCATTTCATTCATGATGAAGTTCCTAAACATAGAATCAAGCTCCAATACATTCCCATCGATGAACAGGTTGCTGACATCTTCACCAAGGCACTTGGACATGTCAAATTTGAGTTGTTTCGAAGTAAAATTTGTATATCAAAGTAATGTAATAAAGGGGGTATGTTAGGGTAAAATAGGTAGTATATTGCATTATACTACATAGGTTGATTATTACATTTACTTTTCTATTTTATACCATGTATATATTTACTGTTTCAAATATCTAATGGTAAACTATGGTTATTTCCTAAATATCCTAGGTTAAAAAACCTAAACCAAACTCTCTACCTCCTATGTCGCGTTGCTTAGCATGGATAGTGGGATTATATTTTGGATTACTATTTTTTAACCTATTTAAATACTAGGCTTTGCTCCTAATTTTGGTTAATGCAAATTATCATTTTATTTAATCGAACTCATTCTCCTGGTCATAGAAGAAAGTTCATGTGAAATTTTGTATTCAAGTAGAACTAAAAAATATTTAAAAATGTGAAGGAGATAAGTAATAGGATTAGAGCATAGGCTTAGAGGAAAATATTTAAAAAAAATTAGTCACAAGAATATGTGGTCCAAGTTATAGAGGTTGAATGACTTTATATCAAAATAAATGAAGTTGCATCTTGAAGACACTAAGGGCTTTAATTTTCCTTGTAATTTGATGTGTTTTACTTGATTTGAAAATATTTGAATCTTAATTTGATACCAATTACATAATTAAAAATAATAATATTGCACATTTAACCTCAGATCTATACAAACATACAATGGTGTGTTGCTAGGTTATCTCAAAATAGTCTTGGTGCTTCACCCTCTTCTCTAATTGTTTAGATTATCTCAACCTACTATGAGGTGTAACTATAATAATGTAATAATTATCTAACATGAGTAGTAGGTGTTCTATAATGAGGATTATATTATCAACTTATTGATAGAGGAGGTATACCATATTGAAAATCATAGTGAATACAATGATAACATCGAGGATTGATTCGTATAGTTAAAGATCAATTTGTTAATCATTAAGATGTATAATCATGTTGATGGGTTTATTCCATTTTAATAATAAAACTATAAGGGAACCTATTAGTGAAATGTTTATATTATAATACAAATTATATCACTAATAATAAACCATGGTTTATAGGTAAAAATTTACACAAAAGAAGTACATTGCTAATGGTTAGGATATTGAAAATTTAAATAAGAGGTTCAAGGTTTGAATATATAAGGGGTTATGTTTGTATACAATACTATTATAAGGGTGGATAAACATTTGGATAATGAAATCATCCCATTTGACTAATGGCTTCATGGATGTTAAAAACTACTTTACCTCAAGCAATTATATATTGTGTTTGATGAAATAATTACATGGACCTATAATGATCTAAAATTTTATAACGAGAATAATACCTAGCATATGATAGAGTTAACATTAGAAGCTAGACTATAACATAAAAATTATATACTAATCAATCTAACTATCCAATAGTAATGAGATAAGAACACATAAAGTTGATTCAACACAAGATAATATATTCATTCAACCATTAAAATTGTTTAGAAAATATTTAGAATTGTAAGAAGGCATCATTAAATAACACATATCTATTTTCTAAAATTTATTAAGTTATCTAATTATAGCTGGTCAAAAAATAAATTTATTGTTATATGTATTCTTAGAAAATAGCCAAATATGCATCCAACATAAGATATCATTCATGATAAATGGAAAATATCCATATATCAAGAGATGGTATTTGGTCTTCCCAATGCAAGTGTTACCTTCAAAAAGTGATGGATATCACCTTTAAAGGGATTAATAATAAAATTACCATCATCAACTTATATGATATATTAGTCATCAACATAGATAGAATTAAGTTCCTAGAGCACTTGTGTATAGTATTTGAATGGCACAAGGAGTTTGGCATCTCAATAAACTTGAATAAATCCTTATTCCATATTCTAGAGGGTAAATGATTGAGATATGTGAAAATATCAAACAAGCCATAATTAAATGTTTATTTTTAATGAATGCATACTAAAGCAAAGACCTCATATTTTAAGTATTTGAAATAGACACAAATATTGCAATAACATTGACTAAATAAAAGCATCAAGAAGAACAATTGTTTTTCTTTGTGAACCAAGGTTTTAGTAGGGCTTAAATGTAATATTATAAATCATTACAACCAAACATAAACTAAATAAATGCACATTATTCAATAGTACTGTAATATCCATTACATTAATTTTAGTTACTTTCATTTAATGGAAAAACTACTTAATGCACCATCATTCTCTAAGTTTCTTTCGATTGAAACATGATATCAAATTATATAAAAATAACCATTGATTAATTATACATTTCCAACCATATGCATTGGTCTGCATAAACTTCTATATTTTTATTGATTTGATGGTCAAGTTTTGACAAACTAACACTTCCAGATTTACATCAAAAATGGGTTAGGAAGTCGTAGTGTTAGACGGTGAATTTAAGTTTTTTTTTTTAGGAGATTTTATCATATGGGACTTATAAAACCTCCCAACTCAAGATATTTTTTATAAAAATTGTAACCCTTTTCATATAACATAGGTTCATATTCTTAAAAAATACAACATCATGCTACGTATAATACAAAAACTCTAATTATTCTATACATTCATTTACAAGGCTAAGATGGGTATTACCATTACTTGTTTCTTTTTTTGACATACAAAAATGAGACAAGGTAAGTAAGACACATTTCCATTTAGCATAGTACAACCTTACTATTTCATGCTTCCAAATAATAATTAAGTTTATACTTAAGGTAATTCATTTCTCACTTAAAAGCAATATTTCAATTTGAAGCTACAGGCAATTAAGGACCTAACATATTGTGCTGCAAAGAATATAACACAATTCCTCTCGACTTAATATTCTTGAAAATAGTTTAATATATTTACTAAACATCCAAGATGATGATAAAATAATATCATAGTTGAATATTGCGTCTATTAAGCTAGCTGGAATAGGGAGACTAGAATATTTATAACTATGATAAAATTTGACATTACAAAAAGTTTTAGGTACCGAGATAGATTGTTAATGCTCTTCCATTTAACATATCACAAATCCAACAATACATTGTGTTACATATAAATAAATTGATATGCATGTATTGCTTGATCTTGGTGCAATTTAATTTTTAAGGCACCCTTCAACATTACCTCATTCAACTAGTATTCCAACATAGTACACTCAGCTCTTTTGTTGAAATAGCCAGCACACTACAACCCCTCAATACTATATGACCTATCCATTTTTCTCAAGGTTATTTTAGTATTTATATGGTATCAAAAAGGATCTTTTCAAAATGTATGGATCTAAGTCATGCATGCAAAGTTCTCATATTTTCTCATGCATAGATTCTACTTAGATATACACATCTTGCAGGTTTCACTCTAAAATTTATACTTATAATTGTTGATTTGATATAAAAAATCATGGGTAACATAAAATATTAAAAAATAAGAACATGGTGGAATCACATCAATCCTTAATCAGTTTTCAATACCGCCTGATATACCATATCATATAGATGACATTATTTTATAAACAGAAACCCAATTATAATAGATATATGGTCATACATATTTAAATATTTCTTATTTCCAATCCAATACTCATATGGGTATGCATTCATGCCTACTAAAACTAGGCAGTATTGTTCACAATAAAACATGTGACATAATCACTATTTTTTTTTTACAAGTGATAATTTAAGCAAGGGAGTTCATACACAAACAAACACTTTACAATTTTTTCAAGCTCATCCACTCACATAATTAGTATAAGTTTTATTTTGAAAATAAAATTTAAAAGAGCAAGCAATCAAGTTTACAATAAGAAACTTCGACCTGTAAAATAACGCTTCCTTCTTGAGTTCCTTATGTAAAGCAAACCAGCCTTTTCTCTCTATGCTAGGTTATTCATATTATTTTCTTCTCCTTGCTCCCAATTTATAATAATAATAATATATAATTTTTAATTTTAACATATAATATGATAAAATATTTTCCCTCACTCCACTCCCTTTTTCCTCACCAACCGAAACATGGAGGGAGGTTAAAGTAATCATGGACCAATGTGCTTGACCACCGATGTTCATTAAAGCAACATATTTCTCATCAAACAAAGAATAAGAACCATATCTACTTATTTACATAATCATCGATTATTATCTTATTCTTTATCTATTTTAAACTTACTTTTTAATTCCTCTAATGCTATTTTTGTTAGAAATAGCTAATATTACTTTATTTGGGTCATGTAAATGTACCTTTCTGGTACATACTTAGGACATTAGATTAATTTAGGGGGAATTTATCTAGTTACTTCATGCAATGTAATAAATGCACAAGTGTTAATGTGCAAGTTATAAATGTGCAAGGTGTCCCTTGTACAACTAGGTAGAGTGTTGGCCAAGGAACTTATCTTCTTATATAAAGAAGATACAATAAGGTGGTAGAGTAGGATACACAGTAGTGTAGAGTGTTTCAGCTATAATCTCATAGCTCATTTATTGAGCAATAGATTGTATCATGGAGTGCTCATTTCCTCCATAGATACTACTATACACATTTTCTTCATTTCTATTTATAACATATTTCAATCATCTTGTAAATTTACTTTCTTTCTTATTATTTTGCATATTGTGAATGCTATATCCCATTACATATTGTATCAAAATCTAACAATGATATCAGAGCTATGGTAGATCAAGATATGATAGATCAATAGGAAAATCACCATTATCATTAATCCTATTTTCAAAATTTCTCAACCTGATGCACCATTAGACCAGTCATTGTCAAAATTTCTCAAAATAGTCTAGGTGATAGAATTATGGAGAACCACAAGTGAGGAATGAATGAAATATTAGTTTTAGAAATATTTAGATTGCATATGGCTGGAGTATTTCCATAGAGTTACAATAAAATTCGTGAAGACTAGGACTCAACATTTGATCCACTAGTTTTATGAATCAACTAGTGAAGCTCATCTAAGAGATATGGAAATATTTACCTGAAGTTTTTTTATTATAGGGAATTAATTCTTATATGATTGAAACACCTCCTACAATAGAAATCTAGGAGATCTCAACTTTGTTACCCAAATTTCAGAGTGCCTTCATAGTGTAGATATTAGTTATTGCAAAAATGAGAATACTTTAGAAGAAATTTCTAGAAAATAATTGTAGTGAAGTTGGGAGATAGGAGATATCCATTGCTAGATCGAAAAACTTCACAAAAATAAAAAGGCCATAGAAGCCTTGATTCAAAATAAAAGGCCATAGAAGCCTTGATCCAGAAGAAAATGCCACAAAAGCCTAGAAAAGGCCATAGAAGCCTTGATCCTAAAGAAAAGGCCATGAAAACCTAGAAAATGCCATAGAATCCTTGATATTAATGAAAAGACCATATAAGCCTTGATATTGAAGAAAAGACCACAGAAGCATTGATATTAAAGAAGAGGCCATAAAGGCCTTGAAAAGACCATAAAATCCTTGATACTAAAACAAGTAATAGATGCCTTTATCTTGAAGAAGACTCAAGAAGAGAGTGCCTAATTCAAAAGTAGATTTTACTACTAATATTTTTGTTGTAGGTAAAGGAGATCAAGTAAGTCGGTAAAGCTTCCTATAAGAAATTTAGGAAGAGTAGCCTCTTCAAAATCAATCTAGCACCTAAAGCAAAAGATATCAAGAGTAGATATAATTGAAGAACATCCATGCAAGGAAGAAGAAGAAGGAATATGAGAGTTCTTCTCGAATCCAAAAGTAGTAAAATCAGATATCCATGAGGAGATCTCACCACCAACACTTCTAGAAGTAGAATTTTGAAGATAAGGTATTAAGGAATATCAAAAGAAACTGTAAGATCAAACACCTTGGTGAGGTCTCAATGAGCATCTAGTAAAAGGATAGGAGAGCCTTCATAAATAAATCATCAAAGAAGAACTCACTAGAAAAATCCACTACCAAGGAGAAGCCACTGATAGTGAAGGACTTGGGAAAATTGTCGCTATACAACAAAAATCCTAAGAGGAGGAGAATTTAGTAAGGAGTTCCAAATCCAACCATAAGAAGAAGCTAGTAAAGAGTTGAAGATATTCAGAATCTTGAGAAGAATATCCTACTTGAAGTAAAACTTTAAAAAGAATACTTGAAGATGAAAGAAGCTCATAAAATTTAGGAGCTTTTAATATCACCTCCCACAATAAGAAGACATCACTTCAGAGATATAAAATTATCCAAATCTATAGTAGAATGAGGAGACCACAAGAGGAGAAAAAATTCACCAAATCTTAGGTTCATGAAATGAAGTTCAAGACCATCATTTAGTGAATAATTTTTTTTTCAAAATAGTCTACAAAGAATCTGCAATATTTTAATCAAGGTTGAAACTTGGTGATCTAAGACACCAAGATCTACATCCTCTACAAAGAAGTAAAGAAAATACAAAATATTTAAAAAAAAAGTAAGCAACTATTGGTGCAAGTAGATTCATTAATTGCATTACTTTTAGATTTGGTAAAGCACCTTAATACAAATTAAAGTTGCAAAAAGAAGATTTGTATTATAGTATTCAAATGTGCAAAATGAAAGGTTATTTTTAAGGTTCATATACACATTAGGATTTTATTAGATTTCATAAATTTAACTATATATCAAATGCCTATCATCTACTTTGGATAGCAAAATAAGGCTATTTCCTAATATCTTGCTTATAATAGATTTATAGAATATTTGAAGGTTCATTTCAAATTGTTTTTTATTAGTTTTAGTGAATTTATTAAGTGCATTTTCTTGAGAGTAGATTAGAGTGATAAGGTATAATTTGTTAGTTCATTAAAAAGTAGAATTTGTTATATTTATTTACACTATTATTACTCCTAAAAGAAATTAGTTTTGTGTGTTAAAAAAAAGGTACAAAATTTAGTTTGCATAAAGTGTCTAAATACACTCTTAAAGCACAAAAACCTACAAATCTTAGTGGCTAATAGAAGCCACCAAAATTGGTTAGTACAAGAAAATAAAAGCTAACCAAAAATAAGCTTCAAATATTGAGACTTGGTGAGTCTCAAATCCAAAGCACTTAGGGATTAGTGTAACTGAAAAAAAGATTCTATTTTATAGTTTTTATAAATCTTGGATTCACCATCAAATATCCAAGAAAAGAGGATAATAAGTCTACTCAAAATAACATCCTCAAAACCCTCATATGTGCATTTCAAAATCTGCTACAAAATCAAACCTTAAAACATGAAAAAGAGAGTGCAAAAAGGTACAAAAGAAAGTGTATTATTCACAAGGTATTGCACTACATTGTCTATAGAAAGGAAGCATATAGAAGGTGTAATTAAAGGCATAAATATCATAGGAATCCAACCAAGAAGGACATATGAAAAACACTCCATATCCATGGTAGAAGGAGACATCAAAAAGGGCTCATTCCTCACGTATCTTGGATAGACGAACCTGAACTAAAGAACACAAGCTTATACTGAGAGGGGGGGGTGAACAATATAAGATCAAATTTTACTTTTCTTTCTCAAATAATATTATCCAATATAATAAATGGCAATATCAATAGTAGTAATCAAAGCAATGCATAAATCATCACACACAATAGAGACACCAATTTAATGTGGTTCACCCAATGTGAGCTACTCCACGGAGAAAATATTTCTACTAAAATTTCTCAACAAATATCTTGGGAATAAATTTCCTATTACAACGTTTATAGAACCTCTATCCAAAGGAGACACCAATACTATATGCTCTTATTTGTGGATATCTCTCCATAGGAGAACTCTTTCCACTCTTCTTTGGTTCATGGAACTTGATCCAGGAGAACTCTTTATCCTCAACGAATTTGTGGATCTCTCTCCATAGAAGAAATCTATCTTTCCATCTAGTTCATGGATCACACTACACAAGAGAAATATTCCCCCTTGCTTTATTTTATGGATATCTATCCATAGGAGAATTCTTTCTCCTCTACTCTAGCTGGTGATCTTCTAGAATACTTTTGCTCCCATAGCACTAGCTTGTGGATCTCTCTCCATAGAAGAACTCTATCCTCACTTAGAAGGCCTTTGTCCTTACTACCCTGGCTAATGGATCTCTATCCATTGGAAACTACTATCCTTTACTCTATCACATCCAAATATTGTTCTTAAGTCTTCTTAATATCTATATCTAATCTACACTAAAAACTATCCCCAATCTAGTACAAATATACTCCAACTATGTCTCAAGCCTAGAATAAATCTACTCAGAAGTTTGCACCAAACTCTATCCTCAAATATATCCTCAAGCCTTAACACAAATATTTATCAAATCACCAATCAAATCTTCTCATATCTACCCCAAGCCTTAACACAAAGCTTGAACAAATCACTCAATCAACTCTACTCAGATCTACCCCAAGCCTTAACACAAAGATTGAAAAAATAAATCAATCAACTATGCTCAGATCTACCCCAATATTTAATACAAATCTTACACAAATAAATCAATCAACTTTACTCTCGAGTCTTCACAAAAACTTACCTCAAATATGCCCTCAAGTCCTCTCAATAATTTTCTCAAACTTCTCTCAAGTCTTCACCAAGACTTACCTTAAATATGCATACAAGCTTTCACAAAAGCTTGCTCAACTTATCCTTAAGATTCCACAAATTCTTACTCAAATATGCTCAAACACATGCTAAATCCAACTCACAAGATTTTCTCAATCAATCTCAAATATTTTGCACAATGCTATTTATTTATTTTTCTAATATTCAAAGTAATTCCTTTAACTTGAAGCAGTTTAGACATATTCTATTCACAATTATTTTAACCTTTGGAATATATAGAGAATGATGTACTCTATCAAAGACTCAATATATTCTACTCAATAATTAAGTATGTTGCTTTCACAAATCTAATTTCTAATGTTTGCACATTCACTTTGAATATAACTCAAAACTAATGCTCAAGAATTTCACTCAATAATTCAACCAGTGAAAGCACAAATTGCTTACAAATCCTAACCAAGTGTTTCACACTACTTCCAACAAAAGCACAATGTGGGTCTCAAAACCTAACTCAAATATTTCTCAATCTCTATCTCAATTCAAATCATTCATCAACAATATGCACTTAAACTTGCTCACACATTTCCAACAATACTTATCAATACTTTTCACTCCACCTTTTATTTCATTCATTTTAAAAACTCAAAAAAAAAGATAGTGTGCCCATAACTTTTTTCCTTTATGGAGATATGTCTTCAAAAACATTTTTTACTCACAAAAAAACCCTCTTGCCAATTGTAGGTTAGATAGCAATAGCCTATCTCAAAATCTCCACACAAATATTCTCCTCAACAATTATTTCACCATTCAATATATACAATAAAATATCAAATCTCAAATACACCTCATTATCTCCAATACTCTCAAAATAGCATTCATCACATAAAACAGATTTCCTTTGTTAACACCTTATAATCTCCAATTCTCTCAAAATAATATTCAACACATAAAAAAATGCCTTTGTTAACACCTTACAATCTCCAATCCTCTCAAAAAAATATTCAATACATAAAAAAAAATACCTTTGTTAACACCTTATAATCTCCAATCCTCTCAAAATAATATTCAACACATAAAACAAAATTCCTTTGTTAACACCTTATAATCTCCAATATTTTTATTTATTTTCAAACACCAAAATAAAATATTATTCAACAACCCTTATGACTCCCTATACATTTAACACATGCTCTTTAATTATCACATGCCCTCAAAAATATTTTCGCATTCCAAACCTTTGGAAAAATAAATAAAATATGCATACCTTATTTGTTAGCCTACGTCACCAAAACGTTTATGCACTTCTTCAATGACCAATGACCAAAATCAAACATGCAACCTATGCCACCGTAACACCTTTGCCCATGGCTAAACTCTGCTTGGGATACACTGTAATAACTAAATTTTACCCATTATAAAACCAACCATTTTTTTAATTTCATTGAGAGAATCATGTTAGCAACTACTATAGTTGAGTAACCATTGAGTGTTTCAGGCAAGCACCGCACTGGAATCAACTTGATCAGAGTCTATCATAGTGTATGGGAGTGGTCAAATACCTCATAACTATAATGGGAGTTTACCAATCTATTTCAATCTGAATGCTCTTTTCCCAAAAAGTTCAACCCAAGTTAAACTCTTTGTTATAGCTTTAGGTATTCCACAACCTAATCAGTGAGCATGTGCCTTGTTAACTACACTACATATTGGACAATGTAATTAAATTTAAGGTGCAATGTTTAACATATCTAACCATATCAGCAATGGTTTGTTAAGGGAATCAACCATGGATTCACATAGGTGTGCTATCACCTACCATTTTAACTCAAGGTTTACTTCATGTTGCTAGATTCACTTATTCATGTTTATTTCATTATTAGTTCCATATTTCATTTTCATTAACTTGCACATTCATCCTTTCAAATCCATAAATATAACATTTAAAATACAACATAGAGAATGAATTGTAGCATTACATTTCAATTTAACTCTATTATACACATCAAAAATTGGCACATTGTAAAATGAAATCCTTTCAGTATTTACAAATCCACAATGGACTCATTACAATATTTGCTCAGCACCTATTAGCTAAATAAAATATTCTAATCATAATTAACCCTTGTTGTTACAAAGTAATTACAGTATACTTGAGGTAAACTTACAACAACAACAACACTTCAACTCACTTTCAGGTTTAGTAGGAGAATCTGGTTCATTTGTCTCAAGTTTCCAATACTAGAATATTGGCTACTCAGGATCAGGACAATCCACCACATGATATATGCCTAATTATCATAATGTACTTGCACTATTGTATCAAAAATATGTAGGCAAATCATGTAGATAACAATATCATTTCAAAAAACAATCATTCATTTCATCCAAGAGTAGGGAAACCCCATAAATTTCCCTAAGAATGAATCTTTCCTATTCCATTAATTCCATGTTCTTTATCAACAAAGAAACATGCCCTTACCTATGCAAAATGTAAACATCAAATTGGCTATGAGGAACCTCCATAAGTTTCCAAGAAATTGTAACCCTGTTACCAATTTTCCCCACCCAAAAATCATTACAACACAACCATATTACCAAAATACATCAAGCAAGATTATTTCATAGTATCTAATAATACCCAAGAAACATCTCCTCAGGTAATTAAATATAATATGATGTCTTACCAAAGTCACAATGTAGCAAATAATTCCTTTTTAGAAGCATTATCTATATACATCCATATTTAATCTCTAATTTTTTTTCAAGATCCCTTTTAAGCTTGATAATCAATTTACAACTACCAACTATTTAAGTCTCAAGATTCCCATTATCCCAGCCCTTTATATAAATTTAAACCCCCTTGTTTACTTCACTTAGACATAACAAGTTTGGTAAACTTGGGTCCATCAATGGGCCATAATAATATTTCCTTCCTAATACCTTTTAAATTCATATTACTATATCTTTACCATAGTTCTTTAGGTAACTATTTTTATCTTTAGCTTTTAGAGAATTTTCTTTTGAACACACACACAAGTATTATTTTTATCTCTTCTTACTATTTTCTAAACTTTAGCTGAGTTTATAAAGACCTAGGGTAATGTATAATTTAACATTTCCCCTAACACTTTTCCAACCCATAGTTTAGTCTCAAGAATCAACAATACTTAATATTTCAAAACCCTCATTATAACCATTAAACCACATACCACTATTATTATTATTTTTCCTTAACTATAACCTCCAGCATAATAACAAGATATGGCACATAATGACTGTTATTATTTTCTTTAGCCAACAAGATTGTTATTATTATTTTTTTTAACTATAACCTCGAGCATAATAACAAGACATGACACATAATGATTGTTATTATTTTCTTTAACCAACAAGACTGTTATTATTATTTTCTTTAACTATAACCTCCAACATAATAACAAGATATGACACATAATGACTATTATTATTTTATTTAACCAACAAACCCGAGTGCAAATCAAAGACAATACATCTCACAGAGACTCATAATGAAACCTAGCTTGCGTTGTCTCCTAAGTCCTTGAAGACATATGCTATCAAATACAGGGTAGAGTTTAATATTTTAACAGCCAGTTTACATAACCCTAAAGGTAGCTCCATGAATTCTCGAGTGCACCATCTATGTTGCCATTATTCGTTCTAATCATACATGTTATCATAGCTTCAGGGGCACAGCCATGGAGACCCTATGCATATCAAGAAAATACAACCTCTTCTATGGCAAAATTGTAATAGGGTTTCACAAGGAAATTTAATCATTTTTTAAAACCAATAAAACACAACTCTTCTGATTTACCCAAACCCTACAACCACCATTACTTTAGCATTTAAATAAGTATTATTTCAATAGAGACTCATAAATTTATTATAACTAGACATGAACAACATCTGTTTTCTTCTCAAAGTAGGAAATCGTTTATACACAAACAAAATGAATAACAAAATAACCTTGTCTTTGCCATTTTTGTTTCCTTTGGTACATACTATGATAGCATCTCACAATCAATAATTTTCAAATTTAGCATAAACCTTTAAACATCATAATTTCATAAACATTTTTCAATCCTTGAATCATTTAATAGATCATCAACCAAAAAGGCTCTAACCTGACTTGCTACAATAAAATCTTCTAAATCTAAGCCTTAGTTAAAATTTCAAGCTTGTTTCCACGAGATTTCCTTATTTCAGACCACAAGATAAATGAGAGGAGGATTAAGCGAGAGATTTAGAACTCCATATAGTTTCTATTTCGATAGAGTCAGAGAGCATACTCCCTAGGAGATATTGAATTCTTAGTATCAAATCAATAAAAATGTAAGTGTTTGGTTTCTGATACAAAGTTATCGGAGAGCATATTCCCTAACTTGCTTCCTTTGATTTCATTCTACTCCTGAATACCCTAGAGAGATCTATTTATAACCTTTCTGACCCCTACCCCATGATCTATTTTTTTATTATAAAATTGAGTGGGATAAACCTCTCATTATTGTTTTCTTTGAACTCGGTACTACTTTGACCATTGCACCCAAGGCGGTCCAATAAAAACTTCACACCTATCCTTTATAGAAACTAACCTCATTACTTTGGTTTAAATCCAACTAAAACATGTTTTCATTAACACAAAACTTGGGACAAATTACCATATAATTAAATATTCATTAAATATAGTCCACCCACCAAGTTGGACTTACTTAAATCCTAAGTTTAATTTTCTAATCCAAAGTTAATAAGACAAATTAACCACTAATTAAAACAATAAAACATCTTATATTTAAATTACCCATTTGCTACATTTAACTATTCTTAAAATAATTAACTAACCCCTAGCTAAATATTTTAGCTCATCACTATATTTAGCAAAAAATCATAAAATAGGGGTCAAATTGGGATGTTACATACTCCCCCCATAGACTAAACACAGTTCTTTGTGTTTCATTCTAGAGTTAGTATAAAATAAAACTTAAAATTCATACAAAGAGCAATCAAACAAGTCAAACATTTCTATATGCAACCTATATGATGAAAATTACTCATGCAATGCTTCATCTTCACACTATTGTTTTTACCAAGGTTGACATTTTTAAGATAGTCAACTATCATCAACCTTCTAGGAGACTAGTCTAGGACATCATAGTCCAATAGTGTAACGACGAAAGGTGAGGGTAAATTTTTCCTGCCAACCACTTTTTTTTTACCCTTTGAATTATCTTTGTCATCATTTCCCTTTTGTCAATTCTCATTCTTGGTGGTTGAGAAACTCCTTCTTCCAATAGAGAAGAACAGCCTCTTGACAAGAATCTTCTAGTCTTGAAATGCAAAAAATTAATTTCAGTAGTACCATATTCTAAGAAATAAATTATCTATACTGCATACTGAATATAAAGTGCCATTTATAGTTTGATAAATCCATATTCCAAATATCATAAAAAATAAAGATCACCAATCCATAACATACTAACATCTATCATCGTACTATATGTAAGTACCAATCCTATCATCAAAATCTATTGTTTTCTGCATCTAATCATCAGTCAATGTCATTAAAAAAATATGGAAAATATTTCTTCATATCTTCCACATTTTCCCAGGTGGTATTTTTATTTGAATATAGATCCCATTGGACCTTGCGCTGTTCTAGGTTCCACTTTCGCATCTGCTTAGTGAAAAATCCTAGGATCTTCATGGCCTTAACCTCGATGTATGTTGGGTTTGCCATTTACAACTTAGAAACATCCAAAACATGAGATGGATCACATAAATACTTTCTAAGCAAAGACACATGAAAAGAATCATGAATCTTTGCTATATTAGGTGGTAAGTTAATACGATATGCAATAGGACTCATATTTGCCATTATGGTGAAGGGTCCCATATAACTAGGATCAAATTTGGTGGATTTGATTTGACTGAGAGGTGATAGGTCCTAAAGCTATTAAAAATATGGAGATCCAACTTAAGGAAATTTATCAGTGACTTTGTGAAGCCGTTGATTGCTAGAAGAGTTATGTTGACTTCAAATGAACCCCCGAGAATTTGTTTTAGGTGATAAAGTATTCCTTAGAGTCAAACCGACCAAAATTTCAATCAAATCCACCAAATTAAGTTCCATATTTTTTGGTCCTTTTGACATTTTTGACAGGATTAATCCTATCACCTACAAGCTTCCCTTGCCACCAAATCTGTCCAACATCCATAGTGTTTTTCATGTGTCTCTCCTTCATAAAAATATTGTTGACATGAGATACCAATTTTATTACTTATTTGAAAATTGATAACCAAAATATAATTTGCTATATGTATTGAGATGTACATATTTTATTTTTGATGTTGACATGTTGAGGTTTGATATAACAAATATGACTATTGTATAATTTTTTATATATACATATATTTATATGACCAAATATTGTGGATATCTGCATTTATACTTTCTGGTTAACATAGGGGCTGTGTTAATTCCTAGTGGGGGAGTATGTAACATCCCTATTGTTTGACACATTTTATTTGGAAGAATGCGATTTTACATTGAGTTTTTTGATGTAGGTTTAGGTTTACATGTGGAGGTGGAAGAGAGTACCCACCCTTGATGGAGACAAATTTTGAAGGCATCAGGCAAGATATGATCATGTGCCTTCATTGCATATTGACCAGTGGGTGCATGGAAACCCACCGTAGAAATGGCATATGAATCATTTTGACTATTGATGCATTAGCGCATGTGTATGTGATTGCATTTCTTGCATATTTCTTGATATTGTATGCATTTCTTGTGTGCTCCTTGTTGTTGTATAATGTCAATTTTTAGTTTATAAAATAAAAATATATAATAAATAAAAGTAAAAATAAATATATTGTTTGTTTTCGTTTGGAAGCAAACTGATGTATTGTAAAAAATATATATAAGAGATTACAAATAATAATTAACATATTCAAATGATATTTAAATTGAATATATTAAGGAAGAATTACCTTGATAATTTTTTGTATGGTGAAAGCTACTATAAATATATAAAGAAGACATTTATGAAGTCATAAAATTTAATGATGTTTAAACAACCAACCACTATGACCATTCCCATCCACTCAAATGAGGAGAAAGATAAGCTACCACCTGCCCGTATATTGGTGAATCATTTGGTATAAAAAACCATGGAAGGCATCACCTTGAGATGGTAGGGAAGTTTATTTTAATAATAACTATGGAAATCAATGAAGTCATGTCACTTCCAAGCATTGAGGGGAAGTGTTGTTGGAAAACAGACATCACACGTGAAGAGACTTTGGGATTCTGAACAGATAGTTGCAGCATTGGGGTGATTTTCTTGTGGTAGAGCAGTCAAAATTGGAGCATTGCATAACCAGGTTAGACACTTGAGTTATGATAGAAAATTGTATGCTAAGTGTGTGATATTATTTTCTATGCTGTCATTGTTGGATTGTATGATATTTTTGTGATACATTATTGCCATGTTGCCACTATTGAATTTTAAAACTCTTGGAAACTCTTTCATGATGATATATAATCAAATTTGAAAGCCATTGCACCTAGTTTAATGAATTGACGAGCCATTAATTTTCAAAGATGGCCTTTATAGATTGAATGCTTGCATGAAAGAGAATTTTCATCCATTTTTGAAATATTTTCTATAACTTGCATGCTCTGTGTATTGCATGAGTGGGAATTCCTTTATTAAAATCTAAAATGAGTTCTATAACTTGCATGATCTATGTATTGCATGAGTGGGAATTCCTTTATTAAATCTGAAATGAGTTGTATAACTTGCATGCTTTATGTATTGCATTGGTGGAAATTCCTTTATTAATTTCTGAAATGAGTTCCACAACTTGCATGCTCTGTGTGAGTGTGAATTCTTATTTAAATTTTAGATGGTATGTATAGCATGTGTGTGGTTTGCATGAATATCGATTGCATATAGATGCATATTATGGCCAATTTAATACTATACTCTAGCATTTAAACTCATGTCTTTTCTTGATCGGGTGGTCTACGAATGGCAATGGAGATGCTTTACCGAGTTCTAGATTTCTTGAGGAGCCACGATTCTATAAGCTGCTTTCTGAGAGAACAGTGCATATTATATATAAATAAAATAGTTTCCTTTAGTTACATGCATACTTTGACAACTTATATGAAAGTTATTTATAATTCCAATCTATTTATTTTTTATTAATCCTCGAAGTGAATGAGCAGAGATGTACCGTGAGAATATAAATGTATTCATTTCTATTGAGGATATGCATACTTAAAATTTTAGATTTATGTGGATAAGGGAAGCCATATGTTGTGATAACCATAGTATCTTTGTGATTGCACTATCATACAAATTGCATTTTAAATATTTTATATATTAAGGAACATCATCATAAAATTGTGAGTCATTTTCGTGTGCTATTCAATTTCTTGAAGGATGAGAAAAACCTGGACTGTGTTGGATTGAAATGATACATGGAAATCTAGGTAATGTTATAATAGGAATTCATATGATTTTATATGATGAACTTTATTTGAAAAGTCATTGGAAATAATTCTTCTTGAATTAGGATGAATTAATGTAGAGAAAGTAAATTTAAGAAAAAGTAAAGTTTGTTTTCCAATATGGGCATTTAATTCTGTTTTTAAATAAAATAAGTGTAATCTCAAATCTAAATAGCCTCTATGCTAGAAGACAATATAACTGATAAGTATAAGGATTTCTAAATAAATACTCCTAATGGAACCCTTCTTATATCCAAAAGACTTTGTCATCTCATTCCATAAGATAAAAATATATATCTTTCTTTTAGATGAGATTATATTTAGTTAAGAAGGCCTTCATAAAAGACGTGGATATGATTTGGAATTCTTCCTTAAGATACATTTTTGATAGTGTTTAGAATTAAAAATAGAGCATATCAATGTGACTAATGATATATAAATTATTTAGAAAAAAAAATTATTTTAATATAGAGCTTTAAATTTTAAAATATTTTTTTCTAGAGTTTAGATATAGTAAATGGGTATGTGCTTCTTTCAATAAGTCATTGACTTGCTAGTAGAATTATTTAGTTAAGCTATGTGACTATGTGATTAAAGTTTGGTAAATTTAAATGGATATCCTCATTATTATTTAGATTTAATTAGTTAATTTTAATAAATGTATGCAATGAAAAGCTTCAATGTTAATGTTATATGAGAACTTTAATACTTTTATGGAGCAAAAAGGTATTTATGTCAATTAAATATTAAAGTGAGTAGTAAAACCATATGGAAATTTTTTTCATGATGGAAATAAAAGAGTTTTAATGGGTCAATAAGGATAAAACTTCATATTTTTATTGAGAGCTAGTGCTTATCGAGGAGGATAGCACTAACCCAACTGTGGTAGCCAATGGTGATGACAACCATGAATATGTGTTTTCCAAATTTTAGCCAAGTGTATGAACAAAGGTTCCATGATGATGAGGGCAAGAGACAATGGTATGAAAAATTATCTCTAGAAAACACATAAATGGTACGTGAGAATTCTCACAACCTAATTCGATTGTGGAATTCCCAACTAGACTCATAACTAGAGAGCTGGTATATAATGTTAGAAGGTCCAGTGGTAGATGGTATGGGCAGCATTACTATTAACCGGAGTTGGAATTAACTAACCTAGTTTAGGAGCCATGCGATGGCAGACCCTGACTAAAATTTAGTTAAAATTCAATGATCAGTCATAGGTATAGTTACGTCAGTTCCAAAGTGTTAACTTATTAAGTCAACACACTATCATGGACTAGAGTAGGATTATAAATCCATGTCCATCATACTTTAGAATAGGGGAGTTATGGCATCCACTCTTTCAGGTGTTATGGGCCCTGGAAGGGCAAACCCCATGCCAAGATCAAAAATACTTATGGGAGGGGTTAGGATCTTACTAGGGTAATATATTACGAGAATTTTGCCAATATCAAGCACTTAAGACACCAGCTATAGTGGTGGATATTCTTGAAGTGTGATAACCTTATGCCTTGTGCTAATATCTCATTGGGTAAAACATCAAATATGTCCGACCTTTAATTATGCTCTCAATAAAAAAATTTGTGTTTGTGTATTTTGACAGCCTGAGAGTAGGCCGGGTTATTACACTTTGGTGGTAATCTTGGTAGATCATATGTAAAAACATCCTCAAATTCCTTTAGAATAGGAAAATTTTACAACATTTTCTCCTTAATTTTGACTATGTACATTATTTCACCTTTCCTAATCACTTTATTAAGTTGCATAATGAATATTAACAAAGGTAAAAACTCCTATTTTTCATTGTGCAACTTAGTTCTTTGTCCATTAGTGTCAATAAAATTGACCCATATTTAGAGAAATTGATCACGGATTTGCAGTCCTTCAACCAATCAATGCCTAAAACTATATCAAAGGCATGTAGTGGAGCAACATAGAATTTCCAAGTGATAGAGTTTGTGGGTAGGAATATTTATATCATGGGGTAGTACTAGTTTACTGAGTAGGTCTGTTCATAACTGTACTCGAATTTCCACCCATCTGTCAAATATCTAGGACTCTTTGGCATGTCCCTCACTAAGATACTAGAAGTGAAACTGTTTGTAGCACCACAATCTATAAAAACTCTAATTTTTTTTCCAAATATATTACTCTATAAGAGCATAGGGGTTGCCTGACCATCAAGGTTCTGGTAACCTATAGCCACATAGATTATGTTTCCTTTATCTGTACTTATTGGGTTAGTTCCAGTTCAATGAGGACAATTCCTAGCATAATGAGGGCCTCCACATTCATAACATCCAGTATTGGAACTTTGAGTTGAGCCTTGTACTGACTTCTCTTTATTCTATGTAAGAGTAGGTTCCACCTAGTTTATGGGTTTAACTTTCTCAGCATTGGTAGAGTTTCTGTCATTTTATTGGAATTTCTTGTTGAACCTTTTTGTTGTACCAAAATTGAATTTACCAATTTTATATCCTTCTCAGTTCTTAGAAGTTGGATCATTTATCCATTTTATTTAGTGTGGATTGGATTGACTCATCTTAGGTCCTGGAGTGGGATTGCTACATTTTCCATGATTATATTTTACCTGATAGGCCATATCATATGCTACTTTCATATTAGTAGGTTTCAACATGTTAAAAAAAATCCTAAGTTGGTGGTCTAATCCAGCTAAGAACTGATGCACCTTCATCTTATCATCCTTCTCATAAGCTAGAATGTACTTAAGGAGTCTAGTGAAATATCTATAATAGGCATCCACTAACTATTCCCTTTGTCTAAGTTGAGTGAATTCATATAACTTCTTGGCATAATACTATTATGTGAGGTATCTTTCCCTAAAAGCTTTCTCAAAAGTTTCTCACTCACAGTGTATGATGTTAATTTTTTTATCTTTACAATATTTTTTCCACCATTCTAGTCCAGCTTCAGCCAACATCCCAGTAATAAAAACTATTTTTATAGTGGATGAGTAATTTATCATGGAGAAATAAATAACCAACCCTTTCAACCATGACTCAGTTGACTCTCTACTTTCTTTTCACAAGAAATTTCTTACCCTGACATGTTTCAAATCCTTTTCCAACTAAGCATTAATTTGTATATTAGCTGCCTGGTTTGGGTCAACTAGTTATTCCATAGCTACCTTTGCTAGAGCTTTAGGGCCTCTATCATTTATCCTAATTTCATTCCTAAAAGATTCCAACATGTTGTTCTGGTGGTTTATCTGGTCATGGTAGTTGGCCATTTCACCTTGCATATCTTGCACCATGTTGGCATGGTTCTCAATTCTATAAGGGTTCCTAGAGATTTCATTGATATTCCCTTCTACAATATTGTCCATATGGTTTAGTCGAGGTCTTCGAGGAGGCATCTTCAATCCACTCCCAACTTAGGTGGCATATTTTCTAGTAGTTTAAGGAATGCATTAGTTCGTAGTCTTATACTAGAATTATTTTAATATGCACTTTCATATACCTAGCTATGAAACATTTGTTATTATCTATGATTTTAACTATATTTTGTTAATAGTTCTACCCATCATATATTTATTTTTTGTAAGATAACTTGAGTTGGATATGCACAAAAATATAATAAGGTGGAGTTTTGGCTTGGAGTACCAATTGGCAAGTATGATCCCCAAAAGAGCATCAAGTACACCACTTAAAATCCAAATTAATGGAGTGTTTGTCTATCTCTTCCAATATAATTCACCAGGGATTCGCATGGGGGGAAAGACTTGCATAATTTTCCACATCCATACCTCCATTCACACCTTAATTTCTATGCTTGTTTTAGAGTTATCTATTTTATAATTTTGCACCTATCTCAACCTATCTCTGATACCAACTATAATAATAAAAATTTACTCATTACAAAACTAACCATTTATTTTATTTCATTGAGAGTATCATGCTAGCAACTACTATATTTGAGTAACCATTGAGTGTTTCAAGAAAGCACCACACCAGAATCAACTTGATCAGTGTCTATCCTAGTGTATGGGAGTGGAAAAATCCCCCATAATGATCATAGGAGTTTACCAATCTATTTAAACCAGAATACTCTTTTACCAAGAAGTTCAGCCCATGTTGAACTCTATGTTATAACTTTAGGTATTACACAACCTAATCAGTGAGTGTGTGCCTTGTTAACTACACTACATATTGGATAATGTAATTAAATTTAAGGTCCAATGCTTGACATATCTAACTATATAAACAATGGTTTATTAAGGGAATCAACCATAGATTAACATAGGTGTGCTGACACCTACCATTTTAACTTAAGATTTACTTCATGTTGCTAGATTCACTTATCCATGTTTATTTCATTATTAGTTCCATATTTCCTTATAATTAACTTGCACATTCATCCTTTCAAAGTCATAAATGTAAAATTTCAAATACAACATAGAGAATAAATTGTAGCATTACATTTCAATTTAACTCTATTATACACATCAATAATTGGCACATTGTACAATGAAATCCTTTCAGTATTTACAAATACATAATGAAATCATTACAACATTTTCTCAGCACCTATTATCTAAATAAAATATTCTACTCATAATCAATCCTTATTGTTATAGAGTAATTACAATATACTTGAGGTAAAATTACAGCAACAACAAAACTTCAACTCACTTTCAGGTTCATGAGGAGCATCTGGTTCGTTTGTCTCAAGTTCCTAGTACTAGAATATTGCCTACTCAGGATCATGAAAATCCACCACATGATATATGCCTAATTATCATAATGCACTTGCACTATTGTATCAATGATATGTAGGAAAATCATGTAGAAAACAATCATTCATTTCATTCAAGAGTAGGGAAACCCCATAAATTTCCCTAAGAATGAATCTTTCCTATTCCATTCATTCCATGTTCTTTATCTACAAAGAAACATGTCATTATCTATGCAAAATGTAAACATCAACTTGGCTACAAGGAACCTCCATAAGTTCCTGAGAAATTGTAACTGTGTTACCAATTTCCCCCATCCAAAAATCATTACAACATAACCATATTATCAAAATAAATCAAGCAATATTATTTCATAGTATCTACTAATCCACAAGAAACTTCTCCTAAGGTAATTAAACATAATATGATGTTTTACCAAAGTCACAATGTAGTAGACAATTCCTTATTAGAAGCATTATCTATATGCATTCATATTTAATCTCTAATTTTTTTCAAGATACTTTTTAAGCTTGATAATCAATTTACAACTACCAACTATTTAAGTCTCAATATCCCCATTATACTAGCCCTTTATACAAATTTAAACCACCTTGTTTACTTCACTTAGACATAACAAGTTTGGTAAACTTGGGGTCATCAATGGGACATAATAATATTTCCTTCCTAATACCTTTTAAATTCATATTACTATATCTTTACCATAGTTCTTTAGGTAACTATTTTTATCTTTAGCTTTTAGAGAATTTTCTTTTGAAAACACACACAAGTATTATTTTTATCTCTTCTTACTATTTTCTAAACTTTAGCTGAGTTCCTAAAGACCTAGGGTAATGTATAATTTAACATTTCCCCTAACACTTTTCCAACCCATAGTTTAGTCTCAAGAATCAACAATACTTAAATACATAAACTTGTTCCCAAAATACATAATATTTCAAAACCCTCATTATAACCATTAAACCACATAGTCCACTGTTATTATTATTTTTCCTTAACTATAACCTCTGACATAATAAAAAGACATGATGCATAATTATTGTTATTATTTTTTTAACCAGCAAGACTGTTATTATTATTTTATTTAACTATAACCTCCAGAATAATAACAAGACTGTTATTTTTTTAACCAACAAGGTGAATCCTAATAAAAATCAAGGTGAATCATGGATAATCCTAAGAAAATCAAATCAAGCATCTTCACACCAAAATTTGGGGTATTTGAAGCCCTAAAATGTAAGGTCATATTTGGGTCCACTTTTGACCTATTAAATCATCTTATAACTTCCTAAAAACACCACCATTAGATCAGGATTGAAAAGATATTTCCAACGAGTACAAATATGCCTATGTTTGGATATATATTGTGGTGAATTGACCCTAAGAAAAAATTGGTCCTAAAAATTTTAGGTGAATGGGCCGATGTTGAGGGTCCTCATATTCACCAATTTTCAATTTTGGAAATCCTAATATTCACCCAATTTGTGAATATTCACCACTGTGCATAACCCTGCTTATGATCTTGTTTCTTTTCACCACTACTACTTTTGGCTTTTGGACAGTTAGATTCATAGTGATCATATTTACCATAATTGAAACACTTAATTGTTTTGGTACTTTTGTGCTTTATTGAGTCCTTATTCCTTCTACCATAGTTTTATTCTTCATTACTGGATGACTCATTACTTGAATATGAATTCTTATCATTTGTCTTCTTTGCTACTTTGAAATCTACCTCTATCTTAGGGATAGTATCCTTTCCTATTCTCATCTCAAAAGTTGTAAGAGTTCCATGTAACTCATCCCTAGTCAAAGTTTCAATATCTCTTGTTTCTTCTATGGTTGAAATATTTTCACTATACCTCTTAGGGAGTGACCTTAAAAACTTTTGATAAACATATGATTCTTCAAATTTAAACCCAAGTCCTTGCATGGAGTTAAAAATTTCATCCACACGAAGTAAGTATGTAGCAATGTATTCCTCATCCTTCGTCTTCAAGTCTTCAAAAATTTTCTTGTGATTTTGCAATTTTTCCATCTTGATCTTTTTGTCTCCTTCATATGTTTTCTTAAAATTTTCCCAAATCTCTTTTTCTTATATGCAATGTATAACTTTTACAAACTCTGCTTCACATAAACCACTTAATTTTACATTCATTGCCTTTGAATTATTTATATGTATAAGCTTACCATATTTATCTATAGGAGGCAGTGTGTACCCATCCTCAACTGCTTACCATGTCTCATTTCCTTATGCCATTAGGTAAATATTTATTCTTACACTCTAGAATTCATAATTGTTTCCATAAAACAATGGTGCATTTTTTTTTGAAGATCCACTCTGAGATGTCATCTATGTCCATGTATACTTTTCCTTCAAGTTATTTAACTCTTTTTAAGGAACCCGTTGTGATACCAATTGAAGAACATAAAATTATACTGAGAGGGGGGTGAATAGTATAATATCAACTTTTACTTTTCTTTCCCAAACAATATTATCCATTATAATAAATGGAAATATCAACATAAGTAATAAAAGCAATGCATAAATCATCACACACAATAGAGACACCAATTTAACGTGGTTCATCCAATGTGGGCTACTCCACAGAGAAAATATTTGTACTAAATTTTCTCAACAAATATCTTGGGAATCACTTTCCTATTACAATATTTATGGACCTCTATCGAAAGGAAACAACAATCCCCTATGCTATGATTTGTGGATCTCTCTCCATAGGAGAAATCTTTTACCTATTCTATGGTTCATGGAACTTGATCCAAAAGAACTTTTTCTCCTCAACTAGTTTGTGGATCTCTCTCCACAAAAGAAATATATCTTTCCAACTGGTTCATGGATCACACTCCATAGGATAACTCTTTTCCCTTGCTCTGGTTCATGGATCTCTATCTATAGGAGAACTCTTTCTCCTCTACTCTGGTTGGTGATATTCTATAAGACTTCTACCCACACTGCACTAGCTTGTGGATCTCTCTCGACAAAATAACTCTGTCCTCACTCAAAATACCTCTATCCTTACTGCACTAGCTGATGGATCTCTATCCATTAGATACTTTTGTCCTCTACTCTATCACCTCTAAAGCTTATTATCAACTTTGGTCAATATTTGTCTCTAATATATACTAAACATTGTCCTTGATCTAGTATAAATATACTCCAACTCTACCTCAGGTCTAGCACAAATATGCTCATAAATTTTTACTAAACTTTATCTTCAAATATATCCTCAAGCATTAACACAAATCTTGATCAAATCACCAATCAAATCTACTCAGATGTGTCCTAAGCCTTAACACAAAGCTTGAATAAATCACTCAATAATATCTACTTAGATTTTATCCAAGCCTTAACACAAAGCTTGAACAAATAATTCAATCAAATCTACTTAGATCTACCCCAAGCCTTAACACAAATCTTGAAAAAATTAATCAATCAAATCTACTCTCAAGTCTTCACAAAGAGTTACCTCAAATCTACCCTCAAGTCCTCTCAATAACTTGCTCAAACTGCTCTCAATTCTTCACCAAGGCTTACTTCAAATCTACCTATAAGCTTTCACAAAATCTTGCTCATCTCTGTCCTTAATATTCCACAAAATATTACTCAAATCTGTTCAAACACATGCTCAATACAACTCACAAGATATGCTCAATCAATCTCAAATCTTATACATAATGCTATCAATTGTCTTTTCTAATATTCAAAGTAATTTCTTTAACTTGAAGTAGTTTAGAAATATTCTATTCATAATTATTTTAACCTTTAGAACATATAGAGAATGATGTACTCTATAAAAGACTCAATATGTTCTACTTAATAATTAAGTTTGTTGCTTTCACAAATCTGATTTCTAATGTTTGCACATTCACTTTGAATATCACTCAAAACCAATGCTCCATAATTTCACTCAATCATTCAACCAGTGAAGCACAACTTGCTTACAAACCCTAACCAAATGTTTCACGCTACATCCAAAAAAAGCACAATGTGGATCTCAAACCCTAACTCAAATATTTCTCAATATCTATATCAATTCAAATCATTCATCAATGAGATGCACTCAAACTTGCTCACACATTTCCAACAATACTTATCAATTATTTTGACTCCACCTTATATTTCATTCATTTCAAACACTCTAGAAAAAATATAGTGTGCCCATACCTTTTTGCTTTGATGGAGTTATGTCTTCAAAAACCAGTTTTACTCACAATAAAATCCTCTTGCCAATTGTAGGTTAGATATCAATAGCCTATCTCAAAATATCCACACTAATATTCTCCTCAACAATTATTTCATCATTCAAGATATACAATAAAATATCAAATCTTAAATACACCTTATTATCTCCAATACTCTAAAAAACATTCACCACATAAAACAAAGTTCCTTTGTTAACACCTTATAATATCCAATCCTCTCAAAATATTATTCAAAACATAAAATAAAATACTTTTATTAACACCTTATTATCTCCAATCCTCTCAATATATTATTCAACACATAAAACAAAATACCTTTGTTAACACCTTATAATATCCAATATTTTTATTTATTTTCAAACACCCAAAATAAAATTCTATTCAACAACCCTTATGACTGCATATGCATTTAACACATGCTATTTAATTAGCATGTGCCCTCAAAACTCTTTTCACATTCTAAACCTTTGGAAAAATAAATCAAATTGCATACCTTATTTGTTAGCCCACATCACCAAAACATTTGTGTACTTCTTCGATGACCAACACCCAACGACAAGTGACCAAACTCAAACCTATGACCTATACTATTGCAGTACCTTAGCCCAAGGCTAAGCTCCACTTGGGCTACATGCCCACATGTGCCCAACAACCAAAATCGAACCTAAAACCTATACTATTGTAGTGCCTTAGCCCAAGGCTAAGCTCCACTTGGGCTACACGCCCACACGTGAACCAAAGTCCACACTCCCTTACTTATGATACTACATGAATTTCAGCAAAAAGCAAAAACTCCTCTCTTCCTTGCAAAAAATGAATTGCATGGGATTTGAAACCACAACCTTCCCTTTGCAATGCCTTAGCCACACCTTCAATCACCGTCTATGCTACCAAGTTCCTTGGGATATATTTTTTGTGTCCCATAAATATTAAACATGACTACCTCCTTTTAATTAAAAAGCTTACAAGCTTCTTCTCCCTTTTGCAAAAAATGTAGCGCTCAAGATATTACACACATAGGCATTCAAATTGCTTGGAGACTTAGGAAATGAAAAGTATTTCCTATTAATACACTTCCTTTGCATTATAACACATCCGCCCTTTCAAATTTTAAATTCAAATTTAAACTTTAACCTTGGCACCTTTAATTATTTAAATTAAAATTTTAACCTTAGGTTAAAATATTTTAATTTAAATAAATTAAATTAAAAACTTTGCCAACCTTGCTCAATGGACTTTGTTGGGGATATATTTTTTAATGATTCCTTGGACCCTATTATTGTTCATCTCTTCCTTTTTCCCAAATATTATAATATTAAATATTATAATATTATTATTTCTTTTAAACCTTGCTTCCCTTTTCTTGGGTCTTCTACCTTTTAGGCCTCTTTAGGAATATAATATTTAAAATAAATATTATACCCGTTCCTTCTTTTAACAACTTCCTTACTTTTTGGAGAATCAACATTTTGACATCAATAACGACAAACTGGACATCAAACCTATTGACATCGATGATAACAAAACTTGCTCAATTTTCCAACAAGAACAACACAAGCACATAACAGAAGATCAATATCCTACAATTACATAGAAGAAGGATCCATACTACAAGTAAAGGTATCACTATTACCTCACCTAAATGTGCATGAATAATACTATTATTTTTACATCAAAGAGAACCAAAAGTTAGGACAAAATATGGTAATTGCAAAGGTCTAAAACTTGGTGAAGAAAATCCACCAAAGGCAACATCTTCCATGTCATTCAAAGCTCCAATACCACCTCAAGGATCGACTGTGAGAGAAAATAGTTTTCTTGCACTTCAAGGAACATAGTAAGAAAAGGAAGAGGTATAAATAAGGAGTTACATTCTTCTTGGAGGTATTATAGTGATAGGCATCATATAGAAACCTTGAGTACCACTTGGTAGAATATCTCAATAATCCTTAATGTCCAAGAAACCTTACATGGAATTTTACAAGCACCTATTCAAATCTGAGGCATTACAAGAGCTAGAAGATGCATTACTAAAGGTTGGTAGGGGAATTATGTAAAATATGAAAATATTACACAGGTTGAAGAACCCATGAGTAATGTAAGTGACACATGTCAAATTTTATCTCCATTAAAACCATGCAAAACTGAAGCGAACGAAGCAAAAGGAGGAATATCATTTTTGTATTCAAAACTTTTGGAGAAAAATGTAGTCAAACTAATTTTTTGAGAACAATGTGTAAGAGAGGAAAGAAGCATCATTTGAAGCTCTGTGAAAGAGAGTTCAAATATGTAGTGAACTTTTGTCTAACATTGAAGAAACACTTAGCCAATCATCTCTCAAATAATCCATACTTGTCTGAATTGCACTCATCATCTCAAGCACCATAAGCTACATATTAATATTGTTACACCCAAACAAAATCAGTGTTATATAAGTATGAAGATAAATGGCTAAGGTATGTTTAATTATCTCATTTAATTTTGCTTTCTAACATTGGAGAAATAAGGTTTTAAATAAAGGATAAAACTTAAGATTATGAAGTAAAATTATATAGGAGATAACTTACCTAGATCAAAATAATATTTGCAAAACAACCTTGGAGATATAAGGAATTCTACTTAGGTTTAACTATTTAATATTTTACAAATATTGTTATCTTTTCTAATTTTCCAAATTTGGGAGTCATAAGGTCTACTACATCAAAATGATTTATTGGAAATTAGAAAAATTAAAATTAAATTTCAAAGGGCCATTATAAGAGGTTTATTAAAAATATTTTAATGGTTGGAAATTTATCAATTTACTTGTCTTAAATATTTCCACAAAAATAGATAAAATAAGTCCAATATTAAAACCTCTTTAAATTTGAGAAAATTCCTAGTTCAATAGGAGCAATAAGGATAATAGAAGATTTTGGTATTTAAAAAACTTTACAAAATCAATCAAAATTGAACTAAAATTTACAAAAGCACATTATATCTTATCCAAAACATACTAGGGAGTCATAAGGTATTCTACAAAACTTGGTAATATTAGCATTTATCAATATTATCGAGTTGCAATATATAAGCTTTCTATAAAACCTAAAAATCCTTAAGAGTATATAATCTCATCACTAGGGAGACATAAGGAAGCCTACAAAAAACAAGGATTAATAAAGGTTTTACCAAATCAAACATATATACTTCTATCAGGAATCATATATCCAAATAGGGAGCCATAAGATAAGTCTATTTTATCCCAAAGAATTCAAGTAATACAAATGGATACTAGTATGCTAAGAAACACTCTTATAAGTGGAATAAGAAAGATACCAATATGGATTTAAAAACTGATGGATTACAATGATAAAAAGAGTAAAGAAAAAGTAGAACCAATACAATGTGAAATAAGTTCTGAAATTCATAGCCATATAAAGGGAGATTCATCCAGTGAATCTAATACCAAAGGAGACCCAAAGTAGGAAAAAAGGATCAACCAGATTTTATACAAAAAGGAAAATATGGAATAGCTTCAATTGTGCATATATGGTTAGAAGGTCTTATTAAAGAGATAGACAAACATGATATCCCTAAATTAGACTTCAAAGCCATCAAATATTCTCTATTATGCACCTATTGCAATAAATATGGTCATGAAAAGACAAATTTTTGGAGTTTCCATCCTTGCAAATATTGTGATGGGACAAACCACTCATCCTTTTTCCTGTTATTTCAAATACAGGTACTATAAGGGTCATGAAAGAAGATTGTTACAAAAATTAAATTGTTATCTTCAAGAACTTATTTTTGATGGATCTACTAACTTTGAGCTCAAGGTTGATACTTATGAAGAGCAAATAAATAGGTCTTACATAGGTACAAAATAAAGAAGAAGAACCTATTTAGATCCACTCATGACATGAAAAATCATGAGAACAATTGTTCATCAAAAGCGTTTGATATCAAGGAACAATAAACTAGAAAATATCAGAAGCCATGACATGGAGAATGAAGCATATAAATATGAAAACCAATTCAAAGTTATCAGATAGAGGAAGATATACATTGAAGACTAAAGTATTCAATACCCAAATATTGTAATACAAGGGATGTTAGAAATAGCTAATATTACATTATTTTGGTCATGTAAATGTACCTTTCTTGCTACATACTTAGGATATTTGATTACTTTAGGGGGAATTTATCTAGTTACTATAACACCCCAAGTTACCAACCAAGGGATGAGGAATGCCACTATAATTTTTTTTTATAAAATTAACAAATACAAAGTTAATCTACTCTAGAACAAGCAAAGAATAATGTAAACTAAAACATCCATTCAAGTAATCATAAGAATCCATCCACAAGATACATTAACACAAATACAAGGAGATAACCAATATCCATAACACATTCATATACCCTGGGGAAAACCCTTATGGGAAAACCCAACCTTAAATATATTCCATTTTATTGCATAAATTTGGTCTCTTACAAATACAAGGATCAATAGTCCTTTGCTCCCAAAAGTATCCAATACAATGCGTAGAACACATAGTTCATACGACTTAGTCGTGGGTAGTTCATTTAACCCACATAGTACATTGATTAAGTAAAGTTTCTACACTTTAATTAATCCACTTATCCTTTACTAAATTACCTAAAGTCCCATACCTTTAGATAATTTAATAATGCCTTCCTCCTTTACTAAGTTACCTAAAGTCCCATACCTTTAGATAATTTAGTAATCCAATGCTAGATGCTAAACCATTATAACATCTATACTTCCCAATATAGACCGTGTTACTTCCATTTTAACATAATTCATGTATTCAATAGAGCTATGTTATTCACCTAACAACATAACTTATCATTAAAATACAACTATGTTATCCACCTCATAACATAATCCAGATTCAACTATATCTATTTCAATACAACTCAATCATTCTGGTCTATATCCCTTCCAATATAAATTAACTAGCTTAAACTATATTTCTTCCAATATAATTTAACCATTAACTACAATCTATGTTAAACAACTATAACACAATTATAGTTGCTCTTAGTTATAATTTATGTTAACACTATAACATAATCATAATTCCTCTAATCACAATATTATGTTAGCACCTCTAACATAATTATAATTACTCTTATTTCAATCTATGTTAGCATCTCTAACATAATCATGATTGTGCTTATTACGATATATGTTAACATCTCTAACATAATTATAATTAATCTTATTGAAATCTATGTTAGCATCTCTAACATAATCATAATTGCTCTTAATACAATCTATGTTAACATCTCTACCATAATCATAATTACTCTTATTGCAATCTATGTTAGCATATCTAACATAATCATAATTGCTCTTACTAAAATCTATGTTAACATCTCTAACATAATCATAATTACTCTTATTGCAATATATGTTAGCATATTTAACATAATCATAATTGCTTTAATTACAATATATATTAACATATCTAACATAATCATAATTACTCTTATTGCAATCTATGTTAGCTTCTCTAACATAATCATAATTGCTCTTATTACAATCTATGTTAACATCTCTAACATAATCATTATTACTCTTATTGCAATCTATATTAGCAACTCTAACATAATCATAATGACTCTTATTACAATCTATGTTAACATCTCTAACATAATCATAATTACTCTTATTACAATCTATGTTAGCATCTCTAACATAATCATGATTGTGCTTATTACGATCTATGTTAACATCTCTAACATAATCATAATTACTCTTATTGCAATCTATGTTAGCATCTCTAACATAATTATAATTGCTCTTATTAGAATCTATGTTAACATCTCTAACATAATCATAATTGCTCTTATTAGAATCTATGTTAACATCTCTAACATAATCATAATTACTCTTGTTGCAATCTATGTTAGCATCTCTAACATAATCATTGTTGCTCTAATTACAGTCTATTTTAACATCTCTAACATAATCATAATTACTCTTATTGCAATCTATGTTAGCATCTTTAACATAATAATAATTTCTCTAATTACAATCTATGTTAACATCTCTAACATAATCATAATTACTCTTATTGCAATATATGTTAGCATCTCTAACATAATCATAATTGCTCTAATTACAATCTATGTTAACATCTCTAACATAATCATAATTACTCTTATTGCAATCTATGTTAGCATCTCTAACATAATCATAATTGCTCTTATTACAATCTATGTTAACATCTCTAACATAATCATAATTACTCTTATTGCAATATATGTTAGCACCTCTAACATAATCATAATTGGTCATATTACAATATATGTTAACATCTCTAACATAATCATAATTACTCTTATTGCAATATATGCACTATTCCATTAAGTCTCTAACCATCTAATGCATAATGGACATCATAAAATAAACCTTACTTTTATTTTCACCTCTCACAAATCCTCTTGGAGAGTCATCCAAAACATGCTACCACTTAGATTGAGGTTCAACTTAATTTTATTTTATTCATGTCCTAAAGCATTAAAGTCCCATACCCTTAATATTTAGAACAATCATTCTTTATTCCCTAAGACAAAGCCCCATAACTTTAGATTAAGGAATAAATCCACATTTCAAACTCCTAAGATAATCAACATTAATCCAAGGGTTTTCTTGAAGTAAACCTTTCACATATTTCCTTAAGATTCAAGGTTCCTTTTCAATTAAACCTAACATTTACATATCCCATATAAATCAAAGGTCCATTTAATTAAATTCCAATATATGGTTCACATATATATAACAAAGGTCCATTTAATTTAGCCTAATATATGTTTCACATATATAAAAATCAAAGGTCCTAATTCATATGTCCCACATATATTTCAAGGTCTCCTTAATTAAATCCTAACATATGATTTACATATAAATCAAAGGTTCATTTAATTAAATCCCAATATGCTTCACATATATATTAAAGGTCTATTTAATTAAATCCCAATATATGGTTCACATATATATAAATCAATGGTCTATTTAATTAAATCCCAATATATGGTTCACATATATATAAATCAATGGTCTATTTAATTAAATCCTAATATATGGTTCACATATATATAACTAAGGTCCATTTAATTTAGCCTAATATATTACATGAAATCAAAGCCCTGATTTACATATCACATAAATATATTCCAAGGTCTCTTTAATCAAACCTTAATATTTTACAAATAGAGGTCCTCTTAAATAAATTAAGACTACACTTTGCAACCTTTGAAGACTAGCTCAATTATGTAGCCCAACTACAGACAGAACTACACCTCACAGGGTGCACCATACATCCATGGTGGTTCTCTCCACTGGTCCTCCCCAACACCGGGGTTCCCTTCTGTTGGAAAATGCTTTTAAAATCTGTCGGGGTGTTCCAAAGGAAACAGAGCATTACGTTGCTCTCTACCGCATTGGCCAGACATAGCATTCTCTACAGTGATAGGGTCTCGAACTTGATATATGCACAAAATGGGTATAACACTTAGTGTTCTCTAAACAAGTATGACACTTCTACATGCTTGGTTCTCCCCCATCCATAGAGGTCCCAACCAAACCCAACGTAAAATGCCTTTGAGTAACGTATGATGTCTAAAATTGTCAGGGTATTTCCTATTTATAGAATTCCTATACCAACACAGCGTACAACGCTTCTCTCAACAAAGGAAGACGTATAAAACCTATGGTTTTCCCCATAATAGAGGCTCCATAATAAAATAGCTCACACATGGTTTTCTAAGTAAAGGAAGACACACAAAACATATGGTTCTTCCTCACAACAGAGGCTTCATAACAACACAGTGCACAACTGGTTTTTTAAAGCAAAGAGAGACATCCAAAATATATGGTTCTTCCTCACAACAGAGACTTCATAACAACACAGTGCATAGCTGGTTTTTTAAGCAGAGAAAAACATTTAACAATAAATAGATTTTCCTAACAAAAGAGGCTCCATAACAACACAACACACAACTGGTTTTCAAGAAAAGGAAAACATTTAAAAACAAATATATTTCCCTCACAACATAGGCTCCATAACAACATAGTGCACAACTGGTTCTCAAGAAAAGAAAAAAATTTAAAAACAAATAGATTTCCCTCACAACATAGGATCCATAACAACACAATGCATTATTGGTTTTCAAGCGAAGGAAATTTTTTAAAAACAAATAGATTTCCCTCACAACAAAGGCTCCATAACAACACAACACACAACTAGTTTTCAAGCGAAGGAAAACATTTAAAAACAAATAGATTTCCTTCACAATAGAGGCTCCATAAAAACACAATGCATAGCTTGTTTTCAAGAGAAGGAAAACATTTAAAAACAAATATATTTCCCTCACAATAGAGGCTCCATAAAAACATAGCACACAACTGGTTTTCAAGTGAAGGAAAACATTTAAAAACAAATAGATTTCCCTCACAACATAGGCTCCATAACAACATAGTGCACAGTTGGATATCAAGTGAAGGAAAAAATTTAAAAACAAATAGATTTCCCTCACAACGGAGGCTCCATAACAACATAGCGCACAACTAGTTTTTAAACAAAGTATGGCTTATTAAAATTGTCATTTAAATTACACCAAACAAAGCTTAGGATACCTGACCTATTTTGACTGAGATGACGAGATCCAGTGCCTCCCATTTCACTTATGGAGTGCTTTCATTCTCTGTCTTCACCTCCTTCCTCTGTGTCTCTCTGTATTTTTTGTTCTTCCTCACAATGTTCTCCAATGTTTTCCCCTCTTGTCCTCCAACGTTCTTTTCCCCAACGTTCTCTAACTGCCTTCTCTCTTGCGTGCCCCCTCACCTTGGTGATCCATCCACCGCCTTCTCAAGGCTTGCACCTGTCACCTTCCCTTCAATGTTTGTCCCCATCCATTTCACCTTACTCCCTTGTTTTACTCCTTTGGCAAGTTTTTAGCATCGTAGCCCTTACCTTAGGTTGCACCAAGTAGGGATGTGGGATCATGACATATTATTTTAAAAATATGAAGAATGACCCTCTTTAAAATATCATTCTTATGATATTTATCAACATCAAATATATTTCTTTTATTTAATATACCCTCTATTATAAATATTCCATTATTATAAATAATAATTTATTTATAACAATTTCCTATTATAATAATATAGATATATATTATTTATAACCTTTTATAAATAATCTATTATATCTTTTATTTTCCTATTATACTATATATAATAGATTATATTATAATTAAACCGTTTTAATTATAATATTCTATATCCATATATATATATATATATATATATATATATATATATATAAAAAAAAATATATATATATATATATATATATATATATATATATATATATATATATATATATATATAATTGCATATATTACAATTAAACCCTGTTAATTATAATATCTTATCCCACTATTATACATATATAATACTCTTTTAGGGTTGATTCTATACATTGCAACTACCTTCTTGAAATCGAACTTCACACAAGCTGACTTCCAACAATCCATCGATCCTTTTTATTAAGACCCATGAGGGAGGGTCATGATAGTTACTTCATGCAATGTAATAAATGCAAAAGTGTTAATGTATAAGCTGTAAATGTGTAAGGTGTCCCTTGTACATCTAGGTACAATGTTGGACAAGGAACTTATATTATAAGATAAAGGGTTATAGATATAGAGGATACAACAAGGTAGTAGAGTAGGATACATAGTAGTATAGAGTGTGTGAGCTATAGGCTTAGAGATCATTCATTGAGCAATAGCTTGTATCATGGAGTGTTCATTTCCTCCATAGCTACTATTGTATTCATTTTTGTCATTTCTATTTATAACATATTTCAATCATCTCACAGATTTACTTTCTTATTATTCGCCATCTTTTGAATGCTATATCCCATTACATGTTGTATCAAAAGCTAACAATTTTTATTTTTTAAATAAACCTCTTAGTAAATTCACAATAAGAAAACATCAATGAAATAATAAATCACTAAAGTGGATCTCATGTGCATGGTACTTTCATTACCACCCAAAACAAACAACAAGCACATAATCCAAACAACAAACTCATACATGTAAAATGTTTTCAGTGCACCCATATGATATGCAAAGTGTAAAATTCCATGTATTCATGAGCAAATCATCACTTACCACTTTACCTTTTCCATCGACCAACTTTATTTATCGGATGCATATACCTGCATACACAATATCTATCAGCAATATCACATTCTATAGGAAAAGGCTAGTTATAAACATTAATTTTCTTTCTATAAAAAATTATGCAAGGAGGTAACTATTACTTACAATTGGCTAATGTAATAATATTAGCTAGACATACAACTTCTACTATGGCCTTCACATATTTGATAATGTGGAATACTCATAGTCCAATATTTTTTAGTGCTTTCTTCTTCATGAATGAACCATTTATTAGTCTAAACCCATCACACTGATTTAAAGGGGATCATAGTGTTTATAATAATTGAAAATATAATTTGGATGAATACTATAGTCTTCTCTCCATAGTTAAAACTATTGTTTTTCAAATAATTTCAATAATGGAATGTTTTGGAGATTCACAAAATTGATCAACAAAGACTAATACAATCTTAGTTATTTCTTTGTAATAGATATTATTTGCTATGAATATCCAAAAACCCATAAATAAATAAATAAGGCTATTATTTATATATAAGATTCAAAATATCACTCCAAATATGATTAGAAGGCTTGATGCATATAATTGGTTATAAGGGAAACCTCACTAGCTCATCATGTGTAAAAATTAAATTTACCACTTGATTAAACAAAATTGAAACCATGAAATATATATAATAGACACATTCATATTGGCATATTACACGAATGCACACCATATTACATTAAATCCGACACTATTAAAATACATTAAATCCTTGATAACTCATATTGTTATGTCATTCATACCTTAAAGAGTGAAAAATATATTAATATTACATATTTTAATCTTTTTTATGGGATAAATACGACTCCTTTCTAATTTCCATTACTTTTGTTTTAGGATTTTCTAAACAATCTCCCTTTAGGTTTCTTTTCTTTTAGATGTTATTTAGGGGATCTTCCTCTCTTTTTGTGAATCTCGCCAGTATTTAATAGTCCTCAATATCTTCTATGTTACATATTATTCCTTAAATTATTTTGATTCAATAGATTCATACTTCTCAAGAGAGCCTAAATCACAAGCCAAAACCCTTCATATTACCTTTTAATCTAACATGAATTTGAAATTCCAAGATATAAGCTTTGTAATTGCAAGGATATGACTTTATACTATTTAGAAAAATTAAAAATTATTTACATGATTCAAATACAACCTACTCCACATTATATCATTAGAGACTTACCTCTATAGATTTAGTTTGTTTTAAAACTTACATGCTATAGTTATTCATTTAATTCATCTTTCATGATTTCCTTAAAGGTTTGCTTTGAATGCATTAATATGAGCTTCATGGAGAAAGCATTTCCTTTCCATTTTCTACCATTAGAAAATCCTTTATTCTAATCCATCTTCTTGTATACCCTAATTTTATTAACTTTTGGCCTTGTATTATGATCAAAACCTCTTATAGTCTTTATTTTGTAATCTCTTACGATGTGCATTATCTAATGGCATATAGAATGCAATGCTTTTGTGGTCCACTTATTGGACCTATTACTTTGATTTTAATTTAATCATAAGGATTTTAGAAAATAATTCAAAATATTAGTAATAATTCATTTATACATATACATAACTAGATTTCACCTCATAGAATTTTGTGCCTCTTAGTTGAAACCCACTAGTTATTATTAATATTTTTGAAAACCTCCTTATTGATAACTTGATACAAAATTATTAAAAACTTAACTACACTAGTTATCTTTTGACACTTCACATATACACAATTTTTTTTTTTTTATCCAACCTTTCACATACACGATGGTCTACTATCATTATATTACTTCTAGTTTTTAAATTAGTGTATATTATGAGAAAAATATCTTGTTGAAAGAATTCATTGAACAATATGAATGTAAGAAGATACTACCTTTCATTCTACTTTAAAAACTAATAAAAAATATAAAGTTTTTATGATATTGGCATAAAGGTCTTGTGCTTGGTCAACAAAGATGAATTTATTACTAATGTTTTAGGAGTCTTTTTGAATGATAATATGGTATGAATCATAAGAATTCTGCATTGGCTTCCTTGGACATATTTTCACATTGAAAACCAGATTATCTTGGACAATAACAAATTACCCTCGTTGAAGTGAAGCTATAATCGAGCTGACTTCCATAAATTAGAGGTTTATATACACTTACTCGATGGCTCTCAAGGGACTAAAATGCTTTTCAAACTTTAAATATTAAGAGATCTATCTCTAGTTAACAAGCATAGCAACCTATTGATTGAGAAACTTCAAATTCTTCATAGCTGGTGGCTATGGAGAAATAAATAAGAGGTGAGGCGTATAGATGGCATGTGGGTATACTCTCCCACAAGTGATGCTCCATTTACCCTCCAACTACAACATCGAAAAATCTAGATCTATGCTAATCTAATCCATTTTTATTCATAATTACTGGTTGGATTTTAATTTGAATTTCCCATTTCGGATATGTATTTGTTATCAAATCATAGCTAGTGCTGAAACATATGCTATTGAAATTTGAAGATTTAAGGGGACGTATTTGTTGAGTCAGCATCTCCCTCACAAGTTAAGTAATAAGCTAATACATAATAACACCTAAAGGATAATTGGCTATAATGGCAAAAGCATATAAAATAATTTGATGACCATAACATGATGCACTGATGAAAAATATTGAATTGGACAAAGAACACTTATTGTATAATTATAGGCTTAATCATGTTTATATGATTATATGTATTCTTTAGGAGGATTACGATGAATGTGGATGCTATCATCAACAATATTTATGGTTTCTTAATACCAGCTAAGGATTTATTCCAATCATTACAAGATATTTATACCATGTACATACATGGGATAAAAAAAATGGTATAGAATATTATGTTAATGAATCCATAAGGAAACATATACAAGTATATTTGCAAGCTTCTTTTCAATTGTATAAAAAATGTTTCCAAGGATGAATTATTTTTCTTTGAGTTCAAAAGGCCACATAGTTAAAAGTTTAGAAAATAATAGTTGGAAGTTTGAGTTCATAGTGAGGTAAGTATTATTGGATTGCATCATGAAGCATAATCAAATGAATTGCTATAGGTACAAACTATGGGACATAATGGAGAACTTTGCAGTAGTCAAGATTCAAATTATCCTATGAGATTGAATTTGAGAAGTAGATTAAATATCTTGTAAGAGAGGTAAGGTCAACCTCATATAATTTGAAACACAAATTTTTATTGCACACACATCCTCAAATTTCTCTCCCTGTATCTCTCTCTATATATACTTACAATTGTATATCTCTTGGTTATCTCAAGAGACTCTTGGTGCTTCATCTTCTTCGCTAATTGTTCAACTTATCTCAAGCTCTAGTGAGGTGTAACAATAATAATGTGTTAATTATCTAACATCAAATAATTTAATAATTATATAACATCACAACGTTATTAAATTATTTGGTATATTAAATTTGAAGGTGTTTATCATGACCAAAAACATATTGTTTTATAAAAAATTACTATGTCACTTAATTTTGAGAGGTGTAAAATGAAATTTTGGTCTAGATATAGCTTTGCCATTGCATCTTGATCTAGCTTTAGCACTAGGTCAAGAAATTGATATCCAAGATTCATCATCATTAATATCATCAGGTTGTTTTTCCAAAATGCAAGGGAGAGTTTAAAAGGAATAGGATATAATATTTATTTTAAATATTATATGCCTAAAGAGACCTAAAATATTGAAGATCCATGAAAGGAGAAGAGACAAGGAACAAAAGGGGTTTCATGCACTCTTTGATTTCATGTGGGTGCATAGCCCAAATGGTGGCCTAGATTTGGTCTAGGGTGTTATAAAAGTGAGGTCGTGTGTTTGAATTTCAGCAAAAACAATTTTTTGGGCAGAATTAAAATGAAAGGTATGCATTTCACGATTCAATTTTTTAAAGTTTTGATATTCGAAAATATGCATTAAAAGGTTTTGTGAGATTTAAAAGGCAGTTTGTGAGTTTGTTAAGGGATATATAAGGTATATGAAAATTAAAACATTTTATTTTAATTTTTGGTGGTTAGAATTTATTTTATAAGGTTTGGCGTTATAAGTGTTAATAAAAGAATTTAATTTTTATATGGTGGGTGTTATTCTGAAAGGTTGGAGTTTATAATGTGTTAGTAAAGGAACTTGATTTTTGAATATTACTATGAAAGGTTGGAGTTTATAAGTTGTTAGTAAAGGAACTTGATTTTTGAATATTATTTTGATAGTTTGGAGATTATAAGGTGTACTAGAGATTTGATATTTTTATGGTGAAATAAATATTGGGGAGAATATTTTTGTGGAGATTTTGAGATAGGTTGTTGCTATCTAACCTTGAAATTGGCAAAGAGAATTTTATTGTGATTAGGAAAGGTTCTAAAGACATATATCCATCAAAATAAAAGGTATGGGCATTGTTGTGACATCCTTCATAACCCCAAAATTGGGGCCCACCTTAAATTTTGTGATTTTGGGAATTTTTTGTTTATTTGATTTTGCTCGCATCAAGGTCTTGGAAAATTTGCTTTCACTTTGGAATTGGTGACATATTTGCATTTTGAAGGTTTGAATGTAGTTGCAATACTTCAAAACTAAATATTTTGATTATTTGCATTATTTCAAATAAACTAATTTGATTAAAATTATTTTCAAAGGTTTAAATGAAATAGTTTGATTAAAATCATTTTCAAAGGTTTAAATGATTAATTTTCATTTAAATAATTAAATTTTATTTTAGGGTTAACCCTAAAATTAGTGTAAAATTAAAATGAACATATCTTGAGGTAGAGAACTCCGTTTGATCTCATTCAAAACTTGTAAAAAGATATGGATTTTCTCTTTTCTAATGATATCAAACTTGCAAGATTCCAAATGTCAATTTCACCAAAAATATAGTGGGTTAATTTAGCAATATGAGAACAGTTACAGGAAAGTAAAGTTTGGTTGTGTTTTGATATTATGATTATTGTTTCATTATGTAGGTAATACAAGTGCAAGGTTTGAAGAAGGTTATAAAATCCATTCCTGGTGATGAAACAAAATAACAAAACTTTTCAAATTATAAATAAATCATGGAGATTCATGGAAAAGGTACTGGACATTTTTATACAGAGAAGGAGAGGAACGATTGGAAGGAGCAAAGCTACACATTCGTTGGAGGAAAACAAAGAAGGCCATTTGCAGAACAATGGAAATTATTGTAAGATTTTATAAATTGTTTTAAGCATTTTGATCCAGATTTATGTACATACTGTATTTGGAATTAATAAAGTGCTTATTGCAATTTATTAATAGTTTGTATACCTTAGAATATTGCATCAATTTATTTGATTTCACTGTGTGAATACTAGTGAAAATTGAATTGGTTTTAGAATTCTGTAAATGGAAATTTGTTCTGTTGAATTTGTCTGAGACATTAGTTTAATTTCTAAAGCTTAAATATTTTATTATTTTATTTTCATTCTGAAAACTATATATTATAACTTAGTATAATTTTATAAAGTAAAATTATATGACTAAGTTATAATTAAATTTATAATTTGATATTACAATTAATTAATATTCGAATTAATAAATTTAAGAAGGGATAAATGAATATTCTATTCCTCACCTTAATTTCATAAGGTTGAGGAACTCGGATTGATATCTCTAAAATTTAATTTGGATTTGATTTATAATATAGTTCCATCTATTTTAGAAATCCAAATTTCAAACTAGAGATCACATTTACTCTTTTGAATATTTAATTTCATAAATATTTCAAAATATAAATATTATAAGCAAATCTAATTTATAAACATTATTTTATCACAAAATCCAAAGTTTATAGATTAGTTTCATATTAAGCCCTAGGATTTTATCATTGACAAGGTTTTGAACCTTATAAATTGGGCAAGACATTATTTCATTTATTCACCTCTTCTTAGTTTGATTTATAATTTCATAAAGGAGTTTGAATAAATGATTGCTTTATCAAAAAAATATTTGGGAAGTGAATTGATTGTAAATCTATTATGTTCCAAAGGTTTATCAAGTTTATAAAGTTTCATTTACTTTGATTTTTATTAAAGTTAAATTGAAATTTAATATAAAATTCTAGATTCTTTTTTATGCTAATTTCATTTAAAGCATTTTGAGACATTAAATTGAAGAGGAAATAAAATATGGTATACTTTAACCTAAGATCATAAAACGAATTTTATTTTGTTGAATTGATATCAAAGCATGTTATACATGATAAAATTGAAATCATTTACCTAATTCCAGGCCCCTTGTAAACAGTAGTTCACAAATCCAAGAGTTATTCAAGTACTCATTGATGTATATACATATGAAAGGTTAGGTATAACATAAGAACCTTGGAGATATATAATATTATTTTCAAGAGAGAATCATAATTCTGAGTTTGTCGGGTGGTTTTGTGACTGGAAAAAATCACACCTCAACAAATTGATGCTAGAAGGAGGTCCTGAAAGGTAATGATTTTAATTTTTGCATGTGCAATTTGTTATAAAAAGAAATAATTTTTTTTGAAATTTTCAATTTATGCTGCATTAATGTTAATCTATCATAAATTCAAAAATTAGGTTATGATGCAATTTTTCTGAATTTTCATACATAGCCTTGCTTATTAAAGTTGGTTCAATGGCAAAAAATGATTTACCATTTTATAAACATGATGTAACGATTACACCAGAAGAAAATATTCAGGCATATAAAAATATTATGCTTAGTTTTCAAATTATGCATGAAGATGTTTTTTGTAGAATGTTTCCATACAAATTGGATGAAGTTGCTAAATATTGGTTTATCAATTTACCTGAAGGTTCTACCGCTTCTTGGAATCAACTTGAAACAATGTTCCTTGAACACTTTAGAAAATTGGTTGACACGAATTTATTATCAAATCAATTTGCGTCTATCCATAAAAGGTCTAATGAATCCATGAATAAATTTAATGATAGGTTTCATAAGTTGTATATATAAATGGAAATACACTTTATCATTTCAGAAGAAGAAGATATTCAAATTTATTTGGAATATTTAGATCCTTTTACGGTTAAGTGTTTAGAAATGTTTCCTAAGGATTTATTCTTATCTAGTGTGTATGGTGGTGTAGTAGCTGTAGAGCAATGGCTGATTTCAAGAGGAATAGATGTGGGTATATTATCATTACATCACCCTAATATTTCAAATCAAGTATCACCTATGAGTCATGATATGCATTTCTCGACACCATTGAATGAAATTGAATGTCCTAGTTTTTCAACCACTTTCAATATTATCCAAGAGGAAGTGAAAGTTTCAAAGCCAATATCCATTGATGAGGATTGTAGTAATCAATTTTATCAAAATGCAGAAATGCATGAGTCTTTAGATATTGGAGGAGTTTTAGATTTAACTAGCTTTGAAACATATGATAGAATATAATATTCCATAGAGTTGAATGAAACAATTGAAGCTCCATAATTAAAATATTCTAGAGGCAGTTTTATTATGATCGATCATAAAAGTTTATTACTTGAGGGATATGAGTTTCTTATTGAGGATAGGTTTTTCGAAGGTGAAGAAAGTGAATTTAAAGAGAATTCAATTGTTGAATTTACAAAATGTGAAGATATGGTTGAATCTTACCCTTTATATTTTGAAGATAATTATTACAATGGATGGGGTATGTATGGTGAATCATTGTTTTCTCACACACCTAATGATAAATTTTTTGTTTCACTTGTTATGCAGGATGTTGAAATTTCTAGTTCAAAAGAAGGTTTTGTAATTCCTATGCAATTAGAAAGTGATGCCAATTTTAGAAATAGAACAGGTTCCAAGAGTTGATCATTTCGAACATGAGTTTGTAGAACATTCTTCTGTAGTAGAAAGGGAATAAATGGTAAAACCTTTATATGATTCATCTATTTTAGATTAAGAAGAGGTTATTTATGAAGGAATACGAAATTATGGTGGTGGTGATAGAGATCATGGAGAAAAAGAAAAGACTATAAGGTCTCATAAAATAGTGGTAAATGAAAGTGCATAAAAGGTAGACTCTTATCCTTTGTATTCAAACATTCAAGAATCAGGTAAATTTTTGCATAATAATTTATTGGTTTCCACTGTTATTTATGATGAGATGTCATTAGAGGTTGATGAAAAAATAGAAGAGATTCTTATTCCCACCACCAAAAGGACTATATTGCTAAATAAAAAAGAAAACATGCTTGAATCATTGAACCAAGTTCAACAACAATTAACAATTCAATATAGGATATAAAACTATAATGATTCTTATTTTGTAAATATCCTAGATTTTTGTAAATTTTTATTTGAATATGATTGGCCTAAAAACATAGATGATGATCTTATGTTAAAACTTTTAGAAATAGCTTTCTATTTGAGAAACATCCTATATGCTTGTGAAAATGAGAATTTAAGTCAAAGTGATAAATCAAAGTTTAAAATTCTCATCTTGTTGAATAAGCATAAGATCATAGAGGTATTAAATCTTAAACATGGTATTGTTTATAAGTTTGAAGCAAATAAGTGGGGTGTGAAAGGCAAAATGAAATTTATTATATGGTTTGGCCCAATCCTCATTTGGTTAAAACTATGTAATGTTTGGCATGCATATAATGATATATGTCTTTTAAGAGGTGCCTATCGTGTTTGGGATCTAGGAAAATGATGTTAAAATTTTTGTAGTGTCTTGTACATAATGTATATTTTTGTAAATAGTATTTTGGATTTTTTTTTCTTGTTTTTGTATTTTTTTTAGTTGGTTGTTTTGTGAGTTTGTTAGTTAGTTATTTTTTTGATGTGTTAATGTGTGATGTTGTTGTTGTTTTGTTGTTTTTTTTTTAAGTGTTATCACATTTTATTGTGTTATGTTAAGTACAATGATAAAATTAACTTTTCCAGTTTTGGAGCTTCATGATTTTTATGTGTGATTCAATTTGATATAATTTCAAAGTGGTTTTTTCAAAAGTAAGGTAGTTATGATTGAGATATTGGTCATTTTCTAGTTGTGTTTGGTTTTTGATCCTGGACCGCATAGGATGAGATTACCTGGTTTGAAAACCTGTGAAACCTGGAGAAAAGGAAAAGTGAGATATTGGTTTATGTCCTCATGAATGTGAACTAAGATAATGTAAATATGAAAAATTGGAATTATATTGAAAAAATTCCACGAGTATGAAAAATACACTTGCATACACTTGCATTTCATAACATATTTCATAACATTGCATACACCACCCTCGCATTCCACATTTCACATACCATAGAAATATCATTTATCAAATTAAAAAGTTTTAATTGGTTTTAGAAAAAGTCATCTTGCTTTAATCAGGGGCACTTTCACAAAGGCATTTTGAACAGAATTGTAAAAGACAAAATATTCATGTTTACACACCATAGTTTCAGGATTCCTAAATGTTTTAGTCACTCAGCCATTTGTAGTATGGTAGGAAACCGTTGAAAAGCATGTCAGATTCTCTTTGGATCATTGCACAATATACACTAAATAGGTCTTGAGATCGGGGATTGATATTGAAATTATCTGGAACCAAACACATTTCATGCATATTAAAACCATTTCAGATAAAATGGTCAAAACCATCCTTGGAAGAAAGTGTAAGGTGAAAATGGCCATCCTTGTCAGTTCTATCATGCAACATAGTCCATAAAATTCATTTTTTTATCATAAATTTGTGAAAATCCAAAAAAAAATTAGAGTAGTAAGGATAGGATTAAATTCTTATCACACTTTGGTTGAGAATCCAATTCCCCAAAGCTCTAAGTCTATTCGCATAATTCATAAATGGATCTAAGTCTATTCGCATAATTCATAAATGGATCGTAAGGATTCATACTACTCATCTGTTAGAAGGAAGAGTAGTCATCCCCAAGGTTCAAGAAATAAAAAGTTAAAGCTAAACACATCATTTATCAATGGATCATAAGGATTCGTACTACTCGTCTATCAGAAGTAAGGGTAGTCATCCCCAAGGTTCAAGAAATCAAAAATCAAAATATGGACTATGGGATTAACCTCCATCGGGGCTATAGACACTTGAATGGTAGTGGAGTACGCTCATGCGTGGCGATATGTCTCATTGAAAAGTGAAACCTATGTTCATTTCAAATGGGTAGGCTAGCCTTGTGTTTCTTTCATAATAGGTTTAATCATTTTGGTCAAAATGAGGTAATGAACTCACTTGCGCACACACTGGTTCTAGATGATAGTAAGGTCATAACCGAGCTCTTGATATGGTAAGGAACTCACAACACACACTTTTGGTCCTAAGAGGATTAGATAAGTTTTAGTGTGTTTGTTTATTGTACTAGAGTGTTTGAGTCTTTGTAAAACATGTCATTCATATTATTACATCCTGTTAATATATGTTTCAGTTTACGTCATATCATTTTCATATCATCTTATTTTCATGAATGTTCATTTTAGAGCCCCTGATTAAAGTATGATGACAAGCATGGCCAAAGTAAATATTTATATTGAAAATGATCATTAATACATATCACATGATCCCAACCAGTAATACATCACATTCTACATAAATCATCTATGATTCCAATAATTTATATTTGTATTGGTCTATTCTCATTCTCTGAATGCTTATCAATTCTTGTGATTCTAATGTTCATGTTTTGTGTGTTTTTGGAGTTTGATTTTTAGTCAAAAATGTCTAGGGACATTTACCAACAGAGTCACCAATGTTGTGACGTCCTTCACAATGACCCCAAAATTGGGGACCCACCTTAAATTTTGTGATTTTGGGAAATTTTTGTTTAGCTGCTTTTGCTCGCATCAAGGTCTTGAAAAATTTGCTTTCACTTTGGAATTGCTGACATATTTGCATTTTGAAGGTTTGAATGTAGTTGCAATACTTCAAAACTGAATATTTTGATTATTTGCATATTAATTGCATTATATCAAATAAAATTATTTGATTAAAATTATTTTCAAAGGTTTAAATGAAATAATTTGATTAAAATCATTTTCAAAGGTTTAAATTATTAATTTTCATTTAAATAATTAAATTTCATTTAAATGATTAAATTTTATTTTAGTTTTAACCCTAAAATTAGTGAAAATTTTAAATGAACATATCTTTTGAGGCAAAGAACTCCATTTGATCTCATTCAAAACCTTGTAAAAATATATGAATTTTCTCTTTCTAATGATACCAAACATGCAAGATTCCAAATGTCAATTTCACCAAAAAAATAGTGGGTTAATTTATCAATATGAGAACCGTTACGGGAAAGTAAAGTTTGGTTTTGTTTTGATATTATGATTATTGTTTCATTATGCAGGTAATACAAGGGCAAGGGTTTGAAGAAGATCGTTATAAAATCCGTTCCTAGTGATGAAATTGAATAACAAAAATTTTCAAATTATAAATAAATCATGGAGATTCATGGAAAAGGGACCATACATTTTTATACAGAGAAGGAGAGGAACGATTGGAAGGATCAAAGCTACACATTCGTTGGAGGAAAATAGAGAAGGTCATTTGCAGAACAATGGAAATTATTGTAATATTTTATAAATTGTTTTAAGCATTTTGATCCAGATTTGTGCACAGACTATATTTGGAATTAATAAAGTGCTTATTGCAATTTATTAATAGTTTGTACACCTTAGAATATTGCATCAATTTATTTGATTTCACTGTGTGAATACTGGTGAACATTGATTTGGTTTTAGAATTTTGTAAATGGAAATTTGTTCTGTTGAATTTGTTCGAGACATTAGTTTAATTTCTAAAGCTTAAATATTTTATTATTTTATTTTCATTTTGAAAACTATATATTATAACTTAGTATAATTTTATAAAGTAAAATTATATGACTAAGTTATAATTAAATTTATAATTTGGATATTATATTAATTAATATTCAAATTAATAAATTTAAGAAGGGATAAATGAATATTCTATTCCTCACCTTAATTTCATAAGGTTGAGGAACTCAGATTGATATCTCTAAAATTCAATTTGGATTTGATTTATAATATAGTTCTATCTATTTTAGAAATCCAAATTTCAAACCAGAGATCACATTTACTCTTTTGAATATTTAATTTTATAAATATTATAAGAAAATATAATTTATAAACTTTATTTTATCATAAACTCCAAAGATTATAGATTAGTTTCATATTAAGCCCTAAGATTTTATCATTGACAAGGTTTTGGAACCTTATAAATTGAGCAAGACATTATTTCATTTATTCACCTCTTCTGGGTTTGATTTATAATTTCATAAGGGAGTTTGAATAAATGATTGCTTTATCAAATAAACATTTGGGAAGTGAATTGATTATAAATCTATTATGTTCCAAAGGTTTATCAAGTTTATAAAGTTTCATTTACTTTGATTTTTATTGAAGTTAAATTGAAATTCAATATAAAATGCTAGATTGTTTTTATGCTAATTTCATTTAAAGCATTTTGAGACATTAAATTTAAGAGAGGAAATAAATATGGTATACTTTAATATAAGATCATAAAATAAATTTTATTATGTTCAATTCATATCAAAGCATGTTATACATGATAAAATTGAAATCATTTACCTAATTCCAGGCCCCTTGTAAACAGTAGTTCATAAATCCAAGAGTTATTCAAGTACTCATTGATGTATATACATATGAAATGTTAGATATAACATAAGAACATTGGATATATATAATATTATTTTCAAGAGAGAATCACAATTTTGCGTTTATCAGGTGGTTTTGTGACTGGACAAAATCACACCTCAACAGACATATCTTCCTTATGAGTGGAATATTGTTGGATTGAATATTGTGAAATGTAAAGTTGGAGTGAAAAGGATTATTTGATAAGCATTGTTGGAAATGTTTGAGTAGGTTTTCATGTGCATGATTTGTGGATGTTGAAAGAACATGAGTATCATTGTTATGTGAAATTGAGAACTATCTTGAACTAGGATTTATGAAAGAACATGAGTATCATTGTTATGTGATATTGAGAACTATCTTGAACTAGTATTTGTGAAAGAACATGTGTATCATTGTTATGTGAAATAGAGAACTATCTTAAACTAGGGTTTGTGAAAGATATGAGTATCATTATTATGTGATATTAGAATCATCTTGAGTCAAGGTTTGAGTTCCATAGTGTGAGTTTTTGGAAGTATAGTGAAACACTTGGATAGGGTTTGTAAGAAAGTTGTGTTTCATTGAATGGATATTTGAGTGAGGTTGGTTGAACATTATTGATTGAACGCATTGGAGTGATAGTTCAAGATTGGTGAAACAAATTATAATTTATTTTTGAATTGATTTGAAAGAGATTTTAAAGTGATAGAGTGATTTGTGAGTTTGAAAAATATTGAGTCTCTTACCATTCTCTATATGTTTCTATGGTTAAACAAGATTTTGAGTGAAACTTATTTGTGTGATTGAAGAGGTTTTCTGAAAGAGATTAAGTTGAGTTTTATATGCAAGTATTGCAATTGTTTGAGTAAGCTTTTGTGAAAGCATGTCAGAAGATTTGAGTAAGTCCTAGAGGGGACTTAGGGAAAGAGTTGAGTAAGCTTTTATGAAAGCTTAAGGATATATTTAGGTGAGTTTTTATGAAATATTGCAAGCATATTTGAGGTAAGTCTTGGTGAAGACTTGAAAGTAGTTTGGAAAAGTTCTAGGAGGACTTTTTGAGCATATTTGAGGTAAGTCTTAGTGAATACTTGTTGAGAATATTTGACAAGTTCTAGGGAGAACTTTTTGAGAATATTGGAGGTAAGTCTTGGTGAAAATGTGTTGAGCAGATTGAACAAGTTCTAGGGAGGACTTGTTGGAAAAATTTGAGATGAGTGTTGGTGAAGACTTGAAAGCAGATTGGACAATTTTTTGAGTGGACTTGTGGATATATTTGAGGTAAGTCTTTGAGAAGACTTGAGAGAATAATTTATTGATTTATTTGTTCAAGCTTTGTGTTAAGGCTTGGGGCAGATCTAAGCAGAGTTGATTTATGATTTGATCAAGATTTGTGTTAAGGTTTGAGGATATATTTTAGGATAGATTTTGGTGCATATTTTAGGGTATATTTGTACCAAAATAGAGATGGACTTATGAGCAGATTTGTGCTAGATCAATGATAGTGTTTAGTACAAATTTGAGATAGAGATTAAGCAATGTTGAGAGCAAGCTTTGGAGGTGATAAAGCAAAGGATAGTAGTATCCAGTGGATAGAGATCCATTAGCTAGGGAAGTGAGGACATAGGTATCCTAAGTGAGGATAGAGGTCTTTAGTGGAGAGATATCCACAAGCTAGTGTAGTGGAGGTGGTATTATTATATAATATCACTAGCCAAAGCAGAGGAGAAGTTCTCCTATGGATAGAGATCTACAAACCGACAAAGGGTAAAGAGTTCTCCTATGAATAGAGATCTACAAACTTTATTAGGGGATTGGTGTCTTCTTTGGACAAAGGTCCATAAACATTATAATAGGGAATGATTCCCAAGATATTTATTAAGAAAATTTTAGTCAAATATTTTCTCCATGGAGTAGCCCACATTGGGTGAACCACGTTAAATTGGTGTATCTATTGTGTGTGATGATTTGTGTATTGCTTTAATTATTGTAGTTGATATTACCATTGATATATTGGATAATAATGTTTGAGAAAGAAAAGTAAAAGTTTATCTTATATTGTTCGCTCCTCTCTTAGTATAAGCTTGTGTTCTTCAATTGGTATCAGAGTAGGATCCTTAGGAAGAGTTTAATAGATTGAAGGAAAAGCTTATAGGAACAAATATGGATTATCATAGTGGATATTCAAGAAATAAGGCACCATTGTTTGATGGGAACAATTATGTATTTTGGAGTATAAGAATGAATATTTATCTAATGGCACAAGGAAATGATAAATATCAAGCTTTTGAGGATGGGTACACACCACCAGCTACTACACCTATATATAACTATGGTAAGCTCCTACAAATGAATAATTCAAAGGCAATGAATGGTATATTAAATTTTTTATGTGAATCAAATTTTGTAAAATTTATGCATTGCACATAAGAAAAAGAGATATGGTAAAAGGTGCAAAAAATATATGAGGGAGACAAAAAGGTAAAAATGGTAAAATTATAAAATCACAAGAAAACATTTTAAGACTTAAATATGAAGGATGAGGAAGAAAATTCTACATACTTACTTCATGTAGATGAGGTTGTTAAATCCATGCAAGAAATTGGATTTAAAGTTGAAGAAACAAATATTTTTCAAAATATTTTAAGGTCACTCCCTAAGAGATATAGTGAAAAGGTTTCAGCCATAGAAGAAACATAAGATATTGAAACTCTCATAAGGGATAAGTTACATGGAACTCTCACAACTTTTGATATGAGAATAAAATAGGAGCCTAACCCCCAGAAAGAAGCAAACTTCAAAGTTACAAAGAAGAAAAAGGGTAAGAAGTTAGATTTAAGTAATGAGTTATCTCGTGATGAAGAAGTAAACTATAGTAGAAGGAACAAGGAAACAAGAAACTAAAAAGGTACAAAAATAGTTAAGTGTTTCAAATGTGGTAAATATGGTCACTATGCATCTTATTATCTAGAAGCTATAAATAGCAATGGTGATGAGAAATAGGATCATAAGGATAGGGAATTAGGAAAATATAGGCATTCAAATAAAAGCAAGTGTGGACAAAGCAAGCAAGAAAATAAGTTTGTCCAAAGGTGTAAGAAGAGTTTTTTATGTAGATAAGACAAGCAAGAGTTCAAGTGATAGTGATGGAAGGTCCTAAGAAAATGAAGAAGAAATTATATTTTTGACAGTAGAAAAATAAGATGTTATAAAAAGGGCATCAATACTTCTCAAGTGTTTTAGGTATGATAACTTTGGTCATCTTGAACATCATTGTAAAAGGAATGGGTTTAGTTCAATGAATATGAATATAAAGATGCTCTTGAAGGTCTAGAAGAAGAAAGTATTCTTATGGCAATAGAAGAAGAATGATGTTCTCCTATTGAAGATAAATTATAAAGGAATGAAGATGATCTAAAAGACGAAGAATCAAAAAATGAAGAGGAAGGAGAAGTTGATATTGAAGGTGAGATTATTTCTGCTCTTAAGGAATTAAGAAAGGTAAGAAAGCAAAACTTAAAACTCAAGATTCAATTTCAGGAATGTGATGAAGAAAAAGGAAAGCTTATATAAGATTTAACAGATTCAATATCTAAGACAAGGAGATATAAAAATAATTTAGAGGTAAAATTCTTAAAATATGAAATATTAGAGCATGAGGTAGATTTACTAAGGAAGTAAGTAAAATATTCTAAATATAAGATACATAGATTTAGGAGAAGCTCAAATAACTTGGATAAGATTATCAAGGTACAAATATATTCATCAAGCAAGACAAGACTTGGTTTTGAAGAAGAACATAGAGGACAAGGAGAGGAATCAATATCAAGCTCCAAAGAAGAAAAAGCTTCAGAAGAAGAGACTAAAAAATAAAGTAATACTTCTAAGGATAAGTTGGAAAATAGAAAGTTCAACAAGGAAATAAATAATGCACAAATAAGGAACAGATAGAACATAAAATATCACAAGGAAGAAGAGACTAAGAGACCAATGGGTTCAAGGCAAGGGTTCTTCAATGGATGTTGTTTCTCATGTCATAGGTTTGGTCACAAGGCTTTGTAGTTTAGGACACATGAAAAATAGGGATATGGCATCAGCAATAGAATATTTAGAAATAGATATCTATTTCAAGGGTATTACTACTCTTGTAATCAATTTAGTCATAAGGCATTTAATTACAAGTTTCGTGATAGGAATGGACATGGCTTCACTAGGAGAAATTTCAATACAGATGCACCTTCAAGAAACCACAACATTAAGTGTTATAAGTATAATAATGTTGATAATATAGCCAAGTGGCGTAGAGCAAAATTTCTAGAGACAAGCAGAAACAAGGAAATTCAGAGGAATTAGAAGGATCAGTTGAGGAAGAAAGTGGAAAAAGGAAAAGAGCAAAGCATGCTAGAAGTAGAGATACTCCCACTCAAAAATTAACTACCTCAAGGAGAGGAGGTGGGGAGGGGGATAATCTAAGAGTCTTATATTTAGCCCCAAGCTCCAAATATGGCCCTTTGCCATTGATGTCAAAGGGGGAGAAATTTGAGTTAGGGGGAGAGCACTCAGTTAGGAGGAGTAGTTTCTCAGGGGGAGCAGAACTAAAAAAGTTAAAAGAAATGGTTAAAGAAAAAAGGATTGTCATCAATGACAAAGAGATATATTGTTGGAAATTTGAGCAAGTTTTGTTGTCATTGATGTCAAGAAATTAATATCTAAGATTCATTGTCATTAATGTCATTAGGTTGTTTTTCCAAAATGCAAGAGTTTAAAAGGAATAGGATATAACATTTATTTTAAATATTATATTCCTAAAGAGGCCTAAAATATTGAAGACCCAAGGAAGGAGAAGTAGGTTTAAAAAGAAATAATAATATTGTAATATTTCGGGTAAAATTATGAAGTGAAGAAAATGAGGTCCAAGGAATTAATTGAAAATAATCTATACTTGAAAAAACCCATTGAGGAACTCACAAAGGATTTAATTTAATTTATTTAAATTAAAATATTTTAACCTATGGTTAAAATTTTAATTTAAATAAATAATGGGTGCCAAAGGTTTAAGTTTAAATTTAAATTTAAATTCAAAATTCGAAATTTGAATTTGGGCCGATGAGTTAAGTGCAAAGGAAAACGTGTATAAAAAGTGGAAAATGATTTTTCATTTTACCCCTTCACCTATGCTATCGAATGCTATGCTATGCTAATGATATATGTGATTATTCGTGCACTTCGTGTTTCAAATAAAGGAGGTTTCATGCTTTGCAAGAGGAAAACAAGGAGCAGGTTGTGAAAATCATGGAAGTCAAAAGAGGTACCACTGGCATTGTTAGTGTAGGTGGCAGTTGAGGCAAAGCTAGGGCATTGTGAGGGCAAGATCATGGGTTCGATTCACACAATTGTGTTTTGCAAAGGGAAAGTTGTTTTTGTTTGTGCTAAGTGTGAGAAGAGACAAGGAAAAAAAGGGAGTTCGTGTGCTCTTTGATTTTGTGTGGGCGCATAGCCCAACTGGTGGCCTAGATTTGGGCTAGGGTGTTTGAAAGGTGAGGTTGTATGTTCAAATTTTGACAGAAATAAATTTTTGGCAGAATTAAAATCAAAGGTATGCATTTCATGATTTAATTTTCTAAAGGTTTTGATATTCAAAAATATTCATTGAAGGGTTTTGTGAGATTTAAAAGGCATTTTGTGAGCTTTTTAAGGAAGGTATAAGGTATAAATATTTTATTTTAATTTTTGGTGGTTAGAATTTATTTTATAAGGTTGGAGTTATAAGTGTTAATAAAAGAATTTAATTTTTATATGGTGGATTTGTTTATGAAAGGTTAGAGTTTATAAGGTGTTATTAAAGGAACTTTATTTTTGAATATTATTATGAAATGCTGGATTTTATAAGGTGTTAGTAAAGGAACTTGATTTATGAATATTATTTTTTTAGTTTGGGATTATAAGGTGTACTAGAGATTTGATATTTTGTATGGTGAAATAAATATTGGGGAGAATATTATTGTGGATATTTTGAGATAGGTAGTTGCTATCTAACCTTGAAATTAGTAAAGAGGATTTGATTGTTATTAAGATAGGTTTTGAAGACATATCTCCATAAAAAAAAAAAGGTATGGGCATATATTTCTTATGAGTGGAATATTGTTGGATTGAATGTTGTGAAATGCAAAGTTGGAGTAAAAAGGATTGTTTTATAAGCATTTTTGGAAATGTTTGAGTAGGTTTTCATGTGTATGATTTGTGGATGTTGAAAGAACATGAGTATCATTGTTATGTGAAATTGAAAACTATATTGAACTAGGGTTTTTGAAAGAACATGAGTATCATTGTTATGTGAGATTGAGAACTATCTTGAACTAGGGTTTGTGAAAGAACATGTGTATCATTGTTATGTGAAATTGATAACTATATTGAACTAGGGTTTATGAAAGATATGAATATCATTGTTATGTGACATTGGAATCATCTTAAGTCAAGGTTTGAGTTCCATAGTGTGAGTTGTTGAAAGTATAGTGAAACACTTGATTAAGTTTTGTAAGCAAGTTGTGTTTCATTGAATGGATGTTTGAGTGAGGTTGGTTGAGCATTATTGATTGAAAGAATTGGAGTGATAGTTCAATATTTGTAAAAAAAATTATACTTTATTTCTAAATTTATTTGAAAGAGATTTTGAAAGTGATAGAGTGAATTGTGAGTGTGAAACATATTGATTCTCTTACCATTCTCTATATTTTTTGTGGTTAAACAAGATTTTGAGTGAAACTTGTTTGTGTAATTGAAGAGGTTTTATGAAAGAGATTAAGTTGAGTTTTATATGCAAGTATTGCAATTGTTTGATTAACATTTTGTGAAAACTTGTGAGCATATTTTAGTAATTCATAGGGGGTACTTAAGGAAAGAGTTGAGTAAGCTTTTGTGAAAGCTTAAGGACAAATTTATGTGAGATTTTATGAAAGCTTACAAGCAAATTTGAGGCAAGTATTGTTGAAGACATGAAAGTATTTTGGACAAGTTCTAGGGAGGACTTTTTGAGTAGATTTCAGGTAAGTCTTTGTGAAGACTTATTGAGCATATTGGACAAGTTATAGGGAGAAATTTTTTAGCAGATTTGAGGTAAGTCTTGGTGAATATTTGTTGAGCATATTGAACAAGTTCTAGGGAGGACTTGTTGGACATATTTAAGATAATTCTTGGTGAAGACTTGAAAGAAGATTGAACAAGTTATTGAATGGAATTCTGGATATATTTGAGGTAAGTCTTTGAGAATACTTGAGAGTAGAATTGATTGATTAATTTGTTCAAACTTTTTGTTAATGCTTGGGGTAGATATAAGTAGAATTTATTTGTGATTTTATCAAGCTTTGTGTTAAATCTTGAGGACAGATATGAGAATAGAGTTTGGTGCATATTTTAGGGCAAATGTATGCTAGACCGAGGACAATGTTTAGTGCAGGTTTGAGATAGAGATTGAGTAGTGCTGAGAGTAATATTTAGAGTTGATAGAGCAGAGGAAAATAGTATCCAGTGGATAGAGATCCATTAGCCATGGCAGTGAGGATAGAGGTCTTTAGTGGAGAGATCCACAAGCTAGTGCAGTGGAGGTAGTAGTCTTCTAGAATATCACCAGCTATAGTATAGGATAAGGAGTTCTCCTATGGATAGATATCCATGAAACATCAAAGGGGAAAGAGTTATCCTATGGATAGAGATCCACAAACTTGATGAAGTGATTGGTGTCTCCTTTGTAAAAACGTCCATAAATATTGTAATAGGGAAGGATTTCCAAGAGATTTCTTGAGAAAATTTTAGTGAAATATTTTTCCCATGAATTAGCCCACATTGGGTGAACCACATTAAATTGGTGTCTTTATAGTGTGTGATGATTTATGCATTAATTTAATTACTGTAGTTGATATTTCCATTGATATATTGGATAATATTATTTGAGAAAGAAAAGTAAAAGTTGGTCTTACACTATTCACCCCCCTATCAGTATAAGCTTGTGTTCTTCATTTTAAGCATAGCCTAGGTCACATCTATAAATTTGATGTAGAAATTATGCATCTCTTATCTTTAATCCCCCTAAAATTCTTATCATTAGACCAATTAAAATTTTGATAAATATAACCATGACTATGGTATCTCTCAACCACTAAGATTTATCTTATCCTTGTTCACTTTAGAGAACAAAACATTCTATTATAGAATCCACTCAATATTTCTTTCACTTTATCTTATTCTATCATATCCATCCATCCATAGTCAACCTGTATTTTATTGACCATTTTATCTTTGAACTCATAATATTTTTGTGAGTAATTAATTACACCATAAAATTCATAGGGGTGTCTTGGTTGTCCACAATGGCTATAAATTATTCTAGGAGTTTGATCATATACAAAGGTTTTTATTTTCATAAAATTGATCTCACCACTTCTTGTTTGACCATGAAAATCAAAGAATTTATTCATTTCCCTTACATTTTGATTTAAGAATTTTCTTATCCCTTGTCCATTCCTTCCCAATATTGTGCCATTAGATATCATTATTTTTGTTAATTTAGAGATAATACCTTTGATGTTATTTTCAAAGCATCCAATATCTCCATCATCGATATATTCTTAATCAGCATGGGCTTAAACACCACTATCACCAACAATGTTCAATAAATAAAACTCTTCATCATCAATATGCTCTTCAAAAACATGGACTTTGTCATGGCCAATATAATCAACAATATTGAGCATGAGATCATGATGGTCATATTTATAGAAACACCACTCTCACCAACAATATTTAAATCATTAGTATCACAATTAATATTTGTCCTTTGAATAAGATTTTCTATGTCAAAACACATATTTTCCATCATAGGCTTGTACTCATCTTAAAAATAAATGCCACTATCACCAATGATATTCAAATTATTAGTACCACAAGAAAAACATATCTTCTTAATGAGATTTATTATTTCGTAATAAATATTTGTCATCATGGGATTCATCTTTAAATTTTCATTTATTTTATATTACCTTTTACACTTTATATCAAAGATGTCAAGAATTATTAATACCATGTGCATTATCCTCACAACATCAATAGGTAATGCAACACAATTTTCAAAGCAATTTTCACAAGAATGCTTCTTTATGAATTGATTGTAAACAACACATAAGCAATGAAAAGTCTCCACATTAATGTAATATCTTTATCTAGTTTCAAATACTTTTGGTATTCATCTTGCTTCTTGACTTATTTCCTTGATTTTCTTGTTTCTTTTGTTTAATTATATTTTTTAAATACTCTCTCTTTTAACACTCTATTTTCATACTTTATATATATATTTTTTAATATATTTTTTAAATAAAATGCAATTCTAAAAAAAATAGGTGGAGTTAAACTTTTGACTTCTATGTTTAGAGTCTTCAACTTTTCCATAACATTAGAATATCTAGTCAATTTTTTAAAGTTTTAAATGTTTATCCTTGCTTAAAAAATTATCTCTTGTGAAAATTTCTCAAAAATGATAAATGCTAATCCAATGGTAATTAATTAAGTGAAATTGTATATACCGATAGAGGACAACTTATTGTCCTTAAAATTAATTGTCCTTATTTCTATATGTTCCACTAGATCATGCTTTGTCCTTTAATAGTTTTAATTTTCATCAATAACGATGGCATCATGTAGTCTAGATTTTGGTTAGTAATGATTACAATAGAAAACTCTTCTTAGGCACTTGCACACAATAATTTAGAAAATTTCTAGAGATTATATTTACATTCAATGGTTCATATTTCCCAAAAAATATGGCTAAAAACATCTCGAACATATTAAGCATAAATTCCAGCTTTGGGAACCAAGATAGCTCTTGCACAATATCTTTATGATGATGAAAGCAAGTTTGAGTGACTAAGAAGTGTTCAACCATTAGTAATAGGGGGTCTATTACTAAAGTACCAAAGTGAAAGGAGAAAAATAGAGTAGCAACATGCAATGCTCTAGTAGTGGCCCAAAAAACTGAATCAAAGAAAGGAGCCAAGACTAATAATTTGAATGGATGTAGAAGCAAATTTATTTAGGGAAAGAAACTCAAATAAAAGAGATAATACTATCAAATAAAATGGCTCTAGAAGAAAATTTATTTAGGGCAAGAAGCTAATAAATCGTGGGATGGTCCATGTCATTTATGGCATCTAGGAAAGAGGTAACTATAGACACAAAAATAGCACCAATCCGATTATGTGACAACAAGCATTGATCGCATTGACACACACAGCCCCTAGGGCAGCCCCCAGAGGTTAAACAGTGGTCCTAACCACTTCCAAAAGAATTTTTAGAGGTCAGAGGTCAATTTGGCACCTTTTTGGAACTTTTCTCTCTACTCGTCCCACCCAGGGATGAATACAAACTGGCATTCATCCCACCCAGGGACGAATAGAAGCATTCGCCCCAGGGTGAGGTGAATAACAAGTTTGACTGGCAAAAAGTCAAACCTCGATAACTCCACAAGTTAACTAAGGCTTCAGGTCATGCAATTGCAAGGAATAGCTTTTATTTAAGGAGAGAGACTTCAGTTATGAGTGTTTTTATTTTAGAGACCTCATGCAAGGAGATTCTAAATTAGGGAATTAGCTTTTCTCTAAAAATAGGAAAACAACTCAAGTAGCGCCCTCGCATGCGCAATTCAAATAGAGAGACCCTAAGGTCTATAAATTGGTGAGTTTTCTCACCCAAAAATATACAGAGAAGGAGAATTTGAGCAATGAAGTGCTGCCAATTTACATACCTACTTGCGATTTGTGCTTTCACATCCTTAATATCTCATTTGAAAGGGAGGTTATTGGGTAGCTATTGGAAGCACGAATCCGGACCCAAAACCCAATTTTTGGCCACAAAAATTCCCAAAATTTGTCGACAACACCCCATAACCATTTTTTGACCCATCCCAAGTGGATTGGTGCCAAAAAAATGCCTCAAACTATGGACGTCCTGCCCCCAAGGCGCTCCCCAATCTGTCATAGTAAAATTCGCCCCACCCCGGGATGAATAGAAATATGTGATAGATTTATCTAGTTTTTCTTTTGCATTTGATTCTAGATATGTTAAATAGGTTACAGTTCAAATTTCATTTCATTCTGAGCAATTTTGACCAGGTTTATGTCATTTCCTGCCTTCACTAACTTGTAGATGGCACCAAAAAAATCTAGGTTCTAGAGGCTAAATTGGAGAAATATGACCATCTGGGTCTTCCCAAAACACCCCCAATTAGCTAACCCCAACTTTGCAGGTCATTTTGAGCTTCCTAAGTAGGACATTGAAGAGGGTGCTTTCTGACAAGTTATTATAGGTCTATTCATCCCACCCTAGAGCGAATACAAATCTATGATGATTTTCTAGATTTTTCTTTTTGTAGTGGTCTTTTGTTAACATATTTATGCTACTATGAAATTTTTAGGTCGATCCAAGGTCATTTCATTATCGTTTTAATATTTTCATGCATTTACTGACAGTAGGCCTTGGGAAATACATGCTTTATTCTATCCGCAGGTGCTACTAATCTTTTTCTGTTTCTTTGAATGCAGGTTTCTGATAGCAGAGGAGAAGGAAAGAGCAAATAATCACATACACAATCGTCGGCGATGTTTTGGTTCGCCCATCTTACATGTGGGCATGTGGAAGAAGGATTGTCATCCATGGATGTTATGACAAGAAACACATTTGATGCTCCTATCCCCTAAAAAGGAAGGAGACGTATTGTAACACACTTTGAAAAGCATATCAATAAAGATATTACCATATTTCATATTGCTTTTATCTTGTGTCAATTTGTCTATGTTCTTTCTTGTTCTTTCTTGTGGCATATTCCTTTTTGTTTCCGTATCCTCATGCTTTCAGTGGCGATCATGGTGGGACCTTTGTCCCTTGATTTTTAAGATTATATTTTTGATTAAATTTGCTTGTTCTTTTGCTTATAGTTACCAAGTTTCAACTGATGGACTATTTCAGAGAAAAAATTCAGAGACATCCGATTTAGGCAAAGAAGAGGTAGGGGTCTTAAATACCTTTTGTCAATTCTTTGCTTTATGTTATCTCGGTTATTTGCTTGCATAGGAGAGTTTGAATGCTTGTTTGATTCATTTATGCAACTTAAAAATAACCCCACACACCACGTGGTAATTAAAACAACAAGGAATTGGTCGTAAAACCCCAACCCTTGAGCAAGACCAAAGGTGGATCTCATTATCACTTTGGCTTGAGATACTGCATACATTACCCCGATCACGACTGTTGCTAGACGTAAATCCTGACGAAAGCTGACCAAGTGTAGTGGGGGTGATTCCCAATGCATGAGGATAAGTCTTCTATGGTAGGTGTCATAAACAAAGCGATTCCCCTTTAGTACCGCCTATGTTCAACGTACCATCTGCTCTCACGTACCAATAGTTTCCCTCACGTAAGGGCGGGTATATAGAGAGGTTGGTATATCGGTCTGGCAACGGTATATCGAAGGGGTGACCATTTTTTGGGAGTCATAAGAGCCCTCATTTTGCATTTAAATGTTCTTTCAAAAATATTTCAAAACAACATCAAAACACACTAAACCATATTTTAGGGCACACTTTTAAATCTTTAAATGAGATAACCATTGCATTGATTGTGTGTTTTCTTTCTGTTTAAGTGTAGCATAAAAAAATCCTAAAAGAGATAAAAATCTACTCATCTTTAGGAGCACATCACCATGGTGTTCACTCGTAGCCTAGCCCAATCATGGGCAAGCACTGTAGAAAGTGCACCAAGGGGGACAAGTCGCCTCCGATATAGTCCTGAGGACTTAGCCATCCCGCCTTGGTGGCAAGGCACCCAAGAGAGTCCACATCATGCCATCACAGAACAGGACTATAGAGGCACCTCTTTGAGAGGCACCTCTTGGAGAGGTAGCCCCACTCAGCATAGGCCCTTTCAAGAGGAGAACCTACACGTAGATCTCAACGTAGACAGGAGACCTCCCTTAGAAGCTCGTTATGGGTGGCCTAGTGATGAAGTGCTAGAGCAACAGAGGGTCCAGAAGGAGGGGCCATAGGATTTCGTCGTCCCTCTTCTACCCCGCATTACTATTAGAAACACTAGACCATTTCCAGAGTATCAGGCTTTCTAGACAGGGCAAGACAATTATGCCCATACCTTTTATGCATATGAAAGAGAGGACGAGGGAGAGTACCATGTTCCTCAAGAGCAGTACACAACACGGGAGCGATGTACCTCCATGCCTGCCCTGTATCAGGATTGCCCATTAAGGCTAGAGCCTCAGGTAAATGCTGCTAACCTCGATAGAGGAAAGCAACCCATAGAGATCTCGGATCACCATGACCGAGATAGACATGTAGGAGAGGCATCTAGGCTTCCTAAACAAGATACAATGAAACAAATTGACTTGGTGATTGCCAAACATGCCACCCGCCAAGCGCAAATCACATAGCTTAGGCAAGATAAAGAATAGTTAGAGCATCTTTTTTGGCTTAACAAAGAGCGTATTCAGCGTCAGACGGTCGAATTGCTTCATAACAATGTGCCTGTGAAGGTTCCAATCCCCCGCGTGCATAAAGTAGAAGTGTATGAGATGCCTGACCCCTTGGTACGAGAGAGGTCCACACGACCTTATAAAGTACTACCTTTGAGACCTCCTAGACCTAAGTGGGAGGCCACTCCCAGAGACAAATATGGGCACCCTTTGTGGTCACCCACCTATGCTTATAGAACTCGGCTAGCCACTCCTCAAGAAGCCTATGAGGAGTATGAACAAGAAGAAGAGTGGGCTGAAATGCTCTATCAAGGTAGAGGGGGTGCTAGCCAGCTACCTCTCAATAGGCCTCAAGTTCCCCGCAATCCACAACAAGAGCAAACTAAGGAGGAAGAAATTAAATCCTTTGATGCATATAAAGTGCTGCTAGAGCACTTAGAGTCTATGGAGATCAAGACTTTTGGGCCCCAAAAGCCCACTTTACGCCAACTCCGTAGTCATCCTATGCATCCGTCAGTGCCAACACCTCCATACCCTGAAAACTTTAAACTGCCCTAGTTGGCACTCTTTAGAGGGGAGGAGGATGCCCAAGAGCATGTGACTAGATTCCTGAGCCAGTGCTTTGGTATTCAGGACAACGATGCTTTGTTATTAAGAACATTTATAACCACATTCGCAGGCCCTACCTCGAATTGGTTCACCCAATTACCAAAACATAGCATCAGTAACTTGGATCAGCTAGTGGACGCATTCCTTGAACGCTTTGCCTTCAACACTAAGAAAAAAGCATCATTAAGTGACCTAGCTAGCCTCAAGCAGTATGAGGAAGAGACCATGGTGGCATACGGGAACCGATGGAGGACGTTGCTTTCAAAGTTGCCTTACCTCCCTCCCATGTCATATCTGACCCAAATGTTCTCAAGAACTTGTTTGAGATCAATCTCCATGCTATTGCAGCTTTAGCAATATGCCAATTTAGAGGAAGCTCTGGTGCAAGCCAAATTCATTGAGGATATTAAGATACAAGATGGCGAGATCACCAAACCTAAGAAGAAAGAATGGACAAAGAACACTAAACTAGGGACCATGCAATCGAAACCTGCTATGGTTAATCAGGTTGCCATCAACGTCCCTAAGCCTGCACAAGCAACACAGCCTCAAAAGGCTAACTATCAGGCGGTGCCTCCTAACAACTATGAGAGAGAAAACCAAAGGTAGGAGCAAAATCAACAGCATCGCCCTAGGCGACAATTTACTCCTTACACAAAGTCCAGGGATTCTCTGTTTGACCGCTTGTCAGCGGTGAACTTGATCAACCTTCCAAAGATTCAAACAATAGATCCCAATGCCCCGAAGCCTAAGGGGTACCGAGAGGATTTGTACTGTAGGTTCCACAGGCGTAAGGGACATGATCTTAATGCATGTTGGAAGTTCAAAGGTTTGGTACAAGATCTCATTGACAATAAGACATTGGTAGTGGACAACCCCATAGCACCAAACAACCAACATATGGGAGTATTCAGAGACCCCTTGCCTGCCCATGAGGTGCCAAAAAAACCTCTTCAAGTTAATGAGGTGCAACAAAATTGTCCTATGCAGGGATATGTGGGGATGATAAGCATAGTGACTAGGAACAAGAGATACCTAGGAGCTGCACCCGCGGTAGCCACAAGAGAGGTTCCATCGATGTCACAACCTCAACAGAACCCTACGCAACTTCCCCTGCCTAGACCAGTGGCCACGATTTGAACTAGACTTACCCAAATTCTAAGGACCACATTGGCTAGGATCTCCATATATGAGCTAATTCAACAATCAACGCCCCATCGGGAAGCTCTAATGGAGATTTTAAAATCTATCAAGCTGCAGCCCCACGAAGCAAACTCTTTCAATAATTTTGTGGGGCATGTCAAACAATGTACAGAAAAAGTCATCACCTTTAGAGAAGATGAATTGAAAATAGTGATTGGTGATGTGGTGGATCCACCCCTGCACGTTATTACATGGGTCAATGGGATTCCATATAAGAGAGTGTTGGTGGACACTGGCTCGTCCAGTAATATCATCACTACAGTAGCACTGAAACATTTGAAGTTGCCAACATCTCACATTGTGGCCTCCACTTACACACTACGAGCATTCAATGATGCAATCTGCTCGATAGTTGGCACAATTGTCCTACCCATCCAAGTGGGACAAAAGACTATTCATACATTGTGCCACATCTTGGAAGGTGAGATGGCTTATAATATCTTACTGGGCCGACCTTGGATCAGGGACATGAAGTGTGTCCCTTCAATAGCTCATCAGTGCCTGAAGTATACATTTGAAGGACAGGTGCATGTAGTCCTGGCGGACTTAGAGCCCTTCAAATACTGTAATACAGTGCAATTCATGCCACAATCGAACCTTCCCTCAACACATGTGGATTTTCAATTGAATCCATCTCAACAGGGTTCAATTCCATAGGCATCTCCAATGATTAATCCATCAAGCCCTCAGTCGGGTCCATCTTCTTTCACTAGTCCTTCAACAACGATGCCACCTATGATGGCCACATCCAAGGACAAGGGAAAGAAACCCATAGAAGAGGAGACACCCCTAGTCTCAACCATCTCGACAGAAGAGATGCCTAGCAGAATGGAAGTCGAGACGCCTAGTTCACCCCACATGGAGTGGACTCAGGAAGGACTCCCATTCGCTCCCCCTCAACCACCAACGGTCATCGTTGAAATGGCCAGCATGGTCCTGGGGGAGTATCTAGTGAGGAATATTGTAGCAATGCCCATGCTTGAGTCAATGCAAGATATGGGGAGACCTCGACTCCCCATTGGCTCTATGGTTCCTTTAGGCTACCCACCCAATCAGACAAACTTTGTTTATGGGGGCCTGGATAATGGCGTTGAGATTTGTATGCAAGAAGATGAAGATGAAGAACCCTTTGCTGAGGATGTCAACTATCTGTCCAACCCGAACTTTGCTTTAAGGTATCTTGGCCAATGCAATTGGCACGGATATGGGTTGGGCCGGTATGAGCAAGGAGTGCGTGTTCTTTGCCAACCAAGATACCAAATTCCATATGACAAGTCAAGAGTAGGGTTCAACCATCCCCTTCCCCTAGACATCTTGGTGGAGAACATGCAAGGCCTAGGGATAGGCAACAAGGATGGGTTGGCATTAGATCCATATGCCAATCCTCACACAACATATACATTGGGGGATTATCACCCATTGTTAACAACCAACCTTGTTGACCATAACAACCCTTTCCCTTCGATCGAATAAGGAGAAAATTCATGGACTCCCCTACAAGAGGGATATGGACAAGACCAAGAAGGGTCTTCGAAAGATGAGTCGAAATACGAGGTAGCACCTTGGGATCCTTTTGAGTCTGACATCAATCATTCACAAGTACATCCCATGGATGATTATTAGGAAAGCTTCATGACAATGTTCCCTTTAGGTGCTCCAATTGAGCATATGCCCTTTCAAGAGAATCAGGTCCCCCCATAGAGAGTGGAACAACCTCGATGGGACCACATTAATTTGCTCGAGAAAGATGAGACTCCTATGTCGCAAATAGCTGTTGGAGCCAACGAAGGCCTTTGGATCTCTGACAGTGACTACGAAGATGAAACTAAGATGGCTTATCTCAATCATATGCGATAGATGCAACAACGATACCCTTTGGACATAGATGACATGTTTGAACATTTACACATAGGTCCAAGACATAGGTGGCACCTCAACCCGATGTAGTTATAGCAATTACTGCACCCGCCACTCTAGGTACACAGAGAGCATCTTCTTCTTGGAGACCCTATCAAACCATCAGTGCCTAGGGTGGACCCTATCTTCATATATGTGCATAGGGCTGACCCATTTGTGCCAGTACCCACAGAGCCAGATCCGAAGCACAAAGATCATCTAGGATGTCCGAGTAACAACACCCACGATAATGGAGACCACAATCATTTCATCAACATGATCTCCATTGATTTAACCACCCCCATCCATGATCCAATCGACCCGACACGGTCATTGCATCTAGACCTAGATGCTATAGACTGGGATCATGCTGACACACCACCATCCCCATTATAGTACTAGCCTTGTGGTGGGATTTTCCATTTCACCCCAGGACAGACTTAGGATGTCTTCCATGCTAAAGAGGAACCTGATGTTCCAAACGATTATCTAAATTCATCAAACGATATCTATTTGATCCACACTCCACACCAGTTGGAGGATGGGTCCCACATGTCAACCGAGGAGATGATTGACGTAGACATCGGCTCAGATCCAATGAATTTGCAAATCATCAAGCTGGGGATAAGTTTATCCCCCAAAGAGCAAGCCGACTACATTGCCCTTCTCAAAGAGAAGAAGAAGGTCAAAAAGCTCCAAGGATTCCCAAAATCACTTGGTCAACCCCAAAAATGCCCCAAAGGTATCTATAAACCCTTTGGTCAAACCAAAAGCTCCAAGGATTCCCACAATCGCTTGGTCAACCCCAAAAATGCCCCAAAGGTATCCATAAACCCTTTGGTCAAACCAAAAGCTCTAAGGGTTACCATAACCACTTGGTCAAAATAAAATCTTCAAAAAATAAACAAAAACAATAAAATCATCAAAAATTACAAAAAAATTGCATTTCAATTCCATGCATACTCATCAAACATCAAAAATAAAAAAATATAAGTTGCATTAGGCATCGCATCCATACATTGCATATTTTCTCGGTCATACAATTCAAATTCACCATAGACTATTATTACTTGGCAATGCCATAATTTTCCATATCAAAGCCATTTTATAAACGCATACATCCAAAATAACACCATCGCCATTTTTTAGCATAGTCAGTTGTCTCCTAATGTATATAGGGTTTTCATCATTCAACTATCTTTAAATTTCTAGCCAAAAATTGTACAAAGTTAAATAGATTTTACACGGGAAATTTTTACTTGGATCACACCTTGTTATGTAGCATCCCAACACAAGTTAAAACACATAAAATAATTCCTAAGTTTTGTGAATGAGAGAGAAACCTACAAAGCAGTCTCGAGTACCATAGGTGAAAGATTAGCCTGTTCATCCCCCTATGTGAATGGTTCAAGAGTGCTGAGAATTGACAAAAATACAAGTTCTTCCCCATCAATTCCACCTAATAAATAGTGGTTTTCATCACTACCAACATCCCAATCACTATTGGTCCCTAAGGTTGTAAGGATTCGTACTACATGTCCTTGCCAAGGATGGGTAGTCATCCCCAAGACCTAAAAGGATCGATGCCATTCAACAACACAATTCCCACAAGCCATAATTACACTCACCCTTGGTCTCAAATTTGTAAGGATTTGCACTACATGTCCCTGCTAAGGATGGGTAGTCATCCCCAAGGCCCAAAATATCAATGCCCTTACTTCATAATCTCCATCATCCCCTTTGGTTCCCAAAGTCATAAGGATTCATACTACACGTCCCTGCTAAGGATGGGTAGTCATCCCTAAGGCCTAAAAGAATCAATGCCATTTAGAAGCTCAACCTTACAAAGCTCAAAATACAAAATCAAATAACAGTTTTTATCACCACTAGTCAAAATCCTTGCTCAAAAAAAAGAAAAACGAAGCAAAAAATAAACAGTGATTTTCATCACTATATATCCGAACAAGTATCCTGAACCATCGAGCCAACACAAAGCCTAAACTTGAATCCTTGGAAATTCTCAGCATTCAAAAACCATCTAGGTGATCCTCATTATAGGTTTTGTGGACAACCTACCTGGCAATGGTAGGTATCCTACCCACATGATGATATGTTTGTCACATTAACTTTGCGTGTGAGCAAACCAATGTTTGCATGTGGATGAGCTAGCTTATGGTACCTTAGATTGTCCCATGGATTAATCTTGTTAAATACAACAACGAAGTTAGTGGAGCTAATTAGGTGATCCTCAGTACAGGTTTGGTTGATAGCCTATCTGGCACTGGCGGTATCTTGATAAATACCACATAAATGAACTCAATTGCACACACAGGGATGTGAAATAACTTGGTTAAATTCAAGTTGGATTTATACCTTGTTCAAAAGTCTTGTGAGATAAATGTACAGTCTTGGCTAGTTAGTTAAAATATCTGAATCTCATAAAAGCTTAACTACATTTTAAAACAACTGGTACATTTCATTCCATACATCACCATTAGAAAATATGCAAAATACAAAAACAAAGTTTTCACATGCAAAGTTATTCCACACAGTCATCCCATTAGTACAGCAAGTCAGTCAAGTCTTGTATAGTCTATGGTGCATTGACAAGTCATCAACAAATCATTTCATTCATTCCATATGCATACATCATAAAAATTAGAAACATCACATTCATAAAAACATTTACATACATCAATGTAAATACATGTACATAAAAACAAACCATGAAAAGCGCATAAACACCAAAAAAGAGTCATCTGTATATATATCATCAAAAATACCCACAGGCTACAATGAACCAGTCCTATGACCCCGCAAAAAATGCCAAAAACTCAAAAATGCCCAAGCCTAGGGCTTCGGCCACCATGATCATAGAGGATCGATGTGAAGGGAATGACCCCCCATGGTGTGGGTCCTCTGGGACCTCTCAGGGTGATTGTTGCTTGCCCCTGCATCCTACCCACTAGCACCCCCCTCATCTAGCCACAAACTATGGGACAATTTTGACTACTCAGTATCGTTGTCTCTCATCCATCGTGAAGATCCACCTCCATGGGGCTCAGGTATCTACCCACCAAGGTGGATAATCTTTCCTTCCATATCCATACGATGTCGATGCCAATCTTCCTCTTGTCGATGCCAATCTGCCTCCCGTCGACCCCACTCGACCTCCCATCAATCCCATTATGCATCTTGTCGATGATAGTAAGCTACTACATCATCACGCTATGCTAGCTACGTCCACAGGAGATCCCTCTCCCAAGCTGCATTAGTATCCCCCTCCTACCGATGGGATGCAGCCCATGCATTCTCTCACTCTGCTAGCTGAGTCTGTAGGAGATCTCTCTCCTAAAAAGCCTCTCCCATCTCCCCATCTCGTCTCCACAACAACTCCTCAAATCATGCTATCTCAGTGCCCTATCTTGCCTCCACATCCTCTAAACCTGCCTGAGGCATAGGCAAATCTGGGACAGTAGCCTACTTTGGCTCCCACTACTCCGGGATGTCCTGCATCTCCGGCTGATCCGGTACCCCAAACTCCCCTCCAACATCCTCAACCTCCACCATGTCTGCATCATCATGCAGAACACCCCAACCCTCATCTGGTGCCTCTGTACCCTCATCCCCTACTGTTGCTGCCTCTGCACCCCCTAGAGGCCCCTCACCTTGCCATTGTCATAGAGTCCACCACTGCTCATACTTGGCAGTAACCTCGACGTCATCCACATTTAGGACATCAATAACCATATCTAAATCCTCTCCAAGTGGCGCAATGACTGGCCGGTCCAGAGTCCTCTCATCCCCTCGACGTCGATAGACCACGGGCTCACCAGGCATCCCTTGGTGCACCCCAAACTATCGGGTCACTCGGCCGTATGGGAAGAACTCCTGCTTAGTCCCATGATGCCCAATCAGCCATCGCCCCCTCCGTACCCACTAGAGCCACTCTCCAACCTTAGGCCAGGCTGGACAGTCCTGGTAGGGGCACCAAAACACCTCCCCTAGAGTAAGCCGAGCGAAGGCATCGACATAGTGCCCTACGGCACCTTCCCATCATTGACTATGACCCTGCTCCTCTGACCTTCACCATAGTACCTCGTATCCGATCTCTCGGTCTACCATATTTTCCTAAGTCATCTAGGGCAGCCCCACCGGCCTCTCCACTACTATGTGCTGCCAAGCCCAACACTACAAAAAGTAGTTGCAACTAATCCCCTTCCGCTTCTAGAAGTGGACCTCATACAACTCATCATAAAGCTATGATAGCAGAGTCTATCCCCATCTCATAATCATCGGTGTGTCTGTCAGACACTCCACCAACCTGAACACCACCTCTAGCAGGTTCTCGCGCTCGACGAGTCAGGAAGCAGCATGTTGGAAATGAGGCCCATGAGTAATGCGTGCCTCACTCCCAACACACCCTTCTCTAACCACCATCGAACTAGTATGCCACCCATCTGGCAGTCAATCTCCGCCCTCTCCATGGGGCTCTCCACACCCAACTCCTCCCCATGCCCGAAATAGCGTATTAGTACTACTGTCCTCCGATCTCGTGGCATCGTCCGGATCGACAGTCCGTCTATTGGAATCCGAAGAATACAATAGACATCCTCCAAGGTCACCATCATCTCCCTTATTGGGAGATAGAAGGTGTTGGTCTGGGGATCCCACAGATTGATCAGGGCCATCATATAGGCCCGATCCCCGACCACAGGCTCTAGTCGAGTCACCTACTTGAGCCCAATGGCGTCAAGCCAGTCCCAGTCAGCCAAAGTTAGCACTGCATGCACTTCAATAAAAATAGTGGGTACCCGGTACCGGCTCTTCACAACCTACAAAAGAAAACAATATAAAAACATTAAAACAATGAAAAAACTGTACAACACTAACACTGAATATGCAGCAATGCAACAAAATGTATAGCGCAAAAACAAAATAGTAATCACAAAATTCAAAATTAATTTGTCCGATCTTGGGTTTTTAACTCTAACTGATTAATTAACAACAAAAACAATTACAAAACAAAAAATCATTTGTAAGTTTTAGGGTTTTTCAATTTAACTAATAAATTAAAAAAACAACAGCATTCAAAAACGTAATTTGTCAGATCTAGGGTTTTTTAACTCTAACTAATTAATTAACAACAAAAACAATTACAAAAACAAAAAAAAACAATCATTGATCAATTTTAGGGTTTTTAACTCTAACGGCTCATTTAAAAAACAAACAAAAATCATCACAAAATAATTTTCAGACCTAGGATTTTTCACTTTAAACTGGAAAATTAAAAACACAAAAACAACAAATAACTAGGGTTGAGCTATGTTTTTACGTTCAGTTTTACCCTACGTTTCTCACCTACATTTTGAATTTGGTTCAATTCCGGTTCAACGAGATTTTAAGTTATAAACTAAGTTTTTTAGCTTATTTTTCAACTAACTTTTGATCTTTGTTTGACTAGGGTTATACTAAGTTGTAAACTAAGTGATAATTTTGATAGACTAGGGTTTCATTTTTAACCGTAAACAACAAAATAAACAAAAACAAAAGAAATAAGCAAATTGCGGTTTTTCAATTGCAACACAAAACAAAAAAGAGGAGGGGCACTCACTAGTAGTGCTTTGGCTCCACCACTCAATCTAGTGTGTGTAATCATGGTTGCAAGAAAAATTCCACAGTGCTTTGCTTCGCAGAATTGACCTCCTCCTCCTCAGAGCTCCAAATCGCCAAGAAAAACAAATGCAAATGAGCCCAAAACTCAGTTTTGGCCTTTAAAAAGCCTTTTTGAGCCTGTACTCATTCCCCCCTGGGATGAGCACTCTAGTTAGCACTCGTCCCTCCCTGGGATGAATACTAAATAGGAATTCATCCCACCCAGGGACGAATACAGAGCAAAAATTTCAAAAATAGCAAAAAAATGCACAAAATGCACCCAAAAAAAAAAGCAATAAAACTATCCAATGAGAGTGCTTTTGCACTTGACATTCCGGGCATGCAAAATAGATGTCGGGGTCACAAATCCTCACTATCCTACTCCCTAATAATGCTACCATAGTCGGACCGCTCCACGGGAGAACAAAATTTTTAGAATTTCATCCCCAAATGACGTCACCAAAACGGGTCAAAACCCATCCAAAAATAGCAATAACATTGCCGAATGAAGTCTATCATAGCCGGACCGCTCTGCAGGAGAATAGATTTTTGACAATTTAAATTTCAAAATGCATCACAAAAAGGGTTAAACCCCACAAAAAACAATTCAGAATGTTTAGAAACTACTTTCGCATTCAATGGTAAACAACTGAAGGCACCCTTACCTAAGTCATCTTGGGTCAAGCGACTCGTCGCTTTTCTCATGTCATTCATTCCCTCATTGATTCATCGCTTGAGGGGGTAGTCACACTTAGTCGCCAATAAACAACAACATACCCAATCAAGGAAATGACACGCATTCAAAGGATCATTGACAAAGAAAATCGTGCCCCTGCTTGGGGCAGCAAATAAGCAATAATCACAAGCTGATCAAACACTTGGCATTCATGAATCATGAACTCAAGGTTCCCACAGACAAAAGGTTGTGCCCTTTTCCTATTCATGACTGATCAATGTCCAAGTTCAAGTAACACCTCACTGAACAAGGTTAACACTTGAATTAAGTTCCTTAGCTCGTCAGAAGCAAGGATTCAAGAATGCGTGCCATTTCCATACTTGGGGCATCAAGATTTGGTTAGGTTACTGAGAAACCCTAATCATTAGTGCTTTGGTTATCTATTTTTTGCTCGGTGTTGTGCCTTACACATCGCTTCCCAAAAAGGGGCATCTATAGACACCAAAACAACACCAATATGATTATGTGACAACAAGTGCTGATCGCATTGACACAAACAACCCCTAGAGCAGTCCCTAGAGGTTAAAAAATGGTCCTAACCACTTCCAAAACTAGTTTTAGAGGTCAAAGGTCAATTTGGCACCTTTTTGGCACTTTGCTCTTTGCTCGTCCCACCTAGGGACGAATACAAATTGGAATTCATCCCAAGATTCAATTTCAGCAATGTGATGAAGAAAAAGGAAAGCTTATATAAGATCTAATAGATTCAATATCTAAGACAAGGAGATATACAGATAATTTAGAGGTAAAATTCTTAAAATATGAAATATTAGAGCATGAGGTAGATTTACTAAGGAAGTAAGTAAAAGAGTCTAAATATAAGATACATAGATTTAGGAGAAGCTCAAATAACTTGGATAAGATTATAAAGGTACAAATATATTCATCAAGCAAGACAAGACTTGGTTTTGAAGAAGAACATAGAGGACAAGGAGAGGAATCAATATCAAGCTCCAAAGAAGAAGAAGCTTCAGAAGAAGAGAGTGAAAAATAAAGTAACACTTCTAAGGATAATTTGGAAAATAGAAAGTTCAACAAGGAAAGAAATAATGCTCAAATAAGGAACAGATAGAACATAAAATATCACAAGGAAGAAGAGACTAAGAGACCAATGGAGTCAAGGCAAGGGTTCTTCAATGGATGTTGTTTCTCATGTCATAGGTATGGTCACAAGGCTTTGTAGTTTAGCACACATGAAAATCAGGGATATGGCATCAACAATAGAATATTTAGAAATGGGTATTTATTTCAAGGGTATTACTACTCTTGTAATCAATTTGGTCATAAGGCATTTAATTACAAGTTTCGTGATAGGAATGGAAATGGATTCACTAGGAGAAATTTCAAGACAGTTGCACCTTCAATAAACCACAACATTAAGTGTTATAAGTATAATAATTTTGGGAATATAGCCAAGTGGTGTAGAGAAAAATTTCTAGAGACAAGCAGGAACAAGGATATTCAAAGGAATCAGAAGGATCAGTTGAGGAAGAAAGTGGAAAAAGGAAAAGAGCAATGTATGATGGGAGTAGAGATACTCCCACCCAAAAATTAACTACCTCAAGGAGAGGAGGTGGGGAGGGGGCTAATCTAAGAGTCTTATATTTAGCCCCAAGCTCCAAATGTGGCCCTTTGCCATTGATGTCAAAGGGGGAGAAATTTGAGTTAGGGGGAGAGCACTCAGTTAGGAGTAGTTTCTCAGGGGGAGAAAAACTAAAAAAGGTAAAAGAAATTGTTAAATAAAAAGGGATTGTCATCAATGACAAAGAGATATATTGTTGGAAATTTGAGCAAGTTTTGTTGTCATTGATGTCAAGAAATTAATATCTAAGATTCATTGTCATTAATGTCATTAGGTTGTTTTTCCAAAATGCAAGAGTTTAAAAGGAATAGGATATAACATTTATTTTAAATATTATATTCCTAAAGAGGCCTAAAATATTGAAGACCCAAGGAAGGAGAAGTAGGTTTAAAAAGAAATAATAATATTGTAATATTTCGGGTAAAATGATGAAGTGAAGAAAATGAGGTCCAAGGAATTAATTGAAAATAATCTATACTTGAAAATACCCATTGAGCAACTCACAAAGGATTTAATTTAATTTATTTAAATTAAAATATTTTAACCTATGGTTAAAATTTTAATTTAAACAAATAATGGTTGTCAAAGGTTTAAGTTTAAAATTAAATTTAAATTCAAAATTCGAAATTCGAATTTGGGCTGATGAGTTAAGTGCAAAGGAAAATGTGTATAAAAAGTGGAAAATGATTTTTCATTTTACCCCTTCACCTATGCTATCAAATGCTATGCTATGCTAATGATATATGTGATTATTCGTGCACTTCATGTTTCAAATAAAGGAGGTTTCATGCTTCGTAAGAGGAAAACAAGGAGCAAGTTGTGAAAATCATGGAAGTCAAAAGAGGTACCATCGGCATTGTTAGTGTAGGTGGCATTTGAGACAAAGCTAGGGTATTGTGAGGGCAAGATCATGGGTTTAATTCATGCAATTGTGTTTTGCAAAGGGAAAGTTGTTTTTGTTTGTGTTAAGTGTGAGAAGAGACAAGGAACAAAAGGGAGTTCATGTGCTCTTTGATTTTGTGTGGGTGCATAGCCCAACTGGTGGCCTAGATTTGGGCTAGGGTGTTTGAAAGGTGAGGTTGTATGTTCAAATTTTGACAGAAATAAATTTTTGGGCAGAATTAAAATGAAAGGTATGCATTTCACGATTTAATTTTCTAAAGGTTTTGATATTCAAAAATATTCATTAAAGGGTTTTGTGAGATTTAAAAGGCATTTTGTGAGTTTGTTAAGGAAGGTATAAGGTATAAGAAAATTAAAATATTTTATTTTAATTTTTGGTGGTTAGAATTTATTTTATTAGGTTGGAGTTATAAGTGTTAATAAAAGAATTTAATTTTTATATGGTGGATGTTATTATGAAAGGTTAGAGTTTATAAGGTGTTATTAAAGGAACTTTATTTTTGAATATTATTATGAAATGTTGGATTTTATAAGGTGTTAGTAAAGGAACTTGATTTATGAATATTATTTTTATAGTTTGGGATTATAACGTGTACTAGAGATTTGATATTTTGTATGGTGAAATAAATATTGGGGAGGATATTATTGTGGATATTTTGAGATAGGTTGTTGCTATCTAACCTTGAAATTAGTAAAGAGGATTTGATTGTTATTAAGACAGGTTTTGAAGACATATCTCCATAAAAAAAAAAAGATATGGGCATATATTTCTTATGAGTGGAATATTGTTGGATTGAATGTTTTGAAATGCAAAGTTGGAGTAAAAAGGATTGTTTGATAAGCATTGTTGGAAATGTTTGAGTAGGTTTTCGTGTGTATGATTTGTGGATGTTGAAAGAACATGAGTATCATTGTTATGTGAAATTGAAAACTATATTGAACTAGGGTTTTTGAAAGAACATGAGTATCATTGTTATGTGAGATTGAGAACTATCTTGAACTAGGGTTTGTGAAAGAACATGTGTATCATTGTTATGTGAAATTGATAACTATATTGAACTAGGGTTTATGAAAGATATGAATATCATTGTTATGTGACATTGGAATCATCTTGAGTCAAGGTTTGAGTTCCATAGTGTGAGTTGTTGAAAGTATAGTGAAACACTTGATTAAGGTTTGTAAGCAAGTTGTGTTTCATTGAATGGATGTTTGAGTGAGGTTGGTTGAGCATTATTGATTGAAAGCATTGGAGTGATAGTTCAAGATTTGTAAAAAAATTATAGTTTATTTCTAAATTTATTTGAAAGAGATTTTGAAAGTGATAGAGTGATTTGTGAGTGTGAAACATATTGAGTCTCTTACCATTCTCTATATTTTATGTGGTTAAACAATATTTTGAGTGAAACTTATTTGTGTAATTGAAGAGGTTTTATGAAAGATATTAAGTTGAGTTTTATATGCAAGTATTGCAATTGTTTGATTAACCTTTTGTGAAAACTTGTGAGCATATTTGAGTAAGTCGTAGAGGGGACTTAAGGAAAGAGTTGAGTAAGCTTTTGTGAAAGCTTAAGGACAAATTTATGTGAGATTTTATGAAATCTTACAAGAAAATTTGAGGCAAGTATTGGTGAAGACATGAAAGTATTTTGGACAAGTTCTAGGGAGGAATTTTTGAGTAGATTTGAGGTAAGTATTTGTGAATACTTATTAAGCATATTGGACAAGTTATAGGGAGAAATTTTTTAGCATATTTGAGGTAAGTCTTGGTGAATATTTGTCGAGCATATTGAACAAGTTCTAGGGAGGACTTGTTGGACATATTTAAGATAATTCTTGGTGAAGACTTGAAAGAAGATTGAACAAGTTATTGAATGGACTTCTGGATATATTTGAGGTAAGTCTTTGAGAATACTTGAGAGCAGAATTGATTGATTAATTTGTTCAAAAATTTTGTTAATGCTTGGGGTAGATATAAGTAGAATTTATTTGTGATTTGATCAAGATTTGTGTTAAATATTGAGGACGGATATGAGAATAGAGTTTGGTGCATTTTTTAGGGCAGATTTGTGCTAGACCAAGGACAATGTTTAGTGCAGGTTTGAGATAGAGATTGAGTAGTGTTGAGAGTAATATTTAGAGTTGATAGAGCAGAGGAAAATAGTATCCAGTGGATAGAGATCCATTAGCCATGGCAGTGAGGATAGAGGTCTTCAGTGGAGAGATCCACAAGCCAGTGCAGTGGAGGTAGTAGTCTTCTAGAATATCACCAGCTATAGTATAGGATAAGGAGTTCTCCTATGGATAGATATCCATGAAACATCAAAGGGGAAAGAGTTCTCCTATGGATAGAGATCCACAAAATTGATCAAGGAATTGGTGTCTCCTTTGTAAAAAGGTCCATAAATATTGTAATAGGGAAGGATTTCCAAGAGATTTCTTGAGAAAATTTTAGTGAAATATTTTTCCCATGAATTAGCCCACATTGGGTGAACCACATTAAATTGGTGTCTCTATTGTGTGTGATGATTTATGCATTAATTTAATTAATGTAGTTGATATTTCCATTGATATATTGGATAATATTGTTTGAGAAAAAAAAGTAAAATTTGGTCTTATACTATTCACCCCCCTATCAGTATAAGCTTGTGTTCTTCATTTTAAGCATAGCCTAGGTCACATCTATAAATTTGATGTAGAAATTATGCATCTCTTATCTTTAATCCCCCTAAAATTCTTATCATTAGACCAATTAAAATTTTGATAAATATAACCATGATTATGGTATCTCTCAACCACTAAGATTTATCTTATCCTTGTTCACTTTAGAGAACAAAACATTCTGTTATAGAATCCACTCAATATTTATTTCACTTTATCTTATTCTATCATATCCATCCATCCATAGTCAACCTATATTTTATTGACCATTTTATCTTTGAACTCATAATATTTTTGTGAGTAATTAATTACACCATAAAATTCATAGGGGTGTCTTGGTTGTCCACAATGGCTATAAATTATTCTAGGAGTTTGATCCTCTACAAAGGTTTTTGTTTTCATAAAATTGATCTCACCACTTCTTGTTTGACCATGATAATCAAGGAATTTATTCATTTCCCTTAAATTTTTATTTAAGAATTTTCTTATCCCTTGTCCATTCCTTCCTAATCTTGTGCCATTAGATATCATTATTTTTGTTAATTTAGAGATAATACATTTGATGTTCTTTTCAAAGCATCCAATATCTCCATCATCGATATATTCTTAATCAGCATGGGCTTAAACACCACTATCACCAACAATGTTCAATAAATAAAACTCTTCATCATCAATATGCTCTTCAAAAACAAGGACTTTGTCATGGCCAATACAATCAACAAGATTGAGCATGAGATCATGATGCTCATATTTATAGAAACACCACTCTCACCAAAAATATTTAAATCATTAGTATCACAAGTAATATTTGTCCTTTGAAAAAGATTTTCTATGTCAAAACAAATATTTTCCATCATAGGCTTGTACTCATCTTAAAAATAAATGCCACTATCACCAATGATATTCAAATTATTAGTACCACAAGAAAAATATATCTTCTTAATGAGATTGATTATTTTGCAATAAATATTTTTCGTCATGGGATTCATATTTAAATTTTCATTTATTTTTTATTACCTTTTACACTTTACATCAAAGATGTCAAGAATTATTAATACCATGTACATTATCCTCACAACATCAATAGGTAATGCAACACAATTTTCAAAGCAATTTTCACAAGAATGCTTCTTTATGAATTGATTGTAAACAGCATATAAGCAATGAAAAGTCTCCACATTCATGTAATATCTTTATCTAGTTTCAAATACTTTTGGTATTCATCTTGCTTCTTGATTTATTTCCTCGATTTTCTTGTTTCTTTTGTTTAATTATATTTTTTAAATACTCTCTCTCTTTTAACACTCTATTTTCATACTTTATATATATATATTTTAAATAAAATGCAATTCTAAAAAAAATAGGTGGAGTTAAACTTTTGACTTCTAGGTTTAGAGTCTTCAACTTTTCCATAACATTAGAATATCCAGTCAATTTTTTAAAGTTTTAAATGTTTATCCTTGCTTAAAAAATTATCTCTTGTGAAAATTTCTCAAAAAAGATAAATGCTAATCCAATGGTAATTAATTAAGTGAAATTGTATATACCAATAGAGGACAACTTATTGTCCTTAAAATTAATTGTCCTTATTTCTATATGTTCCACTAGATCATGCTTTGTCCTTTAATAGTTTTAATTTTCATCAATAACGATGGCATCATGTAGTCTAGATTTTGGTTAGTAATGATTACAATAGAAAACCCTTCTTAGGCACTTGCACACAATAATTTAGAAAATTTCTAGAGATTATATTTACATTCAATGGTTTATATTTTCCAAAAAATATGGGTAAAAACATCTCGAACATATTAAGCATAAATTCTAGCTTTGAGAACCAAGATAGCTCTTGCACAATATCTTGATGATGATGAAAGCAAGTTTGAGTGACTAAGAAGTGTTCAACCATTAGTAATAGGGGGTCTATTACTAAAGTACCAAAGTGAAAGGAGAAAAATAGAGTAGCAACATGCAATACTCTAGTAGTGGCCCAAAAAACTGAATCAAAGAAAGGAGCCAAGACTAATAATTTGAATGGATGTAGAAGCAAATTTATTTAGGGAAAGAAACTGAAATAAAAGAGATAATACTATCAAATAAAATGGCTCTAGAAAAAAATTTATTTAGGGCAAGAAGCTAAGAAATCATGGGGTGGTCCATGTCATTTATGGCATCTAGGAAAGAGGTAACTATAGACACAAAAATAGCACCAATATGATTATGTGACAACAAGTGTTGATCGCATTGACACACACAGACCCTAGGGCAGCCCCTAGAGGTTAAACAGTGGTCCTAACCACTTTCAAAAGTAGTTTTAGAGGTCAAAGGTCAATTTGGAAACTTTTTAACACTTTTCTCTCTGCTCGTCCCACCCAGGGATGAATACAAACTGGAATTCGTCCCACCCAGGGACGAATAGAAGAATTCACCCCAAGGTGAGGCGAATAGCAAGTTTGATTGGCAAAAAGTCAAACCTTGGTAACTCTGCCAGTTAACTGAGGCTTTAGGTCATGCAATTGTGAGGAATAGCTTTTATTTAAGGAGAGAGACTTTAGTTATGAGTGTTTTTATTTTAGAGACCTCATGTAAGGAGATTCTAAATTAGGTAATTAGCTTTTCTCTGAAAATAGGAAAACAACTAAAGTAGCACCCTCGCATGTGCAATTCAAATAGAGAGACCCTAAGGTATATAAATTGGTGAGTTTTCTCACCCAAAAATATATAGAGAAGGAGCATTTGAGCAACGAAGTGCTGCAAATTTATATACCTACTTGCGATTTGTGCTTTCACATCCTTAATCTCTCATTCGAAAGGGAGGTTATTGGGTGGCTATTGGAAGGGCGAATCCGGACCCAAAACCCAATTTTTGGCCACAAAAATTCCCAAAATTTGTCGACAACACCCTATAACTAGTTTTGGACCCATCCAAAGTGGATTGGTGCCAAAAAAGTGATGACCAAGGTGCAACCAAAGTATTTTCATTGTTGTCAACACAGTCAAGTTGATCAGTTGATGCAATGGACAGGAGTTCATTGATGAGCAAGGTACAACCAAAGTATAATGGACAGGAGTTCATTGATGAGCAAGGTGTAGCAAAAGTCATTAATGATCAAGGTGCAGCAAAAGTATTTTCAATGTTATCAACACTGTTAGGGATATCGGTTGATGCAGTGGACAATAGATCGGTTGATGCAATGGATAGGAGTTCAGAGGTCCTATAGGGCATGTATAATATTTCCAAGAAGACAGAAGTGGCCTAGATTCAAAGGATCAAAGAAAAAGACAAGTAAGAAAACTGTCATGATATCGCGACATGTTTTTTGTCACGATTTCACGACAGATCGAAGGAGATAGAAAAAGCTGGAAAAGTTGTCACGATTTCGCGACATCAGAGGAGAGAGAAAAAGCTAGAAAAGCTGTCGCGATTTCATGACATATCAGAGGAGAGAGAAAAAGCTAGAAAATTTGTCATGATTTTGTGACATATCGAAGGAGAGAGAAAAAGCTAGAAAAGCTATCGCGATTTCATGACATATCGAAGGAGAGAGAAAAAGCAAGCAAAATTGTCATGATTTCATGACATGTTGAAAGCAAAGAAGGCAAGTAGAAAAACTATCATGATTTCATGACATATTGGCAGAGAAAATGCCAAGTGGAAAAACTATCATGATTTGGCGACATGTTGGTAGAGAAAATGCCAAGTGGAAAAACTGTCGTGATTTCATGACATGTTTGAAGAAGAAGCGCATGCAGGGAAAACTGTCATGATTTTATGATATGTTTGGAGAGAAGACATAGGCAAATAAAACTATCACGATTTCATGACATGTTTGGAGAAAATGTGCAAGTAAAGAAAATTGTCACGATTTTGTGACATGTTTAGGGAGAAGGAGCTCGCAAAGAAAAGTGTCATGATTTCATGATAATTTGCAAGAGAGATAGTACGGACGAAAATGTATCACGATTTCACAACAGGTTCGAAGCGAAAGAGCTTGCAAGGAAAAGTGTCACGATTTCACGACAGTCTGTAAGAAGGAGTGTATAGACAAAAAAGTGTCACGATTTCACGACAGGTTCAAGTGAAATATATCGCAAGGAAAAGTGTCATGATTTTGTGACAATTTTCAAGAGGAAGCGCTAAGGAGAAAAAGTGTCACGATTTTGCGACATGTCAGGTTTTCGCGATCCGATGACAAGAGGAACCGCTAAGGAGAAAAAGTGTCATGATTTCATGACATATTGTAGGAGAGAGAAGGCAAGATAAAGAGTGTCACGATTTCATGACATATTGCAAGAGGAAGAGCTCGAGAGAAAAAATGTTGCGATATCATGACATGTCACATTTTCATGACTCGAAGAGAAGAGAAGAGCTAAGGAGAAAAGATATCATGATTTCGCGACATGTTGCATTTTTGTGACAATAGCAGAGAGGAAGACTCCAAAGGATGAAGTGTCACAATTTTACGATAGGAGCAAAATGAAAGAGCACGAAAGCAGAAGCGTCATGATCTTTTGACAAATTAAAGGAGGAATAGCTCTAAGGCAGAATTATCGTGATTTTGTGACATGTTCCATTTTTGTGGGTGTAAGACAGAGAAAAACACAAGGCAGTGAAAGTGTCACAATTTCACGACATGTTCCATTTTTGCTGGTGCATGCAGAGAAGAGTGTATGGTAGCGAAAAGTGTCACAATTTTGCGACATGTTCCGTTTTTACTAGTGCATACAAAGAAGTGTGTATGGCAATGAAAAGTGTCATGATTTTGCGATAGGTCATGTTTTTGCTAGTGCTTACAGAGAAGAGTGTATGAAAGTGAAAGGTGTCACGATTTTGCGATAAGTCATGGTTTTGCGAGTGCAAGCAGAGAAGAGTGCAAGGAATCGAAAGTGTCATGATTTCATGACATATTCCATTTTCATGGGTAAGAGACAGAGAAGAGCTCAAGGTAGCGAAAGTGTCACGATTTTGTGACATGTTCTATTTTCATGGTCAACATACAAGAAAAAGTCAAAGGGGCAAAAATATCATGATATCATGACATGTCTTAGTTTCGTGGGTAAAATTTGAGAAGCATACACAGGGATAGTTGTAGAATAAGTTCATGCAACAAAATAAGAACAGTTACAGGTGGAGTTTCAGAGAGAAATCATGCAGCCAAAATATGTAAGAGTTAACTAAAGTCATTACTACAGTTACATAAACGCTACAGAGTGACAGGAATACTGAATCTACAGTGGTGGATAGAATCTGACATACACCAGAAGAAAATATTATTATAATATGAGTGCAGTAGCAGAGTGCGTTGTGCGGCGGTATGAGTGCCATCGTGGGTCCGTAGTGCTGCAAAAAGAGCGTAGAAAGCATGGGTTATAATAGAATATAATAGGTTGTTGTAAAACATGCATAAAGCTGAGAAAGAGCGATAGTTATAATGACAATAAATGGAAGTCATTACTGCAATCACAGGGGGCAGTTACAAAGTAAATTCATTGAGCGACTATTCTACTGTCAGAGCGGTGGAGCTGTAAGAGAATTGAAAAGAGTGTCGTCAAAAAAGAGTAAATATGTCTATGGGGTAGTTGTGTGCAGAAGTGAAAGTGTAGCTCAAAATTGAAAAATGCATAGCCATACAGAGGGAAGGTGCCGCTGATAAGATAAGCATATAAGTTAAGAATTAGGGTTGAGCTCTAAACTATGTAAATGAGCAGATAAGCCTATCATAGCTGAAATAAGTAGTTAAGGCTGTCAGAGCGCAGAGAAGGCTATCAGAGTGCAGAGAAGACTATCAGAGCACAGTAAGCAGAGTGGTAAGAGTGATCCGTTAGGTTGAGATTTGTGTGGGTAGATATATATCAAAAAAATCCAAAGAAAGGTGTGTGCTATAAAAGTGAAGATAGAGCACTACTGAGGGAGAGCAACTAAGAAAGAGCTACTGAGAAAGTGCAGCAACAAGTGCACAGAAGGAATATGTGTTTTCTGAATTGAAATAGAGATTGGATGAGCTATAGACTAGTGAGGGTCTTGTAAAAGTGAAGGCATCTTTATGTCAATCTAAGATTCAAAATAGAAATCCAAGTTGGTGCTTGGAATAAGGGGTTGGTGCTCCTTCCAGTTGGTGCTGGTAAATTAGGGGTTGGTGCTCCTTTCTGTTGGTGCAAATAAATTAGGGTTTGGTGCTCCTTTCTATTGGTGCAGATAAATTAGGGGTTGGTACTGGTAAATTAGGAGTTGGTGCTCCTTCTAGTGGATGCTGGTAAATTGATTGTAAAGTTGGTGCTTTGCAATGGCTAGATTTGGATGGGAGTCCAAGTAGTCTAGTTTGAGGAGTAGCCAAAACTGGTGAACCTCATTACATCTTGTGTTATGTGATGCTCTCTTGTGATACTTGTTGTTTTTGGTTTTAAGTTTCATTTTTTTGGCTTTAAGAGTTAAAGTTTTAAGTTTTTAAATAGCTGCACTGATTCACCGCCCCCCTCTCAGTGCCATTGTAAGACTAACAATTGGTATCAGATCCAAGTTCCTAGTTTTGGCTAAATCAATCAGGGTTGATCTTGGATTAGTACAGAATGGCTAAAAAGAATAGATCCTCCTTCAAAAAGACATCCCATCCAGTTTCAATTTTTGTAGAAGAGAAAAATGAACCAAAAAAGGTAGAAGTGAATCCTAAGGTTTGTGATGAAAATCTTGAGGCTGAAGTAGATCTTAAAGGAGAGTTGATCTCTGCACTTGAAGAGTTGAGTATAGAGAAGAAAAAGAACAAAAGAATGTCCAAGAAGTTGGAATAATATGGGAATGATATTGAAGATCTTTTCTTACGATTTCAAAATGCCAAGAAAATAGAAGAAGCCTTGAAGACACAACTGGATGATAATGTCAATGCATATAGCAAACGTGAAGAAGAATCTAACAAAGCTATTAGTAATCTGAAGCTATAAGTAGAAGAGTCCAAAAGGGTTGAATAAATCCTTAGGTCTCAAATCAATGAGAAAGAGACAGTTTGCTGCAAACAAGAAGAAGATATTGTTTTATTGAAGAAACATCTTTAAAAATCCAATACAAATCTCAAATTTGAGAATAGCACAGAGTTGCTAGAAAAAATGATAAGCCAAAAAAGAAGTTCCATGGATAAGCATGGTCTTGGATATGAAGCAGAACAACCTTCATCTTCCAAATGTGCAGAAAAGAAGAAGCTCACTATTGAAAAATCAAAGCAAGAAAAGTCTGAAGTTGAATCTTCAAAAGGAAGAAAATATCAAAGAAGATCTATAGCAAAGCAACCATAGCAAAATAGGTTCTCTCACTCTCACTCTTTGAATAATAATGCTTTTAATGGCTATTATTTTAGATTCAATCAGTATGGTCACATGGCAATTTTTTGTGGATAGAATAATAGATCAAAGAGTTATGCTGATAAAAATGCATCTATTTTTCTGAGTAAACACCCTGTGCAATGTTTTAATTGTAATGGCCATGGGCACATTGCAAAGTTTTGTCCAAGAATTTCTATATCTAATCTAAGGCAAGACCATAGATTTCATCAGACACAAAGAATGCAATATAGATAGAGAATAAATCATGTGCACAACAGAAAGGAAAATAATCATCCATCAAGAATACACAAGAGACAACCACCCAAGAGAAATGATCAAGTTCATGAAGAGGTTTAGAATAGGGTTGTAGGTGAAAACCTTCAGCCTAAGTTCAATAAATACTGGAGAAAGAAAGAAGAAAGGAATTCGTGTCTCCTTGGATAGAAGGAGATTACCCCTTTTCTGCATTAAGAAGCTCTAGGTGGCACATCCTCAGGGGGAGCAATATTAAAGTTTTATTTTAATGCTTCTATATATTTTTCTGGGTTTCTAAGGATGAAAGACCAGCATTCAGGTTTTTTTTGTATAGTTAAGTGTGTTGTCAGTTCATGTAGTTGTGTGTGGAAGTGCCATGAAGGGTAGTGATTGAATTGAGAATCATCACCATTTGTAGTATTGCTTATGTCATTATTGTTCTGTTGATGGTTCTTACTGCCACAGTCAAAAGTTATGGATTATAACAGTTCAGATAAGTTGGTTGAGTGGAAAGAATGTTTGCCCTAGCTGCATATATGTGTTTCAAGCAGCGTGTATTTGTTTTACACTTTGATGTAAATATTGTTAGATCTTTCATGACGCCTTGGTGAATATTATTTAATTCACAAACAGTTTCATTTTAACTGTTGATAAAATATCAATCCGAGGTTAAGAAGTTTGAGGTTGAGTAAGGGGCTCTATGGTTGGCTGTAAAAGTGTTTGACAAAATGTCTTCTCCTAATTTGCATAGTTGAAAGTAAGGTGTGACCTACAGTAACTGTAGAAAACATAGATCAGGTTGTCTTTGCAGTTTAGTATTTGATGCTTGCACAGAGTTGGCAGTAAATTGTAGTGTTGGTACAGTGTTGGACAAAAGTTTGTACAAGTGTGAGTCACTTGTCAATTTTGTTGACAAATGTGAAATCAGCATGTTGAATGGGAGGATTGAAGAAGAGGTTTATAATGTGTAGCCAGATGATTTCCAGCCTGGTGATGAATTGTTGAGTTGCTTTCATAGAGGTTGTTTTGATCAATTTAATGCTTTACTTGATACATGATTTGGGCTTACTCCATTGAGATTGATTTGAGCAAGTTATTCTTTGCATTGGTGATTTATGTTGGTGGTTGTTTTGTTCAAATACCTTTGGAAGGAAAAGGATGTCTACTAGTTTCTTTTTCATGTAGTGATTGGTTGAATGCTTCAAGGTTAATCTTGAGTTGAATGATGTTGGTTAAACCTTGTCTATAAGCATTGTTGTTAAAGCCCTAATTAGTTGAGAAAAGATATTGGTTGTGGAAAGAACATGAGAATCATTATTATATGAGTTATTGCATGGTTAGCAATTGTTGGGTTGTGTTTCATGTTCTTGAGAAAAGCATACTACATCTATATTATTATTTTGAGATTGAGATTGACTTGAGATTGAGATTGGGAGTTAAGTATAGAACATATTGATTCTCTAAAAATTCTCTTTATGCTTCTATGAGGTTGATGAATCACATTGGGTCTCTAACAATTCTCTTTATGGGTTCATGCTAAGCAAGTTTTTCTTGATGAACTTGTGAGCTAATTTGGATTGGTTCTAGTGAGGACTTGTGAGCTGATTTGGACAAGTTCTATGTGAGCTTGTTAAGCAGGTTCTTAGTGAGCCTATGATAGAGTACAGAGGGTTGATGCTCAGAATACAGTGTTTGATGCTTACATAGAGTTGGTTGATACATGCTTCGACTAAGGTCTGTGATAAAGGGATGTTCATCGAGGTGATTGGTTGAGTTGAGTTGAGATTGAGATTTGAGTATAGAACATATTGAGTCTATAACAATTATGTTTATGCATCTATGATATTTAATTGATATATTGATTGAGCATTAAGTATAGAACATATTGAGTCTCTAAAAATTCTCTTTATGATTCTATAAGATTGGATAGATTCTGTGGGCCTATTGATAGGGTATAGAGGACAGAGTCTCAATGGATAGAGATCCAGCAGCCAACACAGTTGAAGATAGATCTGAGATGAGGTGCATGGACTCAGGGGGAGTCTACAGCAGCCCTTTGGTATTATTTTCAAAGGGGATAAGAGTTATAGGTAATTACATGCAATTACGTGTGTTGTCAACAATTCCAAAGGGGGAGATTGATGAGCAAGGTGCAACCAAAGTATTGTCATTGTTGTCAACACAGTCAGGTTGATCAGGTGATGCAATGGATAGGAGTTCATTGATGAGCAAGGTGCAGCCAAAGTATAATGGACAGGAGTTCATTGATGAGCAAGGTGCAGCAAAATTCATTAATGATAAAGGTGCAGCAAAAGTATTTTCATTGTTGTCAACACTGTTAGGGAGATCGATTAATGCAGTGGACAATAGATTAGTTGATGTAGTGGATAGGAGTTCAGAGGTCCTACAGGGCATGTATAATATTTCCAAGAAGACAAAAGTGGCACAGATTCAAAGTATCAAATAAAAAGACAAATAAGAAAACTATCATGATATCGTGACATGTTTTCTATCACGATTTTGTGACATATCGGAGGAGAGAGAAAAAGCTAGAAAAGCTGTCATGATTTCGTGACATATCGAAGGAGAGAGAAAAAGTTGGAAAAGCTATCACAATTTCACGACATATCGAAGGAGAGAGAAAAATCTGGAAAAGCTGTCGTGATTTCACGACATATCGGAGGAGAGAGAAAAAGCTAGAAAAGCTATCACAATTTTGTGACATATCAGAGGAGAGAGAAAAAACTAGCAAAACTATCATGATTTAGCGACATGTTGAAAGCAAAGAAGGCAAGTAGAAAAACTATCATGATTTTGTGACATGTTGGCAGAGAAAATGCCAAGTGGAAAAATTGTCACGATTTCGTGACATGTTGGCAGAGAAAATGTCAAGTGGAAAAACTGTCACAATTTCATGACATGTTGGCAGAGAAAATGCCAAGTGGAAAAAATGTCATGATTTCATGACATGTTTGAAGAAGAAGCGCATGTAGGGAAAACTATCATGATTTCATGACATGTTTGGAGAGAAGGAACAGGCAAAGAAAACTGTCGTGATTTCATGACATGTTTGGAGAAAAGGCGCATGTAAAGAAAACTATCGTGATTTCGTGACATGTTCATGGAGAAGGAGCTCGCAAAGAAAAGTGTCATGATTTCATGACAATTTGCAAGAGAGACAATACGGATGAAAATGTGTCACAATTTTGCGATAGGTTCGAAGCAAAAGAGCTTGCAAGGAAAAGTGTCATGATTTCACGATAGTCTGCAAGGAGTGTACGGACAAAAGTGTCATGATTTCACGACAGGTTCAAGTGAAAGAGCTCACAAGGAAAAGTGTCACAATTTTGTGACAATTTGCAAGAGGAAGCACTAAGGAGAAAAAGTGTCACAATTTCATGACATGTCAGGTTTTCGCAATCCGATGACAAGAGGAACCGCTAAGGAGAAAAAATGTCATGATTTCATGACATATTATAGGAGAGAGAAGGCAAGATAAAGAGTGTCATGATTTCATGACATATTGCCAGAGGAAGAGCTTGAGAGAAAAAATGTCACGATATCGTGACATGTCATGTTTTTGCGACCTGAAGAGAAGAGAAGAGCTAAGGAGAAAAGATGTCACAATTTTGCGACATGTCGCATTTTCGCGACAACAGCAAAGAGGAAGACTCTGAAGGATGAAGTGTCATGATTTTGCGATAGAAGCAAAACAAAAGAGCATGGAAGCAAAAGCATCACAATTTCATGACAAATTCAAGGAGGAATAGCTCTAAGGTGGAAGCATCGTTATTTCATGACATGTTCCATTTTCCCAGGTGTAAGACAGAGAAAAGCACAAGGCAGCGTAAGTGTCATGATTTTGTGACATGTTCCGTTTTTGCTGGTGCATGTAGAGAAGAGTGTGCGATAGTGAAAAGTGTCAGAATTTTGTGATATGTTCTATTTTCACTGGTGCATGCAAAGAAGTGTGTATAGCAGTGAAAAGTGTCACAATTTTGTGACAGGTCATGTTTTTGCTAGTGCTTACATAGAAGAGTGTACGGAAGTGAAGGTGTCATTATTTCATGACAAATCATGGTTTTGTGAGTGCAAGCAGAGAAGAGTGCAAGGAAGCGAAAGTGTCATGATTTCGTGACATGTTCTATTTTCACGGGCAAGATACAGAGAAGAGCTCAAGGCAGCAAAAGTGTCAAGATTTGGTGACATGTTCCATTTTCGTGGTCAACAGCAAGAAAAAGTCAAAGAGGTAGAAATGTTAGGATATCGTGACATGTCTTAGTTTCGTCGGTAAAAGCCGAGAAGCATACACAGGGACAGTTGTAGAATAATTTCATGCAGCAAAATAAGAATAGTTATAGGTAGAGTTACAAAGAGAAATCATGCAGCCAAAATATGTAAGAGTAAACTGAAGTCATTACTGCAGTTACAAAAATGCTACAGAGTGACAGGCAGACTGAATCTATAGTGGCAGACAAAATCTGACATACACCAGAAGAAAATATTATTATAATATGAGTGCGGTAGCAGAGTGCGTTGTGCGGCGGTATAAGTGCCATCGTGGGTCCGCAGTGCTACAAAAATAGCGTAGAAAGCATGGGCTATAATAGAATATAATAGGTTGCTGAAAAACATGCATAAAGCTAAGAAAGAGCAATAGTTATTATGACAGTAAATGGAAGTCATTACTGTAGTCACAGGGGGCAGTTACGAAGTAAATTCATTGAGCGACTGTTCTACTATCAGAGCGGCGGAGCTATAAGAGAATTGAAAAGAGTGCCACCAAAAAAGAATAAATATGCCAATAGGGCAGTTGCGTGCAAAAGTGAAAGTGTAGCTTAGAATTGAAAAATGTGCAGCCATAAAGAGGGAAGGTACCGCTGATAAGATAAGCATATAAGTTAAAAATTAGGGTTGAGCTCTGAACTGTGTAAATGAGAAAATAAGGCTGTCAAAGCCGAAATAAGCAGTTAAGGTTGTCAGAGCACAGAGAAGGCTATCAGAGTGCAGAGAAGACTGTCAGAGCATAGTAAGCAGAGTGGTAAGAGTGATCCATTAGGTTGAGCTCTGTGTGGGTAGATATATATCAAAAAAATCCAAAGAAATGTGTGTGCTAGAAAAGTGAAGATAGAGCACTACTGAGGGAGAGCAGCTAAGAAAGATCTACTGAGAAAGTGCAGCAGCAAGTGCATAGAAGGAATATGTGTTTCCTGAATTGAAAGAGAGATTGGATGAGCTATAGACCAGTGAGGGTATTGTAAAAGTGAAGGCATATTTATGTCAATCTAAGAATCAAAATAGAAATCCAAGTTGGTGCTTGGAATAAGGGGTTGGTACTCCTTCCAGTTGGTGCTAGTAAATTAGGGGTTGGTGCAGATAAATTAGGGGTTGGTGCTCCTTTTTGTTGGTGCAGATAAATTAGGGGTTGGTGCTCCTTCCAGTTGGTGCTGGTAAATTAGGAGTTGGTGCTCCTTCTAGTGGATGATGGTAAATTGATTATAAAGTTGGTGCTTTGCAATGGCTAGATTTGGATGGAAGTCCAAGCAGTCTAGTTTGAGGAGTAGCCAAAACTGGTGAACCTCGTTACATCTTGTGTTATGTGATGATCTCTTGTGATACTTGTTGTTTTTGCTTTTTAGCTTTCATTGTTTTGGATTTAAGAGTTAAAATTTTAAGTTTTTAAATAGCTATACTGATTCACCCCCCTCATCTCAGTGCCATTGTAAGACTAACAAATAGTGCCTCAAACGGTGGGCGTCCTGCCCCCTGGGCGCTCCCCAATCTGTCACAGTAAAATTTTCCCCACCCTAGGACAAATTTTAATATGTGATATATTTCTTTGGTTTTTATTTTGTATTTGATTATAGATATGTTAAATAGGTTGCAGTTCAAATTTTATTTCATTTTGAGCAATTTTGACCAGGTTTCTGTCATTTCTCACCTTCACTAACTTGTAGATGGCACAAAAAAAATATGGGTTCTAGAGGCCAAATTGGAGAAATATGACCATCTGGGTCTTCCCAAAACATCCCCAATTAGCTAACCCCAACTTTTTAGGTCATTTGGATCTTCCTAAGCAGGACATTAAAGAGGGTGATTTATGACAGGTTATTGTAGGTCTATTTGTCCCACCCTGGAGCGAATACAAATCTGTGAGGAATTTCTAGACTATTTTTTTTTGTAGTGGTCTTCTATTAACATATTTATGCTACTATGAAATTTTTAGGTTGATCCAAGGTCATTTCATTATCGTTTTAATATTTTCATGCATTTACTGACAGTAAGCCTTGGGAAATACATGCTGTATTCTGTCCATAGGTGCTACTAATCTTTTTCTATTTCTTTGAATGCAGGTTTCCAACATTAGAGGAGCAAGAAAGAGCAAAGAATCACATACGCAAGTGGTGACGACATTTTGGTCCGCCCATCTTACATGTGGGCACGCGGAAGAAGGATTTTCATCCATGGATGTTGTGACAAGAAACACATTTGACGCTCCTATCCCCTAAAAATGAAGGAGATGTATTGTAACACACTTTGAAAAGCGTATCAATAAATAGATTACCATATTTCATATTGCTTTTATCCTGTGTCAATTTGTCTATGTTCTTTCTTGTTCTTTCTTGTGGCATATTCCTTTTTGTTTCCGTATCCTCGTGCTTTCAGGTGGGACCTATGTCCCTTGATTTTTAAGATTAAATTTCTGATTAAAGTTTCTTGTTATTTTGCTTACAGGTACCAAGTTTAAAATATTGGACTATTTCAGAGCAGAAATTTAGAGACATTCGATTTAGGCAGAGAAGAGGTAGGGGTCTTAAATACCTTTTGTCAATTCTTTGCTTTATGTTTTCTGGTTATTTGCTTGCATAGGAGAGTTTGAATGCTTGTTTGATTTATTTATGTAACTTAAAAGGAACCCCACACACCACGTGGTAACTAAAACAACAAAGAGTTGGTCGTAAAACCCCAAACCTTGAGCAAGACCAAAGGTGGATCTCAGTATCACTTTGGCTTAAGATACTGCATACATTACCCCGATCGCGACTGTTGCTAGATGTAAATCCTGACGAAATCTGACCAAGTGTAGCGGGGGTGATTCCCAGCACATGAGGATAAGTCTTCTATGGTAGGTGTCATAAATAGAGTGATTGTATCGCCTATGTTCCACATACCATCTGCTCTCACGTACCAATAGTTTCCCTCACGTAAGGGCGGGTATCTAGAGAGGTTGGTATATCAGTATGGCAATGGCATATCAAAGGGGTGACCATTTTTTGGGAGTCTTAAGAGCCCTCATTTTGCATTTAAACATTGTTTCAAACAATCTTTCAAAACAACATCACAACACACTAAACCAGATTTTAGGGCACACTTTTAAATCTTTAAACGAGATAACCATTGCATTGATTGTGTGTTTTCTTTTGGTTTAAGTGTAGCATAAAAAATCCTAAAAGAGATAAAAATATATTCATATTTAGGAGCACATCACCATGGTGTTCACTCATAGCCGAGCCCAATCACGGGCAAGCACTGCAAAAAGTGCACCAAGGGGGACAAGTCACCTCCGATATAGTCTTGAGGACTTAGCCATCCCGCCTTGGCGGCAAGGCACCCAAGAGAGTCCACATCATGCCATCACATAATAGGACTATAGAGGCACCTCTTTGAGAGGCACCTCTTGGAGAGGTACCCCCACTCAGCATAGGCCCTTTCAAGAGGATAACCTACACGTAGATCTCAACACAGATAGTAGACCTCCCTTAGAAGCTCATTATGGGTGGCCTAGTGATGAAGTGCTAGAGCAACAAAGGGTCCAAAAGTATGGGCCACAGGATTTCGTCATCTCTCTTCTACCTTGCATTACTATTAGAAACACTAGCCCATATCTAGAGTATCAGGCTTTCCAGACAGGGCAAGACAATTTTGCCTATACCTTTTATGCATATGAAAGAGAGGACAAGGGAGAGTACCACATTCCTCAAGAGCAGTACACATCATGAGAGTGATGTACCTCCGTGCCTGCCTTATATCAGGATCACCCATTAAGGCTAGAGCCTTAGGTAAATTCTGCTAACCTCGACAAAGGAAAGCAACCCATAGAGATCTCGGATCACCATGACTAAGATAGACATGTAGGAAAGGCATCTGGGCTTCCTAAACAAGAGACGATGAAACAAATGTACTTTGTGATTGCCAAACATGTCGTCTGCTAAGCGCATAACTTAGGCAAGATCAAGAATAGTTAGAGCATCTTTGTCTGCTTAACAAAGAGCGTATTCAGCGTCAGACAGTCGAATTGCTTCATAACAACGTGCCTACAAAGGTTCCAATCCCTCGCGTGCATAAAGTAGAAGTGTATGAGAGGCAGGACCCCTTGGTATGAGAGAGGTCCATGCGACCTTATCAAGTACTACCTTCGAGACCTACTAGACCTGAGCGGGATGCCACTTCCTAAAACAACGATGGACACCCTCCATGGGCACCCACCCATGTGTATAGAACTTAGCCAGCCACTCCTTAGGAAGCCTATGAGGAGTATGAACAAGAAGAAGAGTGGGCTGAAACTCTCTATCAAGGTAGAGGGGGTGCTAGTCATCTATCTCTCAATAGGCCTCAAGTTCCCCGTAATCCACAATAGGAGCAAACTAAGGAGGAAGAAATTAAATCCTCTGATGCATATAAAATGCTGCTAGAGTGCTTAGAGTCTATGGAGATCAAGACTTCTGGGCCCCAAAAGCCCACTTTATGCCAACTCCATAGTCATCCTGTTCATCCATCAGTACCAGCACCTCCATACCCTAAACACTTTAAACTGCCGCAGTTGGCACTCTTTAGAGGGGAGGAGGATGCCCAAGAGCATGTGACTAGGTTCCTGAGCCAATGCTTTGGCATTCAGGACAACGATGCTTTGTTATTAAGAACATTTATAACCACATTCATAGGCCCTACTTGGATTGGTTCACCCAATTACCGAAACATAGCATCGGTAACTTGGATCAGCTAGTGGACGCGTTCCTCGAACGCTTTGCCTTCAACACTAAGAAAAAGGCATCATTAAGTGACCTAGCTAGCCTCAAGCAGTATGAGGAAGAGACCATGCTGGCATACAAGAACCAGTGGAGGACGTTGCTTTCAAAGTTGTCTTATCTCCCTCCCATGTCAGATCTGACTCAAATGTTCTCCAAAAGTTGTTTGAGATCAATCTTTGTGCTATTGTAGCTGCAACAATATGCCAGTTTAGAGGAAGCTCTGGTGCAAGCCAAAGTCATTAAGGAGATTAAGATACAGGATGGTGAGATCACAAAACCTAAGAAGAAATAATGGACAAAGAACACTAAACCAGGGACCATGCAACCAAAACCTACTACGGTTAATAAGGTTGCCATCAATGTCCCTAAGCCTGCACAAGCAACACAGTCTCAAAAGGCTAACTATCAGGTGGTGCCTCCTAACAACTATGAGAGAGAAAACCAAAGGTAGGAGCAAAATCAGTAGCATCGCCCTAGGTGATAATTTACTCCTTACACAGAGTCCAGGGATTCTCTGCTTGACCGCTTGTCAGCGGTGAACTTGATCAAAATTCTAGAGATTCAAACAATAGATCCCAATGCCCCGAAGCCTAAGGGGTACTGAGAGGATTTGTACTGTAGGTTCCATAAGCGTAAGGGACATGATCTTAACGCATGTTGGAAGTTCAAAGTTTTGGTATAAGATCTCATTGACAATAAGACATTGGCGGTGGACAACCCCATAGCGCCAAACAACCAACATATGAGAGTATTCAGATACCCCTTGCCTACCCATGAGGCACTGGAAAAACCTCTTCGATTTAATGATGTGCAACCAAATTTTCCTATGTAGGGATATGTGGGGATGATAATCATAGTGACTAGGAACAAGAAATACCCAAGAGCTGCACCCACGGTAGCCACAAGAGAGGTTCCATCGACGTCACAACCTCAACAGAACCCTACGCAACTTCCCCCACCTAGACTAGTGGCCACAATTTGAACTAGACTTACCCAAATTCTAAGGACCATGTCGGCTAGGCTCTCCATATATGAGCTAATTCAATAATCAGTGCCCCATCAGGAAGCTCTAATGGAGATTTTAAAAGCTATCGAGTTGCAGACCCACGAAGCAAACTCTTTCAACAATTTTGTGGGGCATGTCAAACAATGTACAAAACTAGTCATCACCTTTAGAGAAGATGAATTGAAAACAGTGACTGGTGATGTGGCAGATCCACCTCTGCATGTTATTGCATGGGTCAACGGGATTCCGTATAAGAGAGTGTTGGTAGAAACTGGCTCATCCAGTAATATCATCACTACGACAGCACTAAAACATTTGATGTTGCCAACATCTCACATTGTGGCCTCCACTTACACACTGCAGGCATTCAACGATGCAATCTACTCGATAGTTGGCACAATTGTCCTACCTATCCAAGTGGGGCAAAATAAAATTCATACATTGTGCCACATCTTGGAAGGTGAGATGGCTTATAATATCTTACTGGGCCGGCATTGGATCAGGGACATGAAGTGTGTCCCTTCAATAGCTCATCAGTGCCTGAAGTATACATTTGAAGGATAGGTGCATGTAGTCCTGGCAAACTTGGAGCCCTTCAAATACTGCAATACAGTGCAATTCATGTCGCAATCGAACCTTCCCTCAACACATGTGGATTTTTAGTTGAATCCATCTCAACAAGGTCTTATTATGCAAGCATCTCCAATGATTAATCTGTTGAGCCCTCAGCCGGGTCCATCTTCTTCTTCTACTCCTTCAACAATGATGCCACCTACGGTGGCCACATCTAAGGACAAGGTAAAGAAACCCATAGAAGAGGAGCCACCTCTAGTATCAACCATCTCAATAGAAGAGATGCCTTGCAGAATGGATGTCAAGATGCCTAGTTCACCCCACATGGAGTGGACTCAGGAAGGACTCCCATTCGCTCCCCCTCAACCACCAACGGCCACCATTGAAATGGCCAGCATGGGCCTGGGGGAGTATCTAGTGAGGAACATTGTAGAAACACCTATGCTTGAGTCCATGCAAGATATGGAGTGACCTCGACTCCCCATTGGCTCAGTGGTTCCTTTAGGTTACTCACGCAATCAAACAAACTTTGTTTATGGGGGCCTGGATAATGACGTTGATATTTGTATGCAAGAAGACAAAGATGAAGAACCCTTTGATAAGGATGTCAACTATCTGTCCAACCCAAAATTTGCTTTGAGATATCTTGGCCAATGCAATTGGCACGGATATGGGTTGGGCCTGTATGAGCAAGGAGTGCGTGTTCTTTGCCAACCAAGATACCAAATGCCATATGAAAAGTTAGGAGTAGGGTTCAACCACCCCCTGCCCCTAGACATCTTGGTGGATAACATGCAACGCCTAGGGATAGACAACAAGGATGGGTTGGCATTAGATCCATATGCCAATCCTCACACAACATATACATTGGGGGATTATCACCCATTGTTAACAACCAACCTTGTTGACCATAACAACCCTTTCCCTTTGGCCAAACAAGGAGAAAATTCACGGACTCCCCTACAAGAGGGATATAGACAAGACCAATAAGGGTCTTCGAAAGATGAGTCAAAATATGAGGTAGCACCTTGGGATCCTTTTGAGTCTGACATCAATCATTCACAAGTACATCCCATGGATGATAATTAGGAAAGCTTCATGACAATGTTCCCTTTAGGTGCTCCAATTGAGCATATACCCTTTCAAGAGAATCAGGTCCCCCCATAGAGAGTGGAAAAACCTCGATGTGACCACATTAATTTTCTCGAACAAGATGAACCTCATATGTTGCAAGCAGCTATTGGAGCCGACGAAGGCCTTTGAATATCTGACAGTGACTACAAAGATGAAAATGAGATGGCTTATCTCAATCATATGTGATAGATGCAACAACGATACCCTTTGGACATAGACAACATGTTTGAACATTTAGACATAGGTCCAAGACATAGGTGGCACCTCAACTCGATGTAGTTATAGCAATTACTGCACCCGCCACTCTAGGCACACAGAGAGCATCTTCTGCCTAGAGACCCTATCAAACCATCAGTGCCGAGGGTAGACCTTGTCTTCATCTCCATGCATGGGGCTGACCCATTTGTGCCAGTGCCCATAGAGACAGATCCAAAGCACAAAGGTTATCTAGGATGTCCAAGCAGTCATACCCATGGTAATGGAGACCATAATCATTTCATTAACATGATCTCCATTGATTTAACCACCCCCATTCATGATACATCCGACCTGACACGGCCATTGTATTTAGACCTAGATGCTATTGACTGGGATCTCACTGACACACCATCATCACCTTTAGAGTATTTTCCCTATGATGGGATGTTCCATTTCACCCCAGGACAGACTCAGGATGTCTTCCATGCTGAAGAGGAACCTGATGTTCCAAACGATGATCTAATTCAGCAAATGATATCCACTTGATCCCAAATCCACACCAGTTGGAGGACGGGTCCCACATGTCGGTCGAGGAGATGACTGAAGTAGACATCGGCTTAGATCCAGTGAATTTGCAAATAATCACTTTGGGGGTAAGTATATCCCCCAAAGAGCAAGCTGACTACATTTCCCTTCTCAAAGAGGAGGTTTTTGCATGGTCATACAAAGACATGCTGGGACTAGACCCGTAGCTAGTCGCACATAATTTGACGTTTGATCTGATAGTCAAGCCAGTGAAGCAAAAACTACATAAGATGCACCCAACATTGGCATTAATGGTCAAATATGAGCTACAAAAGTTGTTGGATGCACAGTTTGTCATCTGCGTGGATTACTCGCCATGGTTGTCTAACATGGTTCCCACAAAAAATCTCGATGGGAGGATTTGCATATGCATCAATTTTTGAGATCTAAACAAAGCGAGTCCTAAGGATGATTTCCCCTTGCTGAGAATTGATGCATTGGTAGATGCTACAGTGGGCCATGAAATGCTTTCCCTCATGGATAGTTTCTTAGGATACAATCAAATTCGTATCAATCCTAAGGACCAACTAAAAAGAACTTTCACAATGCCTTGGGGGACATTTTGTTATAAGGTCATGCATTTTGGCTTTAAAAATGCTGGAGCCACCTACCAACATGCCATGACGTACATCTTTCATGATTACATGCACAAAACTTTGGAAGATTACATGGATGATTTGTTGGCCAAATCTATTTTGCGCCCAGATCATCTCAATGACTTAAGCAAGATCCTCAATCGCCTCATGGAACATAAAGTCAGACTAAACCCCAAGAAGTGCATCTTTGGTGTCACATCTAGAAAGCTCTTGGGTTACATAGTCTCCAATGAAGAATTGAGGTAGACCCACACAAAGTCAAGGCAATCTTTGAAATGCTTCCTCCAACTACCATCAAGCAGCTCAGAAGTCTGCAAAGAAAGGTCACGTCGATTAAGCGCTTCATAGCATAGCTATCTGAAAAATGCCGATCCATGAATAAATTATTGCACAAGGGGTTAGTATTTCACTAGGATGACGAGTGCCATTCAGCCTTTGACGACATTAAATAATACTTGGATTCGCCACCATTATTGGCACCACCTCGACCAGGAGTGTCGTTCTACTTATACATCTTAGCTACTGAGGTGGCACTAGATGCCATGCTATCCCAGAAGAATGAACTACATAAAGAACAGGCTACATACTATCTTAGCTGCACCCTAGTCAGTTATGAACTTAACTATGCATATGTTGAGAAGATTTGCTTGGTAGTGGTGTTTGCTACCAAAAAGCTATGCCACTACATGCTCAGCAATACGACGTATATTGTGTCTAAGGAAAATCCATTGTGATACATGATGAATCATACTTATCATAGTAGCCACACGACAAAATGGATCATGTTGTTGACGGAGTTTGACATAGTATTCATTGGACAAAAATCCATAAAAGGTCAAGTCATCACCGATCAACTGGCAGAGGCCCCTCTTGAATTATCGGATGATGGGGTTTTTCATGTTTCAAAATTGCTAGATTCTGATGACCCTGAGTCACAGGATTACATGACCCTATTCTTCGATGGTTCTAAGTGTGAGCAAGGAGGTGGTGCGGTAATTGTATTCTTCACTCCAAAAGGGGCTCCAATGCCTATGTCATTTAAATTAAACTTCTTGTGCATCAACAACAATGCCAAATACAAAGCCTTGCTCATAGGTCTTCAGACAAAAAACACCATGAATATTAAAAATTTAAACATCTTTGGTGATTCGTTGTTAATTATCAATCAAGTAAAGGGGATATTCCAATGTAGATGTCCAGTTCTGTAGGCCTACAAAGCCCTTGTGGACAAATTCCTGGCACAAATTGAATGGTATGACATCGAGGCACTCCCTCGATCATCGAATCATTTTGCAGATACTATGGCCTCCTTGGGGTCACTAATCCCACAAGACCCTTATGGTGAAATGACAACCATTTAGGTTAAAACATTATCGCAATCTATGGAGGGTGCAAGCTCTGATCTAAAGCCAGGAATCCACCTGATCCAGATTGAACCATCTTGGGATAGGTTCTATTGAATCCATGATTGTATGACTCATGCCAAATGGTGGTCCTTGTTCTCCCCAACCCCTCTTAATAGCAATACAACGTTGTTTTTACAAGTTCTTTTCCACTCAGCTTTTGCTAGGGATGAACTTCAAGAGGGATTGGCCGTTCATACCATCGAGGTTTCCGATTAGCAGGATTGGTATGCACCCATTAGGGATTACCTCAAGTTAGGTAACCTCCCACTTGGATTGACACAAGCCATGAAAAGATCTTTTAAATAGAAAGTGGCAAAACATGTCTTATTAGGAGATATTTTGTATCGTCGGAGCTATGAAGGAATCCTCCTCCGTTGCTTGGACCATATCTAACTATATAAACAATGGTTTATTAAGGGAATCAACCACAAATTCACATAGGTGTACTGACACCTACGATTTTAACTTAAGATTTACTTCATGTTGCTAGATTCACTTATCCATGTTTATTTCATTATTAGTTCCATATTTCCTTATAATTAACTTGCACATTCATCCTTTCAAAGTCATAAATGTAAAATTTTAAATACAACATAGAGAATAAATTGTAGCATTACATTTCAATTTAACTCTATTATACACATCAATAATTGGCACATTGTACAATGAAATCCTTTCAGTATTTACAAATCCACAATGAAATCATTACAACATTTTCTCAACACCTATTAGCTAAATAAAATATTCTACTCATAATCAATCCTTATTGTTATAGAGTAATTACAATATACTTGAGGTAAAATTACAGCAACAACAACACTTCAACTCACTTTCAGGTTCATGAGGAGCATTTGGTTCATTTGTCTCAAGTTCCTAGTACTATAATATTGGCTACTCAGCATCAAGAAAATCCACCACATTATATATGCCTACTTATCATAATGCACTTGCACTATTGTATCAAAGATATGCAGGAAAATCATGTAGATAACAATATCATTTTAGAAAACAATCATTCATTTCATTCAAGAGTAGGGAAACCCCATAAATTTCCCTAAGAATGAATCTTTCCTATTCCATTCATTCCATGTTCTTTATCCACAAAGAAACATGTCATTATCTATGCAAAATGTAAACATCAACTTGGCTACAAGGAACCTCCATAAGTTCCTGAGAAATTGTAACCGTGTTACCAATTTCCCCCATCCAAAAATCATTACAACATAACCATATTATCAAAATAAATCAAGCAAGATTATTTCATAGTATCTAATAATCCACAAGAAACTTCTCCTAAGGTAATTAAACATAATATGATGTTTTACCAAAGTCACAATGTAGTAGACAATTCCTTATTAGAAGAATTATCTATATACATTCATATTTAATCTCTAATTTTTTTCAAGATACTTTTTAAGCTTGATAATCAATTTACAACTACCAACTATTTAAGTCTCAATATCCCCATTATCCTAGCCCTTTATACAAATTTAAACCCCCTTGTTTACTTCACTTAGACATAACAAGTTTGGTAAACTTGGGGCCATCAATGGGCCATAATAATATTTCCTTCCTAATACCTTTTAAATTCATATTACTATATCTGTACCATAGTTCTTTAGGTAACTATTTTTATCTTTAGATTTTAGAAAATTTTCTTTTGAACACACACATAAGTATTATTTTTATCTCTTCTTACTATTTCTAAACTTTAGCTGAGTTCCTAAAGACCTAGGGTAATGTATAATTTAACATTTCCCCTAACACTTTTCCAACCCATAGTTTAGTCTCAAGAATCAACAATACTTAAATACATAAACTTGTTCCCAAAATACATAATATTTAAAAACCCTCATTATAACCATTAAACCACATAGTCCACTGTTATTATTATTTTTCCTTAACTATAACCTCTGATATAATAAAAAGACATGATGCATAATTATTGTTATTATTTTTTTAACCAGCAAGACTGTTATTATTATTTTATTTAACTATAACCTCCATAATAATAAAAAGACTGTTATTTTTTTAACCAACAAGGTGAATCCTAATAAAAATCAATGTGAATCATGGAGAATCCTAAGAAAATCAAAACAAACATCTTCACACCAAAATTTGGGGTATTTGAAGCTCTAAAATGTAAGGTCATATTTGGGTCCACTTTTGACCTATTAAATCATCTTATAACTTCCTAAAAATACCACCATTAGATCAGGATTGAAAAGATATTTCCAACAAGTACAAATATGCCTATGTTTGGATATATATTGTGGTGAATTGACCCTAAGAAAAAATTGGTCCTAAAAATTTTAGGTGAATGGGCCAACGTTGAGGGTCCTCATATTCACCAATTTTCAATTTTGGAAATCCTAATATTCACCCAATTTGTGAATATTTGCCACTGTGCATAACCCTCGCTTATGATATTGTTTCTTTTCACCACTAATACTTCTGGATTTTGGACAGTTAGATTCATAGTGATCATATTTACCATAATTGAAACACTTAATTATTTTGGTACTTTTGTGCTTTCTTGAGTCCTTATTCCTTCTACCATAGTTTGATTCTTCATTATTGGATGACTCATTACTTGAATATGACTTCTTATCATTTGTCTTCTTTTCTAATTTGAAAGCTACCTCTATCTTAGGGATAGTATCCTTTCCTATTCTCATCTCAAAATCTGTAAAAGTTCCATGTAACTCATCCCTAGTCAAAGTTTCAATATCTCTTGTTTCTTCTATGGTTGAAATATTTTCACTATACCTCTTAGGGAGTGACCTTAAAACCTTTTGATAAACATATGATTCTTCAAATTTAAACCCAAGTCATTGCATGGAGTTAAAAATTTCATCCACATGAAGTAAGTATGTAGCAATGTATTCCTCATCCTTCGTCTTCAAGTCTTCAAATGTTTTCTTGTGATTTTGCAATTTTGCCATCTTGATATTTTTGTCTCCTTCATATGTTTTCTTAAAATTTTCCCAAATCTCTTTTTCTTATATGCAATGAATAACTTTTACAAACTTTGTTTCATGTAAACCACTTAATATTACATTCATTGCCTTTGAATTATTTATATGCATAAGCTTACCATATTTATCTATAGGAGGAGTAGCTGGCAGTGTGTACCCATCCTCAACTACTTACCATGTCTCATTTCCTTATGCCATTAGGTAAATATTTATTCTTACACTCTAGAATTCATAATTGTTTCCATAAAACAATGGTGCCTTATTTGTTGAAGATCCACTCTGAGATGTCATCTATGTCCATGTATACATTTCCTTCAAGTTGTTTAACTCTTTTGAAGGAACCCGTTGTGATACCAATTGAAGAACATAAGCTTATACTGAGAGGGGGGTGAATAGTATAATATCAACTTTTACTTTTCTTTCCCAAACAATATTATCCAATATAATAAATGGAAATATAAACATAAGTAATCAAAGCAATGCATAAATCATCACACACAATGGAGACACCAATTTAACATGGTTCATCCAATGTAGGCTACTCCACAGAGAAAATATTTGTACTAAATTTTCTCAACAAATATCTTGGGAATCACTTTCCTATTACAATATTTATGGACCTCTATTGAAAGGAGACAACAATCCCCTATGCTATGATTTGTGGATCTCTCTCCATAGGAGAAATATTTTACCTATTCTCTGGTTCATGGAACTTGATCCAGAAGAACTTATTCTCCTCAACTGGTTTGTGGATCTCTCTCCACAAAAGAAATCTATCTCTCCAATTGGTTCATGGATCATGCTCCATAGGATAACTCTTTTCCCTTGCTCTGGTTCATGGATCTCTATCTATAGGAGAACTCTTTCTCCTCTACTCTAGTTGGTGATATTCTATAATACTTCTACCCACACTACACTAGCTTGTGGATCTCTCTCCACAAAATAACTCTGTCCTCACTCAAAATACCTCTATCCTTACTACACTAGCTGATGGATCTCTATCCATTAGATACTTTTGTCCTCTACTCTATCACCTCTAAAGCTTATTATCAACTTTTGTCAATATTTGTCTCTAATATATACTAAACATTGTCCTTGATCTAGTATAAATATACTCCAACTCTACCTCAGGTCTAGCACAAATATGCTCATAAATTTGTATTAAAATTTATCTTCAAATATATCCTCAAGCCTTAACACAAATCTTGATCAAATCACCAATCAAATCTACTCAGATGTGTCCCAAGCCTTAACACAAAGCTTGAAAAAATCACTCAATAATATCTGCTTAGATTTTATCCAAGCCTTAACACAAAGCTTGAAAAAATAATTCAATGAAATCTACTTAGATCTACCCCAAGCCTTAACACAAATCCTGAAAATATTAATCAATCAACTCTACTCTCAAGTCTTCACAAAGAATTACCTCAAATCTACCCTCAAGTCCTCTCAATAACTTGCTCAAACTGATCTCAAGTCTTCACCAAGACTTACCTCAAATCTACCTATAAGCTTTCAAAAAATCTTGCTCAACTCTGTCCTTAATATTGCATAAAATCTTACTCAAATCTATTCAAACACATGCTCAATACAACTCACAAGATATGCTCAATCAATCTCAAATCTTATACATAATGCTATCAATTGTCTTTTCTAATATTCAAAGTAATTTCTTTAACTTGAAGTAGTTTAGACATATTCTATTCATAATTATTTTAACCTTTGGAACATATAGAGAATGATGTACTCTATCAAAGACTCAATATGTTATACTTAATAATTAAGTTTGTTGCTTTCACAAATTTGATTTCTAATGTTTGCACATTCACTTTGAATATCACTCAAAACCAATGCTCAATAATTTCACTCAATCATTCAACCAGTGAAGCACAAATTGCTTACAAACCCTAACCAAATGTTTCACACTACTTCCAACAAAAGCACAATGTGGATCTCAAACCCTAACTCAAATATTTCTCAATATCTATATCAATTCAAATCATTCATCAATGAGATGCACTCAAACTTGCTCACACATTTTCAACAATACTTATCAATCATTTTGACTCCACCTTATATTTCATTCATTTCAAACACTCTAGAAAAATATAGTGTGCCCATACCTTTTTGCTTTGATGGAGTTATGTCTTCAAAAACCTGTTTTACTCACAATAAAATCCTCTTACCAATTGTAGGTTAGATATCAATAGCCTATCTCAAAATATTGACACTAATATTCTCCTCAACAATTATTTCATCATTCAAGATATACAATAAAATATCAAATCTTAAATACACCTTATTATCTCCAATACTCTAAAAAACATTCATCACATAAAACAAAGTTCCTTTGTTAACACATTATAATATCCAATCCTCTCAAAATAATATTCAACACATAAAATTAAATACTTTTGTTAACACCTTATTATCTCCAATCCTCTCAATATATTATTCAACACATAAAACAAAATACCTTTGTTAACACCTTATAATATCCAATATTTTAATTTATTTTCAAACACCCAAAATAAAATTATATTCAACAACCCTTATGACTCCATATGCGTTTAACACATGCTATTTAATTATCATGTGCCCTAAAAACTCTTTTCACATTCTAAACCTTTGGAAAAATAAATCAAATTTCATACCTTATTTGTTAGCCCACATCACAAAAATGTTTGCATACTTCTTCGATGACCAGCACCCAATGACAAGTGACCAAACTCAAACCTATGACCTATACTATTGCAGTGCCTTAGCCCAAGGCTAAGCTCCACTTGGGCTACATGCCCACATGTGCCCAACGACCAAAATCAAACCTAAAACCTATACTGTTGCAGTACCTTAGCCCAAGGCTAAGCTCCACTTGGGCTACACGCCCACACGTGAACCAAAGTCCACACTCCCTTACTTATGCTACTACATGAATTTCGGCAAAAATAGAAACTCCTCTCTTCCTTGCAAAAAATGAATTGCATGGGATTTGAAACCACAACCTTCCCTTTGCAATGCCTTAGACACACCTTCAATCACCGTCTACGCTACCAAGTTCCTTGGGATATCTTTTGTGTGTCCCATAAATATTAAACATGAATACGTCCTTTTTAATTGAAAATATTACAAGCTTCTTCTCCATTTTACAAAAAATGTAGCGCTCAAGATATAACACACATAGGAATTCAAATTACTTGGAGACGTAGAAAATGAATTATTTCTTATTAATACACTTTGCATTATAACACATCCGCCCTTTCAAATTTCAAATTCAAATTTAAACTTTAACCTTGGCACCTTTAATTATTTAAATTAAAATTTTAACCTTAGGTTAAAATATTTTAATTTAAATAAATTAAATTAAAAACTTTGCCAACCTTGCTCAATGGACTTTGTTGGGGATATATTTTTTAATGATTCCTTGGACCCTTTTATTGTTCATCTCTTCCTTTTGCCCAAATATTATAATATTAAATATTATAATATTATTATTTCTTTTTAACCTTGCTTCCCTTTTCTTGGGTCTTCTACCTTTTAGGCCTCTTTAGGAATATAATATTTAAAATAAATATTATACCCTTTCCTTCTTTTAACAACTTCCTTACTTTTTGGAGAATCAACATTTTGACATCAATAACGACAAACTGGACATCAAACCTATTGACATCGATGATAACAAAACTTGCTCAATTTTCCAACAAGAACAACACAAGCACATAACAGAAGATCAATATCCTACAATTACATAGAAGAATGATCCATACTACAAGCAAAGGTATCACTATTACCTCACCTAAATGTGCATGAATAATACTATTATTTTTACATCAAAGAGAACCAAAAGTGAGGAAAAAATATGGTAATTGTAAAGGTCTAAAACTTGGTGAAGAAAATCCACCAAAGGCAACATCTTCCATGTCATTCAGAGCTCCAATACCACCTCAAGGATCGACTATGAGAGAAAATAGTTTGCTTGCACTTCAAGGAACGTAGTAAGAAAAGTAAGAGGTATAAATAAGGAGTTACATTCTTCTTGGAGGTATTATAGTGATAGGCATCATATAGAAACCTTGAGTACCACTTGGCAGAATATCTCAATAATCCTTAATGTCCAAGAAACCTTACAAGGAATTTTACAAGAACCTATTCAAATCTGAGGCATTACAAGAGCTAGAAGATGCATTACTAAAGGTTGGTAGGGGAATTATGTAAAATATGAAAATATTACACAGGTTGAAGAACCCATGAGTAATGTAAGTGACACATGTCAAATTTTATCTCCATTCAAACCATGCAAACCTGAAGCGAACGAAGCAGAAGGAGGAATATAATTTTTGTATTCAAAACTTTTGGAGGAAAATGTAGTCAAACTAATTTTTTTAGAACAATGTGTAAGAGAGGAAAGAAGCATCATTTAAAGCTCTGTGAAAGAGAGTTCAAATATGTAGTGAACTTTTCTCTAGCATTGAAGAAACACTTAGCCAATAATCTCTCAAAGAATCCATACTTGTCTGAATTAGACTCATCATCTCAAGTACCATAATCTACGTCTTAATATTGTTACACCCAAAAAAAATTAGTGTTATATAAGTGTGAAGATAAATGGCTAAGGTATGTTTAATTATCTCATTTAATTTTGCTTTCTAACATTGGAGAAATAAGGTTTTAAATAAAGGATAAATCTTAAGATTATGAAGTAAAATTATATAGGAGATAACTTACCTAGATCAAAATAATATTTGCAAAACAACCTTGGAGATATAAGTAATTCTTCTTAGGTTTAACTATTTAATATTTTGCAAATATTGTTATCTTTTCTAATTTTCCGAATTTGGGAGTCATAAGGTCTACTACATCAAATTGATTTATTGGAAATTAGAAAAATTAAAATTAAATTTCAAAGGGCCATTATAAGAGGTTTATTAAAAGCATTTTAAAGGTTGGAAATTTATCAATTTACTTGTCTCAAATATTTCCACAAAAAGAGACAAAATAAGTCCAACATTAAAACCTCTTTAAATTTGGGAAAATTCTTAGTTCAATAGGAGCAATAAGGATAATAGAGGATTTTGTTATTTAAAAAACTTTACAAAATCAACCAAAATTGAACTAAAATTTACAAAAGCACTTTATATCTTATCCAAAACATACTAGGGAGTCATAAGGTATTCTACAAAACTTGGTAATATTAGCATTTATCAATATTATCGAGTTGCAATATATAAGATTTCTATAAAACCTAAAAATCCTTAAGAGTATATACTCTCATCACTAGGGAGACATAAGGAAGCCTACAAAAAACAAGGATTAATAAAGGTTTTACCAAATCAAACATATATACTTCTATCAGGAATCATATATCCAAATAGGGAGCCATAAGATAAGTCTATTTTATCCCAAAGAATTCAAGTAATACAAATGGATACTATTATGCTAAGAAACACTCTTATAAGTGGAATAAGAAAGATACCAATATGGATTTAAAAACTGATGGATTACAATGATAAAAAGAGTAAATAAAAAGTAGAACCAATACAATGTGAAATAAGTTCTGAAATTTATAGCCATATAAAGGGAGATTTATCCAGTGAATCGAATACCAAAGGAGACCCAAAGTAGGAAAAAATGATCAACCAGATTTTATACAAAGAAAATATGGAATAGCTTCAATTGTGCATATATGGTTAGAAGGTTTTATTAAAGAGATATACAAACATGATATCCGTAAATTAAAATTCAAAGCCCTCAAAAATTATCTATTATGCACCTATTGCAATAAATATGGTCATGAAAAGACAAATTTTTGGAGTTTCCATCCTTGCAAATATTGTGATGGGACAAACCACTCATCTTTTTCCTGTTATTTCAAATACAGGTACTATAAGGGTCATGAAAGAATATTGTTACAAAAATTAAATTGTTATCTTCAAGAAATTATTTTTGATGGATCTACTAACTTTGAGCTCAAGTTTGATACTTATGAAGATTAAATAAATAGGTCTTACATAGGTACAAAATAAAGAAGAAGAACCTATTTAGATCCAATCATGACATGAAAAACGATGAGAACAATTGTTCATCAAAAGTGTTTGATATCAAGGAACAATAAACTGGAAAATATCATAAGCCATGACATGGAGAACGAAGCAGCTAAAGATGAAAACCAATTCAAAGTTATCAGATAGAGGAAGATATACATTAAAGACTAAAGTATTCAATACCCAAATATTGTAATACAGGGGATGTTAGAAATAGCTAATATTACATTATTTTGATCATGTGAATGTACCTTTCTTGCTACATACTTAGGATATTAGATTACTTTAGGGGGAATTTATCTAGTTAATATAACACCCCAAGTTATCAACCAAGGGATGAGGAATGCCACTATATATATTTTTTTTTATAAAATTAACAAATACAAAGTTAATCTACTCTAGAACAAGCAAAGAATAATGTAAACTAAAACATCCATTCAAGTAATCATAATAATCCATCCACAAGATACATTAACACAAATACAAGGAGATAACCAATATCCATAACACATTCATATACCCTAGGGAAAACCCTTATGGGAAAACCCAACCTTAAATATATTCCATTTTATTGCATAAATTTGGTCTCTTACAAATACAAGGATCAATAGTCCTTTGCTCCCAAAAGTATCCAATACAATGCATAGAACACATAGTTCATATGACTTAGTCGTGGGTAGTTCATTTAACCCACATAGTACATTGATTAACTAAAGTTTCCACACTTTAATTAATCCATTTCTCCTTTACTAAATTACCTAAAGTCCCATACCTTTAGATAATTTAATAATGCCTTCCTCCTTTACTAAGTTACCTAAAGTCCCATACCTTTAGATAATTTAGTAATCCAATGCTAGATGCTAAACCATTATAACATCTATAATTCCCAATATAGATCGTGTTACTTACATTTTAAAATAATTCATGTATTCAATAGAGCTATATTATTCACCTAACAACATAACTTATCATTAAAATACAACTATGTTATCCACCTCATAAAATAATACAAATTCAACTATATCTATTTCAATACAACTCAATCATTCTGGTCTATATCCCTTCCAATATAAATTAACTAGATTAAACTATATTTCTTTCAATATAATTTAACCATTAACTACAATCTATGTTAAATAATTATAACACAATTATAGTTGCTCTTAGTTATAATTTATGTTAACACTATAACATAATCATAATTCCTCTAATCACAATCTTATGTTAGCATCTCTAACATAATCATAATTACTCTTATTACAATCTATGTTAGCATATCTAACATAATCATGATTGTGCTTATTACGATCTATGTTAACATCTCTAACATAATCATAATTAATATTATTGAAATCTATGTTAGCATCTCTAACATAATCATAATTGCTCTTAATACAATCTATGTTAACATCTCTACCATAATCATAATTACTCTTATTGCAATCTATGTTAGCATATCTAACATAATCATAATTGTTCTTACTACAATCTATGTTAACATCTCTAACATAATCATAATTACTCTTATTGCAATCTATGTTAGCATATTTAACATAATCATAATTGCTTTAATTACAATACATATTAACATATCTAACATAATCATAATTACTCTTATTGCAATCTATGTTAGCTTCTCTAACATAATCATAATTGCTCTATGTTAACATCTCTAACATAATCATTATTACTCTTATTGCAATCTATATTAGCACCTCTAACATAATCATAATGGCTCTTATTACAATCTATGTTAACATATCTAACATAATCATAATTACTCTTATTACAATCTATGTTAGCATCTCTAACATAATCATGATTGTGCTTATTACGATCTATGTTAACATCTCTAACATAATCATAATTACTCTTATTGCAATCTATGTTAGCATCTCTAACATAATTATAATTGCTCTTATTAGAATCTATGTTAACATCTCTAACATAATCATAATTGCTCTTATTAGAATCTATGTTAAAATCTCTAACATAATCATAATTACTCTTGTTGCAATCTATGTTAGCATCTCTAACATAATCATTGTTGCTCTAATTACAATTTATTTTAACATCTCTAACATAATCATAATTACTCTTATTGCAATCTATGTTAGCATCTCTAACATAATAATAATTGCTCTAATTACAATCTATGTTAACATCTCTAACATAATCATAATTACTCTTATTGCAATCTATGTTAGCATCTCTAACATAATCATAATTGCTCTAATTACAATCTATGTTAACATTTCTAACATAATCATAATTACTCTTATTACAATCTATGTTAACATCTCTAACATAATCATAATTTCTCTTATTACAATCTATGTTAACATCTCTAACATAATCATTATTACTCTTATTGCAATATATGTTAGCACCTCTAACATAATCATAATTGGTCTTATTACAATATATGTTAACATCTCTAACATAATCATAATTACTCTTATTGCAATCTATACAATATTCCATTAAGTCTCTAACCATCTAATGCATAATGGACATCATAAAATAAACCTTAATTTTATTTTCACCTCTCACAAATCCTCTTGGAGAGTCATCCAAAATATGCTATCATTTAGATTGAGGTTCAACTTAATTTTATTTCATTCATGTCCTAAAGCATTAAAGTCCCACACCCTTAATGTTTAGAACAATCATTCTTTATTCCCTAAGACAAAGCCCCATAACTTTAATTTAAGGAATAAATCCACATTTCAAAATCCTAAGATAATCAACATTAATCCAAGGATTTTCTTGAAGTAAACCTTTCACATATTTCCTTAAGATTCAAGGTTCCTTTTCAATTAAACCTAACATTTACATATCCCATATAAATCAAAGGTCCATTTAATTAAATTCCAATATATGGTTCACATATATATAACAAAGGTCCATTTAATTTAGCCTAATATATGTTTCACATATATAAAAATCAAAGGTCCTAATTCATATGTCCCACATATATTTCAAGGTCTCCTTAATTAAATCCTAACATATAATTTACATATAAATCAAAGGTTCATTTAATTAAATCCCAATATGCTTCACACATATATATTAAAGGTCTATTTAATTAAATCCCAATATATGGTTCACATATATATAAATCAATGGTCTATTTAATTAAATCCCAATAAATGGTTCAAATATATATAAATTAATGGTCTATTTAATTAAATCCCAATATATGGTTCACATATATATAACTAAGGTCCATTTAATTTAGCCTAATATATTACATGAAATCAAAGCCCTGATTTACATATCACATAAATATATTCCAAGGTCTCTTTAATCAAACCTTAATATTTTACAAATAGAGGTCCTCTTAAATAAATTAAGACTACACTTTGCAACCTTTGAAGACTTGCTCAATTGCGTAGCCCAACTACAGACAGAACTACGACTTACAAGGTGCACCATGCATCCATGGTGGTTCTCTCCACCGGTCCTCCCCAACACAGGGGTTCCCTTCTGTTGGAAAATGCTTTTAAAATTTGTTGGGGTGTTCCAAAGGAAATAGAGTATTATGTTTCTCTCTAACACATTGGCCAGACGTAGCATTCTCTACAGTGATAGGGTCTCGAACTTGATATCTGCACAAAATGGGTACAACACTTAGTGTTCTCCAAACAAGGATGACACTTCTACATGCCTGGTTCTCCCCCATCCATAGAGGTCCCAACCAAACCCAACGTACAACGCCTTTGAGCAACGTATGATGTCTAAAATTGTTGGGGTATTTCCCATTTACAGAATTCCTATACCAACACAACATACAACGCTTCTCTCAACAAAGGAAGATGTATAAAACCTATGGTTTTCCCCATAATAGAGGCTCCATAATAACATAGCTCACACCTGGTTTTCTAAGTAAAGGAAGACATACAAAACATATGGTTCTTCCTCACAACAGATACTTCATAACAACACAGTGCACAACTGGTTTTTTAAAGCAAAGAGAGACATCCAAAATATATGGTTCTTCCTCACAACAGAGACTTCATAACAACACAGTGCACAACTAGTTTTTCAAGCAAAGAAAAACATTTAACAATAAATATATTTTCCTAACAAAAGAGGCTCCATAACAACACAACACACAACTAGTTTTCAAGAAAAGGAAAACATTTAAAAACAAATATATTTCCCTCACAAAAGAGGCTCCATAACAACATAGTGCACAACTGGTTCTCAAGCAAAGAAAAAAATTTAAAAACAAATAGATTTCCCTCACAACATAGGCTCCATAACAACACAATGCATAATTGGTTTTCAAGCGAAGGAAAAAATTTAAAAACAAATAGATTTCCCTCACAACAGAGGCTCCATAACAACACAACACACAACTAGTTTTCAAGCAAAGGAAAACATTTAAAAACAAATAGATTTCCCTCACAATAGAGGCTCCATAACAACATAGTGCATAGCTTGTTTTCAAGAGAAGGAAAACATTTAAAAACAAATATATTTCCCTCACAACATAGGATCCATAAAAACATAGCGCACAACTGGTTTTCAAGTGAAGGAAAACATTTAAAAACAAATAGATTTCCCTCACAACGGAGGCTCCATAACAACACAATGCACAGTTGGATATCAAGTGAAGGAAAACATTTAAAAACAAATAGATTTCCCTCACAAAAGAGGCTCCATAACAACATAGTGCACAACCGATTTTTAAACAAAGTATAGCTTATTAAAATTGGCATTTAAATTGCACCAAACAAAGCTTAGGATACTTGACCTATTTGACTGAGATGATGAGATCTTGCCTCCCATTTTACTTCTGGAGTGCTTTCATTTTCTGTCTTCACCTCCTTCCTCTGTGTCTCTTTATATTTTTTGTTCTTCCTCACAATGTTCTCCAACGTTTTCCCCTCTTGTCCTCCAACGTTCTTTTCCCTAATGTTCTCTAACTGCCTTCTCTCTTGCGTGCCCCCTCACCTTGATGATCCATCCACCGCCTTCTCAAGGCTTGCACCTGTCACTTTCCCTTCAATGTCCGTCCCCATCCATTTCACCTTACTCCCATGTTTTACTCCTTTGGCAATTTTTTAGCATTGTAGCCCTTACCTTAGGTTGCACCAAGTAGGGATGTGGGATCATGACATATTACTTTAAAAATATGAAGAAAGACCCTCTGTAAATTATCATTCTTATGATATTTATCAACATCAAATATATTTCTTTTATTTAATATACCCTCTATTATAAATATTCCATTATTATAAATAATAATTTATTTATAACAATTTCCTATTATAATAATATAGATATATATTATTTATAACCTTTTATAAATAATCTATTATATCTTTTATTTTCCTATTATACTATATATAATAGATTATATTATAATTAAACCATTTTAATTATAATATTCTATATCCATATTATACATATATATATATATAATAGCATATATTATGATTAAACCTTGTTAATTATAATATCTTATCCCACTATTATACATATATAATACTCTTTTAGGGTTGATTCTATTGAAAGCACGAGATTCCGGGCAAAGGAAACACTAATTGCAATATAACCAAAATCAAATGCGCTTAAGTCCTAGAAACGTAAAGTGCATGAAATGGAAAAGAAACGCATTGGAAGAGACACAAGCAAATGGAGAAAACACAGCCCTTTCATTAATATCCCTTGATCTCTGTTACAATGACGTCTCCTCCCTTTTCGGGGGCTAGGAGCGTTAAAAGAATTCGATTACAATCACTCAATGTTCCTCTTTCCGCGTGCCCACGATTGCAATGGGCGGGCCAAGATGATGCCGCCGCCGATGTCGATGAGTTCTTCACCTCCGCTGCTTCTCCTGCGAACAAAGAAACAACCAAGATGTCAGTAGCACCTGCTGCCAGTGAAAAGTGTTTGTTCTTCTAAAATCATCAAAAGATGCATGCAAACATTTATCTAAAACAGTGAACAAAATGATTCTAAACAGCCTGAAAACTTGCCAGAAGACAGAAAATGTTACCAACAGGCCATTGCCACTGAGACAGTCGGCCAATCTGCTTTCAACTGGAAATCGTCCCTGGGTGGGACGATTTTCGACTATAAATCGTCCCCGGGTGGGACGATTTCTTCTGTGTTGGGGAAGCCGAACTGACACGCTCCAATGTCGACTCCCGAGGTCTCCAAAACACCTGCAGACAGAGGGGTTATGTAATTGGGGCCATTTTGGGACGACCCAGATGGTCGGATTCTCCCAATTTGGCCTCTACCCTCGGGAATTTGATATCGCCTCCTGCAAGTTAGTGAAACTACAAAACGACACAAAACATACTAGAATCTGGATCAAAGGTTACGAAATTGCAGCTATGAATTCACCAAACAGAAAACACAATATGCAAGCATGAGAAAATAAACTAGAATGCTCGAAATAAAACTTAAAAAGTGCGGGGATGCCCAAGTGGGCCTCCCACCGTTGGCACTTGATTCCGGCGCCAATCCACTAGGGATGGGCCCAAAACCTCTTAGGATTGGGGGGTCGGCGAATTGGTTGATTCAAGTGTCCATGTGTTGGATTTGGGTCCGATTCAAGCTTCCAAAAGCCACCCAACAACCTCCCTTGCAAAAGAGATTGGTGGATGTGGGAAGGTGAACCAAAAGGGATGCAAGTGGGTCTTCAACTCGGCAGACACTTCGTTGCTTGAAAACTCCTTCAACCTGTATATCTTGGGTGAGAAAAGTCCCACCTTTTATAGACCCAAGGGGTCTCTTTTGGGAGGGAAGCACAAATGCCATGTGTTGGTCATAGGCGCCATGTGGCAGCCTTGTCTTCCCATGAGGGAGGGGAGTCCTCCATTGACTTGGGCTTTCATAACTGCCCTTGTGACAGTCCTCAAACGGCCTATTTGTCCACTCACACACGCGTGCGAGGCAGGAGTCATCAACTGACTGTTCCGGGCTGCCACTTGGCGTTGTTTGTCTTTTTTGCCCGTTAAACTTGGAAATTGTCCCACCCAAAGACGATTTCAGAAATCGTCCCTGGGTGAGACGATTTCAAGTTAGCAATCGTCCCCGGGTGAGACGATTACTAGGCAAAGTGTCTAAGTGTGCCAAATTGCTTCTTGACCTCACAAAATTGCTATGAAAGTGGTTAAGACCACTGTTTGACCTCTGAGGGCTGCCCTGGGGGCTGTGTTTGTCAAAGCGATCAGTGTTTGCAGTCACATAATCGGATTGGTGCTGTTTTGGTGTCTACAGATGCCCCTTTTTGGGAAGCGCCGCGGGTGACGCAGTGCTGAGCAAAAATAGATAACCAAAGCACTAATGATTAGGGTTTCTTGGTAACCTAACCAACTTTTGATGCCCCAAGTATGGAAAGGGCATGCATTCTTGAATCCTTGCTTTTGACGAGCTAAGGAATTTGATTTCAAGTATTAACCTATTTTGGTGAGGTGTGACTTGAACTTAGACATTGATCAGTCATGAACAGGCAAAGGGCGTTTTTATCCTCGGGGGGGAACCTTGTGTTCATGATTCACGAAATGCCAAGTGTTTGATTGATTTGATTGTTGCTTGTTTATCGCCCCAAGCAGGAGCGTGATTGTCTTTGTCAATGATTCTTTGAATGCATGTCGTTTTCCTTAATTGGGTGTGTGATTGTTGGTTGGTGACTAAGTGTGACTACCCCCTCAAGCGACGAATCGATGAGGGAATGACCTTCGTGAGAGAAGCGACGAGTCGCTTGACCCAAGATGACTTGTGCAAGGGTGCCTTTAGAGGGTTTACCGTTAAGCGTGTGCAATTTTTCCAACATTTGGACCTATTTTTGGTGGGTGTTAACCCTTTTGGTGATGCCGTAATGAGGTGAAATCATCGAAAATCTAACTTCCCGTGGAGCGGTCCGGCTATTGTAGCCTTCTTGGGGAAGTAGGAGAGCGATAATTTGGACCTCGACATCGATTTTCTTTGCTCGGAGGTTAAGTGCAAGAGCACTTGTGTCCGGCAATGTTATTGTTTGTTTTTTGTTGTTTTTGTTGTTTTTGTTGTTTTTATTTTTTATTGTTTTTTTTTTTGTGACGCATGTGGGGATAAAATTGTTGTAATCTTCTTCCCGTGGAGCGGTCCGGCTATGGTAGCCTTCTTGGGGAGTGAGATAGCGACAATATATGACCCCAACGTCTATTTTGATTGCCTTGGATTGCGAGTGTAACAACATTCTATTAGGCAACTTTATTTGTTGTTTTTAGTGCATTTTTGTTGATTTTTTTGATGTTTTGACTTTTCTGGCTGGAAATCGTCCCTGGGTGGGACGATTTCCAATTGCAAAAATCGTCCTTGGGTGGGACGAGCGCTGACTAGAGCGCTCGTCCCAGCCAAGGATGATTTCCAGTTGGTAGGCTTATTTAAGGCCCAAAACTTGGATTTGGGCTCATTTGTGTCATTTTTTTCTTGCGATTTGGGAGCTCTGGGAGGAGGAGGTAATTCTGCGAAGCGAAGCGCTGCCGGAATTCTCTCTCGTCATCATGAGTGCACAAACTGGTTCGAGCGGCGGAGCGGAGGCGAAACCCGTAAGTGCATTTTTTTTTTTTTTTTAGTTAAGGTTAGGAACCCTAAATCTAAAAAATTAGTTTTGAATTTTTGTGTGTTATTGTTTTGCAGGTTAGGAGCCGGTACCGTGTACCTGCCGCATTCGCTGAGGCGCGGTCGGCGCTGACTGATGTTGACTGGCAGTGGCTTGATGCCCTTGGGCTCAAGCAGGTGGCTCGACTGGAGCCTGTGGTCCCGGATCAGGCCTATCTGACGGCCCTGATCAAAGTTTGGGATCCGCGGACCAACACTTTCCATCTTCCGACAGGGGAGATGACTGTGACACTGGAGGACGTTTATCGGTTGCTTCGGATTCCGATAGATGGACTGCCCATTAGGACATCGCCGCGTGATCAGCGGACTGCTGTACTGACGAGATGTTTTGGGCATGCGGAGCGGCTGGGTGTAACGAACCCAGTGGAGACAGCCGAGGTGGACTGTCAGGCTAGCGGGATTTTTGTTAGCTGGTGGCAGGAGAGGGGGGTGTTAGGAGTGAGGCACGCATTCTTGATGGGCCTCATTTCTAACATGCTTCTACCTGATTCGTCGAGCGGGAGGTTCCCGTGGAACCTGCTGGAGTTGGTATGGCAGTTGGTAGAGTGCCCGATAGAGGCACCGCCGATTTATGGATGGGGACAGACATTGTTGGCACAACTCTACGGGGAGCTGTACGGCGTCCGTTGTCGGCAGCGGAAGGGGGTGAGTTGCAGTTATCTTCTTCAGTGCTGGGGTTGGCAGCACATAGCAGTGGAGAGGCCGACCGGGTTACCGTGGACGACTCGGGCGGTGATGGATGACGAGGAGATTGGCTATGCAGCTTTGTGGCGGCGGTCTGCGGAGCAGGGGTAGAGTCGGCGATGGGCAGGTGTTGTACAACACTATACTGATGCCTTCTCTCTGCTCACTCTAGGGGAGGTGGTTTGGCATCCTTATCGGGACTGTCCAGTCTGGTCGGAGGCTGGAGAGTGGCTCCGACGGGTACGCAGGGAGCGGTGGTTGATCGGGCGGCACGGGACGGAGCATGAGTTCTTTCCGTACCGTCGGGTTACACGATAGTTTGGGGTGCGCCAGGGGTTGCTCGGTGAGCCCGTGGTCTATCGACGTCGGGGAGATGAGAGGGATCTAGAGCCACCGGTCATTGCTCCATTGGGCGAGGAGTCCGATGCAGTGATTGAGGTCCCGGATGTGGATGACATCGGGACTACCACTGAGTATGACTCGTGGTGGGTACTGCGGCGCTGGAGAGGAGAGGGGCCACTGGGAGGCGCGGAGGCGGCAGTGGAGGATGCTGAGGCAGCAGGGGGTGATTGGGGGGGTCCGTTGGATGATGCGGACATGGTGGATGTGGGAGATGAGGATGTGGACTTGGGTGTTCCGGAGCAGCCGGACATGCAGGATGTGGAGGAGCAATGGGAGCCCCGAGCAGAGCTATCGTCCCCGCGAGTCCTATGCGTCCGACAGATACAGAGGAGGTGGGGTCGGATGTAGGCGTTGAGATTGCGTGACTGACAGAGCTGCCGCGGATGCGGGATCCGGAGTTGGGGGATGCGAGGCGGGAGCCGGGGATGCGCGACAGGAGAGGGATCTTCTACGGGCTCAGTTGGCAGAGCGGGATAGAGTTTTGGCGCAGCGCGATGATGCATTGTCTATCTATCATCGATGAGAGGCAGAGTGGTGTCTGTATCGGATAGACTTGGAGAGGGAGGTCATCCGCCTTGGTGGGCGGCTACCTGAGCCTTCGGTCGGTGGATCTTCACGGCGGACAAGGGATAGTCTGACTGAGCAGTCAGCATCATCTCGTCGCAGGCGGTTAGATGAGGGGGGTGGTAGCAGGCATGATGCGGGGGCTAGTAGTAGCCGCCCTGCAAGGTCCCGTAGGACCCACACCACGGGGGGTAGTTCCCGTCGCACCGATCCTGCGTGATCATGGTGGTCGACGCCTTAGGTTGGGTTTTTGGATATGATTGCGGGGTCTGAGGACCGGTTTTGTAGCTTGCGGGCATCTTTTTGACGATATATATATATATATATACCGATTTTATTTTTGGTTTTGTACATGTGATGATGTGATTTTTGTTATGCATGTTTATTTATTTTGATGAATGCAGATGTTATGATGAATGTAAATGTTTTTGATGTCTATGTGATATGCGAGGTGAAATGGATGAATGATATTTGTGGTGATTGCACTGTAGGCTGTTTAAGAAGCTCTTTATTTACATGGTTTTTCTTTTTTTGTATTTTTTGATGGTATCATAAGGATGATAAGTAGCGCAGATGGTTTTGGAATGAATGTAAGGTTTTCTGAGATTCAGTCAGTTTTAACTCACCATCCATGACTGTATTTTATCTTACAAGACTTTTTGACCAAGGTATGAATCGGACTTGTTTTTGACCCAGCTTATTTTTCACATCCCCGTGTGTGCAATTGAGTTCATTTAGTGGTATTTGTTAGGATACCGCCGGTGCCGGATGGGCTTTCAACCGAACTCGTACCGAGGATCACCTAATTAGCTCCACGAATTCCTTTGTTGTATGTACTAAGATTAATCTGCGGTGTAATCCAGGATGCCATAAGCTAGCTCATCCACATGCAAACATTGATCTGTACGCAAGTTAATGTGACAGATATATCGTCATGCGGGAGGTTTACTTCATTACCCATTGGCTATCAACCAAATTGGTACCGAAGCTTGCCTTATGACCTATAGAATGCTGAGAGTTCCAGGGATTCAAGGTCAACTCCCTTCTTTTCTTCAATTGTATTGGGATACTTGCTCATTGTAGTGATGAGATCACTGTTTATTTTGATTTGTTTTTCTTTCGAGCAAGGGATTGGGGTTATGGAGTGACCAAAATCACTGTTGTTTGTGCCTTTTGATGTGTGCACTGTAGTTTGTCAAATTTTGGAGTTTTGACATTTTGCAAATTTTTTGTGTTTTGCAACTGTTGAGAACTTTAGGGATTCTTAGGGAATTGGGTAGGGAGGATGCTTGTCCTTTTGCCAACTCTCAGCATTCTAGGGGTCATTCGCACAGGGGGATGAGCAAGATAACCGTTTCGCTTGTGGTGACCTAGATTATTTTGCGGTTTCGTCTTTCGTTCACACAATTTGGGAATTTTAGTGTTTTGATTTGTGTTGGGATGTTACGTAACAAGGTGTATTTCAAGTATGACTCTACCTTCGTAAAATCTGTTCGACTTGATACACTACATGGCTAAAGAGGAAAATGATGACCGAATCACTGAAACTCTTGGTACATTCCCAGACCACTGACTGTAGTGTGGTAAAAGTTATGCTTGGTGTTTTTGTTGTTTTTGTAACATGAGACAATGCGGAACAAGATGGACTATCAGAGCTATTGCAGCTTATGGTGCCTTTGACCCGTATGACTACAAATATGCAATGTATGGATGCAATGCTTAATGCAGCTATGTATTTTTGTAATTTTGATGGATTGTTTTTGGTGAAGGTGAAGATGAGGTGCGAGAATATGAATTTTTTGATGAATTTGAGTATGCCTAGAATTGAGATGCAAATATTTGTTGTTTTTGATGATTTTTGTTGTTTTGTTTTTTTGAATTTCTTGATTTTTTTTGACCAAGCGATTGCGATAATCGTTGGAGCTTTTTGGGTTTGACCAAGTGATTGCGATAATCCTTGGAGCTTTTGGGGTGACCAAGAGATTGCGATAATCCTTGGAGCTTTTTGGATTGACCAAGAGATTGCGATAATCCTTGGAGCTTTTTGGTTGACCAAGAGATTGCGATAATCCTTGGAGCTTTTTGGGTGACCAAGAGATTGCGATAATCCTTGGAGCTTTTTGGAGTTGACCAAGAGATTGCGATAATCCTTGGAGCTTTTTGAGTGACCAAGAGATTGCGATAATCCTTGGAGCTTTTTGGGTGACCAAGAGATTGCGATAATCCTTGGAGCTTTTTGGGTGACCAAGAGATTGCGATAATCCTTGGAGCTTTTTGGTTGACCAAGAGATTGCGATAATCCTTGGAGCTTTTTGGTTGACCAAGAGATTGCGATAATCCTTGGAGCTTTTTGGGTTACCAAGAGATTGCGATAATCCTTGGAGCTTTTTGGGTGACCAAGAGATTGCGATAATCCTTGGAGCTTTTTGGTGACCAAGAGATTGCGATAATCCTTGGAGCTTTTTGGTTGACCAAGAGATTGCGATAATCCTTGGAGCTTTTGGTTGACCAAGAGATTGCGATAATCCTTGGAGCTTTTTGGTTGACCAAGAGATTGCGATAATCCTTGGAGTTTTTTTTTTTTTTTTGGGATATGGCTTTCTTAGATATGAAATGGTCGCAAATGACTGATATTCAAGGGTTCTGTTTCCTTGATACCGTCAAGAGAAGCTAGCCGGTACGTCCCGGGTCCTATTTTACTATCAATGACATAAGGACCTAACCAATTTGCCATGAATTTGTCCCTCATATGGGACGGCAAATTAGAGTTTTGTTGGTTTTCCTTCAGAACCAAATCACCAACCCGAAAGTCTCTTAGGTGAACTTTCATGTTGTAAGCTTTCTTAAGCCGCTCTTGATAGATACGTAAGTGCTCGAGAGCATTAACGCGTCGTTCGTCAAGCAACGTAAGTTGGTCTAATCGGGCCTGCCGCGCAGTGTTATCATCGATGAACTCCTGCATTGATATGCGTAGGGAAGGAATTTCCAACTCGAGAGGCATTACTGCCTTGAGCCATACACCAGTGAAAACGGAGTTGCCCCAGTGGGCGTCCGAATGCTAGTGCGATAAGCCCAAAGGGCAAGTGGGATTTGTATGTGCCAATCCTTATGACTGTCTGCGACGGTCTTTTTAAGGATGGCGACTAGCGTTTTGTTTGACGCCTCTGCTTGCCCATTTGCTTGCGGATAATAGGGTGTTGAAAAGTTGTGCTGAATTTTGTACTTTGTGGTTAAAGCACGCACGTCTTTGTTCTTGAATGATGGCCCATTATCCGAGATTATTTTGGATGGAATACCAAAACGACATATGATGTAATGCAAGATGAACTCCGCAATGCGGGGTCCTTTCGTAGAGGTTAACGGAATTGCTTCCACCCATTTGGTAAAATATTCTGTGGCCGTTATGATAAACGTGTGACGGCCTGACGATGCAGGGGAGATCTTTCCGATTAGATCGAGGCCCCACTGCAAAAATGGCCAAGCAGACTGGACTGTCTGTAGGGCCTGGGAAGGTGCGTGCATTAAATTGGCATGATGTTGACATTTCACGCACCTCTTGACATACGCGCAACAATCTCGCTCTAAAGATGGCCAATAATAGCCCATGCGAAGAATGCGCTTTGCAATGGCCATACCACTGAAGTGGCCGCCACATGTACCGTCATGCGCTTGGGCGACTGCCCAAGTGGACTCTTGCTGGTCCAAACAACGAAGAAGAATTCCGTCATAGCTGCGACGATACAAAATGTCTCCTATCAAGACATATTTTGCCGCTTTCTGTTTGAATGTTCGTTTTGCGGCGTGCGTCAATCCAAAGGGAAGATTACCTAACTTGAGGTAGTCTCTTATGGGTAAATACCAGTCCTGTTTATCAGAAACCTCGACAGTATGAACAACCAATCCCTTTTGAAGTTCTTCCCTAACAAATGCTGATTGGGATAGAACTTGTAAGAATAGCGTTGTGTTGCTATTAATGGGAGTGGGGGAAAACAAAGACCCCAGCTTGGCACATTTCAAACAGTCTCGGATTCGAAAGAACTTATCCGAAGATGGTTCGATCTGGATCATGTGGACTCCTGGCGTCAAGTCTGAGCTTGCGCGCTCCATCGCGGGTTGCGATAAGGTTTTGACCTGAATGGTTGTTATATCACCGAAAAGGTCTTGCGGGATTAGTGACCCCAAGGAGGCCATTGTGTCCGCAAAATGATTCGATGATCGAGGGAGTGCCTCGATGTCATACCACTCAAGTTTTGCCAAGAATTTGTCCACGAGGGCTTTATAGGCCTTTAGAACTGGGCATTTGCATTGATATACCCCTTTGACTTGATTGACGATTAACAGCGAATCGCCAAAGATGTTCAATATTTTGATGTTCATGGCGATTGCTGTCTGAAGACCTAGGAGCAAGGCTTCATATTCTGCATTGTTGTTGGTGCACTGGAAGTTTAATTTAAATGACAGGGGCATTGGAGCGCCCTGCGGTGTGAAGAATACAATTCTCGCGCCACCACCTTGCTCGCATTTAGAACCATCAAAAAATAAGGTTATGTCGGCTCGAGACTCGAGCTCATCAGAATCTGGCGATTCTGAGACATGGAAGACCCCATCATCGGGTAGTTCTATGACCAGAGGCTGATCGTCTTCAAGAGGAGCCTCTGCTAGTTGATCGGCTATGACTTGTCCTTTTATAGATTTTTGCCCAATAAACTCAATGTCAAATTCCGTCAACAACATGATCCATTTCGCCGTGCGACTACTATGATAAGTACGACTCATCATGTATCGCAATGGATTCTCCTTAGACACAACATACGTCGTGTTGCTCAGCATGTAATGGCGTAGCCTCTTGGTAGCAAACACCACTGCCAAGCAGAGTTTCTCAACGTATGCATAGTTAAGTTCGTAATTGACCAGGGTGCGGCTAAGATAGTAAGTAGCCTGTTCTTTGTGAAGTTCATTCTTCTGGGCTAGCATTGCGCCCAATGCCACCTCAGTAGCTGAGATGTATAAGTAGAACGGCACACCTGGTCTAGGTGGTGCCAATACTGGCGGCGAAGCCAAGTACTATTTGATTTCGTCAAAGGCTGATTGGCACTCGTCATCCCAATGAAATGTGACCCCCTTGTGCAATAATTTGTTCATGGGTCGGCATTTTTCAGATAATTGCGCTATGAAGCGTTTAATCGACGCGACCTTTCCTTGCAGACTTCGAGCCGCTTGATAGTGGTTGGGGGAGCCATTTCAAGGATTGCCTTGACTTTGTTTGGGTCCACTTCGATGCCTCTCTTTGAGACTATAAAACCCAAGAGTTTTCCAGATGTGACGCCGAACACGCACTTCTTGGGATTCAGTCCGACCTTATGCTCTATGAGGCGATCGAGAATCTTGCTTAAGTCACCGAGATGATCTGAGCGCAAGAGAGACTTGGCTAACAAATCATCCATGTAATCTTCCAAAGTTTTGTGCATGTAATCATGGAAGATATACGTCATAGCACGTTGGTATGTAGCGCCAATGTTTTTAAGGCCAAAAGGCATGACCTTATAGCAAAATGTCCCCCAAGGCGTTGTGAATGCCGTTTTGAGTTGGTCTTCGAGATTGATACGAATTTGATTGTATCCTGAGAAACCGTCCATTAGGGAGAGCATTTCGTGACCTGCCGTAGCGTCTACCAATGCGTCGATGCTTGGCAAGGGGAAATCATCCTTAGGACTCGCTTTGTTTAGGTCTCGAAAGTCGGTGCATATGCGAATCCTCCCGTCGGGCTTCTTGACGGGAACCATGTTGGACAACCATGGCGGATAATCCACGCAGATGACAAATTGTGCATCCAACAACTTTTGCAATTCGTCTTTGACCATCAAGGCCACTGTTGGGTGCATCTTTCTTAGTTTTTGCTTTACAGGCTTGATTTTCGGATCAAGCGTTAAATTGTGCATGACTAGCTACGGGTCTAGCCCTGGCATATCTTTGTACGACCATGCAAAAACTTCCTTCTTCTCTTTGAGAAGGGCAATATATTCGGCTTGCTCTTCGGGGGAAAGACTTACCCCCAACCTGATAATCTATGGATTCTTTGAATCTGTGCCGATGTCTACGTCAGTCGTCTCCTCGACTGACATGTGAGATCCGTCCTCCAACTGATGTGGAGTTGGGATTAAATGGATATCATCACTGAGTTAAGATCTGCGTTTGGAACCTCGGGTTCCTCTTCAGCTTGAAAAATATCCTGAGTTGTCCTTGGGGTAAAATGAAGCATTTCACCGAAAGGCCAGTACTCTGATGGTGACAATGGTGAATTGACGCGATCCCAGTCGATGGCATCCATGTCTAGATGCAATGACCGTGATGGATCGGTCGGATTGCGGATGGGTGCGGTCAAATCAATGGAGATCATGTGGATGGAATGAATTTGGTCTCCGGAACCGCGGGTGTGATGACTTGATTCTTTTAGATGTTCCCTATACTCCGGATCCGGCTCTACGGGAACGGGCACGAATGGATCCTCTCTAGGTGCAAATTCATCTCTATGTGTGAAAAGGAAGGCGGGGTCTTCCCTCGGCACTGTTGTCATGATGGGATCTCGAGGTGGACGATGCTCATCTTGAATTTGGAGCCATAGGTCTAACACTTGGTCCCACCTCGCTGGGTCTACGTGCCATTCATGTCCTAACAAGTATACCCATCTCGTCCCATTAGATCTTCATGAGTTAGAGCGCGGTGATTTTGTCGCGCATGTCCGAGATAGATCATCTCGGCCTCATCTTCTGAATCACTCTCATAGATCCAAAATTATTCATTCTCTTCAGCATCCGTTGCTTGCGACGTTGAGGACTCTTCCTGTTCCAGTGAATTAATCTGGTCCCATTGCGGTTGTTCCACTCTTGGTGGAGGGACCCGATTCTCTTGAGACTGTGTTATTTCATCTGGAACCTCTAAGGGGAACAGTTTCAGAAAGATGTCTGGCAGCCGTTGATGTTCTCTTTGAGGATTAATCTCTGAACTTTCGCCTCTCTCTAGCAAAGAAGAGGGATTACTGTTGCTGCCATGGGTGTTTGTTGACCATGGGAGGTAGTCTCCCAATGTGTATTCTGTATTCGGATTGGCATAAGGACCCAATGCCAATCCCCCCTTGTTGCCTATTTCTAGGCCTTGCATATTTTCAACCAAGATGTCTAATGGCAGGGGATGGTTGAACCCTACCCCCGACTTGTCATATGGCATCTGATATCTTGGTTGGTAAAGGATCCGCATCCCTTGCTCATATCTCGTCGAGCCCGTATCCATGCCAATTGCATTGGCCGAGATATTTTAGGGCAAATTCTGGGTTTGATAGATAATTGATGTTTTCAACAAAAGGCTCTTCGTCTGTTTCCTTTTGTTGGCATGGTTCAAGACCATGATCAAAGCCCCCATACACAAAATTTGTCTGGTTCGGTGGGTAGCCTAGAGGGACGATTGTTCCAATGGGAAGGCGAGGTCTTCCCATGTCTTGTACTGACTCCAGTGTGGGGGTTGCCACAACATTTTGCACTAAGTATTCCCCCAGGCCTGTACTGGCCATTTCAACAGTGATTGTTGATGATTGGGTGGGAGGAAACGGTAGTCCTTCCTGAGTCCATTCCATGTTTGGTGGTTCAAGAATCTTGGTTTCCGTTGCGTTGGGCGCTTCCTCTGTTGTTATTGTTGAAATTGTGGGCAACCTTTCTTCTAAGGGCTTAACCTCTTCCATGATTTGTTTTCCCTTGTCCTTCTGTTGGGCCATGATAGGTGGCGTTGATGATGAAGGAGCCGATGATGAAGTCTCACCCGGCTGGGATTTTGCCTTGTTGGCCACCGGTGGTGCCTCGCGGTATTGGACCTTGTTTAGATGGATTTAATTGGAAATCCAAATGCGTTGAAGGGAGGGTCGATTGAGGTATGAATTGTACCGCATTGCAATACTTGAAGGGCTCTAAGTCCATTGGGACTACATGTATTTCTCCTTCATAAGCATACTTCAAGCACTGGTGGGCGATCGAAGGGACACACTTCATATCCCCGATCCAAGGCCGCCCTAGCAGTATATTATAAGCCATTTCACCTTCCAAAGACATGGCATAGTTGTAGGTATTGACTTTTGTCCTACCTGGACTGGCAGAACGATCGTGCCGACTGTCGAGCATATTGCATCATTAAAAGCTCGGAGTGTGTACGTGGAGGCTGTGATGTGAGAGGCTGGCAGCTTCAAATGCTTTAAGGCTACAGTGGTTATGATGTTACTGGACGAGCCAGTATCTATCAGCACTCTCTTGTACGGAATCCCGTTGACCCGCGTGATAACGTGCAGGGGTGGATCTGCCATGTCATTTGATATCGTTTTGACCTCATCTTCTCTGAATGTGATGACCGGCTCCGTACATTGTTTCACATGTCCCACGAAGGCGTTGAAAGAATTTGCCTCGTGGGGTTGTAATTCAATGGCTTTTAAAATGTCCATAAGAGCTTCTCTATGGGGAGCCGATTGTTGAATAAGCTCGTAGATGGACAGCCTAGCCGACGTGGTCCGCAAACTCCGCGTGAGTTTGGTTCGTATCGTGACCTCAGGTCTAGGCGGAGGTAACTGCGTTGGGCGTTGTTGAGGATGCGATGTTGCCGGAACTTCCCTCGTAGCTACCTCAGGGGCAGCTGTCGGGTACCTTCTGTTCCTTGTTACTATGCTAATCATTCCCACAAATCCTTGTGTGGGAAGATCTTGTCGCACCTCGTTAATCTGGAGTGGTTTTGTCTGTGCCTCGTGGGCTGGCAAGGGGTCCTTGAATACCCCCATTTGTTGGTTGTTTGGTGCGATGGGGTTGTCCACAACCAATGTTCTCGTTGTCGATCAAATCCTCGGACTAGGTCTTTGAATTTCCAAAGCACCCATTCAAGTCATGTCCTCTCGCGCCTATGGAATCTACAATACAATTCCTCTCCGTACCCCCTAGGCTTGGGAATGTTAGGGTCTATAATTTGGATTTTCGGCAGAGTGACTAAATTTGCCGTTGACAAGCGGTCAAATAAGGAGTCCCTAGACTCCGCATATGGGGTGAAATTTTGCCTAGGGCGACGCGGGTAATTCTGATCCTGTCTTCTATTATCTCTTTCATAAGCGGGGAGGCACTCGCTCGGTAGTTAGCCTTTTGAGGCTGCGTTTCTTGCATAGGCGCGGGAACATTTATCGCAACTTGGTTGACTGCAGCGTGTTGTGGTTGCGTTGTCCCAGTTTTAGTGGTTTTATTCCACTCTTTCTTCTTAGGCTTGGCAATTGCGCCTTCGCCTATCTTAATCTCTTCTATGACTCTGGCTTGCGCCAAAGCTTCTTCTAAGCTGTCGTATTGTCGTAGTAACAATAGACCAGAGATTGATTTTAAGCAACTTTTTGTGAACATCTGCGTGAGATCAGACATAGGAGGACGGTAGGGTAACCTAGAAAGCAAAGCTCTCCATCGATTCCCGTACGCTGCCATTGTTTCCTCTTCAAATTGCTTGAGGCTCGCTAAATCACTTAGTGATGCCTTCTTCCTTGTGTTGAAGGCAAAGCGTTCAAGAAACGCGTCTACTAATTGATCTAAATTGCTTATGTCTGTGTTTGGGCAGTTGTGTGAACCAATCCGAGGCAGGGCCTACGTGAATGTGGTTATGAATGTTCTAAGCAACAATGCGTCATTATCTTGGATGCCGAAGCATTGGCTTAGAAATCGTGTAACGTGTTCCTGTGCGTCCTCTTCACCTTTAAAAACTGCCAATTGAGGCAACTTGAAGTGTTCGGGGTAAAGAGGTGTAGGCACTGAGGGATGCACCGGATTACTGCGGAGTAGACGTAATGTGGGTTTTTGATGCCCAGTAGCTTTTGTCTCCACAGACTCCAAACGCTCCAATAGCGCTTGGTATGCATCGGAAGATTTTATTTCTTCCTCTCTTGTTCGCTCTTGTTGCAAGTTACGGTAAACTGGAGGCCTATGGAGGGGTGGCCGAATGGCATCCCTCCCCGCCTTGATGGGGAGTTTCAACATATTCCTCTTCTCGGTTCATACTCCTCGTAAAATTCTTGAGGAGTCTCTCGGGCGAAACCTATGACCCCGATCAAGCTCTTGTCGAAGGTACCCATCATTGTTTCGGGGAGTTGCCTCCCTCTCGAATCTATGAGGTCTTGGAGGCAGAGCTTGACGAGGTCGTGGAGACCTGTCCTGCACCAACGGATTACGCCTCTCATACTGTTCAGCTCTTTGGATGCGAGGGGTTGGCCCCCTCTCAGGTATTTCATAGCGTAACTCATCCGCTTCGCGTTGCATGCGTTCTCTATCCAAGCGGTGTCGGTACTCTATTTCCTGATAACTTGGTTTAAGCCGCATGGTTTGGGCTTGACGGGTGGTATATCTGGCGACAACTGGGTCAATTTGGTCTACCCTATTTTGCTCAGGAGGTTCGAATGTTTCTCCTATGTGTTTACCTCGAGTTTGCTCGATCTAAGGTTTCAATGGGTCGCTTCCCTCCGTCGAGGTAAGCGGTATGTGCTCGAGGTTCTGGCCTCAAGGGGTGATCATGATATCCTGCTGGTGCGGAAATGCAAGGTTCCCACGTTGTTTGTTGCCCTCGAGGAATGCGATGGCTTTCCTCGTACTCCCTTTCATGGGTGTGAAGGGGGTGGGCGGAGTTAGGTCGCCCTATGTAAGGAGCCCTACGCTCCGGATTTGGTCTCTCTGTTCTGATGATAGGTAAAGAAGGGACGCCATATCCACGTTGCCCCTCCAAATGGACGGTGTGCCTGTCTAGCGCTTCATCGCGCGGTGGCCACTCATGCCTAACTTCAAGAGGTGATTCTCTATTTATGTCAAGGTCTACATGTAAGGCATCTTCCCGAAAGGGGCTGCTTTGAATAGGCATACCCCACCGAGGATTCTGAATTGGATTCTTTTGTAGGTTAGACCTATAAGGCGGTATGACCAAATCCTCAAGACTGAAGTGAAGGTGACTTGTGCCTCGCTTCTTGTGTACCTTTCGGAGCTTCTCGCCCTTGATTGGGCTTGACTGCGGGTGTACACCATTGCGGTGCTTCTATGCTATCTAAATAAGTTTTTATCTCGTTTATGATTTTTTTTGTCTACACTAAGCAGAATTAAGCACACACATTCACAAAACCATGATTATCTCTTTTAAGGATTATTGGTGTGCCCTAAACTGGTTTAGTGCATTTTGGTGTTTTGTTTTGTTTTTGTAGGTTTTGAAGATCGTTTAAATGCATTATGACGGCTCATATAACTCCCAAAATGGTAGCCCCTTCAATATACCAACCAGGCCGATATACCAACCTCTCTATATACCCGCCCTTACGAGAGGGAGACTATAGGTACGTGAGAGCAGAAGGTACGTGGTACGTAGGCGGTACGGAAGGGGGATTGTCCTGTTAATGGCACCTACCATAGAAAACTTATCCTCGCATGCATGGGAATCACCCCAACGACACTCGGTCTGTCTTCGTCAAGATTTACGCCTAACAACAGTTGACAATCGGGAAATGGATGCAAATCAAGCCAAGGTGGTGATGAAATCCACCAATGGTCTTGATCAAGGGCTGGGGTCTTACGACCAGCTCCTTGGTTTAAAATTGTTACGTGGAGTGTGTGAGGTTCATTTTATTTAACGAAAATGAAACAAGCATGAATGATTTTCCCTAAGTATGCAGGATAAAATGAAAACAGTCAAAGAAACAGAAAACAGAAACAAAAAATTTAACAGAGATGATAAAATCCCTACCTCTTCTCTGCCTGCTCCAGTTTGCCTCTGAATTTCTGCTCTGAAAATCTGTAGACATAAAATCGTCCCCTGGTGAGACGATTTACAGAACAGAAATCGTCCCTGGCAGAGACGATTTTAAAATCGTCTCAGGGTGGGACGATTTCCAGTAAAGTAATCGTAACAGTCAGAGACGATTAACAGTCTGCAAAAAAAAATGTACCTGTAAAACACAAAACACAAAAACCCGATTAGTTTTCTGTGATCTTAAAAACAGGGAACAGGTCCCACCGTGATCGCCACTGAAAGCACGAGATTCCAGGCAAAGGAAACACTAATTGCAATATAACCAAAATCAAATGCGCTTAAGTCCTAGAAACGTAAAGTGCATGAAATGGAAAAGAAACGCATTGGAAGAGACACAAGCAAATGGAGAAAACATAGCCCTTTCATTAATATCCCTTGATCTCTGTTACAATGATGTCTCCTCCCTTTTCGAGGGCTAGGAGCGTTAAAAGAATTCGATTACAATCACTCAATGTTCCTCTTTCCGCGTGCCCACGATTGCAATGGGCGGGCCAAGATGATGCCGTCGCTGATGTCGATGAGTTCTTCACCTCCGTTGCTTCTCCTGCGAACAAAGAAACAACCAAGATGTTAGTAGCACCTGCTGCAAGTGAAAAGTGTTTGTTCTTCTAAAATCATCAAAAGATGCATGCAAACATTTATCTAAAACAATAAACAAAATGATTCTAAACAACTTGAAAACTTGCCAGAAGATAGAAAATGTTACCAACAGGCCATTGCCACTGAGACAATCGGCCAATCTGCTTTCAACTGGAAATCGTCCCTGGGTAGGACGATTTTTGACTGTAAATCGTCCCTGGGTGGGACGATTTCTTCTGTGTTGGGGAAGCCGAACTGACACGCTCCAATGTCGACTCCCGAGGTCTCCAAAACACCTGCAGACAGAGGGGTTATGTAATTGGGGCCATTTTGGGATGACCCAGATGGTCGGATTCTCCCAATTTGGCCTCTACCCTCGGGAATTTGATATCGCCTCCTGCAAGTTAGTGAAACTACAAAACGACACAAAACATACTAGAATCTGATCAAAGGTTACGAAATTGCAGCTATGAATTCACCAAACAGAAAACACAATATGCAAGCATGAGAAAATAAACTAGAATGCTTCTGAAATAAAACTTAAGAAAAGTGCGGGGATGCCCAAGTGGGCCTCCCACCGTTGGCACTTGATTCCAGCGCCAATCCACTAGGGATGGGCCCAAAACCTCTTAGGATTGGGGGGTCGGCGAATTGGTTGATTCAGGTGTCCATGTGTTGGATTTAGGTCCGATTCAAGCTTCCAAAAGCCACCCAACAACCTCCCTTGCAAAAGAGATTGGTGGATGTGGGAAGGTGAACCAAAAGGGATGCAAGTGGGTCTTCAACTCGGCAGCACTTCGTTGCTTGAAAACTCCTTCAACCTCCATTTTGGGTGAGAAAAGTCCCACCTTTTATAGACCCAAGGGGTCTCTTTTGGGAGGGAAGCACAAATGCCATGTGTTGGTCATAGGCGCCATGTGGCGCTCTTGTCTTCCCAAGAGGGAGGGGAGTCCTCCATTGACTTGGGATTTCATAATCGCCCTTGTGACAGTCCTCAAACGGCCTATTTGTCCACTCACACACGCGTGCGAGGCGAGAGTCATCAACCGACCGTTCGGGCTGCCACTTGGCGTTGTTTGTCTTTTTTGCCCGTTAAACTTGGAAATCGTCCCACCCAAAGACGATTTCAGAAATCGTCCCCGGGTGAGACGATTTCAAGTCAGCAATCGTCCCCGGGTGAGACGATTACTAGGCAAAGTGTCTAAGTGTGCCAAATTGCTTCTTGACCTCACAAAATTGCTATGAAAGTGGTTAAGACCACTGTTTGACCTCTAAGGGCTGCCCTGGGGGCTGTGTTTGTCAAAGCGATCAGTGTTTGCAATCACATAATCGGATTGGTGCTGTTTTGGTGTCTACATCTATACATTGCAACTACCTTCTTGAAATCAAACTTCACACAAGTTGACTTCCATCAATCCATCGATCCTTTGTATTAAGACCCATAAGCGAGGGTCATGACAGTTACTTCATGCAATGTAATAAATGCAAAAGTGTTAATGTATAAGTTGTAAATGTGTAAGGTGTCCCTTGTACATCTAGGTACAATGTTGGACAAGGAAATTATATTATAAGATAAAGGGTTATAGATATAGAGGATACAACAAGGTAGTAGAGTAGGATACATAGTAGTATAGAGTGTGTGAGCTATAGGCTTAGAGATTGAGCAATAGCTTGTATCATGGAGTGTTAATTTCCTCCATAGCTACTATTGTATTCATTTTCATCATTTCTATTTATAACATATTTCAATCATCTCACAGATTTACTTTCTTTGTTATTATTCACCATATTTTGAATGCTATATCCCATTACATGTATCAAAAGCTAACAATATTTATTTTTTAAATAAACCTCTCAGTAAATTCACAATAAGAAAGCATCAATGAAATAATAAATCACTAAGGTGGATCTCATGTGCATGGTACTTTCATTACCACCCAAAACAAACAACAAGCACATAATCCAAAAAACAAACTCATACATGTAAAATGTTTTCAGTGCACCCATATGATATGCAAAGTGTAAAATTCCATGTATTCGTGAGAAAATCATCACTTACCACTTTACCTTTTCCATCGACCAACTTCATTTATCGGATGCATATACCTGCATACACAATATTTATCAGCAATATCACATTCTATAGGAAAAGGCTAGTTATAAACATTAATTTTCTTTCTATAAAAAATTATGCAAGGAGGTATCTATTACTTACAATTGGCTAATGTGATAATATTAGCTAGACATACCTTCTACTATGGCCTTCAAATATTTGATAATGTGGAATACTCATAGTCCAATATTTTTTAGTGCTTTCTTCTTCATGAATGAACCATTTATTAGTCTAAACCCATCACACTAATTTAAAGGGGATCATAGTGTTTATAATAATTGAAAATATAATTTTGATGAATACTATAGTCTTCTCTCCATAGTTAAAACTATTGTTGTTCAAATAATTTCAATAATGGAATGCTTTGGAGATTCACCAAATTGATCAACAAAGACTAATACAATCTTAGTTATTTCTTTGTAATAGATTTGATTTGCTATGAATATCCAAAAACCCTTAAATAAATAAATAAGGCTATTATTTATATATAAGATTCAAAATATCACTCCAAATATGATTAGAAGGCTTGATGCATATAATTGGTTATAAGGGAAACCTCACTAACTCATCATGTGTACAAATTAAATTTACCACTTGATTAAACAAAATTGAAACCATAAAATATATATAATAGACACACTCATATTGGCATATTACACGAATGCACACCATATTACATTAAATACGACACTATTAAAATACATTAAATCCTTGATAACTCATATTGTTATGTCATTCATACCTTAAAGAGTGAAAAATATATTAATATTACATCTTTTAATCTTGTTTATGGGATAAACACGACTCCTTGCTAATTTCCATGACTTTTGTTTTAGGATTTTCTAAACAATCTCCCTTTAGGTTTCTTTTCTTTTAGATATTATCTAGGGGATCTTCCTCTCTTTTTGTGAATCTCACCAGTATTTAATATTCCTCAATATATTCTATGTTACACATTATTCCTTAAATTATTTTGATTCAATAGATTCATACTTCTCAAGAGAGCCTAAATCACAAGCCAAAACCATTCATATTACCTTTTAATCTAACATGAATTTGAAATTCTAGGATATAAGCTTTGTAATTGCAAGGAGATGACTTTATACTATTTAGTAAAATTTAAGATTATTTACATGATTCAAACAACCTACTCCACATTATATCATTAGAGACTTAACTCTATAGATTTAGTTTATTTTAAAACTTACATGCTATAGTTATTCATTTAATTCATCATTCGTGATTTCCTTAAAGGTTTGCTTTGAATGCATTAATATGAGCTTCATGGAGAAAGCATTTCCTTTCCATTTTCTACCATTAGAAAATCCTTTAATGTAATCCATCTTCTTGTATACCCTAATTTTATTAACTTTTGGCCTTGTATTATGATCAAAACCTCTTATAGTCTTTATTTTGTAATCTCTTACAATGTGCATTATCTTATGGCATATAGAATGCAATGCTTTTGTGGTCCACTTATTGGACCTATTACTTTGATTTTAATTTAATCATAAGGATTTTAGAAAAGAATTCAAAATATTAGTAATAATTCATTTATACATATACATAACTAGATTTCATCTCATAGACTTTTGTGCCTCTTAGTTGAAACCCACTAGTTATTATTAATATTTTTGAAAACCTCCTTATTGATAACTTGATACAAAATTATTAAAAACTTAACTACACTAGTTATCTTTTGACACTTCACATATACACAAAAAATGTTTTTATCCAACCTTTCACATACACAATGGTCTACTATCATTATATTACTTCCAGTTTTTAAATTAGTGTATATTATGAGAAAAATATCTTGTTGAAAGAATTCATTGAACAATATGAATGTAAGAAGATACCACCTTTCATTCTACTTTAAAAACTAATAAAAAATATTAAGTCTATATGATATTGGCATAAAGGTCTTGTTCTTGGTCAACAAATATGAATTTATTCCTAACGTTTCAGGAGTCTTTTTGAATGAGAATATGGTATGACTCGTAAGAATTCTGCATTGGCTTCCTTGGACATATTTTCACATTGAAATCTAGATTATCTTGGACAACAACAGATTACCCTCATTGAAGTGAAGCTATAATCGAGCTGACTTCCATAAATTAGAGGTTTATATACACTTACTTGATGGCTCTCAAGGGACTAAAATGCCTTTCAAACTTTAAATATTAAGAGATCTATCTCTAGTTAACAAGCATAGTAACCTATTGATTGAGAAACTTCAAATTCTTCATAGCTGGTGGCTGTGGAGAAATAAATAAGATGTGAGGCATATATATGGCATGTGGGTATACTCTCCCACAAGTGATGCTCCATTTACCCTCCAACTACAACATCAAAAAAGCTAGATCTATGCTAATATAATCCATTTTTATTCATAATTACTGGTTCGATTTTAATTTGAATTTCCATTTTGGATATGTATTTGTTATCAAATCATAGCTAGTGCCGAAACATATGCTATTGAAATTTGAAGTTTTAAGGGGACGTATTTGTTGAGTCAGCATCTCCCTCACAAGTTAAGTAATAAGCTAATACATAATAACACCTAAATGATAATTGGCTATAATGGCAAAAGCATATAAAATAATTTGATGACCATAACATGATGCACTGATGAAAAATATTGAATTGGAAAAAGAACACTTATTGTATAATTATAGGCTCAATCATGTTTATATGATTATATGTATTCTTTAGGAGGATTACGATGAATGTGGATGCTATCATCAACAATATTTATGGTTTCTTAATACTAGCTAAGGATTTATTCCAATCATTACAAGATATTTATACCATGTACATACATGGGATAAAAAAAAATGGTATAGAAGATTATGTTAATGAATCCATAAGGAAACATATACAAATATATTTGCAAGCTTATTTTCAATTGTATAAAAAATGTTGCCAAGGATGAATTATTTTTCTTTGAGTTCAAAAGGCAAAATAGTTAAAAGTTTAGAAAATAATAGTTGGAAGTTTGAGCTTGATGGCGAGCCGAGATTCACACAACAAAACTTCACATAAATTTTCTGTAAATTGCTTAACACAGTCTTACAATACCTTTCCCAGGCATAATTCCTCCCCCACTCGATCTCAAACTCACCATCCCTTCCATTACAATTTTTTGAGTTTTTATCGAGGTCTCGGCCCTCTAGGCAATTAATGCCCCCCCACCTACGAGAAATCCCAAAACAAAGAAAGTTTTCTTCCTTTGCCAAGTTTTCAAAATTTTCTTCCATTAATGGGCCATCGCCTTGATCTGCCAGGAAGATCGCATTAACGACCCCCCTTGCCATGCAACCGACGCTTTGGTTAGACTGTTCTTTTGAACCGTTGTCCCACCCATACTGTCCATGGCCTACTACTGTCACCTTGTAAAAATATTTCCTTAAGATGGTTATCCCTATTTAATACACGTGGCTTCATCTTTGTTTTAATACATGTGGCTTCCCGCGTGTCCATTTTCAGCCTCTGTCTTCAACTGGTCGTGTCGCTTTTACACACATGGCAGTCCCGTGTCTAATTCGGCCTGTTTTTTTTTTTTTTTTGGCAACTAATTCTTAATCCATGTGGCAGCCTTCTACTGGTCGTGATTTCATGACATGTCACAAAATCGTGACATGTCACGATTTCGCAGACTCCCTTGCCCTCGCCTTCCGTCTTTGCCTTTGGATCCGTGATTTCGTGACATGTCATGAAATCGTGACATGTCGCGATTTTGTGGCTCCCCTTACCTTGCCTTCTGCCTTTGCATTTTGGAGCCATGATTTCGTGACATGTCGTGAAATCATGACATGTCACAATTTCGTGGCTCCCCTACCCTTGCCTTCCGCCTTTGCCTTTGGAGCCGCAATTTCGTGGCTCCCCTGCATTTATAAAACTTAAACTTCTCCCCTGCATTTACAAAACTTCAACCTTGGAAAAAAACTAAAATAAATCGAAATACAAGTACTTAGAAAACTTAAAAATTTTGAGGATCCAAGATTTCTCCACTATCTTCGGATGCTCCTGCATCAGACACCCGGGGTAATTAAAAAGTGATCCTCACTTCTATTTTGTTAGGGGAAGACCCAGGTGGTCAACCTCCATCTTTGACAACGAAGTTGCATCTTCAATAGGTCTACCATTCCACTTTATCAAATATTCAGAATACTGTTTGTTTCTGGTGCTTCTGCCTTCACAAGTGTTTAATATTTCCTCGACCTCATCTGTGGTTGGAGTAGATGCTAGAATTTGCCATAATTTTGTACTTGGTACCTCTGCACTTTCTCCCTCATGATATTTTACTAAATCTGAAATGTTAAAAATAGGTGAAATGTCAAGCCAACTTGGCAATTCCACTTCATATGCATTGCCTGACTCTCGTTTTTCCAATATTCTACATGGCCCAAAAATTTTCATCTTTAATTTGTTATAATTTTTGGCTAGAAACCTTTCCTTTCTGATATGGACCATGACTTCATCTCCTACTTCGAACTCTTTGAACCACCACTTCTGGTCTGCTCTTGTCTTATATTGAGTATTCATTTTTATAATTTGTTTCCTTACTTCTTCATGCAGACTTTTCATATGTTCCACAAATTCTTCTGCCTCGGCACTACACTTTTATCCCTTATCCAACCTTCTTAGTTCAGACACATCTCTCGGGATTTTCCATATATTATCTAGAATGGATATTTATTTGTGCTCTTATTAACTGAATTGTTATATGCAAATTCCGCCCGTGATAAAACTAAATCCCATCCCTTGGGTTGATATGCTATCAAGCATCTCAATAAATTACCCAGGCTTCTATTTACCACCTCTGTCTGTCCATCAGTCTGTGGGTGGTATGCAGAACTGAATTTTAGATCTGTCTTCAACTTCCTCCACAAAGTTCTCCAGAAATACCCAAAAAATTTTGTATCTCTGTCAAAAACAATGCTCTTCGGTAGGCTATGAAGTCGTACCACTTCCTTGAAAAATAACCCTGCAATGTGAACTGCATCACTTTTTTTTTGGCATGGAATAAAGTGTGCCATCTTGGAAAATCTGTCAACTACTACAAATACAGAGTCATTTCCTCTCTGTGTTCTTGGCAATCTGAGGATGAAGTCCATGCTGACGTCCTCCCATGGCCACTCAAGTACTGGTAACGGCTGATACAACCCTGTGTTCTGTCTTTTGCCCTTTGCCATCTGGCATACTCTACAACTCTGTACAAAATTTTTCACATCTTGCTGTAGTTGTGGCCAATAGTAATTTTCACTCACTAGGGCAATTGTCTTATCTCGGCAAAAATGTTCGGCCAGTCCTCCGCTGTGTTTCTCCTTGACTAAGTTTTCCCGCATGGAACTCCTTAGAATGCATAATTTACTTCCTCTAAACAACATTCCGTCTTGGATTAGAAAATCCAACCATTTTGTCCTGTCCACAGTAACAGATGTCAAGCAAGCCATCTAGGCTTCTGCAAAATTCAGATCTTCAGGGTACAAACCCTTCAGTTCTTCAAATCCCACTACTTCCACTATCATTTTAATCAGTAAATTATGCATTCTACTTAAGGCATCTGCAACTCTATTTGATTTCCCGCTCCTATGCTTCAGCACAAAGGTATAGCTTTGGAGGAACTCAACCCACTTCAAGTGCCTTTGATTCAATTTTGTTTGGTTGTTAATGTACTGTAATGCCTGATGATCAGTGAATAGAACAAACTCTTTTGGCAACAAATAATGCCTCCACTTCTTTAAAGCTTGAACTATAGCATAAAATTCCTAGTCATAAACTGAATACTTTTTTCGAGCATCATTTAGCTTCTCACTAAAATAGGCAACAGGCCTGCCTTCCTGACTTAGTACAACCCCTATTGCACTGCCACTGGAATCACAGTCTACCTAAAATACTTTGTTAAAGTCTAGAAGTGCCAAAATAGGTTGTTCTGTGACCTTTTTATTTAATGCATCAAATCTCCTTTCAGCCCCTAAGGTCCACTTGAATTATTTTTTATCCCCTCTCATTGTTTCTATGAGGGGTGCACAAATGCTGCTGAAATTTTTAATGAATTTTCTGTAAAAGCTGGCTAGACCATGAAATGATCTTACCTCTGTTGTGCTGCTTAGAGTAAGCCATTCCATGATGGCTCTCACCTTCTCTGGGTCCATTTTTAGACCTTCTACTGAGATTAAAAATCCCAGGTACACTAACTCCTTTACAAAATTACACTTTTTCAAATTTATTAATAACTACTCCTCCCGCAGCTTCTCAAAAACCCTTTTGACATGCATCAAGTGTTCCTCCAAGGTTCTGCTAAATATTAATATGTCATCTAGATAGAATATGACAAATTTTCCTAAAAACTCTTACAGTACCTCATTCATCAGTCGCATGAAGGTACTCGGTGCATTGGATAGCCCAAAGGGCATGACCAACCACTCATACAAGTCCTCTCTAGTCTTGAAGGCTGTCTTACACTCATCTACCTCTCTAATATGTATCTTATGGTAACCAATTTTAAGATCAACCTTGGTGAAGTACTTGGCTCCACTTAAACAATCCATTATGTCATCCATTCTTGGCAATGGAAATCTGTATTTTATTATGATTTTGTTGATGGCCCGTGAATCTATACACATTCTCCATTCTCTATCCTTCTTTGGCACCAGCACTGTAGGTACTATGCATGGGATCAAACTTTCCTGAATCAATATATTCTCCAGCAGCTCCTGGACCTGCCTGTTTAACTCCTCAGTCTCTACAGGCATCATTCTATGTGCAGCTTTATTTGGCAAGCTCGATCCTGACACCAAATCTATATGGTGGCTGATTTTCCTTACTGAGGGTAAGCCCTTAGGCACATTATCAGACACAATATCTGGAAATTCCTCCAATAGATCTAGGACTTCTGCTGGGGTATCTTGGCATTCTTTCTCCCTAACTCTAGGAATTATTGCATAACATAAATGTTCATGCTTCAAACCGTCCATAAATTTTCTCCCTTCAACTAAATAGATTATGGAGCTGTTACACATCTTTTCATCCGCCTCCTTCATGGGCTTTAGCTTATGGCGCATGCCATTCTTCGTCAATGAGTAGGTGTTGGCATGGTCGTCATGCACTACACTCCCATCGAACTACCAGGGCCTTCCCAGCAACATATGGCAAGCATCCATAGGCAGGATGTCGCACAGGACCTCATCATAATAATTCCCAATATTAAATTTAACAGAGCACTGCTCATTGACCAAAGCCCTATGGTCCTTCTGTAACCATGCGACCCGATATGGATGTGGGTGCTTCTTCCTCTTTAACTGTAACTTGGTAACCATTTATTTTGAAACTAGGTTATCCGTGCTACCGTTATCAATAATAATATTGTAAATCTTGCCCATGCATTTGCACCTTGTGCGGAATAAACTTCTTCTCTGATTTGTGTCCTTCTCCTCATTCAATAGGAATCTCCTTACGATCATTGCTTCCCCTCTCTCTGCTTCTTCAGAATGTTCAGATCCAGCATCTTCCTCTACCACAGCAGCTCTGGCTGGACCCTCAGGTCGCTTGTTCATCCTTTCTCGATGTTGTGGACACTCGAATGCTTGATGTCCTTCTTCACCACAGTGGAAACATGTCCCACGAAATACTCCTCTTCCAAACCCTCGTACAGATCCACCTCGTCCTCTTGGGTAGCTATTCTGATCACGGGGCTGATAAACATCCTCCTCCCTTTGATCCTGGTTACTACTGGCTTCACCAGTATTCTTCAAATATTTATATTTTTCTCCACTGGTTCTCCCACCAGTTCTTCCACCATGACCCCTTCCTCTTTGCTTGCCTTCAAACCACCTATTCAGTTTTTCTTCCACCTTTAAGGCAAATTGGTAAGCATCCTCAATGGTGCTTATCCGAACTAGGCTCATCTCTTCCTGGATACCGAGTCTCAACCCATTTAGATAATGGGCTACCTTCTCTTTGTTTGCCTCTAAATGTCCAGTTCTAATAGAGATCTTGTAAAACTCCTCGATGTATTCTTGGACAGTTTTGTTTTTTTGTCTCAAACTCTACATTTTTCTTAGTAGATCCAACTCGTAATCTGTCAAAATAAACTGTCCCTTCAGCTTTTCCACCATTCTATCCCATCTTGTTATTCTCTCCTTCCCTCTTCTATTCCTTTCTAGCTGTATTCCCCTCCACAAAATGCTGGCATGACCCTTCAACTTGGTCTTAGCAAATATGACCCGATTAGGGTCTTCAACCTCCTCATATTTGAAATATTCTTCTAAGTCATTTATCTAGTCAATCACCTCTTCTGGATTTAGGTTTCTCGAATATGTAGAAACCTCCATTTTTGGTTGCTTTCCAATCTAAGAGATGGCTTTGTACAACCTGGCTTGTGCAGGATCCACAACCTCTTCTTCTTCCTCAGACTGGTCTTCTTCTTCATCAACTTCATCTTCACTTCCCTCATCCCTTCCAGGATCGTGCCTTCTATGTAGCTCTTCTTGCAGGGCTTGAAATTGCCTCTGCAAGGCTCGAAAGTCTTCGGTCGACACCAAATTTATCACTCCACCACGATTTCTTCGTGGAGGAATTTTTCTTTTTTTTTTCTTATGAATCCTTCCATAGATCCTGGTGTAACTGCCTCTCCTTCAGCGATCTGTTACATGCTTAGGAGCTCCCGCTCTGATACCACTTTATGGCGAGCCGAGATTCACACAACAAAAATTCACATAAATTTTTTGTAAATTGCTTAACACAGTCTTACAATACCATTCCTAGGCATAATTCCTCCCCCACTAGATCTCAAACTCACCATCCCTTCCCTTACAATTTTTTGAGTTTTTATCGAGGTTTCGGCCCTCTAGGCAATTAATGCCCCCCCACCTACGAGAAATCCTGAAACAAAGAAAGTTTTCTTCCTCTACCAAGTTTTCAAATTTTTCTTCTATTAATGGGCCACCGCCCCCATCCGCCAGGAAGCTCGCATTAACGACCCCCCTTGCCCTGCAACCGCCGCTCTGGTCAGACCGTTCTCTTGAACCGCCGTCCCACCCATACTGTCCATGGCCTGCAACTGTCGCCTTATCAGAATATTTCCTTAAGATGGTTATCCCTGTTTAATACATGCGGCTTCATCTTTGTTTTAATACATGTGGCTGCCCGCGTGTCCATTTTTGGCCTCTGTCTTCAATCGGTCATGTCGCTTTTACACACATGGTAGTCCCGTGTGTAATTCGGCCTATCTTTTTTTTTTTTTTTTGGCAATGAATTCTTAATCCATGTGGCAGCATTCTACTGGTCATGATATCACGACATGTCATGGTATCATGACCCCCATGCCCCTATAGCCGTGATTTCATGACATGTCACGAAATCGTGACATGTCGCAATATCGCGACATGTCACGATATCGTGACCCCCATGCCCTTATGCATTAGCCTTGCCTTTGGAGCCACGATTTTGTGACATGTCATGATTTTGCGGCTCCCCTGCCCTTGCCTTCTGCCTTTGCCTTTGGAGCCACGATTTCGTGACATGTCACGAAATCGTGACATGTCACGATTTCGCGGCTCCCCTGCCCTTGCCTTCTGCCTTTGCCTTTGGAGCCGCGATTTTGCGACATGTCATGAAATCGTGACATGTCACGATTTCACGGCTCCCCTACCCTTGCCTTCTGCCTTTGCCTTTGGAGCCGCGATTTCATGACATGTCGTGAAATCATGACATGTCACGATTTCGTGGCTCCCCTGCCTTTATAAAACTTAAACTTCTCCCCTGCCTTTACAAAACTTCAACCTTGGAAAAGAACTAAAATAAATCGAAATACAAGTACTTAGAAAACTTAAAAATTTGGAGGATGCAAGATTGCTCCACTGTCTTCGGATGCTCCTGCATCAGAGCTCATAGTGAGGTAAGTATTATTGGATTGCATCATGAAGCATAATTAAATGAATTGCTATAGGTACAAACTATAGGGCATAATGGAGAACTTTGCAGTAGTCAAGATTCAAATTATCCTATGAGATTGAATTTGAGAAGTAGATTAAATATCTTGTAAGAGAGGTAAGGTCAACCTCATATAATTTGAAACACAAATTTTTATTGCACACACATCCTCAACTTTCTCTCCCTATATCTCTCTCTATATATACTTACAATTGTATATCTCTTGGTTATCTCAAGAGACTCTTGGTGCTTCATCTTCTTCTCTAATTGTTCAACTTATCTCAAGCTCTAGTGAGGTGTAACAATAATAATGTATTAATTATCTAACATCAAATAATTTAATAATTATATAACATCACAATGTTATTAAATTATTTGTTATATTAAATTTGAAGGTGTTTATCACGACCAAAAACATATTGTTTTATAAAAAATTACTGTCACTTAATTTTGAGAGGTGTAAAATGAAATTTTGGTCTAGATATAGCTTTGCCATTGCATCTTGATCTAGCTTTAGCACTAGGTCAAGAAATTGATATCCAAGATTCATCATCATTAATATCATCAGGTTGTTTTTCCAAAAGGCAAGGAAGAGTTTAAAAGGAATAGGATATAATATTTATTTTAAATATTATATGCCTAAAGAGACCTAAAATACTGAAGATCCACGGGAGGAGAAGAGATAAGGAACAAAAGGGGTTTCATGCACTCTTTGATTTCGTGTGGGTGCATAGCCCAAATGGTGGCCTAGATTTGGTCTAGGATGTTGGAAAAGTGAGGTCGTGTGTTTGAATTTCAGCAAAAACAAATTTTTGGGCAGAATTAAAATGAAAGGTATGCATTTCACGATTCAATTTTTTAAAGGTTTTGATATTTGAAAATATGCATTAAAGGGTTTTGTGAGATTTAAAAGGCAGTTTGTGAGTTTGTTAAGGGATATATAAGGTATATGAAAATTAAAATATTTTATTTTAATTTTTGGTGGTTAGAATTTATTTTATAAGGTTTGGAGTTATAAGTGTTAATAAAAGAATTTGATTTTTATATGGTGGATGTTATTTTGAAAGGTTGGAGTTTATAAGGTGTTAGTAAAGGAACTTGATTTTTGAATATTATTTTGAAAGGTTGGAGTTTATAAGGTGTTAGTAAAGGAACTTGATTTTTGAATATTATTTTGATAGTTTGGAGATTATAAGGTGTACTAGAGATTTGATATTTTTATGGTGAAATAAATATTGGGGAGAATATTATTGTGGAGATTTTAAGATAGGTTGTTGCTATCTAACCTTGAAATTGGCAAAGAGAATTTGATTGTGATTAGGAAAGGTTCTAAAGACATATCTACATCAAAATAAAAGGTATGGGCATTGTTGTGATGTCCTTCACGACCCCAAAATTGGGGCCCACCTTAAATTTTGTGATTTTGGGAATTTTTTGTTTATTTGATTTTGCTCGCATCAAGGTCTTGGAAAATTTTCTTTCACTTTGGAATTGGTGACGTATTTGCATTTTTAAGGTTTGAATGTAGTTGCAATACTTCAAAACTAAATATTTTGATTATTTGCATATTAATTGCATTATTTCAAATAAACTAATTTGATTAAAATTATTTTCAAAGGTTTAAATGAAATAGTTTGATTAAAATAATTTTCAAAGGTTTAAATGATTAATTTTCATTTAAATAATTAAATTTTATTTTAGGGTTAACCCTAAAATTAGTGCAAAATTAAAATGAACATATCTTGAGGCAGAGAACTCCATTTGATCTCATTCAAAAATTGTAAAAAGATATGGATTTTCTCTTTTCTAATGATATCAAACTTGCAAGATTCCAGATGTCAATTTCACCAAAAATATAGTGGGTTAATTTAGCAATATGAGAACAGTTACGGGAAAGTAAAGTTTGGTTGTGTTTTGATATTATGATTATTGTTTCATTATGTAGGTAATACAAGGGCAAGGGTTTGAAGAAGATTGTTATAAAATCCGTTCTTAGTGATGAAACTGAATAATTTTTTTTTTCAAATTATAAATAAATCATGGAGATTCATGGAAAAGGGACCGGAAATTTTTATATAGATAAGGAGAGGAACGATTGGAAGGAGCAAAGCTACACATTCGTTGGAGGAAAACAAAGAAGGCCATTTGCAGAACAATGGAAATTATTGTAAGATTTTATAAATTGTTTTAAGCATTTTGATCTAGATTTGTGCATAGACTGTATTTGGAATTAATAAAGTTCTTATTGCAATTTATTAATAGTTTGTATACCTTAGAATATTGCATCAATTTATTTGATTTCACTGTGTGAATATTGGTGAAAATTGAATTGTTTTTAGAATTCTGTAAATGGAAATTTGTTCTGTTTAATTTGTCCGAGACATTCATTTAATTTCTAAAGCTTAAATATTTTATTATTTTATTTTCATTCTGAAAACTATATATTATAACTTAGTATAATTTTATAAAGTAAAATTATATGACTAAGTTATAATTAAATTTATAATTCAGATATTACAATTAATTAATATTCGAATTAATAAATTTAAGAAGGGATAAATGAATATTCTATTCCTCACCTTAATTTCATAAGGTTGAGGAACTCGGATTTAAAATTTAATTTGGATTTTATTTATAATATAGTTCTATCTATTTCAGAAATCCAAATTTCAAACCAAAGATCACATTTACTCTTTTGAATATTTAATTTCATAAATATTTCAAAATATAAATATTATAAGAAAATATAATTTATAAACATTATTTTATCACAAAATCCAAAGTTTATAGATTAGTTTCATATTAAGCCCTAGGATTTTATCATTGACAAGGTTTTGAAACATTATAAATTGGGCAAGACATTATTTCATTTATTCACCTCTTCTGGGTTTGATTTATAAATTCATAAGGGAGTTTGAATAAATGATTGCTTTATCAAATAAACATTTGGGAAGTGAATTGATTATAAATCTATTATGTTCCAAAGGTTTATCAAGTTTATAAATTTTTATTTACTTTGATTTTTATTAAAGTTAAATTGAAATTTAATATAAAATGCTAGATTCTTTTTATGCTAATTTCATTTAAAGCATTTTGAGACATTAAATTTAAGAGGGAATAAAATATGGTATACTTTAACCTAAGATCATAAAACGAATTTTATTTTGTTGAATTGATATCAAAGCATGTTATACATGATAAAATTGAAATCATTTACCTAATTCCAGGACCCTTGTAAACAATAGTTCACAAATCCAAGAGTTATTCAAGTACTCATTGATGTATATACATATGAAATGTTAGGTATAACATAAGAACCTTGGAGATATATAATATTATTTTCAAGAGAGAATCATAATTCTGTGTTTGTCGGGTGGTTTTGTGATTGGACAAAATCACACCTCAAAAAATTGGTGCTAGAAGGAGGGCCTGAAAGGTAATGATTTTAATTTTAGCATGTGCAATTTGTTATAAAAAGAAATAATTTTTTTTGAAATTTTCAATTTATGTTGCATTAATGTTAATCTATCATAAATTCAAAAATTAGGTTATGATGCAATTTTTGTGAATTTTCATACATGGCCTTGCTTATTAAAGTTGGTTCAATGGCAGAAAATGATTTACCATTTTATAAACATGATGTAACGATTACACCAGAAGAACATATTCAGGAATATAAAAATATTATGTTTAGTTTTCAAATTATGCATGAAGATGTTATCTGTAGAATGTTTACATACACATTGGATGAAGTTGCTAAATATTGGTTTATCAATTTACCTGAAGGTTCTACCGCTTCTTGGAATCAACTTGAAACAATGTTCCTTGAACACTTTAGAAAATTGGTCGACACAAATTTATTATCAAATCAATTTGTGTCTATCCGTAAAAGGTCTAATGAATCCATGAATCAATTTAATGATAGGTTTCATAAGTTGTATACATAAATGGAGATACAATTTATTATTTCAGAAGAAGAAGATGTTCAAATTTATTTGAAATATTTAGATCCTTTTACGGTTAAGTGTTTAGAAATGTTTCCTAAGGATTTATTCTTGTCTAGTGTGTATGGTGGTGTAGTAGCTGTAGAACAATGGCTGATTTCAAGAGGAATAGATGTGGGTAGATTATCACCCTAAGATTTCAAATCAAGTATCACCTATGAGTCATGATATGCATTTCTTGACACCATTGAACAAAATTGAATGTCCTAGTTTTTCAACCACTTTCAATATTATCCAAGAGGAAGTGAAAGTTTCAAAGCCAATACCCATTGATGAGGATTGTAGTAATCAATTTTATCAAAATGCAGAAATGCATGAGTCTTTAGATATTGTAGGAGTTTTAGATTTAACTAGCTTTGAAACATATGATAGAATAGAATATTCCATAGAGTTAAATGAAACAATTGAAGCTCCATAATTAAAATATTCTAGAGGTAGTTTTATTATGATCGATCATAAAAGTTTATTACTTGAGGAATATGAGTTTATTATTGAGGATAGGTTTTTTGAAGGTGAAGAAAGTGAATTTAAAGAGAATTCAATTGTTGAATTTACAAAATGTGAAGATATGGTTGAATCTTACCCTTTATATTTTGAAGATAATTATTACAATGGATGGGGTATGTATGGTGAATCATTGTTTTCTCACACACCTAATGATAATTTTTTTGTTTCACTTGTTATGCAGGATGTTGAAATTTCTAGTTCAAAATAAGGTTTCGTAATTCCTATGCAATTAGAAAGTGATGCCAATTTTAGAAATAGAACAGGTTCCAAGAGTTGAGCATTCTGAACATGAGTTTGTAGAACATTCTTCTGTAGTAGAAAGGGAATAAATGGTAAAACCTTTATATGATTCATCTATTTTAGATGAAGAAGATGTTATTTATGAAGGAATACGAAATGATGGTGGTGGTTATAGAGATCATGGAGAAAAAGAAAAGACTCTAAGGTATCATAAAATAGTGGTAAATGAAAGTGCATGAAAGGTAGACTCTTATCCTTTGTATTCAAACATTCAACAATCAGGTAAATTTTTGCATAATAATTTATTGGTTTCCACTGTTATTTATGATGAGATGTCACTAGAGGTTGATGAAAAAATAGAAGAGACCTTTATTCCCACCACCAAAAGGACTGTATTGCTAAATAAAAAAGAAAACATGCTTGAATCATTGAACCAAGTTCAACAACAATTAACAATTCAATATAGGATATAAAACTATAATGATTCTTATTTTGTAAATATCCTAGATTTTTGTAAATTTTTATTTGAATATGATTGGCCTAAAAACATAGATGATGATCGTACGTTAAAACTTTTAGAAATAAATTTCTATTTGAGAAACATCCTATATGCTTGTGAAAATGACAATTTAAGTCAAAGTGATAAATCAAAGTTTGAAATTCTCATCTTGTTGAATAAGCATAAGATCATAGAGGTATTAAATCTTAAACATGGTATTGTTTATATGTTTGAAGGAAATAAGTGGGGTGTGAAAGGCAAAATGAAATTTATTATATGGTTTGGCCTAATCCTCATTTGGTTAAAACTATGTAAAGTTTGGTATGCATATAATGATATATGTCTTTTAAGAGGTGCCTATCGTGTTTGGGATCTAGGGAAATTATTTTAAAAATTTTGTAGTGTCTTGTACATAATGTATATTTTTGTAAATAGTATTTTGGATTTTGTTTTCTTGTTTTTGTAATTTTTTTAGTTGGTTGTTTTGTGAATTTGTTAGTTAGTTATTTTGTTGATGTGTTAATGTGTGATGTTGTTGTTGTTTTGTTGTTTTGTTTTTAAGTTTTATCACATTTTATTGTGTTATGTTAAGTACAATGATAAAATTAACTTTTCCAGTTTTGGAGCTTCATGATTTTTATGTGTGATTCAATTTAATATAATTTCAAAGTGGTTTTTTCAAAAGTAAGGTAGTTATGATTGAGATATTGGTCATTTGCTGGTTGTGTTTGGTTTTTGATCCTAGACCGCATAGGATGAGATTACCTGGTTTGAAAACTTGTGAAACCTGGAGAAAAGGAAAAGTGAGATATTGGTTTATGTCCTCATGAATGTGAACTAAGATAAGGTAAATATGAAAAATTGGAATTATATTGCAAAAATTCCACAAGTATGAAAAATACACTTGCATACACTTGCATTTCATAACACATTTCATAACATTGCATACATCACCTTCACATTCCACATTTCACATACCATAGAAATATCATTTATCAAATTAAAAAGTTTTAATTGGTTTTAGCAAAAGTCATCTTGCTTTAATCAGGGGCACTTTCACAAAGGCATTTTGAACAAAATTGTAAAAGATAAAATATTCATGTTTACACACCATAGTTTCAGGATTCCTAAATGTTTTAGTCACTCAGCCATTTTTGGTATGGTAGGCAACCGTTGAAAAGCATGTCAAATTCTCTTTGGATAATTGCATAATATACACTAAATAGGTCTTAAGATCGAGGATTGATATTGAAATTATCTGGAACCAAACACATTTCATGCATATTAAATCCATTTCGGATAAAATGGTCAAAACCATCCTTGGAAGAAAGTGTAAGGTGAAAATGGCCATCCTTGTCAGTTCTATCATGCAACATAGTCCATAAAATTCATTTTTTTTATCATAAATTTGTGAAAATCCAAAAAAATTCAGAGTAGTAAGGATAGGATTAAATTCTCATCACACTTCGGTTGAGAATCCAATTCCCCAAAGCTCTAAGTCTATTCGCATAATTCATAAATGGATCGTAAGGATTCATACTACTCATCTGTTATATGGAAGGGTAGTCATCCCCAAGGTTCAAGAAATCAAAAGCTAAAGCTAAACACATCATTTATCAATGGATCATAAGGATTCATACTACTCGTCTGTCAGAAGGAAGGGTAGTCATCCCCAAGGTTCAAGAAATAAAAAGTCAAAATATGGACTATGGGGATAACCTCCATCGGGGCTATAGACACTTGAATGGTAGTGGAGTATGCTCGTGCGTGGCGATATGTCTCATTGAAAAGTGAGACCTATGTTCGTTTCAAATGGGAAGGCTAGCCTTGTGTTTCTTTCATAATAGGTTTAATCATTTTGGTCAAAATGAGGTAATGAACTCACTTGCGCACACACTGGTTCTGGATGATAGTAAGGTCATAACTGAGCTCTTGATATGGTAAGGAACTCACAACACACACTTTTGGTACTAAGAGGATTAGATAAGTTTTAGTGTGTTTGTTTCTTATACTAGAGTGTTTGAGTCTTTGTAAAACATGTCATTCATATTATTACTTCCTGTTAATATATGTTTCAGTTTACGTCATATCATTTTCATATCATCTTATTTTCATGAATGTTCATTTTAAAGCACCTGATTAAAGTATGATGACAAGCATGGCCAAAGTAAATATTTATATTGAAAATGATCATTAATACATATCACATGATCCCAACCAGTAATACATCACATTCTGCATAAATCATCTATGATTCCAGTAATATATATTTGTATTGGTCTATTCTCATTCTCTGAATGCTTATCAATTCTTGTGATTCTAATGTTCGTGTTTTGTGTGTTTTTAGAGTTTGTTTTTTTGTCAGAAATGTCTAGGGACATTTACTAGTAGAATCACCAATGTTGTGATGTCCTTCACAATGACCCCAAAATTGGGGACCCACCTTAAATTTTGTGATTTTGGGAAATTTTTGTTTATCTGCTTTTGCTCGCATCAATGTCTTGAAAAATTTGCTTTCACTTTGGAATTGCTGACATATTTGCATTTTGAAGGTTTGAATGTAGTTGCAATACTTCAAAACTGAATATTTTGATTATTTGCATATTAATTGCATTATATCAAATAAAATTATTTTATTAAAATTATTTTCAAAGGTTTAAATGAAATAATTTGATTAAAATCATTTTCAAAGGTTTAAATGATTAATTTTCATTTAAATAATTAAATTTTATTTTTGGTTTAACCCTAAAATTAGTGCAAAATTGAAATGAACATATCTTTTGATGCAGAGAACTCCATTTGATCTCATTCAAAACCTCGTAAAAAGATATTAATTTTCTCTTTCTAATGATACCAAACTTGCAATATTCCAGATGTCAATTTCACCAAAAAAATAGTGGGTTAATTTATCAATATGAGAACCATTACGAGAAAGTAAAGTTTGGTTTTGTTTTGATATTATGATTATTATTTCATTATGCAGTAATAGAAGGGCAAGGGTTTGAAGAAGATCGTTATAAAATCCATTCCCGGTGATGAAACTAAATAACAAAACTTTTCAAATTATAAATAAATCATGGAGATTCATGGAAAAGGGACCATACATTTTTATACATAGAATGAGAGGAACGATTGGAAGGAGCAAAGCTACACATTTGTTGGAGGAAAATAGAGAAGGTCATTTGCAGAACAATGGAAATTATTGTAAGATTTTATAAATTGTTTTAAGCATTTTGATCCAGATTTGTGCATAGACTGTATTTGGAATTAATAAAGTGCTTATTGAAATTTATTAATAGTTTGTATACCTTAGAAGATTACATCAATTTATTTGATTTCACTGTGTGAATACTGGTGACCATTGATTTGGTTTTAGAATTCTGTAAATGGAAATTTGTTCTGTTGAATTTGTCCGAGACATTAGTTTAATTTATAAAGCTTAAATATTTTATTATTTTATTTTCATTCTGAAAACTATATATTATAACTTAGTATAATTTTATAAAGTAAAATTATATGACTAAGTTATAATTAAATTTATAATTAAGATATTACAATTAATTAATATTAGAATTAATAAATTAAAGAAGGGATAAATGAATATTCTATTCCTCACCTTAATTTCATAAGGTTGAGGAACTCAGATTGATATCTCTAAAATTCAATTTGGATTTGATTTATAATATAATTCTATCTATTTTAGAAATACAAATTTCAAACCAGAGATCACATTTACTCTTTTGAATATTTAATTTTATAAATATTTCAAAAGATAAATATTATAAGCAAATATAATTTATAAACTTTATTTTATCATAAAATCCAAAGTTTATAGATTAGTTTCATATTAAGCCCTAAGATTTTATCATTGACAAGGTTTTGGAACCTTATAAATTGGGCAAGACATTATTTCATTTATTCACCTCTTCTGGGTTTGATTTATAATTTCATAAGGGAGTTTGAATAAATGATTGCTTTATCAAATAAACATTTGGGAAGTGAATTGATTATAAATCTATTATGTTCCAAAGGTTTATCAAGTTTATAAAGTTTCATTTACTTTGATTTTTATTAAAGTTAAATTGAAATTTAATATAAAATGCTAGATTGTTTTTATGCTAATTTCATTTAAAGCATTTTGATACATTAAATTGAAGAGAGGAAATAAATATGGTATACTTTAACCTAAGATCATAAAATAAATTTTATTATGTTGAATTCATATCAAAGCATGTTATACATGATAAAATTGAAATCATTTACCTAATTCCAGGCCCCTTGTAAATAGTAGTTCACAAATCCAAGAGTTATTCAAGTACTCATTGATGTATATACATATGAAATGTTAGATATAACATAAGAACCTTGGATATTTATAATATTATTTTCAAGAGAGAATCACAATTATGAGTTTGTCAGGTGGTTTTGTGACTGGACAAAATCACACCTCAATAGACATATCTTCCTTATGAGTGGAATATTATTGGATTGAATATTGTGAAATGTAAAGTTGGAGTGTAAAGGATTGTTTGATAAGCATTGTTGGAAATGTTTGAGTAGGTTTCATGTGCATGATTTGTGGATGTTGAAAGAACATGAGTATCATTGTTATGTGAAATTGAGAACTATCTTGAACTAGGGTTTATGAAAGAACATGAGTATCATTGTTATGTGATATTGAGAACTATCTTGAACTAGTATTTGTGAAAGAACATGAGTATCATTGTTATGTGAAATTGAGAACTATCTTAAAATAGGGTTTGTGAAAGATATGAGTATCATTATTATGTGATATTAGAATCATCTTGAGTCAAGGTTTGAGTTCCATAGTGTGAGTTTTTGGAAGTATAGTGAAACACTTGGATAGGGTTTGTAAGAAAGTTGTGTTTCATTGAATGGATGTTTGAGTGAGGTTGGTTGAGCATTATTGATTGAACGCATTGGAGTGATAGTTCAAGATTGGTGAAAAAAATTATAATTTATTTTTGAATTGATTTGAAAGAGATTTTAAAGTGATAAAGTGATTTGTGAGTTTGAAAAATATTGTGTCTCTTACCATTCTCTATATGTTTCTATGGTTAAACAAGATTTTGAGTGAAACTTATTTGTGTGATTGAAGAGGTTTTCTGAAAGAGATTAAGTTGAGTTTTATATGCAAGTATTGCAATTGTTTGAGTAAGATTTTGTGAAAGCATGTGAGAAGATTTGAGTAAGTCCTAGAGGGGACTTAAGGAAAGAGTTGAGTAAGCTTTTATGAAAGCTTAAGGATATATTTATGTGAGTTTTTATGAAATATTGCAAGCATATTTGAGGTAAGTCTTGGTGAAGACTTGAAAGTAGTTTGGAAAAGTTCTAGGGAGGACTTGTTGAGCAGATTTGAGGTAAGTCTTAGTGAATACTTGTTGAGCATATTTGACAAGTTCTAGGGAGAACTTGTTGAGAAGATTGGAGGTAAGTCTTGGTGAAAATGTGTTGAGCAGATTGAACAAGTTCTAGGGAGGACTTGTTGGAAAAATTTGAGATGAGTGTTTGTGAAGACTTGAAAGCAGATTGGACAAGTTCTTGAGTGGACTTGTGGATATATTTGAGGTAAGTCTTTGAGAAGACTTGAGAGAATAATTCATTGATTAATTTGTTCAAGCTTTGTGTTAAGGCTTGGGGTAGATCTAAGCGGAGTTTATTTATGATTTGATCAAGATTTGTGTTAAGGTTTGATGATATATTTTAGGATAGATTTTGGTGCATATTTTAGGATATATTTGTACCAAAATAGAGATGGACTTATGAGCAGATTTGTGTTAGATCAAGGATAGTGTTTAGTACAAATTTGAGATAGAGATTAAGAAATGTTGAGAGCAAGCTTTGGAGGTGATAAAGCAGAGGATAATAGTCTCCAATGGATAGAGATCCATTAGCTAGGGAAGTGAGGACATAGGTATTATAAGTGAGGATAGAGGTCTTTAGTGGAGAGAGATCCACAAGCTAGTGTAGTGGAGGTGGTAGTATTATATAATATCACTAGCCAAAGCAAAGGAGAATTTCTCCTATGGATAGATATCTACAAATCGACAAAGGGTAAAGAGTTCTCCTATGGATAGAGATCTACAAACTTGATTAGGGGATTGGTGTCTTCTTTGGACAGAGGTCCATAAACATTATAATAGGGAAGGATTCCCAAGATATTTATTGAGAAAATTTTAGTCAAATATTTTCTCCATGGGGTTGCCCACATTGGGTGAACCACATTAAATTGGTGTATCTATTGTGTGTGATGATTTGTGTATTGCTTTAATTATTGTAGTTGATATTACCATTGATATATTGGATAATAATTTTTGAGAAAGAAAAGTAAAAGTTTATCTTATACTATTCACTCCTCTCTTAGTATAAGCTTGTGTTCTTCAATTGGTATCAGAGTAGGATCCTTAGGAAGAGTTTAATAGATTGAAGGAAAAGCTTATAGGAACAAAGATGGATGATCATAGTGGATCTTCAAGAAATAAGGCACCATTGTTCGATGGGAACAATTATGTATTTTGGAGTATAATAATGAATATTTATCTAATGGCATAAGGAAATGATAAATATCAAGCAGTTGAGGATGGGTACACACCACCGACTACTACACCTATAGATAACTATGGTAAGCTCCTACAAATGAATAATTCAAAGGAAATGAATGGAATATTAAATGGTTTATGTGAATCAGAGTTTGTAAAATTTATGCATTGCACATAAGAAAAAGAGATATGGTAAAAGGTGCAAAAAATATATGAGGGAGACAAAAAGGTAAAAATGGTAAAATTATAAAATCACAAGAAAAAATTTTAAGACTTAAATATGAAGGATGAGGAAGACAATTCTACATACTTACTTCATGTATATGAGGTTGTTAAATCCATGCAAGGAATTGGATTTAAAGTGGAAGAAACAAATATTTTTCAAAATATTTTAAGGTCACTCCCTAAGAGGTATAGTGAAAAGGTTTCAGCCATAGAAGAAACAAAAGATATTGAAACTCTCATAAGGGATAAGTTACATGGAACTCTCACAACTTTTGATATGAGAATAAAATAGGAGCTTAACCCCCAGAAAGAAACAACCTTCAAAGTTACAAAGAAGACAAAGGGTAAGAAGTTAGATTTAAGTAATGAGTTATCCTGTGATGAAGAAGCAAACTATAGTAGAAGGAACAAGGAAATAAGAAACTATAAAGGTACAAAAATAGTTAAGTGTTTCAAATGTGGTAAATATGGTCACTATCCATCTTATTATCCAGAAGCTATAAATAGCAATGGTGATGAGAAATAGGATCATAAGGATAGGGAATTAGGAAAATATAGGCATCCAAATAAAAGTAGGTGTGGACAAAGCAAGCGAGAAAATAAGTTTGTCCAAAGGTGTAAGAAGAGTTTTTATGTAGATAAGACAAGCAAGAGTTCAAGTGATAGTGATGGAAGGTCCTAAGAAAATGAAGAAGAAGAAATTCTATTTTTGACAGTAGAAAAATAAGATGTTAGAAAAAGGGCATCAATACTTCTCAAGTGTTTTAGGTATCATAACTTTGGTCATATTGAAAATCATTGTAAAAGGAATGGGTTTAGTTCAGTGAATATGAATATAAATATGCTCTTGAAGGTCTAGAAGAAGAAAGTCTTCTTATGGCAATAGAAGAAGAATGATGTTCTCCTATTGAAGATAAATCATAAAGGAATGAAGATGATCTATAAGACAAAGAATCAAAAAATGAAGAGGAAGGAGAAGTTGAGATTGAAGGTGAGATTATTCCTGCTCTTAAGGAATTAAGAAATGTAAGAAAGCAAAACTTAAAACTCAAGATTCAATTTTAGGAATGTGATGAAGAAAAAGGAAAGCTTATATAAGATATAACAGATTCAATATCTAAGACAAGGAGATATACAGATAATTTAGAGGTAAAATTCTTAAAATATGAAATATTAGAGCATGAGGTAGATTTACTAAGGAAGTAAGTAAAAGAGTCTAAATATAAGATACATAGATTTAGGAGAAGCTCAAATAACTTGGATAAGATTATCAAGGTACAAATATATTCATCAAGCAAGACAAGACTTGGTTTTGAAGAAGAACATAGAGGACAAGGACAGGAATCAATATCAAGCTCCAAAGAAGAAGAAGCTTCAGAAGAAGAGAGTGAAAAATAAAGTAATACTTCTAAGGATAAGTTGGAAAATAGAAAGTTCAACAAGGAAAGAAATAATGCACAAATAAGGAACAGATAGAACATAAAATATCACAAGGAAGAAGAGACTAAGAGACCAATGGGGTCAAGGCAAGGATTATTCAATGGATGTTGTTTCTCATGTCATAGGTTTGGTCACAAGGCTTTGTAGTTTAGGACACATGAAAAATAGGGATATGGCATCAGCAATAGAATATTTAGAAATGGGTATCTATTTCAAGGGTATTACTACTCTTGTAATCAATTTGGTCATAAGGAATTTAATTACAAGTTTCGTGATAGGAATGGACATGGCTTCACTAGGAGAATTTTCAAGACAATTGCACCTTCAAGAAACCACAAAATTAAGTGTTATAAGTATAATAATGTTGGGAATATAGCCAAGTGGCGTAGAGAAAAATTTCCAAAGACAAGCAGGAACAAGGATATTCAGAGGAATCAGAAGGATCAGTTGAGGAAGAAAGTGGAAAAAGGAAAAGAGCAATGTATGATGGGAGTAGAGATACTCCCACCCAAAAATTAACTACCTCAAGGAGAGGAGGTAGGGAGGGGGCTAATCTAAGAGTCTTATATTTAGCCCCAAGCTCCAAATGTGGCCCTTTGCCATTGATGTCAAAGGGGGAGAAATTTGAGTTAGGGGGAGAGCATTCAGTTAGGAGGAGTAGTTTCTCAGGGGGAGCAAAACTAAAAAAGGTAAAATAAATGGTTAAAGAAAAAAGGATTGTCATCAATGACAAAGAGATATATTGTTGGAAATTTGAGCAAGTTTTGTTGTCATTGATGTCAAGAAATTAATATCTAAGATTCATTGTCATTAATGTCATTAGGTTGTTTTTACAAAATGCAAGAGTTTAAAAAGAATAGGATATAACATTTATTTTAAATATTATATTCCTAAAGAGGCCTAAAATATTGAAGACCCAGGGAAGGAGAAGTAGGTTTAAAAAGAAATAATAATATTGTAATATTTTGGGTAAAATGATGAAGTGAAGAAAATGAGGTCCAAGGAATTAATTGAAAATAATCTATACTTGAAAAGACCCATTGAGAAACTCACAAAGGATTTAATTTAATTTATTTAAATTAAAATATTTTAACCTATGGTTAAAATTTTAATTTAAATAAATAATGGGTGCCAAAGGTTTAAGTTTAAATTTAAATTTAAATTCAAAATTCAAAATTCGAATTTGGGCCGATGAGTTAAGTGCAAAGGAAAACGTGTATAAAAAGGGGAAAATGAATTTTCATTTTACCCCTTCACCTATGCTATCGAATGCTATGCTATGCTAATGATATATGTGATTATTTGTGCACTTCGTATTTCAAATAAAGGAGGTTTCATGCTTCATAAGAGGAAAACAAGGAGGAAGTTGTGAAAATCATGGAAGTCAAAAGAGGTACCACTGGCATCGTTAGTGTAGGTGGCATTTGAGACAAAGCTAGGGCATTGTGAGGGCAAGATCATGGGTTCAATTCATGCAATTGTGTTTTGCAAAGGGAAAGTTGTTTTTGTTTGTGCTAAGTGTGAGAAGAGACAAGGAACAAAAGGGAGTTCGTGTGCTCTTTGATTTTGTGTGGGTGCATAGCCCAACTGGTGGCCTAGATTTGGGCTAGGGTGTTGGAAAGGTGAGGTTGTGTGTTCAAATTTTGACAGAAATAAATTTTTGGGCAGAATTAAAATGAAAGGTATGCATTTCACGATTTAATTTTCTAAAGGTTTTGATATTCAAAAATATTCATTAAAGGGTTTTGTGAGATTTAAAAGGCATTTTGTGAGTTTTTTAAGGAAGGTATAAGGTATAAGAAAATTAAAATATTTTATTTTAATTTTTGGTGGTTAGAATTTATTTTATAAGGTTGGAGTTATAAGTTTTAATAAAAGAATTTAATTTTTATATGGTGGATGTTATTATGAAAGGTTAGAGTTTATAAGGTGTTATTAAAGGAAATTTATTTTTGAATATTATTATGAAATGCTGGATTTTATAAGGTGTTAGTAAAGGAACTTGATTTATGAATATTATTTTTATAGTTTCAGATTATAAGGTGTACTAGAGATTTGATATATTGTATGGTGAAATAAATATTGGGGAGAATATTATTGTGGATATTTTGAGATAGGTTGTTGCTATCTAACCTTGAAATTAGTAAAGAGGATTTGATTGTTATTAAGATAGGTTTTGAAGACATATTTCCATAAAAAAAAAAGGCATGGGCATATATTTCTTATGAGTGGAATATTGTTGGATTGAATGTTGTGAAATGCAAAGTTGGAGTAAAAAGGATTGTTTGATAAGCATTGTTGGAAATGTTTGAGTAGGTTTTCATGTGTATGATTTCTGGATGTTGAAAGAACATGAGTATCATTGTTATGTGAAATTGAAAACTATATTGAACTAGGGTTTTTGAAAGAACATGAGTATCATTGTTATGTGAGATTGAGAACTCTCTTGAACTAGGGTTTGTGAAAGAACATGTGTATCATTGTTATGTGAAATTGATAACTATATTGAACTAGGGTTTATGAAAGATATGAATATCATTGTTATGTGACATTGGAATCATCTTGAGTCAAGGTTTGAGTTCCATAGTGTGAGTTGTTGAAAGTATAGTGAAACACTTGATTAAGGTTTGTAAGCAAGTTGTGTTTCATTGAATGGATGTTTGAGTGAGGTTGGTTGAGCATTATTGATTGAAAGCATTGGAGTGATAGTTCAAGATTTGTAAAAAATATTATACTTTATTTCTAAATTTATTTGAAAGAGATTTTGAAAGTGATAGAGTGATTTTTGAGTGTGAAACATATTGAGTCTCTTACCATTCTCTATATTTTCTGTGGTTAAACAAGATTTTGAGTGAAACTTGTTTGTGTAATTGAAGAGGTTTTATGAAAGAGATTAAGTTGAGTTTTATAGGCAAGTATTGCAATTGTTTGATTAAGCTTTTGTGAAAACTTGTGAGCATATTTGAGTAAGTCGTAGGGGGTACTTAAGGAAAGAGTTGAGTAAGCTTTTGTGAAAGCTTAAGGACAAATTTATGTGAGATTTTATGAAATATTACAAGAAAATTTGAGGCAAGTATTGGTGAAGACATGAAAGTATTTTGGACAAGTTCTAGGGAGGACTTTTTGAGTAGATTTGAGGTAAGTATTTGTGAAGACTTATTGAGCATATTGGACAAGTTATAGGGAGAAATTTTTGAGCATATTTGAGGTAAGTCTTGGTGAAGATTTGTTGAGCATATTGAACAAGTTCTAGGGAGGACTTGTTGGACATATTTAATATAATTCTTGGTGAAGACTTGAAAGAAGATTGAACAAGTTATTGAATGGACTTTTGGATATATTTTAGGTAAGTCTTTGAGAATACTTGAGAGTAGAATTGATTGATTAATTTGTTCAAACTTTTTGTTAATGCTTGGGGTAGATATAAGTAGAATTTATTTGTGATTTGATCAAGCTTTGTGTTAAATCTTGAGGACAGATATGAGAATAGAGTTTGGTACATATTTTAGGGCAGATTTGTGCTAGACCGAGGACAATGTTTAGTGCAAGTTTGAGATAGTTATTGATTAGTGCTAAGAGTAATATTTAGAGGATATAGAGTAGAGGAAAATAGTATATAGTGGATAGAGATCCATTAGCCATGGAAGTGAGGATAGAGTTCTTTAGTGGAGAGATCCACAAGCCAGTGCAGTGGAGGTAGTAGTCTTCTAGAATATCACCAGCTACAGTATAGGATAAGGAGTTCTCCTATGGATAGATATCCATGAAACATCAAAGGGGAAAGAGTTCTCCTATGGATAGAGATCCACAAACTTGATCAAGATATTGGTGTATCCTTTGTAAAAAGGTCCATAAATATTGTAATAGGGAAGGATTTCCAAGAGATTTCTTGAGAAAATTTTAGTGAAATATTTTTCCTATGAATTAGCCCACATTAGGTGAACCACATTAAATTGGTGTCTCTATTGTGTGTGATGATTTATGCATTAATTTAATTATTGTAGTTGATATTTCCATTGATATATTGGATAATGTTTTTTGAGAAATAAAAGTAAAAGTTGGTCTTATACTATTCACCCCCCTATCAGTATAATCTTGTGTTCTTCATTTTAAGCATAGCCTAGGTCACATCTATAAATTTGATGTAGAAATTATGCATCTCTTATCTTTAATCCCCCTAAAATTCTTATCATTAGACCAATTAAAATTTTGATAAATATAACCATGACTATGGTATCTCTCAACCACTAAGATTTATCTTATCCTTGTTCACTTTAGAGAAAAAAACATTCTGTTATAGAATCCACTCAATATTTCTTTCACTTTATCTTATTCTATCATATCCATCCATCCATAGTCAACCTGTATTTTATTGACCATTTTATCTTTGAACTCATAATATTTTTTTAAGTAATTAATTACACCATAAAATTCATAGGGGTGTCTTGGTTGTCCACAATGGATGTAAATTATTCTAGGAGTTTGATCCTCTACAAAGGTTTTTATTTTCATAAAATTGATCTCACCACTTATTTTTTGACCATGATAATCAAGGAATTTATTCATTTCCCTTACATTTTGATTTAAGAATTTTCTTATCCCTTGTCCATTCCTTCCCAATCTTGTGCCATTAGATATCATTATTTTTGTTAATTTAGAGATAATACCTTTGATGTTCTTTTCAAAGCATCCAATATCTCCATCATCAATATATTCTTAATCAACATAGGCTTAAACACCACTATCACCAACAATTTTCAATAAATAAAACTCTTCATCATCAATATGCTCTTCAAAAACATGGACTTTGTCATGGCCAATACAATCAACAAGATTGAGCATGAGATCATGATGCTCATATTTATAGAAACACCACTCTCACCAACAATATTTAAATCGTTAGTATAACAAGTAATATTTTTCCTTTGAATAAGATTTTCTATGCCAAAAAACATATTTTCCATCATAGGCTTGTACTCATCTTAAAAATAAATGCCACTATCACCAATGATATTCAAATTATTAGTACCACAAGAAAAATATATCTTCTTAATGAGATTGATTATTTCGCAATAAATATTTTTCATCATGGGATTCATATTTAAATTTTCATTTATTTTTTATTACCTTTTACACTTTATATCAAAGATGTCAAGAATTATTAATACCATGTACATTATCCTCACAACATCAATAGGTAATGCAACACAATTTTCAAAGCAATTTTCACAAGAATGCTTCTTTATGAATTGATTGTAAACAACACATAAGCAATGAAAAGTCTCCACCTTCATGTAATATCTTTATCTAGTTTCAAATACTTTTGGTATTCATCTTGCTTCTTGACTTATTTCCTCAGTTTTCTTGTTTCTTTTGTTTAATTATATTTTTTAAATACTCTCTCTCTTTTAACACTCTATTTTCATACTTTATATATATATTTTTTAATATATTTTTTAAATAAAATGCAATTCTAAAAAATTAGGTGGAGTTAAAATTTTGACTTCTAGGTTTAGAGTCTTTAACTTTTCCATAACATTAGAATATCTAGTCAATTTTTTAAAGTTTTAAATGTTTATCCTTGCTTAAAAAATTATCTCTTGTGAAAATTTCTCAAAAATGATAAATGCTAATCCAATGGTAATTAATTAAGTGAAATTGTATATGCCAATAGAGGACAACTTATTGTCATTCAAATTAATTGTCCTTATTTCTATATGTTCCACTAGATCATGCTTTGTCCTTTAATAGTTTTAATTTTCATCAATAACGATGGCATCATGTAGTCTAGATTTTGGTTAGTAATGATTACAATAGAAAACTCTTCTTAAGCACTTGCACACAATAATTTAGAAAATTTCTAGAGATTATATTTACATTCAATGGTTTATATTTTCCAAAAAATATGGGTAAAAACATCTCGAACATATTAAGCATAAATTCTAGCTTTGAGAACCAAGATAGCTCTTGCACAATATCTTGATGATGATGAAAGCAAGTTTGAGTGACTAAGAAGTTTTCAACCATTAGTAATAGGGGGTCTATTACTAAAGTACCAAAGTGAAAGGAGAAAAATAGAGTAGCAACATGCAATACTCCAGTAGTGGCCCAAAAAACTGAATCAAAGAAAGGAGCCAAGACTAATAATTTGAATGGATGCAGAAGCAAATTTATTTAGGGAAAGAAACTGAAATAAAAGAGATAATACTATCAAATAAAATGGCTCTAGAAGAAAATTTATTTAGGGCAAGAAGCTAAGAAATCGTGGGGTGGTCCATGTCATTTATGGCATCTAGGAAAGAGGTAACAACAAGAGGTATAAACAAGAGAGGGTTATTGATGGTTTTGACTAACCTATCCACTTAGGGTTTGACATGATGACTATCATAGGGACTATGATTCATCTTTCTTCATTGTCCTCAATGAAAATTTTTATGAGGCTAGTTCCTCATACAAATGAATTATTTATATTAATATTTATGGAAATAAAATGATATCTATACAAGAATAATTTCCTTACCCTTTTATTTTTATCTTATATTTAGTGATTACTCTAATTATTTTTTATGTTTGAAGTAAAATAAATAATAATACGGCTTTATTCAATTTATATTTTAAACTACACTCAATATATTGATAGAAAGGATATGAAGAAGACCTTCAAAAGGCAATACACTAATGAATTTTTAGGATAATGGAATGGATAAAATACTAGCTTCTAAGGGTAAAAATAAAAGTAGAAAATAAGAAAATATTTTTGTAGATAAGTCTAACTTGAAAGAGAAATATGGAGAAATTAAGGGAAAAGATAAATCAATCAAATCAGAGCCCTCAAATGATGAAATTGTTTTAGCAATTTTATAATATCCTTAGGGAAGTATATTTTAACACAATATTTACTAACATATTAAAGTGACTAGTTGTACATTACAAAAAGGAAAGCTCATGTGAAAGTTTGGATCCAAATAGAACTAATAAATCTTACAAAAGTCGAAGGAGAGGAGGAATAGGAGTAAAGCATGGGCTTGGAGAAAAATATTTAAAAATATGAGTCATAAGAATAGACGGTCCAAGTTATAGAAGTTAAATGAATTTATATCAAAATAAATAGTGTTACTTCTTGAAGACACTAATGGCTTCAATTATCATTTTAATTTGATGTGTTTTACTTGATTTGAAAACATTTGAATCTTAACTTTTGTAGCAATTACATAATTTTAAAAAATTATTGCACACTCAACCTCAAATATATACAAATATATATACATACAATGGTATATTTATATTTGTATCAAGAGAATCTTAGTGATTCACCTTCTTCTATAATTTTTTATATTCTCTCAACCTACTATGAGGTGTAACATTAATAATTTAATAATTTAATAATTTAATAATTATCTAACATGAGTAGTAGGTGTTCTACAATCAACAATAGATTATCAACTTGTTGATAGAGGAGGTATAACATGTTGAATAACATAATGAATACAATGATAGCATCAAGTATGGATTCATATAGTTAAAGATCAAATTTTTAATCATTAAGAGGCTTAATCATGTTGGTGGTTTTATTCTATTGTGATGATAAAACCATAAATGAGCCTATAAGTAAAAAGTTTATACTATAATACATATGATATCACTAACAATAAACCATAGTTTATAAATAAATAATGTATAAAAAAAGTATATTTCTAGTGGTTAGGATATTGGAAATTTGAATAGGAGGTTCAAGGTTTGAATATAGGAGAGGGTAGGTTTGTATACAATACTACTCTAAGGGTGGATAAATATTTGGATAATTAAATCATCCCATATAACCAATGACTTCATGGATGTTAAAAAATACTTTACCTTAAGCAACTATATGTTGTATTTGATGAAATAATTGCATGGATCTATAATGATCTAAATTTTTGTAATGAGAATAATAACTAGCACATGATAGAGTTAACACTAGAAACTAGACCATACGATAAAAAATAGAGATCAATCAATCTAAATATCCAATAGTAATGAGATACGTACACATAAAGTTGATTCAATCCAAGGTAATATATCCTTTCAACCATTGAAATTGGTTAGAAAATATTTAGAAATTGTAAAAATATATCACTAAAGAAAACTATCTATTTTCTTCAATTGATCAAATTATCTAATTAAAGTTTGTCAAAAATGAATTTATTGTTATAGGTATTGTTAGAAAATAATCAAATATTCATCCAACATAAGATAACATTCATGATAAATGGAAAAATTCCATATATCAAGAGATAATATTTGGTCTTTCTAATGCAAGTGCTACCTACAAAAAGCGATGGCTATCACACTTAAAGGAATTAATAATGAAATTACCATAATAAACTTATGTGATATATTAGTCATCAACATAGATAGAAGTAATTTTTTAGAGAACTTGTGTATAGTATTTTAATAGCACAAGGAGATTGGCATCTCTATAAACTTGAATAAATCCTAGTTTGAAAATATTAAAAAAGCCATAACTAAAGGTTCATTTTTAATGAATGCATACTAAAGTAAAGATATCATAATTTAAGTAGTGAAATAGACACAAGTATTGCAATAACATTGGCTACACAAAAGCATCAAGAAGAATAATTATTTTCGTTTGTGAACCAAAATATATATGCATATAAATAAAGTTGTAATTTATTATAGGGATAGGTGCATGCAATGATTAAATTACTGAGGAATTTTAGGAATTATCTCTCATAGATAAAAATAATGGTCTTTATGGTGCATTTAAAATTCTAAATTTTATATTCCAATATGAATCAATAGATAGTAAGCATCATAGATATCTAAAATTTAGTAGTCTCATATGGAGATCAAGTTAATAAATTTTATATAAGGGAGATAATTATTTAATAACCTAATAAAGGCTCATATAACATAGTAATTAAACAACTTGGAAGATCAAGAACAATAATGTGAATATCATGAAGTATAGGATTAATATATATGGATGTAGAAAATAATCATATAAATGGATACTAGTAAAACTCTAAAGGGTCTCTTAATAATGCAAAGAAAGTGGTTTACGTAAAATTCAAACAACTATAGGATGAATGATAATTGAAAAAGGATAAAAGAATATGTTCTTGATATACTTAAATAAAGAGGAATGTTTAGATCTATTACCAAAGTACCATCAAGAACCACTGATGTTCACTATTTAAACTACATAAAAATGTATAAAACCTAAGGGTTAGTTATGATAACTCAACCATTGTATGTAATACCTTCTAATGTATCGAACTCTATAGATACACATTACACATTAATTGTTTCAACATTTAAAACAACATAATAGTATTTTAAACTAGGTCTAAAATTATTTTAAATTGTAGAGAAAAAATCAGAGATGAAGCATAGAGTGCATAAAATAGGATTTTGCAAATATAACTAATTATATAGTGTTTATTATATCATTAAAAACATATATTTTTATTTTATTGTATTTTTATCTAAGATGACAAGAAGACTGAATATAGACAACATACACATATATTAACATATGTCAATGATCCATGTGAGCATGCAAATAGTGGCACAACCAAAGTAATGATACATATGAGTGTCTAAAATAGTGGTACAACCAGAGTAACGATATATGTGAGTGTCCAAAATAATGGCACATCTAGAGTAAATTAGAAAAGAAGAATTATAGATGATGAATGACCTACCTATTGCATATGTCTCTTTATATTTATAAGTAAATAAGAAAAATAAAATAAAATAAATAAATGATTAAATAAGAGTGTACATAAGATGAGGATGTTCAAAAAAATAGGATCCAAATTGATCTCGGTTTCCAAATTCAACTAGCAACTACACTTAATATTTATTTTGAAAACACAACTATATAGAGTTTTCCCTTAATTATAACTATTAACATATAGCTTTCTTTGGCCTTTTCAGGTGTCTTATAGCTAGCAACTTGTCTATAAAATCTAAAAAAAATTCTTTGCTCAATGTCTTTGGAAAGATATTTCTAGATTGTTCTAAAGTCTTGCTATCATTTTTTTGTAATCAAATTTCAACTGTAATGATATTGAATACCAATATTTTTAGTCTCCTATATTACATATTATTAGTTGCTATCTAAATTCTACTTTTATTACCATAAAATAACACAATATCATGACTTTAGAAAACATGTAAAATATAAAGTAATCATTGTAACCAAGTTGTGTTACATTCATGTCCATATATTTCTCTTCAATAGATTATAAATTCATACCAAATTATTTTTTGTTGGTCCTTAATATGATTGTTTACAAGCATATATCTTTAAGTTGATATTTAGGTATCAATACAACTTGCATGGTTTAAATATTTGAATATTTTCAATCATATATCATTTTTGTAATATAACTTCTACAAAAATTTAATGTACTTTTATAAAGCTCAAGATGTTTTTATCCACATTTCAATGGGTGGCTAACAACAAATATATGAATATTTATATAAATTATATCGCATAGGCTATATCAAGTCTAGTTGTGGTTCAATAGAAGAAATATCTTACAAGTTACTTATGCAATGTGTTATAAGTTATTTTTGACTCGTTATTAATTGTTCATTTTATTCTAGTTGTATTTATATACAAGTGCTTTTATATGTAGCATGCCTAGGTTGTAAAAATTAACAAAAATAATAGAAATGGAGATAGTCTCCATACTTCGAATGCACTATTATCACCCTTATGATCCCTAGGTAATAGATAAAACTATAACACAATTTCACCATATTTTAAAATAGTTTATTTACAAAGTGAGCAAAATAAACTAAGATAGTGGTGGTATTTCTCACATGCAACTACATTAAGTTTTGTTTTTAGCTACGAACCCTATCATGAACATTTAGGATAATTATTTCATTATGAGGATTATATACTATTAATACAATAAGTTATAATATATTTAGAATAAAATATGGGCTCTATATTAAAATATATGACTATATGATATTGCATATTATATTGTGTTATGGCATACAACATGGATTCTGATTGAAAATAATTAGTTGGAGAGCTTAAGAATACATAAAATATTTACCATGTATCTTTTGGTTCTTCTTCTTAAGCTTGAAGAATCAATATAATATTGTTTGGTATAATGTTTCCTTCATGATGGCCATGGGCTAAAATAAAATTAAAAACATACTTATATAATTATTTTATTCATTAATATTATCTACTTTTTCTAGAACTAAAATAAATATATAGCGACATTTCAATTGGTGGCCGACAAAAAATATATGAATATTGATATAAATTATATAGCATAGGCTATATCAAGTCTAGTTTTGGTTAAACATAAAAAATATCTTACAAGTTATTTATGAAATACATTATATGTTATTTTTAACTCATTATTATTTGTTCAATTTTATTCTAGTTGTTATTTGTATACAAGTGCTTTTATATGTAGCATTCCTAGGATGTACAACATAAAAAAAATAATGGAAATAGAGATAGTCTCTATACTTGGAATGCACTATTATCACACTTGTAAGCCCTAGGTAATAGATAAAACTAGAACACAATTATACGATATTTTAAAATTGTTTATTTACAAAATGAACAACATAGACTAAGATGATAGTGGTATTTCTCTCATGCAACTACATTGAGTCTAGTTTCTAGCTACAATTCCTATTATGAGAATTTAGGATAATTATTTCATTATGAGGACTATATATTATTAATACAATAAGTTATAATATATTTATTATAAAATATGGGCTCCATACTAAAATATATGATAATATGATATTATATATTATGTTGCGTTATGGCATATAACATGGAATCTATTGAAAATAATTACTTGGAGAGCTTAAAAATACACAAAATATTTACCATGTGTCTTTTGGTTCTTCTTCTTATACTTGAAGAATCAATATAATATTGCTTGGTATAATGTTTCCGACATTATGGCCATGGGCTAAAATAGAATTAACAACCTACTTATAAAATTATTTTGTTCATTAATATTATGTACTATTTCTAGAACTAAAATAAGTTTCTCAAAGAGAATTACAAGACTAAAGATCATATAGATGATAGGATATATTCAATAATATTTAATATGTGTATGATAACTTTTCACTTCATTGAATTTATGTTTTTTCTTTGATTTGTTGCTCTTATTCATCAAGATCCTCATTCTATAATATTATTATATGTTTCTTATCTTTATTGAGATCATCATACCATACTATCTGTGGTACATATCCATCCTTGTTTGGTACTTCATCACATATTACTTAGAGTAGATTTTTTCTTCAAATGTGTGTAATGAAAAATCTCTAACAATGTCGTTTAATTTTTCCTTAAGTTTTCAACCCCTTATTAAAATAGAAAAAATGTAAATATTTCAAAATATCTTTTTAACCCTCATTAATATTTATTTGTGAATATATTTTCTCCATTAATATATTTTTTTCTTCATAAAATATAGGAAAACAAATTCAAATATACATCTCTTAAGTAAGGGTTTTGACATCATAAATGATAAACAATTTTAGGCTCTATCCTTGCAAAAAAATCATAATGTTTTTATTACATGTATAGATAATGCTTTCTAAATATATATGTTTTTAATATTGAACTAGGAACCAATAGTTAAGTTCATACTTGTACATTATAAATATCAAGGTACTATCATGGGTTGTATTTTTATATTGCTAACATGTAACAACTTGCAATGCCATTAGCTCCCTAAAAAATATATTAATGATGAAATTGAAGTAGTTAGTTATCTTGAAATATTATTTTCATTAGAAAAAGGTTCATTATATCTTGGTGCTCTAGTATACAGTTATCTCATCTACATTCACTTTTTCTACTTTTATATTTTTGTTTTGTCCCCCTATTATCTCTTTCTCTCGTTTCATCTTCTTTTTTCTTTCACTAAATCTTGAAAAAATTCAAATTTATCTGTATATATATATATATTATCAATTATTCAAAATATTGAATTTTCTCTCTCCTTTTTTAATATATGTTTCTTCTCCCTAGAAAAAATCCCTTGCTTAAAACAAAAACCCATTTTTTCATCTCCCTCTTCTTTCTTTACCTCGCTTCATCTGTTTTTTTCTTGGCTATTAAAAAAAATGCTATTTTCTCTTTTTTTTTAATGTTTATGTTTCCCTAGGAAACATTTCATTGCCTAAAACAAAATCCCCAAAAAAGATATTCCTATTCTATGTAGGAGGATGTTTGAATTTAAGGGCTCGTCTTCTCAAGTAAAGATAAAAACCATTGTGCAAAAAATATGGTATAGAAATAAACACTACCATAAATACATCCTTTATGATTCCCACAATATTTAAATGGGTACCATCAAGTTGTAATACCCATTGAAAAGATCTTGTATACTCCATATCCATATTATCACAAACTACTTTTGGCATAATAGTTGTTGAGGTGCCTGAGTCTATCATACAATTGTGGAAAATCCATCCTTCCTTTCTGAGAGAAATGTAGAATGGAAGAGGTTTGTTCTTCAGGGTGGTGGGATACATCTTTTCCTTATCTTGTGCCACATTGAAAATAGTGGTGGTTTTTTTCCTTAAGAAATTTTATGCAGAGAAGATTTCAATAAATCTATTTCTCTAGGGAGAAAAAGTGTATCATATAGGCTTGATCTAGATGCAACTCTTTTTAACTCATCCACAATATTATATTCCACCTAAACTAGTTAAGGTCTTTCATACCTTCTTTTTTTGTTCTCCATAGTTCCTTTTGTATTGTTGTGTAGCCTTAATTCTTTGGATTTTATAATGGAATGGAAAATCGGCTTATCCTTGGCCTCCTTTGTTACATTTTCTTACTCTTTGTTATTTTATTTTTCAACTCATCTTGGAACTCTTACCTCCCTCTCTTGTCTCTTGGGTACTTCATTACTTTTATCCAATGATTTAAAAATAGGAAATTGGTAATTCCCCTATAGCGATAATTTCCTCTTCTCATGTGAAGAAACTTGAAAACAACCCATGTTATATGGGTCTACTTTCAAGGGTTTCTTTCTAGACTTGGTCATGATAGAGATCTATTCTTCATCCAGAAAATCTTGTCTAGTCATGACTTGATCATACTATCATAGCATGTTAACTCTCCCTTTTTGGTTTCTTTCTACTCTTTCCATGTCTTGTTGCACATGGTGTTGGTACATAATATAAGATTCTGAATCATGAGAATCATTGCGCACAAGACACCATACGTTAACAACTCTAGAGTGAATTATTGATATTCTTCATTTGTATTAACTTTGATTCTTGAACTATTTCTGGGACCAAGCTTTTGATATCTATTAATATAGGGAAATATCCTTGGTTGAGACCTTTCTATATCTATTTTATCCATCATATTTATCTTATTACTGAGTGTTTTCAGAGTACTTTAAATATCAAGTAACATAGTGGATTCTTGAGATGCTTGATATGGAAGTGGCATAAAAAAGATGGAAGGAGATGGTATTTTAGGAGGTGGAATTGGAGCTATTTGAGGGACTAGTGATGAAAAAGGAGGAGGGTCCATGTAGGAATATGTATTTGGATGACTTTGGGTATTAGTAATCTTAAAACAATAAGGTATGGTGAGGTAACCTTCCTATATTGATGAGAATATTCTTAGCCTATACGACTACATTATAAACCTGGGGGAAGGTGTAGAATTAAGACAATTGAGTTTGTAACATAAGATCTAAAATTGCAAGGGGGGCATTAGGATTAGCTTCAGGTGGAATTCCTTTCCAGTTTCTATTGAATCATAGATTAAAATTTCAAACTAACTCTTGTTGATGCTTTTGCATGGATGTGAACTGGTTTAGAATAGAAAAGAGATCAATAGACTCATTCAATTTTTCTACAAAAGGATCAACTAATTCAGTCCATGAAGTAATATTGTTGTCTTCTAAGGTCCTAAACCAATGAAGGATTTTTCCTCTAAAATATAGGACAAGAATTCTGACAATCACATCCTCATTTTTTATGTTATGAATTACTTCTAGATTTAAGATATCTTGGTAAATCTCATACATAGTTTTACTTGATCCATAATAAGTAGGTGTAGATTTGGATACATATTAAGGGATATCGTGCATGTGATCAAGTCTTAGGGGACCAGTTGTATTCCAATTGGAGTATTTATGTAGAGGATGGTTTGGAGCTACATTCACCATGTTTCTAGGTGCTATCCTTATTGGAGGTGGTCTTGGAGGTACTTCAGGGGGTGGCTCAGCTAGAGCATCTTCTATATGAAAATTTAAGGATACATTTTTATGACAATGGATCATCTTAAAGGGTAGCTCATAATAGATAAAAGGTTGTTGGATTATTTTTCATAGATAACCTGGTATTCATGAAAAAATTTGAGCTATTAGAATGGTTTTTTTTTTCTTGCATTTAGGAGAGTCACCAAGTGAATTTACTACTCACCACTTAATGAGGTCAAGACAATTCACTGAATCTTGATTCTTCTAGGAGGGATAAAAGAAATGAAACTTTGTGGGTTAACTAATATTATTGTAAATAGGGTCTCATCGAGCGTGCTAGAATTGTTGGGGTCTGAATTGACATTAAGGAAAACATGAACTATGAATATGAATATATGACTTCTAGGAGGTGCATACCCACTAATTATAGATCAAACCCTAACATTGGATGGGTCAAACATTGCTTCAATCCAAACTTTAGAGTAGGCTGGTATAACTTGTCAACTAATTCAGATGATGACTAAATTAAGCTCAAATAAATGTGTAGGTTTATGGATAGAAATGAGATAAGGAATAGAAAAAAGTTGAATGAATGATATTGGGATAAAGCTAAAAATATTAAAAAATATTAAGAATCTATTGATAAATCATATTTCCAGTATGCCACACTTAGGACTAACAATATTCAAAACTTATTTTCACCATTATAATATGAAATACTCAGAAAACTATTTCAAACATCTAAAATAATAATAATCTAAATAGTAGAATTAGATCATAATTTAGACTAACAAAAATAGAAGTCATCTACAATATATTTTTAGGCATGAACCATTTCAAGTTGCTCCAAATTAGCAATCCAATATCAGTAGAATTGACTAATCATAACAATAGTAGCAGAAATGAATTCACTAAATAAACTCACAATTGATGAAGACAAAAATCTAGAAGTAAAAATCCATTTTATATTCCTTCTATTTATTTCTTAGCAAGTTACAGTAATATATTAAGCAAACACTCCAGATTCGACCCTTAAACATGAGGGTTCGACCTATTTATATATATTTTTACAATGATAGTAAAATACCTATTATAATGATCTTATTGCTATATCAATAGAGTACTGAGGTGGTGACCTCTCATGTATTTTCAAGAAAAATAGAGCTACACTCCATGAACGTTACACTTCTGAGCTCTATAATTTTTTCATCTCTCAATTGAAATCAACAACTATCAATTTAGATCATCCTTCTATTTCCAGTTTTGCCACACTAAAATTTTGAGAATATAAGATGAATGATGTTGTCTTGATTTTGCTATTTTAATGTAACATGTTTTGTTTCTCTCCTTTAAGTGATTTCACTAAATAAAGAAGTTTGTTTTTTTCCCTAAAAATATACATCACGTTTTATCGGTAAAAACTAATGCAAATCATAGGTAAAATATAAAGGAGGAAATATATGGCAAAGAACATCTCAGAATCGAAGGAGTGATGAAAATGGTCTAAAGCTTTGGCAATTTCTAGGAAAAGCACTAGTGAAGATAAAGGGAAATACATTTTTACCCCAGGGAAGAGGTGAAAATAATTTTCACCCCTATTTTGGGTGAAATACCATGTTAAGAAAGAAAGAAAGGGAGAATATCTACAGCAGAGCACTATAGAATGAGAATCAATGAAGAAATTGCAAACGAAAAGCAAAGAACATTGTTACAACAAGCATTTCTGGCTAGTATAATAGCAAATTTGACAAACCCCCTTTTGCTCAGGGAAGGGGGTGGGGAAAAAATATCAAATAGTCTAAATAAAGGTTCTCTCATGGAATGTGAGAGGCCTAAATGGCCCACAAAAACAAAGGATGGTGAAGTATATAAGGAAGGATTGGAATCCTACTATCATTTTTCTTCAAGAAACCAAAACAGATGTGACACAATCAGCACTTATAGCTAGAAGGATTTGGAAGCAAGGGGAAGTGGGCTTTCAATAGGCGAGAGGAGCATCTGGGGGCCTCATGATATTTTTTGATCCTATTAAAATAGAAGAAAGTATTATTCAGGAAAATGAAAGAGTCTTAAGCGTATTATTTCATGATTTTGATACTAATAAGAATTGGATTATGTCAAATGTTTATGCCCCCACATCTGTCCAATGGCAATCTGAACTATGGGAGTTTTTGGCGCATTTGAGCCAAGCTTTTAAAGACATTCCTTAGGTGATTGAGAGAGATTTCAATACCCTCCTTTACCCATCTGATAAGAAGTGAGGATTTAGGTTACCCTCAAGGAGCATGGAGGACTTCAATTAATTCATTAACACAAATGAATTGATGGATTTAAGACTAAAAGGATCCAAATTTACATGGAGTAACAAGAGGATAGGAAGTCAATTGATTCAAGAAAGGTTGGACAGGTTTTTTTTATCAAAGGAAGCTACAACAATGTTTGGTGATTCAGCATTACAAGCCCTTCCTAAATGCACTTCAGACCATAATCTTACTCTATGGGAGGCATTTTAGGCTAAATCCTTTAAAAATCCATTAATATTTCTGTCAATGTAGGTTAAACATCTGGACTTCAAGAAATGAATAGATGAATGGTGGCAGCAACCTATCCAGGGAAGTGCTTCCTTCAAACTATCTCAAAAACTTAAGATGGTGAAAAACAACCTTAGAATATGGAATAAATAAGTCTTTGGAAATATTTTTGAGAATAAGAGAGCAAGTGGGGGAAAAACTGAGAATAATAGAAAGCAAAATACAAAATGGAACCTATGATGAGGTGACAAGGACTGAAGAGAAGGAAAACCTTTGTGAGTTTTATAATATTTTAGCTTGTGAGGAGATGTATTGGAGGCAAAAATCAAGGGCATTATGGCTAAAGGAAGGGGAATCTAATTCAAAGTTTTTCCATGTTACCACATTGAGCAATAGAAGCAACAATAATATTAGAAATTTAACTAAGGTGGATGGATCCTCAACTCAAAACATTCAAGAGATTAGGGACGAGGCTGTTAATTTTTTCAGTTCATTATTGGGTGAAGAATGAGCCTGTAATGCCCAAGCAAAGGACTCTATCCTTCAATTAATTCCACAACTCATTGATGAAACGATTAACGAGTCTCTTACAACAGATTTTTTAGATGAAGAGATCAAGGAGGCTTTGTTTAACATGGATCCTGACAAAGCTCCTAGGCCGGATGGGTTTTCATCATAGTTTTTCCAAGTTTGTTGGGATATTGTTGGAGCATAAGTTATTGCTGCAATCAAGGAGTTCCAAAGTTCAAATCATATTCCAAGGGGTTTCAATTCAACTTTAATTACTTTTATCCCTAAATGCCCCAACCCCAAGACTATGGCTGACTTTAGGCTAGTTATCCTGTGTAATATATCCTATAAAATTATGTCCAATGTTTTAGCCAACCGTTTGAAGAAAGTTCTAGCAGTTATCATTGATCCAAGTCAAGGAAGTTCTGTACAAGGAAGATCAATCTTATATGGAGTTATTACTATTCATGAGGCTCTTCATACAGCCACTCAGACCAAAAAAGCAGTCATGGCTTTAAAGTTAGACATGGAAAAATCTTATGTTAGGATAAATTGGGAGTTCCTAGAGGCAGTTTTATTAAAATTTGGCTTTAACATGAAATGGTTAATAAGAGAGTGTATTTCTAAGCCTTGTTTTTTAGTTTTGGTTAATGGGTCTATTGTAGGTTTTTTTCAAAGAAAATGTGGTCTAAGAAAAGGAGATCCCATAAGTCCTATGTTGTTCATCATCGTAGTTGAGGCAAACCATTAAGGCGGCAGTGGTAGCTGGACTCGTATTAGGTATCAAGGCCACGTCGCTAACTACCCTGGTGACACATCATCAATTTGTTGATGATACATTGCTATTGACTTTGGATTCTATGGTTGAGGCAAGAAGAATTAAAAATATTCTCATAATGTATGAAGAAGTGGCTGGAAATAAAGTGAATTTTGATAAGAGAAAACTTTATTTCATCAATACCCCCATTCCTAGGAAAAACAACATAACAAGGATCATGGAATGTCAGATTGCATCCCTTCCCACCTCCTATTTAGGTCTTCCCCTATTTATGGGGAAACCTGAAGAATCAATGTGGAACATAGTTCTGGAGAGGATCCAAAAAAAGCTAACAGGTTGGAAAGGACATTTGTTATCTCAAGTAGGCAAAGCAGTTTTAACTATGGCTTCACTTCAAAGTATACCCGTTTACTTCTTATCAGTGTTCAGAGCTCCCAGCAAGGTTTATCACAAAATTGAGTAGCTTCAAAAAAAATATCTCTGGTCAAGGACCAATGATAAGAAAAGGATCCATTTAGTAGGTTGGAATAAGGTTTGCAAACCTAAAGCTGATGGGGGGTTAGGATTGAGGAGAGTTTCTCATATCAATACAACTTTGTTAGCCAAACAAGCATGGTGGTTATTGACTAAGGTCGATAATGAATGGACTGCCATAGTTAAGAGGAAATACCTCCAAGGTGTGAACTTCCTTAATGACAACTTAGCAAGCAGGGGGTCTACTTTTTGGAAGGCAATCCTCACGAGTAGGGATCTTTTCAAGAAAGGTATTAGATGGATTCTAGGAAATGGGCAAATAATAGACTTTTGGAAGGATCGGTGGGTGAGAGCTGAGGAGTTATCCCAGAATCCTCGTTTGGCTAGGATTCAAGAGCATATGGAGTAGCATATTGGGAAGAAGGTTGTAAATTATATGTGGCAAGATATAAATATCAATAGGTGGAAACACATTAGAGTACAGGGTTTTGAAGCGGAGTCTAAAGAGCTTTATAACATTTTAACTCAGCAAATTATTCCCTCTGGAGAGGATGAAGATCATATTGTTTGGGCTGAGACTGAAAGTGGTGACTTCACAGTTAAGTCTACCTATAATTTGCTTCTCAGTGTGGAAGGTCAATAATTTCAATCGAGTTTGGTTTGGGTCAAAGGCTTAATTCCTAAAATATCCTTTTTTCATGGCTGGTGATTCAAGGAAAAGTCCTCACTATGGACAATATGTTATCCAAAGGTATTATTATTGCTAACCATTGCTATATGTGTAGGGCAGGATGGGATACAAACCAACACTTATTTTTGGAGTGTTCGATAGCGGAGTCCATCCTAGATGAAATTTTCCAAGCCTTTAGGATCTCGTGGGTTAAGCCTGCTCTTATATCCGAAGTGTTCCATCAATGGCCTCAACCCTTTGTTAGCCTAAAACTTAAGTACCTATGTAAAATCTATTGGCATCATTTTCTCTCACATATTTGGCTAGAAAGGAACCATAGACCCTTTAACGATACCATTCACAACCCAAAAACCATCCTCAACAGGATTATTGTCTTTGCGAAAGAAAACCTTAGCACCTTAGTGGATGAGAACCAATCAATTCCTCCCCAAGAAAAATAATTAGCTCGGGCCTTAGGTATTGAGGACAAACCTTCCATTCCTTTGCCCAATCTTAGAAATGATATTTCTTGGGATCCATCCCCCCAGGTTTGGGTTAAACTAAATTTTGATGGTGCAGCCAAGGAGAACCCGGGAAGAGCTGGAGCTGGAGGAATAATTGGGGATCATCAAGAAAATCTGGTCAAGGCCTTCATTGAACCATTGGAAATCAGAACTAATAACGAAGCAGAAGCTAGAGCCCTTTAGAGAGGGTTGCAAGTAGCCCAAGCAACTCAAGGTAACTTGATGATTGAAGGTGATTCGATGAACATCATCAACCTGTTAACCAATGGCAAAAAACCTCCATGGAGAATCGAGGGAGTCATCCATGAAGTGAGGATCCTTTTTGCGGAAAGACAAAACATGAGGGCTCGTCATGTGTACCATGATGCCAACAGATCAACTGACAAATTAGCCAACATAGGTTTTGATGTTGGTAGTTTGGTGACATGGACACAAGGTGTGCCATGTGAAGTGGAAAAAATTATTAGTCGTGAAAAGAAACCTACCCATTAAGGAGAAAGATGAATGGGTGGTCTTTCCCCATGGATATGGTAATAACTATGGGGCTTCCCTCTAAATAATACCAAATTGGAAATGAAGGTAACAGGGTGTAAGCCTTGGAGGATTTTGACAGAGAATAGGAAATGGGCAAGCAATAGGTTTCACAAGTGCAATGTTCCAAACTTCAATTTCCTGTCAATGTAAGTAATGTTTACAGTTATGTTTAGGTATGGGTGTGCCTTGTTAGTAAGGTGTTGTAGGGGATTCAACACAAGTTCTGGTAAGAAAGTTTCAAGGATGACTAGGATCTACAATCTCAGCAGAAGGCTAGATATTGTAATAGGTTTTGGGTTAACCTGCAAAACCCGATAATTAATGAAGACTTTTATTTACCAAAAAAAAAAATACTATGTTAAGAAGATTCTACCCAAGTGGAAGTGAAAGTAATGGTAAACGCTCAGTTTAGAGTGAAGGATGAATTCTGTTAGCATGAAAAAAAAGATAAGTTAAGAATTTCACCCAAAAATTACACATTTAAAGTGATTTCATCCTTTTTTGGGGAAAATTACTATTTTAATTAATTTTGGGATAAAAATTATGGATGGGGAATTGGTCAAAGTCAAATTCACCCCTAGGGAGAGCAAAAAACATTTTCACCCTTCATCAAGGCAAATTTCCAATTGAAGATGTCCTGGGGAGAAAATCAAGTGAAATGTGTGGCTTATGAAGTCAAAGTCAAAGTCACCCCTAGAGAGGGGTGAAAATAACTTTTTCCCTTATTGAAGGTGAAATCCAACTTGAGAGTGTTTTTCAGAGCACAAATGATGAATTGATGCCATCTGGGTGAGGTCACTCTAGTCGAAGTCAAAGTAAATTTAAAGAAGTCATCTACCAATGTAATTTCATCCCATTTTGAGCAAAGCATTGATTTCACCCAGTTCAAAGTGAAAGTCCTAAAAAACATCTTTATCTATTGGTCAAAGTCAAAGTCATCCCAGGTAGAGGGTAAAAATCATTTTCACCCCTCTTGAGGGTAAAATCAATCATTTTTGCCTAGTTTCTAGCATAAGTTGTTTCCATTCAATTTTCTCGTACAATTATTTATTTTTTGGGAAAAAATACTCATGTGAAGAGAGAAAGCATATTGATGTGTGAAAACACCGAATTGACTGGGAAAAATCAATTCCTACCCCTTCCTTTCAGTAAAGTTTTCATTTGAAGGTGTCACTATTGCTGATATTTTTCGAGAAATATCGAAGACTTATGGAATTTAATTCTTGGAGCAATAAAATTGATATTTCCAAGATTCCTACTGAAGATATGCCAAGATTAAATGCTACATATTTAATTCTGATGCGATACCATTCATTTTCAAGATTCCCTCCATTGATCTCACCCCTTTTCAAGATAAAGTTAATTTGCATTGGGTCTCTCCTACCGAAGAGAATATTCTGAGGTGTAAAGTGATGAAATGGTGTCCAAAATTTAATATCGTAGCTCTTGATTACCGACATCTAGAATGCTTTTCCTATCTTCCATATTTGTTGATTTCCCTAGATGCACTCCATATAAATGGGATTGTTGCTTGCTAAAGAATGTTCTGATTTGGGCATTGTCATTATTGATGAGAGAATCACTCTTACTGGTCTTTGACTAGATAGCATTTTGCTTTTATTTGCATTTAATTTTAGAGGTGAAATCCTCTATAAATACTAAGAATTTTGATGTAATGAAGGAGGGTAGATATTTTGCCAAAAAAAACACTTTCAATTCTTTGCATCAATAAAAAGATTATTGGATTTTGTTTCTTGGAGTAGTGTTGTGTGTTATCATTTATTGCCTATAATTTTTGTTACGTTCATTTCTATTATTAGATAAGTTTAAAGTCTGCATCTGAATTTAAGTCCTGATAAAGAGATGAATATTGCAATATTTATTGAAATTTATATTTATAGTTTGTTAATTGTTTTGATGCTTTACATTCTATCACATCCTAATTAGAAATCAATTTGATTTTTGATTGTTAGTTTATCCCCATATAGCATTTTATGGCTCATAGCCATATTTCCCATTTCTTTCTATCATTTCCCATCTCTTTCCTACTACCCTAAGATTTAAACTAAATTATATTAGTAAGGGAACCAACCCTCTTTGGAGATTTGCCTAAAGGACATCTCTCTCCTTCATCCTTTCAATATTGGTTAGGTCTAGGATGCATATATTTTATAATTAGGTATACTCATGACCATCAATTTTTGGCACACCCGGTGGGACCTATAAATATTTCCACTTTGAATAGTATCAAGATTTTATGTTCATATTTTTACTACCTGACTAGAAAATATGGTGACTTAGTTTTACCCAGAAGCCTCTAAATGTGAAGTGAGTGAAATATTTTCTTCATGAGCACAAGATCAAAGACCAAAATTTCTAAATATCCCATTAATTTTTATGATCTGGACACCCAAGTGCTAGGAGAACATCCTAGGTTAGTCACTCTGACTATTCCATCAATTGTAACTTCTTCATAGGTAGTTGGTGTGTTTTCTATTCCTTCAAGTACAATTAGCACAACTACTAGTTTTCCTCCTCCCCAGGCAAATACTCCAGTCCAAATGGCTCAAATATGCCACCTCAAAAACCAAGATAGTTCTCGACCTAGAATCACTATAGAGCTTTAAATATGTAATTAAAGAACCCAATTCTTCAAGCATCATTAAAGTCTTTACCTACATATGATGGTAAGAGCAATACGACTTACAAGTATGTCCAAGAGGTGGCTTCTCTAATGACCATTCATGGTATCACGAATGAGGATTTCATGGTAATATTACTTGTGCTCTCTCTAAGGTAAGTTTATTTATTGGTACTAATCATTAAAGCCTACCACCATTATCATCTTGGATCAATTTTTTAAATTATTAATCAAAGGTTTCAATGAACAAGCAGATCCATTCTCTCAGTTGCATAAATTTACCACCATTCAGAGGCATTTGCAGGAGGAAATCATGGAATTCAATGTCAAGATTTCCTGAACTTGGTAGATATTTCTTGATGGTCTCTGATCGACTCCTGAGCAAGCTATATTTTACTACCTCTGAGATTTCAACTTTGACATTAGTATGTCCATATGATAGTATAATGCTAACACATTTCTTGATTTGTATTCTAATGCACAAAAGGTCGAGGCTGACCTGACTGCTATTGGTGAGCTTCCACCAAAAATGGTGATGCCTATTTTTCTTGATCTTCCATAGTATTTGTATGCCAATGCATCTTCTCAACCCTTGCCCATGTCCCCCATGTATCCAATCCCTTCATGGAGTTCAATTTCATCTCAAACCATGATGACATTTTTTTCCTACAACTTCTTGTTCCAACCATTCCATAGTTACTGACTCTGATTCCATTCCTATAACTACTATCTCCATCTATACCACTTCCATTACTAGCTCCTCTAGTACCCTAAAATCCTAATCTACAAGAGACATTGCTGAAAGATATGTAGTCAATGAACTCGACCATAAGAGTGATGGACAATGAGATCACAATTATTAAGAGGAAGCAGGTTGAAAGATATTTCTAGCCTAGGAGATTTCAACCTCCGCTAATCACCAAAGATCAAGCAAATTCAACCAGTAAGGTACCTGAGAGAAATTCGATCATGGAAAACGAAGAATCTGGCACATCAGATAAAGCATATTGGTGCTCTACTTGCAATGATTCACATGGTGAGGAAACTTACATGGTCCACCTAAAATACATGTAGATATTAGTAGAAAGTTCTTTTGATGATCAAATCAGTATGATTACAGAGGTTGATCATAATTTCATGGTCCCTTCTAAAGAGCAATTTTTAGTTTTCATGAGAGCTGGAAGAAAATCCACCACTATGGATCCAACTAAAATGGGGCCCCTAAAGGTACCTGCTGATTCAAAGGTACAACATGCAAAAGTACCTATCTCAACGCCCAAGACAGATGCACCTATCCTGTTAAAATATATTTTACCTCTACAAGCGAAAGAGATATTACAATAAAAAGCTTAAACTTTGTAGGCAAAAGCCAAACCCATACTTGACAAAAATTCATAGTGTAGAATCTACACAACAATATCAGAGAAAATATAAGGTTGCCAATGAAGGAAAAGAGTCTAATGCATTCATGTATAATATTTTTGAAGAACTAAAAAGTATTATATCCAAAGTGAGTCTCTATGATGCATTGCAATTACGTGGACAAGTGGACTTGTTGCAAGACACTAACATTTATGAAATATAAGGGGAACAATCTGAATCAGACAGTGTTATCTCAAACACTGATGAATTCTACCACTGGAAAGAATAGACCATCCCCTTTCTACCTGCTTCTCAAGATGGAAGCCTAGATTATCTATAATTGCATGATCAATTTTGATGCTGCAATGATTGTCATGCCAAAAGCATTTTGTGATGTTATGAGTATGGAATATACATGAAGCAATCTTTGTGTTTTGCAATTATATGGAACCCCTATGAGGATAGTGGGGATCATCAAATATATCCTCATTGTGCTGCATAAAATGCCTTAGATCACTGTGATCCAATAGGTGGTTGTGGTTGATATGGAATCATATTTCAGCATGTGCCTATCATAGGATTTCACTACCAAGTTGGGAGGATATCTTTCCCTAGATTATTTTCATTTGGATATTCTTGTCAATGGGAGGTAAATTCGGATCTATAATGATAAGCCTTCTTCTTATCATAGAGAGAACATTGAATAAGAAGATAAACCCATGGATTCTATCTACTTGATGATCGAAGATTGGAGGAATGATATTTGATGGAATAAGTTTTGGATGATCTTCAAATAGAAGATGAGTTTTCAATGCTCAATTTTAATACCATGATGGAGACTAAAATTAGTTGTTACACCATTACTAAGCTTGAAAAATATGAAGAAAATGTATCTCATGATCGAGATCCTACTTTGGATCAATTATGGAAGTTATACTTTGATGATGCAAGGTGTAAGAATGTCATAGGAGCTAGAACCATTTTCATTTCTCCTTTGGGTATACAAAATATGTACTTGTAATAGTTGACTTGGAGCTTTACAAACAATGTTGTTGAGTATGAAGCACTTTGCTTGTGTCTAAAGAAATTAGAGAAGCTTAGGATCAAACAATTACAAATTTTTGGATACTCTAAGCTAATCATCAACTAGGTAACCAATAAGTGTGTTTCCAATAAGCACTACCTAAAGGTATACTATAACCAATTTTTGTACTTGTTTGAGGCTTACACAACATTGAACGCTTAAGCAATTTCACAAGACCAGAATAAGCATGCCAGGGTTATGCATAGTGGTTATTTTTCACCAAATTGGCTAAAATTAGGATTTTAAAATTTAAAATTGGCTAAAATTAGGATTTTAAAATTTAAAATTGGCTAATATTTGGGACCCTTGACCAGGACCCATTAGCCAAAAAAATTTGGGTGCAATTTTTTTTGGGGGTAAATTCATCCCAATTTTATAATAATTTGACCATTTTAAGTTTAAATTTTCAACATTACCCCTAATAATAGTGAACCTTCTACATGTGTTTGGACACTATTCGCCTAGATTTCAAAACTGATTCGCCAATTTTTTATAAATACATTTTGGGGCCAACCCCTTACGCATAACCCTAAAGCATGCTCATCGCCTAGCATATCTTGGTGCTAATTTTTCTCTAGTTGAGCATGTTGTGAGGAAGCCCAAGACAATGAGGTTAGTTTACAGACCTTTAGTTTCTGACAAAAATTCTTCTAGAAAGTTTTTGACAATGATAAATAGATTATAAATTTCTTGATAAGAGAAGCTAGTAATGTGGAAGAAAGAACACTAGATGAGAAAGAAGCTGAAGTATTGATACAGATATGGAATGATCATATCTTAAAAGGATTAATTTTTCTTGAGTCTTTTTGATAAAAATTATAGTAGAAAAGCATAATATCAAAGTGGAAAAAAAAGAGTACACTAAACTATAGTTGGGAATCGAGAAATAGATCAAATTTGGCACCGATGGTATTCATGAAGAGTTGCATCAGAACAAGGAACTATACCATGAGTACCCAAACATTATTTCTTGGAGATACTAGGATTTGAAAGTCTACAATAAATCTATGATCCAACATACCATTGAGTTGCAGGAAGGAGTGAAACCCTCCAAGAAAATGCAGAGGCCATTCAATCCTAAGATTTAAAACCTGATGAAAGCAGAGCTACTGAAAATACTAGAGGTCAAGATAATTTACCCAATTAAGCATTCTACTTGGGTAGAAAATATGTTCATTGTGAGAAAGAAGAAAGGAGATTTCCACCTCTGCATGTATTTTCAGAATTTAAACTAGGCATATCTAAAGGATCACTATCCACTACTATAAATTGATCATATTCTTCATGTAGTTACTGGTGCTCAAAGATTTTTTCTATTGGATGGATTCTCTGGCTATAACAAAATTTGGGTCAAGGATGAAGATAATTATAATATGGCATTCACCACAAAATGGATAAATTTTGCTTATCGGTAAATGTTATTTGGTCTTTCAAACATTGGAGAAACTTTTCAGAGAGTGATGGACATAGCTTTTGGTGAGTTGTTAAATCATGTTATTGTGATTTATTTGGATGACATGACTATATTCTCTCACAATAGGGAGGAGCATAGTCTACATTTGAGACAAGTGTTCCAAAAGTTCTAGGATTTCAGAATATCCATCAACTTGAAGAAGTCCATGCTTGTAGTAAAAAAAGGAAAGCTCCTGGGCCACATTATTTTAGAGAAGGGTTTGGCTATAGACCCAAATAGATTTTAGGCCCTTCTAAATCTTCCATTTCCATCTAGTAAGAAGGATTTGCAATTATTTTCAAGCAGATCAACTTTGTTCAAAATTTTATTGTAGATTTCACTCAAGTTGTGAATATGATGACTGAGGTTTTAAATAAAAATTTTGAGTTCAAATAGACTGAGTAAAGGAAGCAAGCATTCAAGGAAATCAAAGAAAGAATTTCTCAAGGCTCCATCCTGGTAAACCCTGATTATTCAAAATATTTTATCCTATATGCCATTGGTGAACATGAAATTTACATAGTGGTACTGACACAAAAGGGAGATAATGGAGATGAGCGACCAATTTCTTGCTTAAGCTAAGATATCCAACCACATAGAAAATATAATTTTATTGAAAATAAAGTATATACAGTGATGAAATACTTGAAGAAGTTATGGCATTTTGTTTCTTAGAGAAAAATAATAGCTTATGTTGTTCACCCAGATGTTCAAAGTTTCATCATTAAAGAATATCTTGGAGACAAGGGGGATGGTTGGATTTCCAAAACCTAGGAGTATCATGTTGAAATTAATCTAAGTAGGTTCAAGTTTGAGCATTATGTTAGTAGCTTACAAAAAGTGCTACTTCTAAATCCATGGTTCGTCAACTTGAATATTCAATATGTAATTTCGATATTCACTTTGAAAGTGATCATTATTGGACAGAGGACCTTATCAAATATTTTTATTTAGGAATGTGTCATTCATATTTTAATGCCTCATAGAGAAGGATATTCAGAATTTAGGCCCTTAGGTACATGATTATGCCAAATGGACTATTCTATAAGAATATTGATGGAGTTCTTTTCAGGTGCATATAAGAATTAGAGAAACAAAGAATCATAAAGGAGTTTCACTATGGTTTATCAGGAGGTCATTATGTAGGGAGATCAATGGTATTGAATATCATTAAAGTAGCTTATTTCTAGCCTATTCTCTTTATATATGACTTTAAATTCAATTAAATTTGTGACAAGAATGAAAGATATATTGACAGAAGTACAAATGCATCGTTTCTCCTTCATATGATTCAAGTAGAAGCACCATTTTAGTAATAGGGCTTAGATTTTATTAGGGTCATTGATCCTAATTCCTCTACCGAATATAAATACATCTTGACTGCAACCAACTATTTCACCCGATGGTCATAAGTAATTCCAACCAAGAAGGTGAATCAGGAAATAGTTATCTCTTTCCTTGAGGGATTAATCACTCATTTTGGCATACCAGATGAAATCATAACGGACAATAGAACTCCTTTTATTGGTACCAATATCAATGAATTGGCGGGTAAGTATGAGATTTATTTAAAGATATCATCAAACTATTATTCGTAGGGAAATGGCTTGGTTGAGTCCACAAACAATAATTTGCTAAAAATTCTAAAGAGAAACCTTGGCTACAACAAGCGCAGTTGGAACTTGCTCCTAAAACAAGCATTATGGGATGATCACATCTCTGTAAAAAAATCCATTATAACATTCCCTTATTCCCTGGTATACAACAAAGAAGTAGTCTTGCCCATTAATATTGAATTGTCGGTCCTTCAATCATGGCACTTATTGGTGAAGATGATGAATTTGATCCTATGAGCATGATGTTGTATCAATTGTTACAATTGGAATAAAAGAGGGATAAATCGTACATGCATTCATGGAACATGTTTGAATGACACATAAATGGTTTGGTAAGAAAACTTCTAAAAAATCATTCAAGATAGATGATCTAGTGATAAATTGGAACAAAAATAAAGCTAAGCCTAGCAAGCATCACAATTTTGAAGTGATATGGGACGGTCTATTATAGATTGTAGGTGTGAATTAGGTCAACTCAATTTATTTTAAGTATTTGGATGGCTATGTGTTGTCAATACCAATAAATATTCTTCATTTGAAAGCCTACCATTAGAGATAAAATTAGTGTATATACGATAAAGTATGTATATATTTACATAATTTTTCTATGATATTTTATTCTATTTCCAATAAAAAAAGAGTAGTCTCACCGGGGAGATTAATTTCACCCCAAAATAAGTGTTTTCACCCTAAAAGCACTTCACCACCATCAAAAAATTGTTTCACCTCAAAAACGTTTTAAAAATATTTTTGTCTTAATTTGGGGTGAAGACATTAAAAGCAGGTTGTTTTATCCAGATAAGTTTGGAGAGTTTTTAACTTTTCCAAAGCCTCTGAAAAAGTGTAAAAGTCCAAAAATGTTTTCCATATTGGCTTGGGTGTTCGGTCTTCCTCTTGACTCCAAAATGTATAAATGGTAAGTGGTGCTAGTACAATGTATTTTGCAGGTGGAATTTTATACCCCAAAAACCATGCAAGTAAGTACAAACCCAATTTTCTTTGACTGGATAGATTACATGGATAGAGAAGTACATACCCAGTTGGAGAAGATACAGAGTGAAGGAGAAGTATAATTCAGGAACACTTTATTTTTGGCATGGTATTTCTTCTTCCACATGCATTGATATTTTTCTTTCATAGTGATCCAGCAGGTTAATGAGGCAGACAGGAAGCTATCGATTTATTTATGGACTCCAAGATTGTCCAGGAAGGTGTCATTTTACAATTTCAATCACATGTTTTTGGGCCCTTACCTTGATCTTATTTTTTGGCCCATGCGAGAGAGCGTTAAGGGTGATGAGGGAGGAAATAATTACAAAGGAGAAAGGAGATATTTTATTATTGACATAGGGCATCATGGTACAAATTTTTGGCTTCACTAGCAAGTTGTTTCTCCTTCTGTATTTTACTATAGAGTGCCTTTTTATGATGGAAGTTTCCTATCAGACTGATTACATCAATGATATCTATGGTGTAGGATGGGGAAAAAAGACTACATGCACTATGCCATTTTATTTTGACGATATTGAAGTAGACCAGGTTGTCTAGAATAAATTGATTAATGAAGCTCTCTAAGACATTGGTATGGTGGAGCTACCTTAGCAATGAAGTATGACCATTTGGTTTGGTTCACAATATTGATCAAAGGTAAACATTTTCATGGTTGTCCCTAGGAAAATATTGAGTAGAGAAATAATCTAGAAGGGCATGAACTCAAATGGCACACTAAGAAGATGATGGTATTACCATAAAAGCATGAATGTTATGATATGGAGGCTGAATATAACCATGCAGTTCATAGGTACCAAATTCCTCCTTCGAGCTTGTTTGGCAAAATAAAAAAACAATTGCATGCTTGGTATAAGGAGAAAATCACCAATTGGTGGGTTATGAGGGTCCATAGAGGAAAAATTGGGTCATCTTATGGCCTGGAAATGGATGATGCATTTTCAAACGTATTTGATGAATACTATGACAATTATTAGTCAATATCTTTCGCTAAAATCATACCTTAGAGCTTTAAAAGATATAAAAGTAAAGATATTGTGGCTAGACAAGAGCAACGAGTGGTTGAGAAAGTACCACTTATGGAAAAAGAGAAATAACTATCACTAGAAGTAAAACCCTAATAGAAGAATAAATGTAAGCATGAGGTACTTCCTTTTTCTAAGATCTTAAAGAAGCCAAAAATAGGTGTAGTTTCTTCATCAGGTGTGAATCCTCCTCCTATGATCGAAGCCATACAAGTTGACATTTTAGGGAATTCTCCTTTGGTTTAGTTAGGACAACTTGACCAGCATATGGAAGTTATAGATCTGGAGAAGGAGAGAGAGGAGGAACAAAAAAAGGGTGAACTAGTTTCACAATTACCCTCATCATCATCTCAAAAGGTTTCGAAGCTCGAAGGTACATTTTCTCTACCCTCTTCCATTTCTCTTTAGTATTTGGTGATCATTGCACCCCATTTCGTAGTTATCACTTCCATCTCACCTCCATTCGGTATGCCCTTCACTTCTATTTCACTTCATGTTTTCTGGTCCCCAATCACCGATGCTCCCTCTTCTTCTATTCCTGCTTCTAGTATTTTCCTTTCTTTTAGTTATTTTGTATATGGTCCCAATCCATTTTTGTACCCTTCATACTCCATTCTAGTAATTTCTACCATAGCTATAAGTATACAAGCTCCTCCTCGAGTAAGTGTAATTGTAGCTAAACCCTTAATTTTTGTCCCCTCAACCACTTTTGTTCCACCAAATGTTCCCATTTCTACTTTCCTTCCTGAGTCAAAATACCAGTAGGCTTATTTTCCTCCTACTCCTTTTATTGAGTTGCAAGTGTTGTTGGAGCCAGAGATGGAGATTTTACCAGAGCATCCTGTTGTAGCAAAAATAATTCGAGCCTACCAAAGTTCATCACAATGGCTAAAAATACATAAGAGAAAAGAAGCTTAAGATTTGGCAAAGATATTGAAGGTCACTTTTGACCTTGAATACATGGAGTCCCACATGGTAAAAATGATCTATGAGGTCGAGAAGCCTCAAGGATAAATGGTCCTAAATGATTACACTTATGAATTTATTATAGAGGACCTGAAGAAGATTGATACTATGGAGAAGATGGAGAATATATAGGTGGATACAAGCTCTCTTTACCTACTTAGTGAGCATTTCAAGAAAAACATTTTTAAGGCTAAGGTGAAGATTGTTAAGTTAAACGAAGCTCTAGATGAAAATAGGGCACAACTGGAGATAGTGAGATCAAAGGCAAAGTGTTGATAGTAGAAAGTAGAAGAGTTGGAGAATGCAGCTAGGGGATATCAAATAGCTTAGGTAGGAGTAGAGAAGCAAGTGTAAGCATTGACCACCCAACTTGAAGCTTTAAAAAAGTATCTAGCCAAAAAAGACACACAGTAAGTGGGCTTATCCAAGGAGAAAATAAAAGAAACTCATTACCATTTAACTAAATATTGTGTGACATTGGAAATATATGTGCTCAAGGTTCTATTATACATTCATGAGGCCCAAATAATAATTTTCATTGGCGATCGGACCTTGGAGTATACTGAGGAGCAGATGGAACCCAAGTTGGATATGGTACTGAAGATTCAAGCATTAGCTCAGTCTAACTTCTAAGTTAAGACATTGAGTGGTATGGATCTAGATTGGGTTAGCACCAGGATTGAGATCTAGCTAGAGAGGGTTGAAAGCTGACTACCATGTTTGAATAGGAGCATTGTGTTTTACTAGTTTATTTTGAGTCTCTATCTGATGTTGGGTGTTTGAGCTTCACTGATGATCAGTAGGAGCTTTTATCGAAGAAAGAATTGGAGGTGGCCTAGAATTTTTTTTTTGAAGATACTTCAAAGATCAATAACTAGGAGTAGCAAATCATGGAGGAACAAGTATTTTCATGCATGGAAAGGCTCACCCGCATTAAATCATCTCTATTGAATCTCAATTAGAGATCTAATCGCATCAGCATGGACCACGTTGAGATGTTGCTCTTTGTCATTGATTCACTCTAGTATCCTTCGAAGCTTGATGAAGAGTCTTGGGTCTAGGTGGTTGCACTATATGAGGTTACCAATGCAAGTCTCACCAAGCAAGAATAATGAGCACGGGTGAAAGTAGAGCAAAAAAAAGCTATAAAATATTAGGAGAAACATGCACAAGAGGAAAGAAATAATAAGGTGGCTACTGAATCAAATGTACCTCCTAATGTAACTAGCGGTGGTGACAGCTAAGCCCAATGGATGAAGGCTTGGGTTCAATTGCATCTAGATAAACTGAATACCCCAAGAGTCATAAAAAGTGTTGGCAATTTTGCCAAACTAAAATTTTGATTATAGAATTTTGAGAATATAAGAAAAATGATGCAGTTGTCTTGATTTTACTTTTTTAATGTAACGTATTTTTTTCCCTCATTTAAGTGATTTTTCTAAATAAAGAAGGTTGATTTCATCCCTAAAAATATACAAGTTTTATCGGTAAAAACTAATATAAATTGTAGGTAAAATATAAAGGAGAAAATATATGGCAAAGAATGTCTCAAAATCAAAGGAGCAATGAAAATGGTCTAAATATTTAGCAATTTTTAGGAAAAGTATCAGTGAATATAAAGGTGAAGACGTTTTTACCCTAGGGAAGGAGCAAAAATTATTTTCACCCCTATTTTGGGTGAAATACCATATTAAAATGATTTTATCCAAGTGGGAGCAAAAGTAATGGTAAACGTTCAGTTCAGAGTGAATGATGAATTCTGCCAACATGAAAAAAAAGATAAGTTAAGCACTTTTGCCTCAAAATTACGCATTTAAAGTGATTTTTTCCTTCATTGGGGTAAATTATATTTGAATTAATTTCATGACAAAAATTATGGATGGGGAATTGGTCAAATTCAAAGTCACCCCTAGGGGGACGAAAATCATTTTTGCCCTTCTTCAGGGCAAATTTCCAATTGAAGATGTTCTAGGGCAAAAATCAAGTGAAACATGTGCCCTGTGAAGTCAAAGTGAAAGTCACCCCTAGGGAGGGACAAAAATCACTTTTACCCTTCTTGAAGGTAAAATCCAAGTTGAGAGGTGTTTTTCAGAGTGTAAATGATGAAGTGACACCATCCAGGTGAGGTTGCTCCAATCAAAGTCAAAGCAAATTTAAAGAAGGTGTTTGCCAATGTAATTTCACCCCATTTTGAGCAAAACATTGATTTCACCCTGTTTAGAGTACAATTTCCAAAAAACATATTTATCCGTTGGTCAAAGTCAAAGTCACCTTAGGTAGGGTGCAAAAATCATTTTCATCCCTCTTGAGGGCGAAATCAATAATTTTCACCTAGTTTCTAGCAGAAGTTGTTTCCATTCCATTTTTTGGTGAAATTATTTATTTTTTGGGTGAAATTACTCATGTGAAGAGTGAAAGTATTTATGGGAAAAAACACCAAATGACCTAGGAAAAATAAATTCCTACCACTTCCTTTCAATAAAGTTGTCTTTCGAAGGTGCCACTATTGCTGATATTTTTTGGGAAAGATAAAAGACATGGAATTTAATTCTTGGAGTAATAAAATTGATATTTCTAGGAATCATGCTGAAAATATACCAATATTAAATGTTACGTCCTAAATTTTTATGTGATCTCATTCATTTTCGAGGTATCCTCTATTTATCTTACCCCTTTTCAAGACAAATTTAATTTACATTGGGTCTCTCTTGGCAAAGACAAGATTCCAAGGCATAAAGTAATAAAATGGTGTCTAGAATTTAATATCCAAGCTCCTAATTGCTGCCCAATATTGATAAGTTTTGATGCACTGACGTCTAGAACATTTTTCCTATAATCCATATCTACTGATTTCCCAAATGCACTCCATAAAAATGTGATCGTTGCTTCCTAAAGAATATTATGATTCAAGCATAGTCATTACCAAGGAGAGAATCACTCTTTCTGGTCTTTGAATAGATAACATTTTATTTTTATTTAAATTTAATTTTAAATGTGAAATCCTCTATAAATAGTAAGCATTTTTATGTAATGAAGGAGGATATATATTCTGCCAAAAAAACTCTTTGGGTTCTCTACATCAATTGAAATATCGTTGGCTTCTATTTATTGGAGCAGTGTTGTGTACTATCACTTTATATCGAGCATTTTTGTTATGTTCATTTCCATTATTAGATGAGTTTAAATTATGCATCTAAATTTATGTCCTAAAAATATATGAATACTACAATGTTTATTAGAAGTTATATTTATAGTCAGTGAATGGTTTTGATGCTTTAATTTTTTTTGCATGCTAATTAAAACTTGATTTTTAACTGTTATTTTATCCCCATATGATATTTCTAGCTTATAGCCATATTTCCCATTTATTTCTATCATTTCCCATCTCTTTCCTCCTACCTTAAGCTTTAAACTAAATTATATTAGTAAGGGAACCAACCCTCTCTAGAGATTGGTTTGAAGGACATCTCTCTCCTTTGGCATTTCAATGTTGGCCGGGACTAGGGCACATATATTTTATAATTAGGAAGATTCATGACCAACATATTAATTCTTGATAAGATTCCACAATCGATTTGTAACTAAAAATATAGATGAGTCTTGATTTTGGTGACGTTTGATCTTCCCTAGTTCTTTTCATTGCACTTCTCAGGTTTTGTTGCATTCTCTTTCTCTTTGGAATCCACTGATATGAATTTCAGTAGATCATGTTTGATCGTTTTGATAGTGGAATGGAGTTCTCGCGGTGCTTGATGACTTTCTATGAAATTTGCTACTTTGTTTTCCATCGGATAGAGTTTGATCATGTTGACTTTGAAATGAGGATTCAGTAGCAATCAACATCCTTTAATGGAATCCACTACTTCAATTTTTCCAGGTCAATTTTGACCAGTTTGACTATAAAATTCCTAGTTCATGTTGGTCTCAAGCAAATTTTAACATTGATTTACCTCCTATCATCCAAAATTTGTAACTCCAATCTTTGCTAAATCTTGTTTGACTACGTTGACTATAGTTTTCACATTTTGATGGATTTTAATCTTCTTAGTACTTGGCAGATATCCTTTCCGACACTTGGTCACCCTTTCACCAAAATTGATATGTTTGTGATATTTCTCTATGAAAAATAACCTTGTGTTGACATCACTTTTTTGAATTCTGCAAGTTTGAATTATGCTTAGCACTTTTTTATTACGCTAAACGTAGATTTTACACCTCAGTAGAGTTTAACATTGCTCTTGAGTTTTCTATGATATATTACAAATTTTTTCTAATTATTTAGCTTTTTGGGCCTTCACTAACATGAATCCTAAATTCAAAGAGATAAGCTTTGTAATTGCAAGAAGATGACTATACACTATTTAGTAAAATTTAAGATGATTTATATGGTTCAAATACAACCTGCTCCACATTATGTCATTAGAGACTTGAATTTATAGATTTAGTTTATTTTAAAACTCACATGATATAGTTATTCATTTAATGATCCTTCTTGATTTCTTTAAATGTTTGCTTTGAATGCATTAATATGATCTTCATGGAGAATTCATTTTCTTTCCATTTTTCTAACATTAGAAAATCCTTTAACCTAATCCATATTCTAGTATATCCTAATTCTATTAACTTTTGAGCTTGTATTATGATCAAAACTTCTTATAGTCTTCAGTTTGTAATCTCTTACAATGTGCATTATTTTATGGTATATAGAATGTAATACTTTTGTAGTCAACTTATTGAACCTATTATTTTAATTTAATTATAAATATTTTAGTAAATAATCCAAAATATTATTAATAACTCATTTATACATATACATCACTCGATTTCACCTCATAGAAGCTTGCGCCTCTTATATGAAACCCACTAGTTATTATTAATATTTTTGAAAACATACAAAATTATTAAAAAATTCACTACACTAGTTCTCTTTTTACACTTTACATATACACAAAAAATGTTTTTGATCCAACCTTCCACATACACGATGGTTTACTATCATTACATTACTTCCAATTTTTAAATTAGTGAAGATTATGAGAAAAATATTCTTTTGAAAAATATTAATGATCAATATGAATGAAAGTCGATACTAACTTTCATTCTACTATATATATATATATATATAGTGAGTCATTTGTCGCTTTAATGAATATTTCCCTATATTTATTTGTCCTTATGTCCTCATTCAAAGAAAATTATTTTTATAATAGAGCATCCACAATTCTAATTAAAAGTTTCTATAATTATACCTTTTATTGATGAGAGTTATATATTTCCATATTTATAAAATATTTATAATAATAAATTTAATAAAAGACTAACTATTTATTAATACAAAAATTCACTTTATATTTGTATAATACAGCTTATTAAAAAAATTAATATTTATCTAATAAATTTAATTTATAGATAACTAGAAAAGCTTTGTTTATTTATTTGCTTTAGGTTTTGTTAGGGAACATAGAATAATTTAGAGAAGCCAATTCTAGATTAAAGTGAATGCAATTAGGGTAAAAAATCTACGATTAAAATAATTTATTCTTAATTTTAGTATACTTTAATTTCTATAGTTCACTGGATGTATAGAAACATTGTTAATTTTTTTTTTTCATATTATATCAATCTATCTCATGGGATAGTCCAATGGTTCACACTTTGGCTTTTTTTCAAAAGATTTAAGGTTAAAATTTAGGTGATGGATGTTAATCCACTATTATTAAACATATCTCTCATCTCAAAGTGACATATTTACATGTGAAAATTAATTAAGTGTAATAACATATTTGCACCTGAACATTAAATGTATTTTAATGTCAAAAATTGAAATATTTAAAACTAAATCAATTGATCAGGCGAAGAGTTTAAATTTAGTATTACAAGCAAGTCATAACCAACAATCTCTTGCTACTTAGTTGTTACGAGTCGCCACATAATTTCTTCATCAAATATTTTATTTATGCGTGTGTTGCTAATCTCGAACACACAACGTGTACGATAGTTTTTAATCTTATAGGGTAAGACGTTTGAGTTATGTAAGAAGACTCTATCCAACTCAACAACAATAATGGAAGGTCTGAACTGAATGGTAGTTTGGAATGTAAATGGAGAGGATACACTTATCTAGTGCAGAGGAATTGGTAGAATTTCATATGGCTTCCTATTTTTTAATTTTTCTGAGAATTTGGGTATTCTTTCGAATAATATTGTTGAGGGGTATGATATCCTTAGAGGCCTTTAAAAGGCTACTAAGTTTGGATGGGAAAAGGTGTTAGTTGAGTGTGACTATCAACTCATTATTAATATTTTGAAGACTCCTTCTAAGAATCATAAGGTTGATTGGAGAATAAAAATAATTATTGAGAAGATTCAATTAATCCAGATGGGATTTTTGAAAGTTGACGACAATCACGTGGTAAGAGATCAAAACAAGAGTTTTGATTCTTTGGTTAATTGGGCTTTGGACAAAGGTGATCTTACTTGTTATGGCCACCATCCTAGATGGTGGGCTTCACAAATAAGGGAAGCTCTTCTTTCTATCATTTCTTTGGATGGCTCCAGTTTTGAAGGTACATAGTTTCTTCTTGCTTTATGTTTGCTTCTCTTTGGTTCGATCAGGTTATTTTAGTTCTCTAGCTCAAACTATTCTTACTTCTATTTCCTCTGTTGATTCTTGCCTTAATAGTATTTTGGTCTAGAAAGGTCATTGTTATGTTCAATTTTTTTTCTTTTTTTCTTTTTGTTTTTTTTTTGTTTAGTTTTTTAAGGTGTGTGTTGTTTTGTTTTGTTTTATTTTTGGGTTCTTCGTGTTGTTTTTTGTTGTTCTTGTGTTTTTTTTTGTTTTGTGTTTTTTTATGTTTTTTTTTTTTTCTTATGTTTTTGTCGTTCTTGTTCTTGTGTTTCTATTTATTTGTGTTAATTTGTGTTTTTATGTGTAAGTGTTTTCTATGTATTTTGTTTTTATTTATTGTTTGTTGTTGTTTGCTTTTATTTTTATTTTTTAGGTTTTGGTTGTGTTTATTTTTCATGTCTTTTTTGTTATGTCTTTGTAGTGTTCTGTTATTTTTGTCATGTTTGTGTTTTGTTATGTTGTTCTTGTTTTTTTTCTATGTGGTTCGTGTTGTAGTTTTTTTTTTTATATTTTTTGTGTGTGTGTTTGGTTGTGCTTTTATTTTTGACACACTCAAGGAGCATGTTTTTTATTTTATTTTATTATTTTTATTGTTATTTATTTATTTTATTTTTTTAATTTTTTTGTGTTTTTTTACTCCTTGAGTATGTCAAAGGTGGTAGGCCAAGTTCGAGTCTTGGGTAATTTTTGCGGAATGGATACCCCTGCATCCTTGGGTCTTACCCAAAAGTGGCATCCCTTCTGGGATGTTTTCCACACAAAAAAAAATATCTAGTTTTCTTTGAAGTCTTGCAATACTTATATGTCATTTTTCTCTAATCAATTTTCACCACAATGTTAATGAATTTCAATATTTTTAGTATCTAAATTCTAGTTTGATTATCATAAAATAAAACAATAGCATGACTTAAATAAATATATAAATTATAAGGAAATCATTATAACCAAATTGTGTCTATTGCTGTTATATTCATGTCCATGTACTTCAATAGATAAATAAAAACATGTTGGATTACTTTTGGTTGGTCCTTAAGAAAATTATTCACAAATATATATCTCTAATTTAATTGTTCATTATCAATACAATGTCCATGATGTAAATATTTTCAATCATATACCATTTTTTATACTATACCTTAATTAAAATTCAAGATATTTCTAGCCATAGTTCAATGGGTGGTCAATAGTGAATATATGGATAATGATATAAATTGTGTTGCATAGGCTATATCAAATCTAGTTGTGGTCAAATAAAATAAACATATTACAAGTCATTGATCCAATGCATTATAATATATATTTGAATTATTATTAATTATTTATTTTGTTCTAGTTACTAATTGTATACAAGTTATTTTGTATGTAGCATGCTTTGGATGTACAACTAGACAAAAATAAAGGAAATAGGTACTAGGTACATCTATTATCACACTTGCAAGCCCTAGGTAATAGGTACAACTAGAACATAATAATATATTATGTAGAAATAATTACAAAATTAGCAATATATCCTAAGATGATGGTGGTATTTTCCCATGTAGCTACGTTAAGTCTGGTTTCTACTTAAAATCCCTATCATGGATATTTAGGATCATTAGTTAATTATGAGTACTATACACTATTAATACAAAATGTTATAACATATTTATAACAAAATATGGGCTCTATATTAAAATAGATGATTATATGATATTACATATTATGTTCTGTCAAGGTATACAACATGCACTACACTTGAAAATCATTAGTTGGAGAGCTAAACAAATATATGGAATATTTATCATGTGTCTTTTGGTTCTTATTTCTATATTTAAAAAATCAATATAATATTGCTTGATGTAATGTTTCCTTCATGACCATGGACTAAAATAAAATTGACCTACTTCTAAAATTATTTTATTCATCAATATTATGTATTTTTTTTATAACTAAAATAATATTCTCAAAGAGAATTACAAGAGTATAGATCATATGGACGATAATATCTATTCAAAGACTTTTAATATATGTATGATAATTTTTTACTTCATTGAATTCATATTTTTATCTTTGATTTGTTGTTCTTCTTCATCAAGATCCTCATCCTACAATACTATTAATGGGATTAAGCATAGTTTGTTTATGAGAAAAACAAGCTAGGATTTTCCTAGTTAATTTAAGGATCGTTATTACGAGAAATTCCTTTATATGTATAACTACCAAACCAATAAACTAGATTTTAAGAGTGGAAAAAAAAAAGAAAACTTGCAAAGGTCATCAGGAAGGGATGACTATCTAATGATATCCAATATTTCTAAGGTAAGAGTATGCATAGATCAAGTCTTGGGGTAACTGTATTTCTGATGGATTCGGTTGGAAAATGTGACTAGTTCAAAAATGTGACTAGAATAAGTGAATATTCTCTTAAGTTCTACTAGGATAGACACACTTGAGTTTCCACTCCACCATGTGTCAGGAGAACTCTCAGTGGTGTCTTCATCAGGTTTGATGAGTTGTTGTAATCCAACGACTCTCAATGATCAACTTTGCTATTTATACAAAGTTGATCCTTGGAATAAATCAATCAGTTCTACTCTTTTCTTCATATTTTGTGTAATGCTTTGCATGTCTATTTCAGGAAATTCTAACATGGTACCAGAGCAGGATAGACTTTGCTAGCATTCCCTCTTGAAGGTTCTCGAGCTGGTTCTTTGTATCTTCTGTTGGTTTTTTAAGCCTTCAACAAGATCTTAAATATAGTTCTATTTCAACTATATTTTTTTTAATTTTATGTATGTGGTTTTTTTCTGATAAAAATTTGTCTTCTACCATATTTTTTCAGATATACTGCCATTTCTTTTCATAGATCTATTTTTTTTACAAAAACACTTAACTATGAAAAATATTCATACATAATTTATGATAAACACTTCTCTTAAAGCAATTTCTATATATCAAGCTTGTTAATATAGGAAATATTATTTCCTATTAGTTCTGTTTATCTTCCTTGCAGGCAGCCTCGGCTTACGCTATGCTTGCTCTCGGAGAAAAAAATTAGGCTCACGAATCGTAGGGGGCCAACCTTTTTTTTGGCGCCTTGGTTTTTTTTCGTGTTGCTCTATTTTTGTCTCTCCATTGCCTCTTGGAGTCCAGATATGATAAATGATTCATACATAGGGCCCTTTCCTTTGGCACCTACGTAATTTTTGTGTTCCCTCTGTTCCGTTTCTCAATTGGCGAACTAATTTTTTTTTATATATATCGAATGTTATCAAATCTTTTTAAATATAGTTAGTCTGCCATGTATTTAGTAATTTTTTTTTTTTTATTCCTTTAAATAGCATTCGCCTCCTTATTTCACACTACTTTCATTTCATCTTGCTCAAATATCCAATGTGCTATCTCTGCAGAGTTCATCGAGTTGAAATAGTTTCAATTTTTTTTAGAATAAATCTATTTCGCCTTCTTTTTGTCTAATCTCTGTAGGTATTTCAAAGGGAGGACAGTTCAAGCCGTAAGCATGAAGCCTTCCCCTGACTCGGGATTTCCTTTTGGTGATGACTAACATTTTCTTAAAATCCTTTAAATAGCTTTCGCCTCCTCCTTATTTCACTGCTTTCTTTTCATATTGCTCAAAAAATCTAGTGTGCTATATCTGCAGGGTTCATCGAGTTGAAATAGTTTCAAATTTTTTTTAGAATATATCTATTTCACCTTCGTTCTATTTTATCTCTGCAAGTATTTCAAAGAAAGGACAGTTCAAACCGAACGCATGGAGGCTTGTTCGAGGGCAACTATCTTTTGCAGTGAAGCCATGAAAGTGGAGCCGTGAAAGAAGACTTCAGCGCTCGTACTGCGTCTCTGCTTCAGCTATCAGCGCTCGCTTCCTCGGATCTCCGCACAAGCTGGGTCTACGACTTTCGTAGATGGGGCTCTCTCCTTATCCTCCTTTTTCAAACGCCAAGTCATTAGTATCGTAAGGGTATTCCTTACTATTCAAAGGGGTAAATTTTAATTAGTTGTTAAGCTTTCCACAGGCGCTTTCATCGTCGTGCTATTTGTCCTTCCTTTTTATTTCATTTGTATTCATCTCGAGCTTACCTTCATTTCGAAGGTTTTTTCATTCGCATCCCTTTTTTCCTAAGTCTTCAAAGACTTATTTAAAAAATGGGGAGCGCCTTATTGTAACTCAAAATAATACAAAGTCTTTTGCAAGGGGGGTAAGGGTGCCTTTTTTGCACCCTTTCGTGTCTTTTGAGGGGGGTCCTCTAGTCTTTCTTCATTTTTTTTAGTTCATTTTTAAATAAGTAACATTATAATTAAGTGCAAAATTATCTTTTTTTTTCCTTAAAATATATGTTAAATGAACTAAATTTGTTACAAGGCACTCAATTTATTATTTTAATTCTTTGTTGTTTTTAATTTCATTATAAAATTAACCTTTTCATCTTGTCTTTCTTCTTCATTTCTAGTTCATCCCTTTTTATTTATATAAAAAAAGTAATTAACACATTAATTAAAGTGCATAATTTTTTCCTTTTAATTAATGTTAAATGAACTATATCTATTAGAAAGCATATATCAAAGTTGATTATTTTATCTTTGCTATAACTCCCTAAATTGATCAAATTCAATTTTTGCTCTAAAAACTAATGTTGTTTTGCTCTTGGAAATTTCATATCTTAGAGCCTCTTAACACATACCTTTTAAAAGAAAAATAATCAAATTTCTTTAATAAAAATTTCAAAATATTTTGCCTACGTTCCACGTACATATATTTTCAAAAACTTATAGTTTCCCTCAAGTTAGGGTGGGTTTTTTGATATATAAAGTATAAAGGCCTGGCATTTATTTTTTCGATCACCATTTTGTTGCATGTTGGTTTCTCTCATAAACTTATAGTTTCCCTCTCGTAAGGGCGAGTCATTGGGATATTCCTTCATCCAAATCTGGCTGATCCAACTTGCATTTCAAGCCTATCATCCTAATAATTTTTTTCCTCTCATTACTTAAAAGTTTCCCTCTCGTAAGGGCGGGTATTGAGAAGAATAAATTTTGGGTATAGGCACTTACTTTAAGCTAATTTTAATTAACAATACTCTATTACTTATAGTTTCCCTCTCGTTAGGGCGGGTAATTAGAGGATTGTGACATTAAAACAAAAGCTTACATCTCTTCTTGCATTATAAAATTGAAGTTTTAAGGGGGGTATATTGGTTAAATCTTCAATATTCTTTGCAAAAATGAATACAATTGATCCTCTCACTCCTCATAACTTCCATACATGGAAACCCAAAATTCTAAATCTCATTTCTCAAAAAGGGCTCACACACCTATTAGAAGAAAAGCAACTGGAGTTTGAAAAAGAATATGAGATATTTGTCCATAAAGGTAAAATGTATGAAACAATGGGTATTATAAGCTCTAATGTTCATGAAAGTTTATGGTTTCACATTACAGATTGTAAAACTCCTCATGAAAGTTGGGAGAAACTAAAAACCTTGTTTGGGAAAGTAGATCAATTAAGATCAATGCAACTAGAAGCAGAACTAACCACTTTGTCTCCTCAAGATTTTAGCAGTATGGTTGACTTCCTCACCAAGTTCAAAGAAGTCCTCTCTCAATACAAAGGCAGTGGGAAAACTAAGACTAAAGAAGAATGCATTTATCTAATCCTTTCTAAGCTAAATGGTGTTTTTCAAATCTTTGCTACCACCTTTATATCTACCAAAGATGCTCTTGGTGCAACCTTTAAAATGCCCTCTTTAGAAGAATTTTGTGATAGATTAACTAGGGAAGAAACAAAACTTGCTAGATATGAAATCTCTTCTTCTTCCTCTTCTTCAAAAGCCTTAGTAGCCTCCACCTCTTCTAAAGAAAAGTTCAAAAAGAAGGAAAAGAACCCCATAACTTGTGCTCACTGCAAAAAGAATGGTCACTCTACAAACAAATGCTGGAAAATATTACAGCAACTAGAGGCAGCTATGAAGGATCAAAATATAGACAATAAAAATCCAATAGGAAAAGCCCTCAATGTTCAAGGGAAAACCTCCAACTCTTCCTCTAATTACTGGGTCCTAGATTCTGGAGCTACTCATCACATGACTGCTTCAGATGAATCATTCTCTTCTATCTCCTCTAGCTCTACCTGTAGCATAGAAGTGGGTGACTCTTCCTTTATCCCTGTCAAAGGAAAGGGGGACATAACCATTGATGGTGGCTCTATAAATAATGTTCTCTATGTTCCAAACATTGCCACAAATCTCCTCTTCGTCTATCATATTTGTACTTATGGAAAGGGGAAAACAATTCTCTTCTCTCCAACAGGAGTTGAGATAAGAGACTTTCAAGATCCCCATTCTCTTATAGCCAAAGGAAATATTGATCATAGCTCTCACCTTTTTCACTTCAAAGGATTCCAAAATCCAGAAGGAGCCTCCTGTTTTGTGGCTCATGGAGATCTTGAAAGCAAAATTTGGCATGAAAGGTTTGGTCATCTTAGTTACAACTATCTAAAGGATTTGAGCACCCATGATATGGTAACAGGTTTACCCCAAGTCTCTTCTATTGATGGAGTGTGTCCTGGATGTGCTCTTGGTAAGCAACATCAAGATCCCTTCCACCCAAGTAGTTCTCTAAAAGCCTCATTCCCTCTAGAATTAATCCATAGTGACTTGATGTCTTTTCCTGAACCTTCTTTCAAAGGAGCAAAGTATGCTCTAACCTTTATTGATGACTTTTCTAGAAGATCTTGGGTCTACTTCCTGAAATATAAAAGTGATGTTCTATCCCACTTTAAAGTTTTCAAAGCCTTAGTTGAAAATCAGGCCTCTTGCAAAATCAAGAAGATTCACACAGATAATGGGGGGAATACTGTAGTAATGAGTTCTCCATATTTCTATCAAGTCATGGCATCATTCATCAACATTCTGTCTCCCATAATCCTCAACAAAATGGCATTGTAGAAAGGAAAAACCGGACATTAAAAGAAATGGCAAATTGTATGCTCCATTCAAGAGATCTTCCAAATTTTTTTGGGAAGAAGCTATTAACTGTGCCAATTATATTCAAAACCACACACCTCATAAAGCTCTTGACCATTTAACTCCTGAAGAAGCATGGTCTGGCTCAAAACCAGATGTTTCCTACTTCAATATTTTTGGGTGTACTGCTTGGGCTCACATCCCAAAAAAGAAAAGGAAGGCTCTAGATAAGAAAAGCAAAAAGCTCATCTTTGTCGGTTATTGTGAAGAATTGAAAGCATACAGGCTTCTTGATCCCTCAACTCATGAGGTCTTCTTTCATAGGAATGTCCAATTTGATGAAACATTCCCTCAAAAAGATCCTCAAACTCCCTCTTCCTCCATTGAGCCTTCTCCTATAGTTGAACCTTAATATTATGAAGAGCCAACTCTTGAAGTTAACTTGGTTATTGATAATCAAGATGAGGAACCTGTAACTCCAACTCAATGTCTTTCAACTCCTTCCACTCCTTCCACTATGCCAAAATGGGCCCGCACCATTGTTAAAGAAGCTACTCCTTACATCCAAAATCTTCCATCAACTAGATCATCCAACCCCATAGGCACTGGTCTTGTCTGTCAGTCTATTTCCTCTGATCCTCAATCCTTCAAAGAAGCCTCAAGTATTAAAGAATGGGATGATGCCATGGAGAACGAATTTTCTTCCTTAATCAAAAACAAAACTTGGGATTTAGTTCCCTTGCCTAAAGGAAGGAAGTTAGTTCGTTGTAAATGGATCTTCAAAACAAAATATGGGCCTAATGGAGAAATAGACAAACACAAAGCTCGTCTAGTAGCCAAAGGTTTTTCTCAAATTGAAGGTATTGATTATGCAGAAACCTTTGCTCCTATTGCTAAAATGGATTCTGTTAGACTGGTTCTTGCTCTGGTTGCTTCCCATAAGTGGCATGTCTATCAAATGGATGTAAAAAGTGCTTTCTTACATGGGGATCTAAAAGAAGAAATATTCATGGAACAACCTGCTGGTTTCACTCAAGACTCCTCTCTTGTTTGTAGGCTAAAAAAGTCTCTCTATGGCCTCAAACAAGCCCCTAGAGCTTGGTATGAAAATATGGACTCCTTCCTTCTTTCCGTAGGTTTTTCTCATTGTGAGTCTGATAACACAATATACATTTGGAGAAATGAAGGCAAAATCACCATTCTTGTTCTATATGTTGATGATCTTCTTCTCACTGGTAGTAACTTGCCTCACATTCAGACTATAAAAGACTCCCTCTCTGAAAAATTTGAAATGGCTGATCTAGGTAAAGCTCATTACTTCCTTGGGATACAAATAAGTCAAACAGATGCAGGAATTTCATTATGTCAACAAAAGTACACTCTAGATCTTCTTCAAATATTTAAAATGATAGATTGCAAACCTTCTCCTACCCCCTTTCAATCTGGCATTAATCTTAGTACTTCCTGCTCATCCCCTCTATGTGATGCAACTCTATACCGTCAGCTTGTAGGAAGTCTGTTATACCTTACTCATACTCACCCAGATATCTCATATGTTGTTGGCCTCATATCCAGATTCTCTCATCAACCTCATTTCAATCATTGGCAAGCAACAAAAAGAATCCTCCGTTACTTGCAAGGCACTACGCACTTTGGGCTCTTCTATAAGGGAAAATCCATGGAAATCATTGGCTACATAGATTCATATTGGGCAAGTTCAATAGAAGACAGATGTTCAACCTCAAGCTATGTTTTTTGCCTTGGTTCTTCACCAATAGCCTGGTTATGCAAGAAACAACAAGCAGTAGCCTTATCTTCTACAGAGGCAGAATATAGGGCAGCAGTTTTAGCTAGTCAGGAAGCTCTTTGGCTTCGTCAAATTTTGAGAGAATTTGGTTTCTCCCATGAAAAGCCTATAACTCTTTGGTGTGACAATCAGAGCACAATTCATATTGCACGTAATCCGGTTGAGCATCAGTGCACCAAGCACATTGAGATACACATGCACTTCATACGGCAACATATTCAGAATGGGGATATATACTTGGACTATATTCCAACTGAGAATCAAATTGCAGATATCTTTACCAAGTCATTTCCTTCTCCGCGTTACCTTCAGTTGTGAGACAAGCTTGGAGTAAAACAGCTGCATTGATTGGAGAATGATTTTTTTCCTTGTGGTTTTTTTATCATCTCTCCCACAACATGTAATTTATGAGGACAATATTCGCCATACGAAGACAAGCCTCTCTTCTTCTCATAGTTGGTTTTTCCCCACAGGGGTTTTTTCACCAACTATATATTGTAAATGAGTACCTCATCAGGCCAAGTTGTCGGGACTCATCTTTCTTTTTGTATAAAGAGGACAATCTTCGCCATACGAAGACAAGCCTCTCTTCTATTCATAGTTGGTTTTTTTCCACAGGGGTTTTTTCACCAACTATATATTGTAAATGAGTACCTCATCAGGCCAAGTTGTCGGGACTCATATTTCTTTTTGTATAAAGAGGACAATCTTCGCCATACGAAGACAAGCCTCTCTTCTATTCATAGTTGGTTTTTCCCCATAGGGGTTTTTTCACCAACTATATATTGTACATGAGTACCTCATCAGGCCAAGTTGTCGGGACTCATATTTCTTATTATATTAAGAGGAAAATCTTCGCTATACGAAGACAAGCCTCTTACTTCCTTTTGATTGATGGTTTTTCCCATTGGGTTTTTACCATCTCTTCAAAAATAAGTCATTGTACTTGAGTACCTCATCAGGCCTTGTTTTCGGGACTCATTTGTACAAATCACCCCTAGTATCACTTAAGGGGGGGTGTTAGAATAAGTGAATATTCTCTTAAGTTCTACTAGGATAGACACACTTGAGTTTCCACTCCTCCATGTGTTAGGAGAACTCTCAGTGGTGTCTTCATCAGGTTTTATGAGTTGTTGTAATCCAACGACTCTCAATGATCAACTTTGCTATTTATACAAAGTTGATCCTTGGAATAAATCAATCAGTTCTACTCTTTTCTTCATATTTTGTGTAATGCTTTGCATGTCTATTTTAGGAAATTCTAACAAAATGTTACTTCCAAGTTACCACCAAGTAGTATTGTGGTAAGTGATGCAGGAGCATCCAATGGTGTAAGGGCAATCTTGCATCACCAAAAAATAAATAAAAAAATAAAAATAAAAATAAATAATATATATGTTTAAACCCCCCCCCCCCCCCCCCACACACACACACACACACACACACACACACACACATATATATATATATATATATATATATATATATATATATATGTTTAGATCCATATGTTTAGACCCATATGTTAAAAAAATTCAAGATTCAAGTGAATATTTTCCTGGGCGGGAAAATGAAAATGAAAATTAAAAATCATGTAAAAGGGGGAAAGAGGATTTAAAAAGGGGATTTTGGATTTGAAAAAATGGGCTTGGTTTTGGGCTCCAAGATTGTATGATCTGGAATTGTACTTTCTGCCCCTTTTGTTGGCATTATTAAAATAATTATTTTCTATTGTGATTTGACTCCTTGGATGGTTTTGTTCGTGTTTGTTCAGCCTCAACAAGTATGACATTGTAATTTCTACCCTTTTTGCTGGAATTATTAAAATAATTTTTTTCTATTGTGATTTGTCTCCTTGGATTGTTTTGTTCGTGTTTGCTCATCCTCATCAATATTTCTAATGTAGGAGCATGCAATGGTGTAAGGGTAATCTTGCATCACCCAAAAAAAAAAAAAATAATATATATATGTTTAGACCTAGAGTATCATGAAGGTGATAGTTCTAAGGAATCAGTTATGGAGTGGTGGAGTGTTCCAGCATCGACTCTAGTGACATAAGAGATAGAGGAAATCCTGGATACCTACATCGGCAGAAGTACAAGAAATAGGCAGTATGAAGAATATTTGGTGAAATGGAAGGGAATGCCTATAGAAGATTCGACTTGGCTATCCAAGTTCGAGGTTGATTGCCTTGGTTTTCTTCCAACAGTAATAAGTGAGGTCACTTATCAAACTTACCCTAGGTTTCGATGTAGGAGCATCCAATGGTGTAAGGGCAATCTTGCATCACAAAAAAAAATAAAAAAATAAAAAATAAATAATATATATATATATATATATATGTTTAGACCCATGTGTTTAAATATATATATATATATATATATATATATATATATATATATATATAAACACATGGGTCTAAACATATATATTATTTATTTATTTTTATTTTTTTTGGTGATGCAAGATTACCCTTACACCATTGGATTCTCCTACATTAGACACCCAAGGTAAGTTTGAGAAGTGATCTCACTTCTTTGCTATTGGAGGAAAACCAAGGTGGTCAACCTCGGACTTGGATAGCCAAGTCAAATCTTCTACAGGCCTTCCCTTCCATTTCACCAGATATTCTTCATACTACCTATTTCTTGTACTTCTACCGATGCGGGTATCCAGGATTTCCTCTATCTCTTCTGTCACTAGAGTCGATTTCCTCTATATTTTCATACTGCCATACTTTGAATGATTGTGTTATTTGCTTTAATAATGTATAGAATTTGGACAGTCATAATCTCCTTGATATATTAAGAGATTGAGCATCGTGTTAGAGACATAGGTGAAGCATCACTCACTAAGAAATCTCTTGTAAAATTTTGAGTATACCATAAGGCAAAGGATTTAATTAGAAGTGGTTTCAGTGTGGAAGAATTATTCCAATATTTTTGCATGTGTATTAAGATATTGCCAAATTACCCTTAAGAGAATGTCAAGACATCTTGTGTGAAGACAAATGAATACAGATACTCTATTTGGTTAAGTGTTTAGTTTATTTTATATTGCATCTTTAGCCATGCTTGGCTAGCACACTTTTTCTTTTGATAGTTTACAAAAATGAGTGTGTTTTATTATTCATTTAAAGTATAACGTATGCATTGAGAATAATATACCTTATAAATGATAAACTCAATATTTGCATAACCTTATTTAAATATTTGATTAGATAATTTATCGGTTATCAATTTAGGAATGAAAGATAAAGTACTATGGTTTATTTTATCAAATCATAACAAAGCTCTTGCTTTTAATCCCCATGAGTGTGGTCTACCAGCAAGGATACCACTTGCATTATCGGTGATGTGACCTAGGTTCAATCCCCATGGTGGATGTGTATAAGAAGTATTACTCAAAAAAAAAAAATCTTTTGATATTTGGTAATAATACCTAACCTGAGTACCTTAAATTGGAAATATATGAGTTAGGAATATAAATTAAAAATAAATTTTATTATATGCTTATGCTTATGTTTATTTATTTCAAAAGTAAGAATGCTACTTTTCTCCTAGCCTTAGAGTTGCTTGTAGGTTACCTAATGGAAATAATATTTCAATGTTAACCTAAACTTATAATATTGAATAGAAAATGTTAGTGAAGTATTAAAGTAGCATGAGTGCAAAATAATTAATTATGGGTGAGAGAACCTAAACAAAATCTAAAATGGGGTATTAAGAGAAATGAATGCTCAAAAATCACCCAAAGACTATTGAGGTGTGAGTAGACACACAATATAACTTAGAGCAACTACAAACGAACAAGCATGGTCAATTTGAAATGACTAGATGAGAATTGATAATGAGAGGCAGTATGGGATGCCTTCTCTAGGTTACAGCTAGAATAGTACTATGATGGATCCCGTGTATATTTAACTAAGTTGGGTAGGCATTTTAGTATGGTATAGGATATAATGGTCATTAAGAGCATGAGGTATTAAGTCCAAGGTTAGTGTATTTTCATGGCTCTAACTGATCCTGTATAGAGGGTAAGTAGTTAGACACTAGGCATAAGTATGCTATTTTCCTTACATTCTATATAAGAACAAGTATGATGATAAGGAATAGAGAAGCAAGTGTCCTCCCTCTAGGTTTATGGGCCCTAGAGGATAACCCATATCGTGGAATGACCCTCATACCAAAAAATGAGAATGTAAATGACATAAGTCAATTACACTAATGGAACTCTTATGGGATATAGTCGATCTCATCCACTTGGGTGACTGCTTGTGGTAGTATTGAACCATAAAGTAGTTTACAATGCCTATGCTAAAATGAATTTGTGACAAATGATAGTAGGGTGAAATTATGTTTGCTATGAAAATGAAATAAATTTTTTGTTATATATTGATTAAAAAGTAAATAATAATAAAAATAATAATGCTATATTTGATGTGAGAGTGACATAACTAGATGAGCAGACTTGGATTGTTACATATGGTTGTAGACACCAAAACAACACCAATCCGATTATGTGACTACAAACACTGATCGCATTGACACACACAGCTTTCAGGGCAGCCCTTAGAGGTCAAACAGTGGTCCTAGCCACTTACACAACAGTTTAGAAGGTCGAAAAGTAAACAAAGCAAAGCTGGTCATTTTAACAAGCCTTAATCAAAAGCAAGCCTTAATCAAAAGAAGGCCTTGGCTAAAGTGTCACGATATCGCAACGTCATGATATCGCGACATCGCGATATCGTGACACTTCGGCGCCCAAGGAAAGCCTTGGCCGAAGTGTCGCGATATCGCGACGTCGCGATATCGTGACACTTCGACGCTCAAAGGCGAAATTCAACCAATCAAAGGCAGAATTCAACCAATCAAAGGCAGACATTAAAACATTTAAAAGTGCCATTAAAACAATTTAAAGCGGACGTTAAACAAGTGGCAGCCGAGGACAGTCAGTTATTGCCGCCTGCTATGCATGCGCACGTAGGTGGGCAGATTGGCAGTTAGCGGACTATCACAAGGGCAATCATGTAAGCCCAAGTCAAGGAGGAGTCTCCTCCCTTTTGGGAAGGCATGGCCGCCACGTGGCATCCCTGCGTGCCCCTCCAAAGAGACCCCATGGGTCTATAAAATGGTGGACTTTCCCGCCCAGAAAAGACAAGTTGGTAGACATTTCCAAGCAACGAAGTGCTGCCAAAACCAAACACCCGATTGCATCCTTTTAGATTCATTTCTTCTACACCCGTAATCTCTTTCGCAAGAGAGGTTATTGGTGGCTGCTAGAAGGTGAATCTGGACCTTAGAACCCGACATTGGACCACAGTAATCCATCAATTCGATGACAACTCATTCTCTGAGATTTTGGGCCCTTCCCTAGTGGATTGGCGCCGAAATCAAATTCCAATGGTGGGCGGCCCGCTCGGGAACCCCACACGCTCTTAGTTTCATTTTAAATTATTCGTTATCACGTGTTTATTTTACATCACGCTTTATGTTATTTAAATAGTTCACGCTTTACGTTAGAATATATCCTGCACTACGCTATATGTTCGAATGTATCTTGCATTACGCTTTACGTCCGGAGCTGCTTATCGAATATTATCATGTCTTTGTCGATATTTGCTTCTTTACTAACTTGCAGACAACAACAAGCAATTCATCGATCGTTTTGTCACACCTTTTGGTGATGTTTTCGAATCTTTTGCATGCATTTCTCATTGCTTTCTAAAGACAAACGTTCTATCCTCTTGTTGTAGGTGCTACTAACGCTTTCATTGTTTCTTTGATCGTAGGAGAAGCAGCAGCAAGCAAGGATTCATCAGCATAAGCGGCGGCAACACTTTGGCCCGCCCATTTCAAATGTGGGCATGCGAAAGAAGATCACTATTCACTTTTTGTAATGGAAACATGCTAACTCTCCTAGCCCTTAAAAAGGGAGGAGACGTATTGTAACCGAGTTGGAATCACATTAATAAAAAGGGTTGTGCTCCTACTTTTGATTTGATTATATCCATGTTATTTCATGCATCAAGCTAGTTAGTTTACATTGCAGCAATTAGTGTTTCTTTTATTTTCGAAATCTCATGCTTTCAGTGGCGATCACGGTGGGACTCTGTCCCCTATTTTTTTTTAGATTCAGAAATTGATTGAAATTTATGTTTTTGTGCTTAAAGGTACCGGGCCGAATCAGAAACAACCGATTTGGGCGGAAAAGACAGTCGATTTGAGCAGAAAAGAGGTAAGGTTCCAAAGCTGTACCTACATTTTTTTTTTATTATTATTATTTTTTGTTTCTACTTTTTTTGTCAACTTTTACTTGCTTAGGGAAAGTTGTTTATGCTTGTTTCATTTTTATTAAATAAAATGAACCCCACACACATCACGTGGTAAATTAAACCAAGGAGCTGGTCGTAAGACCCCAGCCCTTGAGCAAGACCAACGGTGGGTTCATCACCACCTTGGCTTAGCTTTGCATCCATTTCCCCGATTGTCACTGTTGTTAGGCGTAAATCCTGACGAAAGCTGACCGAGTGTTGTTGGGGTGATTCCCATGCACGCGAGGATAAGTCTTCTATGGTAGGTGTCATTAACAGGACAATCCCCCTTTCGTACCGCCTATGTTCCACGTACCATCTGCTCTCACGTACCTATAGTTTCCCTCTCGTAAGGGCGGGTATATAGAGAGGTTGGTATATCGGTCCGACAATGGTATATTGAAGGGGCGACCATTTATGGGAGTCATATGAGCCAACATTATGCATTTAAACGTTCTTCAAAACTTGCAAAAACAAAACAAAACATCAAAATGCACTAAACCAGCTTTAGGACACACTATTAATCCTTAAAAGAGATAATCACGGTTTGTGTATGTGTGTGTTCATTTCTCGCTTAGTGTAAACAAAAAGAAAAATCATCATAAACGAGATAAAAATCTGCTTAGCTAGTAGAGAAGCACCACAATGGTGTACACCCGTAGCCAAGCCCAATCAAGGGCGGACGCTGTGGAAGGTGCACAAAGAGAGGGCGCTGGTCGCCTTCGCTTTAGCCCTGAGGACTTGGCCATACCGCCTTGGCGGTCTGGCCTACAAGAGAGTCCACATCAGGCCACATCAAGAAGGAATTATTGGGACCCTCCTCTGTGGAGTTTGCCCATTCAACACAGCCCCTTTCGGGAAGAAGCTTTACATGTAGATCTCAATGTAAATAGAAAATCGCCTTTTGAGGCTAGATCTGAGTGGCCACAGCGTGATGAAGCGCTAGAGAGGCATAGTGTCCATGAGGAGAGACAACGTGAATATGGTACCTCTTCTTTGCCTCCCATTAGAATAGAAAGACAAAACCCAGAGCGCAGGGCTCTTCACATAGGGCGAGCTCACTCCACCCGCCCCTTTCAAACCCATGAAAGGGAGTACGAGGAAGACCATCGCATTCCTCGAGAACAACATACAGCATGGGAACCTTGCATTTTCGCACCTGCTAGATATCATGGTCACCCATCGAGGCCAGAGCCTCAAGTAAATGCCGCCTACCTCGACAGAGGGAAGCGACCCATTGAAATTTTAGATCATCAAGATCGAGGCAAACACATAGGAGAAACATTCAAGCCTCCTAAGCAAAAGAGGGCGGACCAAGTTGACCCGACAGTCGCCAGACATGCCGCCCGCCAAGCCCGAATCACGTAGCTTGAGCAAGGTCATCAGGAGTTAGAGTACTTATACCGCCTTAATAAAGAGCGCATGCAGCGCGAAGCGGATGAGTTGCGCTATAAACTCCCTGAGAGGGTGCCAACCCCTCGCACCCAAAAAGCAGAACAATATGAGAGGCACAACCCTTTGGTGCAGGACAAGTCTCCGCGACCTCGTCAAGCTTTGCCTCCGAGACCTTATAGACCCGAGAGGGAGGCCACTCCCCGAAACAATGATGGGTACCCTCAACGGGGACTCAATCAGGGTCATAGGTCTCGCCTAGAGACTCCTCAAGAAGTTTATGAGGAGTATGAACCAGAAATAGAACGGGCCGAAATGCCCCATCAAGGCGGGAGGGCTGCCATTCGGCCACCCCCCCATAGGCCTCCAGTCTCCCATAACTCACAACGGGAGCAAACAAAAGAGGAAGAAATAAAATCTTTCGATGCATACAAAGCGCTATTAGAGCGTTTGGAGTCTGTGGAGACAAAAGCTTCTGGGCATCAAAAGCCCACATTACGTCAACTCCGTAGTCATCCAATGCATCCCTCAGTGCCCACACCTCTTTACCCCGAACATTTCAAGTTGCCTCAATTGGCAGTCTTTAAAGGTGAAGAGGATGCACAAGAACATGTCACAAGATTCCTAAGCCAATGCTTTGGCATCCAAGATAATGATGCATTGTTGCTTAGGACATTCATAACCACATTCGTAGGCCCTGCCTCGGATTGGTTCACACAGTTACCAAAACATAGCATAAACAACCTAGATCAATTAGTAGATGCGTTTCTTGAATGCTTTGCCTTCAACACAAAGAAGAAGGCATCACTGAGTGATCTGGCCAGCCTCAGGCAATATGAGGAAGAAACAATGGCAACATACGGGAATCGATGGAGGGCTTTGCTTTCTAAGCTACCCTACCTTCCCCCTATGTCTGATCTCACACAGATGTTTGCACGGAGTTGCTTAAAATCAATCTCTGGGCTATTGCTGCTGTAGCAATACGCCAGCCTAGAAGAAGCTTTGGCGCAAGCCAGAGTTATAGAAGAGATCAAAATAGGTGAGGGCACAATCGCCAAGCCTAAAAAGAAAGAGTGGAATAAAACCACTAAGACCGGGACTACGCAATCACAACCCGCTGTGGTTAATCAAGTTGCGATAAATGTCCCCAAGCTTGTGCAAGAAATACAGCCCCAAAAGGCTAATTACTAGGCAGTGCCTCCTAGTTATGAAAGAGATAATAAAAAATAGGAGCAGAATCAGCAGCGTCGCCCTAGGCGACAATTCACCCCTTATGCGGAGTCCAGGGACTCCCTATTTGACCGCTTGTCAGTGACAAATTTAGTCACCCTTCCAGAAATCCAAATTGTAGATCCTAACGCTCCCAAGCCTAAGGGATACAGAGAGGAATTATATTGTAGATTCCATAGGCGAAGGGGACATGACTTGAATGGATGTTGGAAATTCAAAGGATTAATCCAAGATTTGATCGACAATAAAACATTGGCCGTGGACAACCCCATAGCGCCAAATAATCAACAAATGGGGGTATTCAAGGACCCTTTGCCTGCCCATGAGGCACAGGCAAAACCTCTCCAGGTTAATGAGGTGCGACAGAATCTTCCCATGCAAGGATTTGTGGGAATGATCAGCATAGTGACCAGGAACAAAAAGTACCCAGGAGTTGCCCCCGAGGTAGCTACAAGGGAAGTTCCAACAACGTCGCAGCCTCAACAATGCCCTGTGCGGTTGCCTCCGCCTAGACCCGAGGTCACGATACGGACCAAACTCACGCAGAGTTTGCGGACCACATCGGCTAGGCTTTCCATTTACGAGCTTATTCAACAGTCAACACCTCATAGGGAAGCTCTTATGGAAATTTTAAAAGCCATCGAATTACAGCCTCACGAAGCAAATTCTTTCAACAACTTCGTGGGACATGTGAAACGATGTACGAAGCCGGTCATTACCTTCAAGAGAGGATGAAGTCAAAACAATATCGAATGACATGGCAGATCCACCCCGCACGTTATCGCACGGGTCAACGGGATCCCGTACAAGAGAGTGTTGGTAGATACTGGCTCGTCCAGTAACATCATTACCACTGTAGCATTAAAACATTTGAAGCTGCCAGCCTCTCATATCATAGCCTCCACATACACACTGTGAGCTTTCAACGATGCAATATGCTCGACAGTCGGCATAGTTGTTCTGCCTGTCCAGGTAGGACAAAAGACAATACCAACATTGTGCCATGTTTTGGAAGGCGAGATGGCTTATAACATACTGCTAGGGCGGCCATGGATCAGGGACATGAAGTGTGTCCCTTCGATCGCTCACCAGTGCCTAAAGTATGCATTTGAAGGAGAAATACATGTAGTCCCGATGGACTTAGAACCCTTCAAGTATTGCAATGCGGTGCAATTAATGCCTCAATCGACCCTCCCTTCAACGCATTTGGATTTCTAGTTAAATCCATCTAAACAGGGTCCAATACCGCAGGCACCACTGGTGACCAAATCATCAAAATCCTAGCCAGGTGAGTCTTCATCATCTGCTCCTTCACTACCAATGCCACCTGTCATGGCTAAACAGAAGGACAAGGGAAAACAGATCATGGAAGAGGCTCAGCCCCTAGAAGAGGGGTTGCCAACAATATCAACAGTATCAACAGAAGAAACACCTAGCACAACGGAAGCTGAGACTCCTAACCCACCAAACATGGAATGGACTCAGGAAGGACTCCCGTTCCCTCCCTCCCAAGCATCAACAATCACTATTGAAATGGCCAGTACGGGCCTAGGGGAGTATTTAGTGCAGAATGTTGTGGCAACGCCCGCATTAGAATCAGTACAGGACATGGGGAGACCTCGCCTTCCCATAGGAACAGTTGTTCCTCTAGGTTACCCACCAAACCAGACAAATTTTGTGTATGGGGGCCTTGATCATGGTCTTGAACCATGCAAGCAAAAGGAAGAAGACGAAGAGCCTTTTGCTAAAAATATCAACTATCTCATCAAACCCGGACTTCGCTCTAAGATATCTCGGCCAATGCAATTGGCATGGATACGGGCTAGGAAGATATGAGCAAGGGATGCGTGTCCTTTGCCAACCAAGATATCAGATGCCATATGATAAGTCGGGAGTAGGGTTCAACCACCCCCCGCCCTTAGACATCTTGGTAGAAAATATGCAAGGCCTAGAAATAGGCAACAAGGGGGGATTGGCACCGGATCTTTATGCCAACCCAAATACAGAATATACATTGGGAGATTACCTCCCATGGTCAACAAACACCCTTGGCAACATCAGTAATCCCTCTCCTTTGCTAGAGAGAGGTGAAAGTTCGGACACTAATCCCCAAAGAGAACATAAACGGTGTCCGGACATCTTTTTGAAGTTGTTCCCCTTAGAGGTTCCAGTTGAGTCAATACAGTGTCAAGAGAATCAGGTCCCTCCACCAAGAGTGGAACAACCGCAATGGGACCAGATTAATTTGCTGGAACAAGGAGAACCCTCAATGTCGCAAATAGTTGCTGAAGAGAATGAACATTTTTGGATCTCCGAAAGTGATTCAGAAGATGAGACTGAGATGGACTATCTCAATCATGCGCGATGGCACAATCGCCCTTTAACTCATGAAGATCTGATGGGACAGATGGGCATAAGGTTAGGGCATGAATGGTGGGTAGACCCAGCGGGGTGGGACCAAGTGTTGGATCCATGGCTCCAAATCTATGATGAGCACCGTCCACCCCGAGACCCTATCATGACATCAGTGCCGAGGGAAGACCCTGTCCTCCTATTCGCACATAGGGCCGATCCGTTCGTGCCCGTTCCCCTAGAGCCAAATCCAGAGTATAGGGAGCATCCAGAAGATTCAAGTTATCATACCCACGGTAATGGAGACCAAATTCATTCCATCCACATGATCTCCATTGATTTGACCGCACCCATCCGCAATCCGGCCGATCCAACATGGTCATTGCATCTAGACATAGATGCCATCGACCGGGATCGCGTCAATTCACCTTTATCACCATCAGAGTACTGGCCTTTCGGTGAAATGCCTCATTTTACCCCAGGGACAACTCAGGATATTTTTCAGGCTGAAGAGGAACCCGAGGTTCCCAACACAGATCTAAACTCAGCTAATGATATCCATTTGATCCCGACTCCACATCAGTTGGAGGACGGATCCCACATGTCAGTCGAGGAGACGACTGACGTAGATATCGACATAGATCCAATGAATCCATAGATTCTCAAGTCGGGGGTAAGTCTTTCCCCCGAAGAGCAAGCCGACTACATTGCCCTTCTCAAAGAGAAGAAGGAGGTTTTTGCATGGTCGTACAAGGATATGCCAGGACTAGACCCGCAGCTAGTCACGCATAATTTAACGCTTGATCCGACAATCAAGCCTGTAAAGCAAAAACTACGTAAGATGCACCCAACAGTGGCCTTGATGGTCAAAGACGAATTGCAAAAGCTGTTGGATGCACAGTTTGTCATCTACGTGGATTATCCGCCATGGCTGTCCAACATGGTTCCCGTCAAGAAGCCCGACGGGAGGATTCGCATATGCACCAATTTTTGAGATCTAAACAAAGCGAGTCCTAAGGATGATTTCCCCTTGCCGAGCATCGACGCGTTGGTAGACGCTACAAGAGGTCACGAAATGCTCTCCCTCATGGATGGTTTCTCAGGATACAATCAGATTCGTATCAATCCCGAAGACCAACTAAAAATGGCGTTCACAATGCCTTGGGGGACATTTTGTTATAAGGTCATGCCTTTTGGCCTTAAAAATGCTGGCGCCACCTACCAACGTGCCATGACATATATCTTCCATGACTACATGCACAAAACTTTGGAAGATTACATGGATGATTTGTTAGCCAAGTCTCTTTTGCGCTCAAATCATATCGATGACTTAAGCAAGATCCTCGATCGCCTCATGGAGCATAAAGTTAGACTAAACCCCAAGAAGTGCGTATTTGGCGTCACATCTGGAAAACTCTTGGGTTTCATAGTCTCAAAGCGAGGAATCGAGGTGGACCCAAAGAAAGTCAAGGCAATCCTTGAAATGGTTCCCCCAACTACAATCAAGCAGCTCAGAAGTCTATAGGGAAAGGTCGCGTCGATTAAACGCTTTATAGCGCAATTATCTGACAAGTGCCGACCCATGAACAAATTATTGCACAAGGGGGTTACATTTCATTGGGATGACGAGTGCCAGTCAGCCTTTGATGAAATCAAACAATACCTGGCTTCGTCGCTAGTATTGGCACCACCTAGACCAGGAGTGTCATTCTACTTATACATCTCAGCTACTGAGGTGGCACTTGGGCGCCATGTTAGCCCGGAAGAATGAACTTCACAAGGAACAGGCTACTTACTATCTTAGCCGCACCCGGTCAGTTATGAACTTAACTATGCATACGTTGAGAAACTCTGCTTGGCAGTGGTGTTTGCTACCAAAAAGCTATGCCACTACATGCTGAGCAACACTACGTATGTTGTGTCTAAGGAGAATCCATTGCGATACATGATGAGTCGTACTTATCATAGTAGTCGCACGACGAAATGGATCATGTTGTTGACGGAATTTGACATTGAGTTTATTGGACAAAAATCTATCAAAGGACAAGTCATAGCCGATCAACTAGCGGAGGCTCCTCTTGAAGACGATCAGCCTCTAGTCATAGAACTACCCGATGATGGGGTCTTCCATGTCTCAGAATCGCCAGATTCTGATGAGCTTGAGTCACGAGCCGACATAACCCTATTCTTCGATGGTTCTAAATGTGAGCAAGGTGGTGGCACGGGAATTGTATTCTTCACACCGTAGGGTGCTCCAATGCCCCTGTCATTTAAATTAAACTTCCCGTGCACCAACAATAATGCAGAGTATGAAGCCTTGCTCCTAGGTCTTCAGACAACAATCGCCATGAACATCAAATGACTGAATATCTTTGGTGATTCGTTGTTAATAGTCAATCAAGTCAAAGGGGTATATCAATGCAAATGCCCAGTCCTGTAGGCTTATAAAGCCCTTGTGGACAAATTCCTGGCAAAACTTGAGTGGTATGACATCGAGGCACTCCCTCGATCATCGAATCATTTTGCGGACACAATGGCCTCCTTGGGGTCACTAATTCCGCAAGACCTTTCCGGTGATATGACAACCATTCAAGTCAAAACCTTATCGCAATCCATGATGGAGCGTGCAAGCTCAGACTTGACGCCAGGAATCCACATGATCCAGATTGAACCATCCTCGGATAAGTTCTCTCGAATCCAAGATCATCTGAAACGTGCCAACTGGGGGTCCTTGTTCTCCCCTACTCCCATTAATAGCAACACAACGCTATTCTTACAAGTTCTATCCCATTCAACATTTGCTAGGGATGAACTTCAAGAGGGATTGGTTGTTCATACCATCGAGGTTTTTGATCAACAGGACTGGTATTTACCCATTAGAGACTACCTCAAGTTAGGTAATCTCCCGCTTGGATTGACTCATGCCGCAAAATGAGCACTCAAGCAGAAAGCGGCTAAGTATGTCTTGATAGGAGACATTTTGTATCGTCGCAGCCATGAAGGAATCCTCCTTCGTTGCTTGGACCAGCAAGAGTCCACTTGGGCAGTCGCCCAAGCGCACGATGGTACATGTGGTGGCCACTTTAGTGGTATGGCCATCGCAAAGCGCATTCTTTGCATGGGCTATTATTGGCCATCTTTAGAGCGAGATTGTTGCGCATATGTCAAGAAGTGCGTGAAGTGTCAACATCATGCCAATTTGATGCACGTACCTTCCCAGGCCTTGCAGACAGTCCAGTCTGCTTGGCCGTTCTCGTAGTGGGGCTTCGATCTAATTGGAAAGATCTCCCCTACGTCGTCAGGCCATCACACGTTTATCATAATGGCCACAGAGTATTTTACCAAGTGGGTGGAAGCAATTCCGCTTACCTCTACGACAGGACCCCGCATTGTGGAGTTCATTTTGCATAACATCATATGTCATTTTGGTATTCCATCCAAAATAGTCTCGGATAATGGGATGCCTTTCAAGAACAAAGACGTGCATGCTTTGACCACAAAGTACAAGATTCAGCACAGCTTTTCGACACCCTATTATCCACAAGCGAATGGGCAAGCAGAGGCGTCAAACAAAATGCTAGTTGCCATCCTTAAAAATACCATCGCAGACAGTCATAAGGATTGGCACATTCAAATCCCACTTGCCCTATGGGCCTATCGCACTAGCATTCGGACACCCACTAGGGCCACTCCATTTTTGCTCGTGTATGGCTCCGAGGCAGTCATGCCTCTAGAGTTGGAGATTCCTTCCCTATGCATATCAATGCAGGAGTTCATCGATGATGACTCTACATGGCAGGCCCGGTTAGACCAGCTTACGTTGCTTGATGAACGACGCGTTAATGCTCTCGAGCATTTACGTATTTATCAAGAGCGACTTAAGAAAGCTTACAACATGAAAGTTCACCTGAGGGACTTTCGGGTTGGTGATTTGGTTTTGAAGGAAAACCAACAGAACTCTAGTTTGCCATCCCACCTAAGGGACAAATTTGTGGCAAATTGGTTAGGTCCATATGTCATTGATAGCAAAATAGGACCCGGGACATACCGGCTAGCTTCTCTTGATGGTATCAAGGAAACAGAACCCTTGAATATCAGTCATTTGCGACCATTTCATATCTAAGAGAGCCATATCCCAAAAATGCTCCAAGGATCCATAAAATCGCTTGGTCAAATCCCAAAAATGCTCCAAGGATCCATAAAATCGCTTGGTCAAATCCCAAAAATGCTCCAAGGATTATCGCAATCGCTTGGTCAATCCCAAAAATGCTCCAAGGATCCCTAAAATCGCTTGGTCAATCCCAAAATGCTCCAAGGATTTCCACAATCGCTTGGTCAAAAATAAGAAAAGTTAAAATTCAAAAAAATCATCAAAAAACAACAAAACAAAATTTTTGCATCTCATTTCTAGGCATACTCAAATTCATCAATAGAGAGCTCTTCTCGCACCTCATCTTCATATTCAAAAAAATCAATCCATCAAAAATACAAAAATACATAGCTGCATTAAAGCATTGCATCCATACATTGCATATTTGTGGTCATACAGGTCAAAGGCACCATAGGCTATAATTGCTCTGCTAGTCCATCTTGTTCCACATTGTTCCATTTTACAAAAACAACAAAAACACCATGCATTGCTTTTTACCACACTAGAGTCAGTGGTCTTCTAATGTATCAAGAGTTTTCGTGATTCAGTCATCATTTTGCTCTTTAGCTATGTAATGTACCGAGTCAGACAGATTTTACGAAGGTAGAGTTACACTTGAAATACACCTTGTTACGTAACATCCCAACACAAATTAAAACACATAAAAATTCCCAAGTTGTGTGAACGAAAGATGAAACCTGTGCAGTAATCCAAGTCACCATAAGTGAAACGGTTATCTTGCTCATCCCCCGTGCGAATGGTTCTAGAATGCTGAGAATTGACAAAAGGACAAGCTCTTTCCTATCCATTCACCTCCATATATAGTGGTTTTCACCACTACCAAATCCCAATCATAGTTGGTTCCCAAAGTTGTAAGGATTTGTACTACACGTCCCTGCCAAGGATGGGTAGTCATCCCCAAGACCTAAAAGGGATCAACGCCATTCACAAACAAAATTCCAACAAATCATCATCCTAACACTTTCCATTCACCTTTGGTCTCCAAGTTGTAAGGATTCATACTATCCGCCCCTAACCAGGATGGGTAGTCATCCCCAAGGCCTAAAAGATCAATGCCCTTACTCCATAATCTCCATCACCCCCTTGGTCCCCAACGTCGTAAGGATTCGTACTACACGTCCCTGCAAAGGATGCGTAGTCGTCCCCAAGTCCACAAGGATCAAGGCCACTCACCAGCCCAAACTCACAATACTCAAAATACAAAATCAAATAACAAGTGGTTATCACTACTATTCAAAATCCTTGCTCAAAAAGAATTAATAGAAAATAAATAGTGATTTTCATCACTATATAGACGAGCAACTTTCTAAATCATTCAGCCAACAAATATCCTGAACTTGAATCCCTGGAATTCTCAAGCATTCGAAAACCATCTAGGTGATCCTCATTACAGGTTTGGTTGATAGCCTATCTGGCAATGGTGGTATCCTACCCGCATGACGATATGTCTGTCACATTCGCTTTGCGTGTGTGCAGACCAATGTTTGCATAAGGATGAGCTAGCTTATGGTATCCTGGATAACACCGCAGATTAATCTAACTAAATACAACAAAGGAGTTAGTGGAGCTAATTAGGTGATCCTCAGTACAGGTTCGGTTGAAAGCCCATCTGGCACTGGCGGTATCCTGACAAATACCACATAAATGAACTCAATTGCACACACAAGGATGTGAAATAGCTTGGTCAAAAACAAGTCCGATTCATACCTTGTTCAAAAGTCTTGTAAGATAAAGTACAATCATGGCTAGTAAGTTAAAACCGTCTGAGTCTCAGAAAACCTTAGCTACATTTCTAAACCAACTGCGCTACTTTTCATCCTTACAATACCATCAGAAAATACAAAAAAAGAAAAACCACATGTATACATACAAAGTCATGCATCACAACAATCGCATAAAAACAAAATAACAAAGTCCTAAATAGTCTATGGTGCCATAGCCAAACATCACAAATTCTATCCATCCATTTCATTTCTGCATATCACATATAAATCAAAAACATTTGCATTCATCACAACATATGCATCCATCAAAATAAATCAACATACAACAATCGCATTTATCATACCATATGCATACATCAATATAAAGTAGCATGCATCCATCAACATCAATCATTATGCATAACATAAAATCATGACATATACACAAAGCAAGAAAATCAAAACAACAAAAACATCACAAAAATGCAACACAAAAACATAGCAATAAGCATTGCCGGACACAAGTGCTCTTGCACTTAACCTCTTGGCATAGAAAATCGATGTCGGGGCTCAAATTGTCACTCTCCTACTTCCCCAAGAAGGCTACCATAGCCGGACCGCTCCATGGGAAGACGGGTTTTCGACGATTTCACCCCATTATGGCATCACCAAAAGGGTTAACACCCACCAAAAATAGGTCCAAATGTCGAGAAATTGCACATGCTTAACGGTAAAACATCTAAAGGCACCCTTGCACAAGTCATCTTGGGTCAAGCGACTCGTCGCTTTTCTCATGAAGGTCATTCCCTCATCGATTCGTCGCTTGAGGGGGTAGTCACACTTAGTCACCAATCAACAAGCACACACCCAATCAAAGCAATGACATGCATTCAAAGAATCATTGACAAAGACAATCACGCTCCTGCTTGGGGCAGTAAACAAGCAATAATCAAATTGATCAAACACTTGGCATTCCCGAAGCATGAACACAAGGTTCCCCTGTGGACAAAAGGTTACGCCCTTTGCCTAATCATGACTGATCAATGTCCAAGCTCAAGTCACACCTCACCAAAATAGGTTAACACTTGAAATCAAATTCCTTAGCTCGTCAGAAGCAAGGATTCAAGAATGCATGCCCTTTCCATACTTGGGGCATCAAAAGTTGGTTAGGTTACCAAGAAACCCTAATCATTAGTGCTTTGGTTATCTATTTTTGCTCAGCACCGCGTCACCCGCAGCGCTTCCCAAAAAGGGGCATCTGTAGACACCAAAATAGCACCAATCCGATTATGTGACTACAAACACTGATCGCATTGACACACACAGCTTTCAGGGCAGCCCTCAGAGGTCAAACAGTGGTCCTAGCCACTTACACAGCAGTTTAGAAGGTCAAAAAGTAAACAAAGCAAAGTTGGTCATTTTAACAAGCCTTAATCAAAAGCAAGCCTTAATCAAAAGCAAAGCCTTGGCCAAAGTGTCGCGATATCACGACATCGTGATATCATGAGTGTCACGATATCGCGACACTTCGATGCCCAAAGCAAAGCCTTGGCCGAAGTGTCACGATATCGCAACGTCGCAATATCGTGACACTTCGGTGCTCAAATGCGAAACTCAACCAATCAAAGGCAGAATTCAACCATTCAAAGGCAAACATTAAAACATTTAAAAGTGCCATTAAAACAATTTAAAGCGGACGTTAAACAAGTGGCAGCCGAGGACAGTCAGTTATTGCCGCCTGCTGTGCATGCGCGCGTAGGTGGGCAGATTGGCAGTTAGCGGACTGTCACAAGGGCAGTCATGTAAGCCCAAGTCAAGGAGGAGTCTCCTCCCTTTGGGAAGGCATGGCCGCCACGTGGCATCCCTGCGTGCCCCTCCAAAGAGACCCCATGGGTCTATAAAATGGTGGACTTTCCCGCCCAAAAAGACAAGGCTGGTAGACATTTTGAAGCGACGAAGTGCTGCCAAACCAAACACCCGATTGCATTCCTTTTAGATTCATTTCTTCTACACCCGTAATCTCTTTCGCAAGAGAGGTTATTGGTGGCTGTTAGAAGGTGAATCCGGACCTTAGAACCCGACATTGGACCACAGTAATCCATCAATTCGACGACAATTCATTCTCTGAGATTTTGGGCCCTTCCCTAGTGGATTGGTGTCGAAATCAAATTCCAACGGTGGGCGGCCCGCTCGGGCACCCCACATGCTCTTAGTTTCATTTTAGATTATTCTGTTATCACGTGTTTATTTTACATCACGTTGTATGTTGTTTAAATAAGTTCACGCTTTACGTTAGAATATATCCTGCACTACGCTGTATGTTCGAATGTATCTTGCATTACGCTTTACGTCTGGAGCTGCTTATCGAATATTGTCATGTCTTTGTCGATCTTTGCTTCTTCACTAACTTGCAGGTAACAACAAGCAGATTCATCGACTGTTTTGCTGGCAGCAGCCTTTTGGTGATGTTTTCGGGTCTTTTGCATGCATTTCTCATTGCTTTCTAAAGACAAATGTTCTATCCTCTTGTTGCAGGTGCTACTAACGCTTTCATTGTTTCTTTGATTGCAGGAGAAGCAGCAGCAAGCAAGGATTCATCATCGTAAGCGGCGGCAACGCTTTGGCCCGCCCGTTTCAAATGTGGGCATGCGGAAGAAGATCACTATTCACTTTTTGTAATGGAAACATGCTAACTCTCCTAGCCCTTAAAAAGGGAGGAGACGTATTGTAACCGAGTTGGAATCACATTAATAAAAAGGGTTGTGCTCCTGCTTTTGATTTGATTATATCCGTGTTATTTCATGCATCAAGCTAGTTAGTTTACATTGCAGCAATTAGTGTTTCTTTTATTTTCGGAATCTCATGCTTTCAATGGTATCAAAGCAAAAGTAGATCTGAGTTGTGTACTCTAATTATGACTTTAAATTAAACTAATAAATTATCCCTTTCACCTTCATATCATATGGCAAGAATGTTATGAGGTGGATCTTCAACAAATACTATATGAGGTAGGGAGGAAGAAACCAATGAAAGTCCTCCTAGAGGACCAAGCTCAGGATTGAGATGAGAAGATACTCAGCATGAAAGGATGAAAAATTTGAATGAACCTCCACCTAATGAAATTTTTAGAGGAGGGAACCTTGCAAAAATGGTTGAAATATTGAAAACTCACATGGAGTAACAAAAGGACGAAATGGCCGAACAAAAAACCCATATGGCCTAGCAATAATAATTTATTACCTAACAACAAGGGTGATATAGTAGTTAGCTAGAGAAAGAGACATTGGTTTAAGTAGGACTGAATAAGTATCAAGAGAACCTGATGGAACTAGTGTCATAAGGGCCATAGTAAGGAATTGAATAGGAACCTGAGAAAGGTCATTATATCCATGTTTACTAGAAATGGTGATGGAGATTCATTGAAAAATTGGGTAAATAAATTAGAGTCATATTTCTCTTTAGTAGTTTTATCCTTTGAATCTAAGACTGCTTTAGTAGTCTTGAATATGACTGGCATAACCATTTATTGGTGGAAATCGTATAAGAGAGGGTATAAAGTAAAGATTCAATACTCAAATAATAAAATTTTGTCAAAAAATTCAGAGATAGATTACTAACCAAACAGTATTATGTTGAAAAATTTGGAAAATTCTCTAATTTACATCAAGAATATGTGTCAATGTGATTATACCACCAACAATTAATTCAATTATTGAAATATGTAACACAATATGAAATTAATGAGGAAATGAAGACACATAAATTCATTCTAGTATTACATCTTAGAATCATGATGGTGGTAAATATACACAATCCTAATAATTTACCTGTAGCTTTTGATTTGGAAAGAAAAGAGGAAGCCAATTAGGAAACTAGAAAGAAATGTTATAATTATCAAAAATTTTATGAAAAAGAAAAATATCAAATCTAGAAACAGAAAAGTGTTGGGTTTATGAGATGGGAGAAAGGTCAAAATAAGAAACCCAAAGGAGAAGAGCAAGGTAGGCAGGGTGGCAAAAATAAATCTAATTACCATAGAGGTAAGTTCAAGTGGGATGGTAAATAATTTACCAAAATGTAGGATCAGAAACCAGCATGTCAATATAGGACCAAAGATACAATAGTTCTTGATAGAAATGATAATAGTAACAGATCAAATATAGTTTCTCCAACCAGATTCTATATGTGCAAAGGAGCTCACTATGCTAGTAAATATCCCCATAGAGCTTATTTATGTTAAAATAATCTAGATGAAGCAACTCACAAAATCTTTGGGATCATGGGTAATTCTACACTTGATGGACAAATTACCCCTTTCTTGTCAAAAGGGAAATTTTTGGCAAAAATTGTGAAATTTTTGATAGATAGTGGTTCAACTGAAATTTTTATATCTACTAAAATAGTGAGGGATATGTCTATTAGACTTGGATTTTTGGCCAAGGGTTGGAAGATAAAGTACGAATTTGGCTAAATATACCAAGTCAGCCAATGTTTGTTTGACCGCCACATTTATTTACCACAAGGAACAACTAATTAGCATCTATATGTTGCACATTTACATATGTTTGATATTATTTTAGGACTTTATTGGTTGAAGGTGCATAATGCTATTCTAAATTTTGAAGAGAGATAAGGTGGTTGAATTTATGGATGAATCTAACGAAAGGGTTAGAATTTATTGTGGATAAAATGAAGTTAAAATACATTTACTATGTGCAATACAGATAAGGAAAGTTATAAATAATAAGGGGGTGGTATTCATAGTTAATATGAATAAGAAAGAAGATTCATAAATGGAATTTGACCTCTTCCACAAACATCCAGTATTGAGAGAATTTAGAGATATTTTTCCTAAAGTTTTACCAGGGTTACCTCAAAAAGAATTTTATTTTTCCATAGAGTTGCTACTAGGGATGGTACCTATTGCAAGGGTACCATATAGGATGAAACCTATTGAGCTACAAGAGCTCAAAATGCAACTCCAAAATTTATTGGAAAAAGTTTTAATCAGGCCAAGTGTGTCATCATGGGGTGCCCTTATTCTGTTTTTTAGAAAAAGATGGTACCTTAAGAATGTGCATTGATTATCGAATGCTAAATAAGGTAACCATTAAAAATAGGTATTAATTACCTAGAATTGATGATTTGTTTGACCAACTAAGAGGAGTAGCCATATTTTCAAAAATAGACTTGATATCTAGTTATCATCAGTTGCGAATACGAGAAGAAGACACCTCTAAATGGTGTTTAGAATAAGGTATGGACATTTTGAGTTCACTCTTCTACATTTTGGGTAGACTAATACCCAAGTCGTATTCATGAACCTTAAGAATAGTGTCTTTGTAGAGTAGCTGGACCAATTTGTGCTTGTGTTTTTGGATGATCTTATGATCTATTCCAAGAGTAAGGAGGAACATGATCAACATATGAGAATTGTACTTAGGATTCTGATAAGAAATCAAGTTTATGTAAAGCAATCAAAATGTGAGTTTTACACCTCGTAAGTATAGCATTTGGGATATATTATCTCCATAGAAAGAATTGCAATAGATCCCAAGAATATTGAAGCTATAATTGAGTGGCCAAAACTTTCTAGTGTGATAGAGGTACGAACTTTTATGGCTCTCGTAGGGTATTATAGGTTATTTGTCAAAGGTTTTTCAAAAATAACCCAACCAATTACTAATATACAACAAAAAGGTAAAGCCTTTATGTGGATAGAACAATGTGAAGAAGCTTTTAAAATTTTAAAATATTATTTAATATCTACACCGATATTGTAATTATTTTATCCTGATAAGCAGTATACGGTGTGCAAAAATGCATCAATTTAAGGGTTAGGGGGAGTCTTGATCCAAAGTGATGCAATTATTGCTTACGAGTCCAGGAAAATTAAAAGATATAAGGTTAATTATGCTAATAATGATTTAGAATTTGTATTAATGCCTTGAAAATTTGGAGATATTACTTACTGGGAAATTCATTTGAATTAAAAATAGATCATCAAATTCTTAGGTACATATTCACCTAACCCTTATTATATGCTAGGCAAAGATGTTGGATGGAATTTTTAGTGGCGTAGGATTTTTATATTTAGAATATTAAGGGTAAGAAGAACAAGGTAATAGATGCTCTGAGTAGAATAGGACACATTTATGCTATGGAAAAATTCCAATATGATTTGTTAGACCAAAATAAAGCTTTGCAAGTAAAATATGAATTTTATCAATCTTGTAGGGTTCATAATGGACAAGAATCTAGAAAGGTTACATACTTTATGGTCAGATATGATATTTTGCTTTATAAGAATAGATTTGTAGTTCCAAGCTTAGGAGGATAGAAAGAAACAATCCTTAAGGAAGCGCATAATACGCCTTATTCGGTGCATCTGAGAGGGATAAAAATGTGCAAAAATTTGAGGAAAACTTAATTTTTTCTAGGCATGAAAAAAGATATTACCAAATATATGGCTAGATTTTTAGAGTACCAAAAGGTGAAAGCAAAACATTTACATCCAGTTGCAAAGCTATACCCACATGAGATACCTACACAAAAATGGTAAGTGGTGTCAATGGATTTTGTTGTGGAGTTGCCTAAAACAAGGTTTAAGCATGATGTAATCTTGGTAATAGTAGATAAGCTAACCAAGGTAGCACATTTTATACTAGGCAATTTTCAAGACGATGCTCCAGTAGTAGCGAGTAATTTTGCCAAAGAAGTAGTAAGATTGCATGGTTTTCTAAAATTCGTAATATCTGGTAGAAATTCATGTTTTACTTATTAATTTTGGCAAGTAATGCATGAGGTATTAGGAACCAAACTGAATATTAGTACTTCTTATCATCTTGAGACTAATGGATAGACTGAAAGAGTAAACCAGGTTTTATAAGATATGTTAAGAATGTATTGCATGGATCAACATGTAAAATGGGAAGATTATATATACCTAGTGGAGTTTACTTATAATAACAATTATCATGCATCACTAGTAATGACACATTTTGAAGCTCTATATGAAATAAGTGTTGAATTCCCTTATTATGGGATATTCTGAAGGATCGAATAGTGATTAGATCGAAAATGATAAAAGAAATGGAAGAACAATTGAAAGGAATTTGGTAGAAGCTAAAATAGGTTATAAATTGCCAAAAAAGCTACACGAACCTAAAAAGGTCACCGAGGAAATATTTTGTAGCAGAAAAGGTATTATTAAGGGTGAAACCAACATAAATTTCTATAAAATCTTCTAAATTGCACTCCAAATATGTAGGTCCATTTGAAATTATGGCTAAGATAAACCCTATTTCCTAGAGACTTGATTTACCACCAAGCCTATCCAAAATTCACAATGTCTTCCATGTGTCTCTCTTTAGAAAATTTCTTTGATCCTACTCATGTCTTGGATGTGTCTAAATTGCAAATGACCAACCCCATCAAAATTGAAGTTTGACCTATTTGCATACTTGGTTTTAGAAAAAAGAAACTGAGGAAGAGGAGCATAGAGCAATTTCGAGTTCAGTGGGACCACTTTTCTGACATAAATGCCAAGTGGGAAGAAGTGGCAGATATGCAGTAGCAATTTCTATACTTGTTTGAGTATAGTAATATTTCCAAAAACTTTTATGATATTCGGTGATATGTGTTTATTTGCATCGAATATGAAAACTGAATACCAAGTAAAATAGATTTTGTTGACTTGAGTTACATAGTAGAGTATTTTGATTTTTGTTTGTGTTAATTACACAAGGAAATTTTGGTACATGTGCTAATATATATATTATGGGATGAATACAATATGGCATGTTGTATGATTTAACTATATGTCATGTTAAAATAATTGTGATTTTATGATGAATTGGATATATGTATGAATGGAAATCATGATTTTATTTGATTACTTTGGCATATACTAAATCCTTATGCAAGAAATTAATTATTTAATATTTGCATAAAACACAGGGATTGTGTTTTTCCTAAGTGGGGGAGGATGTAATGAGCCTTCTCACACAGATAATTGTATATGAGCAATTGGTAATAACTTTACCTTTTCTTGTGAATTATCATACTACTAATTGCTACTGTGTATGCAGGACCAAATTCAAATTCACTGAGAAAAGAGAAGTTAGTCGACGAAAAAGGTAATAAGGGAAGTGATGATTTAGCTCGTAGTACATGAAAGCTCGTATGCTTGAATAACATATATATCTTATGTTTGTTTAAGTGTTGTATTTGGTTGAGTGGCGATGATGATGGGATCCACTGGTTATTTTAATTATTTGCAAATAGTTTTAACTAAAAGAGAAATAAATATTAAAAAATATATGTAAATAAATGTATGAACACATGGTTTAAGAGGTCCGAGAGCAAAAGTATTCTTGTGGACATAAATTGTTTAAAAGGAATAGGTAAATTTTATATTTGAAATGTTGCAATATAAGTAAATTGAGCTATGAAGAATGATAGCAAATATTTAAATTAAAAAGGTTTATTTTTCTCATCATGGGATGGTGATCATGGAGGATTAGTGGCCAACCCAACTATAAGGGTGTGAAGTGTTGGTTGCAGTAATTATGATGTGAAACTCTCTCTTAACCGCAAACTGAGAATGGGGTAAAGGGAGATAAAATTAAAAAAAATATTTTGACAGGGGAAGAAGACAACGGGAAGAAGAAGAGAATAGTGGGAAAATAGACTTAAAAAAATTTGGAAGCACTGGAAAAGCTTTTCAGAAAAAGATAATAAGTAGGAGCTTCACGAAGGACTCTGGGTAGTTTTGTTCTAAGAGAAGTTATCTTGCTTGATCATGTTCTCTCAAAAAAAGTTATGGAATTTTGTTGAACATGGATGTTTTGTATTTTTACGTGATTGAACAAGACAAAATATTATGGTCTCTGATAAGTTATTATTTCAGCAACTCTATGTTATTTTTCACCTTACTTGTGAGATGTGAAAATAATGGTTGAGTTTTTTTAGTGCATTCAGTATTTTAATGTAAAGTTTATAATGTGAATTCTATGGTGTGTATTCAAGGAAATTAATATTATTTGGTATTAAATCAATGGTACAAGTCCCACACATATTTATGTACACAAAATATTTCCTTATGTTTGTGTATGTGGCTATACATTCATTAATAAGGAAAGTGCATATACCATACTTTGAATGATTGTGATATTTACTTTAATAACATCCAAAATTTGGACAATCATAATATCCTTAATACATTAAAATATTGAGCACTGTGTTAGAGGTACGGGTGAAGCAGCGCTCACTAAGCATTCTCTTTAAACTTTTGAGTATACTATAAGCCAAGGAATTTAATAAGAAGTGGTGTTAGTGTGGAAGAATTATTCAATTTGAATGTATATTAAGATCTTGCCAAATTACCCAAAAGAGAATGTCAAGATGCCTTGTGTGAAGACAAATGAATGCAAGTATTCTATTTGGTTAAGTGTTTTTTTATTTTATATTACGTCTTTAGTTGTGTTGGGCTAGCACACTTCTTTTGATATTTTATGAAACTGAGTGTGTTTTATTATTCGGTTAAAGAATAACATATGCATTGAGAATAATATACCTTATCAATGATAAAATTAGTATTTGTGTAATCTTATTCAAAGATTTGATTAGATAATTTATCGGTTGCCAAGTTACGAATGAAAGAGAAAGTAGTATGGTTTATGTCAGCAAATCATAACAAAGTTCTTGTTTTTCATCTTTGAAAAGAATGCCTAACCCAAGTGCCTTAAATTGGAAATAGATGAGTTAGGAATTTGAATTGAAAATAAATTTGATTATATGCTTATGCTTATGTTTATTTCTTTTAAAAGAAAGAATGCTACTTTTCTCCTAGCCTTAGAGTTGCTTGTAGGTTACCTTGTGGAAATAATATTTCAATGTTAACCTGAACTTGTAAGGTTGAATAGAAAACCTTAGCGAAGGATTAAAGTAGCATGAGTGCAAAACAATTAATTATGGGTGAGAGACCCTAAAAAAAATCTAAAATAGGGCATTGAGAGAAAAGAATGCTCAGAAATCACTCAAAGACTATTGGGGTGTGCGTAGACACACAATAGAACCTAGAGTATCTACAAACTGATAAGAATGGTCGATTTGAAATAACTAGGTTAGAATTGGTAATGAGGGGTGATATGGGACTCCTTCTCCAGGTTGCACTAGGATAGTACTATGATGGATCCCGTATATCTTTGACTAAGCTGGATAGACCTCGTTGTATGGTATAGGACATACTAACCACAGTCATTAACAACATGAGGGATTAAGTCCAAGGTCAGTGTATTGGCATGGCTCAAACAGACCCTGTGTAGAGGGTAAGGTATAAGTATGATGTTTTCTTACATTTGGTATAATAACAAGTACGACGATAAGTCGATGGTTCAGAATGATAAGAAATAAGGAAGCAATCATCTCCCTCTAGGTGTATGGACCCTAGAGGATAACCCCTATAATGGAATGACCCTCATGCCAGAAAAAGGACATAAATGAGAAAAGTCAATTTCACTAATGACACCCTTACAAGATATGGCTGATCTCTTTTACTTGGGTGAATGTATGCAACAATTTTGAACCCAAAAGTGGTGTAGTATGCCTGTGCTAAAATGAATTTGTGACAAATGATAGTTGGGTGAAATCACATGTGTTATAAAAATAAAAGCAAAATTATATGTTATATATTAATTAAAAATATAAAAAATAATTATAATAATGGTATGTTTGATGTGAGAATGGCACAGATGCTTAGACTTGGGTTGTTACACTTTGAAAAGAGGATGAATGAGGTCAAGCAAGCCCTTCGAGTCCCTTGCACCCAAGATTTCTTTCCAGCCAAGTTTATCTCTTTCCAAGAGGCTTAATCTGTTTTCTTGTCTCCCCTACCACAACGTATTGATAATTCATTTCTAGAATCATAGTTCGCGTTCCTAGTGGCGGTGGGAAGCATGGCCATTCTTAGTCTGATCTGAATGAAAAACTATGACACTGTCTCGATCACTCGCATGTTGCTTAGAAAGCAAATTTTACACGGAATTCGTATCACTCAACTGTATATTTGAGACCTTTAACGATATATATGTATTTTTTTTTCTAAAACGCCAAGAGTATATGAAATATATAAATATGAAACAGAGCAGTTGATGAGTGTATCCTCTCTCTTTACATTCCAAACTACCATTCTGTTCAGACCTTCCATTCTCGTTGTTGACTTGGATTGAGTCTTCGTACAAAATAAGATAAGATTACCCTATAAGATAAGATTTAAAAAGAAAACTACCGTACACGTTTTGTGTTCAAAATTGGCAAGACGCAGATAAATAAAATATTTGACGAAAATTTTTTGTGGCGGCAAGTAACAACTTCGCAGATAAATAAATAATTTATTTTGACGACGAAATTCTGTGGCGGCTAGTAACAACTTCGCAGATAAATAAGATATATGACGAAGTAATTCTGTCGCGCCTGGTAAAAACTACGCAGTAAGAGATTGTAGGTTACGAATGGTTAGTAATACGGAATTTAAACTCCTCGCACGGTCAATCGCTTTAGTTTCAAATAGTTTAATTTTATTCAAATATTTTATTGGATATGAAAGGTATTTATTGCAGTTTGAAACTTAAATCTTTTAAAAAAACTTAAAACCTAAACTGTTAGATTGTTCCGCTGAAACTTATATGATATGAAAGGATTGTTATCAACGTTTCTATACATCCCATCAACCAAAGAAACTAAAGTCTACAAAAATTAAGAATACTAATTACATTCACTTTAATCTAGAATTGGCTTAACTAAATTACACTATGTCCTCTAATAAAACTCAATATAAATAAATAAACAAAGTTTTTCTAAATTTTTATAAATTAAAATTTATTAGATAAATATTAAATTCTTATAAAAAACAAATTAAATCTTAAAATTAATAAAGAAAATATTTTAGATACATTTATTTATTATTGTAAATAAATATTAAATTTTTATAAAAAACAAATTAAATCTTAGAATTAATAAAGAAAATATTTTAGATACATTTATTTATTATTGTACATATTTTACAAATAAAAAATTGCATAACTTTCATTAAAAAAATATAATAATAAAATATTTTAATTAAAATTATAATATATATATATATATATATATATATATATATATATATATATATATATATATATATATATATAATTCTAAGATTACTATCCACCCATTAATTCTCTTGCTGCTTAATTATGTGTCAAGCCTTCTAATCATATTATGAGTGATATTTTGAATATTAAATATAAATAATAGCCTTATTTATTTATTTATGGGTTTTTTTGATATTCATAGCAAATCAAATCTATTGCAAATAAAAAACTAATATTTCATTAGTCTTTGTTAATCCATTTTGTGGATCTCCAAAGCATTCCATTATTGAAAGGAATTACATAACAAAATATTTTACTATGGAGAGAAGATTATAGTATTCGTCCAAATTATATTTTTAATAATTATAAACACTATGATCCCCCTTAAATTAATGTGATGATTTTAGACTAATAACTGTCCATTCATGAAGAAAAAAATACTAAAAATATATTGGACTATGAGTATTCCATATTATAAAATATGTGAAGGTTATATTAGAAGTTGTGTGTCTAGATAATATTCTTACATTAGCCAGTTGTGATTAATAGTTATTATTAATTAAATTTTAGTACCCTCTCATACTATTAATTATAGGTAACGCTTTTTATTTTTGATATCTCATGATTATGCAACATGAACTATTTTTGCATGTGGGTGTTGAAGGTTCATTCAAGATTGATTATAAACAATTTAGAAAATTTATTTACTTGATGAAGATAATCCATGAGGTGAATTTATGTAGACTCAAATCACTAGCTATAGATAATGACAAAAATATAGAGTGCTAAAAGTGGTGGGGTTGTTGATGAGTCCAATGTAGTTAGATAAACTATTATCGACCATTAACCATATAGGAGATAAAAATTGAAAGGAGATATTGTTGACACATGGTAGAACCTAAGGTATATTTTCTTGTATAAATTTTGAAAGCACGAGATTCCGGGCAAAGGAAACACTAATTGCGATGCATCCAAAATCAAATACGCTTAAGTCCTAGAAATGTAAATTACATGAAATGAAAGAAACGCATTAGAAGAGACACAAGCGAATGGAGAAAACATAGCCCTTTCATTAAACTTTCTTGATCTCTGTTACAAATACACCTCCTCCCTTTTCAGGGGCTAGGAGCGTTAAAAGAATTTGACTACAATCGAGACTTAAGGTTCCTCTTTCCGCGTGCCCACACTTGAAATGGATGGGCCAAGATGATGTCGTCGTTGATGTCGATGAGTCTTTGACCTCTGTTGCTCCTCCTGTGAACAAAGAAACAACAAATATGTCAGTAGCACCTGCTGCACATAAGAAGTGTTTGTTCTCTAAAATTGCCAAAAGATGCATGCAAACATTTGTCTGAAACAGTGAGTAAAATGACTCTAAATGACCTGAAAACCTGACAGAGGACAGAAAACATCACCAGAAGGCCACTGCCACTGAGACAGTCAACCAATATGCCTTCAAATGGAATTCGTCCCTGGGTAGGACGAATTTTGACTGCAATTCGTCCTTGTGTGGGACGAATTCTTCTGTGTTGGAAAAGCCGACCTGATCTTTGCTCCAATGTCGAATATTGAGACCTAAAAAATGACTACAAATAGAGGGGTTATGTAATTGGGGCCATTTTGGGACGACCCAGATGGTCGGATTCTCCCAATTTGGCCTCTATCCTTGGGAATTCGATGTCACCACCTGCAAGTTAGTAGGACAACAAAGCGACAAAAGGCATGACAAAATCTGATCAGAATGTTATGAAATTGAAGCTATGAGCTAACCAAACAAAATAACATGAGATGCAACCTGAAACAATAATCTAGAATGCTTTTGGAATAAAACTTAGAAAGTGCGGGGGTGCCCAAGTGGGCCTCCCACCATTGGCACTTGATCTTGGCGCCAATCCACTAGGGATGGGCCCAAAACCTCTTAGGATTGGGATGTCTACAAATTGGTTGATTCAGGTGTCCATATGTTGTATTTGGGTCAGATTCAAGCTTCCAAAAGCCACCCAAAAACCTCCCTTGAAAAAAAGATTGGTGGATGTGAGAAGGTGAATCAAAGGGGATGCAAGTGGGTGTTCAACTCGATAGCACTTCATTGCTTGAAATCTCCTTCAATATTTGTATGTTTGGGTGAGAAAATTCCCACCTTTTATAGACCCATGGGGTCTCTTTTGAGAGGGAAGCATAAGCGCCACGTGTTGGTCATAGGTGCCATGTGGCAGTCAAGTCTTCCCATGAGGGAGGGGAGTCCTCCATGACTTGGGCTTTCATAACTGCCCTTGTGATAGTCCTCTAATGACCTATTTGTCCATCCACACACGCGTGTGAGGCAGGAGTCATCAACTAACTGTCTCTGGCTGCCACTTGGTGCCATTCTTCTTTTTGTTCGTTAAACCTAGAATTCGTCCTACCTAGGGACGAATTCATAATTCGTCTCTGGGTGAGACGGATTCCAATTTGAATTCGTCCCAGGGTGGGATGAATTTGGAGTAGGTTGTTCGAAGGTGCAAAATTGCCTTCTGACCTTCCAAAATTGCTGTAAAAGTGGTTAGGACCACTGTTTGAACTCTGAGGGCTGCCATGGGGGCTGTGTTTGTCAAAGCAATCAATGTTTGCAGTCACATAATCGGATTGGTGCTATTTTGGTGTCTACAAATTTATGATCTTGAATCATATTTATCATAGCAAACCCTCGACTACTTTGATCTTGAACATAACTACAAATGGTGAGTGTGACACTTTATGGTAGTAACCAATATATTCAAAATTAGAGGTAAAGGTGAGGGGCTTCAAGGAAAGGGGACTGAAAGCACGAGATTTCAGGCAAAGGAGACACTAAGTGCGATTGCATTCAAAATCAAGTACGCTTAAGTCCTAGAAATGTAAATTACATGAAATGGAAAAGAAACACATTGGAAGAGACACAAGCAAATAGAGAAAACACAGCCCTTTCATTAATATCCCTTGATCTCTGTTACAATGATGTCTCCTCCCTTTTTAGGGGCTAGGAGCGCAAATAGAGTTTGATTACAATCACTGAATGATTCCTCTTTCTGCGTGCCCACGATTGCAATGGGCGGGCCAAGATGATGTCACCGCTGATGTCGATGAGTTCTTCACCTCTGCTGCTCCTCCTACGAACAAAGAAACAACCAAGATGTCAGTAGCACCTACTACAAATGAAAAGTGTTTGCTCTCTAAAACTAATGAAATATGCATGTAAATATTTGCCTGAAACAGTAATTACAGTGAGTCCAAATGGCTTCAAAACTTGACAGAAGGTAAGAAAAGTTACCAGAAGGCCACTGCCACTGAGACAGCTGGACAATCTACCTTCAACTGGAATTCATCCCTGGGCAGGACGAATTTTGACTGCAATTCGTCCCTGGGTGGGACGAATTCTTCTGTGTTGGGAAAACCGACCTGCTGCTGCTCCAATGTTGGATCCCGAGACCTGCAAAACACCTAAAAATAGGGGGGTTATGTAATTGGGGCCATTTTGGGATGACCCAGATGGTCGGATTTTCCCAATTTGGCCTCCACCCTCGGGAATTTGACCTTGACACCTGCAAGTCAACGAAACGACAAAGCAACACAAAACATACTAGAATCTGACCAAAAGTTACAAAATTGCAGCTATGGATTAATCAAACCTAATAACACAAAATGCAATCTGAAAAGTAATCTAAAATTCTCAAAAACTAAAAATAGGACTTGGGAAGTGCGGGGTGCCCAAGTGGGCCTCCCACCGTTGGCACTTGATTTTGGAGCCAATCCACTAGGGATGGGCCCAAAACCTCTTAGGATTGGGGGGTCGGCGAATTGGTTGGTTCAGGTGTCCATGTGTTGGATTTGGGTCCGGTTCGAGCTTCCAAAGGCCACCCAACAACCTCCCTTGCAAAAGAGATTGGTGGATGTGGGAAGGTGAACCAAAAGGGATGCAAGTGGGTCTTCAATTCGGCAGCACTTCGTTGCTTGAAAACTCCTTCAACCTGTCTATTTTGGGTGAGAAAAGTCCCACCTTTTATAGACCCAAGGGGTCTCTTTTGGGAGGGAAGCACAAATGCCATGTGTTGGTCATAGGCGCCATGTGGCAGTCTTGTCTTCCCATGAGGGATGGGAGTCCTCCATTGACTTGAGCTTTGATAAATGCCTTTTGTGACAGTCTTCTAACGGCCCCTCTGTCCACCTACACACGCGTGCAAGGCAGGAGTCCTTAACTGACTGTTATGGGCTGCCACTTGGCACCATTTGCCTTTTTGCCCGTTAAGCTTAGAATTCGTCCCACCCAGGGACGGATTCAGAATTCGTCCTGGGGTGGGACGGATTCTATTTTGAATTCATCCCTGGGTGAGACGAATACTGGGCAAAGTGTCCAAGTGTGCCAAATTGCTTCTTGACCTTACAAAATTGCTATGAAAGTGGTTAAGACCACTGTTTAACCTCTGAGGGCTGCCCTGGGGGCTGTGTTTGTCAAAGCGATCAATGTTTGCAGTCACATAATCAGATTGGTGCTGTTTTGGTGTCTATAGATGCCCCTTTTTGGGAAGCGTTGCGGGTGATGCAGTGCTGAGCAAAAATAGATAACCAAAGCACTAATGATTAGGGTTTCTTGGTAACCTAACCAACTTTTGATGCCCCAAGTATGGAAAGGGCATGCATTCTTGAATCCTTGCTTCTGACGAGCTAAGGAATTTGATTTCAAGTATTAACCTGTTCTGTTGAGGTGTGACTTGAACTTAGACATTGATCAGTCATGAACAAGTGAAGGGCATTTTTATCCTCAGGGGGAACCTTGTGTTCATGATTCACGAAATGCCAAGTGTTTGATTGATTTGATTGTTGCTTGTTTACTGCCCCAAGTAGGAGCATGATTGTCTTTGTCAATGATTCTTTGAATGCATGTCATTTTCCTTAATTGGGTGTGTGATTGTTGATTGGTGACTAAGTGTGACTACCCCCTCAAGCGACGAATCGATGAGGGAATGACCTTTGTGAGAGAAGCGACGAGTCGCTTGACCCAAGATGACTTGTGCAGGTGTGCCTTAAAGGGTTTACCATTTAGCTTGTGCAATTTTTCCAACATTTGGACCTATTTTTGGTGGGTGTTAACCCTTTTGGTGATGCCGTAATGAGGTGAAATCATCAAAACTCTAACTTCCCATGGAGCGGTCCGGCTATTGTAGCCTTCTTGGGGAAGTAGGAGAGCGATAATTTGGACCTCGACATCGATTTTATTTTCCTAGAGGTTAAGTGCATGAGAAATTATGTCTGGCAATGTTTTTGCTGTATTTTTGTTGAATTTTGTACTGTTTTTGAGTGGGCTTTGACCCTTTTGGTGATGTCGTTTGGGGATGAAATTGTCTAAAATCCGTCTTCCCGTGGAGTGGTCCAGCTATGGTAGCCTTCTTAGGGAGTATGATAGTGACAATTTGTGACTCCAATGTCGATTTTGTATGCCCATGTTGTCAGGTGCAGTAGCAATCCTGTCGGGCAATTTTATTGTCTGTTTTTAGTGCATTTTTAGTCATTTTTGTTGATTTTTTTGTGCTGGCCTGAATTCGTCCCCGGGTGGGACGAATTCCACTGGAGAATTCGTCCCTGGGTGGGACGAGCGCTGATCGAGCGCTCATCCCAGTCAAGGATGAATTCCAGTGCAAAAGGCCTATTTAATGGCCAAAACTTGATTTTGGGCTCATTTGTGTCATTTTTTTTCTTGCGATTTTGGAGCTCTGGGAGGAGGAGGTAATTCTGCGAAGCAAAGCGCTGTTGGAATTCTCTCTGCCATCATGAGTGCACAAACTGGTTCGAGCGGCGGAGCCGAGGCGAGACCTGTAAGTGACCCTAGGGTTTATTTTGCTTTAATTTAATGCATTGTTTTTGTGTTGACGCTTTTCAAAAGTTTAAGATTTTTTTTTTTTTGTTGTGATGTTTTTGTTTATCAGTTAAGGTTAGAAACCCTAGAACTGAAAATTTGATCTGTTATATATATATATATTTTTTTTTTTTGCTTTGCAGGTTGTTAGGAGCCGGTACCATGTACCCGCTGCATTTACTGAGGCACGGTTGGCATTGACCGATGATGACTGGGAATGGCTTGATGCCCTTGGGCTCAAGCAGGTGGCTCGACTGGAGCCTGTGGTTTCGGATCAGGCCTATCTGACGGCCCAGATCAAGCTTTGGGATCCGCGGACCAATACTTTCCATCTCGCGATAGGGGAGATGACTGTGACTCTTGAGGACATCTATCGGTTGCTTCGGATTCCGATAGATGGTTTTCCTATTAGGACATCTCCGTTTGATCAGCGGACTACTATACTTACGAGATGTTTTGGGCATGGGGGGGAGCTGGGTGTAGCAGACCCAGTGGAGACAGCCGAGGCGGATTTCCAGGCTAGCGGGATTTTGGTTAGCTGGTGGAAGGAGAGGGGGGTGTTAGGAGTGAGGCACGCATTCTTGATGGGCCTCATTTCTAACATTCTTCTCCATGATTCGTCAGGTGCGAGGTTCCTGTGGAACCTGCTGGATTTGGTGTGGCAGTTGGCAGATTTCCCGATAGATGCACCGTTGATTCTGAGATGGGGACAGACTTTGTTGGCACAGCTTTACGGGGAGCTGTACGGGGTCCGCTGTCGACAGCGAAAGGGTGTCAGTTGCAGTTTTTTGTTGCAGTGCTGGGGTTGGCAGCACATAGCTATTGAGAGGCCTATCGGGTTACCGTGGATGACTCGAGCGGTGATGGAGGATGAGGAGATTGGTTATGCAACTTTGTGGCGACGGTCTGCGGAGCAGGGGCAGAGTCGACGATGGGCAGGTGCCGTTGAGCACTACATTGATGCCTTTTCTTAGCTCACTCCAGGGGAGGTGTTTTGGCGTCCCTATCGGGACTGTCCAGCCTAGCCTGAGGCTGGAGAGTGGCTCCGACGGGTACAAAGGGAGCGATGGTTGACTGGGTGGCACGGGACGGAGCATGAGTTCTTTCTGTACCGCCGGGTTACACGATAGTTTGGGGTGCACCAGGGGTTGCCTGGTGAGCCCGTAGGCTATCGGCATTGGGGAGATGAGAGGGATCTGGAGCCACCGGTCACCGTGCCATTGGGCGAGGAGTCGGATGCGGTGATTGAGGTCCCGGATGTGGATGACGTCGGTACTACCACTGAGTATGACTCGTGGTGGGTATTACGGCGCTGGAGAGGAGAGGGTCCACTGGGAGGCATGGAGGCGGTAGTGGAGGATGCTGAGGCGGCAGGGGGTGATTGGGGGGGGCCGTTGGATGATGCAGACATGGTGGATGTGGGAGATGAGGATGTGGACTTGGGTGTTTCGGAGCAGCCAGACATGCAGGATGTGGAGGAGCATTTGGAGCCTGAGCAGGCTACTGTCCCCGCGAGTCCTATGCGTTCGGTAGCTATAGAGGAGGTGGGGTCGAATGTAGGCGATGAGGTTGCACGACTTACAGAGCTGCTACGGATGCGGGATCTGGAGAGGGATCTTCTGCGAGCTTAGTTGGCAGAGCGGGATAGAGTTTTGGCGCAGCGCGATGATGCATTGTCTATCTATCAACGAGAGGCAGAGTGGTGTCTGTACCGGATAGACTTGGAGAGGGAGGTCATCCGCCTTGGCGGGCGGCTCCCTGAGCCTTCGATCAGTAGATCTTCTTGATGGATGAGGGATAGTTTGACTGAGCAGTCAGCATCATCTCATCGCAGGCGGTTAGATGAGGGGGGTGGTAGCAGGCATGATGTGGGGGCTAGTAGTAGCCGCCCTGTAGGGTCCCGTAGGACCCACACCACGGGGGGTAGTTCCCATCGCACCGATCCTGCGTGATCATGGTGGTCGATGCCTTAGGTTGGGTTTTTGGATATGCTTGCGGGGTCTGAGGACCGGTTTTGTAGCCTGCGGGCATCTTTTTGACGATATATATATATATATATATATATACCGGTTTTATTTTTAGTTTTGTACATGTGATGATTTGATTGATTTTTGTTATGCATGTTTATTCATTTTGATGAATGCAGATGTTATGATGAATGCAAATGTTTTAGATGTCTATGTGATATGCAAATTGAAATGGATGAATGATATTTGTGGTGATTGCACTGTAGGCTGTTTAAGAAGTTCTTTATTTACATGGTTATTTCTATTTTTGTATTTTCTGATGGTATCATAAGGATGATAAGTAGCGCAGATGGTTTTGGGATGAATGTAAGATTTTCTGAGATTTCGATAGTTTTAACTCATTATTCATGACTGTACTTTATCTTACAAGACTTTTGAACAAGGTATGAATCGGACCTATTTTTGACCGAGTTATTTAACATCCCTGTGTGTGCAATTGAGTTCATTTAGTGGTATTTGTTAGGATACCACCAGTGCCAGATGGGCTTTCAACCGAACCTGTACTGAGGATCACCTAATTAGCTCCACGAATTCCTTTGTTGTGTGTACTAAGATTAATCTGCGGTGTAATCCAGGATGCCATAAGCTAGCTCATCCACATGCAAACATTGATTTGTACGCAAGTTAATGTGATAGATATATCGTCATGCGGGAGGTTTACTTCTGTTACCGATAGGCTATCAACCAAATTGGTACAAAAGCTTGCCTTATGACCTATAGAATGCTGAGATTTCCAGGGATTCAAGGTCAACTCCCTTCTTTTCTTCAATTGTATTGGGATACTTGCTCATTGTAGTGATGAGATCACTGTTTATTTTGATTTGTTTTTTTTTTTTTGAGCAAGGGATTGGGGATATGGAGTGACGAAAATCACTGTTGTTTGTGCCTTTTGATGTGTGCACTATAGTTTGTCAAATTTGGAGTTTTGACATTTTGCAAATTTTTGTGTTTTGCAACTGTTGAGAACTTTAGGGATTCTTAGGGAATTGGGTAGGGAGGATGCTTGTCCTTTTGCCAAATCTCAGCATTCTAGGGGTCATTCGCATAGGGGGATGAGCAAGATAACCGTTTCACTTTTGGTGACCTAGATTATTTTGCAGGTTTCGTCTTTCGTTCACACAATTTAAGAATTTTAGTGTTTTGATTTGTGTTGGGATGTTACGTAACAAGGTGTATTTCAAGTATGACTCTACCTTCGTAAAATCTGTTCGACTTGGTACACTACATGGCTAAAGAGGAAAATGATGACTGAATCACTGAAACTCTTGGTACATTCCCAGACCACTGACTGTTGTGTGGTAAAAGTTATGCTTGGTGTTTTTTTTTGTTTTTTTTTTTATGAATTCGAGTATGCCTAGAATTGAGATGCAAATATTTGTTGTTTTTGATGATTTTTGTTGTTTTGTTTTTTTTGAATTTCTTGATTTTTTTGACCAAGAGACTGCGATAATCCTTGGAGCTTTTTGTATTGACCAAGAGATTGCGATAATCCTTGGAGCTTTTAGGTTGACCAAGAGATTGCGATAATCCTTGGAGATTTTTGGATTGACCAAGAGATTGCGATAATCCTTGGAGCTTTTAGGTTGACCAAGAGATTGCGATAATCCTTGGAGCTTTTTGGATTGACCAAGAGATTGCGATAATCCTTGGAGCTTTTAGGTTGACCAAGAGATTGCGATAATCCTTGGAGCTTTTTGGATTGACCAAGAGATTGCGATAATCCTTGGAGCTTTTAGGTTGACCAAGAGATTGCGATAATCCTTGGAGCTTTTTGGATTGACCAAGAGATTGCGATAATCCTTGGAGCTTTTTGGATTGACCAAGAGATTGCGATAATCCTTGGAGCTTTTTGGATTGACCAAGAGATTGCGATAATCCTTGGAGCTTTTTGGGTTGACCAAGAGATTGCGATAATCCTTGGAGCTTTTTGTATTGACCAAGAGATTGCGATAATCCTTGGAGCTTTTTGGTGACCAAGAGATTGCGATAATCCTTGGAGCTTTTTGTATTGACCAAGAGATTGTGATAATCCTTGGAGCTTTTAGGTTGACCAAGAGATTGCGATAATCCTTGGAGCTTTTTGGATTGACCAAGAGATTGCGATAATCCTTGGAGCTTTTTGTATTGACCAAGAGATTGCGATAATCCTTGGAGCTTTTAGGTTGACCAAGAGATTGCGATAATCCTTGGAGCTTTTAGGTTGACCAAGAGATTGCGATAATCCTTGGAGCTTTTTGGATTGACCAAGAGATTGCGATAATCCTTGGAGATTTTTGGATTGACCAAGAGATTGCGATAATCCTTGGAGCTTTTTTTTTTTTTTTTTGGTATATGGCTTTCTTAGATATGAAATGGTCGCAAATGACTGATATTCAAGGGTTCTGTTTCCTTGATACCGTCAAGAGAAGCTAGCCTGTACATTCTCGGTCCTATTTTGCTATCAATGACATAAGGACCTAGCCAATTTGCCACGAATTTGTCTCTCATATGGGACGGCAAATTAGAGTTTTGTTGGTTTTCCTTCAGAACCAGATCACCAACCCGAAAGTCTCTTAGGTGAACTTTCATGTTGTAAGCTCTCTTAATCCGCTCTTGATAGATACGTAAGTGCTCGAGAGCATTAACGCGTCTTTCATCAAGCAACGTAAGTTGGTCTAACCGGGCCTACCGTGCAGTGTCATCATCGATGAATTCCTGCATTGATATGCGGAGGGAAGGAATTTCCAACTCGAGAGGCATTACTGCCTCTGAGCCATACACTAGTGAAAATGGAGTTGCCCCAATGGGCGTCCGAATGCTAGTGCAATAAGCCCAAAGGGCAAGTGGGATTTGTATGTGCCAATCCTTATGACTGTCTACGATGATATTTTTAAGGATGGCAACTAGCATTTTGTTTGACGCCTCTGCTTGCCCATTTGCTTACGGATAATAGGGTGTTGAAAAGCTGTGCTAAATTTTGTACTTTGTGGTTAAAGCACGCACATATTTGTTCTTGAATGATGGCCCATTATCCGAGATTATTTTGGATGGAATACCAAAACGACATATTATGTAATGCAAAATGAACTCCGCAATGCGAGGTCCTGTCGTAGAGGTTAACGGAATTGCTTCCACCCATTTGGTAAAATATTCTGTGGCCGTTATGATAAACGTGTGACGGCTTGATGATGCAGGGGAGATCTTTCCGATTAGATCGAGGCCCCACTGTGAAAATGGCCAAGCAGATTGGTCTGTCTGTAGGGCCTGGGAAGGTGCGTGCATTAAATTGGCATGATGTTGACATTTTACGCACCTCTTGACATACGCGCAGCAATCTCGCTCTAAATATGGCCAATAATAGCCCATGCGAAGAATGCACTTTGCAATGGCCATACCACTGAAGTGGCCGCCACATGTACCGTCATGCGCTTGGGTGACTGCCCAAGTGGACTCTTGCTGGTCCAAGCAACGAAGAAGAATTCCGTCGTAGCTGCGACGATACAAAATGTCTCCTATCAAGACATATTTTGTCGCTTTCTATTTGAATGTTCGTTTTGTGGCTTGCGTCAATCCAAAGGGTAGATTACCTAACTTGAGGTAGTCTCTTATGGGTAAATACCAGTCCTATTGATCGGATACCTCGACAGTTTGAACAACCAATCCCTTTTGGAGTTCTTCCCTAACAAATGCTGATTGGGATAGAACTTGTAAGAATAGCATTGTGTTGCTATTAATGGGAGTGGGGGAGAACAAAGACCCCCAGTTGGCATGTTTCAAATAGTCTCAGATTCGAAAGAACTTATCCGAAGATGGTTCGATCTGGATCATGTGGATTTCTGAAATCAAGTCTGAGCTTGCACGCTTCATCGCGGGTTGCGATTAGGTTTTGACCTGAATGGTTGTTATATCACCGGAAAGGTCTTGCGGGATTAGTGACCCTAAGGAGGCCATTGTGTCCGCAAAATTATTTGATGATCGAGGGAGTGCCTCGATGTCATACCACTCAAGTTTTGCCAGGAATTTATCCATGAGGGCTTTATAGGCTTTTAGGACTGGGCATTTGCATTGATATACCCCTTTGACTTGATTGACGATTAACAGTGAATCACCAAAGATGTTTAGTCTTTTGATGTTCATGGCGATTGCTATATGAAGACCTAGGAGCAAGGCTTCATATTCTACATTGTTGTTGGTGCACTGGAATTTTAATTTAAATGACAGGGGCATTGGAGCGCCCTGCGGTGTGAAGAATACAATTCTCGCGCCACCACCTTGCTCACATTTAGAACCATCAAAAAATAAGGTTATGTCGGCCTGAGACTCAGGATCTTCAGAATCTGGCGATTCTGAGACATGGAAGACCTCATCATCGAGTAGTTCTATGACTAGAGGCTGATCGTCTTCAAGAGGAGCCTCTGCTAGTTGATCGGCTATGACTTGTCCTTTTATAGATTTTTGCCCAATAAACTCAATGTCAAATTTCATCAACAACATGATCCATTTCATCGTGCGACTACTATGATAAGTACGACTCATCATGTATCGCAATGGATTCTCCTTAGACACAACATACATAGTGTTGCTTAGCATGTAGTGGCGTAGCCTTTTGGTAGCAAACACCACTGCCAAGCAGAGTTTTTCAACATATGCATAGTTAAGTTCGTAACTGACCGAGGTGCGGCTAAGATAATAAGTAGCCTCGTTCTTTGTGAAGTTCATTCTTCTAGGCTAGCATTGCGCCCAGTGCCACCTCAGTAGCTGAGATGTATAAGTAGAATGACACACCTGGTCTAGGCAGTGCCAATACTGGCGACGAAGCCAAGTATTGTTTGATTTCATCAAAGGTTGACTGGCACTCGTCATCCCAATGAAATGTGACCCCCTTGTGCAATAATTTGTTCATTGGTCGACATTTGTCAGATAATTGCGCTATGAAGCATTTAATCGACGTGACATTTCCTTGCAGACTTCTGAGCTGCTTGATAGTGGTTGGGGGAGCCATTTCAAGGATTGCCTTGACTTTGTTTGGGTCCACTTCGATGCCTCTCTTGGAGACTATAAAACCCAATATTTTTCCAGATGTGACGCCGAACACACACTTCTTGGGATTCAGTCTGACCTTATGCTCTATGAGGCGATCGAGAATCTTGCTTAAGTCACCGAGATGATCTGAGCACAAGAGAGACTTGGCTAACAAATCATCCATGTAATCTTCCAAAGTTTTGTGCATGTAATCGTGGAAGATATAATTCATAGCACGTTGGTATGTAGCGCCAACATTTTTAAGGCCAAAAGGCATGACCTTATAACAAAATGTCCCCCAAGGCGTTGTGAATGCCATTTTGAGTTGGTCTTCAGGATTGATACAAATTTGATTGTATCCTGAGAAATCATCCATTAGGGAGAGCATTTCGTGACCTACTGTAGCATCTACCAATGCGTCGATGCTTGGCAAGGGGAAATCATCCTTAGGACTCACTTTATTTAGGTCTCGAAAGTTGGTGCATATGCGAATCCTCCTGTCGGGCTTCTTGAAGAGAACCATGTTGGACAACCATGGCGGATAATCCACGCATATGACAAATTGTGCATCCAACAGCTTTTGCAATTCGTCTTTGACCATCAAGGCCACTGTTGGGTGCATCTCTTTTAGTTTTTGCTTTACAGGCTTGATTTTTGGATCAAGCGTTAAATTGTGCATGACTAGCTGCGGGTCTAGTCCTGGCATATCTTTGTACAACCATGCAAAAACCTCCTTATTTTCTTTAAGAAGGGCAATGTAATCGGCTTTCTCCTCGAGGGAAAGGCTTACCCCCAGCTTGAGAATCCGTGGATTCATTGGATCTGTGCCGATGTCTACGTCAGTCGTCTCTTCGACTGACATGTGAGATCCGTCCTCCAACTGATGTGGAGTTGGGATTAAATGGATATCATCAGCTGAGTTAAGATCTATGTTTGGAACCTCGGGTCCCTCTTCAGCTTGAAAAATATCCTGAGTTGTCCTTGGGGTAAAATGAAGCATTTCACCGAAAGGCCAGTACTCTGATGGTGACAATGGTGAATTGACGCGATCCCAGTCAATGGCATCCATGTTTAGATGCAATGACCGTGATGGATCGGTCGGATTGTGGATGGGTGTGGTCAAATCAATGGAGATCATGTGGATGGAATGAATTTGGTCTCCAGAACCATGGGTGTGATGACTTGATTCTTTTAGATGTTCCCTATACTCTAGATCTGGCTCTACAGGAACAGGCACGAATGGATCCTCTCTAGGTGCAAATTCATCTCTATGTGTGAAAAGGAAGGTGGGGTCTTCCCTTGGCACTGCTGTCATTATGGGATCTCGAGGTGGACGATGCTCATCTTGAATTTGGAGCCATAGGCCTAACACTTGGTCCCACCTCGCTGGGTCTACGTTCCATTCATTTCCTAACCGTATACCCATTTGTCCCATTAGATCTTCATGAGTTAGAGCATGGTGATGTCGTCGCGCATGTCTGAGATAGTCCATTTTAGTTTCATCTTCTGAATCACTTTCATAGATCCAAAATTGTTCATCCTCTTCAGCATCCGTTGCTTGCGACATTGAGGACTCTTCCTGTTCCAGTGAATTAATCTGGTCCCATTGTGGTTGTTCCACTCTTAGTGGAGGGACCTGATTCTTTTGAGACTGTATTATTTCATCTGGAACCTCTAATGGGAACAGTTTCAGAAAAATTTCTGGAAGCCGTTGTTGTTCTCTTTGAGGATTTATCTCTGAAATTTCGCCTCTCTCTAGCAAAGGAGAGGGATTATTGTTGTTTCCAGGGGTGTTTGTAGACCATGGGAGATAATCCCCTAATGTGTATTCTGTGTTTGGATTGGCGTATGGGTCTTGTGCCAATCCCCCCTTGTTGCCTATTTCTAGGCCTTGCATATTTTCAACCAAGATGTCTAATGGCAGGGGATGGTTGAACCCTACCCCCGACTTGTCATATGGCATCTGATATCTTGGTTGGCAAAGGATTCGTATCCCTTGCTCATATCTGCCTAGCCCATACCCATGCCAATTGCATTGTTCGAGATATTTTAGGGCAAATTCTGGGTTCGACAGATAATTGATGTTTTCGACAAAAGGCTCTTCATCTATTTCCTTTTGTTCGCATGGTTCAGAACCATGATCAAGGCCCCCATACACAAAATTTGTTTGGTTCGGTGGGTAGCCTAGAGGGACGATTGTTCCAATGGGAATGCGAGGTCTTCCCATGTCTTGTACTGACTCCAGTGTGGGGGTTGCCACAACATTTTGCACTAAATATTCCCCCAGGCCTGTACTGGCCATTTCAATAGTGATTGTTGATGATTGGGTGGGAGGAAACGGTAGTCCTTCCTGAGTCCATTCCATGTTTGGTGGTTCAAGAATCTTGGTTTTCGTTGTGTTGGGTGCTTCCTCTGTTGATATCATTGAAATCATGGGCAACCCCTCTTCTAGAGGCTTAACCTCTTCCATGATTTGCTTTCCCTTGTCCTTCTGTTGGGCCACGATAGGTGGCATTGATGATGAAGGAGTAGGTGATGAAGTCTCACCTGGCTAGGATTTTGCCTTGTTGGCCACCAATGGTGCCTGCGGTATCGAACCCTGTTTAGATGGATTTAATTGAAAATCCAAATGCATTGATGGGAGGGTCGATTGAGGTATGAATTGTACCACATTGCAATACTTGAAGGGTTCCAAGTCCATTGGGACTACATGTATTTGCCCTTCATAGGCATACTTCAAGCACTGGTGTGCGATCGAGGGGACACACTTCATGTCCCTGATATAAGGCCGCCCTAGCACTATATTATACCCCATTTCGCCTTCTAGCACATGGCACAGTGTGGGTATTGAATTTTGTCCTACCTGTATAGGCAGAACAACCATGCCGACTGTCGAGCAAATTACATCGTTAAAAGCTCATAGTGTGTACATGGAAGCGGTGATGTGAGAGGCTGGCAATTTTAAATGTTTCAATGCTACAGTGGTTATAATGTTACTGGACGAGCCAGTATCTATCAACACTCTCTTGTATGGGATCCCGTTGACCCGTGCAATAACGTGCAGGGGTGGATCCGGCATGTCATTTGATATCGTTTTGACCTTGTCTTCTCTGAATGTGATGACAGGCTCCGTACATTGTTTCACATGTCCCGTGAAGGTGTTGAAAGAATTTGCTTCGTGGGGTTGTACTTCAATGGATTTTAAAATGTCCATAAGAGCTTCTCTATGGGGAGATGATTGTTGAATAAGCTCGTAGATGGACAGCCTAGCCGACGTGGTCCGCAAACTCTACGTGAGTTTGGTTCGTATCATGACCTCAGGTCTAGGTGGAGGTAACTGCGTTGGGCGTTAAGGCTGCGATGTCGATGGAACTTCCCTCGCAGCTACCTCGGGGGCAACTGTTGGGTATTTTTTGTTCCTTGTTACAATGCTAATCATTCCCACAAATCCTTGCGCAGGAAGATCTTGTCGCAACTCATTAATCTGGAGTGGTTTTGTCTGTGCCTCGTGGGCAGGCAAGGGGTCCTTGAATACCCCCATTTGTTGATTGTTTGGTGCGATGGGGTTGTCCACGACCAATGTTATGTTATCGATCAAATCCTGGACTAGTTCTTTGAATTTCTAGCACCCATTTAGGTCATGTCCTCTGCGCCTATGGAATCTGCAATACAATTCCTCCCTATACCCCCTAGGTTTGGGAATGTTAGGGTCAAAAATTTGGATTTTTGGCAAAGTAACTAAATTTGCCACTAACAAGCGATCAAATAAGGAGTCCCTAGACTCCGCATACAGAGTGAATTATCGCCTAGGGTGACGCTGCTGATACTGCTCCTGTCTTATGTTATCTCTTTCGTAAGCAGGAGGCACTGCCTAGTAGTTAGCCTTTTGAGGCTACGTTTCTTGCACAGGCGCGGGGACATTTATCGCAACTTGGTTGACTGCAGCGTGTTGTGGTTGCGTTGTCCCGCTTTTAGTGGTTTTATTCCACTCTTTCTTCTTAGGCTTGGCAATTGCGCCTTCGCCTATCTTAATCTCTTCTATGACTCTGGCTTGCGCCAAAGCTTCTTCTAAGCTATCGTATTGTCGCAGTAACAATAGACCAGAGATTGATTTTAAGCAACTTTTTGTGAACATTTGCGTGAGGTCCGACATGGGAGGACGGTAGGGTAACTTAGAAAGCAAATCTCTCCATCGGTTCCCATACGCTACCATTGTTTCTTCCTCAAATTGTTTAAGGCTAGCAAGATCACTAAGTGATTCCTTCTTCCTTGTGTTGAAGGTGAAACGTTCAAGAAACGCATCTACTAGCTGATCTAAGCTGCTTATGCTGTGTTTGGGAAGTTGTGTGAACCAATCCGAGGTAGGGCCTACGAATGTGGTTATGAATGTTCTAAGCAATAATGCGTAATTATCTTGGATGCCGAAGCATTGGCTTAGAAATCGTGTAACGTGTTCCTGTGCGTCCTCTTCACCTTTAAAAACTGCCAATTGAGGCAACTTAAAGTGTTCGAGGTAAAGAGGTGTAGGCACTAAGGGATGCACCGAATTATTGTGGAGTATACGTAATGTGGGTTTTTGATGCCCAGCAGCTTTTGTCTCCACAGACTCCAAACGCTCCAATAGCGCTTGGTATGCATCGGAAGATTTTATTTCTTCCTCTCTTGTTCGCTCTTGTTGCAAGTTATGATAAACTGGAGGCCTATGGAGGGGTGGCCGAATGGCATCCTTCCTGCCTTGATGGGGAGTTTCAACATATTCCTCTTCTGGTTCATACTCCTCGTAAAATTCTTGAGGAGTCTCTGGGCGAAACCTGTGACCCTGATCAAGCTCTTGCTAAAGGTACCCATCATTGTTTCGGGGAGTTGCCTCCCTCTCGAATCTATGGGGTCTTGGATGCAGAGCTTGACGAGGTCGTGGAGACCTGTCCTGCACCAACGGATTATGCCTCTCATACTGTTCAGCTCTTTGGATGCGAGGGGTTGGCCCCCTCTCAGGTATTTCATAGCGTAACTCATCCGCTTCGTGTTGCATGCGTTCTTTATCCAAGCGGTATTGATACTCTATCTCTTGCTGACTTTGTTTAAGCCGCATGATTTGGGCTTGATGGGTGGTATATCTGGCGACAGCCGGGTCAATTTGATCTACCCTATGTTCCTCCTATGGGTTTACCTCAGTTTTGATGCCCCAAAATATCAAGGGGTCACTTCCCTCTGTCGAGGTAGGTGGTATGTGCTCGAGGTTCTGGCCTCAAGGGGTGATCATGATATCCTGCTGGTGCGGAAATGCAAGGTTCCCGCATTGTTTGTTGCCCTCGAGGAATGCGATGGTTTTACTCATACTCCCTTTCACGGGTGTAAATGGGGTGGGCAGAGTTAGGTCGCCCTATGTAAGGAGCCCTGCGCTTCGAATTTGGTCTCTCTGTTCTGATGATAGGTAAAGAAGGGACGCCATATCCATGTTGCCCCTCTAAATGGATGGTGTGCCTGTCTAGCGCTTCATTGCGTGGTGGCCACTCATGCCTAAATTCAAGAGGTGATTCTCTATTTATGTCAAGGTCTACATGTAAGGCATCTTCCCGAAAGGGGCTGCTTTGAATAGGCATACCCCACCGAGGATTCTGAATTGGATTCTTTTGTAGGTTTGACCTATAAGGCGGTATGAGAAAATCCTTAGGACTGAAGTGAAGGCGACTTGTGCCTGCTTTTTATGTACCTTCCGAAGCTTCTGCCCTTGATTGGGCTTGACTGCGGGTGTACACCATTGCGGTGCTTCTATGCTATCTAAATAAGTTTTTATCTCGTTTTTATGATTTTCTCTTTTTTTTTTTTTTTTGTCTACACTGAGCAGAATTAAGCACACACATTCACAAAACCGTGATTATCTCTTTTAAGGATTAAATGGTGTGTCCTAAACTGGTTTAGTGCATTTTGATGTTTTGTTTTGTTTTTGTAGGTTTTGTAGAACGTTTAAATGCATCATGTAGGCTCTTATAACTCCAAAAAGGTCGCCCCTTCAATATACCAGCCAGGCCGATATACCAACCTCTCTATATACCCGCCCTTACGAGAGGGATACTATAGGTACGTGAGAGCAGAAGGTACGTGGTACGTAGGCGGTACGGAAGGGGGATTGTCCTGTTAATGGCACCTACCATAGAAAACTTATCCTCGCGCGCATGGGAATCACCCCAGCTATGCTCGGTCTGTCTTCATCAGGATTTATGCCTAACAATAGTTGACAATCGGGAAATGGATGCAAATCAAGCCAAGGTGGTGATGAAATCCACCAATGGTCTTGATCAAGGGTTGGGGTATTACGACCAGCTCCTTGGTTTAAAATTGTTTCGTGATGTGTGTGGGATTCGTTTTATTCAACAAAAATGAAACAAGCATACATGATTTTTTCTTAATGCAATGCAGGATTAAATGAAAACAATTAAAGAAATAGAAACAGAAACAGAAAATTTAACAAAGATGATAAAAATCCCTACCTCTTCTCTACCTGCTCCAGTTGCTTCTAAATTTCTGCTCTGAAAATCCGTAGACAGGAATTCGTCCCTCTGGGAGACGAATTATAGAATAGAATTCGTCCCTCCCAGAGATGAATTTGAATTCGTCCCAGGGTCAGACGAATGCAGAAAAGAATTTGTCCCTGTCAGAGACGAATAGCAGTCTGCAACAAAAAAAATGTACCTGTCAAGCACAAACACAAAACTTTGATCAGTTTCTATGATTTCAAAAACTAGGGAATAGGGTCCCACCGTGATCGCCACTGAAAGCATGAGATTTCGGGCAAAGGAAACACTAAGTGCGATTGCATTCAAAATCAAGTACGCTTAAGTCCTAGAAATGTAAATTGCATGAAATGGAAAAGAAACACATTGGAAGAGACACAAGCAAATAGATAAAACACAGCCCTTTCATTAATATCCCTTGATCTCTATTACAATGACGTCTCCTCCATTTTCAGGGGATAGGAGCGCAAATAGATTTTGATTACAATCACTGAATGATTCCTCTTTCCGCATGCCCACGATTGCAATGGGCGGGCCAAGATGATTTCGTCACTGATTTTGATGAGTTCTTCACCTCTGCTGCTCCTCCTATGAACAAATAAACAACCAAGATGTTAGTAGCACCTGCTACAAATGAAAAGCGTTTGCTCTCTAAAACTAACGAATTATGCATGTAAGTATTTGCTTGAAACAGTAATTACAGTGAGTCCAAATGGCTTCAAAACTTGACAGAAGGTAAGAAAAGTTACCAGAAGGCCACTGCCACTGAGACATCCGGCCAATCTACCTTCAACTAGAATTCGTCCCTGGGCAGGATGAATTCTGACTGCAATTCGTCCCTGGGTGGGACGAATTCTTCTGTGTTGGGAAAACTGACCTACTGCTGCTCTAATGTCGGATCTTGAGACCTGCAAAATGCCTGCAAATAGGGGGGTTATGTAATTGGGTCCATTTTGGGATGACCCAGATGGTCGGATTCTCCCAATTTTGCCTCCACCCTCGAGAATTTGACCTTGACACCTGTAATTCAGTGAAACGACAAAGCAACACAAAACATACTAGAATCTGACCAAAAGTTACAAAATTGTAGCTATGGATTAATCAAACCTAATAACACAAAATGCAATCTAAAAAGTAATCTAAAATGCTCAAAAACTAAAAATAGGACTTGGGAGGTGCGGGGTGCCCAAGTGGGCCTCCCACCGTTGGCACTTGATTTTGGAGCCAATCCACCAGGGATGGGTCCAAAACCTCTTAGGATTGGGGGGTCGGCGAATTGGTTGGTTCAGGTGTCCATGTGTTGGATTTGGGTCCGGTTCGAGCTTCCAAAGGCCACCCAACAACCTCCCTTGCAAAAGAGATTGGTGGATGTGGAAGGTGAAGCAAAAGGGATGCAATTGGGTCTTCAATTTGGCAGCACTTCGTTGCTTGAAAACTCCTTCAACCTGTCTATTTTGGGTGAGAAAAGTCCCACCTTTTATAGACCCAATGGGTCTCTTTTGGGAGGGAAGCACAAATGCCATGTGTCGGTCATAGGCGCCATGTGGTAGTCTTGTCTTCCCATGAGGGAGGGGAGTCCTCCATTGACTTGAGCTTTGATAAATGCCTTTTGTGACAGTATTCTAATGGCCCCTATGTCTACCTACACACGCGTGCAAGGCAGGAGTCCTTAACTGACTGTTCTGGGCTACCACTTGGCACCATTTGCCTTTTTTCCCGTTAAGCTTAGAATTAGTCCCACCCAGGGACAGATTCAGAATTCGTCCTGGGGTGGGACGGATTCTATTTTGAATTCGTCCCTGGGTGAGACGAGTACTGGGAAAAGTGTCCAAGTGTGCCAAATTGCTTCTTGACCTTACAAAATTGCTATGAAAGTGGTTAAGACCACTGTTTAACCTCTGAGGGCTGCCCTGGGGGCTGAGTTTGTCAAAGTGATCAGTGTTTGCAGTCACATAATCGGATTGGTGTTGTTTTGGTGTCTACATGGACTATAGGCCACCTGGTGTGTGATGTGATGGAAAGCACTATAATATTATTATAGGAACTACAACACTATATGGAGGTTTCCTATCATTTAGTAAATGAAGTTTTATAGAATTTTAGATATATTTAAAGCCTACATATCAAGTTTTTGGATGTTGAGCTCAAAATAAGGATGACATAGATAAATTTATCAAAAGAAGTCCAATCATAAAGGAATTAAGAAACTCCAATATGAATGCCATATCTACAAAGAACATCTTTATAAATTTTTTGGATCATGCTCAAATAGATTTTTTATCATTCTATTTATTACAAATATTTGTAAGCATCACAATATTTTGAATTACATTATCTATTTTGAGAGCACCATGGTGGAGGTGAAGACAACTCCTAGAAAGGAACAAACATGTCTAGATCTAATTTCTATACAGTTTACAATGCATGGAGAGTTACTCTTGCTAATGTGACAAGATCTTATGAGGAATATTATGTCTATACAAATTAATCATAAGGGAAATTTGAGATTGATATGTGGTAAGGGAAGAAATATGACTAGTCCATGTGAAAAGACTTATGATGTGACAACAAACATCAATCAATTAAGGCCAACAACCCCACCATTGAGATACTAACGAGTCACTACACATCAACTACCCCCATTTCACTCTTAGTTGTCCTAAATAAGTAATATGCATTTTAACCCAAAAACATTATAGATTAAAAATAATATAATATTTTTTGGGGGTTAAATGTGTGGGCCTTCCATATAGAGGATATTGGTTGCATGAGGTAGACCATGAATCACAAAGAGTTTATTGAATAGGGTAATAAGGTGATCTAATGTCCATTCCAAGTTATACATGTTTTACATTGTCTTCACATCTCCCTAGTGTATTCATAATAAAAGGTCATCATATTCCTAGTGGTAGCATTTATTTCTATACCATCCTGTTGGCACAATGGATTTTATATTCACTTGAGGAGATGTGACCTCAAATTGAAAAATCCTCCTACATAGAATAGGAATATATATATATATATATATATATATATTGTTTGGAATTTTGATTTAGGCAATCAAAATTTTCCTAGGAAAGCAAAAGCATTAAAAAAAGAGAGAAAAATAGTTAAGTTTTTTGATAGCCAAGAAAATAAAATATGAAGTGAGGTCAAGAAAGAAGAGGGAGACAAAAGAATGGGATTTTGTTTTAAGCAAGGTATTTTTTCTAGGGAGAAGAAAAATATATTAAAAAATAAGAGAGAAAAGTCAATATTTTGAATAGTTGAAAGAGAAATTTGAATCTTGTAAGTGGTTCAAACAGAGGAGAGGGGGACAGAAAAAAATATAAAATGAGGGGAAGTGAATGTAGATGAAATAATTGTATACTAGAGCATCAAGCTATAACAAACCTTGTTTTAATGAAAACAAAATTTCAAGATGACTGACTACTTCAATTTCATCATTAATAGTTTTTTTAAGGAGCTAATGACATTGTAAGTTGTTATATGTTAGCAATACAAAAAGACAACCCATGCCAGTACCTTGAGATTTATAATGTACACCTATGAACTTAACTATTGGCTACTAGTTCAATATTAAAAAATATATATTTAGAAATCAATTGTCTATATATGTAATAAAAAATTATGATTTTTTTTGCAAGGATAGAGCCTAAAGTTGTTTATCATTTATGATGTCAAAAACCTTGCTTAAGATATGTATATTTGAATTTTGTTCCTATAATTTATAAACAAAATATATATTAATGGAGAAAAGATCTTCACACATAGATATTAATGAGGTTTAGAAAGATATTTTGAAATATATATATTTTTTCTATTTTATTAAGGGGTTGAAAACTTAAGCAAAAGTCAAACGAGATTGTTAGATATTTTTCATTACATATTTGAAGCAAAAGAACTACTCTATGTGATATGCAATGAAATACCATACAAAAATGAATATTTACCACCAATAGTATGGCATGAGGATATTGATGAAGAAAAGCAATAACTCAAATAAAAAATATGAATTCAATGAAGTGAAAAGTTATCATACACATATTAAAAGTTATTTAATAGATCCAATCACCTATATGATATATAGTCTTGTGATTCTCTTTGAGAAACCTATTTTAGTTCTAGAAAAAATACATAATATTAATGAACAAAATAATTTTATAAGTAGGTTGGTAATTTTATTTTATCCCTTGGCCATCATGAAGGAAAAATTATACCAAGAAATATTATATTCATTATTCAAGTATAAGAAGAAGAACCAAAAGATACATGGCAAATATTGTGTGTATTTTTAAGCTCTTGAAGTAAAAAATTTAATAGAGTCCATGTTGTATGGCATAAAACAACATAATATGTAATATCATATTATCATATATTGGATCACATATTTTATTATAAATATATTATAACTTATTGTATTAATATCGTATAGTCCTATAATAAAATAATTATCCTAAATGCTCATGATAGGGTTTGTATTAGAAACTAGACTTAATATAGTTGCATGGGAGCAATACCACCACCATCTTAGGCTATGTTGCTCATTTTGTAAATAAATATTTTAAAATGTGGTATAATTGTGTTCAAATTCTATCTATTACCTAGGGCTTACAAGTGTGATAATAGTGCATTCAAGTATAGAGACTATCTTGATTTCCATTATTTTTGTTAATTTGTACAACCTAGGCATGCTACATATAAAAGCACATGTATACAAATACAACTAGAATAAAATAAACAATTAATGATGAGTCAAAAATAGCTTATAACACATTGCACAAGTATTACACCTTAATAACTAATACATAATAACACCTAAAGGATAATTGGTCAACAAATGAATTTATTGTTGTATGTATTCTTAGAAAATAATCAAATATGCATCCAACATAGGATAACATTTATAATAAATGGAAAACTTCCATAAATATAGAGATGATATTTGGTCTTCCTAATGTAAGTGTCGCCTTAAAAAAGTGATAAATTTCACCTTTAAAGGAATTAGTAATGAAATTACCATCATCAAATTATATGATATATTAGTCATTAACATAGATAAAAAAAAGTTTTTAGAGAACTTGTGTATAGTATTTTAATGGTACAAGGAGGTTGACATGTCTATAAACTTGAATAAATCCTTATTACATGAGCTAAAAGGTAAATGATTGAGCTATTTGATATCGAAGAATGGAATTGAGTTTGAATATAAAACAAGCCACAACTAAAGGCTCATTTTTAATGAATTTATACTAAAGTAAATATCTCATAATCTAAGTATTTGAAATAGACACAAGTATTGTTATAACATTAACTATAGAAAATCATCAAGAAGAACAATTATTTTTATTTATGAACTGAAATATATGTGCATATAAATAAAGTTATAATTTATTATAGGGATAGGTGCATGCAATGATTAAATCATTGAGGAATTTTAGGAATTATCTATTAAAATTCCAATTTTTATATTCCAAGATGAATCAACAAATAATAAGCATGATAGATATCTAAAATTTAGTAGTTTCATATAGATATGAAGATAATAAATTTCATATAAGGGATATAATTATTTAAGAACCTAACAAGGGCTCATATAACATAGTACTTCAACATATTGGAAGAGCAAGAACAACAATGTGAAGAACATGAAGTATAGGATTAATAAAATTAGATGTAGAAAATACTTAATTTTTGCTCTAAAAACTAATGTTGTTTTGCTCTTGGAAATTTCATATCTTTTTTTTTATTTGTGGAAAACATCCCAAAGGGATGCCACTTTCGGGTAAGACCCAAGGAGGCAGGGGTATCCATTCCACCAAAAAATCCTAGGACTCGGACCTGGCCTACCACCTTTGACATACTCAAGGAGCAAACAAACACACAAAACCAATTTAAAAATAAGTAAATAACAACAAAAATAATAAAATAAAATAAAAAACATGCTCCTTGAGTGTGTCAAAAATAAATGCACAACCAAACACGCACAATAATATAAAAGAAACCACAACATAGACCACATATAAAAACACAAGAACCACATAACAAAACACAAACAAGACAAAAACAACTGAACACTACAAAGACATAACCCAAAAAAAACATGAACAATAAACACAACCAAAACCTAAAAAATTAAAAAAAATAAAATAAAAAACAACCAACAAAAGACAACAAACAAAAACAAAAAATATAGAAAATATTCATACATAAAAACACGAAATAACACAAACAAAGAGAAACCCAAAAACAAGAATGAAAGAAACACAAGAACAATAACAAAAAACATATTAAAAAAAAAAACAAAACAAAACAACAAAAACACAAGAAAAAAAAAACAACACAAAGAACACAAAAACAAAACAAAACAAAACAAAAGAACCCACCCACCTTAAAAAACTAAACAAAAAAAAGAAAAAGAAAAAAAAATAACAAAACAATTACCTATCTAGGCCAGAAGACTATTAAGGCAAGAATCAACAGAGGAAACAAAATAAAGAATAGAATGAGCTAGGGAACTAAAAAAAAACTGAATGAACCAAAGAGAAGCAAAGAAAAAAAAAACAAGAAGAAACTAGGTACCTTCAGAACTGGAGCCATCCAAGGAAATGATAGAAATAAGAGCTTCCCTAATTTGAGAAGCCCACCATATAGGAGGGTGGCCATAAAAAGTAAGATCACCTTTGTCCAAAGCCCAATTATCTAAAGCATCATCACTCTTGTTTTGATCTCTGACCACATGATTGTAATCAACTTTCAAAAATCCCATCTAGATTAACCGAATCTTCTCAATAATTCTTTTTATTATCCAATCCACCTTATGATTCTTAGAAGAAGTCTTCAAGAGATTAATCATAATTTGAGATTTAGACTCAACTAACACATTTTCCCATCCAAAATTAGTAGCCTCCTAAAGGCCTCTAAGGATACCATACCCCTCAGCAAGGTTATTGGAAAGAATACCCAAATTCTCAACAAAAGTAAAAACTAGGGAGCCATTTGAAAGTCTACCAATTCCTCCCACACTAGCTTTTCCAGGGTTCCCTCTAGAGGCTCCATAAGTATTGACTTTTCCAAAATCCTTATGAGGAGGTTGCCAATTTCTAGTCCTATCCATCTTACTAATACTTACATTCCATTTAAGTTGGTTGCTCTTAGAAGGTTTAATCTTCAATTTTTGCATCACTTGATCCCAAATTTGGTGAGAGTTTTGGAGGTGATTAAGGAGTTGATGGACTGATTCAAATAAGTTGGCTATGGTCTTTTGCCAAATATAGTGAATATCCTTCCTATCTTGATTAAAAATTCGACTGATATTTTCATTCCAAATATTCCAAAGAAGAATGGTAGAACCTATCCAAAATAACTGCCTAAAAAAATGATCAACACCCTCTTGATTAGGCCAATCCCTCCAAATTTGTTCAAAAGTAAAAAAATTAGACCACTGTAAGCCAAGTAAAGTGGGCATTCTCCTCCATAGCTCAGAGGCTAAAGTACACTCAATGAAAATATGGTTGATATTTTATACATTCTCTTCACACATTTCACATCTAAAAGGGCCATGAAAACCATGCTTCATAAGTTGCTCACCAGTAAGCACCCTACGATGCAATAAAAGCCAATTAAAGAACCTCACCTTAGGCCAGAGCTTTTGAGCCCACAATCAAGAAAATATGTCAGAAGAATGGTTGAGATTATTATGGCATAAGGTCAAATAACCTTGAGCAACTGAATAATCACCCTTAGTAGTGTTGTTCCATCCAAAACAATATTTTTCATGGGACCAAGAGAGGGATATCATATGAAGGATGCCTTGGATATCTTGTCTTTGCCTTTCTAGGATTTGAATAGGCCAGTACTCAATAGGGATCCAATATCTACCAACCTTTGAATTACCAATATGGTATCGATAGTAATTAGACACCTTTATCCAATTAGCTCGGTGAAGCTCCTCCATCCAAGGCCTCCAATTGGGAAACTGAGTTATCAAAGGCTTGTGCCCATCCCAAGAATCTATCCAAAAATTTACATGTTGACCATCATGTGGAAATTTTATATCTTAGAGCCTCTTAACACATACCTTTTAAAAGAAAAATAATCAAATTTCTTAAATAAAAATTTCAAAATATTTTGCCTACATTCCACGTACATATATTTTCAAAAACTTATAGTTTCCCTCAAGTTAGGTGATTTTTTTTATATATAAAGTATAAAGCCCTGACATTTATTTTTTCGATCACCATTTTGTTACATGTTGGTTTCTCTCATAAACTTATAGTTTCACTCTCATAAGGGCGAGTCATTGAGATATTCCTTCATATAAATATGGCTGATCCAGCTTGCATTTCAAGCCTAAAATCCTAATTTCCCTCTCATTACTTAAAAGTTTCCCTCTCATTACTTAAAAGTTTCCCTCTCATTACTTAAAAGTTTCCCTCTCATAAGGGCGGGTATTGAGAAGAATAAATTTTAGGTATAGGCACTTACTTTAAGCTAATTTTAATTTACAATACTCTATTACTTATAGTTTCACTCTCATTAGCGTGGGTAATTAGAGGATTGTTATATTAAAAAAAAAGCTTACATCTCTTCTTGCATTATAAAATTGAAGTTTTAAGGTGGGGTATATTGGTTAAATCTTCAATATTCTTTGTAAAAATGAATATAATTGATCTTCTCACTCCTCATAACATCCATATATGGAAACCTAAAATTATAAATCTCATTTCTAAAAAAGGGATCACATAGCTATTAGAAGAAAAGCAAATGGAGTTTGAAAAAGAATATGAGATATTTGTCCATAAAGGTAAAATGTATGAAACAATGGGTATTATAAGATCTAATGTTAATGAAAGTTTATGGTTTCACATTACAGATTGTCAAACTCCTCATGAAAGTTGGGAGAAACTAAAAATCTTGTTTGGGAAAGTAGATCAATTAAGATCAATACAACTAGAAGCAGAACTAACCACTTTGTCTCCTCAAGATTTTAGCAGTATGGTTGACTTCCTCACCAAGTTCAAATAAGTCATCTCTTAATACAAATGCAGTGGGAAAACTAATACTGAAGAAGAATACATTTATCTATTCCTTTCTAAGCTAAATTGTGTTTTTCAAATATTTGATACCAGCTTTATATCTACCAAATATGCTCTTGGTGCAACCTTTAAAATGGTCTCTTTAGAAGAATTTTGTGATATATTAACTAGGGAAAAAAAACTTACTAGATATGAAATATCTTCTTATTCCTATTATTCAAAAGCCTTAGTAGCCTCCACCTCTTCTAAAGAAAAGTTAAAAAATAAGGAAAATAACCCCATAACTTGTGCTCACTACAAAAATAATGGTCACTCTAAAAAAAATGTTGGAAAATATTACAAAAACTAGAGGCAACTACGAAGGATCAAAATATAGACAATAAAAAGCCAATAGGAAAAGCCCTCAATGTTCAAGGGAAAACCTTCAACCCTTCCTCTAATTACTGGGTCTTATATTCTTGAGCTACTCATCACATGACTTCTTCAGATGAATCATTCTCTTCTATCTCCTCTAACTCTACCTGTAGCATAGTGGGTGATTGTTCGTTTATCCCTGTAAAAGGAAATGGGGATATAACCATTGATGGTGAATCTATAAATAATGTTCTCTATGTTCCAAATATTGCACCAAATATCCTCTCCGTGTATCATATTTGTACTTATGGAAAGGGAAAATAGTTCTCTTCTATCCAATAGGAGTTGAGATAAGAGACTTTCAAGATCCCCATTCTATTATAGCCAAAGAAAATATTGATCATAGCTCTCACCTTTTTCACGTCAAAGGATTCCAAAATCTAGAAGGAGCCTCATATTTTATGGCTCATGGAGATATTGAAAGCAAAATTTGGTATGAAAGGTTTTGTCATCTTAGTTACAACTATTTATAGGATTTGAGCACCCATGATATGGTAACAGTTTTACCCCAAGTCTCTTATATTTATGGAGTGTGTCTTGGATGTGCTCTTGGTAAGCAACATCAAGATCCCTTCCACCCAAGTAGTTCTCTAAAAGCCGCATTCCCTCTAGAATTAATCCATAGTGAATTGATGTTTTTTCTTGAACCTTCTTTCAAAGGAGCAAAGTATGCTCTAACCTTTATTGATGACTTTTCTATAAGATCTTGGGTCTACTTCCTGAAATATAAAAGTTATGTTCCGTCCCACTTTAAAGTTTTCAAATCCTTAGTTTAAAATTATACCTCTTGCAAAATCAAGAAGATTTGCACAAATAATGGGAGGAATACTGCAGTAATGAGTTCTCCATATTTATATCAAGTCATGGCATCATTCATCAACACTTTGTCTTCCATAATACTCAACAAAATGGCATTGTAGAAAGGAAAAATCGGACATTAAAAGAAATGGAAAATTATATGCTCCATTCAAGATATCTTCCAAAAGTTTTTTGGGCATAAGCTATTAACTGTACCAATTATGTTCAAAACCATACATCCTATAAAGCTCTTGACCATTTAACTCTTGAAGAAACATGGTCTAGCTCAAAACTAGATGTTTCCTACTTCAATATTTTTGGGTGGACTGGTTGGGCTCACATCCCAAAAAATAAAAGGAAGGCTCTAGATAAGAAAAGTAAAAAGCTCATATTTGTGGATTATTGTGAAGAATTGAAATCATACAGGCTTATTGATCCCTCAACTCATGAGGTATTCTTTCATATGAATATCCAATTTGATGAAAAATTCCCTCAAAAATATCCTCAAACTCCTTGTTCCTCCATTGAGTCTTCTCCTATAGTTGAACCTCAATATTATGAAGAGCCAACTCTTGAATTTAACTTGATTATTGATAATCAAGATGAGGAAACTATATCTCCAACTCAATGTCTTTCAATTCCTTCCACTCCTTCCACTATGCCAGAATGGGCCCACACCATTGTTAAAGAAGCTACTCCTTACATCCAAAATATTCCATCAACCATATCATCCAACCCCATAGGCACTGGTCTTGTCTGTTAATCTATTTCATCTGATCCTCAATCCTTCAAAGAATCCTCATGTATTAAAGAATGGGATGATGCCATGGAGAACAAATTTTATTCCTTAATCAAAAACAAAACAAGGGATTTAGTTCCCTTGCATAAAGGAAGGAATTTAGTTTGTTGTAAATGGATCTTCAAAACAAAATATGGGTCTAATCGAGAAATAAACAAACACAAAGCTCTTCTAGTAGCAAAATATTTTTCTCAAATTGAGGGTATTGATTATGTAGAAACCTTTACTCCTATTACTAAAATGGATTTTCTTAGACTAGTTATTGCTCTGGATACTTCCCATAAGTGCCATGTCTATCAAATGGATGTAAAAAGTGCTTTCTTACATGGGGATCTAAAAGAAGAAATATTCATTGAAAAACCTGTTGGTTTCACTCAAGACTCCTCTCTTGTTTGTAGGCTAAAAAGTATCTCTATGGCCTCAAACAAGCCCCTAGATCTTGGTATGAAAATATGGACTTATTCCTTCTTTCCCTAGGTTTTTCTCATTGTGAGTCTAATAACACAGTATACATTTGGAGAAATGAAGGCAACATCACCATTCTTGTTCTATATGTTGATGATCTTCTTCTCACTGGTAGTAACTTACCTCACATTCAGACTATAAAATACTCTCTCTCTAAAAAATTTGAAATGGTTGATCTAGGTAAAGCTCATTACTTCCTTGGGATACAAATAAGTCAAACAGATGTAGGAATTTCATTATGTCAATAAAAGTACACTCTAGATCTTCTTCAAATATTTAAAATGACATATTTTAAACCTTCTCCTACCCCATTTCAATATGGCATTACTCTTATTACTTCCTGCTCATCCCATCTATATGATGCAACTCTATATTGTTAGCTTATAGGAAGTCTATTATACCTTACTCATACTCACCCAGATATCTCATATGTTGTTGGCCTCATATCCATATTCTCTCATCAACCTCATTTCAATCATTGGCAAGCAACAAAAAGAATCCTTCATTAATTTCCAGGCACTATGCACTTTGGGCTCTTCTATAAGGGACAATCCATGGAAATCATTGGCTACATAGATTCATATTAGGTAGTTTCAATAGAAAACATATGGTCAACCTCAGGTTATGTTTTTTACCTTGGTTCTTCACCAATATCCTGGTTATGCAAGAAATAACAAGCAGTAGCATTATCTTCTATAGAGGCAAAATATAGGATAGCAGTTTTAGCTAGTCAGATAGCTCTTTGGATTCATCAAATTTTGAGATAATTTGGTTTCTCCCATGACAAGCTTATAAATCTTTGGTGTGAAAATCAAAGCACAATTCATATTGCACATAATCTAGTTGAGCATCAACGCACTAAGCACATTGAGATACACATGCACTTCATACGATAGCATATTTAGAATGGGGATATATACTTGGACTATATTCCAAATGAGAATCAAATTGTAGATATCTTTATCAAGTCATTTCCTTCTTCGTGCTACCTTTAGTTGCGAGACAAGCTTGGAGTAAAATAGCTGCATTAATTGGAGAATGTTTTTTTCCTTGTGGTTTTTTTTATTGTCTCTCCCACAACATGTAATTTATGAGGACAATATTCACCATACGAAGAAAAGCCTCTCTTCTTCTCATAGTTGGTTTTTCCCCACAAGGGTTTTTTCACCAAATATATTTTGTAAATGTGTACCTCATCAGGCCAAGTTGTCGCGACTCATGTTTCTTTTTGTATAAAGAGGACAATCTTCGCCATACGAAGACAAGCCTCTCTTCTATTCATTGTTTATTTTTTTCCACAGGGGTTTTTTAACCAACTATATATTGTAAATGAGTACCCTATCAGGCCAAGTTGTTGGGACTCATATTTATTTTTGTATAAAGAGGATAATATTTGTCATACGAAGACAAGCCTTTCTTCTATTCATAGTTGGTTTTTCCCCACAGGGGTGTTTTCATCAACTATATATTGTACATGAGTGCCTCATTAGGCCAAGTTGTCAGGACTCATCTTTCTTATTGTATTAATAGGATAATCTTTGCTATACGAAGACAAGCCTCTTACTTCCTTTTGATTGATGGTTTTTTCCATTGGGTTTTTACCATCTCTTCAAAAATAAGTCATTGTACTTGAGTACCTCATCAGGCCTTGTTGCCGAGACTCATTTGTACAAATCACCCCTAGTATCACATAAAAAGGGGTGTTAGAATAAGTGAATATTCTCTTAAGTTCTACTAGGATAGACACACTTGATTTTCCACTCCTCCATGTGTCAGGAGAACTCTTAGTGGTGTCTTCATCAAGTTTGATGAGTTGTAATCCAACGACTCTCAATGATCAAATTTACTATTTATACAAAGTTGATCCTTCGAATAAATCAATTAGTTCTACTCTTTTCTTCATATTTTATGTAATGCTTTGCATGTCTATTTCAGGAAATTATAACAAAATGCTACTTCTAAGTTACCACCAAGTAGTATTGTGGTAAGTGATGCAGGAGCATCCAATGGTGTAAGGGCAATCTTGCATCACCAAAAAATAAATAAATAAATAAAAATAAAAATAAAATATATATATATATATATATATATATATATATATATATATATATATATATATATATATATATATGTATATATCTTTATACATATATGTTTAGATCCATATGTTTAGACCCATATGTTAAAAAAAATCAAGATTCAAGTGAATATTTTCCTAGGCGGTTAAAAATCAATTAAAAGGGGGAAAAAGAGGATTTTAAAAGGGAATTTGGATCTAAAAAAAAGGGCTTGGTTTTGGGCTCCAAGATTGTATGATATGGCATTGTAATTTCTACCCCTTTGGCGAGCATTATTAAAATAATTATTTTCTATTGTGATTTGACTCCTTGGATGGTTTTGTTCGTGTTTTTTCAGCCTCAACAAGTCTGACATTGTAATTTCTGTCCTTTTTGCTGGAATTATTAAAAAAAAAAAATTCTATTGTGATTTGTATCCTTGGATGGTTTTGTTCATGTATGTTCATCCTCATCAAGATGTCTGATGTAGGAGATTCTGATGGTGTAAGGGCAATCTTGCATCACCAAATATATATATATATATATATATATATATATATATATATATATATGTTTAGACCTAGAGTATCATGAAGGTGACAGTTCTAAGGAACCAGTTACAGAGCGGTGGAGTGTTCCAACATTGGCTCTAGTGACAGAAGAGATAGAGGAAATCCTGGATACCCACATCGACAAAAGTACAAGAAATAGGTAGTATGAAGAATATCTGGTGAAATGGAAGGGAAGGCCTATAGAAGATTCGACTTGGCTGTCCAAGTCCGAGGTTGACTACCTTGGTTTTCCTCCAACAGTAAATAAGTGAGGTCAATTATCAAACTTAACCTAGGTGTCTGATGCGGTAGCATCCAATGGTGTAAGGGCAATCTTGCATAAAATAAAAATAAAAAAAATAAATAATATATATATGTTTAGACCCATGTGTTTAAATATATATATATATATATAAATATATATATATATGTTTAGATATATATTTTTAGACCCATATGTTTAGATCCATGGGTCTAAACATATGGGTCTAAACACATGGGTCTAAACATATATATAATTTTTAGAGCTAGAGTATCATGAAGGTGATAGTTCTAAGGAACCAGTTACATAGTGGTGGAGTGTTCTAGAATCGACTCTAGTGACAGAAGAGATAGAGAAAATTCTGGATACCCGCATTGACAGAAGTATAAGAAATAGGTAGTATGAAGAATATCTGGTGAAATGGAAGGGAAGGCCTGTAGAAGATTTGACTTGGCTATCCAAGTCCAAGGTTGACCACCTTGGTTTTCCTCCAATAGCAAAGAAGTGAGGTCACTTATCAAACTTACCCTAGGTGTCTGATGCAGGAGCATCCAATGGTGTAAGGGAAATCTTGCATCAAAAAATAAAAATAAAAAAAATAAAAAATAAATAAATAATATATATATGTTTAGACCCATGTGTTTATATATATATATATATATATATATGTGTGTGTGTGTTTAAATATATATTTTTAGACCCATATGTTTAGATCCATGGGTCTAAACATATATGTCTAAACACATATATATATATATATATATTTAAACACATGGGTCTAAACATATATATTATTTATTTTTATTTTTATTTTTTTATTTTATTTTGGTGATGCAAGATTACCCTTACACCATTGGATGCTCCTGCATTAGACACCCAGGGTAAGTTTGAGAAGTGACCTCACTTCTCTGTTGTTGGAGGAAAACCAATATGGTCAACCTCGGACTTGGATAGCCAAGTCAAACATTCTACAGGCCTTCCCTTCCATTTCACCAGATATTCTTCATACTGCCTATTTCTTGTACTTTTACCGATGCGGGTATCCAAGATTTCCTCTATCTCTTCATACTACCATACTTTGAATGATTGTGTTATTTACTTTAATAATGTCTATAATTTGGACAGTCATAATCTCATTTATATATTAAGAGATTGAGCATCGTGTTAGAGTCACGGGTGAAGCATCACTCACCAAGCAATCTCTTGTAAACTTTTGAGTATACTTTAAACCAAGGGATTTAATTAGAAGTGGTGTTAGTGTGGAAGAATTATTCCAATATGTATGCATGTGTATTAAGATCTTGCCAAATTACCCTTAAGAGAATGTCAAGACATCTTGTGTGAAGACAAATGAATGTGGGTTTTCTATTTGGTTAAAGTGCTTAGTTTATTTTCTATAGGGCATATTTAGCCATGCTGGGCTAGAGCACTTCTTTATTTTGATAGTTTACAAAACTGAGTGTGTTTTATATTCGATTAGAGTATGACATATGCAATGTGAATATTATACCTTAACATTGGTAAACCTAGTATTTGCATAACTTTATTTAAATATTTGAATGGATAATTTATCGGTTGCCAAGTTAGGGATGAAAGAGAAAGTAGTATGTTTTATTTTAGCAAATCGTAATAAAGTCCTTGCTTTTTATCCCCAGAGTGTGGTGGAATGATATGGTGATGTGACGGTTAGGTGGATGGTATAAGAATATTATCAAAAAAAATTCTTGATTTTGATCTTTGAAAAGAATGCTTGACCTGAATACCTTAAGTTGGAAATAGATGAGTTAGGATTATAAATTGAAAATGAGTTTGATTATATGCTTATGCTTATGTTTATTCTTTTAAAAGCAAGATTGCTACTTTTCTCCAAGCCTTAGAGTTGCTTGTAGGTTACCTTGTGAAAATAATGTTTCAATGATAACCTAAACTTGTAAGGTTGAATAGGAAACCTTAGTGAAGGTTTAAAGGATCATGAGTGAAAAATAATTAATTATGTGTGAGAGAACCTAAAAAAAATCTAAAATGGGGTATTAAGAGAAAGGAATGCCCAAAAATCACCCAAAGACTATTGGGGTGTGGGTAGACACACAATAATACCTAGAGCAACTACAAATGGATAAGTATGGTCGATTTGAAATGACTAGGTCAGAATTGGTAATGAGAGGCGGTATGGGATGCCTTCTCCAGGTTGCATCTAGAATAGTACTATGATAGATCCCATGTATCTTTGACTAAGTTGGGTAGGCCTCATTGTATGGTATGGGATATACTAACGAGGGTCATAAAGAGCATGAGGTATTAAGTCCAAGGCTAGTGTATTGGCATGGCTCTAACTAACCCCGTGTAGAGGGCAATCAGTTAGACACTAGGCATAAGTATGCTATTCTCCTTACATTCGGTATAGGAATAAGTACGATGATAAGTCGAAGGTTCAAAATGATAAGGAATAGGGAAGCAAGCATCCCCCCTCTAGGTGTATGGGCCCTAGAGGATAACCCCTATCGTGGAATGACCCTCATACCAGAAAATGAGGACGTTAAATGAGATAAGTCAATTCCACTAATGGCACCCTTATGGGATATGGCCAATCTCATCCACTTGGGTGATTATCTACAATAGTCTTGAACCCAAAAGTGGTGTAGTATGCCTATGCTAAAATGAATTTGTGATAAATGATAGTTGGGTGAAATTATGTTTGCTATGAAAATGAAAGCAAAATTATATGTTATATGATGATTAAAAATAAAAAATAATGCTATGTTTGATGTTAGAGTGGCACAACTAGGTGAGCAGACTTGGGTTGTTACATATGGTATCAGAGCAAAAGTAGATCTGAGTTGTGTACTCTGATAGTGAATTTGAATTAAACTAATAAGTTATCCCTTTCACCTTCAGGTCATATGGCAAGAATGCTATGAGGTGGATCTTCAAGAAATACTATAGGAGATAGGGAGGAAGAAACCACCGAAAGACCTCCTAGAGGACCAAGGTTAGGATTGAGATGAGAAGGTCCTCAGCATGAAAGAAGGATGAAATAATTGAATGAACCTCCACCTAATGAACCCAATAGGGAAGAGGAGAATCTTGTAAAAGTGGTTCAAATATTGCAAACTCACATGGAGCAACAAAGGGAAGAAATGGCCCAACAAAAAACCCATATGGCCTAGCAACAAGAATTTATTACCCAACAACAAAGGGTGATAGAGGAGTTAGCTAGAGAAAGAGACATTGGTTTAGGTAGGACTGAAGAAGTATCAAGAGAACCTGATGGAACTAGTGTCATAAGGGCTAGGGTAAGTAAGGAATTGGATAGGAACCTGAGAAAGGTCATTATATCCAAGTTTACTAGAAAGGGTGATGGAGATTCAGTGGAAAATTGGCTAAATGAACTAGAGTCATATTTCTCTTTAGTAGTTTTATCCTTTGAATCTAAGATTGCTTTAGTAGTCATGAATATGACTGAGTTAGCCCTTGATTGGTGGAAATCATATAAGAGAGGGCATAAAATTGAAGCTTCAAACCTTAAATAGGAAAATTTTGTCAAGGAATTCAGAGATAGATTCCTAACCAAGCAATATTATGTAGAGAAATTTGGAGAATTCTCTAATTTGCATCAGGAAGATGTGTCGGTGTGATAATACCACCAAAATTTCATTCAATTATTGAAATATGCAACACAATATGAAATCAATGAGGAAATGAAGACACAAAAATTCATTCTAGGATTACATCCTAGAATCATGATGGTGGTAAATATGCACAATCCTAATAATCTACCTGTTGCTTTTGATTTGGAAAGAAAAGAGGAAGCCAATTAGGAAACTAGAAAGAAATGTTTTAACTATCAAAATTTGTTCGAAAAAGAAAAATATGAACTCAGGAAACAAAAAAGTGTTGGGTTTATGAGATGGGAGAAAGATCAAAATAAGAAACCCAAAGGAGGAGAGCAAGGTAGGCAAGGTGGCAAAAATAAATCTAATTACCATAGAGGTAAGTTCAAGTGGGATGGTAAAGAATTTACCAAAAGGTAGGATAGAAACCAACAGGTCAAGATAGGACCAAGGATACAATAGTTCTAGATAGAAATGATAATAGTAATAGATCAAATAGAGCTCCTCCAAATGGATGCTATGTGTGCAAAGGAGCTCACTATGCTAGTAAATGTCCCCATAGAGATGATTTACGTTAAAATGCTCCAGATGAAGCATCTCACAAAATCTTTGGGACCGTGGGTAATTCTAAACTTGATGGACAAATTACCCCTTTCTTGTTAAATGGGAAAATTTTGGCAAAAATTATGAAAATTTTGATAGAAAGTGGTTCAACTGATAGTTTTATATCTACTAAAATAGTGAGGGATATGTCTATTAGACTTGGATTTTTGGCCAAGGGTTGGAAGGTAGAGTACGGGTCTGGGTAGACATACCAAGTCAACCAATGTTTGTTTGACCCCCACATTTCTTTACCACAAGGAACAACTAATTGGCATATGTATGTGGCACCTTTGCATGTGTTTGATATCATTCTAGGAGTTTATTGGTTGAAGGTGCATAAGGCTATTCTAAATTTTGAAGAGAGATGGGTAGAATTTATGGATGAATCTAACCAAAGGGTTAGAATTTATTGTGGATGAAATGAAGTTAAACCACATTTACTATCTGCAATGCAGATAAATAAAGTTATTAGGAAGAAGGGGATGGTCTTCATAGTTAATATGAATAAGAAAGAAGAGTCAGAAATGGAATTTGACCTCTTCCAAAAACATCCAGTATTGGGAGAATTTAGGGATGTGTTTCCTAAGGATCTACTAGGGTTACCTCCTTAGAGAGAATTTGATTTTTCAATAGAGTTGCTACCAGGGACAACACCTATTGCAAGGGCACCATATAGGATGACTCCTATTGAGCTACAAGAGCTCAAAATACAACTCCAATATTTATTGGAAAAAGGGTTAATCAGGCCAAGTGTGTCATCATGGGGAGCTCCTATTCTATTTGTTAAGAAAAAAGATGGTACCTTGAGAATGTGCATTGATTATCGAATGCTAAATAAGGTAACTATTAAAAATAGGTATTCATTACCTAGAATTGATGATTTGTTTGACCAACTAAGAGGAGCAACCATCTTCTCAAAAATAGACTTGATATCTAGTTATCATCAGTTGTGGATACGAGAAGAAGACACCTCTAAAACGGTGTTTAGAATAAGGTATGGACATTTTGAGTTCACTTTTCTACCTTTTGGGTTGACTAATGCCCTAGTCGCATTCATGAATCTCATAAATAGTGTCTTTAGAGAATAGCTAGACCAGTTTGTGCTTGTGTTTTTGGATGATATTATGATCTATTCCAAGAGCAAGGAGGAACATGATCAACATATGAGAACTGTACTTGGGATTTTGAGAAAGAATCAGCTTTATGGAAAGCTATCTAAATGTGAGTTTTACACCCTACAAGTACAATATTTGGGTCATATTATCTCCATAAAAGGAATTGCAGTAGATCCCAAGAATATTGAAGCTATAATTGAGTGGCCAACACCTACTAGTGTGATAGAGGTGCGAAGTTTTATGGGTATTGTAGGGTATTATAGGTGATTTGTCAAAGGATTTTCAAGAATCACCCAACCTATTACTAATCTCCAATGAAAAGGTAAAGCCTTTAAGTGGATAGAACAATGTGAAGAAGCTTTTCAAGTTTTGAAATATTATTTGATATCTACACCGATATTGTAATTACTTGATCCTGATAAGCAATATATAGTGTGCACAGACGCATCAATTGAAGGGTTAGGGGGAGTCTTGACCCAAGGTGATGCAATTATTGCTTGAGTCTAGGAAACTTAAAATACACGAGGTTAACTATGCCACCCATGATTTGGAATTGGCAATAGTGGTCCCTACCTTGAAAATTTGGAGACATTATTTATTAGGAAAACCATTTGAATTGAAAACAGATCATCAAAGTCTTAGGTACATATTCACCCAACCCTTATTGAATGCTAGGCAAAGATGCTGGATGGAATTTTTAGTGGAGTATGATTTTTGTATTGAGTATATTAAGGGTAAGGAGAATAAGGTAGCAGATGCTCTGAGTAGAATGGACACATTTATGCTATGGAAAAATGCCAATATGATCTGTTAGACCAAATTAAAACTTTGCAAGCAAAGGATGAATTTTACCAATCTTGTAAGGTTCAGAATGAACAAGAATCTAGAAAGGTTATATATTTTATGGTCAGATATGATCTACTACTTTATAAGAATAGATTGGTAGTTCCAAGCTTAGGAGGGTTGAAAGAAACAATCCTTAAGGAAGCGCATAATACGCCTTATTCGGCATCTAAGAGGGGTAAAAATGTGCAAAAATTTGAGGAAAACCTATTTTTTTCCAGGTATGAAAAAAGATATTACCAACTATATGGCTATATTTTTAGAGTGCCAAAAAGTGAAAGTGAAACATTTACATCCAGTTGGAAAGCTATACCCACATGAGATACCTACACAAAAATGGCAAGTGGTATCAATGGATTTTATTGTGGGATTGCCTAAAACAAGGTTTAGGCATGACGTAATCTTGGTAATAGTAGATAAGCTAACCAAGGTAGCACGTTTTATACTAGCAATTTTCAAGATGACGCTCCACCAATAGCGAGTAATTTTGCCAAAGAAGTGGTAAGATTGCATGGTTTTCTAGAAGTCATAATCTCTAATAGAGATTCATGTTTTACTTCTAAATTTTGGCAAGCAATGCATGAGGTATTAGGAACCAAAATGAATATCAGTACTGCTTATCATCCTAAGACTAATGGACAGACAGAAAGAGTAAACATGGTTTTGGAATATATGTTAAGAATGTATTGCATGGATCAACATGTAAAATGGGAAGATTATTTATACCTAGTGGAGTTTACTTATAATAACAATTATCATGCATCACTAGGAATGGCACCTTTTGAAGCTCTATATGGAATAAGGTGTCGAATTCCCTTGTCTTGGGATAATCCAAAGGATCGGGTAGTGATCAGACCGAAAATGATAAAATAAATGGAAGAAAAATTGAAAGGAATTTAGTAGAAGCTAAAAGAGGCCATAAATTGCCAAAAAAGCTACGCGGACCTAAAAAGGTCATCGAGGAAATATTTTGTAGGAGACAAGGTATTCTTAAGGGTGAAACCAACAAAAAGTTCTATAAAATATTCTAAATTGGACTCCAGATATGTAGGTCCATTTGAAATTATGGCTAAGATAAACCCTGTTGCCTATAGACTTGCTTTACCACCAAGCCTATCCAAAATTCACAATGTCTTCCATGTGTCCCTCTTTAGAAAATATATCTCTGATCCCACTCATGTCTTGGATGTGTCTAAATTGTAGATGATCAACCCCCTCAAAATTGAAGTTTGACCTATTCGCATACTTGGTTTTAGAACCAAGAACCTGAGGAAGAGGAGCATAGAGCAATTTCGAGTCTAGGGGGACCACTTTTCTGAAGAAAACACCAAGTGGGAAGAAGTGGCAGATATGTAGTAGCAATTTCCATACTTGTTTGAGTAGATTAAAATTTCCAAAAAAAATTATGAGATTCAATGATATATTTTTATTTGCATCGAATATGAAAACTGAATACCAAGTAGAGTAGATTTTGTTGGCTTGAGTTAGAGAGTAGAGTATTTTGATTTTCGTTTGTGTTAATTACGCAAGGAAATTTTGTACATGTGCTAGTATATATATATATATATATATATATATATATATATATATATATATATTCATGGATGAATACAATATGGCATGTTGTATGATTTAGCTATATGTCATGTTAAAATAATTGTGATTTTATGATGAATTGGATATTATGTATGAAATGGAAATCATGATTTTATTTGATTACTTTGGCATTTACTAAATCCTTATGCAAGAAATTACTTATTTAAGATTTGCATAAAACACAGGGACTGTGTTTGTCCTAAGTGGGAGAGGATGTAACGACCCTCCTCACACGGATAATTGTAGATGAGCAAATTGGTAATAACTTTACCTTTTCTTGTGAATTGTGGTACTACTGATTGCTACTGTGTATGCAGGACCAGGTTCAAAGTCAATGAGAAAAGAGAAGTTAGTCGACGAAAAAGGTAATAAGGGAAGTGATGATTTAGCTCGTAGTACATGAAAGCTCATATGCTTGAATAACATATACATCTTATGTTTGTTTAAGTGTTGTATTTGGTTGAGTGGCAATGATGATGGGATCCACTGGTTATTTTATTTATTTGCAAATAATTTTAACTAAAAAATAAATAAATATTAAAAAATATATGTAAATAAATGTATGAGCGCATGGTTTAGGGGGTCCTAGAGCAAAATTATTCTTGTGGATGTAATTTTTTAAAAAGGAATAGGTAAATTTTAAATTTTGAATTATTGTAATATAAGTGAATTGAGATTTGAAGAATTATAGCAAATATTTAAATTAAAAAGGTTTATTTTTCTCATCATGAGATGGTGATCATGGAGGATTAGTGGATAACCCAACTGTAAGGGTGTGAAGTGTTGGTTGCAGTAATTATGATGGGAAAATCTCTCTTAACCATAAACTAAGAATGCGGTAAAGGGAGTTAAAATTAAAAAAATAGTTTGACAAGGGAAGGAGACAACGGGAAGAAGAAGAGAACAGTGGGAAAATAGACTTAAAAAAAATTGGAAGCACTGGAAAATATTTTCAGAAAAAGAGAATAAGTAGGAGCTTCACGAAGGACTCTGGGTAGTTTTGTTCTAAGAGAAGTTAACTTGCTTGATCATGTTCTCTCAAAATAAGTAATGGAATTTTGTTGAACATGGATGTTTTGTATTTTTACGTGATTGAACAAGACAAAATATTACTAGTAGTATGCCTGCAAATTTATTGTTTCTCTTGTGTGAAAAGAAACGAAAAATAACAATATAGAATGTTTTCTTTTGATTTCTCCATGTTGCTCATAGTTGGATGTAATATTGTTTGAGTTATGAGTGCCGCTATTATCCGGTAGGGAAATGATGTTTAAGAGAAATTGCATGCATTAGAAATGTAGAATGTAGTGTAACTTCAGGTTAACATCCATGCATTATATATCGTATAAATATCAAAAATGCATTTATGTGGAGAAGCCAAAATATAATCCCATTAAACTTAAGCCTCAAAAGATATCATCCAAGAATGTAGCTTTAGCTATAGCGTCGAACGACCAACCAGGATGGTAGCAACTGAAGGGAGGTTTTGATAGCCATCAAAATTCTTGGATAAAATGTGATAGCAAAAAGCTATTTTATGATTTACGATTTCATTGATGAAAAGTAGTGTGGATTCCATAAGCATCTTGAGCATACTGTTGTGTGGAATTCGTGTTAGCATAAATTCTAGTCCAAAGTTGAAATATTTACCTTAAAATTAATAAAATCTTGAGAGCCAATATGTACTTGAATAATGTGTTCATATATCTGTAGCAAATGGTATCTGATAGGTTATTATTTCAGTAACTCTATGTTGTGTTTCACCTTACTTGCGAGATGTGAAAACAATGGTTGAATTTTTTTAGTGCATTCAGTATTTTAATATAAAGTTTATAATGTGAATTCTATGGTGTGTATTCAAGGAAATTGATATTATTTGGTATTAATTCAATGGTTCATCTCCCAAGCATATTGATGTAAGCAAAATTATTCCTTTTGTTTGTGTATTTGGCTAAGCATTCATTACTAAGAAAAGAGCGTAAACCATACTTTGAATGATTATGTTATTTATTTTGTAAAAACATCCAAAATTTGGAAAGTCATACTCTCCTTGATATATTAAGAGATTGAACATCGTGTTAGAGGTACGGGTGAAGCATCGCTCACTAAGCATTCTCTTATAAACTTTTGAGTATACTATAATCAAAGGAATTTAATAAGAAGTGGTGTTAGTGTGGAAGAATTATTCCAACGTGTTTGTATGTATATTAAGATCTTGCCAAATTACCCTCAAGAGAATGTCAAGATGCCTTGTGTGAAGACAAATGAATGTGGGTATTCTATTTCTTTAAGTGTTTTGTTTATTTTATAGTACGTATTTAGTTGTGTTGAGCTAACATACTTCTTCTTTTGATATTTTATGAAACTGAGTGTGTTTTATTATTCAGTTAAAGTATAACGTATGCATTGAGAATAATATACCTTATCAATGATAAACTCAGTATTTGCATAATCTTCTTCAAATATTTGATTGGATAATTTACCAGTTGCCAAGTTAGGAATGAGAGAGAAAGTAGTATGGTTTATGTCAGCAAATCGTAACAAAGTTCTTGCTTTTCATATTTGAAAAGAATGCCTAACCCAAGTGCCCTAAACTGGAAATAGATGAGTTAGGAATATGAATTGAAAATAAATTTGATTATATGCTTATGCATATGTTTATTTATTTTAAAATAAAGAATGCTATTTTTCTCCTAGCCTTAGAGTTCTTGTAGGTTACCTTGTGGAAATAATATTTCAATGTTAACCTGAACTTGTAAGGTTGAATAGAAAACCTTAGCGAAGGATTAAAGTAGCATGAGTGCAAAACAATTAATTATGGGTGAGAGACCCTAAAAAAAATCTAAAATGATGCATTGAGAGAAAAGAATGCTCAGAAATCACCCAAAGACTATTGGGGTGTGAGTAGACACACAATAGAACCTAGAGTAACTACAAACTAACAAGCATGGTCGATTTGAAATAACTAGGTTAGAATTGGTAACGAGGGGCGATATGGGAAGCATTCTCTAGGTTGCACTAGGATAGTAATATGATGGATCCCGTATATCTTTGACTAAGCTGGATAGACCTTGTTGTATGGTATAGGACATACTAACCATTGTCATTAACAACATGAGAGATTAAGTCCAAGGTCAATGTATTGGCATGGCTCAAACTGACCCTGTGTAAAGGGTAATCAATTAGACACTAGGTTTAAGTACAATGTTTTCTTACATTTGGTATAATAACAAGTACGATGATAAGTCGATGGTTTAGAACGATAAGAAATAAGGAAGCAATCATCTCCCTCTAGGTGTATGGACCCTAGAGGATAACTGATGCAGGAGCATCCAGGGCAGCACAACAATCTTGCATCACCAAAAAAAATACAAACAAAAAAAACCAGGAAAAAGTTCTAAGTTTGAAAGAAAGTTCTAAGTGTTACAATGTGTCGCGATATCGTGACACAAAAGTCATCGCGATATCGTGACGTATTTAGAACCATGGTGAGCACAAAATAAATTGTCACAATATTGTGACATAAAGGTTGTCGCAATATCGCGACACCAACAACAGAATAGCGGGCGCCAAAGAAGTGTCGCGATATCGTGACACTTTGGCAAACATAGCCAAAATCCAAATAAGTGTCGCGATATTGTGACACTTTGGCAAATAAAGCCAACAGCCAAATAAGTGTCGCGATATCGCGACACTTTGGCAAACAAAGCCAAAAGCCAAAGAAGTGTCGCGATATCGTGAAACTTTGGCAAACAAAGCCAAAAGCCAAAGAAGTGTCATGATATCGTGACACTTTGGCAAACAAAGCCAAAAGTCAAAGAAGTGTCACGATATCATGACACTTTGGCAACAAAGCCAAAAGTCAAAGAAGTGTCACGATATCATGACACTTTGGCAACAAAGCCAAAAGTCGAAGAAGTGTTGCGATATTGTGACACATTGGAGGAAGAGAGTCAAAGACAGAAAAGTGTCGCGATATCACGACACATTAGCGAAAGAGAGCCAAAGGCAAAAAAGTGTCACGATATCATGACACATTGGTGAAAGTGAGCCAAAGGCAGAAAAGTGTCGTGATATCGTGACACATTGGCGAAAGAGAGCCAAGGACAAAAAAATGTCATGAAATCGTGACATGTCACATTTTTGTGACCTAGCTAAGAAAGTGAAGGCGGGTTTTTCATGGACTGTTACAGAACGATAGTTGGCAATTCTAGAAGTTGTTAAGGCAGTTCCAAGTGGCAGTTCTAGAAATCATTAAGATAGTTATGAACGACGATTACAATAAGAAGCCATGATGATAAAAAGGAATTTTTTGAAGGATTCGAGAGGCTGGAAAGACGTAGTTTGAGACTACAAATGTATTTTCTTTTATACTTTGTAATATTTCCATGTTCTTTGAATAAAAATTGAGTTTTCTCTTATTGTAAAATTTGGCTCTCCATCAAGTGGTATCAGAGCAGCAAGATTCTGAGTGTGTGAGCAGAGTGCCGAATGTGAGGCAGCTTGCACCAAGATTTGGGGTTACGGGTTTTGAGAAACAGTGAAGCAAAATGCCACTGTGAAGAAATCATGGTTCTAAAAGGAACATGGTTCCTGAAGGAGACTTTCGAGCATTACAGAGACAAGTGTTGGCCTTACAGAAAGAATTGCACAGAGAAGTAGAGCCAAGAGGAGAAGACCACAGTGATGATGACGGAGTTGAAGACCCATCTGAAGAAGAAGAAGAAGCAATGAGTGCCACAGAATCATGAATGATTAAAGCTATTTCTCAAATTGGGAAAATGCCGAAGCTAGATGTATCCACATATTCTGGAAATTTAAATCCAAAAGAATTAATCGACTGGATTAATGAAATGGAGGAATATTTCAAATATGAGGAAGTTGAAGATCCAAATTGAATTAAATTTTCCAGAACAAAATTGAAAGGCCATGCTGACATATGGTGGAAAGGAGTGCAACTGGAAAGAAACCAGAGAGGAAAATAAAAGATCACCAGGTGGGATCGAATGGTGGAAAAACTAAAATGGTAGTTTATTTTGGTAGATTATGAATTAGATCTTCTAAGAAAAATGCAGAGTTTGCGCCAGTCCAGCAAATCTGTTAAAGAGTATACAAAAGAATTTTTTAAAATTTCTATTAGAATCGGTCATACGAAAGCAAATAAAGAGAGAGTAGCCCGTTACATTAATGGGTTGAGAACCAACGTGCAAGAAGAATTGAGTCTGGTTCGAATGAACATCATTGAAGATGCTTACCAGTTTTCTCTAAAAGTGGAAGAGAAACTGAACCACAGATTTGATAGCAAGCAAAGAGTAAGAGGTCATGGTGGAAGAACTGGTGGAAGAACCAGTGGAGGTAAATATGATGATCAAAAATAGACTAGTGAAATCATCAATCACCAGGAACAGAAGGAGGAGAATGCTTACCGACACCATAATTAGAATAATGATTATCAAAGGGGATGAGGTAGAGGTGGACGTGGATATGACAGAGGCAAATTTTCTAGAACCTGTTTCAATTGCGAAGAAGAGGGGCATCAATCATATGAGTGTTCCAAACACCAAGAAACATCGAAAAAAAGGCCTGAAGGTAATGCCAGAGCTGCAATTGTTGAGGATGGTGTTGAATCTGACCACTCTGAAGAAGTAGAGCACGAAGAAGTGATGATCACAAGGAGAACCTTGTTGAATGAAGAGAAGGAACCAGATCAGTGGAAAAGCCTATTCCGCACGAGGTGCAAATGTTCAGGTAAAATCTGTAATATTATTATTGATAATGGTAGTACAGATAATTTGGTTTTTGAGGAAATGGTAGCTAAGTTAAAGCTAGAAAGAAGACATCACCCGCATCCATATCGGATTGCGTGGTTGCAGAAGGATCATAGAGCATTGGTCAGTGAACAATGTTTGGTCAAGTTTCAAATTGGAAGATACCAAGATGAGGTCCTATGTGATATTTTGTCGATGGATGCTTCCCATTTGTTGCTTGGAAGACCATGGAAATTTGATAGATGTGCAGTGCATGATGGACATGCAAATACCTATTCCCTGACAAAAGATGAAGTACGCCACAAATTGAAGCCATTGAAGGAGGTTGAGGAAAAGGTATGCAATAATGCTAGAATTTGTTTAGTAGATGGCAAATTTTTTTTGGATGGTTTAAAGAGGGATTCAATGTGTTATGCATTAATTCCTACTATAAAGAGAGAAGATACTACTAACATTCCAGCAGAATTTGAACATCTATTAGCAGAATTTCTTAATATTATATCAGACAATGTGCCTGAGGGTTTGCCACCAATGAGGAATATTAGTCATCAGATTGACTTAATGCCAGGATCTAGCTTACCCAACAAGGAAGCCCATAGAATGTCTCCTGTAGAGAATGAAGAGTTGAACCAACAAGTTCAGGAATTGTTGAGGAAGGGTTTGATTCGAGCAAGTTTGAGCCCTTGTGCAGTGCCAGTAGTACTTGCACCAAAGAAGAATGGTGAATGGTGAATGTGCACTGATTCCCGAGCCATTAATAAAATTACTATTAAATATCGCTTTCCATTACCTAGAATGAACGATATAATGGATTGCTTGAGTGGAGCTAAATACTTCACTAAGATTGATTTGAAGAGCGGATATCATCAGATACATGTTAGAGAGGGTGACAAATGGAAGACAACCTTTAAAACTAGAGAGGGTTTGTATAAGTGGTTAGTTATGCCATTTGGATTGACTAATGCACCCAGTATGTTTATGAGGATGATGAATGAAGTATTGTGTGACTTTCTAGAAAAGTTCGTGATAGTTTATCTAGATGATATTCTGATTTTTAGTAAAACGTTAGAAGAGCATTTGTTGCATGTTCGAACAACTTTTGAAAAACTACGTGAGGAGCAGTTATTAATTAATATACAAAAGTGCAGTTTTGTGCAAAAAGAATTGATATACCTGGGATTTGTCATCTCAGAGGAGGGTCTGAAAATGGATCCTGAGAAAATGAAGGCTATCCTTGAATGGCCTGCCCCAAGGAATGTAATAGAGGTAAGATCATTTCACAATCTTGCAAGTTTCTATAGAAAGTTTATTAGATACTTTAGCAGTATTTGTGCGCCCCTAACATAAACTATGAGGGGATAAGAAAGAATTTAAGTGGACTGCCAAGGCAGATATTAGCATGAACATATTGAAGAAGAAAGTGACAGAACAGCCCATTTTGGCACTTCTAGATTTTAATAAAGTGTTTTAGGTTGACTGTGATGCCAGTGGCAGTGCCATTGGAGCTATGTTGAGCCAAGAAGGTAAACCTATTGCATACATTAGTGAAAAATTGAATGATGCTAGAAAGAAATACTCTGTTTATGATCAAGAATTCTATGCTATAATTCAGACTCTTAAGAAATGGAGACATTATTTTCTAACCAAAAAGTTTGTTTTATATACTGACCATCAAGATTTGCAGTATATAAATAGTCAAGGTAAACTTAACCAACAACATTTGAAGTGGGTTGAATTCTTGCAGAGTTGTACCTTTGTACTAAAGCATATAAGTGGCAAATCTAATAGAGTTGTAGATGCCTTGAGTAGAAGGCATAATTTATTGATAGAAATGAGATTGCAGGTTGTTGGGTTTGATGAAATCAAGAGTTTATACCCAGCAGATCCAGATTTTGCAGAGGCATGGACAACATGTGGATCACACTAAGTGGTTGGATTTCATGATCCAAGATGGGATGCTATTTTGGAAGAACCAGTTGTGCATTCCATGAAGTTCCATGAGGGAAAATTTGATCAAAGAGAAACATAGTGGAGGACTAGCAAGGCATTTGGGTCGAGATAAGACCATTGATCTCATTAGTGAGAATTACCATTGGCCGCAGTTGCAGCAAGATGTGACCATATTTGTGCAGGGTTGTAGAGTGTGCCAGATGGCAAAAGGTGTCAGCTAGAATACAGGAATGTGCCAGCCATTGCCTATTCCAGAGAGACCGTGGTAGGACATCAGCATGGATTTTGTTCTTGGTCTGCCAAGAACACAACGTGGAAATGATGCCATTTTTGTTGTTGTTGACAAGTTATCAAAAATGGCCCATTTTATTCCATGTCAGAAGACAAGTGATGTGGTTCACATTTTCGGCTTGTTCTTCAAGGAGGTAGTACGACTTCATGGTCTACCCCAAAGTATTGTCTTGGACAGAGATACCAAATTTATGGGTTATTTCTAGAGAACCCTGTGGAAGAAGCTAAAAATAGACTTGAAATTCAGTTCTGCATACCACCTGCAGACTGATGGATAGATCGAAGTAGTCAACAAAAGTTTGGGTAATCTTCTACGATTTCTGGTAGGAGATAAACCCAAGGGATGGGATCTAATTTTATTGCAGGCAGAGTTTGCTTACAATTCTGTCAATCGTAGTACTGGTAAATCACCATTCCAGATTATGCATGGGTATAGCTCGAGAAACGATTCTGAGTTAAGACCGATGGATAAAGCAAACAAGTGTAGTGCTAAAGCTGAAGACTTTGCAGCACACATGAAGACTTTACATGAAGAGGTACAACAACATATCAGTCAAATGAATGCTACGTACAAATCCAGAGTAGATCAGAAGCGGCATTTCAAAGAATTCTAGGTAGGGGATGAAGTCATGGTTCATTTGCATAAGGAACATTTTCCTCAGAAAACATACAATAAGTTGAATATGAATAAGTTTCGACCATGTTGGATCATAGGTAAACGAGATTCAGGTAATGCCTATGAAGTTGATCTACCAAGTGAGCTGAATATTTCACCTATCTTCAATATTTCAGACTTGGTTGAATATCATGCAGGAAGTTGTAGTGAACCACCCAGTCCAGATCTGTGGAACATTCTTGCATCCACTCCAGACAAAGAAGAAATTGAAGACATACTCGACACTCGCGAAGGTAGAAGTACCCGAAATAGTCAGTATTCGGAGTATTTGGTCAAGTGGAAGAACCGACCTATCGAAGATGCCACATGGTTGTCCAAATCAGAGGTTGATCATTTGGGTTTTCCTCTAACCGCCTAGAAGTGAGGATCACTTCTAAAAATCTACCCTGGGTGTCTGATGTAGGAGCATCCAAGGTAGCACAACAATCTTGCATCACCGAAAAAAATACAAACAAAAGAAACAAGGAAAAAAGTTCTAAGTTTGAAGGAAATTTCTAAGTGTTACAATGTGTCATGATATCGTGACACAAAAGTCGTCATGATATCGTGACGTATTTAGAACCGTGGCGAGCGCAAAATAAATTGTCGCGATATTGCAACATAAAGGTTGTCGCGATATTGTGACACCAATAGCAGAACATCGGGCACCAAAGAAGTGTTGTGATATCGCGACACTTTGGCAAACAAAGCCAACAGCCAAAGAAGTGTCGCGATATCGTGACACTTTGGCAAACAAAGCCAAAAGCTAAAGAAGTGTCACGATATTGCGACACTTTGGCAAACAAAGCCAAAAGCCAAAGAAGTGTCGCGATATCGCGACACTTTGGCAAACAAAGCCAAAAGCCAAAGAAGTGTCACGATATTGCGACACTTTGGCAAACAAAGCCAAAAGTCGAAGAAGTGTCACGATATCGCGACACATTGGAGGAAGAGAGTCAAAGATAGAAAAGTGTCATGATATCGTGACACATTAGCGAAAGAGAGCCAAAGGCAGAAAAGTGTTGCGATATCGCGACACATTGGTGAAAGTGAGCCAAAGGCAGAAAAGTGTCACGATATCGCGACACATTGGCAAAAGAGAGCCAATGACAGAAAAGTGTCGCGAAATCGCGACATGTCGCGTTTTCACGACCTGGCTAAGAAAGTGAAGGCAGATTTTTCGCGGACTGTTACAAAACGACAGTTGGCGATTCCAAAAGCCGTTAAGGCAGTTCCAAGTGGCAGTTTCAGAAACCGTTAAGACGGTTATGAATGGCGATTGCAACAAGAAGCCATGATGATAAAAGGGGATTTTTCGAAGGATTCGAGAGGCTGGAAAGACGTAGTTTGAGACTGCAAATGTATTTTTTTCTATACTTTGTAATCTTTCCATGTTCTCTGAATAAAAATTGAGTTTTCTCTTATTGTAAAATTTGGCTCTCCATCAATAACCCCTATAATAGAATGACCTTCATGCCAAAAAAGAGGACATAAATGAGAAAAGTCAATTTCACTAATGACACCCTTACAGGATATGGCTGAGGGTGAATGTATGCAACAGTTTTGAACCCAAAAGTGGTATAGTATTCCTGTGCTAATTAATTAAAAATATAAAAAATAATTATAATAATGCTATGTTTGATATGAGAATGGTACAGATGCGTAGACTTGGGTTATTACACTTTGAAAATAGGATGAATGAGGTCAAGCAAGCCCTTCGAGTCCCTTGCACCCAAGATTTCTTTCCAGCCAAGTTTATCTCTTTTCAAGAGGCTTAATCTGTTTTCTTGTCTCCTCTACCACAACCTATTGATAGTTCATTTCTAGAATCATAGTTCGCGTTCCTAGTGGCGGTGGGAAGCATGGCCATTCTTAGTCTGATCTGAATGAAAAACTATGACACTGTCTCGATCACTCGCACGTTGCTTAGAAAGCAAATCTTACATGGAATTCGTATCACTCAACTGTATATTTGAGACCTTTAACGATTTTTTATTTTTTTTCTAAAAAGCCAAGAGTATATGAAATATATAAATATGAAACAGAGCAGTTGATGAGTGTATCCTCTCTCTTTACATTCCAAACTACCATTCTGTTCAAACCTTCCATTCTCGTTGTTGACTTGGATTGAGTCTTCGTACAAAATAAGATAAGATTACCCTATAAGATAAGATTTAAAAAGAAAACTACCGTACACGTTTTGTGTTCAAAATTGGCGAGACGCTGATAAATAAAATATTTGACGAAAAAATTTTGTGGCGGCAAGTAACAACTTCGCAGATAAATAAATAAAATATTTGACGACGAAATTCTGTGGCGGCTAGTAACAACTTCGCAGATAAATAAAATATATGACGAAGTAATTCTGTCGCGGCTGGTAAAAACTACGCAGTAAGAGATTGCAGGTAACGAATGGTTAGTAATACGGAATTTAAACTCCTCGCACGGTCAATTGGTTTAGTTTCAAATAGTTTAATTTTATTCAGATATTTTATTGGATATGAAAGGTATTTATTCAATTTGAAACTTAAATCTTTTAAAAAAGACTTGAAACCTAAACTGATAGATTGTTCCACTCAAACTTATATGAAAGCATTGTTATCAACGTTTCTATACATCCCATAAACCAAAGAAACTAAAGTCTACAGAAATTAAGAATACTAATTACATTCACTTTAATCTAGAATTGGCTTAACTAAATTACACTATGTCCTCTAATAAAATTCAATATAAATAAATAAACAAAGTTTTTTTAAATTTTTATAAATTAAACTTTATTAAATAAATATTAAATTCTTATGAGAAACAAATTAAATCTTACTATTAATAAAGAAAATATTTTAATTACATTTATTTATTATTGTAGATATTTTACAAATAAAGAATTGCATAACTTTCATTAAAAAAATATAATTATAAAATATTTTAATTAAAATTATAAATATATTATTATAAATATATATATTTTTTAATAGAAACATCGAAATATCATTGAACCAACAAATGACTCACTATATGTTGGACAAGATAATGGAAAGCCAAAAGTATATAAAATATATAAATATGAAACTGAGCCGTCGATGAGTGTATCCTCTCTTTACATTCCAAACTACCATTCTGTTCAGACCTTCTATTCCAAACCACCATTCTGTTCAGACCTTCCATTCTCGATGTTGAGTTGGATAGAGACTTCTTACTTAACTCAAACTTGAAATTCTGTGGCGGCTCGTAACAACTAAGCAGCAAGAGATTGTTGGTTACGACTTGTTGGTAATACGGAATTTAAACTTGCCCGTATTTCAATTTTAGAGATTAAAATGCATTTAATTTTCACGTGTAAATATGTCATTGCACTTAATTAATTCTCATGTGTAGATATGTTACTAGGGATTACTATCCACCCACTTCAGTTTAAATTTTAGATCTTTTGAAAAAGAGACAAAGTGAAAATTATTGGACTATAATTTTTGAAAAAGAGACAAAAGTGAAAACCATTGGACTATCCCTCTAAGACAAATTGATATAATATGAAAGAATTATTAACAACATTTCTATACAAAAAATGAAATTAAGAATAAAATTGTTTTAGTCCTAGGTTTTTTACCCTAATTACATTCACTTTAATCTAGAATTGGCTTAGCTAAATATGTCCTCTAACAAAACCTAAACCAAATAAATAAAGCTTTTCTAGAAAACCATCATGTATGTGAAAGGTTGGATCAAAAATGTTTTTTTTGTGTATATGTAAAGTGTCAAAAGAGAACTAGTGTAGTGATTTTTAACATTTTTTATCAAGTTATTAACAAGGAGGTTTTCAAAAATATTAATAATAACTTGTGAGTTTCATCGAAGAGGCACAAAATTCTATGAGGTTAAATCTAGTTATGTAAATGTATAAATGAGTTATTAATATTTTGAATTATTTGCTAAAATATTCAAGATTAAATTAAAATTAAAGTAATAGGTTCAATAAGTGGACTACAAAAACATTGCATTCTATATACCATAAGATAATGCACATTGTAAGAGATCAAAAAATGAAGACTATAAGAGGTTTTGATCATAAGACAAGCTCAAAATTTTATAAAATTAGGGTATACTAGAAGATGGATTAGGTTAAAGGATTTTCTAATGCTAGAAAAATGGAAAGGAAATGCATTCTCCATGAAGCTCATATTAATGCATTCAAAGCAAACATTTAAAGAAATCAAGAAGGATGAATTAAATGAACAACTACAGCATGTGAGTTTTAAAACAAACTATATCTATGGAGTCAAGTATCTAATGATAGAATGTGGAGTAGGATGTATTTGAACCATATAAATCATCTTAAATTTTACTAAATAGTATATAGTCATCTCCTTGCAATTACAAAGCTTGTCTCTTGGAATTTAGGATTTATGTTAGATTAAAAGGTAATATGGAGGGTTTTTCTTATGATTTAGGCTCTCTTGAGAATTATAAATCTATTGAAGTAAGGTAAATTAGGGAATAATGTGAAACATAGAAGGTATTGAGGAATATTAAATATTGATGAGATTTATGGAAGGAGAGAGAGATCCCCAAAATAATATCTAAATGAAAAGAAACATAAAGGGAGATTGTTTAGAAAATCCTAAAATAAATGTAATGGAAATTAGCAAGAAGTCGAGTTTATCCCATGAACAAGATCAAAATATGTAATATTGATATATTTTTGAATATTTGAGGTATGGATGACATCACAAGAAGAGTTATGAAGGATTTAATGTATTATTATAGTGTCATATTTAATGTAATATGCTATGCATTCGTATAATATGCTAATATGAACATGTGTCTATTATGTATATTTTATGGTTTCAAATTTGTTTAATCAAGTGGTAATTTAATTTGTACATTTGATGGGTTAGTGAGGTTTCTTTTCTAACCAATTATGTGTCGAGCCTTCTAATCATAGTAGGAGTGATATTTTGAATAGTAAATACAAATAATAGCATTATTTATTTATTTATGGCTTTTTTGATATTCATAGCAAATCAAATTTATTACAAATAAAAAACTAAGATTTCATTAGTCTTTGTTAATCCATTTGGTGGATCTCCAAAGCATTCCATTATTGAAAGGAAATACATAACAATAGCTTTTACTATGGAGAGAAGATTATAGTATTCATCCAAATTATATTTTTAATAATTATAAACACTATGACCCCCCTTAAATTAATGTGATGAGTTTAGACTATTAATTGGTCCATTCATGAAGAAAATACTACAAAAAAAATATTGGTCTATGAGTATTCCATATTATAAAATATGTGAAGGTTATATTAGAAGTTGTGTGTCTAGCTAATATTCTTACATTAGCCAATTGTGATTAATAGTTATTATCAATTAAATTTTAGTACCCTCTCATACTATTAATTATAGGTAACAATTTTTATTTTTGATATCTCATGAGTATGCAACATGAACTATGTTTGCATGTGGGTGTTGAAGGTTCATTCAAGATTGATTATAAAGAATTTAGAAAATTTATTTACTTAATGAAGATATTCCATGAGGTGAATTGATGTAGACTCAAATCACTAGCTATAGATAATGACCAAAATATAGAGTGCTAAAAGTGGTGGGGTTGTTGATAAGTCCAATGTAGTTAGATAAACTATTATTGACCATGAAAGGAGATATTATTGACACATAGTAGAACCTAAGGTATATTTTCTTGTATAAATTTATGATCTTGAATCATATTTATCATAGCAAACCCTCGACTACTATGATCTTGAACATAACTACAAATGGCGAGTGTGACACTTTGTGGTAGTAACCAATATATTCAAAATTAGAGGTAAATGTGAGGGGCTTCAAGGAAATGGGACTATAGACCACCTGGTGTGTGATGTGATGGAAAGCACTATAATATTATTATAGGAACTACAACACTAGATGGAGGTTTCCTATCATTTAGTAAATGAATTTTTATAGAATTTTAGATATATTTAAAGCCTACATTTCAAGTTTTTGGATGCTGAGCTCAAAATAACGATGACAGATAAATTTATCAAAAGAAGTCCAATCATAAAGGAATTAAGAAACTCCAATATGAATGCCATATCTACAAAGAACATCTTTATAATTTTTTTAGATCATGCTCAAATAGATTTTTTATCATTCTATTTATTACAAATATTTATAAGCATCACAATATTTTGAATTCCATTATCTATTTTGAGAGCATCATGGTGGAGGTGAAGACAACTCCTAGAAAGGAACAAACATGTCTAGATCTAATTTATCTACAGTTTACAATGCATGGAGAGTTACTCTTGCTAATGTGACAAGATCTTATGAGGAATATTATGTCTATACAAAGTAATCATAAGGGAAATTTGAGATTGATATGTGGTGAGGGAAGAAATATGACTAGTCCATGTGAAATGACTTATGATGTGTCAACAAACATCAATCAATTAAGGCCAACAACCCCACCATTGAGATACTAAGGAGTCACTACACATCAACTACCCCCATTTCACTCTTAGTTGTCTTAAATAAGTAATATGCATTATAACCCAAAAACATTATAGATTAAAAATAATATAATATTTTTTTGGGGTTAAATGTGTGGGCCTTCCATATAGAGGATATTGGTTGCATGAGGTAGGCCATGAATCACAAAGAGTTTGTTGAATAGGGTAATAAGGTGATCTAATGTCCATTCTAAGGTATACATGTTTTACATTGTCTTCACATCTCCCTAGTGTATTCATAAAAAAATTCATCATATTCCTAGTGGTAGCGTTTATTTCTAAACCATTCTATTGGCACAATGGTTTTTATATTCACTTGAGGAGATGTGACCTAAAATTCAAACATCCTCCTACATAGAATAGGAATATATATATATATATATATATATATATATATATATATATATATATATATATATATATATATATATATATATATATATATATATATATATATAGTTTGGAATTTTGATTTAGGCAATCAAAATTTTCCTAGGGAAGCAAAAGCATAAAAAAAAGAGAGAAAAATAGTTAAGTTTTTTGATAGCCAAGAAAAAAATATGAAGTGAGGTAAAGAAAGAAAAGGGAGACAAAAAGCATGGGATTTTGTTTTAAGCATGGGATTTTTTCTAGGGAGAAGAAAAGTATATTAAAAAATAAGATAGAAAAGTCAAGATTTTGAGTAGTTGAAAGAGAAATTTGAAGCTTGTAAGTGGTTGAAAGAAAAAAAGATAAAATAAGATAAAGAGAGAAGAGGGGGATAAAACAAAAATGTAAAAGGAGGGGAAATGAATGTAGATGAAATAATTGTATAATAGAGCATCAAGCTATAACGAACCTTGTTTTAATGAAAACAAAATTTAAAGATGACTAACTACTTCAATTTCATCATTAATAGTTTTTTTTAAGGAGCTAATGGCATTGTAAGTTGTTATATGTTAGCAATACAAAAAGACAACCCATGCTAGTACCTTGAGGTTTATAATGTACACCTGGGAAATTAACTATTGGCTCCTAGTTCAATATTAAAAAATATATATTTAGAAATCAATTGTCTATATATGTAATAAAAATTTATGATTTCTTTTGCAAGGATAGAGCCTAAAATTGTTTATCATTTATGATGTCAAAAACCTTGCTTAAGAGATGTATATTTGATTTTTTTTCCTATAATTTACAAAAAAAATATATTTTAATGGAGAAAATATCTTCACACAAATATTAATGAGGTTTAGAAAGATATTTTGAAATATATATATTTTTTCTATTTTATTAAGGGGTTGAAAAATTAAGCAAAAGTCAAACGAGATTGTTAGAGATTTTTCATTACATATTTAAAGCAAAAGAACTACTCTATGTGATATGCAATGAAATGCCATACAAGAATGGATATTTACCACCAATAGTATGGCATGAGGATCTTGATGAAGAAAAGCAATAACTCAAATAAAAGATATGAATTCAATAAAGTGAAAAGTTATCATACACATATTAAAAGTTATTGAATAGATCCAATCACCTATATGATATATTGTCTTGTTATTCTCTTTGAGAAAATTATTTTAGTTCTGGAAAAAATACATAATATTAATGAGCAAAATAATTTTATAAGTAGGTTGGTAATTTTATTCAATTATAAGAAGAAGAACCAAAAGATAAATGGCAAATATTGTGTGTATTTTTAAGCTCTCAAAGTAAAAATTTTAATAGAGTCCATGTTGTATGGCATAACACAACATAATATGTAATATCATATTATCATATATTTTAATATGGATCACATATTTTATTATAAATATATTATAACTTATTGTATTAATATCGTATAGTCCTATAATAAAATAATTATCCTAAATGCTCATGATAGGGTTTGTATCTATAAACTAGACTTAATATAGTTGCATGGGAGCAATACCACCACCATATTAGGCTATGTTGCTCATTTTGTAAATAACTATTTTAAATTGTGGTATAATTGTGTTGTAATTTTATCTATTACCTAGGGCTTACAAGTGTGATAATAGTGCATTCCAAGTATAGAGACTATCTCGATTTCCATTATTTTTGTTAAGTTGTACAACCTAGGCATGCTACATATAAAAGCACTTGTATACAAATACAACTAGCATAAAATAAACAATTAATGATGATTCAAAAATAACTTATAACACATTGCATAAGTATTACACATTAATAACCAATACATAATAACACCTAAAGGAAAATTGGTCGGCAAATGAATTTATTGTTATATGTATTCTTAGAAAATAATCAAATATGCATCCAACATAGGATAGCATTTATAATAAATGGAAAACATCCATATATCAAGAGATGATATTTGGTTTTCCTAATGTAAGTGTCACCTTAAAAAAGCGATAAATTTCACCTTTAAAGGAATTAGTAATGAAATTACCATCATAAAATTATATGATATATTAGTCATTAACATAGATAAAAACAAGTTTTTAGAGAACTTGTGTATAGTATTTTAATGGTACAAGGAGGTTGACATCTCTATAAACTTGAATAAATCCTTATACCATGAGCTAAAAGGTAAATGATTGAGCTATATGATATCGAAGAATGGAATTGAGTTTGAATATCAAACAAGCCATAACTAAAGGCTCATTTTTAATGAATTCATACTAAAGTAAATATCTCATAATCTAAGTACTTGAAATAGACACAAGTATTGGATTAACATTAACTATAGAAAAGCATCAAGAAGAACAATTATTTTTCTTTATGAACTAAAATATATGTGCATATAAATAAAGTTATAATTTATTATAGGGATAGGTGCATGCAATGATTAAATCATTGAGGAAGTTTAGGAATTATCTATTAAAATTCCATTTTTTATATTCCAAGATGAATCAACAAATAATAAGCATGATAGATATCTAAAATTTAGTTGTTTCATATAGATATGAAGATAATAAATTTCATATAAGGGATATAATTATTTAAGAATCTAACAAGGGCTCATATAACATTGTACTTCAACATATTGAAATAGCAAGAACAACAATGTGAAGAACATGAAGTATAGGATTAATATAAATAGATGTAGAAAATACTTAAATTTTTCTCTAAAAACTAATGCTGTTTTGCTCTTGGAAATTTCATATCTTAGAGCCTCTTAACACATACCTTTTAAAAGAAAAATAATCAAATTTCTTAAATAAAAATTTCAAAATATTCTGCCTACATTCCACGTACATATATTTTCAAAAAATTATAGATTCCCTCAAGTTAGGGTGATTTTTTTGATATATAAAGTATAAAGGCCTGACATTTATTTTTCTGATCACCATTTTCTTACATGTTGGTTTCTATCATAAAATTATAGTTTCCCTTTCGTAAGGGTGATTCATTGAGATATTCCTTCATCCAAATATGGCTGACCCAGCTTGCATTTCAAGCCTAAAATCCTAATAATTTTTTTTCCTCTCATTACTTAAAAGTTTCCCTCTCATAAGGGCGAGTATTTGAGAAGAAAATTTTTTGGGTATAGGCACTTACTTTAAGCTAATTTTAATTTACAATACTCTATTACTTATAGTTTCCCTCTCATTATGGTGGATAATTAGAGGATTGTGATATTAAAAAAAAATCTTACATGTCTTCTTGCATTATAAAATTGAAGTTTTAAGGCAGGGCATATTTGTTAAATCTTCAATATTCTTTGTAAAAATAAATACAATTGATCTTCTCACTCCTCATAACATCCATACATGGAAACCCAAAATTCTAAATATCATTTCTCAAAAAGGGATCACACACCTATTAGAAGAAAAGCAAATGGAGTTTGAAAAAGAATATGAGATATTTGTCCATAAAGGTAAAATGTATGAAACAATGGGTATTATATGCTCTAATGTTAATGAAAGTTTACAGTTTCACATTACAGATTGTAAAACTCCTCATGAAAGTTGGTAGAAACTAAAAACCTTGTTTGGGAAAGTAGATCAATTAAGATCAATACAAATAGAAGCATAACTAACCACTTTGTCTCCTCAAGATTTTAGCAGTATGGTTGACTTCCTCACCAAGTTCAAATAAGTCCTCTCTAAGAAGAATACATTTATATAATCCTTTCTAAGCTAAATTTATTTTTTCAAATATTTGATACCACCTTTATATCTACCAAATATGCTCTTGGTGCAACCTTTAAAATGCTCTCTTTAGAAGAATTTTGTGATAGATTAACTAGGGAAAAAAAAATCTTACTAGATATGAAATATCTTCTTATTCCTATTATTAAAAAGCCTTAGTAGCCTCCACCTCTTCTAAATAAAATTTCAAAAAGAAGGAAAATAACCCCATAACTTGTGCTCATTGCAAAAAGAATGGTAACTCTGAAAAAAATATTGGAAAAGATTACAAAAACTAGAGGCAGCTACGAAGGATAAAAAGATAGACAATAAAAATCCAATAGGAAAAGCCCTCAATGTTCAAGGGAAAACCTCCAACTCTTCCTCTAATTATTGGGTCTTATATTATTGAGCTACTCATCACATGACTGCTTCAGATGAATCATTCTCTTCTATCTCCTCTAACTCTACCTATAGCATAGAAGTGGGTGACCCTTCCTTTATCTCTGTAAAAGGAAAGGGGGATATAACCATTGATGGTGAATCTATAAAAAATGTTCTCTATGTTCCAAATATTGCCACAAATATCCTCTCTGTCTATCATATTTATACTTATGGAAATGGGAAAACAATTATCTTCTCTCCAATAGGAGTTGAGATAAGAGACTTTCAAGATCCCCATTCTATTATAGCCAAAGGAAATATTGATCATAGCTCTCACATTTTTCACTTCAAAGGATTCCAAAATCTAGAAGGAGCCTCCTATTTTATGGCTCTTGGAGATATTGAAAGCAAAATTTGGTATGAAAGGTTTTGTCATATTAGTTACAACTATATATAGGATTTGAGGACCCATGATATGGTAACAGGTTTATCCCAATTCTCTTCTATTGATGGAGTGTGTCTTCGATGTGCTTTTGGTAAGCAACATCAAGATCCCTTCCACCCAAGTAGTTCTCTAAAAGCCACATTCCCAATTAATCCATAGTGACTTGATGTTTTTTCTTGAACCTTATTTCAAAGGAGCAAAGTATGCTCTAACCTTTATTCATGACTTTTATAGAATATCTTGGGTCTGCTTCCTAAAATATAAAAGTGATGTTCTATCCCACTTTAAATTTTTCAAATCCTTAGTTGAAAATCAGACCTCTTGTAAAATCAAGAAGATTCGCACAAATAATGGGGGGGAATACTACAGTAATGAGTTCTCCATATTTATATCAAGGCATGGCATCATTCATCAATATTTTGTCTTCCATAATACTCAACAAAATGGCATTGTAGAAAGGAAAAACTAGACATTAAAAGAAATGGCAAATTGTATGCTCTATTCAAGAGATCTTCCAATAGTTTTTTGGGTAGAAGCTATTAAATGTGCCAATTATGTTCAAAACCATACACCTCATAAATCTCTTGACCATTTAAATCCTAAAGAAACATGGTTTGGATCAAAACTAGATGTTTCCTACTTCAATATTTTTGGGTGTACTTCTTGGGCTCACATCCTAAAAATAAAAGGAAGGCTCTAGATAAGAAAAGTAAAAATCTCATATTTTTTGGTTATTGTGAAGAATTGAAAGCATACAGGTTTATTGATTCCTCAACTCATGAGGTATTATTTCATATGAATATCCAATTTGATGAAAAATTCCCTCAAAAATATCCTCAAACTCCTTGTTCCTCCATTGAGTCTTCTCTTATAGTTGAACCTCAATATTATGAAGAGCCAACTCTTGAAGTTAACTTGATTATTGATAATCAAGATGAGGAACCTATAACTCCAACTCAATGTCTTTAATTTTCTTCCACTCCTTCCACTATGCCAGAATGGGCCTACACCATTGTTAAAGAAGCTACTCCTTACATCCAAAATATTCCATCAACCATATCATCCAACCCTATAGGCATTGGTCTTGTCTGTTAGTCTATTTCCTCTGATCCTCAATCCTTCAAATAAGCCTCAAGTATTAAAGAATGGGATGATGCCATTGTGAATGGATTTTCTTCCTTAATCAAAAACAAAACTTGGAATTGAGTTCCCTTGCCTAAAGGAAGGAAGTTAGTTCATTGTAAATGGATCTTCAAAACAAAATATGGGTCTAATCGAGAAATAGACAAACACAAAGATCTTCTAGTAGCCAATGTTTTTTCTCAAATTGAGGGTATTGATTATGCAGAAACCTTTACTCCTATTGCTAAAATGGATTTTGTTAGACTGGTTCTTGCTCTAGTTGCTTCCCATAAGTGCCATGTCTATCAAATGGATGTAAAAAGTGCTTTCTTACATGGGGATCTAAAATAAGAAATATTCATGGAACAACCTACTGGTTTCACTCAAGACTTCTCTCTTGTTTGTAGGCTAAAAAGGTCTCTCTATGGCCTCAAAAAAGCCCCTAGATCTTGGTATGAAAATATGGACTCCTTCCTTCTTACCGTAAGTTTTTCTCATTATGAGTTTGATAACACAGTATACATTTGGATAAATGAAGGCAACATCACCATTCTTGTTCTATATGTTGATGATTTTCTTCTCACTGGTAGTAACTTACCTCACATTCAGACTATAAAATACTCCCTCTAAAAATTTTGAAATGACTGATCTCGGTAAACCTCATTACTTCCTTGTGATACAAATAAGTCAAATAGATGCAAGAATTTCATTATGTCAATGAAAGTGCACTCTAGATCTTCTTCAAATATTTAAAATGACAGATTGTAAACCTTCTCCTACCCCCTTTTAATATGGCATTACTCTTATTACTTCCTGCTCATCCCCTCTATGTGATGCAACTCTATATTGTTAGCTTGTAGGAAGTCTGTTATACCTTACTCATACTCACCCAGATATCTCATATGTTGTTGGCCTCATATCCATATTCTCTCATCAACCTCATTTCAATCATTGGCAAGCAACAAAAAGAATCCTCTGTTACTTGCCAGGCACTATGCACTTTGGGCTCTTCTCTAAGGGACAATCCATGGAAATCATTGGCTACACAGATTCATATTGGGAATTTTCAATAGAAAACATATGTTCAACCTCAGGCTATGTTGTTTACCTTGGTTCTTCACCAATATCTTGGTTATGCAAGAAATAACAAGCAATATCCTTATCTTCTACAGAGGCAGAATATAGGATAGCAGTTTTAGCTAGTCAGGTAGCTCTTTGGCTTCATCAAATTCTAAGAGAATTTGGTTTCTCCCATGACAAGCCTATAACTCTTTGGTGTGAAAATCAAAGCACAATTCATATTGCACGTAATCTAGTTGAGCATCAATGCACCAAGCACATTGAGATACACATGCACTTCATATGGTAGCATATTTAGAATGGGGATATATACTTGGACTATATTCCAAATGAGAATCAAATTGAAGATATCTTTATTTATTAAGTCATTTCCTTCTTCATGCTACCTTCAGTTGTGAGACAATCTTGTAGTAAAATAGTTGCATTAATTGGAGAATATTTTTTTCCTTGTGGTTTTTTTTATTATCTCTCCCACAACATGTAATTTATGAGGACAATCTTCACCATACGAAGACAAGCCTCTCTTCTTCTCATAGTTGGTTTTTTTGCATAGGGGTTTTTTCACCAAATATATTTTGTAAATGAGTACCTCATCAGGCCAAGTTGACGGGACTCATCTTTCTTTTTGTATAAAGAGGAAAATCTTCGTCATACGAAGACAAGCCTCTCTTCTATTCATAGTTTTTTTTTTCCACAAGGGTTTTTTAAACAACTATATATTGTAAATGAGAACCCCATCAGGCCAAGTTGTCGGGACTCATCTTTATTTTTGTATAAAGAGTATAATATTCATCATACGAAGACAAGCCTTTCTTCTATTCATAGTTGGTTTTTCCCCACAGGGGTATTTTCATCAACTATATATTGTACATGAGTACCTTATTAGACCAAGTTGTCGAGACTCATCTTTCTTATTGTATTAATAGGATAATCTTCGCTATACGAAGACAAGCCTCTTGCTTCCTTTTGATTGATGGTTTTTTCCATTGGGTTTTTACCATCTCTTCAAAAATAAGCCATTGTACTTGAGTACCTCATCAGGCCTTATTGCTGGGACTCATTTATACAAATCACCCCTAGTGTCACTTAAAGGGGGGTGTTAAAATAAGTGAATATTCTCTTAAATTCTACTAGGATAGACACACTTGATTTTCCACTCCACCATTTGTCAGGAGAACTCTTAGTGGTGTCTTCATCAGGTTTGACGAGTTGTTGTAATCCAACGACTCTTAATGATCAACTTTTTTGTTTATACAAAGTTGATCCTTGGAATAAATCAATCAGTTCTACTTTTTTCTTCATATTTTATATAATGCTTTGCATGTCTATTTTAGGAAATTATAACAAAATGATACTTCCAAGTTACCACCAAGTAGGATTGTGGTAAGTGATGCAGGAGCATCCAATGGTGTAAGGGCATTCTTGCATCACCAAAAAATAAATAAAAAAATAAAAATAAAAATAAATAATATATATGTTTAAACCGATATATATATATATATATATATATATATATATATATATATATATATATATATATATATATATATTTAGATCCATATGTTTAGACCCATATGTTAAAAAAATTGAATATTCAAGTGAATATTTTCCTCGGCGGGAAAATGAAAATTAAAATTAAAAATCAATTAAAAGGGGGAAAAAGAGGATTTAAAAAGGGATTTTGGATCTGAAAAAAGGGCTTGGTTTTGGGCTCCAATATTGTACGATCTGGCATTGTAATTTTTGCCCCTTTGGCTGACATTATTAAAATAATTATTTTCTATTGTGATTTGACTCCTTGGATGGTTTTGTTCATGTTTGTTCAGCCTCAACAAGTCTGACATTGCAATTTTTGCCCTTTTTGCTGGAATTATTAAAATAATTTTTTTCTATTATGATTTGTCTCCTTGGAAGGTTTTGTTCGTGTTTGTTCATCCTCATCAAGATGTCTGACGTAGGAGCATCTAATGGTGTAAGGGCAATCTTGCATCACCAAAACAAAATAAAAATAAATAAATAAATAATATATATATGTTTAGACCTAGAGTATCATGAAGGTGACAGTTCTAAGGAACCAGTTATAGAGTGGTGGAGTGTTCCAAAATCGGCTCTAGTGACAGAAGAGATAGAGGAAATCCTAGATAAATGCATCGACAGAAGTACAAGAAATAGGCAGTATGAAGAATATCTGGTGAAATAGAAGGGAAGGCTTGTAGAAGATTCAACTTGGCTTTCCAAGTCTGAGGTTGACTACCTTGGTTTTCCTCCAACAATAAAGAAGTGAGGTCACTTATCAAACTTACCCTGGGTGTCTGATGCAGGAGCATCCAATGGTGTAAGGGTAATATTGCATCACGAAAAAAAAAATATATATATATATATATATATGTTTAGACCCATGTTTTTAAAATATATATATATATATATATATATATATATATATATATATTTAGATATATATTTTTAGACCCACATGTTTAGATCCATGGGTCTAAACATATATATTATTTATTTTTTATTTTTTATTTTTTTTGGTGATACAAGATTACCCTTACACCATTGGATGCTCCTACATCAGACACCCAGGGTAAGTTTGAGAAGTGACCTCACTTCTCTGTTGTTGGAGGAAAACAAATACTGTCAACCTCAAACTTGGACAGCAAAGTCAAACCTTCTATAGGCCTTTCCTTCCATTTCACCAGATATTCTTCATACTGCCTGTTTATTGTCTGTCTACCGATGCGGGTATCCAGGATTTCCTCTATATCTTCTATCACTAGAGCCGATTTCCTCTATATCTTCATACTACCATACTTTGAATGATTGTGTTATTTACTTTAATAATGTCTATAATTTGGATAGTCATAATCTCCTTCATATATTAAGAGATTGAGCATCATGTTAGAGACACGGGTGAAGCATCACTCACTAAGAAATCTCTTGTAAAATTTTGAGTATACCATAAGCCAAGGGATTTAATTAGAAGTGGTTTAAGTGTGGAAGAATTATTCCAATATTTTTGCATGTGTATTAAGATCTTGCGAAATTACCCTTAAGAGAATGTCAAGACATATTGTGTGAAGACAAATGAATGCGGGTATTCTATTTGGTTAAGTGTTTAGTTTATTTTATATTGCATCTTTAGCCATGCTATGCTAGCACACTTTTTCTTTTGATAGTTTACAAAATTGAGTGTGTTTTATTATTCGTTTAAAGTATAACGTATGCATTGAGAATAATATACCTTATAAATGATAAACTCAATATTTGCATAACCTTATTTAAATATTTGATTAGATAATTTATCAGTTATCAATTAAGGAATGAAAGATAAAGTAGTATGGTTTATTTTAGCAAATCATAACAAAGTTATTGCTTTTAATCCCCATGAGTGTGGTCTACCAGCAAGGATACCACTTGCATTATCGGTTATGTGACTTGGGTTCAATTCCCATGGTGGATGTGTAAAAGAACTATTACTCAAAAAAAAAATTCTTGCTTTTGATATTTGGAAATAATGCCTAACCTGAGTACCTTAAATTGGAAATTTATGAGTTAGAAATATAAATTAAAAATAAATTTGATATATGCTTATGCTTATGTTTATTTATTTCAAAAGTAAGAATGCTTCTTTTCTCCTAGCCTTAGAGTTGCTTGTAGGTTACCTAATGGAAATAATATTTCAATGTTAACCTAAAATTATAAGATTGAATAGAAAATGTTAGTGAAGGATTAAAGTAGCATGAGTGCAAAATAATTAATTATGGGTGAGAGAACCTAAAAAAAATCTAAAATGGGGTATTAAGAGAAAGGAATTCTCAGAATTCACCCAAAGACTATTGAGGTGTGAGTAGACACACAATATAACCTAGAGCAACTACAAACGGACAAGCATGGTCGATTTGAAATGACTAGGTCAAAATTGATAATGAGAGGCAGTATGAAATGCATTCTATAGGTTACATCTAGAATAGTACTATGATGGATCTCGTGTATATTTAACTAAGTCGGGTAGACCTTTTATTTATGGTATAGGATATACTCACGATGGTCAGTAAGAGCATGAGGTATTAAGTCCAAAGTTAGTGTATTGTCATGGATCTAACTGATCTCGTATAGATGGTAAGTAGTTAGACACTAGGCATAATTATGCTATTTTCCTTATGAAAGCATGAGGATACGAAAACAAAAAGGAAATGCCAAGATGCGATGTAAACGAAACTAAACTTAACACTAAATCCTAGGAAATGAAATGCATGAAAGGAGAGAAATATAAGCACATTGAAACAAGGTACAAAATTGAATATGAAGTACAACCCTTTTATTAATATGATTTAGAACCCAGTTACAATCTGTATCCTCCATTTTTAGGGGCTAGGAGAGTTAAATATGTCTTTGTCACATCAACAGATGGTATTCCTTCTTTCGCTTGCCCACATATAGAATGGGCAGACCAAACTTCGCTGCTACTTGCATTGATGAGTCTTGACTCCTTGCTGCTCCTCTAATTTCGAGATCCTACATTCAATGAAACAAAAAATAGTTAGTAGCACCTGTAGATAAAATGAAACATGCAATCCCAAAGCCTACGATTAGTGCATGCGAAAAATAAATAAAACGATAACTAAATAACATCAAAATGATCTAAAAATTTAACAGAAGCATGAGGAAATTACCAGGAGGGTACTGCAAATGGAACAATCAAAAAATTCACCACAAATTTCTAATCGCTCCGGGGTGGGACGATTAGACCTGCAACAAAACGTCAAAAAACATTGTCCCAAATGTCCCATCCAGGAGGCTCCAAATCACCTACAAAGTTGGGGTTAGATAAAACGGGTTATTTTGGGATGACCCAGATGGTCGGATTTTGCCAATTTGGCCTCTATCACTAGGAATTTGATGATGCTACCTACATATTAGCGAAAGCGAGAAATAACAAAAACATGATCAAAATAGCTCAAAATGATGTGAAATTTGAATGACAACCTATCTAAGCAACATAGAATCAGATGCAAAAATAACAAAAAGGAAATCTGCTACATATTTCTAATCACTTTGGGGTGGGACGATTAGGACTGCAGTAGTGTGGGGGCCACCCAGGGGCAGGACGCCCACCGTTTGGGGCATGGTTTTGGCACCAATCCACTTGGTATGGATCCAAAACCTCTTATGGGATGTTTTTGAAAAATTTGGTAGGATTTTATGGCCAAATGTCAGGTTTTGGTTTCAAATTTGTGCTTCCAATAATCACCCAATGACATCCCTTCCAAAAGAGATCAAGGATGTGAAAGGCACGAATCAAAAGGTGTGAGGATGTAAAACGGTAGCACTTCGTTGCTCAAAATGCTCCTTATCTGTGCATTTTTTGGGTGAGAAGACTCACCATTTTATAGACCTGACGGTCTCCTTGGGTGAGCATGTAGATGCGCCACTTGGAAATCATGCCTTCCCAGTGGAGAGAAGATTCCTCCCTGATTAGGTGCTCCATGACTGCCCCTATAACTACCTCTAGTGCTAAAAAATTCTCACTCACACTCTCATGCAATGAAGGAAGAGTTAAGTGGCAGATCTGAGCTGCCATTTATCAAGATTTGACTTTTTTCCCATCAAACCTGCTATTCACCCCACCCTGGAGTGAATACTTCTAATCGTACCTAGGTGGAGCGAATACCAGTTTATAATTGTCCCTGGGTGGAATGAGTAGAGAGTAGAGTGCCTTAAAGGTACCAAATTGACCTCTGACCTTCTAAAACTACTGTGTGAGTGCTTAGGACCACTGTTTAACCTCTAGGGGCTACCCTGGGGGCTGTGTGTGTCAATGCAATCAGTGTTTGCAGTCACATAATCGGATTGGTGCTGTTTTGGTGTCTACAGATACCCATTTTAGGGATGCACTATGTGTGGCGCAGTGCTGAGCAAAAATAGATAACCAAAGCACTAATGATTAGGATTTCTCAATAACCTAACCAACTTTTGATGCCCTAAGTCTAGAAAGGGCATGCATTCTTGAATCCTTGCTTCTGATGAGTGAAGGAACTTAATTCAAGTGTTAACCTTTTTTGGTGAGGTGTTACTTGAGCTTAGACATTGATCAGTCATGAATAGGCAAAGGGTGAACCTTTTGTCTGTGGGAACCTTGAGTTCATGATTCATGAATGCCAAGTGTTTGATCAGCTTGTGATTATTTCTTGTTTGCTGCCCTAAGTAGGGGTGTTATTGTATTTGTGAATGATTCTTTGAATGCATGCCATTTCCTTAATTGGGTGTGTATTTGTTGATTGGTGACTAAGTGTGACTACCCCCTCAAGCGATGAATCGATGAGGGAATGACCGACATGAGAAAAGTGATGAGTTGCTTGACCTAAGATGACTATTTTAAGGGTGCCTATAGTTGTTTATATTTGAATGTGTGTGCAGTTTTACAACATTTAGACCTATTTTTGGTGGGCATGAACCCTTTTGGTGATGTCGTTTGGGGTTGAAATTCTCAATAATCCGTTCTCCTGTGGAGCGGTCTGCCTATGGTAGCCTTCTTAGGGAGTAGGATAGTGAGGATTTGTGACCCCGACATTTTTTTTGCATTCCAAGAAGTAGAGACGCAAAGGTGCCTTGTTTGGCAATGTTATTGCTATTTTTGGGTGGGTTTGGACCCTTTTTGGGATGTCGTTTGGGGATGAAATTCTTGAAAATCTATCCTCTCGTGGAGTGTTGTGGCTATGGTAGCCTTATTAGGGAGTAGGATAGTGAGGATTTGTGACCCCGACGTTGTTTTTGCATGCCCAAAATGTCAAGTGCAAAAGCACTCTTATTGGACAATTTTATTGCTTGTTTTTGTGCATTTTGGTGCATTTTTTTGTTGTTTTTGAATTTTTTGCTCTATAATCATCCCTGGGTGGGACGAATACCAATTTTGTAATCATCATAGGGTGGTATGAGTTCTAACTAGAGTGCTCATCCCAAGGTGGAATGATTATAGGCCTAAAAGCCTATTTAAGGGCCAAAACTAGGGTTTGGACTCATTTGCATTCGATTTTTCTGGCGATTTGGAGCTCTAAGGAGGAGGAGGTCGAGTCTGCGAAGCAAAGAACTATCAAATTTTTCCCGATGCCATGATTTCATGAACTAGGTTGAGCGGCGGAGCTGAAGCGAGACCAGTAAGTGCTCCTCTTCGTTTAGTTAGCTTGTGTTTTATTTTATAGTTTTAAAATTGCAATTAATTTTGAATTTGTTTTTCTGTTTTAACTAAGGTAAAACCTGAGGCTGAAAGAAATGTTTTGTATGTTTGTTTTGTATTTTTGTTAATGTTATGAGAAACCCTAGGTTTAAAAGTGATGTTTTTGTTGTTTTAAAACTAAAACCCTAGGTTAAACTGAGAGCAAAACCCTAGCTTAGAAAAATTGTTTGAATTTAAATTTTTGTATTTTCGTTTAAAAAACCCTAGATTCAAATGTGTTCTTTTTGTTGTTTTGTTTTTAAACTAAAACCCTAGGTTAAACTTAGAGAAAACCCTAGCTTTAGAAAAATTGTTTTTATTCTGAGTTTTCATTTGTGAACTTCAGTTATAAACCCGAGGTTAACGAAAACTGTTATTTTGATTTTGATTTTTTTGTTTTTATTTATCAGTTTAAACGTAGAGTAAAAAACCCTAGGGACTAACAAACTATTTTTTTATTTTGAATTTGTTTTTATTTTTGGTTTGTTTTTAGCTGTACAGTTTATCATATATTTTTTTAATGTTTTTGTTGTTTTTGTGTTGCAGGTGATTAAGAGTCAGTATCATCAGCCGACGATGTTCCCTGACACCTGAGGGGCATTGACTTTGGTGGATTGAGAGTGGTTTTATGCCCTTGGGCTCAATCATGTGATGCGTCTAGAGTCAGTGGTGGGGGATCGGGCGTACCTGAACACGCTGATCAACCTATGGGAACCCTGCACCAATACCTTCCATCTCCCAATAGGGGAGATGATAGTGACTCTAGAGGACGTCTATTGGATTCTATGAATTCTAATAGATGGGCTACTGATCAGGACGATGCTGCATGATCGATGAAAAAGTATACTGATGTGATGCTTCGGGCATGGGGAGGAGTTGGGTGTGGATGGCCCAATGGAGAGGGCAGAAGGTGACTACCAGATTGGTGGCATTTTGATACAGTGGTGGCTAGAGAGGGGCATGTTAGGAGTGAGGCACGCATTTTTGATGAGCCTCATTTCCAACATGCTGTTGCCCGACTCTTTGGGTGCGAGTTTCTTGTGGAACCTACTGGAGGTGGTCTTCAGGTTGGTGGAGTGTCTGACCATAGAGCCCCTGATTATGAGATGGGGTCAGACACTACTGGCATAGCTCTACGATGAGTTGTACGAGGTTCACTGCTAGAGGCGAAAGGGTATTGGAAGTAGTTACCTATTGTAGTGTTGGGCTTGGCAGCACATAGCTATGGAGAGGCACTATGGCATCGGTCAAAGGAGCGAGGGCATAGTCGATGGTGAGTAGGTGTCGTGGGGCACTACGTTGATGCTTTCTCATGGCTTGCTCCTAGGGAGGTAGTCTTGCGACCATATCTAGATTTTCTAGCTTGGCTTAAGGCTAGGGAGTGGCTCTGGTGGCTTCGTAGGGGGAGGTTACTGATTAGGTGGCACAAGACCGAGCAAAAGTACTTCTCGTATGCCTGGGTGACATGAAAATTTGGGGTGCACCAGTGATTACCTGGGGAGCCCTTGATTTATCAGCATCGGGATGACAAGAGGACACTGGACTAGCCTATCATTGAGTGAGGATTCAAATACAATGATTGACATCCCAGAAATTGATGACGTCGGGGCTACTACTGAGTACGAGTAGTGGTGGACGTTGTGGAAGTGGTGAGGTGAGGGGTATCTATGGGGTCCAGATGTGGTAGCAGTATGCAGGGAGGGTGTAGAGGCACTAGGAGAGGGTAGGGGAGCTTTGTTGAATGATGTTAACATGGTGGAGTTTGATGAGGTGGGTGAGGATTTTGGGGTTCGAGAGCAGCCAGAGATGCAGGACTTCCTGGAGCAATGGGAGCCGGAGTAGGCTGTCATTCTAGAGATGTCGATACCTCAGGATTTCCTAAAGGATACAGAGGTAGGGTTGCATGTTGAGATAGCACGATTGGAGGGGATACTCCAAATATGGGATGAGGAGCTTAGGGATGCGTTGCAAGAGAGGGAGAACGCATTCGCTACGTACCACCGATGGGATGGGGATACAAATGTTGCACGGGATATGGATCTCCTATGAATACATCTGGCAGAGAGGGAGAAGGCTTTGGTGCAGCATGATGAGAACTTGGTGATAGTTCATCAGTGGGAGATGGACTTGGTTTGGTATTGATTTGAGCTGGAGGTAGAGATCATTCGCCTCGATGGGTGGATCCCTACGGTTAGTGGAGGTGGATCGTTGTGCCACATGAGAGGGAGTGATACTGAGAAGTCAGCATCCTCTCAATGTAGGTGACTAGATGAGGGAGGCACTAGTAGGCATGATACGGGGGCTAGCAGCAGCCACCCTTAGGGGTCACATAGGACCCACACCATGGGGGGTAGTTCCCATTGCATCGATCTTGCATGATCATGGTGGTCGATGCCCTAGGCTTGGGGTTTTTTGAGCTTTTACATTTTTGTGAGGTCAAAGGACCGGTTATTGTAGCCTACGAGAATTTTTGGTGATATATATATACAGATGACTACCTTTTGTTTATACATGTGTTGTGATTTGATTTTATGCAAAGTGACTGATGTTTGATGGATGCATGTTAATTTACATTATGTATGGATATGTTGCGATGAATGCTAATGTTTCCTAATTTATATGATATGCAAATGAATTGAATTTGTAATTTTTGGTGGTGGCACCATAAAATGTTTAGAACTTATGGCTTTTTTTCCTAGGTGATTGTTGTGGTAAATGACTGTTCATGTATACATGTTTTTTTTGTATTTTTTGATGGCGATGCAAGGATGAAAGATATCACAATTGGTTTAGAATTTAGTTAAGGTTTTCTGAGACTCAGGTGTTTTAACTAACTAGTCAATACTATATTTTTATCTAACAAGACTTTTGAACAACGTATGAATCCAACTTTGTTTTTGACCAAGTTATTTCACATCTCTATGTGTGCAATTGAGTTTGTTTATGTGGTATTTGTCAGGATACTACCAGTTCCAGATAGGATGTCAATAAAATTTGTGCTGAAGATCACCTAATTAGCTCCACTAAATATTTTGTTGTATTTAGTCAAATTAATCTACGGTGCTATCTAGGATACCATAAGCTAGCTCATCCACATGCAAAAATTGATCTGCACACAAGTTAATGTGACATATATATCATCATGTGGGAGGTTTACCACCAGTGAACGATAGGTTATCCAGAAAACCGATACTGAGGTTTACCTCATGACCTTCTAAATGCTGAGAGTTCCAGGGATTCAAGTTCGACTCCCTTATTTTCTTCAATTGTATTGGGATACTTGCTCTTCTATAGTGATAAAAATCACTATTTTTGTTTTGTTTTGTTTTGTTTTTTTGTTTTTTTTTTTTGAGTAAGGGATTTGAATATTGAGTGGTGAGAATCACTATTGTATGTGCCTTTTGATGTATGCACTTTGGTTGTGATGCCAATTTTTTGGAGTTTTGACTTTTGCAAATTTTTGATGTTTTGTAATTTTTTGAGAACTTGGGATTCTTAGGGAATTAGGTAGGGAAGATGCTTGTCCTTTTGCCAACTATCAGCTCTTTTGGGGTCATTCGCACGGGGGGATGAACAATATAACCTTTTCACTAGATGGTATCCTGGATTGCTTTGCAAATTTCATCTTTAATTTACACAACTTGGGAATTTTTATGTGTTTTAATTTGTGTTGGGAGGATACGTAACAAGGTGTGATCCAAGTAGAACTCTACCTTCCTAAAATTTGTCTAAATTTGTACAGTATTTGGCTAGAAATCTAATGACATCTGAATGACAAAAATTCTTGATACATTTAGAATACAACTGACTATGATAGGGCGAAAATATGTGAATGGCGTTTATTTTTTATGGATTGTTTATAGAGTGGAGAAATGTGGAAATGATGGATTTGCAGAGTAATTATAGTCAATGTTGCCCTTGACCTGTATGACCAACAAATATGCTATGTATGGATGTGATGTTTTAATGCAGCTATTATTTTTGTGTTTTTTATGGATTGATTTTTTGTGAGTATGAAGATGAGATGCAAAAAAGAGTTCTTTATTGTTGTGATGATTTTGAGTATGCATGGAAATGAGATGCAAATTTTTGTTATTTTTGATGATTTTATTGTTTTTGAATTTTCTTATTTTTTACCAAGTGATTGTGGGAGCCCTTGGAGCTTTTGGTTTGACCAAAGGGATGATGGGTACCTTTGGGGAGTTTGGTTTGACCAAAGGGTTTGTGGGCACCTTTGGGGTATTTTCAGGTGACCAAGCAATTGTGAGAATCCTTGGGGCTTTTGGGTTGACCAAGCGATTGCGGGAATCCTTGGAGCTTTTGGTTTGACCAAAGGGGTAATGGGCACCTTTGGGGAATTTTGGGGTTGACCAAGCGACTACGGGAATCCTTGGAGCATTTTGGGTTGACCAAGTGATTGCAGGAATCCTTGGAGCTTTTGGGTTGGGCTATGGCTCTTTTAAATATGGAATGGTCGCAAATGACTAATGTTCAAGGGTTCTAGTTCCTTGATTCCGTCAAGAGAGGCAAGTCGGTATGTTCTAGGTCCTATTTTACTATTAATCACATAAAGACCTAACCAGTTTGCCACGAACTTATCCCTTATATGGGGCGGCAAGTTAGAATTCTGTTGGTTCTATTTTAAGACCAAGTCACCAACCTAAAAGTCCCTCAGGTGAACCTTCATGTTGTATGCTTTCTTAAGGTGCTCTTGATAGATACGCAAATGCTTGAAAGCATTGACGCATCGTTCATCGAGCAATGTAAGTTGGTCTGATTGGGCCTACTGCATAGTGTCATCATCGATGAACTCTTGCATTGATATGCACAGGGAAAGGATTTCCAAATCTAGAGGCATGTCTACCTCGGAGCCATACACTAGCAAAAATGGAGTTGCCCTAGTGGGCATCCAAATCCTAGTGCGATAAGCCCGCAAGTGGGATTTGAATGTGCCAATCCTTATGCCTAGCTATGACTATATTTTTGAGGATGGTGACAAGCATTTTGTTTGATGCCTCTGCTTGCCCATTTGCCTATGGATAATAGGGTGTCGAAAAACTGTGCTGAATTTTGTACTTTGTGGTCAAAGCACACACGTATTTGTTCTTGAATGACGTCTCATTATCCGAGATTATCTTGGATGGAATACCAAAATGACATATGATGTTATGTAAAATGAACTCCCAAATGCGGGTTCCAGTTGTAGAGGTAAGCGAAATTGCTTCCACCCACTTGGTGAAGTACTCTATGGCTATTATGATAAACATGTGATGACTCGAAGACGCAGTGGATATCTTTCCGATTAGATCTAAGCCCCACTACAAAAATGGCCGAGATGATTGGATCAACTGTAAGGCTTGAGAAGGTACATGTGTCAAATTGGCATGGTGTTGACACTTCACGCACTTTCTTACATAGGCACAACAATATCACTCTAAATATGGCCAATAATAGCCCATGCAGAGAATGTGCTTTGTGATGGCCATACCGCTGAAGTGGCCACCGCATGTACCATCGTGTGCTTGGGTGATCACCCAAGTGGACTCCTAATGGTCCAAGCAACGAATTAGGATTCCTTCGAAGTTGTGATGGTACAAAATGTCTCCTAACAAGACGTGTTTAGCCACTTTCTATTTAAATGATCTTTTCACGGCATGTGTCAATCCAAGTGGGAGGTTACCTAACATAAGGTAATCTCTTATGGGTGTATACCAATTTTGCTGATCAAAAACCTTGATGGTATGAATAGCCAATCCCTCCTAAAGTTCATCCCTGGCAAAACTTGAGCGGCAAATAACTTGTAGGAAGAGCGGTGTGTTGCTATTAATGGGAGTATGGGAGAACAAGGACCCCCAGTTGGCGTGATTCAAAAAATCATGGATTCGAGAGAACTTTTCTGGGGATGGTTCAATCTGGATCAGGTGGATTCCTGGCATTAAGTCAGAGCTTTCATGCTCCATAACGGATTGTGATAGTGTTTTGACTTGAATGGTTGTCATATCACCAGAATTGTCTTGCAAGATTAGTGACCCCAAGGAGGCCATAGTGTCTACAAAATGATTCGATGACCGAGGGAGTGCCTCGATGTCATACCATTCAAGATTTACTAGGAATTTTTCCATAAGGGCTTTGTAGGCCTAAAAAATTGGGCATTTACATTGGAATACCCCTTTGGCTTAGTTGACAATTAATAGCGAATCACCAAAGATGTTCAATCATTTGATGTTCATGGTGATTGTTGTCTAAAGACCTATGAGCAAGGCTTCATATTCAAAATTGTTGTTGGTGCATGAGAAATCTAATTTGAATGATAGAGACATTGGAGCACCTTGCGGTGTGAAGAATACAATTCCCATGCCACCCCATTGATCACATTTAGAACCATCAAAAAATAGGGTAATGTCGGCCTGTGACTCAGGCTCATCAGAATCTGGCAATTCTGAGACATGGAAGACCCCATCATCGAGTATTTCTATGGTCAGAGGCTGATCGTATTCGAGAGGAGCCTTTGCTAGTTGATCGGCTATGACTTGACCTTTGATGGATTTCTGTCCAATGAACTCGATGTCAAACTCTGTCAACAACATGATCCATTTCACCGTGTGGCTACTATGATAAGTATGACTCATCATGTACCATAATGGATTCTCCTTAGACACAACATACGTCATGTTGCTCAACATGTAATGGTGTAGCTTTTTGGTAGCAAACACCACTACCAAGTAGAGCTTTTCAATGTATGCATAGTTAAGTTCATAACTGACCAGGGTGCAGCTAAGATAGTAAGTAGCCTATTCTTTGTGTAGTTCATTTTTCTGGGTGAGTATGGCACCTAGTGCCACCTTAGTAGCTGAGATGTATAAGTAGAATGACATTCCTGGTCTAGGTGGTGCCAATACTAGTGACGAAGCCAAGTATTTTTTAATATCATTGAAGGCTGACTGGCACTCATCATCCCAGTGAAATGCTACCCCTTTGTGCAATAGTTTATTCATGGGTCAGCACTTGTCAGATAGTTACGCTATGAAGTGCTTGATTGGCATGACCTTTCCCTACAGGATTTTGAGCTGCTTGATGGTAGTTGGGGGAAGCATTTCAAGGATTGCCTTAAATTTTTTTGGGTCCACCTCGATGCCCCACTTTGAGACTATGAAACACAAGATATTTCTAGATGTGATGCCAAATATGCACTTCTTGGGATTCAGTCTGAATTTATGTTCAATCAGGCGATCGAGGATCTTGCTTAAGTCATCGAGATGATCTGGGCGCAAAAGAGATTTAGCCAACAAATCATCCATGTAATCTTCCAAATTTTTATGCATGTGATCATGGAAGATGTATGTCATTGCACGTTGGTATGTGGTGCCAGTATTTTTAAGGCCAAAGGGCATGACCTTATAACAAAATGTCCCCCAAGGAATTGTGAACACCATTTTTAGTTGGTCCTTGATATTGATACGAATATGATTGTATCCCGAGAAACCAGCCATGAGGGAAAGAATTTCATGGCCCATTGTAGCGTCTACCAATGCATCGATACTTGGCAAGGGGAAATCATCCTTAGGACTCACTTTGTTTAGATCTTGAAAATTAGTGCATATGCGAATCCTCCCATAAGGATTTTTGATGGGCACCATGTTGGACAGCCATGGTGCGTAATCCATGCAGATGACAAACTATGCACCCAAAAGCTTTTGTAATTCATCTTTGACCATTAATGCCATTGTTGCATGCATATTATGTAGTTTTTGCTTAACTGGCTTGACTTTCGGATCAAGCATAAGATTATGCATGAATAGCTATGGATCTAGCCCCGGCATGTCTTTGTAGGACCATGTAAAAACCTCCTCCTTTTATTTAAGAAGGGCAATGTAGTCAGCTTACTCTTTGAGGGATAGGCTTACCCCTAGCTTGATAATCTATGGATTCATTGGATCAGAGCCAATGTCTATGTCAATCATCTCCTCGATCGACATGTGGGATCCGTCCTCCAACTAGTGTGGAGTTGGGATTAAGTGGATATCATTTGCTAAGTTTAGATCTATGTTGGGAACCTCGGGTTCCTCTTCAACATGGAAGATATCTTGAGTTGGACCTAGGGTGAAATGAAGCATCTCACCGAAAGGCTAGTACTATGGTGAGGATGGTGGTGAATTAATGCGATCCTAGTCTATAGCATCTATGTCTAGATATAATGACTTTGTTGGATCGACTGGATTGTGTATGGGGGTGGTTAAGTCAATGGAGATCATGTTGATAAAATTATTTTGGTCTCCATTACCGCGAGTGTGGTGAAACAGACATCTTGAATGATTTTTGTGGTCCAAATATGGCTCTAGAGGTATTGGCACGAATGGATCAGCCCTATGTACAGGGAGGATGATAGGGTCTACCCTCGACACTAATCTTGCTATAGGGTCTCTGGGTAGTAGGCGCTCTCTATATGCCCAAAGTGATGGATTCAACACTTGGGTCCACTACGCTAGGTTTAGGTTCCACGCATGCCCTGGCCTTATGTTTAGTTGTTCAAATATGTCATCAATATCCAAGGGATATTTTTGTTGCATCTGCCACATGTGATTGAGATATGCCATCTTAGTTTCATCTTCATAATCATTGTCGGAGATCCAAAGGCCTTCATTGGTTCCAACAACTATTTGCAACATTAGATACTCGTATTTTTTGAGCAAATTGATCTGGCCCCATCGAGGTTGTTCTGCTCTCTACAGGAGGACCTGATTCTCTTGGTGTGGTGCTTGCTCAATCAGAGCATCTAAAGGGAACATTGCCAAGAGGATTTCTTGGTAGTCATCCATGGGGGTCACTTGTGAGTTATTGATATCCGATTCAAAGCGTCCCATGGTGCTACCTCATATGCTGACTCATCTTCCAAAGATACTTCCTAACATTATCTATACCTCTATTGTAGGTGAGCTCTCGAGCTTTCTCTTTTCTTGATTAAAGGGAAGGGGTTGTTGAGGCCAACAAGGTCAATTGTCAATGATGGGAGAAAATCCCCCAATGTATATGTCGTGTTAGGATTGGCATATGGATCTAATGCCAATCCACCCTTGTTGCCTATCCCTAGGCCTTGCATGTTCTCTACCAAGATGTCCAAGGGTAGAGGGTGGTTGAACGTGCACTCCTTGCTCATATCTACCTAACCCATATCCATGCCAATTGCATTGTAGATGAGCTCTCGAGCTTTCTCATTTCTCGATTAAAGGGAAGGGGTTGTTGAGGCTAACAAGGTCAGTTGTCAATGATGGGAGAAAATCCCCCAATGTATATGCCATGTTAGGATTGGCATATCTATACCTCTATTGTAGGTGAGCTCTCAAGCTTTCTCCTTTATTGATTAAAGAGAAGGGGTTTTTGAGGCCAACAAGGTTGATTGTCAATGATGGGAGAAAATACCCCAATGTATATGTCGTGTTAGGATTGGCATATGGATATAATGCCAATCCACCCTTGCTGCCTATCCCTAGGCCTTGCATGTTCTCTACCAAGATGTCCAAGGGTAGAGGGTGGTTGAACGTGCAATCCTTGCTCATATCTGCCTAACCCATATCCATGCCAATTGCATTGTCCAAGATATCTCAAAGCAAAATCTGGGTTGGAAAAATAGTTGACATCTTTTGCAAAGGGCTCCTCATCTTCGTCCTCTTGCATGCATGGTTCAATACCATGATCAAGGCCCCCATACATAAATTTTGTCTGATTCGATGGGTAGCCTAGAGGAACAATAGTACCGATGGGGAGGCGAGGTCTCCCCATGTCCTGCATGGACTCCAGTGTGGGTGTTGCTACAATATTTTGCACCAAATACTCCCCCAGGCCTATATTGGCCATTTCAACGATGATTGTTGGTGATTGAGGGGGAGGGAACGTAAGTTCTTCCTGAGTCCACTCCATGTCGGGTGAACTAGGAACCTCGACTTCCATTCTACTAGGCATATCCTCAGTAGAGATGGTTGAGACTGATGGCGGTGCCTCTTCCAGGGTTTTCTTCCCTTTGTCCTTAGGTGTGGCCACCGTAGGTGGCATCGTTGGTGAAGGACCAAATGATGAATATGGAACCGGATGGGGATATGATGGACTTGTCAATGGGGATGCCTGCATAATCAGACCCTATTTAGATGGATTCAACTAAAAATCCAAATGCATTGATGGAAGGGTTGATTACGGAATTAGTTGCACTGTATTACAATACTTGAAGGGCTCTAATTCCGTCGATACTACATACACTTGCACTTCAAATGTATACTTTAAGCACTGATGAGCTATCAAAGGGACACACTTCATGTCCCTAATCCATGGCCGCCCAAAAAAATGTTATAAGCCATCTCACCCTCCAAGAGTGGCACAAGGTAGGAATAGTCTTTTGTCCCACTTGGATGGGTAGGACAATTGTGCCAATTGTCGAACATATCGCATCATTGAATGATCGCAGAGAGTAGGTGGAGGTCACAATGTGAGATGTTGGCAACTTCAGATGTTTCAATGCCACTATTGTAATGATATTACTGGAAAAGCCACTGTCCACCAATACCCTCTTATACAGAATCCCATTGACTCGTGCAATAATGTGTAGGGGTGGATCCGCCATATCACCAGTCACTAATTTTAGCTTGTCCTCTATAAAGGTGATGATTGGATCAGTGTATCTTTTGACATGTCTCATGAAGTTGTTGAAGGATTTTGCTTCATGGGGCTATAACTCGATGGCTTTTAGTATCTCCATTAGAGCCTCCCGATGGGGCGATGATTGTTGTATGAGCTCGTAGATGGAGAGCCTAGCCGATGTGGTCCTCAAAATCTGGGTGAGTTTGGTTTGAATCATGGCCACTGGTCTAGGTGGAGTAGGTTGTGTAAGGTATTGTTGTGGTTGTGACATTGTGGGCATCTCACCTGTAGCTACTGTAGGGGTAGCTGTGCTCGGGTACCTCTTGTTCTGAGTCACTATACTGATCATCCCAACATACCCCTACATGGGGCAGTTTTGTGTCACCTCATTGACTTGTAGGGTCTTTGCCTATGCATCATGGGCAGGTAAGGGGTCCTTAAAGACCTCCATTTGTTGGTTGCTTGGTGCCACGGGATTATCCACTGCTAATGTCTTGTTATCTATTAGGTCTTGCACCAAGCCTTTAAAATTTTTACATGCATTAAGGTCATGTACCTTCCATCTGTGGAACCCAAGTATTCCCTACAACCCTTAGGTTTTGGTGCATTGGGGTCTATGGGTTGACTCTTGGGCAAGTTGATCAAGTTTGCCATTGACAAGTGGTCAAACAGAGAGTCTCTGGACTCTGTGTAAGGTGTGAATTGTTTCCTAGGGCAACACTGCTGATTTTGTTCTTGCATATGATTTTATCTATCATAACTATTAAGAGGCACCACCTGATAGTTAGCCTTTTTGGGTTGTGTTGCTTGTGCAGGCTTAGGGACATTTATAGCAACCTGATTGACCACAGCGGGTTTCTGTCGTGTGGTCCCTATTTTGGTGTTCTTAGACCATTATTTCTTCTTTGGCTTGGATATCTCACCATCCTGAATCTTGATATCCTCAATGATTTTGGATTACACTAGAGATTCCTCTAAAGTGGCATATTTTTGCAGCTGTAATATCATGGAGATCGATCTCAAACAGATATTTGAGAACATTTGGGTGAGGTCAGACATAGGAGGGAGGTAGGGTATCTTTGAAAGAAAATTCCTCCACTGGTTCCCATAGGCCGCCATGGTTTCTTCCTCATACTACCTAAGGCTGGCTAGGTCACTTAGTGATGCCTTCTTCTTGGTGTTGAAGGCGAAGCGTTCGAGGAACACATCCACTAGCTGATCTAAGTTACTAATGCTATGATTTGGCAATTGAGTGAACCAATCCGAGGTAGGGCCTATGAACATGGTGATGAATGTTCTTAGTAGAAAATCATCATTGTCCTTAATGCCAAAGCATTGGCTCAAGAATCTAGTCACATGCTCTTGGGCATCTTCCTCCCCTCGAAATATTGGCAACTAGTGCAGCTTGAAGTGTTCAGGGTAAGGAGGTGCTGGCACTGAAGGATGCACAGGATGACTGCGAAGTTGGCATAAAGTGGGATTTTGGGGCCCAAAATTCTTGGTCTCCATAGACTATAAGTGCTCTAGTAGCACTTTATATGCATTGGAATATTTAATCTCTTCCTCCTTAGTTTGTTCCTGTTGCGGGTTACGGGGAACTTGAGGCCTATATAGGGGTGGCCGAATAGCACCCCCTCTACCTTGGTAGGGTATTTCCGCCCACTCTTCTTCTTGCTCATACTCCTCATAAGCTTCTTGAGGAGTTCCTAGGTGAGACCCATGACCATGGGTGGGCACCCACGGAGGGTACCCATCATTTTTCCTAGGAGTGGCCTCCCGCTTAAGTCTAGGGGGTCTCGGAGGCAGCACTTGGTAAGGTCTTGGAGACCTATCTTGCACTAAGGGGTTATGCATTTCATACCTTTCTGCCCTCTATGTTTGAGGGGTTGGAACCATCTTAGGCATAGTGTTGCAAAGTAGCTCATCTATTTGGTATCGAATGTGCTCTTTTCTAAGGTCATATAGATGCTCTAGCTATTGTTGGTCTTTCTCAAGCTACGTGATCTGTGCTTGGTGGGCGGCATGTCTAGAAAATTTTGGGTCAAGCTGCTCCATCATATTGAGTCTAGGAGGCCTAGATGCCTCTCCTACACATCTGTCTCGATCATGGTGATCCAATATTTCTATAGGTCACTTCCCTCTATCAAGGTTAGTGGTATTCACATGAGGTTCTGGCCTCAGTGGGTGACCCTGATAAATAGTAGGTGCGGAGGCACATTGCTCTTGTGTTGTATATTGCTCTTGAGAAATGTAGTGGTCTTCCTCATTTTCCATTTTTTAAATGTGAAAGGTGCGGGCAGAGTTGGCTCACCCTGCCAGAAGAGCCTTGTGCTCTGGATTTGTCCTATTGTTTTCAAGAATAAGAGGGGGAAAAAGAGGGATGATGTAATCATGTGGCCCCTCCCGATGGACCCTGTGTTGCCCTAGTGCTTCATTGTGCAGTGGCTACTCGTAGCGAGTGTCTAAGGGATATTTCCCATCTATGTTGAGTGCCACATGTAGAGACTCCTCCTGAAAGGGTTTTTGCTGAGTGGGCATGCCCTTTGAAGGGGTGCCTCTATAGTCCCATTCCATCAAGGCATGAAGTGGACTATCTCATGGGTCAGGCCACCAAGGTGGAATGACCAAGTCCTTGGGGTTATAGCGGAGGCGATTTGTGCCCCCTTGTACACTCTCTGCAACTTCCACCCTTGATTGGGCTTGGCTACGGGTGTACACCATGGTGGTGTCTCCCTACAAGATGCGTAGATTTTTATTTATTTTTATGATTTTTATGCTACACTAAATAGAGGGAACCACACAATCAAAGCAGTGATTATCTCATTTATAGATTAAAGGTGTGCCCTAAATCTGGTTTAGTGTGTTTTGATTTTTGTTTTGATAGTTTTGTAAAGAAAATTTTGTAGAAAATGCAATATGATGGCTCTTATGACTCCCAAAAATGGTCACCCCTTCGATATACCATTGCCAGGCCGTTATACCAAACCTCTCTATATACCCGCCCTTATGTGAGGGAAACTATTGGTACGTGAGAGCAGAATGGTATGTGGAACATAGGCGGTAAGGAAGGGGGATCACCCTATTTTTTACACCTAGCATAGAAGAATTATCCTCATGCACTGGGAATCACCCCAGCTACACTTTATCAGCTTTTGTAAGGATTTACATCTAGCAACAGTAGCGATCGGGGTTATGGATGCAAACATTCAAGCCAATGTGGTGATGAAATCCATCGTTGGTCTTGATCAAGGGCTAAGGTCTTACGACCATCTCCTTGGTGTTTAAATTGCCATGTGATGTGTGGGGTTATTTTTATTTTGCATAAAAGAAATCAAACATGCATCAAAAACTTTCCCTAAGCAAGAAAATAACCAAAAAATAGAAAAGTGAAAATAGAAAATGACAGAAGATGTTTAGGACCTCTACCTCTTCTTTGCCCAAATAGGATGCCTTTGAGTTTTTGTTCTAAAACTACACAAAGAGCTATTTTTCCATAGGTGAGATGAATAATAGAGTTGTATTCATCACAGGGTGGGATGAATTCCCATTCGCCCTAGGGTGACACGAATTTCAGCTTTGTACTCGTCATAGACTGGAATGAACAGCACTCCAACGTTTGAAAACTTGGTACCTGCAAGCAAAAACAAACAAGTTTTGATCAGATTTCTGATCTCAAAAATAGAGGACAAGGTACCACCGTGATCGCCACTAAAATCACGAGGATACGGAAACAAAAAGGAAATGCCAAGATGCGATGTAAACAAAACTAAACTTAACACTAAATCCTATGAACTGAAATGCATGAAAGGAGAGAAACATAAGCACATTGGAAAAAGGTACACAAGCAAATATGAAGTACATCACTTTTTATTAATATGCTTTAGAACCCAGTTACAATCTGTCTCCTCTCTTTTCATGGGCTAGGAGTGTTAAATATGTCTTTGTCACATCAATAGATGGTATTCCTTCTTTCACGTGCCCACATGTAGAATAGGTGGACCAAACATCGTCGTTGCTTGCATTGATGAGTCTTGACTCCTTGCTGCTCCTTTAATGTCAATATCCTACGTTCGAGGAAACAAAAAATAGTCAGTAGCACCTGTAGATAAAATGAAACATGCAATCCCCAAGCCTACGATTAGTGCATGCAAAAAATAAGTAAAATGATAACTACATAACATCAAAATGATCTAAAAAATTAATAGAAGCATGAGGACATTACCAGGAGGGCACTGCAAATGGAACAGTCAAAAAATTCACCATGGATTTCTAATCACTCTAGGGTGGGATGATTAGACTTGCAACAAAATGTCAAAAAGCACTGTCCCAAATGTCCCATCCAGGAGGCTCCAAATCACCTACAAAGTTGGGTTTAGATAAAACGGGGTATTTTGGGACAACCTAGATGGTTGGATTTTTCCAATTCATCTTCTATTGCCAAGAATTTTATGATGCTACCTGCATGTTAGCGAAAGCGAAAAATAACAAAAACATGATCAAAAAGCTCAAAATGATGTTAAATTTGAATGACAACCTATCTAAGCAACATAGAATAAGATGCAAAAATAACATAAAGTAAATATACTATAGATTTCTAATCGCTCCGAGGTGGGGTGATTAGGACTGTAGTAGTGTGGGGGGTGCCTGGGGGCAGGACGCCCACCATTTGGGGCCTAGTTTTGGCACCAATCCACTTGGGATGGGTCCAAAACCTCTTTTGGGGTGTTTTCAGCAAATTTGGTAGGATGTTATGGCCAAATGTCAGGTTTTGGTTCCGGATTTGCACTTCCAATAATCACCCAATGACCTCCCTTCCAAAAGAGATCAAGGATGTGAAATGCAAAAATCAAAATGTGTGAGGATATAAAATGGCAGCACTTCATTGCTCAAAATGCTCCTTCTCTATGTATTTTTTGGGTGAGAAGACTCACCATTTTATAGACCTGATGGTCTCCTTGGGTGAGCATGCATGGCAATCATGCCTTCCCAGGGGGGAGAAGATTCCTCCCTGATTAGGGGCTCCATGACTACCCCTGTAACTGCCTCTAGCACTCAAAAATGCTCACCCTAGAGCGAATACTTGAAGAATACTACTAATCAGGTCTATAAAATGGTGAGTCTTCTCACCCCTGGGATTCATAGAGAAGGAGCATTTTGAGCAATGAAGTGCTGCCATTTTATATCCTCACACATTTTGATTTTTGCCTTTCACATCCTTGATCTCTTTTTGAAGGGAGGTCATTGGGTGATTATTGGAAGTGCAAATCCGGAACCAAAACCTGACATTTGGCCATAACGTCCTACCAAATTTGCTGAAAACACCCCAAAAGAGGTTTTGGACCCATCCCAAGTGGATTGGTGCCAAAATCGGGCCCCAAATTGCGGGCGTCCTGCCCTCAGGCACCCCCCACACTACTACAATCCTAATCGCCCCACCTCGGAGCGATTAGAAATTTATAGTAGATTTACTTTATGTTATTTTTGCATCTTATTCTATGTTGCTTAGATAGGTTGTCATTCAAATTTAACATCATTTGAGCTTTTTGATCATTTTGAGTCTTCTCACCCCTGATGGTCTCTGTACTAATCGTCCCTAGGTGGAGCGAATACCAGTTTGTAATCATCCCTGGGTGGAACGAGTAGAGAGAATAGTACCTGAAAGGTGCCAAATTGACCTCTGACCTTCCAAAACTATTGTGTGAGTGGTTATGACCACTGTTTAACCTCTGGGGGCTACCTTGGGGGCTGTGTGTGTCAATGCGATCAGTGTTTGCAGTCACATAATCGGATTGGTGATGTTTTGGTGTCTACACGTTACATTCAATATAAAAACAAGTATGATGATAAGTCGAAGGTTCAAAATGATAAGGAATAGAAAAGCAAGTGTGGAATGAAGCTCATACCAAAAAGTGAGAATGTAAATGAGATAAGTCAATTACACTAATGGAACTCTTACGGGATATAGCCGATCTCATCCACTTGGGTGACTGCTTGTAGTAGTCTTGAACCCAAAGTAGTTTACTATACCTATGCTAAAATGAATCTATGACAAATGATAGTTGGGTGAAATTATGTTTGCTATGAAAATGAAAGAATTTTTTTGTTATATATTGATTAAAAAGTAAATAATAATAAAAATAATAATGCTATATTTGATGTGAGAGTGACACAACCAAATGAGCAGACTTGGGTTGTTACATATGGTATCAAAGCAAAAGTAGATCTAAGTTGTGCACTCTAATTATGACTTTAAATTAAACTAATAAATTATACCTTTCACCTTCAGATCATATGGCAAGAATGCTATGAGGTGGATCTTCAACAAATACTATATGAGGTAGGGAGGAAGAAACCAATGAAAGTCCTCCTAGAGGACCAAGCTCAGGATTGATATGAGAAGGTACTCAGCATGAAAGGATGAAAAAATTGAATGAACCTTTACCTAATGAACTTGTCAAAAAAGGAGGGAACCTTGCAAAAATGGTTGAAATATTGAAAACTCACATGGAGTAACAAAAGGAAGAAATGGCCCAACAAAATTCCCATATGGCCTAGCAATAATAATTTATTACCTAACAACAAGGGTGATATAGTAGTTAGCTATATAAAGAGACATTGGTTTAGATAGGACTGAATAAGAATCAAGAGAACCTGATGGAACCAATGTCAGAAGGGCCATAGTAAGTAAGGAATTGAATAGGAACCTAAGAAAGGTCATTATATCCAATTTTACTAGAAATGGTGATGGAGATTCAATGGAAATTTGGGTCATATTTCTCTTTAGTAGTTTTATCCTCTGAATATAATACTGCTTTGGTAGTCTTGAATATGACTGACGTAGCCATTTATTGGTGGAAATCATATAAGAGAGGGTATAAAGTTAAAGCTTCAATCCTCAAATAGTAAAATTTTGTCAAGAAATTCAGAGATAGATTACTAACCAAATAGTATTATGTAGAAAAATTTAGAAAATTCTCTAATTTACATCAGGAATATGTGTCAATGTGAGCATACTGCCAACAATTAATTCAATTATTAAAATATGTAACACAATATGAAATTAATGAGGAAATGAAGACACATAAATTCATTCTAGTATTACATCTTAGAATCATGATGGTGGTAAATATACACAATCCTAATACTTTACCTGTAGCTTTTGATTTGGAAAGAAAAGAGGAAGCCAATTAGGAAACTAGAAAGAAATGTTATAATTATAAAAAGTTTTATGAAAAAAAAATATATCAAATCAAGAAACAAAAAAGTGTTGGGTTTATGAGATAGGAGAAAGATCAAAATAAGAAACCCAAAGGAGGAGAGCAAGGTAGGCAGGGTGGTAAAAATAAATCTAATTACCAGAGTGGTAAGTTCAAGTGGGATGGTAAATAATTTACCAAAAGGTAGGATAAAAAACTAGCAGGTCAAGATAGGACCAAAGAAACAATAGTTCTTGATAGAAATGATAATAGTAACAGATCAAATAGAGTTCCTCCAACTAGATGCTATGTGTATAAAGGAGCTCACTATGCTAGTAAATATCCCCATAGAGCTTATTTATGTTAGAATAATCCAGATGAAGCAGCTCACAGAATATTTGTGATCGCGGGTAATTCTACACTTGATGGACAAATTATCCCTTTCTTTTCAAATGGGAAAATTTTGGCAAAAATTGTGAAAATTTTGATAAATAGTGATTCAACTGAAAGTTTTATATCTACTCAAATAGTGAGGGATATGTATGTTAGACTTGGATTTTTGGCCAAGTGTTGGAATATAAAGTACAAATTTGGGTAAACATACCAAGTCAGCCAATGTTTGTTTGACCCCCACATTTATTTACCACAAGGAACAACTAATTAGCATCTATATGTGGCACCTTTACTTATGTTTGATATTATTTTAGGACTTTATTGGTTGAAGGTGCATAATGCTATTCTAAAATTTGAAGAGAGATAAGGTGGTTGAATTTATGGATGAATCTAACCAAAGGGTTAGAATTTGTTGTGGATAAAATGAAGTTAAAATACATTTACTATCTACAATACAGATAAGAAAAGTTATAAATAATAAGGGGGTGGTCTTCATAGTTAATATGAATAATAAAGAAGATTCATAAATGGAATTTGACCTCTTCCACAAACATCCAATATTGAGAGAATTTAGAGATACTTTTCCTGAAGTTTTACTAGGGTTACCTCAAAGAGAATTTGATTTTTCCATAGAGTTGCTACTAGGGATGGTGCCTATTGCAAGGGCACCATCATGGGGTGCCCTTATTCCATTTTTTAAGAAAAAGATAGTACCTTAAGAATGTGCATTGATTATCAAATGCTAAATAAGGTAACCATTAAAAATAGGTATTCATTACCTATAATTGATGATTTGTTTGATGAACTAAGAGGAGCAACCATATTTTCAAAAATAGACTTGAGATCTGGTTATCATCAGTTGCGAATACAAGAAGAAGACACCTCTAAATGTTGTTTAGAATAAGGTATGGACATTTTGAGTTCACTCTTCTACCTTTTGGGTTGACTAATACCCCAATCGTATTCATGAACCTTATGAATAGTGTCTTTGGAGAGCAGCTAGACCAATTTGTGCTTGTATTTTTGGATGATATAATGATCTATTCCAAGAGTAAGGAGGAACATGATCAGCGTATGGGAATTGTACTTGGGATTCTGATAAGAAATTAATTTTATGTAAAGCTAACAAAATGTGAGTTTTACACCCCATAAGTATAGCATTTGCGATATATTATCTCCATAGAAATAATTGCAATAGATCCCAAGAATATTGAAGCTATAATTGAGTGGCCAACACTTGCTAGTGTGATAGAGGTACAAAGTTTTATGGATCTTGTAGGGTATTATAGATTATTTGTCAAAGGTTTTTCGAGAATCACCCAACCAATTACTAATATCCAACAAAAAGGTAAAGCCTTTATATGGATAGAACAATGTGAAGAAGCTTTTCAATTTTTAAAATATTATTTAATATCTACATCGATATTGTAATTACCTGATCCTGATAAGCAGTATACGATGTGCATAGATACATCAATTTAAGGATTAGGGGGAGTCTTGATCTAATGTGATGCAATTATTGCTTACAAGTCTAGGAAAAGTAAAATATATGAGGTTAATTATGCTAATAATGATTTAGAATTGGTATTAATACCTTGAAAATTTGGAGATATTACTTACTAGGATATTCATTTGAATAAAAAATAGATCATCAAATTCTTAGGTACATATTCACCTAACCCTTATTATATGCTAGGCAAAGATGCTGGATGGAATTTTTAGTGGAGTAGGATTTTTATATTGAGAATATTAAGGGTAAGAAAAACAAGGTAACATATGCTATGAGTAGAATATGACACATTTATGCTGTGGAAAAATTCTAATATGATTTGTTAGACCAAAATAAAATTTTGCAAGTAAAATATGAATTTTATCAATCCTGTAGGGTTCATAATGGACAAGAATCTAGAAAGGTTACATACTTTATGGTCAGATATGATCTTTTGCTTTATAATAATAGATTGGTAGTGACAAGCTTAGGAGGGTTGAAATAAATAATCCTTAAGGAAGTGTATAATACGCCTTATTCGGTGCATCTGAGAGGGGTAAAAATGTGCAAAAATTTGAGGAAAATTTATTTTTTTCCAAGCATGAAAAAATATAGTACCAACTATATGGCTAGATTTTTAGAGTACCAAAAGGTGAAAGTGGAAAATTTACATCCAGTTGCAAAGCTATACCCACATGAGATACCTACACAAAAATGGTAAGTGGTATCAATGGATTTTATTATGGAGTTGCCTAAAATAAGGTTTAAGCATGACATAATCTTGGTAATAGTAGATAAGCTAACCAAGGTAGCACATTTCATACTAGGCAATGTTCAAGATGATGCTCCAGTAGTAGTGAGTAATTTTTCCAAAGAAGTAGTAGGATTGCATGGTTCTCTAAAATTTGTAATCTCTAGTAGAAATTCATGTTTTACTTCTTAATTTTGGCAAGCAATGCATGAGGTATTAGGAACCAAAATGAATATCATTACTTCTTATCATCTTGAGACTAATGGAAAGACTGAAAGAGTAAACCAGGTTTTAGAATATATGTTAAGAATGTATTGCAAGGATCAACACATAAAATGGGAATATTATTTATACCTAGTGGAGTTTACTTATAATAACAATTATCATGCATCACTAGTAATGACACCTTTTGAAGCTCTATATGAAATAAGGTGTTGAATTCCCTTATTATGGGATAATCCTAAGGATCGGAGAGTAATCAGATCAAAAATGATAAAATAAATGGAAGAACAATTGAAAGGAATTTAGTAGAAGCTAAAAGAGGCTATAAATTGCCAAAAAAGCTACACTAACCTAAAAAGGTCACCGAGGAAATATTTTGTAGGAGAAAAGGTATTCTTAAGGGTGAAACCAACAAAAAATTCTATAAAAGCTTCTAAATTGCACTCCAAATATGTAGGTCCATTTGAAATTATGACTAAGATAAACCCTATTGCCCATAGACTTGCTTTACCACGAATCCTATCCAAAATTCACAATGTCTTCCATGTGTCTCTCTTTAGAAATTTTCTCTGATCCTACTCATGTCTTGGATGTGTCTAAATTGCAAATGACCAACCCCCTAAAAATTGAAGTTTGACCTATTTGCATACTTGGTTTTAGAAAAAAGAAACTGAGGAAGAGGAGCATAGAGCAATTTTGAGTTCAGTGGGACCACTTTTATGACAGAAATACCAAGTGGGAAGAACTGGCGGATATGCAGTAGCAATTTCCATACTTGTTTGAGTATATTAAAATTTCCAAAAATTTCTATGAGATTCGATGATATGTGTTTATTTGCATCAAATATGAAAACTGAATACCAAGTAAAATAGATTTTGTTGACTTGAGTTACAGAGTAGAGTATTTCGATTTTGGTTTGTATTAAATACGCAAGGAAATTTTACATGTGCTATTATATATATATATATATATATATATATATATATATATATATATATATTCTGGGATGCATACAATATGGCATGTTGTATGATTTAACTATATGTCATGTTAAAATAATTGTGATTTTATGATGAATTGGATATATGTATGAATGGAAATCATGATTTTATTTGATTACTTTGGCATATACTAAATCCTTATGCAAGAAATTAATTATTTAATATTTGCATAAAACACAGGGACTGTGTTTTTCCTAAGTGGGGGAGGATGTAACGACCCTTCTCACACAGATAATTTTAGATGAGCAATTGGTAATCACTTTACCTTTTCTTGTGAATTATGGAATTGCTAATTACTATTGTGTATGCAAGACCAAATTCAAAGTCAATGAGAAAAGAGAAGTTAGTCGATGAAAAAGGTAATAAGGGAAGTGATGATTTAGCTCATAGTACATGAAAGCTCATATGCTTGAATAATATATATATTTTGTGTTTGTTTAAGTGTTGTATTTGGTTGAGTGGTGATGATGATGGGATCCACTAGTTATTTTATTTATTTGCAAATAGTTTTAACTAAAAGAGAAATAAATATTAAAAAATATATGTAACTAAATGTATGAGCACATGGTTTAGGAGGTCCTACAACAAAAGTATTCTTGTGGATGTAATTTTTTTAAAAGGAATAGGTAAATTTTATATTTAGAATTATTGTAATATAAGTGAATAGAGATTTGAAGAATGATAGAAAATATTTAAATTAAAAATGTTTATTTTTCTCATCATGAGATGGTGATCATGGAGGATTAGTGGACTATCCAACTGCAAGGGTCTGAAGTGTTGGTTGCAGTAATTATGATGTGAAAATCTCTCTTAACCACAAACTGAGAATGGGGTAAAGGGAGTTAAAATTAAAAAAAATAGTTTGATAGGGGAAGGAGACAACGGGAAGAAGAAGAGAACAGTGGGAAAATAGACTTAAAAAAATTGGAAGCACTGGAAAAGCTTTTCAAAAAAAGAGAATAAGTAGGAGCTTCACGAAGGACTCTAGGTAGTTTTGTTCCAAACGAAATTCTCTTGTTTGATCATGTTCATTCAAAATAAGTTATGGAATTTTGTTGAACATGGATGTTTTGTATTTTTACGTGATTGAACAAGGCAAAATATTGACTGGTAGTATGCCTGTAAATTTATTGTTTCTCTTGTGTGAAAAGAAATGAAAAATAATAATATAGAATGTTTTCTTTTGATTGTTCCATGTTGCTCATAATTGGATGTAATATTGTTTGATTTATGAGTGCTACTATTATCTAGTAGGAAAATGGTGTTTAAGAGAAATTACATGCATTAGAACTGTAGAATGTAGTGTAACTTTAGGTTAACATCCATGCATTATATACTATATAAAAATTAGAAATGCATTTATATGGAGAAGCCAAAATATAATCCCATTAAACTTAAGCCTCAAAAGATATCAACAAAGAATGTAGCTTTAACTATAGCGTCGAATGACCAACCAGGATGGTAGCACCTGAAGGGAGGTTTCGATAGCCATCAAAATTTTTGGATAAAATGTGATAGCAAAAAGCTATTTTATGATTTCACCGATGAAAAGTATTGTGGATTCCATAAGCATATTGAGCATACTGTTGTGTGAAATTTGTCTTAGCATAACTTTTAGTCCAGAATTGAAATATTTATCTTAAAATTAATGAAATATTAAGAGCCAATATGTACTTGAATAATGTGTTCATATATCTATAGCAAATGGTATCTGATAGGTTATTATTTTAGTAACTCTATGTTGTGTTTCACCTTACTTGTGAGATGTGAAAACAATGGTTGAATTTTTTTAGTTCATTCAATATTTTAATGTAAAGTTTATAATGTGAATTCTATGGTGTGTATTCAAGGAAATTAATATTATTTGGTATTAAATCAATGGTATAACTCCTAGGCAAATTTATGTACACAAAACATTTCCTTCTATTTGTGTATTTGGTTATACATTCATTACTAAGGAAAGTGCATATACCATACTTTGAATGATTGTGTTATTTACTTTAATAACATCCAGAATTTGGACAATCATAATCTCCTTGATACATTAAGAGATTGAGCACTGTGTTAGAGGTACGGGTGAAGCAGCGCTCACTAAGCATTATCTTGTAAAATTCTGAGTATACTATAAGACAAGGAATTTAATAAGTGGTGTTAGTGTGGAATAATTATTCAACGTGTTTGTATGTATATTAAGATCTTGCCAAATTACCCTCAAGAGAATGTCAAGATGCCTTGTGTGAAGACAAATGAATGCAAAAATTCTATTTGGTTAAGTTTTTTGTTTATTTTATATTACGTCTTTAGTTGTGTTGGGCTAGCACACTTCTTCTTTTGATATTTTATGAAACTGAGTGTGTTTTATTATTCGATTAAAGTATAATGTATGCATTGAGAATAATATACCTTATCAATGATAAACTCAGTACTTGCGTAATCTTCTTCAAAGATTTGATTGGATAATTTATCGGTTGCCAAGTTAGGAATGAAAGAGAAAGTAGTATGGTTTATGTCAGCAAATCGTAACAAAGTTCTTGCTTTTCATCTTTGAAAAGAATGCCTAACCCAAGTGCCTTAAATTAGAAATAGATGAGTTAGGAATATGAATTGAAAATAAATTTGATTATATGCTTATGCTTATGTTTATTTCTTTTAAAAGAAAAAATGATACTTTTCTCCTAGCCTTAGAGTTGCTTGTAGGTTACCTTGTCGAAATAATATTTTAATGTTAACCTGAACTTGTAAGGTTGAATAGAAAACCTTAGCGAATGATTAAAGTAGCATTAGTGCAAAACAATTAATTATGGGTGAGAGACCCTAAAAAAAATCCAAAATGGGGCATTGAGATAAAATAATGCTCAGAAATCACCCAAAGACTATTGGGGTGTGAGTAGACACACAATAGAACCTAGAGTAACTGCAAACTGAAAAGCATGGTCAATTTGAAATAACTAGGTTAGAATTGGTAACGAGGGGTGATACGGGACTCCTTCTCTAGGTTGCACTAGGATAGTACTATGATGGATCTCATATATCTTTGAGTAAGCTGGATAGACCTCGTTATATGGTATAGGACATACTAACCACGATCATTAACAACATGAGGGATTAAGCCCAAGGTCCGTGTATTGGCATGGCTCAAACTAACCCTGTGTAGAGGGTAATCAGTTAGACACTACGTATAAGTACGATATTTTCTTACATTTGGTATAATAACAAGTATGACGATAAGTCGATGGTTCAGAATGATAAAAAGTAAGGAAGCAATCATCTTCCTCTAGGTGTATGGACCCTAGAGGATAACCCTTATAATGGAATGACCCTCATGTCAGAAAAGAGGACATAAATGAGAAAAGTCAATTTCACTAATGACACCCTTACAGAATATGGCTGATCTCTTTTACTTGGGTGAATGTATGCAACAGTTTTGAACCCAAAAGTGGTATAGTATGCCTGTGCTAAAATGAATTTGTAACAAATGATAGTTGGATGAAATTACATGTGTTATAAAAATAAAAGCAAAATTATATATTATATATTAATTAAAAATATAAAAAATAATTATAATAATGCTATGTTTAATGTGAGAATGGCACAGGTGCGTAGACTTGGGTTGTTACACTTTGAAAAGAGGATGAATGAGGTCAAGCAAGCCCAGTTTTCTTTCCAGCCAAGTTTATCTCTTTCCAAGAGGCTTAATCTGTTTTCTTGTCTCCTCTACCACAACCTATTGATAATTCATTTCTAGAATCATAGTTCGCGTTCCTAGTGGCGGTGGGAAGCATGGCCATTCTTAGTCTGATCTGAATGAAAAACTATGACACTGTCTCGATCACTCGCACGTTGCTTAGAAAGCAAATTTTACACGGAATTCGTATCACTGCAATGTATATTCGAGACCTTTAACATTTTTGGTTTTTTTCTAAAAAGCCAAGAGTATATGAAATATATAAATATGAAACAGAGCAGTTGATGAGTGTATCCTCTCTCTTTACATTCCAAACTACCATTCTGTTCAGACCTTCCATTCTCGTTGTTGACTTGGATTGAGTCTTCGTACAAAATAAGATAAGATTACCCTACAGGATAAGATTTAAAAAGAAAACTACCGTACACGTTTTGTGTTCGAAATTGGTAAGACGCAGATAAATAAAATATTTGACGAAAAAATTTTGTGGCGGCAAATAACAACTTCGCAGATAAATAAATAAAATATTTGACGACGAAATTCTGTGACGGCTAGTAACAACTTCGCAGATAAATAAAATATATGACGAAGTAATTCTGTCGTGGCTGGTAAAAACTACGCAGTAAGATTGTAGGTTGGTTAGTAATAGGGAATTTAAACTTAGATCTTTAAAGTATTCAAATATTTGATCAATTCGTTTAGTTTCAAGTAGTTTAATTTTATTCAAATATTTTATTGGATATGAAAGATATTTATTGAAGTTTAAAACTTAAATCTTTTAAAAAAGACTTGAAACCTAAACTGTTAAATTGTTTCACTGAAACTTATATGATATGAAAGGATTGTTATGAACGTTTCTATACATCCCATAATCCAAAGAAACTAAAGTCTACAAAAATTAAGAATACTAATTACATTCACTTTAATCTATAATTGGCTTACCTAAATTACACTATGTCCTCTAATAAAACTCAATATAAATAAATAAACAAAGTTTTTCTAAATTTTTATAAATTAAAATTTATTAAATAAATATTAAATTTTTATAAAAAACAAATTAAATCTTAGTATTAATAAAGAAAATATTTTAGTTACATTTATTTATTATTGTAGATATTTTATAAATAAAGAATTGCATAACTTTCATTGAAAAAAAATATAATTATAAAATATTTTAATTAAAATTATAAATATATTATTATAAATATACATATATATTTGAATAAAAACATCAAAACAAATAAATACATAGAAATATCATTGAACCAACAAATGACTCACTATATGTTGGACAAGATAATGGAAAGCCAAAAGTATATAAAATATATAAATATGAAACTGAGCCGTCGATGAGTGTATCCTCTCTTTACATTCCAAACTACCATTCTGTTCAGACCTTCTATTCCAAACCACCATTCTGTTCAGACCTTCCATTCTCGATGTTGAGTTGGATAGAGACTTCTTACTTAACTCAAACTTGAAATTCTGTGGCGGCTCGTAACAACTAAGCAGCAAAAGATTGTTGGTTACGACTTGTTGGTAATACGGAATTTAAACACGTACGTATTTCAATTTTAGAGATTAAAATGCATTTAATTTTCACGTGTAAATATGTTATTGCACTTAATTAATTCTCATGTGTAGATATGTTACTAGGGATTACTATCCATTCACTTTAGTTTGAATTTTAGATCTTTTGTAAAAGAGACAAAGTACAAACCATTGGACTATCCATCTGAGACAAACTGATATAATATGAAAGAATTATTAACAACCTTTCTATACATCCAATGAAATTAAGAATATAATTATTTTAGTCCTAGGTTTTTTACCCTAATTACATTCACTTTAATCTAGAATTGACTTAGCTAAATATGTCCTCTAACAAAACCTAAACCAAATGAATAAAGATTTTCTAGAAAACCGTCATGTATGTGAAAGGTTGGATCAGAAATGTTTTTTTTTGTGTATATGTAAAGTGTCAAAAGAGAACTAGTATCATGATTTTTAACATTTTTTTATCAAGTTATTAACAAGGAGGTTTTCAAAAATATTAATAATAACTTGTGGGAGGCACAAACTTCTATGAGGTGAAATCTAGTTATGTATATGTATAAATGAGTTATTAATATTTTGAATTATTTGCTAAAATATTCATGATTAAATTAAAATTAAAGTAATAGGTTCAATAAGTGGACTACAAAAGTATTGCATTCTATATACCATAAGATAATTCACATTGTAAGAGATCAAAAAATGAAGACTATAAGAGGTTTTGATCATAAGACAAGCTCAAAATTTTATAAAATTAGGGTATACTAGAAGATGGATTAGGTTAAAGGATTTTCTAATGCTAGAAAAATGGAAAAGAATTGCATTCTCCATGAAGCTCATATTAATGCATTCAAAGCAAACATTTAAAGAAATCAAGAAGGATGAATTAAATGAACAACTATAGCATGTGATTTTTAAAATAAACTATATCTATGGAGTCAAGTCTCTAATGATAGAATATGCAGTAGGTTTTATTTGAACGATATAAATCATCTTAAATGTTACTAAATAGTATATAGTCATCTCCTTGAAATTACAAAGCTTGTCTCTTGGAATTTAGGATTTATGTTAGATTAAAAGGTAATATGAAGGGTTTTTCTTATGATTTAGGCTCTCTTGAGAATTATAAATCTATTGAAGTAAGGTAAATTAGGGAATAATGTGAAACATAGAAGGTATTGAGGAATATTAAATATTGGTGAGATTTAAGGAAGGAGAGAGATCCCCAAAATAATATCTAAATGAAAAGAAACATAAAGGGAGATTGTTTAGAAAATACTAAAATAAATGTAATGGAAATTAGCAAGGAGTCGAGTTTATCCCATGAACAAGATCAAAATATGCAATATTGATATATTTTTGAATATTTGAGGTATGGATGACATCACAAGAAGAGTTATGAAAGATTTAATGTATTCTTATAATATCAAATTTAATGTAATATGCTATGCATTCGTATAATATGCTAATATGAACATGTGTCTATTATGTATGTTTTATGGTTTCAAATTTGTTTAATCAAGTGGTAATTTAATTTGTACATTTGATGGGTTAGTGACGTTTCTTTTCTAACAAATTATGTGTCAAGCCTTCTAATCATATTAGGAGTGATATTTTGAATATTAAAAATAATAGCCTTATTTATTTATTTATGGCTTTTTTCATATTCATAGCAAATCAAATCTATTACAAATAAAAAATGAAGATTTCATTAGTCTTTTTTAATCCATTTGGTGGATCTCCAAAGCATTCCATTATTTAAAGGAATTACATAACAATAGCTTTTACTATGGAGAGAAGATTATAGTATTCATCCAAATTATATTTTTAATAATTATAAACACTATGATCCCCCTTAAATTAATGTGATGATTTTAGACTAATAACTGGTCCATTCATGAAGAAAAAAATACTAAAAAAATAATGGACTATGAGTATTCCATATTATAAAATATGTGAAGGTTATATTAGAAGTTGTGTGTCTAGCTAATATTCTTACATTAGCCAATTGTGATTAATAGTTATTATCAATTAAAGTTTAGTACCCTCTCATACTATTAATTATAGGTAAAATTTTTTATTTTTGATATCTCATGAGTATGCAACATGAACTATGTTTGCATGTGGGTGTTGAAGGTTCATTCAATATTGATTATAAACAATTTAGAAAATTTATTTACTTGATGAAGATAATCCATGACATGAATTTATGTTTTTTTTTTTTTTTTTGTGGAAAACATCCCGAAAGGAATGCCACTTTCGGGTAAGACCCAAGGAGGCAGGGGTATCCATGAGGTGAATTTAAGTAGACTCAAATCACTAGCTATAGATAATGATCAAAATTTAGAGTGCTAAAAGTGGTGGGGTTGGTGATGAGTCCAATGTAGTTAGATAAACTATTATTGACCATTAACCATATGGGAGATAAAAAGTGAAAGGAGATATTATTGACACATAGTAAAACCGAAGGTAGATTTTCTTGTATAAATTATGATCTTGAATCATATTTATCATAGCAAGCCCTTGACTACTGTGATCTTGAACATAACTATAAATGGCAAGTGTGACACTTTGTGGTAGTAACCAATATATTCAAAATTAGAGGTAAAGGTGAGGGGCTTCAAGGAAATGGGACTATAGGCCACCTGGTGTGTGATGTGATGGAAAGTACTATAATCTCATTATAGGAAGTACAACACTAGATGGAGGTTTCCTATCATTTAGTAAATGAAGTTTTATAGAATTTTAGATATATTTAAAGCCTACATATCAAGTTTTTGGAAGTTGAACTCGAAATAAGGATGACATAGATAAATTTATCAAAAGAAGTCCAATCATAAAGGAATTAACAAACTCCAATATGAATGCCATATCTACAAAGAACATCTTTATAAATTTTGTGGATCATGTTCAAATAGATTTTTTATCATTCTATTTATTACAAATATTTGTAAGCATCACAATATTTTGAATTCCATTATCTATTTTGAGAGCACCATGGTGGAGGTGAAGACAACTCCTAGAAAGCAATAAACATGTCTAGATCTAATTTCTCTACAGTTTACAATGCATGGAGAGTTACGCTTGCTAATGTGACAAGATCTTATGAGGAATATTATGTCTATACAAAGTAATGATAAGTGAAATTTGAGATTGATATGTTGTAAGGGAAGAAATATGACTAGTCCATGTGAAATGACTTATGATGTGCAAACAAACATCAATCAATTAAGGACAACAACCCCACCATTGAGATACTAACGAGTTACTACACATCAACTACCCCCCTTTCACTCTTAGTTGTCTTAAATAAGTAATATGCATTATAACCCAAAAACATTATAGATTAAAAATAATATAATATTTTTTGGGGGTTAAATGTGTGGGCCTTCCATATAGAGGATATTGGTTGCATGAGGTAGGCCATGAATCACAAAGAGTTTGTTGAATAGGGTAATAAGGTGATCTAATATCCATTCTAAGGTATACATGTTTTACATTGTCTTCACATCTCCCTAGTGTATTCATAAAAAATGTCATCATATTCCTAGTGATAGTGTTTATTTCTATACCATCATGTTGGCACAATGGTTTTTATATTCACTTGAGGAGATGTGACCTCAAATTCAAAAATCCTCCTACATAGAATAGGAATATATATATATATATATATATATATATATATATATATATATATATATATATATATATTGATTGGACTTTTTATTTAGGCAATCAAAATTTTCCTAGGGAAGCAAAAGCATTAAAAAGAGAGATAAATAGTTAAGTTTTTTGATATCCAAGAAAAAAAAAGATGAAGTGAGGTAAAGAAAGAAGAGGGAGACAAAAAAATGGGATTCTGTTTTAAGCAAGGGATTTTTTCTAGGGAGAAGAAAAATATATTAAAAAAGAAGAGATAAAAGTCAAGATTTTGAAAATTTGAAAGGGAAATTTGAAGCTTGTAAGTGGTTCAAAGAAAAAAAAGATAAAATAAGATAAAGAGAGAAGAGGGGGACAAAACAAAAATATAAAAGGAGGTGAAGTGAATGTAGATGAAATAATAGTATACTAGAGCATCAAGCGATAATGAACCTTGTTTTAATGAAAACAAAATTTCAAGATGAGTAACTACTTCAATTTCATCATTAATAGTTTTTTTTTAAGGAGCTAATGGCATTGTAAGTTGTTATATGTCAGCAATACAAAAGGACAACCCATGCAAGTACCTTGAGATTTATAATGTACACCTATGAACTTAACTATTGGCTCCTAGTTCAATATCAAAAAATATATATTTAGAAATCAATTATCTATATATGTAATAAAAAATTATGATTTTTTTTGCAAGGATAAAGCCTAAAATTGTTTATCATTTATGATGTCAAAAACCTTGCTTATGAGATATATATTTGAATTTTTTTCCTATAATTTATAAACAAAATATATATTAATGGAGAAAATATCTTCACACATAGATATTAATGAGGTTTAGAAAGATATTTTGAAATATATATATTTTTTCTATTTTATTAAGGGGTTGAAAACTTAAGCAAAAGTCAAACGAGATTGTTAGAGTTTTTTCATTACATATTTGAAGCAAAAGAACTATTCTATGTGATATGCAATGAAATACCATACAAGAATGGATATTTACCACCAATAGTATGGCATGAGGATCTTGATGAGGAAAAGCAATAACTCAAATAAATAATATGAATTCAATGAAGTGAAAAGTTATCATACACGTATTAAAATTTATTAAATAGATCCAATCACCTATATGATATATAGTTTTGTGATTCTCTTTGAGAAACTTATTTTAGTTCTAGAAAAAATACATAATATTAATGAACAAAATAATTTTATAAGTAGGTTGGTAATTTTATTTTATCCCATGGCCATCATGAAGGAAACATTACACCAAGCAATATTATATTTGTTATTCAAGTATAAGAAGAAGAACCAAAAGATTCATGGCAAATATTGTGTGTATTTTTAAGCTCTCAAAGTAAAAAATTTAATAGAGTCCATGTTGTATGGCATAACACAACATAATTTGTAATATCATATTATCATATATTTTAATATGGATCACATATTTTATTATAAATATATTATAACTTATTTTATTAATATCGTATAGTCCTCATAATAAAATAATTATCCTAAATGCTCATGATAGGGTTTGTATCTAGAAACTAGACTTAATATAGTTGCGTGGGAGAAATACCACCACCATCTTAGGCTATGTTGCTCATTTTGTAAATAACTATTTTAAAATGTGGTATAATTGTGTTCTAATTTTATCTATTACCTAGGTCTTACAAGTGTGATAATAGTGCATTCCAAGTATAGAGACTATCTCGATTTCCCTTATTTTTGTTAAGTTATACAACCTAGGCATGCTACATATAAAAGCACCTGTATACAAATACAACTAGAATAAAATAAACAATTAATGATGAGTCAAAAATAGCTTATAACACATTGTATAAGTATTACACCTTAATAACCAATACATAATAACACCTAAAGGATAATTGGTTGACAAATGAATTTATTGTTATATGTATTCTTCAAAAATAATCAAATATGCATCCAACATAGGATAGCATTTATAATAATTGGAAAACTTCCATATATCAAGAGATGATATTTGGTCTTCCTAATGTAAGTGTCACCTTAAAAAAGTGATAAATTTCACCTTTAAAGGAATTAGTAATGAAATTACCATCATCAAATTATATGATATATTAGTCATTAACATAGATAAAAACAAGTTTTTAGAGAACTTGTGTATAGTATTTTAATGGTACAAGGAGGTTGACATCTCTATAAGCTTGAATAAATCTTTCTTCCATGAGCTAAAAGGTAAATGATTGAGCTATTTGATATCGAAGAATGGAATTGAGTGTGAATATCAAACAAGACATAACTAAAGGCTAATTTTTAATGAATTCATACTAAAGTAAATATCTCATAATCTAAGTATTTGAAATAGACACAAGTATTGCAATAACATTAACTATAGAAAAGCATCAAGAAGAACAATTATTTTTCTTTATGAACTAAAATATATGTGCATATAAATAAAGTTATAATTTATTATAGGAAGAGGTGCATGCAATGATTAAATAATTGAGGAAGTTTAGGAATTATCTATTAAAATTCCAATTTTTATATTCCAAGATGAATCAACAAATAATAAGCATGATAGATATCTAAAATTTAGTAGTTTCATATAGATATGAAGATAATAAATTTCATATAAGGGATATAATTATTTAAGAATCTAAAAAGGGCTCATATAACATAGTACTTCAACATATTGGAAGAGCAAGAACAACAATGTGAAGAACATGAAGTATAGGATTAATATAAATAGATGTAGAAAATACTTAATTTTTGCTCTAAAAACTAGTGTTGTTTTGCTCTTTGAAATTTCATATCTTAGAGTCTCTTAACACATACCTTTTAAAAGAAAAATAATCAAATTTCTTAAATTAAAATTTCAAAATATTTTTCCTACATCCCACGTACATATATTTTCAAAAACTTATAATTTCCCTCAAGTTAGGGTGAATTTTTTGATATATAAAGTATAAAGGCCTTGCATTTATTTTTCCGATCACCATTTTGTTACATGTTGGTTTCTCTCATAAAATTATAGTTTCCCTCTCATAAGGATGAGTCATTGAGATATTCCTTCATCCAAATATGGCTGATCCAGCTTGCATTTCAAGCCTAAAATCCTAATAATTTTTTTCCTCTCATTACTTAAAAGTTTTCCTCTCATAAGGGTGGGTATTGAGAAGAATAAATTTTGGGTATAGGCATTTAGTTTAAGCTAATTTTAATTTATAATACTCTATTACTTATAGTTCCCCTCTCATTAGGGTGAGTAATTAGAGGATTGTGATATTAAAACAAAAGCTTACATCTCTTATTGCATTATAAAATTGAAGTTTTAAGATGGGGTATATTGGTTAAATCTTCAATATTCTTTGTAAAAATGAATATAATTGATCTTCTCACTCCTCAGAACATCCATACATGGAAACCTAAAATTCTAAATCTCATTTCTCAAAAAGGGGTCACACACCTATTAGAAGAAAAGCAAATGGAGTTTGAAAAACAATATGAGATATTTGTCCATAAAGGTAAAATGTATTCTTATAGTGTCGAATTTAATGTATTATTATAGTGTCGTATTTAATGTAATATGCTATGCATTCATATAATATGCTAATATGAACATGTGTCTATTATGTATATTGTATGGTTTCAAATTTGTTTAATCAAGTGGTAATTTAATTTGCACATTTGATGGGTTAGTGAGGTTTCTTTTCTAACCAATTATGTGTCAAGCCTTCTAATCATATTAGGAGTGATATTTTGAATATTAAATATAAATAATAGCCTTATTTATTTATTTATGGCTTTTTTTTTATATTCATAGCAAATAAAATCTATTACAAATAAAAAACTAAAATTTCATTAGTCTTTGTTAATCCATTTGGTGGATCTCCAAAGCATTCCATTATTGAAAGGAATTATATAACAATAGCTTTTACTATGGAGAGAATATTATAGTATTCATCCAAATTATATTTTTAATAATTATAAACACTATGATCCCCCTTAAGTTAATGTGATGAGTTTAGACTAATAACTGGTCCATTCATGAAGAAAAAATATTAAAAAAATATTGGACTATGAGTATTCCATATTATAAAATATGTGAAGGTTAAATTAGAAGTTGTGGGTCTAGCTAATATTCTTACATTAGCCAATTGTGATTAATAGTTATTATCAATTAAAGTTTAGTACCCTCTCATACTATTAATTATAGGTAACACTTTTTATTTTTGATATCTCATGAGTATGCAACATAAACTATGTTTGCATGTGGGTGTTGAAGGTTCATTCAAGATTGATTATAAACAATTTAGAAAATTTATTTACTTGATGAAGATAATCCATGAGGTGAAATGATGTAGACTCAAATCACTAGCTATAGATAATGACCAAAATATGGAGTGCTAAAAGTGGTGGGGTTGTTGATGAGTCCAATGTAGTTAGATAAACTATTATTGACCATTAACCATATGCGAGACAAAAAGTGAAAGGAGATATTATTGACATATAGTAGAACCTAAGGTAGATTTTCTTGTATAAATTTATGATCTTGAAACATATTTATCATAGCAAACCCTTGACTACTATGATATTGAACATAACTACAAATGGCAACTATGACACTTTGTGGTAGTAACCAATATATTCAAAATTAGAGGTAAAGGTGAGGGGTTTCAAGGAAATGGGACTATAGGCCACCTGGTGTGTGATGTGATGGAAAGTACTATAATCTCATTATAGTAACTACAACACTAGATGCAGGTTTCCTATCATTTAGTAAACGAAGTTTTATAGAATTTTAGATATATTTAAAGCCTACATATCAATTTTTTGGATGTTGAGCTCAAAATAAGGATGACATAGATAAATTTATCAAAAGAAGTCCAATCATAAAGGAATTAAGAAACTCCAATATGAATGGCATATCTACAAAGAACATCTTTATAAATTTTCTAGATCATGCTCAAATAGATTTTTTATCATTCTATTTATTACAAATCTTTGTAAGCATCACAATATTTTGAATTCCATTATCTATTTTGAGAGCACCATGGTGGAGGTGAAGACAACTCCTAGAAAGGAACAAACATGTCTAGATCTAATTTCTCTATAGTTTACAATACATGGAGGGTTACTCTTGCTAATGTGACAAGATCTTATGAGGAATATTATGTCTATACAAAGTAATCATAAGGGAAATTTGAGATTGATATGTAGTAAGGGAAGAAATATGACTAGTCCATGTGAAATGACTTATGATGTACCAACAAACATCAATCAATTAAGGCCAACAACCCCACCATTGAGATACTAATGAGGGACTACACATAAACTACCTCCCTATCACTCTTAGTTGTCTTAAATAAGTAATATGCATTATAATCCAAAAACATTATAGATTAAAAATAATATAATATTTTTTGGGGGTTAAATGTGTAGGCCTTCCATATAGAGGATATTGGTTGCATGAGGTAGGCCATGAATCACAAAGAGTTTGTTGAATAGGGCAATAAGGTGATCTAATATCCATTCTAAGGTATACATGTTTTACATTGCCTTCACATCTCCCTATTGTATTTATAAAAAAAGTCATCATATTCCTAGTGGTAGCGTTTATTTCTATATCATCCTATTGGCACAATGGTTTTTATATTCACTTGAGGAGATGTGACCTCAAATTCAAAAATCCTCCTACATATAATAAATATGAGTAACAAAATTTTCAAGATGAGTAACTACTTCAATTTCATCATTAATAGTTTTTTTTAAGGAGCTAATGGCATTATAAGTTATATGTTAGCAATACAAAAAGACAACCCATGCCAGTACCTTGAGATTTATAATGTACACCTATGAACTTAACTATTGGCTCCTAGTTCAATATTAAAAAATATATATTTAGAAATCAATTATCTATATATGTAATAAAAAGTTATGATTTTTTTTGCAAGGATAAATCCTAAAATTGTTTATCATTTATGATGTCAAAAACCTTGCTTAAGAGATGTATATTTGATTTTTTTTCCTATAATTTATAAACAAAATATATATTAATGGAGAAAAGATCTTCACACATAGATATTAATGAGGTTTAGAAAGATATTTTGATATATATATATATATATATATTCTATTTTATTAAGGGGTTGAAAACTTAAGCAAAATTCAAATAAGATTGTTAGAGATTTTTCATTACATATTTGAAGCAAAAGAACTACTCTATGTGATATGCAATAAAATACCATACAAGAATGGATATTTACCACCAATAGTATGGCATGAGGATCTTGATGAAGAAAAGCAATAACTCAAATAAATAATATGAATTCAATGAAGTGAAAAGTTGTCATACACATATTAAAAGCTATTGAATAGATCCAATCACCTATATGATATATAGTCTTGTGATTCTCTTTGAGAAACTTATTTTAGTTCTAGAAAAAATACATAATATTAATGAACAAAATAATTTTATAAGTAGATTGGTAATTTTATTTTATCCCATGGCCATCATGAAGGAAACATTATACCAAGCAATATTATATTTATTATTCAAGTATAAGAAGAAGAACCAAAATATACATGGCAAATATTGTGTGTATTTTTAAGATCTCGAAGTAAAAATTTTAATAGAGTCCATGTTATATGACATAACACAACATAATGTGTAATATCATATTATCATATATTTTAATATGGATCACATATTTTATTATAAATATTATAACTTATTGTATTAATATCGTATAGTCCTCATAATAAAATAATTATCCAAAATGCTCATGATAGGGTTTATATCTAGAAACTAGACTTAATATAGTTGCATGGGAGAAATACCACCACCATCTTAGGCTATGTTGGCCATTTTGTAAATAACTATTTTAAAATGTGGTATAATTGTGTTCTAATTTTATCTATTACCTAGGTCTTACAAGTGTGATAATAGTGCATTCCAAGTATAGAGACTATCTCAATTTCCATTATTTTGTTAAGTTGTACAACCTATGCATGTTACATATAAAAGCACTTGTATACAAATACAACTAGAATAAAATAAACAATTAATTATGAGTCAAAAATAGATTATAACACATTGCATAAGTATTACACCTTGATAACCAATACATAATAACACCTAAAGGATAATTGGTCGACAAATGAATTTATTGTTATATGTATTCTTAGAAAATAATCAAATATGCATCCAACATAGGATAGCATTTATAATAAATGGAAAACTTCCATATATCAAGAGATGATATTTGGTCTTCCTAATGTAAGTGTCGCCTTAAAAAAGCGATAAATTTCACCTTTAAATGAATTAGTAATGAAATTACCATCATCAAATTATATGATATATTAGTCATTAACATAGATAAAAACAAGTTTTTAGAGAACTTGTGTATTGTATTTTAATGGTACAAGGATGTTGACATCTCTATAAACTTGAATAAATCCTTATTCCATGAACTAAAGGGTAAATTATTGAGCTATTTGATATCGAAGAATGGAATTGAGTTTGAATATCAAACAAGACATAACTAAAGTCTAATTTATAATGAATTCAACTAAAGTAAATATCTCATAATCTAAGTATTTGAAATAGACACAAGTATTGCAATAACGTTAACTATAGAAAAGCATCAAGAAGAACAATTATTTTTCTTTATGAACTAAAATATATGTGCATATAAATAAAGTTATAATTTATTATAGGGATATGTGCATGCAATGATTAAATCATTGAGGAATTTTAGGAATTATCTATTAAAATTCCAATTTTTATATTCCAAGATGAATCAAGAAATAATAAGCATGATAGATATCTAAAATTTAGTAGTTTCATATAGATATGGAGATAATAAATTTCATATAAGGGATATAATTATTTAAGAACCTAAAAAGGGCTCATATAACATAGTACTTCAACATATTGGAAGAGCAAGAACAACAATGTGATGAACATGAAGTATAGGATTAATACAAATTGATGTAGAAAATACTCATATACATGCGTACTAGTAAAACTCTAAAGGGAATCATAATAATGCAAAGAAAGTGATTTAGGTAAAAGTCAAACAACTATATTATTTTTTGGTGCAAATCCTCTCCAAGAGTATGAGTTACTTCAAATATCTATGCTCCAAGTGCTTACATGGATAGATATAAATTTTGGCATATTTTACATGAAATGAGGGATATTTTTTACCGTGAATCATGGGTTTTGGTTGGTGATTTTAACTCTCCTTGTTTCCCTCTGAGAAACATAGAGGTAATGATGTGGACAAGTGGAGCTTGTTTGATTTTCATGATTTTGTGAACCAGGCGGAGCTTCATGATATTGATCTAAAAGGGGTAAAGTTCACTTGAAGTAACCGTAGAGGAGGAAATAGTCTTATTATGAGTAGGCTTGATAGGGTTTTTGTTTCAAACTACTATATTGATCTTTTTAGTGATGCTTCCTTGTCAAAAATCCCTAGGATAAGATCTGACCATAATCCTTTATGGTTGGAAATTCTTGATGGTCTTCCCTTCCTTCCTAGGCCCTTCCATTTTGATATTATGTGGTGTTCACTATGACTTTGATGCTCGGGTGTTTGATTGGTGGTATGATTATGTTCTTGGGATAGGCATGTATAAGATTTTGTATAAGCTTAGGAATCTTAGGATGCATCGCAAGTTTTAGAATAAATTTACCTTTGGGAATATTTTTAGGGCAAAAAAAATATTTAAAATCTCAACTAGTTTCAATTGAATCCCTAATTGATTTCCAAGGCTATTCAGATCATCTTCTTAGGGAGGAAAGATTCGTTCTTTGTGACATTCATAATAAGCAAGTTGAAGAAGAAATTTTCTAGAAGCAAAAATTTAGAGAGCTTTGGTTGAAGGAAGGAGACTATAATTCATATTTTTCCATACTTCCACTCTGTGTCGAAGGGATCGTAATACAATTAGAGTGATTTTTAAGTCCGATGGTAGTATTTCAATGGATCTATTAGAAATTAAAGAAGAATTTATTGTTTTTTTTAGTTTTTTACTATGTTCTACTCTTGATCATGACTTGGCTGTGGAAAACCAAATGTTGGAGGCCATTCCTAGTCTAGTTACTAAAGAAATGAATGCAGGTCTCATTGCTCCCTTATTTGATGATGAAATTCAAAAAGCACTAAAATCTATGGGTCCCCTTAAAGCTCCTAGTCCGGATGGCTTCCCCCAAACTTTTTCTAGAAATTTTGGCATATATGTGGAGAGGATATTTGTAATGCGATCCATCATATATAGAACTATTTTGTTTTTATGAAAACCTTAAATTCAACCTATCTTGCTCTCATTCCTAAGAAAGACTTGGTGTCTTCTTTCAATGACTTCAGGCCCATAATTTTATGTAACACGGTGTACAAAATCTTCTCCAAAGTTATGGCTAATAGGTTGAAGCCCCTTCTCCCTCTTCTAATTGATCAGGCTCAAATAAGTTTTGTACCAAGGAGGTAGATTTTGGATGGTGCCATTGTCATTCATGAACTCATGCACTCAGTCCATAATAGTAGTAGGAAAGCCTTTTTCCTTAAACTTGATGTTAATAAGACTTACGATAGGGTATCCTGGACTTTCCTTTTTAGTTTTTTGATAAAGTTTAGTTTTAGTAATTCTTGGGTAATTTGGTGGAAGCCTCGGTCTTGTGAGTTTGGTTCTTGATTTTGGTTAATGGCTCCCTTGTTGGCTTCTTTAAATATTATTGAGGGATTTTATAAGGAGACCCCATCTCCCCCTTCTTCTTCATTCTCATGGTGGAAGATCTTGGTCGATCTATTAGTAGACACAAAATTGATTTTGGTTTAAGACCAGCTTTACAAATTAGTCTGATCTCCCATCAATAGTTTGCTGATGATACTCTTATCTCTTGTGTCACTTTGATCTTTCATGCTCAGGATGTCAATTCTATCTTGGAATGCTATGGGAGACAAGCAAGATAGCTTATGAATATTCTCAAAAGTAGCATCTTCTTTCTAAACACTCCGGAAGCTCACCAATGGAATATTACCTTTATTTTGGGATGTAGGATTATTTCCCTTCCGACCACTTATCTTGACCTCCCTATTTTTATTGGTCACTTAAAATATTCATTATAGACTCTAATGGTGGAGAGGGTTCAAATAAAATTAACCTCATGGAAAGGAGCACTTCTCAGTCAAGAGGGTAAGGTTGTGCTGTTTTAGAGTTCACTTTAAAGTATTCTCATCTATTTCATTTCTTTCTTCAACCTTCTTGGTAGGGTGGCATTTAAATTTGATAGCATTTGTAAGGCATTCCTTTGGGCTGGTCCTGAGCTTAAGGGTAAGTTTCACTTAATCTCTTGGGAGAAAATTTACAAAAGGAAAAAATATGGAGGCTTAAATATTAAGAACATAGTTAAAATGAACAAGGCATTGGTCTCTAAACTTGCTTGGAAAGTTGTTAATTCAGATCATTTATGGTGCTGGATCCTTAGAGAAAAATATAATTTTGAGTTATTTCTTTCAGATCCCATCCCTAGTGATGGTTTTTCCTTCTAGAATAGTTTATTTAAATCCAAGGATTTTATTAAAAATAAAAGGTTTTGGATGATTGGCAATGGGTGAAGAACACAACCTTATATTGAGAAGGGGGTGAACAGTATAATACCACTTTTTGCTTTTTTTTCACAATCAATATTATGAAATGTATCAATAGCAGTAATCAAAGCAATGCACAAATCACCACATACAATAGAGACACCAATTTAACGTGATTCACCCAATGTGGGCTAATCCACAAAGAAAATATTTCACTAAAACTTTCTCAAAAAATATCTTGGGAATCCTTTCCCTATTACAATGTTTATGAACCCCTATCCAAATGAGACACCAATCCCCTAATCAAGTTTGTCAGTCACTATCCATAGGAGAACTCTTTCTCCTTAGCCCTAGTTGATGATATTCTAGAAGAATTGTTGCCTCCACTACACTGGATAATGGATATCTATCCAATGAAGACTCTTGTCCTCACTCAGAAGACTTATTCTCACTACCTTGGCTAATGGACCTCTATCCACTAGAGACTATAGTCATCTATACTCTATAACCTCCAAAGCTTGCTCTCAACTTTATCTCAAATCTATGCTAAACATAGTCCTTTTGTCTAGCACAAATATACTCAATCTATATACTTAAATATGCACTAAACGCAGTCATTCAGTCTAGCACAAATATGCTTAATTTCTATCCTCAAATCTGTGCTAAACACAATCCTTCAATTTAGCACAAATTTGCTCAATATCTATCTGTAAATTTACACTAAACACAGTCCTTCGGTCTAGCACAAATATGCTCAATATATATCCTCAAATATGTACTAAACATAGTTCTTATATCTGGAATAAATTTGTTCTCAAGTCTATATTGTAAGCTTCCATAAAATCTCACACTAATCTATCCACAAGTCTTCACCAAGACTTACCTCAACTCTGCTCCACAACTCCTCACTGTAACTTGTTCAATCTATTCAACAAGTCTTCATCAAGACCTGTATTAAATCTCACAAAAACATATAAATAATTGTTATAATCAATATTCTTCACACTCATCACAATGCTCAATCACTTCCAATATCCTTTTCAAATCAAATTATAATATAGAAAAATTTGTTTCACAGAATCTGAACTATCACTTCAACACTTTTAATTGACTACGCTCAATCAACTCCACTCAATCAATCACTCAATAAAATACTCTTTGCTTACAAACCCTAGTCCAAGCATATAAACACTCACTCAAAAATTTCCAACAATAATTTTGACCAATATCATTTAACAATGATACTCATGATCTTGCAAATCCTAATTCAAGATAGTTCACAACTTCACATAACAATGATACTCATGTTCTTTCACAAACCCTAGTTCAAGATAGTTCATAACTTCACATAACAATGATACTCATGTTTTTTCACAAACCCTAGTTCAATATAGTTCACAACTTCACATAACAATGATACTCATGTTCTTTCACAAACCCTAATCATGTATATAAATGTTCAACCAATATTTTCAACAATGTTTATCAAACAAGGTTTCTATCTTCAACCTTTATTCTAGAAAATATTGAAGCACTAATACAAAAACCAAACTCAACAATGCTTACCAAATAATCCTTTTCACTCCAACATAGCATTCACAACATCAAAAAATCACTTGCAATAAATATGTGCCCATACCTTTTTGTTTGATGAAGAAGTGCCCTTAAGAACCTGTCTCAATTATAACCACTTTCCTTGCCAAGCACAAAGGTTGGATGACAAAAATATCACTCTAACACTTTTCAAAATATTTCTTCAATACAAAAATAACACTCAAATACACCTTATAATCTCCAACTCAAAAATAATATTCAACAACCTTCAATCTCAAAAATAATAAATTTCCTTACTACCTTATAACTCCTTAATCACTCAAAAATTAAAGTTTTGCATTCCCCTTTTAAATCCCCTAAACAAATTATAATCCAAATTAATTATGCAAAAACCTTAATTAACATAAACCTTTGGAAACAAAAAATATTTTTTCCTTTTATTTTTTGCAAGCCAAGACAACCCAAATAATGTGCATACCTCTATTATGCTTCCCAAAAGGCCTTAATGGGATTTGAGCCATCGATGGCTCTCTGCCAAGCACTTTTGTAGTGCTTGCAGCCACCAATTGGATTGTGTGGCTCCACAAGAGCCAAAAGGAACAAATGTACCTTTGAATTCCTTCTTCCTCGAATGACACAAAATGTAAGCACAAAATTCCCTTCGATAAAACAACGTGCGCGATATTTGAACCCACACCTGGCATTCCTAAATGTATCTAATACAGCCCTTTACTACAAACTTAGATACGAGGGGCTTCAAGTAGGTTTCAAAGGCCATGAAGTCTTGTCATTTTCTCCACTCAAATACACATGAAAAAATGCAATCCTTTCTCTCTTTTACATGAGCCAAATTATCGATCGCATGGATGACTTTAAAATTCTAAACATGTGCATTATTTTTATGCAAACCATAGTATACTCCAACATTGGCAATTATTCAAATTTTAATTTGAATTCGAATATTAAAAATAATTTTAAATATTAAATAAATATTTAAATTAAATATTTGCACCCATCATTATTTAAATTAAAATTTTAATCAAATATTAATATATTTTAATTTAAATTAAATATGCTTGTGGGTCTTTTCACCTTGGTACTTGATCTTCTTCAACCAAATTTTAAATCCAAAATAATAATAATAAAATATTGTTATTTAATTTGAACTTGCTTCTCCTTCCTTGGATCTTCATTATTTGAGCCCTCCTAGTTATATAATATTTAAAAATAAATATTATAACCTATTGCTTTTAAAGACCTTATTGCTTTTGGAAGACACACTTAATGTACTCAAATATGATGAATATAGTACAAAAATGCTTTTGACATCAATGACAACAAAAACATCTCAAAATATCCAATAATCTCCCCCTTTGTCATTAATGGTAACCCAATTTCTTTTTACCATTTCTTAAACCCTTTTATTTTTTGCTCCCTCTAGGAAACTGCTCTCCTTGATAGAATAATTTCCTCCTAACTCAAATATATCTCCCTTACTCAAATATACCTTCGTTTGACATCAATGGCAAAGGGTCACCTTTGGGGCTCGGGGCTAAGAATGAAACTCTTAGATTAGCCCCTCCCCCACCTCCTCTTGACGTGGTTAATTTTGGGGTGGGAGTATTTCTACTCCCAGCATGAACTGCTCTTTTCCTTTGTCTAATTTCTTCCTCATATGATCCTTATGATTCCTCTGACTATTCTTGTTTCTACTTATCTCTGGAATCTCTGCTCTATACCACTTTGTTTTATGTTCATCATTATTGCACTTATAACACTTAAAATTATTATTCCATGGAGGTGCAAAAGTATTGAGATTTTTCTTGGTGAAGCCATATCTATTCTTGTCATGAAACCTACAATTCATTGCCTTGTGACCAAACTGATTACAAGAGTAGAAATACCCTTGAAATAGTTTCTCGTTCCTAAAGTTCCCATATTCTTGTCTTCCATATGTCCTACACTGTGAAGCTTTGTGCCCAAACCTATGACATGAGAAGCATCATCCATTGAAATTGCCTTATCTTGACCTCATTGATATTTTAGTTTATTTTATCTTGTGTTGGTTTCTATTCCATATGTTCCTCATTTATGCATTATTCATTTCCTTGTTGAACTTGTTGTTTTCTAACTCATCCTCATAAGTTTCACTTTATCTTACACTCTCTTCTTCTAAAGTTTTTCTTCTTTAGAACTTGAGATTGAATCCTCTTTTTGTTTCTCTTGTACCTGTTCAAAACCAAGACCTATTTTTCTTTATGTATATTTTTGTGTCTTGATAATATTTTACAAATTATTTGAGCTTTTCCTAAACCTATGTAACTTATCCTTAGAATATTTCAATTCCTTCCATAGTGAAGCTACTTCATTCTCCAACCTTTCACATTCTAAGATCTTTACTTCTAACCTATCTTTGAACTTTCTTGTCTTAGCCATTGACTTATTTAGATCCTCTATAATATTTCCTCTCTCTTCATCATATTATTGAATCTGAATCTTAAGTTGGGAGTTTTTACTGTCTTACCTTCTTTAATGCATAAAGAGCATGAAAAATCTCTCTCTCAAGATAAAATTATCCCTTATATTATTCTTACTCTATTTGTTTACCTTTGAAAACATCTTATTTATTTTCTTACTTTTCTTATTTTGGATCACCTCCTTCTTCTAGTGCAATAAGAAGATTCTCTTCTTGTCCTTCAAATGTATCTTCATATTCATCATCACTGAAACTAAAACCACTCTTTGTACAACTATCCTAAAGATGACCAAAGTTACCACATAAAACATTTGAGGATTATTGGTGTTCCTTTCCTAACCACTTCTTTTCCTTTTACCAAAAATATAACTTTTTCTCTATCATTATCTGAGGAAATTTTATCACTCTCAGTTGAGTACTTACTTGCCTTATCTACATAGAAAATCTTCTTGTGCCTTTGGAATAACTTCTTTCCTTGTGTACCTTGTCCATCCTTGCCTTTCTTTTGGTACCTATATTTTTCTAATTCCTTGTTCCTATGATCCTATTTTTCATCACCACTGCTCTTCCCAACTTATGGAAAATCATATGCATAGTGACCATATTTTCTACATTTAAAACATCTAACTGATTTTATACCTTAATATTTTCTTTATTCCTTGTTCCTTCTACCATAATTTGATTATTCATCACTGGATAACTCATTACTTGAATATGACTTCTTACCATTAGTCTTCTTAATGGTTTTAAATGTTGCTTCTTTCTATGGAATAGATTCCTTTTTTATTCTTATCTCAAATACTTTGAGAATACCATGTAATTCATCTCTTGTAAAATTATCAATATCTTTTGACTCTTCTATATCTAAAATATCTTAACTAAAAATTTTTGGAAGTGAACTTAGAATCTTATCACACACATCAGGTTCTGAAACTTAAAGCCCAAGTCCTTGCATGGAGCTAACAACCTCATCCACATGAAGTAGATATCCTACAATATTTTCTTCATCCTTCATTTTTAGGTATTCAAATTCTCTCTTTAAATTTTGTAATTTTACCCTTTTGACCTTTATATCTCCTTCATATATGCCTTGCAACTTATCCCAAATATCCTTTTCTAATTTGCAATGCATAATATTTATAAAATTTGTTTCACGTAAGCCCTTTTGAATTACATTCATTAATATTGAATTATAATTATGTAGAAGCTTAACATATTTATTTTTAGGTGAATTTTTTGGTGGTGTGTATCCATTTTCTACTGCTTCCCATACTTCATTTCCAAGTGCCATTAGATGAAACTTCATCCTTGTTCTCCATAGTGTATAATTATTCCCATCAAAAAATTGTGCTGAATTTCCTAAGGATCCACTCTGAGAATCCATCTATGTTCTTGTAAGATTTTCCTCCAAGCTATTAAAATAATTTTAAGGAACCCACTCTAATACCAATTCAAGAACACAAGCTTATACTGAGAAGGGGGTGAACAGTATAATACCACTTTTTGCTTTTCTTTCACAATAAATATTACATGATGTATCAATAGCAATATCAATAGTAGTGATCAAAACAATGTATAAATCACCACACACAATAAAGACACCAATTTAACATGGTTCACCCAATGTGGGCTACTCCACAAAGAAAATATTTCACTAGAATTTTCTCAACAAATCTCTTGGGAATCCTTTCTCTATTACAATGTTTATGGACCCCTGTTCAAAGGAGACACCAATATCCTAATACATCTCATGGGTCACTATCCATAGGATAACCCTTTATCCTTATCTCTGGCTAATGATCTTCTATAAGAACTGCTACCTTCACTACACTGGCTAATGGATCTCTATCCACTTAAAACTCCTATCCTCACTCAGAAGACCTATCCTAACTGCCCTTGCTAATGGATCTCTATCCACTGGAGATTGTCATCCTCTATACTCTATCACCTCCAAAGCTTACTCTCATGTCTATCTCAAATCTACACTAAATATAGTCCTTCGATCTAGCACAAATCTGATCAATATATGTCCTTAAATCTACACTAAATATAGTCCTTTGGTCTAGCATAAATATGATCAATAATTATCCTCAAATATACACTAAACATAGTCCTTCGATCTAGTACAAATATGCTCAATATCTATCTTCAAATATACACTAAACATAGTCCTTCAGTCTAGCACAAATCTACTCAATATCTATCCTCAAATCTGCACTAAACACAGTAGCTTCGATCTAGCACAAATCAATCGTAAAATCTATATTGTAAGCTTCCACAAAATCTCACACTAATCTATCCACAAGTATTCACTAAGACTTACCTCAACTCTACTCCACAAGTTCTCACTGGAACTTGTTCAATATACTCAACAAGTCTTCACCAAGAATTGTCTTAAATCTCAGAGAAACATATGGAGAATTGTTAGAGACTCAATATGATTCACACTCATCACAATGCTCAATCACTTCCAATATTTTTTTCAAATAAAATTAGAAAATAGAATAATTTGTTTCATAGAATTTGAAATAGAATTTGAACTATCACTTCACCACTTTCAATTGACTAGGCTCAATCAACTCCACTCAATAAATCACTCAAGAAAATACCCCTTACTTACAAACCCTAGTCGAAGCTGTAGACACCAAAACAGCACCAATCTGATTATGTGACTGCAAACACTGATCGCTTTGGCAAACACAGCCCCCAGGGCAGCCCTCAGAGGTTAAACAGTGGTCTTAACCACTTTCATAGCAATTTTGTAAGGTCAAGAAGCAATTTGGCACACTTGGACACTTTGCCCGAGATTCGTCTCACCCAGGGACGAATTCAAAATAGAATCCGTCCCACCCCGAGACGAATTCTGAATCCGTCCCTGGGTGGGACGAATTCTAAGCTTAACGGGCAAAAAGGCAAATGGTGCCAAGTGGCAGCCCAGAACAGTCAGTTAAGGGCTCCTACCTTGCACGCATGTGTAAGTGGATAGAGGGGCCGTTAGAGGACTGTTACAAAAAGCATTTATCAAAGTTCAAGTCAATGGAGGACTCCCCTCCCTCATGGGAAGACAAGACTGCCACATGGCGCCTATGGCCAACACTTGGCTTTTGTGCTTCCCTCCCAAAAGAGACCCCTTGGGTCTATAAAAGGTGGGACTTTTCTCACCCAAAATATACAGGTGGAAGGAGTGTTCAAGCAACGAAGTGCTGCCGAATTGAAGACTCACTTGCATCCCCCTTTGTTCACCTTCCTACATCCATCAATCTCTTTTGCAAGGGAGGTTGTTGGGTGGCCTTTGGAAGCTCGAACCTTACTCAAATCCGACGCATGGACATCTGAACCTACCAATTCGCCGACCCCCCAATCCTAAAAGGTTTTGGGCCCATCCTTGGTGGATTGGCTCCAAAATCGAGGGCCAACGGTGGGAGGCCCACTTGGGCACCCCCGCACCCCCCAAGTCCTAATTTTAGTTTTTGAGCACTTTAGATTATTTTTTAGATTGCATTCTGTGTTACTAGGTCTGATTAGTCTATAATTGCAATTTTGTAGCTTTTGGTCAGATTTTAGGGTGTTTTGTATTGCTTTGTCGTTTCGCTAACTTGCAGGTGTCAAGGTCAAATTCCCGAGGGTGGAGGCCAAATTGGGAAAATCCGACCATCTGGGTCGTCCCAAAATGGCCCCAATTACCTAACCCCCCTATTTGCAGGAGTTTTGCAGGTCCCGGGATCCGACATTGGAGCAGCAGCAGGTCGGTTTCTCCTACTCAGAAGAATTCGTCCCACCCAGGGACGAATTACAGTCAGAATTCGTCCTGCCCAGGGACGAATTCCAGTTTAAGGTGGATTGGCCAGCTGCCTCAATGGCAAGTGGCCTTCCGGTAACTTTTCTTACCTTCTGTCAGGTTTTGAAGCAATTTGGATTCACTGTTTTCATTGTTTCAGGCAAATATTCGTATGCATATTTTGTTAGTTTTAGAGAGAGAATGCTTTTCATTTGCAGCAGGTGCTACTAACGTCTTGATCATTTCTTTGTTCGCAGGAGAAGCAACAGAGGCGAAGAACTCATCGACATCAGCGGCGGCATCATCTTGGCCCGCCCATTGCAATCGTGGGCACGCGGAAGGAGGAATCATTCAGCGATTGTAATCAAACCCTATTTGCGCTCCTAGCCCCTGAAAAGGGAGGAGGCATTATTGTAACAGAGATCGAAGGAAATTAATGAAAGGGCTGTGTTTTTCTCTATTCGATTGCGTCTCTTCCAATGTGTCTCTTTTTCGTTTCATGCAATTTACATTCCTAGGACTTAAGCGTGCTTAATTTTGAATGCAATTGCACTTGGTGTTTCCTTTGACCGGAATCTCGTGCTTTCAAGTGGCGATCACGGTGGGACACTGTTCCCTGGTTTTTGAAATCACAGAAACTAATTAAATTTTTGTGTTTGTGCTTGACAGGTACATATTTTTTTGTTGCAGACTGCTATTCGTCTCTGACAGGGACGAATCCTTTTCTGCAATTTGTCTGACCTCGAGACGAATTCAAATTCGTCTCTGGGAGGGACGAATTCTGTTCTGCAATTCGTCTCCCAGAGGGACGAATTCCTATCTGTGGATTTTCAGAGCAGAAATTCAGAGACAACAGGAGCAGGCAGAGAAGAGGTAGGGATTTTCATGATCTCTGTTATATTTTTTCTGTTTCTGTTTCTGTTTCGTTAATTGTTTTCATTTAACCCTGCATTGCATTAGGGAAAGTCATGTATGCTAGTTTCATTTTGTTGGATAAAACGAATCCCACACACATCACGAAACAATTTTAAACCAAGGAGCTGGTCGTAAGACCCCAGCCCTTGATCAAGACCATTGGTGGATTTAATCACCACCTTGGCTTGATTTGCATCCATTTCCCGATTGTCAACTGTTGTTAGGCGTAAATCCTGATGAAGACAGACCGAGCGTAGCTGGGGTGATTCCCATGCGCGCGAGGATAAGTTTTCTATGGTAGGTGCCATTAACAGGACAATCCCCCCTTCCGTACCGCCTATGTACCACGTACCTTCTGCTCTCACGTACCTATAGTCTCCCTCTCGTAAGGGCGGGTATATAGAGAGGTTGGTATATCGGCCCGGTTGGTATATTGAAGGGGCGACCTTTTTGGAGTTATAAGAGCCTACATGATGCATTTAAACGTTCTACAAAACCTACAAAAACAAAACAAAACATCAAAATGCACTAAACCAGTTTAGGGCACACCAAGAATCCTTAAAAGAGATAATCACGGTCTTGTGAATGTGTGTGTTTAATTCTGCTTAGTGTAGACAAAAAAAAAAAAGAAAATCATAAAAACGAGATAAAAACTTATTTAGATAGCATAGAAGCACCGCAATGGTGTACACCCGCAGTCAAGCCCAATCAAGGGCGGAAGCTCCGGAAGGTACACAAAAAGTAGGCGCAAGTCGTCTTCACTTCAGTCCTGAGGATTTGGTCATACCGCCTTATAGGTCAAACCTACAAAAGAATCCAATTTAGAATCCTCGGTGGGGTATGCCTATTCAAAGCAGCCCCTTTCGGGAAGATGCCTTACATGTAGACCTTGACATAAATAGAGAATCACCTCTTGAAGGTAGGCATGAGTGGCCACCGCGCGATGAAGCGCTAAACAGGCACACTCGTCCATTTGGAGGGGCAACGTGGATATGGCGTCCCTTCTTTACCTATCATCGAACAGAGAGACCAAATCCGGAGCGCAGGGCTCCTTACATAGGGCGACCTAACTCCGCCCATCCCATTTACACCCGTGAAAGGGAGTATGAGGAAAACCATCGCATTCCTCGAGAGCAACAAACAATGCGGGAACCTTGCATTTCCGCACCAGCAGGATATCATGATCACCCCTTGAGGCCAGAACCTCGAGCACATACCGCCTACCTCGACAGAGGGAAGCGACCCATTGAAACCTTAGAGCATCAAAATCGAGGTAAACCCATAGGAGGAACATTTGAACCTTCTGAACAAAATAGGGTAGAACAAATTGATCCGGCTGTCGCCAGATATACCACCCGTCAAGCCCAAATCATGCGGCTTAAACAAAGTCAGCAAGAGATAGAGTATCAATACCGCTTGGATAAAGAACGCATGCAACGCGAAGCGGATGAGTTACGCTATGAAATACCTGAGAGGGGGCCAACCCCTCGCATCCAAAGAGCTGAACAGTATGAGAGGCGTAATCCGTTGGCGCAAGATAGGTCTCCACGACCTCGTCAAGCTCTGCCTCCAAGACCCCATAGATTCGAGAGGGAGGCAACTCCCCGAAACAATGATGGGTACCTTCAGCAAGAACTTGATCAAGGTCATAGGTTTCACCCTGAGACTCCTCAAGAATTTTACGAGGAGTATGAACCAGAAGAGGAGTATATCGAAACTCCCCATCAAGGCAGGAAGGATGCCATTCGGCCACCCCTCCATAGGCCTCCAGTTTACCGTAACTTGCAACAAGAGCGAACAAGAGAGGAAGAAATAAAATCTTCCGATGCATACCAAGCGCTATTGGAGCGTTTAGAGTCGGTGGAGACAAAAGCCGCTGGGCATCAAAAACCCACATTACGTCTACTCCACAATAATCTGGTGCATCCCTCGTGCTCTACACCTCTTTACCCCGAACACTTCAAGTTGCCTCAATTGGCGTTTTTAAAGGTGAAGAGGACGCACAGAACATGTTACACGGTTTCTAAGCCAATGCTTCGGCATTCAAGATAATGACGCATTATTGCTTAGAACATTCATAACCACATTCGCAGGCCCCGCCTCGGATTGGTTCACACACCTGCCCAAACACAAGGATAAGCAACTTAGATCAGCCTAGTAGATGCGTTTCTTGAACGTTTCGCCTTCAACACAAGGAAGAAGGCATCACTTAGTGATCTTGCTAGCCTTAAACAATTTGAGGAGGAAACAATGGCAGCGTACGGGAACCGATGGAGAGCTTTGCTTTCTAAGTTACCCTACCGTCCTCCCATGTCGGACCTCACGCAAATGTTCACGAAAAGTTGTTTAAAATCAATCTCTGGTCTATTGTTGCTGCGACAATACGACAGCTTAGAAGAAGCTTTGGCGCAAGCCAGAGTCATAGAAGAGATTAAGATAGGCGAAGGCGCAATTGCCAAGCCTAAGAAGAAAGAGTGGAATAAAACCACTAAAATTGGGACAACGCAACCACAACACGCTGCAATCAACCAAGTTGCGATAAATGTCCCCGCGCCTGTGCAAGAAACGCAGCCTCAAAAGGCTAACTACCGTGCAAGTGCCTCCCGCTACGAAAGAGATAACAGGAGACAGAACAATGATCGTTAGACGTCGCCCTAGGCGACAATTCACCCCGTATGCGGAGTCTAGGGACTCCTTATTTGACCGCTTGTCGCCGGAAAATCTAGTTACTCGCCATAAATCCAAATTTTTGACCCTAACGTTCCCAAGCCTAGGGGGTATAGGGAGGAATTGTATTGCAGATTTCATAGACGCAGAGGACATGACCTAAATGGGTGCTGGAAATTCAAAGAACTAGTCCAGGATTTGATCGAAAACCGAACATTGGTCGTGGACAACCCCATCGCACCTAACAACCAACAAATGGGGGTATTCAAGGACCCCTTGCCTGCCCACGAGGCGCAGACAAAACCGCTCCAAATTAACGAGGTGCGACAAGATCTTCCCACGCAAGGATTTGTGGGAATGATTAGCATTGTAACAAGGAACAAAAAATACCCAGCAGTTGCCCCCGAGGTACCTGCGAGGGAAGTTCCGTCGACATCGCAGCCTCAACAACGCCCAATGCAGTTACCTCCGCCTAGACCTGAGGTCACGATACGAACCAAACTCACGCAGAGTTTGCGGACCACGTCAGCTAGGTCTGTCCATCTACGAGCTTATTCAACAATCAGCTCCACATAGAGAAGCTCTTATGGACATCTTAAAAGCCATTGAAGTACAACCCCACGAAGCTAATTCTTTCAACGCCTTCGTGGGACATGTGAAACAATGTACGGAGCCTGTCATCACATTCAAAGAAAATGAGGTCAAAACAATATCGAATGACATGCCGGATCCACCCCTGCACGTTATCGCGCGGGTCAACGGGATCCCGTACAAGAGAGTGCTGATAGATACTGGCTCATCCAGTAACATCATAACCACTGCAGCGTTAAAGCATTTAAAACTGCCGACCTCTCACATCACCGCTTCCACGTACACACTGCGAGCTTTTAACGATGCAATATGCTCGACGACCGGCACGGTCGTTCGCCTATACGAGTAGGACAAAAGTCAATACCCACACCGTGCCATGTGCTGGAAGGCGAAATGGCTTGTAACATACTGCTAGGGCGGCCTTGGATCAGGGACATGAAGTGTGTCCCCTCGATCGCACACCAATGCTTGAAGTATGCCTATGAAGGGCAAATACATGTAGTCCCAATGGACTTAGAGCCCTTCAAGTATTGCAATGCGGTACAATTCATACCTCAATCGACCCTCCCATCAACGCATTTGGATTTTCAATTGAATCCATCTAAACAGGGTTCGATACCGCAGGCACCACTGGTGGCCAATAAGGCAAAATCCCAGCCAGGTGAGACTTCATCATCGGCTCCTTCATCATCAACGCCACCTATCGTGGCCCAACAGAAGGACAAGGGAAAGCAAATCATGGAGGAGGTTAAGCCTCTAGAAGAGGGGTTGCCCACGATCTCAGCAATATCAACAGAGGAAGCGCCCAACGCAACGGAAACCAAGATTCCTGAACAACCAAACATGGAATGGACTCGAGAAGGACTACCGTTTCCTCCTACCCAATCATCAACAATCACTGTTGAGATGGCCAGTACAGGCCTGGGAGAGTACATAGTGCAAAATGTTGTGGCAACCCCCACACTGGAGTCAGTACAAGACATGGGAAGACCTCGCCTTCCCATTGGAACAATCGTCCCTCTAGGCTACCCACCGAACCAAACGAATTTTGTGTATGGGGGCCTTGATCATGGTTCTGAACCATGCGAACAAAAGGAAACAGATGAAGAACCTTTTGTCGAAAACATCAATTATCCGTCGAACCCAGAATTTGCCCTAAAATATCTCGAACAATGCAATTGGCATGGGTATGGGCTAGGCAGATATGAGCAAGGGATGCGGATCCTTTGCCAACCAAGGTATCAGATGCCATATGACAAGTCGGGGGTAGGGTTCAACCATCCCCTGCCATTAGACATCTTGGTTGAAAACATGCAAGGCCTAGAAATAGGCAACAGGGGGGGATTGGCACAAGACCCGTACGCCAATCCAAACATAGAATACACATTGGGGGATTATCTCCCATGGTCTACAAACACCCCTGGAAATAGCAATAATCCCTCTCCTTTGCTAGAGAGAGGTGAAAGTTCAGAGAGCAGTCCTCAAAGAGAACAACAACGGCTTCCAGACATTTTTCTGAAACTATTCCCCTTAGAGGTTCCAGATGAAATAACACAGTCTCAAAAGAATCAGGTCCCTCCACTAAGAGTGGAACAACCGCAATGGGACCAGATTAATTCACTGGAACAGGAAGAGTCCTCAATGTCGCAAGCAACAGATGCCGAAGAGGATGAACAATTTTGGATCTATGAAAGCGATTCAGAAGACGAGACTGAGATGGACTATCTCAGACATGCGCGACGACATCACCGTGCTCTAACCCATGAAGATCTAATGGGACAAATGGGTATACGGTTGGGACATGAATGGCACTTAGACCCAACGAGGTGGGACCAAGTGCTAGGCCTATGGCTCCAAATTCAAGATGAGCATCGTCCACCTCAAGATCCCATCAGGACAACAATACCAAGGGAAGACCCCGCCTTCCTTTTCGCACATAGAGACGAATTTGCACCTAGAGAGGATCCATTCGTGCCTCGTTCCCGTAGAGCCAGATCCAGAGTATAGGGAACATCTGAAAGAATCAAGTCGTCACACCCGTGGTTCTGGAGACCAAATTCATTCCATCCACATGATCTCCATTGATTTGACCACACCCATCCGCAATCCGACCGATCCATCACGGTCATTGCATCTAAACATGGATGCCATTGATCGGGATCGCGTCAATTCACCATTGTCACCATCGTAGTACTGGCCTTTCGGTGAAATGCTTCATTTTACCCCAAGGACAACTCAAGATATTTTTCAAGCTGAAGAGGGACCCGAGGTCCCAAACGCAGATCTTAACTCAGCTGATGATATCCATTTAATCCCAACTCCACATCAGTTGGAGGACGGATCTCACATGTCAGTCGAAGAGACGACTGACGTAGACATCGGCACAGATCCAATGAATCCAAGGATTCTCAAGCTGGGGGTAAGCCTTTCCCCCGAAGAGCAAGCCGATTACATTGCCCTTCTCAAAGAGAAGAAGGAAGTTTTTGCATGGTCATACAAAGATATGCCAGGACTAGACCCGCAGCTAGTCATGCACAATTTAACGCTTGATCCGAAAATCAAGCCAGTAAAGCAAAAACTAAGAAAGATGCACCCAACAAGTGGCCTTGATGGTCAAAGACGAATTGCAAAAGCTGTTGGATGCACAATTTGTCATCTGCATGGATTATCCGCCATGGTTGTCCAACATGGTTCCCGTCAAGAAGCCCGATGGGAGGATTCGCATATGCACCGACTTTCGAGACCTAAACAAAGTGAGTCCTAAGGATGATTTCCCCTTGCCAAGCATCGACGCATTGGTAGACGCTACAGCGGGTCACGAAATGCTCTCCCTAATGGACGGTTTTTCAGGATACAATCAAATTCGTATCAATCCTGAAGACCAACTCAAAACGGCATTCACAACGCCTTGGGGGACATTTTGCTATAAGGTCATGCCTTTTGGCCTTAAAAACGCTGGCGCTACATACCAACGTGCTATGACGTATATCTTCCACGATTACATGCACAAAACTTTGGAAGATTACATGGATGATTTGTTAGCCAAGTCTATCTTGCGCTCAGATCATCTCGATGACTTAAGCAAGATTCTCGATCGCCTCATAGAGCATAAGGTCAATCTGAATCCCAAGAAGTGCGTGTTCGGCGTCACATCTGGAAAACTCTTGGGTTTTATAGTCTCAAAAAGAGGCATCGAAGTGGACCCAAACAAAGTCAAGGCAATCCTTGAAATGGCTCCCCCAACCACTATCAAGCAGACTCGAAGTCCGCAAGGAAAGGTCGCGTCAATTAAACGCTTCATAGCGCAATTATCTGACAAATGCCGACCAATGAACAAACTATTGCACAAGGGGGTCACATTTCATTGGGATGACGAGTGCCGGTCAGCCTTTGACGAAATCAAACAATACTTGGCTTCGCCGCCAGTATTGGCACCGCCTAGACCAGGTGTGCCGTTCTACTTATACATCTCAGCTATTGAGGTGGCACTGGGCGCAATGCTAGCCCATAAGAATGAACTTCACAAAGAACAGGCTACTTACTATCTTAGCCGCACCCTGGTCAGTTACGAACTTAACTATGCATACGTTGAGAAACTCTGCTTGGCAGTGGTGTTTGCTACCAAAAGGCTACGCCACTACATGCCGAGCAACACGAGTATGTTGTGTCTAAGGAGAATCCATTGCGATACATGATGAGTCGTACTTATCATAGTAGCCGCACGGCGAAATGGATCATGTTGTTGACGGAATTTGACATTGAGTTTATTGGGCAAAAATCTATAAAAGGACAAGTCATAGCCGATCAACTAGCAGAGGCTCCTCTTGAAGACGATCAGCCTCTGGTCATAGAACTACCCGATGATGAGGTCTTCCATGTCTCATAATCGCCAGATTCTGAAGAGCCTGAGTCTCAGGCCGACATAACCTTATTTTTTGATGGTTCTAAATGCGAGCAAGGTGGTGGCGCAGGAATTGTATTCTTCACACCGCAAGGCGCTCCAATGCCCCTGTCATTTAAATTAAACTTCCAGTGCACCAACAACAATGCAGAATATGAAGCCTTGCTCCTAGGTCTTCGTGACAACAATCGCCATGAACATCAAAAGATTGAACATCTTTGGCGATTCGCTGTTAATCGTCAATCAAGTCAAAGGGGTATACCAATGCAAATGCCCAGCTCGAAGGCCTATAAAGCCCTCGTGGATAAATTCCTCGGCAAAACTTGAGTGGTATGACATCGAGGCACTCCCTCGATCATCGAATCGTTTTGCGGACACAATGGCCTCCTTGGGGTCACTAATCCCGCAAGACCTTTCCGGTGATATAACAACCATTCAGGTCAAAACCTTATCGCAACCCGCGATGGAGCGCGCAAGCTCAGACTTGACGCCAGGAATCCACATGATCCAGATCGAACCATCTTCGGATAAGTTCTTTCGAATCCGAGACTATTTGAAACATGCCAACTGGGGGTCTTTGTTCTCCCCCACTCCCATTAATAGCAACACAACGCTATTTTTACAAGTTCTCTCCCAATCAGCATTTGTTAGGGAAGAACTCCAAAAGGGATTGGTTGTTCAAACTGTCGAGGTATCCGATCAACAGGACTGGTATTTACCAATAAGAGATTACCTCAAGTTAGGTAATCTACCCTTTGGATTGACGCAAGCCGCAAAACGAACATTCAAACAGAAAGCGGCAAAATATGTCTTGATAGGAGACATTTTGTATCGTCGCAGCTACGACGGAATTCTTCTTCGTTGCTTGGACCAGCAAGAGTCCACTTGGGCAGTCACCCAAGCGCATGACGGTACATGTGGCGGCCACTTCAGTGGTATGGCCATTGCAAAGCGCATTCTTCGCATGGGCTATTATTGGCCATCTTTAGAGCGAGATTGCTGCGCGTATGTCAAGAGGTGTGTAAAATGTCAACATCATGCCAATCCGATGCACGCACCTTCCCAGTGCCCTACAGACAGTCCGACCGCTTGGCCATTTTTGTAGTGGGGCCTCGATCTAATCGGAAAGATCTCCCCGGCATCGTCAGGCCGTCACACGTTTATCATAACGGCCACGGAATACTTTACCAAATGGGTGGAAGCAATTCCGTTAACCTCTACGACAGGACCCCGCATTGCGGAGTTCATTTTGCATTACATCATATGTCATTTTGGTATTCCATCCAAAATAATCTCGGATAATGGGCCATCATTCAAGAACAAAGACGTGCGTGCTTTAACCACAAAGTACAAAATTCAGCACAGCTTTTCAACACCCTATTATCCGCAAGCAAATGGGCAAGCAGAGGCGTCAAACAAAACGCTAGTCGCCATCCTTAAAAAGACCGTCGCAGACAGATCATAAGGATTGGCACATACAAATCCCACTTGCCCTTTGGGCCTATCGCACTAGCATTCGGACGCCCACCGGGGCAACTCCGTTTTCACTAGTGTATGGCTCAGAGGCAGTAATGCCTCTCGAGTTGGAAATTCCTTCCCTCCGCATATCAATGCAAGAATTCATCGATGATGACACTGCACGGCAGGCCCGGTTAGACCAGCTTACGTTGCTTGATGAAAGACGCGTTAATGCTCTCGAGCACTTACGTATCTATCAAGAGCGGCTTAAGAGAGCTTACAACATGAAAGTTCACCTAAGAGACTTTCGGGTTGGTGATCTGGTTCTGAAGGAAAACCAACAAAACTCTAATTTGCCGTCCCATATGAGGGACAAATTCACGGCAAATTGGCTAGGTCCTTATGTCATTGATAGCAAAATAGGACCAGGAACGTACAGGCTAGCTTCTCTTGACGGTATCAAGGAAACAGAACCCTTGAATATCAGTCATTTGCGACCATTTCATATCTAAGAAAGCCATGTACCAAAAAAAAAAAAAAAATAATTCAACAAAAACAAACAAACAAAAAGCTCCAAGGATTATCGCAATCTCTTGGTCAACCCAAAAAGCTCCAAGGATTATCGCAATCTCTTGGTCAACCCAAAAAGCTCCAAGGATTATCGCAATCTCTTGGTCACCAAAAAGCTCCAAGGATTATCGCAATCTCTTGGTCAACCCAAAAAGCTCCAAGGATTATCGCAATCTCTTGGTCACCCAAAAAGCTCCAAGGATTATCGCAATCTCTTGGTCAACCCAAAAAGCTCCAAGGATTATCGCAATCTCTTGGTCACCAAAAAAAGCTCCAAGGATTATCGCAATCTCTTGGTCACCCAAAAAGCTCCAAGGATTATCGCAATCTCTTGGTCAACCCAAAAAGCTCCAAGGATTATCGCAATCTCTTGGTCACCAAAAAGCTCCAAGGATTATCGCAATCTCTTGGTCAACCCAAAAAGCTCCAAGGATTATCGCAATCTCTTGGTCAAACAAATCAAGAAATTCAACAAAAACAAAACAACAAAAATCATCAAAAACAACAAAATTTGCATCTCAATTCTAGGCATACTCAAATTCATCAAAATCAACAAAAACACCATGCATAAATTTTACCACACTACGGTCAGTGGTCTGGGAATGTACTAAGAGTTTCAATGATTCAGTCATCATTTTCCTCTTTAGCCATGTAGTGTACCAAGTCGAACGGATTTTACAAAGGTAGAGTCATACTTGAAATACACCTTGTTACGTAACATCCCAACACAAATCAAACATTAAAATTCCCAAAATTGTGTGAACGAAAGACGAAACCTGCAAAATAATCTAGGTCACCACAAGCGAAACGGTTATCTTGCTCATCCCCCTGTGCGAATGACCCCTAGAATGCTGAGAGTTGGCAAAAGGACAAGCTTCCTCCCTACCCAATTCCCTAAGAATCCCTAAAGTTCTCAACAGTTGCAAAACACAAAAATTTGCAAAATGTCAAAACTCAAAAATTTGACAAACTATAGTGCACACATCAAAAGGCACAAACAACAGTGATTTTCGTCACTCCATATCCCCAATCCCTTGCTCAAAAAGAAAAATCAATCAAAATAAACAGTGATCTTATCACTACAAAAGAGCAAGTATCCCAATACAATTGAAAAAAAGAAGGGAGTTGACCTTGAATCCCCGGAACTCTCAAAGATTCCGTAGGTCATAAGGCAAGCTTCAATACCAACTCGGTAATAGAAGTAAACCTCCCGCATGACGATATATCTCGTCACATTAACTTGCGTACGGATCAATGTTTGCATGTGGATGAGCTAGCTTATGGCATCCTGGATTACACCGCGGATTAATCTTAGTACATACAACAAAGGAATTCGTGGAGCTAATTAGGTGATCCTCGATACGAGTTCGGTTGAAAGCCCACCTGGCACTGGCGGTATCCTAACAAATACCACTAAATGAACTCAATTGCACACACAGGGATGTTAAATAACTCGGTCAAAAATAGGTCCGATTCATACCTTGTTCAAAAGTCCTGTAAGATAAAGTACAGTCATGGATAGTGAGTTAAAACCTGTCTGAATCTCAGAAAATCTTACATTCATCCCAAAACCATCTGCGCTACTTATCATCCTTATGATACCATCAGAAAATACAAAAACAACAAAGAAAAACCAGATAAATAAAAATATCATTCATCCATTTCAATTTGCATATCACATAGACATCTAAAACATTTCAATTCGTCATAACATCCGCATTCATCAAAATAAATAAACATGCATAACAAAAATCAATCACATCATCACATGTACAAATCCAAAAATAAAACCGGTGTATATATATATATATCGTCAAAAAAAGATGCCCGCAGGCTACAAAACAGGTCCTCAGACCCCGCAATCATATCCAAAACCCAACCTAAGGCGTCGGCCACCATGATCACGCAGGATCGGTGCGACGGGAACTACCCCCCGTGGTGTGGGTCCTACGGGACCCTGCAGGGCGGCTACTGCTAGCCCCCGCATCATGCCTACTACCACCCCCCTCATCTAACCGCCTACGATGAGATGATGCCGACTGCTCAGTCAGACTATCCCTCGTCCGTCGAGAAGATCTGTTGATCGAAGGCTCAGGGAGCCGCCCGCCAAGGCGGATGACCTCCCTCTCCAAGTCTATCCGGTACAGACACCACTCTGCCTCCCGTCGATGATAGATAGACAATGCATCATCGCGCTGCGCCAAAACCCTATCCCGCTCTGCCAACTGAGCCCGTAGAAGATCCCTCTCCAGATCCCGCATCCGTAGTAGCTCTGTAAGCCGTGCAACCTCATCGCCTACATCCGACCCCACCCCCTCCGTATCTGCCGGACGCATAGGACTCACGGGGACAGTAGCCTGCTCAGGCTCCAACTGCTCCTCCACATCCTGCATGTCCGGCTGCTCCGGAACACCCAAGTCCACATCCTCATCTCCCACATCCACCATGTCTGCATCATCCAACGGCCCTCCCCAATCACCCCCGACGCCTCAGCATCCTCCACTGCCGCCTCCGTGCCTCCCAGTGGACCCTCTCCTCTCCAGCGCCGCAAAACCCACCACGAGTCATACTCAGTGGTAGTACCAACGTCATCCACATCCAACACCTCAATCACCGCATCCGACTCCTCGCCCAATGGCACGAGGACCGGTGGCTCCAGATCCCTCTCATCTCCCCGACGTCGATAGCCTACGGGCTCACCAAGCAACCCCTGGCGCACCCCAAACTGTCGTGTAACCCGGCGGTACGGAAAGAACTCATGCTCCGTCCCGTGCCGCCCAATCAACCATCGCTCCCTCCGTACCCGTCGGAGCCACTCTCCAGCCTCAGGCCAGGCTGGACAGTCCCGATAGGGATGCCAAAACACCTCCCCTGGAGTGAGCCGTGAAAAGGCATCAATGTAGTGCTCAACTGCACCTGCCCATCGCCGACTCTGCCCCGCTCGCAGACCGTCGCCACAAAGCCGCATAACCAATCTCATCATCCTCCATCGCCGCCCGAGTCATCCACGGTAACCCGGTAGGCCTCTCAACAGCTATGTGCTGCCAACCCCAGCACTGCAACAAAAAGCTGCAACTGACACCCTTCCGCTGTCGACAGCGGACCCCGTACAGCTCCCCGTATAGCTGCGCCAACAAAGTCTGTCCCCATCTCAAGATCAACGGTGCCTCTATCGGGCACTCGCCAACTCGCCACACCAAATCCAGCGAGTTCCACGGGAACCTCGCGCCCGACGAATCAGGGAGAAGAATGTTAGAAATGAGGCCCATCGAGAATGCGTGCCTCACTCCTAACACCCCCCTCTCCTTCCACCAGCCAACCAAAATCCCGCCAGCCTGGCAATCCGCCTCGGTTGTCTCCACTGGGTCTGCTACACCCAGCTCCCCCCCATGCCCAAAACATCTCGTGAGTATAGCAGTCCGCTGATCAAACGGAGATGTCCTAATAGGCAGAGCCATCTATCGGAATCCGAAGCAACCGATAGACGTCCTCAAGAGTCACAATCATCTCCCTGTCGGGAGATGGAAAGTATTGGTCCACGGATCCCAAAGCTTGATCAGGGCCATCAGATAGGCCTGATCCGAAACCACAGGCTCCAGTCGAGCCACCTGCTTGAGCCCAAGGGCATCAAGCCATTCCCAGTCATCATCAGTCAAGGCCAACCGCGCCTCAGTAAAGGCAGCGGGTACACGGTACCGGCTCCTAACAACCTGCAAGCAAACAAAAAAAAATAATAAATAAATAAATGAAAAAGATAAAATTTTCAATTCTAGGGTTTCTAACCTTAGTTGTTAAACAAAAACATCACAAAAAAAAATCTTAAAGTTTTGAAAAGCGCAACACAAAAACAATGCATTAAGTTAAAGCAAAATAAACCCTAGGGTCACTTACAGGTCTCGCCTCGGCTCCGCCGCTCGAACCAGTTTGTGCACTCATGATGGCAGAGAGAATTCCAGCAGCGCTTCGCTTCGCAGAATTACCTCCTCCTCCCAGAGCTCCAAAATCGCAAGAAAAAAATGACACAAATGAGCCCAAAATCAAGTTTTGGCCCTTAAATAGGCCTTTTGCACTGGAATTCATCCTTGACTGGGACGAGCGCTCTGATCAGCGCTCGTCCCACCCAGGGACGAATTCTCCAGCTGGAATTCGTCCCACCCAGGGACGAATTCAGGCCAGCACAAAAAAAATCAAGAAAAATGACTAAAAATGCACTAAAAACAGACAATAAAACTGCCTGACAGGATTGCAAATGCAACTGACAACATGGGCATACAAAATCGACATCGGGGTCACAAATTATCACTATCCTACTCCCTAAGAAGGCTACCATAGCCGGACCGCTCCAGGGGAAGACAGATTTTGACAATTTAATCCCAAAATGGTGTCACAAAAAAAACAACAAAACAACAAAAAATGCAACACAAAACAAGCAATAAACATTGCCAGACACAAGTGCTCTTGCACTTAACCTCTTGGCATAGCAAAATTGATGTCGGGGTTTGCATTGTCACTATCCTACTCCCGAAGAAGGCTACCATAGCCGGACCGCTCCACGGGAGGACGGATTGCCGACAATTCAATCACCAAATGATGTCACAAAAACAACAAAAACAGTACAAAATTCAACAAAAACACAACAATAAACATTGCCAGACACAAGTGCTCTTGCACTTAACCTCTTGGCATAGCAAAATTGATGTCGGGGTTTACATTGTCACTATCCTACTCCCGAAGAAGGCTACCATAGCCGGACCGCTCCACGGGAAGACAAATTTTGACAATTTAATCCCAAAATGGTGTCACAAAAAACAACAAAACAACAAAAAATGCAACACAAAACAAGCAATAAACATTGCCAGACACAAGTACTCTTGCACTTAAACTCTTGGCATAGCAAAATTGATGTCGGGGTTTTAATTGTCACTATCCTACTCCCGAAGAAGGCTACCATAGCCGGACCGCTCCACGGGAGGACGGATTGCCGACAATTCAATCACCAAATGGTGTCACAAAAACAACAAAAAATAGTACAAAATTCAACAAAAACACAGCAAAAATAATGCCGGACACAAGTGCTCTCGCACTTAGCCTCTAGGCAAAGAAAATCGATGTCGAGGTCCAAATTATCGCTCTCCTAATTCCCCAAGAAGGCTATCATAGCCGGACCGCTCCACGGGAAATAGGTTTTCGACGATTTCACCTCATTATGACATCACCAAAAGGGTTAACACCCACCAAAAATAGGTCCATATGTTGGAAAAATTGCACACGCTTAACGGTAAACCCTCTAAAGGCAACCTTGCACAAGTCATCTTGGGTCAAGCGACTCGTCGCTTCTCTCACGAAGGTCATTCCCTCATCGATTCGTCGCTTGAGGGGGTAGTCACACTTAGTCACCAATCAACAATCACACACCCAATTAAGGAAAACGACATGCATTCAAAGAATCATTGACAAAGACAATCACGCTCCTGCTTGGGGAAGTAAACAAGCAACAATCAAATCAATCAAACACTTGGCATTTCGTGAATCATGAACACAAGGTTCCCCCTGAGGATAAAAACGCCCTTCACTTGTTCATGACTGATCAATGTCTAAGTTCAAGTCACACCTCACCAAAACAGATTAATACTTGAAATCAAATTCCTTAGCTCGTCGAAGCAAGGATTCAAGAATGCATGCCCTTTCCATACTTGGGGCATCAAAAGTTGGTTAGGTTACCAAGAAACCCTAATCATTAGTGCTTTGGTTATCTATTTTTGCTCAAGACTCGCGTCACCCGCAGCGCTTCCCAAAAAGGGGCATCTCGTAGACACCAAAACAGCACCAATCCGATTATGTGACTGCAAACACCGATCGCTTTGGCCAAACACAGCCCCCGGGGCAGCCCTCGGAGGTTAAACAAGTGGTCTTAACCACTTTCATAGCAATTTTGTAAGGTCAAGAAGCAATTTGGCACACTTGGACACTTTGCCCAATATTCGTCTCACCCAGGGACGAATTCAAAATAGAATCCGTCCCACCCCAGGACGAATTCTAAATCCGTCCCTGGGTGGGACGAATTCTAAGCTTAACGGGCAAAAAGGCAAATGGTGCCAAGTGGCAGCCCAAAATAGTCAGTTAAGGGCTCCTACCTTGCACGCATGTGTAAGTGGACAGAGGGGCCGTTAGAGGACTATTACAAAAAGCATTTATCAAAGTTCAAGTCAATGGAAGACTCCCCTCCCTCATGGGAAGACAAGACTGCCACATGGCGCCTATGGCCAACACTTGGCTTTTGTGCTTCCCTCCCAAAAGAGACCCCTTGGGTCTATAAAAGGTGGGACTTTTCTCACCCAAAATATACGAGGTGGAAGGAGTGTTCAAGCAACGAAGTGTTGCCGAATTGAAGACTCACTTGCATCCCCCTTTGTTCACCTTCCTACATCCATCAATCTCTTTTGCAAGGGAGGTTGTTGGGTGGCCTTTGGAAGCTCGAACCTTACTCAAATCCGACGCATGGACATCCGAACCTACCAATTCGCCGACCCCCCAATCCTAAAAGGTTTTGGGCCCATCCTTGGTGGATTGGCTCCAAAATCGAGGGCCAACGGTGGGAGGCCCACTTGGGCACCCCCGCACCTCCCAAGTCCTAATTTTAGTTTTTGAGCACTTTAGATTATTTTTTAGATTGCATTCCGTGTTACTAGGTCTGATTAGTCTATAATTGCAATTTTGTAGCTTTTGGTCAGATTTTAGGGTGTTTTGTATTGCTTTGTCGTTTCGCTAACTTGCAGGTGTCAAGGTCAAATTCCCGAGGGTGGAGGCCAAATTGGGAAAATCCGACCATCTGGGTCATCCCAAAATGGCCCCAATTACCTAACCCCCCTATTTGCGGGAGTTTTGCAGGTCCCGGGATCCGACATTGGAGCAGCGACAGGTCGGTTTCTCCTACTCAGAAGAATTCGTCCCACCCAGGGACGAATTAAAGTCAGAATTCGTCCCGCCCGGGGACGAATTCCAATTTAAGGTGGATTGGCCAGCTGCCTCAGTGGCAATGGCCTTCTGGTAACTTTTCTTACCTTCTGTCAGGTTTTGAAGCAATTTGGATTCACTGTTTTCACTGTTTCAGGCAAATATTCGTATGCATATTTTGTTAGTTTTAGAGAGAGAATGCTTTTCATTTGCAGCAGGTGCTACTAACGTCTTGATCATTTCTTTGTTCGTAGGAGAAGCAGCAGAGGCGAAGAACTCATCGACATCAGCGGCGGCATCATCTTGGCCCGCCCATTGCAATCGTGGGCACGCGGAAGGAGGAATCATTCAGCGATTGTAATCAAACCCTATTTGCGCTCCTAGCCCCCGAAAAGGGAGGAGGCATTATTGTAACAGAGATCGAAGGAAATTAATGAAAGGGCTGTGTTTTCTTTATCTGATTGCGTCTCTTCCAATGTGTCTCTTTTTCGTTTCATGCAATTTACATTCCTAGGACTTAAGCGTGCTTAATTTTGAATGCAATTGCACTTGGTGTTTCCTTTGACCGGAATCTCGTGCTTTCAGATCATATAAAAACTCACTCAAATATTTCCAACAATGCTTGTTGACCAATATTATATAACAATGATACTCATGATCTTGCAAACCCTGATTCAATATAGTTCACAACTTCACATAACAATGATACTTATGTTCTTTCATAAACCCTATTTCAAGATAGTTTACAACTTCACATAACAATGATACTCATGTTATTTCACAAATCATATTTCAAGATAGTTCACAACTTCACATAACAATGATACTCATGTTCTTTCACAAACCCTAATCATGTATATAAAGGTTCAACCAATATTTTCAACAATTTTTATCAAACAAGGTTTCTATCTTCAACCTTTATTCTAGAAAACCTTGAAGCACCAATACAAAAACCAAACTCAAAAATGCTTACCAAATAATCCTTTTCACTCCAACATAGCATTCACAACATCCAAAAATCACTCACAAGAAATATGTGCCCATACCTTTTTGTTTGATGAAGAACTGCCCTTAAAAACCTTTCTCAATTATAACCACTTCCTTGCCAATCACAAAGGTTGGATGACAAAAATATCACTCTAAAAATTTTCAAAATATTTCTTCAGTACAAAAATAACACTCAAATACGCCTTATAATCTCCAACTCAAAAATAATATTCAACAACCTTCAATCTCAAAAATAATAAATTTCCTTACTACCTTATAACTCCTTAATCACTCAAAAATTCAACTCAAAAATTAAAGTTTTGCATTCCCCTTTTAACTCCCCTAAACAACTTATAATACAAATTAATTATGCAAAAACCTTAATTAACATAAACTTTTGGAAACAAAAAATATTTTTTCCTTTTATTTTTTGCAAGCCAAGACAACCCAAATAATGTGCATACCTCTATTATGCTTCCCAAAAGGCCTTAGTGGGATTCCAGCCATCGATGGCTCTCCCCCAAGCACTTTTGTAGTTCTTGTGTCCACCAACTAGATTGTGTGGCTCCACAAGATCCAAAAGTAACAAATGTACCTTTGAATTCCTTCTCCCCCGAATGATACAAAATGTAAGCACAAACTTCCATTCGACAAAACAACGTGCATGATATTTGAACCCACACCTGGCATTCCTAAACGTATCTAATGCAACCCTTTACTACAAACATAGATACGAGGGGCTTCAAGTAGGTTTCAAAGACCATGAAGTCTTGTCATTTTCTCCACTCAAATACACATGTAAAAATGCAATCCTTTCTCTATTTTACATGAGCCAAATTATCGATCGCATGGATGACTTTAAAATTATAAACTTGTGCATTATTTTTATGCAAACCATAGTATACTCCAACATTGGTAATTATTCAAATTTTAATTTGAATTCGAATATTAAAAATGATTTTAAATATTAAATAAATATTTAAATTAAATCTTTGCACCCATCATTATTTAAATTAAAATTTTAATCAAATATTAATATATTTTAATTTAAATTAAATATGCTTGTGGGTCTTTTCACCTTCGTCCTTGATCTTCTTCAACCAAATTTTAAATACAAAATAATAATAATAAAATATTATTATTTAATTTGAACTTGCTTCTCCTTCCTTGGATCTTCATTATGTGAGCCCTCCTGGTTATATAATATTTAAAAATAAATATTATAACCTATTGCTTTTAAATACCTTATTGCTTTTGGAAGACACACTTAATGTACTCAAATATGATGAACATAGTACAAAAATGCTTTTGACATCAATGACAACAAACACTTCTCAAAATATCCAATAATATCCCCCTTTGTCATTAATGGTAACTCAATTACTTTTTACCATTTCCTAAACCCTTCTATTTTTTGCTCCCTCTGGGAAACTGCTCTCCTTGACCGAATAATTTCCTCGTAACTCAAATATCTCACCCTTACACAAATATACCTCCGTTTGACATCAATGGCAAAGGGTCACCTTTGGGGCTCAGGGCTAAGAATGAAACTCTTAGCTTAGCCCCTCCCCTACTTCCTCTTGAGGTGGTTAATTCTGGGGTGGGAGTATTTCTACTCCCAACATGAACTGCTCTTTTACTTTATCTAATTTATTCCTCATCTGATCCTTATGATTCCTTTGACTATTCTTGTTTCTGCTTATCTCTGGAATATCTGCTCTATACCACTTTGTTTTATGTTCATCATTATTGCACTTATAACTCTTAAAATTATTATTCCTTGGAGGTGCAAAAGTATTGAGATTTTTCTTGGTGAAGCCATATCTATTCTTGTCATGAAACCTCCAATTCATTGCCTTGTGACCGAACTGATTACAATAGTAGCAATACCCTTGAAATAGTTTCTTGTTCCTAAAGTTCCCATATTCTTGTCTTCCATGTGTCCTACACTGTGAAGCTTTGTGCCCAAACCTATGACATGAGAAGCATCGTCCATTGAAATTGCCTTATCTTGACCTCATTGATATTTTAGTTTCTTTTATCTTTTGTTGGTTTCTATTCCATATGTTCCTCATTTATGCATTATTCCTTTCCTTGTTGAACTTTTTGTTTTCTAACTCATCCTCATAAGTTTCACTTTCTCTTACACTCTCTTCTTCTAAAGTTTTTCTTCTTTATAACTTGAGATTGACTCCTCTTTTTGTTTCTTTTTTACCTGTTCAAAACCAAGACCTGTTTTTCTTGATGTAGATTTTTGTGTCTTGATAATATTTTACAAATTATTTGAGCTTTTCCTAAACCTATGTAACTTATCCTTAGAATATTTCAATTCCTTCCATAGTGAAGCTACTTCATGCTCCAACCTTTCACATTCTAAGATCTTTACTTCTAACCTATCTTTGAACTTTCTTGTCTTAGCCGTTGACTTATTTACATCCTCTATAATCTTTCCTCTCTCTTCATCATATTATTGAATCTGAATCTTAAGTTGGGATTTTTTTCTTTCTTACCTTCTTTAATTCATCAAGAGCATGAAAAATCTCTCCCTCAATATCAAATTCTCCCTTATCCGATTCTTACTCTATTTGTTTACCTTTGAAAACATCTTATTTATTTTCTAACTTTTCTTATTTTGGATCACCTCCTTCTTCTACTAGTGCAATAAGAAGATTATATTCTGGTCCTTCAAGTGTATCTTCATATTCATCATCACTGAAACTAAAACCACTCTTTGTACAACTATCCTCAAGATGACCAAAGTTACCACATATAAAATATTTGAGGATTATTGGTGCTCCTTTCCTAACCACTTTTTTTCCTTTTACCAAAAATATAACTTAATCTCTATCATTATCTGAGGAAATTTTATCACTCTCAGTTGAGTACTTACTTGCCTTATCTGCATAGAAAATCTTCTTGTGCCTTTGGAATAACTTTTTTCCTTGTTTACCTTGTCCATCCTTGCCTTTCTTTTGGTACCTATATTTTTCTAATTCCTTGTTCCTATGATCCTATTTTTCATCACCACTGCTATTCCCAACTTATGGAAAATCATATGCATAGTGACCATATTTTCTACATTTAAGACATCTAACTAATTTTATACCTTAATATTTTCTTGATTCTTTGTTCCTTCTGCCATAATTTGACTATTTATCACTGGATAACTCATTACTTGAATATTAATTCTTACCCTTAGTCTTCTTAATGTTTTTAAATGTTGATTCTTTCTAGGGAATAGGTTCTTTTTTTATTCTTATCTCAAATACTATGAGAATACCATGTAATTCATCTCTTGTAAAATTATCAATATCTTTTGACTCTTCTATTTCTTAAATATCTTAACTAAAAATTTTTGGAAGTGACCTTAGAATCTTATCACACACATCAGGTTCTGAAACTTCAATCCCAAGTCCTTTCATGGAGCTAACAACCTCATCCACATGAAGTAGATATCCTGCAATATTTTCTTCATCCTTCATTTTTAGGTATTCAAATGCTCTCTTGAAATTTTGTAATTTTACCCTTTTGACCTTTATATCTCCTTCATATATGCCTTGCAACTTATCCCAAATATCCTTTTTTAATTTTCAATGCATAATATTTATAAAATCTATTTCATGTAAGCCCTTTTGAATTACATTCATTAATATTGAATTATAATGATGTAGAAGCTTACCATATTTATTTTTAGGTGAATTTGGTGGTGTGTATCCATTTTCTAATGCTTCCCATACTTCATTTCCAAGTGCCATTAGATGAAAATTCTTCTTTGTTCTCCATAGTGTATAATTGTTCCCATCGAAAAATGGTGCTAAATTTCCTAAGGATCCACTCTGAGAATCCATATATGTTCTTGTAAGCTTTTCCTCCAAGCTATTAAAATATTTTTAAGGAACCCACTCTGATACCTATTCAAGAACACAAGCTTATACTGAGAGGAGGGTGAACAATATAATACCACTTTTTACTTTTCTTTCACAATCAATATTATATAATATGTCAATAGCAATATCAATAGCAGTAATCCAAGCAATGTATAAATCACCACACACAATAGAGACACCAATTTAACATGGTTCACCCAATGTGGGCTACTCCATGGAGAAAATATTTCACTAGAAGTTTCTCAAAAATATCTTGGGAATCCTTTCTCTATTACAATGTTTATGGATCCCTATCCAAAGGAGACACCAATATCCTAATAAATCTCATGGGTCACTATCCATAGGAGAACTATTTATCCTTACCTCTAGCTAATGATCTTCTAGAAGAACTGCTACCTTCACTACACTAGCTAATGGATCTCTATCCACTGAAAACTCCTATCCTCACTTAGAATACATGTCCTCACTACCCTTGCTAATGGATCTCTATCCACTCGATATTGTCATCCTCTATACTCTATCACCTTCAAATCTTACTCTCATGTCTATCTCAAATCTACACTAAATATAGTCCTTCAGTCTAGCACAAATCTGATCAATATCTGTCCTTAAATCTACACTAAATATAGTCCTTTGGTCTAGCATAAATCTTCTCAATCATTATCCTCAAATCTACACTAAACATTTTCCTTCGATCTAGTACAAATATGCTCAATATATATCTTCAAATATACACTAAACACAGTCCTTCAATTTAGCACAAATCTACTCAATATCTATCCTCAAATATGCACTAAACATAGTCCTTTGGTCTAGCACAAATCAATCATCAAATCTATATTGTAAGATTCCACAAAATCTCACAATAATCTATCCACAAGTCTTCACCAAGACTTACCTCAACTCTACTCCACAAGTTATCACTGGAACTTTTTCAATATACTCAAAAAGTCTTCACCAAGACTTGTCTTAAATCTCAGAGAAACATATAGAGAATTGTTAGAGACTCAATATGATTCACACTCATAACAATGCTCAGTAACTTGCAATATTTTTTTCAAATAAAATTAGAATATAGAACAATTTGTTTCATAGAATTTGAACTATCACTTCACCAATTTCAATTGACTAGGCTCAATCAACTCCACTCAATAAATCACTCATGAAAATACCCCTTACTTACAAACCCTAGTCGAAGCATATAAACACTCACTCCAATATTTCCAACAATGCTTGGTAACCAATATCATATAACAATGATACTCATGATCTTGCAAACCCTGATTCAAGATAGCACAACTTCACATACCAATGATACTTATGTTCTTTCATAAACCCTATTTCAAGATAGTTTACAACTTCACATAACAATGATACTCATGTTCTTTCACAAATCATATTTCAAGATAGTTCACAACTTCACATAACAATGATACTCATGTTCTTTCCAAACCCTAATTATGTATATAAAGGTTCAACCAATATTTTCAACAATGCTTGTCAAACAAGGTTTCTATCTTCAACCTTTATTCTAGAAAACCTTGAAGCACTAATAAAAAAACCAAACTCAAAAATGCTTACCAAATAATCCTTTTCACTCCAACATAGAATTCACAACATCCAAAAATCACTCACAAGAAATATGTGCCCATACCTTTTTGTTTGATGAAGAAATTCCCTTAAAAACTTGTCTCAATTATAACCACTTTCCTTGCCAAGCACAAAGGTTGGATGACAAAAATATCACTCTAACACTTTTCAAAATATTTCTTCAATACAAAAATAACACTCAAATACACCTTATAATCTCCAACTCAAAAATAAAATTCAACAACTTTCAATCTCAAAAATAATAAATTTCCTTACTACCTTATAATTCCTTAATCACTCAAAAATTAAAGTTTTGCATTCCCATTTTAACTCCCCTAAATAACTTATAATCCAAATTAATTGTTTAAAAACCTTAATTAACATAAACCTTTGGAAACAATTTTTTTTTTTCCTTTTATTTTTCGCAAGTTAAAACAACCCAAACAATGCACATACCTCTATTATGCTGCCCAAAATTCCTTAGTGGAATTCGATCCACCGATGGCTCTCCCCCAAGAACTTTCATACTGCTTGTACCCACCAACTGGACTACATGGCTCTACAAGAGCCAAAATTCAAAAAATGTGCCTTTGACTTCCTTCTTCCTCAAATTACGTAAAACACAACACAAACTTCCCTTCGACAAAACGATGTGTGTGAGATTTGAACTTGCACCTGGTGTTCCCGTATGTGTCTAACATATCCCTTGGCTACCAACTTAGCTATGAGGGGATTTGAGAAGGTTTCAGAGGCCACAAATTCTTGTCCCTTTCTCCACTCAAAACACATGCAAAAATGTAAGCCTTTCTCTCTTTTGCACAAGACAAATTATCGATCGTATGGATGACTTACAATTGTCAAACTTTGGCATTATTTATATGTAAACCATAGTATACTCCAATGTCGATGATTATTCGAATTTTAATTTGAATTCAAATATTAAAAAAAAATTAAATATTTAAATTAAACCTTAGGACCCATAATTATTTAAATTAAAATTTTAATCAAAGATTAAAATATTTTGATTTAAATTAAATCTGCTTGTGGGTCTTTTCACCTTGGCCCTTGATGTTCTTCAAATTGATTTTAAATCTAAAATAATAATAATAAAGTATTATTTAATTTGAACTTATTTCTCTTTACTTGGATCTTCATTATTTGAGCCCTCCTGGGTATATAGTATTTAAAAATAAATATTATAACCTATTACTTTTCAAGACCTTCATGGTTTTGGAAGATACACTTAATGTATTTAAACATGACAAACATAGTACAAAAATACTTTTGACATCAATGAAAAAAAATACTTCTCATAATTTCCAACAATGAAATATCAGTTTCACTTTAAGATGATTCTTGGCTCAGATCCTCACTTTAGGGATGTGTGTTTGAATTCCAGGGTGGCGGGATTCTCTAAGGTAGCTGATTTTTTAATTCTCTAGATGTAGACACCAAAACAACACCAATACGATTATGTGACAGCAAGCACTGATCTAATTGACATGAATAGCCCCTAGGGCAGCCCCCAGAGGTTAAACAGTGGTCCTAACCACTCCCACAATAGTTTGGAACGTCAGAGGTCAATTTGGTACCTTTTTAGCACTTTTTTCCCTACTCATCCCACCCTGGGATGATTACAAATTGGTATCTGTCCCACCTAGGGACGATTATCACCATTTGTCCTAGGGTGGGGTGAATAGTAGGTTTGACTGGAAAAAGGTCAAACCTCGATAGGTCTGCTATTTAACTACACCTTCAGGGCATGCAATTGTGAGGAATGGATTCAAATAAAGGAGAGGGACTTGAGTCAAGCATACCTTGATCATGGAGGCCTCATGCAAAGAGACTCTAAATAAGGGAATAATATTTTCTCCCAAAATAGGGCAAACAAGTCAAGTGGTGCCCTCACATGTGCATTCAAAGAGAGAGACCATAGGTCTATAAATTGGTGAGTCTTCTCACCCCAAAGGGGGAACATAGAGGATAATTTGGAGCAATAGAGTGCTGCAAAATTACATCCTCACCCATCATTTGTACTTTTACATCCTTGATCTCTCTTTTCGAAGGGAGGTTATTGAGTGATTATTGGAAGTGCAATCTGGACCCAAACCCAAACATTTTGCCACAATATACCACCAAATTTTTTTACACAACCCCATAAGAGGTTTTGGACCCATCCCAAGTGGATTGGTGCTGAAACCAAGTCCCAAACGATGGGCATCCTACCCTCGGGCGCCCCCCGCACTACTGCAGTCCTAATCACCCCACCCCAGAGTGATTAGAAATCTATGGCAGATTTCCATACTGTTTCTTTTGCATTTTATTCTAGTTCACTTACATATGCTATCATTTAAATTTCATGTGATTTGGATGAGTTTTGATCTGTACTTTCAATGTTTCTCATTTTCGCTAACCTACAAAGAGCATCATCATATACAGGGTGATCAAGGTCAAATTTGTAGAATATAACCTTCTAGGTCATCCCAAAATTCCCCATTTTGTCTAACTTCAACTTTGCAGACATTTTTGAGACCTCTAGATTAGACATTTAGGAGGTCACCTTCTGACAGCTTAATACAGTCCTAATTATCCCACCCTGGAGCAATTAGAAATATGTTGCCGATTTGTCAACTGTTCCTTTTGTAGTGGGTTCTTGGTAATATTTTATTTCTTCTGTCAAATTTTCAGCTCATTATAATATGTTTTAGTTATCGTTTTAATCATTTTATGCATGCATTGACCGTAGGCCTTGGGGATCACATGTTTCTCTCCATTCGTAGGTGCTACTAACAGTTTACTGTTTCTCTGAATGTAGGATATCGACATCGAAGGGGTAGAAAATAACCATAGATACATTCATGCAAGCGGTGATGATGTTTGGTTTGCCCATTTTCAATGTGGGCATGTAGAAGATCTCAAAGGGGAATATATCATTCATGGTGTAATCAAAATATGTCTGATGCTCCTACCCTTGAAAATGGAGAAGACGTATTATAACCCAATTTTGAGGAAATCAATAAACTAAAGGTTCAAACTTTTACACTTGCTTCAAATCTTGTTTCATTTCATTCGTTTTCCCTCTTTTCATGCATTCTCGTTCGTAGGAATTATAATTGCTTTTCCCTTTTGTTTTGCTTTCGTATCCTAGTGATTTCAGTGGCGATCACGGTGGGACCACTGTCCCTTGATTTTGAGATCAAATTTTTGATCAAAATTTGTGTGTTTTTGCTTGCAGGTGTCAATATTTCAAGCACTGGACTTCTGCTTATTCCACCCTATGGCGAATACAAAGCTGGAATTTGTGTCACCCAAGGACGAATAAGAATTCGTCTCACCCTGTGACGAATATAGATCTGTTATTCATCCCACCCTAGGATGATTAGCTCTCTGTGTATTTTTAGAGTAGAAAATCAGAGGCACTCGATTTGGGCAGAGAAGAGGTAGGGGTTTTGAGCATCCTCTGTCATTTTCTACTTTCTGTCTCTATCATTTCATGTTTCTTTGCTTGCATAGGAGAGTTTTGCTGCATGTTTTTCTTTCTTGGTGCAAATAAAAATAACCCCACACACCACATGATAATTTAAGCATCAAGGCATTGATCGTAAAACCCCAACCCTTGATCAAGACCAATGATGGATTTCATCACCACCTTGGCTTGATTTTTTGCATACATAACCCCGATCACTACTGTTGCTAGATGTAAATCCTGAAAAAATCTGACCAAGTGTATCTAGGGTGATTCCCAGCACATGAGGATAAGTCTTCTATGGTAGGTGTCAAAAACAGAGTGATTCCCCTTCCATACCACCTATGTTCCACGTACTATTCTGCTTTCACGTACCAATAGTCTCCCTCATGTAAGGGTGGGTATATAGAGAGGTTCGGTATAATGGCCTAGCAGTGGTATATTGAAGGGGTGACTATTTTGGGAGATATAAGAGCCTTCATATTGCATTTACAACAAAAATTTCTTTACAAGGTTTAAAAAAAAAAAACCAAAACACACTGAACCGGACTTAGGGCACACTTTAATTCATAAACAATATAATCATTGCTTTTATTGTGTGGTCCCCTTGTGTTTAGTATAGCATAAAAAATTATAAATAAGATAAAAATGTACGCATCTTTAGAGGAACACCACCATGGTGTACACCCGTAGCCGAGCCCAATCACGGGAAGAAGCTGTAGAAAGTGTACAAAGGGTCACAAATCACCTTCGATATAGTCCCAAGGACTTGGTCATACCGCCTTGATGGCCTGACCCACAAGATAGTCCACATCATGCCATTACAGAATGGGACTATAGAGGCACCCCTTGGAGGGGCACTCCCACTCAGCATAGACTCTTTCAGGAGGCCATACATGTGGAACTCAACATAGACGGGAGGGCTCCCTTAGATGCTCGTTATGAGTGGCCACCACACGATGATGTGCTAGAACAACATAGGATCCATAAGGAGGGGCCAAATGATTACGTCATCCCTCCTTTACCCTTTATTACTATAAAAAACAATAGGCCAAATCCAAAGCACAAGGCTCTTTAGACAGGGCAAGCCAATTCTGCCCACCCCTTTCACACATACGAAAGGGAGCACAAGGAAGACCACTACATTACTCAAGAGAAATACACAGCATGGGAGCAATTTTCCTTCGCACCTGCTATGTATTAGGGTCACCCACTGAGGCCAAAGCCTCGGGTGAATGTCGCTAACTTAAGGAAAGTGGCCCATAGAGATCTCAGATCACCATGATCGAGATAGACATGTAGGAGAGGCATCTAGGCTTCCTAAAAACAAGACAATGGAACAAATTGACTTGGCCTTTGCCAAACATGCCACCTACCAAGTGCAAATCATGTAGCTCAGGCAAGACCAACAATAGTTAGAGCACCTATATCGCCTTAGCAAAGAGCACATTCAACGTTAGACAGACGAATTGCTCCAAAAAACTATGCCTAATAGGGTCCCAACCCCTCACGCATATAAGATAGAGTTATATGAGACGAAAAACCCCTTGGTGTGAGACAGGTTCCTGCAACATTATCAAATATTACCTCCAAGACCTCTTAGACCTAAGCAGGAGGCCACTCCCCAAAACAACGATGGGCACCCTTCGTGGGCACCCACCCATGTTTATAGTTCTCACCTAGGAACTCCCCAAGAAGCCTACGAGGAGTATGAGCAAGAAGAAGAGCAAGCTAAAATGCCCCACAAAGGTAGGAGGTATGTTTTCCGACTACTCCTCCATAGGCCTCAAGTTCCCCACAACCCACAATGGGAAAAAACCAAGGAGGAAGAGATCAAATCTTTCGATGCATATAAAGTGTTGCTAGAGCGCTTAGAGTCTACGGAGACCAAGACTTTTGGGCCCCAAAAGCCCACTTTACGTGAACTCTACAGTCACCCTGTGCATCCATCAGTGTCGGTGCCCCCATACCATAAACACTTTAAACTACCCTAGTTAGCAATATTTAGAGGGGAGGAGGATGCCAAAGAGCACGTGACTAGATTCCTGAGCCAATGCTTTGGCATTCAGTACAATGATGCTTTGTTGTTAAGAACATTTATAACAACATTCGCAGGCCTTGCATTGGATTTATTCACTTAGTTGCCAAAAAATAGCATCAATAACTTGGATCAGCTAGTGGACATGTTCCTCGAACACTTTGCCTTCAACACCAAGAAGAAGGTGTCACTAAGCGACCTAGCTAGCCTCAAGAAGTATGAGGAAGAAACCATGGTGGCCTATGGAAATCGATGGAGGACATTGCTTTCAAAGCTACCTTACCTCCATCCTATGGTCGACCTGACCCAAATGTTCTCAAAAAGTTGTTTGATATCAATCTCCATGCTATTGTAGCTGCAACAATATGCCACTCTTGAGGAAGCCCTAGTGCAAGCCATAATCATTGAGGAGATCAAGATACAAGATGGCGAGATTGCCAAACCACGAAAGAAAGAGTGGCCTAAAAATACCAAAATAGGGACCACACAACCAAAACCCGTTGTGGTCAATCTTGTTGCTATAAACATGCCTAAGCCTGCACAAGCAACATAGCCTTCATAGGCTAACTATCAGGCAGTCCCTCTTGATAGCTATGAGAAGGAGAATCATCGATAAGAGCAAAATTAGTAGCGTTGCCCTAGGCAACAGTTCACACCCTTCACAGAGTCCAAAGACTCCTTGTTTGACCATTTGTCCATGGTAAACTTGATACACCTACTAGAAAGTCAACCCATAGACCCTAACACACCAAAACCTAAGGGCTATAGGGAAGACTTGTACTGTATATTTCATAGGCAGAAAGGACATGACCTTTACACATGTTGGAAGTTCAAGAGCTTCATGCAAGACCTAATAGACAACAATACACCAGCAGTGGACAACCCTGTAGCACAAAACAACCAACATATGGGAGTCTTCAAAGACCCCCTACCTACCCATGACACGTAGGTAAAAACCCTTCAAGTCAATGATGTCACATAGAACTTCCCCATGCAGGGGTATGTAGGGATGATAAGCATAGTGACTAGGAACAAGAGGTACCCAGGAGCTGCCCCTATGGCATCCACAAGAGAAGTTACATCAACGTCACAACCTCAAAAACACCCTACGCAACCTCCTCCACCTAGACCAATGGCCATAATTTAGACTAGACTTACCCAAAGTTTAAGGACCACATCGACTAGGCTATCCATCTACGAGCTCATTCAATAATCATCGTCCCATTGAGAGGCTCTAATGGAGATATTAAAATCCATCGAGCTACAGCCCTACGAAGCAAACTCTTTCAAAAAATTTGTGGGACATGTAAAACAATGTACAGAATCAGTCATCACCTTTAGATAAGATGAACTAAAATCGATGATTGGTGATATGGTGGATCCACCCCTACACGCCATTGCACAGGTCAACGAGATTCCGTATAAGAGGGTTTTGGTGGACATTGGCTTGTCCAGTAATATAATTACAACAATGGCATTGAAACACCTCAAGTTGCTAGCTTCTAACATTGTGGCCTCCACCTATACTCTTTGAGCATTCAATGATGCGATATGCTTGACAGTTGGCATAATTGTCCTACCCATCCAAGTGGGACAAAAGACTATTCCTATGTTGTGCCACATCTTGGAAGGTGAGATGGCCTATAATATCTTGTTGGATCGACCTTGGATTAGGGACATGAAGTGTGTCCCTTTGATAGCTCATCAATGCCTAAAGTACACATTTGAAGGGTAGGTGCATGTAGTCCCGATAGAATTAGAGCACTTCAAGTATTGCAATACGATGCAACTAATGCCACAATCGACCCTTCCATCAACACATTTGGATTTTTAGTTAAATCCATCTAAAAAGGGTTCGATTCCACATGCATCCCTATTGTTAATTCCATCAAATCACCATTCAGGTCCATCTTCATCATCTGGTCCTTCACCAACAACACCACCTACAGTGGTCACACCGAAGGACAAGGGGAAGAAACCCCTAGAAGAGGCACCGCCACTAGTCTCAACCATCTCTACCGAATAGATGCCTAGCCGAATGGAAGTCGAGATGCCTAGTTCACCCTACATGGAGTGGACCCAGGAAGAACTCCTATTCCCTCCCCCTCCATCACTAATGATCACCACTGATATGGCTAATACGGGCTTGGGGGAGTATCTAGTGTGAAACATTGTACCAACATGGTGCCCATCAAGAAGCCCGACAAGAGGATTCATATATGCACCAATTTTTGATATCTAAACAAAGCAAGTCCTAAGGATGATTTCCCATTGCCTAGCATCGATGCATTGGTAGATGGTACAATGGGACACAAAATGCTTTCCCTCATGGATGGTTTATTAGGATACAATTAGATTCGTATCAATCTCGAGGACCAACTAAAAATGGTATTCACAATGCCTTAGGGGACATTTTTTTATAAGGTCATGTCCTTTGGCTTTAAAAATGTTGGTGCCACCTACCAAAATACCATGACATACATCTTCCATGATCACATGCATAAAACTTTGGAATATTACATGGATGTTTTGTTGGCCAAATCTCTTTTGTGCCCAGATCATCTCGATGACTTAAGCAAGATCCTCGATCGCCTCATTGAACATAAAGTTAGACTAAACCCCAAGAAGTACATATTTGGTGTCACATTTAGAAAACTCTTGGGTTTCATAGTCTCAAAATGAGGAATCGAGGTAGACCACACAAAGTCAAGGCAATCCTTGAAATGCTTCCCCCAACCACCATCAAGTAGCTTAGAAGCCTACAAGGAAAGGTCATGTCAATCAAGCGCTTCATAGTGCAGCTATCTGACAAGTGCTGACCCATGAATAAATTATTGCACAAGGGGGTAGCATTTCACTAGGATGACGAGTGCCAGTCAGCCTTTGATGATATTAAACAATACTTGGCTTTGCCATCAATATTGGCACCACCTAGACCAGGAGTGTCATTCTACTTATACATCTCAGCTACTGAGGTGGCACTGGGCACCATGCTAGCCCAGAAAAATGAACTACATAAAGAACAGGCTAATTACTATCTTAGCCACACCCTGGTCACTTATGAACTTAACTATGCATACGTTGAGAAGCTATGCTTGGCAGTGGTATTTGCTACCAAAAAGCTATGCCACTACATGTTGAGCAATATGATGTATGTTGTGTCTAAGGAGAATCCATTGTGGTACATGATGAGTCATACTTATCATAGTAGTCGTACGGCAAAATGGATCATGTTTTTGACAAATTTTGACATCGAATTCATTGGACAGAAGTCCATTAAGGTTCAAGTAATCGTTGATCAACTAGCAAAGGCTCCTCTTGAAGATGATTAACCTCTGACCATAGAGCTACCTGATGATGGGGTCTTCCATGTTTTAGAATCACCAGATTCTAATGAGCCTGAGTCACAAGCCGACATGATCCTATTCTTTGATGGTTCTAAATGTGAGCAAGGGGGTGGCACATGAATTGTATTCTTCACACCGTAAGGGGATCCAATGCCTCTATCATTTAAATTATATTTCCTGTGCACCAAAAACAATGTCGAATATGAAGCCTTGCTCATAGGTCTTCAGACAACAATCACCATGAACATCAAATGCTTGAACATATTTGGTGATTCGTTGTTAATTGTCAACCAAGTAAAAGGGGTATTCCAATGTAAATGCCTAGTTTTGCAGGCCTACAAAGCCCTTGTGGACAAATTCTTGGAAAATCTTGAATGGTATGACATCGAGGCACTCCCTCAATCATCGAATCATTTTGTAGACACTATGGCCTCCTTGGGGTCACTAATCCCGTAAGACCATTCTAGTGAAATGACAACCATTAAAGTTAAAAAATTATCACAATCCATGATGGAGCATGCAATCTCTGACCTAACACCAGTAATCCACCTGATCCATATTGAACCATCTCAGGATAAGTTCTCTCAAATCTGTGATTATCTGAATCACACCGATTGGGGGTCCTTGTTCTCCCTGACCCCTCTTAATAGCAACACAATGCTATTCTTACAAGTTCTTTCCTTATCAACATTTGCTAGGGATGAACTACAAGAGGGATTGGCCATTCATACCATCGAGGTTTCTAATCAGCAGGATTGGTACACACCCATAAGATACTACCTCAAGTTAGGTAACCTCCCACTTGGATTGACGCATGCCACAAAAAGATCATTTAAATAGAAAGTGGCAAAACATGTCTTGTTAGGAGACATTTTGTATCATCGAAGCTATGAAGGAATCCTCCTCCATTGCTTGGACCAACAGGAGTCCACTTGGGTGATCACCCAAGCGCAAGATGGTACATGCAGTGGCCACTTCAGTGATATGGCCATCGCAAAGTGCATTCTTTGCATGGGCTATTATTGGCCATCTTTAGAGCGAGATTGTTGTGCATATGTAAAGAAGTGTGTGAAGTGTCAACACCATGCCAATTTGACACACATACCTTCTCAGGCCTTGCAACCGATCCAATCAGCTTGGCCATTTTTGTAGTGGGGCTTAGATCTAATCAAAAATATCTCCCTTGCGTTGTCGGGTCGTGACATGTTTATCATAACGGCCATACAGTACTTCACCAAGTGGATGGAAGCAATTTTGCTTACCTCTACGAATGGAACCCGCATTATGGAGTTTATTTTACATAACATCATATGTCATTTTGGTATTCCATCCAAGATCATCTCGGATAATGGGATGTCATTCAAGAATAAAGATGTGTGTGCTTTGACAACAAAGTACAAAATTTAGCACAGTTTTTCAACACCCTATTATTCACAGGCAAATGGGCAAGTAGAGGCATAAAACAAAATGCTAGTTGCCATCATCAAAAATATAGTTGCAGATAGTCATAAGGATTGGCACATTCAAATACCACTTGCCCTATGGGCTTATCGCACTAGCATTGAGACGCCCATTGGGGAAACTCCATTTTTTTTGTATATGGCTCCGAGGCAGTCATGCCTCTCGAGTTGGAAATACCTTCCTTGCGCATCTCAATGCAAGAGTTCATCGATGATGACACTACGCGGTAGGCCCGGTTAGACCAACTTATGTTGCTCGACGAAAGATGTGTCAATGCTCTTGAGCATTTACATATCTATCAAGAGTGACTTAAGAAAGCATACAACATGAAAGTTCACCTGAAGGACTTTCAGGTTTGTGACTTGGTCTTAAAAGAGAACCAACAAAATTCTAACTTACCGTCCCATCTAAGGGACAAGTTCACGGAAAATTGGTTAGGTCCCTATGTCATTAACCATAAAATAGGACCTAAAACATAACGACTTGCCTCTCTTGAAGGAATCAAGGAACCAGAACCCTTGAACATCAGTCATTTGAGGCCATTCCACATTTAGAGAGCCATAGCCCACCCCAAAAATCTCCAAGGATTCCTACAATTGCTTGGTCAACCTAAAAAGCTCCAAGGATTCCTATAATCGCTTGGTCAACCCAAAAATGCTCCAAGGTGCCCATAATGCCTTTGGTCAAACCAAAAGCTCCAAGGATTCCCACTATCGCTTGGTCAAACCCTAAAATGCCCCAAAGGTATCCATAATCCCTTTGGTCAAACCAAAAGCTCCAAGGATTCCTACAATCACTTGGTCAACCTAAAAAGCTCCAAGGATTCTCACAATCGCTTGGTCAACCCAAAAATGCTCCAAGGTGCCCATAATGCCTTTGGTCAAACCAAAAGCTCCAAGGATTCCCATTATCGCTTGGTCAAACCCTAAAACATCCCAAAGGTATCCATAATCCCTTTGGTCAAACCAAACGCTCCAAGGTGCCCATAAACCCTTTGGTCAAACCAAACATCCCAAAGGTATCCATAATCCCTTTGGTCAAACCAAAAGCTCCAAGGGTTCCCACAATCGCTTGGTCAAAAACAAATATTAAAAAACAAACAAAACAATAAAATCATCAAAAATAACAAACAAATTGCATCTCAATTTCATGCATACTCATAAAAATCAAAATACAAAAAAAATAATAAACTGCATTAGGCATCGCATCCATACATGGCATATTTGCTGGTCATACATGTCACAAGCACCATAAACTGTAATTAATCGACAATTCCATCATGTTCCACTTTCAATCCATTTTATAAACACATCCATCCAGAACAACACCATCCACATTTTAGCATAGTCAGTTGTCTCCTAATGTATTTAGGGTTTTTGTCATTCAGCTGTATTGAAATTTCTAGCCAAAAACTGTACAAAGTCAAAAAGATTTTACAAAGGGAGAGTTTTACTTGGATCATACTTCGTTACGTAACATCCCTACACAAGTTAAAACACATAAAATAATTCCCAAGTTGTGTGAATATAAGAGAAACCTACAAAGCAGTCTAGGGTACCATGGGCGAAAGGTTAACCTATTCATCCCCCTGTGCGAATGGTTCAAGAATGCTAAGAATTGACAAAAGGACAAGCTCTTCCCCATCCAATTCCCCATAATAAACAGTGGTTTTCATCACTAAAAAAAAAACCAAAACACCTTTGATCCCTGAAGTTGTAAGGATTCGTACTACACGCCCCTGACAAGGATGAGTAGTCATCCCCAAGGCCTAAAAGGATCAAAGCCATTTACAAACAAAATTCCAACAATCCATCATCACAAACTTTCAAAACACATTTGGTCCCCAAAGTTGTAAGGATTCGTACTACACACCTCTGACAAGGATGGGTAGTCATCCACAAGGCCTAAAATATCAATGCCCTTACATAATAACATCCCCAATCACATTTGATTCCCAAAAGTTGTAAGGATTTATACTACATGTCCCTGAACAGGATGGGTAGTCATCCCCAAGACCAAAAGGATAAATGCCATTCATAAGACAAAATCCTACGAGCTCAAATTTGCAAGCCAAAATGCAAAATCAAATAACAGTGGTTATCACCACTATTCATGATCCTTGCTCAAAAAGAAAAACAAAAGCAAAAAATAAATAGTGATTTTCATCACTATATATGCGAGCAAGTATCCCAATAATTTGAGAAACCAAAAGACACCTGAGCTTGAATCCCTAGAATTCTCAGCATTCAAAAAACCATCTAGGTGATCCTCATTACGGGTTTGGTGGACAACCTTCCTGACAGTGGTGGTATCCTAAACGCATGACAATGTGTCTATCACATTAGATTTGTGTGTGAGCAAACCAATGTTTGCATGTGGATGAGCTAGCTTATGGTACCTTAGATTGTCCCATGGATTAATCTTACTAAATACAACAACGGATTTAGTGGGGCTAGTTAGGTGATCCTCAGTACAGATTTGGTTGACAACCTATTCGCATCTGGTGGTATCCTGACAAATACCACATAAACGAACTCAATTGCACCCATAGGGATGTCAAATAACTTGGTCAAACTCAAGTCTAATTCATACCTTGTTCAAAAGTCTTGCAAGATGATTGTACAGTATTGGCTAGTTAGTTAAAACATCTAAATCTCAAAAAAACCTTAACTACATTTTCAAACAACTGGTACATTTTATTACTTATGTCACCATTAGAAAATACGAAAAATACTAGCAACAAAATTATCACGTGCATAGTCATTCCACACAGCAATCACATAGTACAACAATCTAGTAAATCCTGTATAGTCTATGGTGCTATCGATAATTTATCAACAAAACATTTCATTCATTTCGTATGCATACATCATATAATTAGAAACATCACAATCATTATACCACATGCATCCACCATTCTCCCCAAATTTGTCAACCTCCACCATGTCCGCATCCTTGAGCGGAGCCCCCCAACCCTATCCCAATGCCTTTGCACACTCACCACCTACTGCTATCGCATCTGGACCCCCTAGAGGCCCCTCGCCTCGCCACCACCGCAACATACACCACTAGTCATACTCAACGGTCACCCCAAAGTTGTCCATGTCAGGAACATCGATCATAGTATCTGGCTCCTCACCAAGTAGCTCGATGATCGGCTAGGCTAGAGTCCTCTCGTCGCCCTGATGCTGATAGATCAAGGGCTCACTAGGCAACCCTTGGAATACCCCAAATTGTTGTGTCACCCATACATACGAGTACTCCTGCTCGGTCCCGTGTTGCCCAATCAGCCATCTCCCCTTGCACACCCACCGAAGCCACTCCCTAGCCTTAGGCCAGGTTGGACAGTCCTGGTATGGGTGCCAGAACACCTCCCCTAGAGCAAGTCAAGTGAAGGCATCGGCATAGTTCCCTATGACACCTGCCCACCATAGACTCTGCCCCTACTCCTCATACTTCCACCATAGAGCCACATACCCTATCTCCTTGTCAACCATCTCTGCCCGCGTGGTCCACGACAAACCTTGTGTCCACTACATAGCTATGTGCTGCCACCCCTAGCACTACAATAGGTATCTGCACCCAATCCCATTTCGCCTTCAACAGTGGACCTTGTACAACTCATAATAAAGTTGTGCCAGAAGCGTCTTTCCCCACCTCATAAATAAGAGTGCCTCCATCGAACACTCGACCAATCTAAACACTACCTCCAACAGGTTCCATGGGAACCTCATGGCTGAGGAGTTAGGTAGTAGCATGTTGGAGATGAGGGTCATCAGTAATGCATGCCTCACCCCCAACATGCCCCTCTCTAGCCACCACCGCACCAAGATATCGCCAATCAGGAAATCGCCCTTTGTCCTCTCCATCAGACTATCCATCCCCATCTCCACCCCATGCCCAAAACACCATGTCAGCATAGTCGTCCATTGATCCCGTGAAGTAGTCCGAATCAACAACCCATCTATCAAAATCCATAGAATCTGATAGACATCCTCAAGAGTCACTGTCATATCCCTTGTTAAGAGATGAAAGGTATTGGTCTAGGGATCCCACAAGTTGATAAGAGCCGTCAGATAGGCCCGATCCCCCACCACAGGCTCTAGCCGAGTCACCTGATTGAGGCCAAGGGCATCAAGCCACTCCCAGTCCACCATAGTCAGTGCCTCTCATGCTTCAGAGAACACCATCGACACACGGTACCGAATCTTCACAACCTGCAAAATAAAACAAAACAAAAACATTAAAACATGACAAAAAAACACAAAAAAATAAAATTGTACAGCACTAAAACAATATACAACAATGTATACAAATTATACAGATAAAAAAAAATTAAAAACTGTACAGCAACAGTAACAACCCTGTACAAACAAACAAATTACAAAATTACACTCTAAGGTTTTTAACTCTAGTATAAAACTGATAAATAACACAAAAAAACAAAAAATTCAAAAACAAATTTGTCAGTTCCTAGTTTTTTTTTACATCTAGTTCAAACTGATAACTACAAACACAAAAAAATTCAAAAACCAATTTGTCAGTTCCTAGGGTTTATAACTCTAGTTTAAACTACAAAAAATAAAAAAACAAAATAACAACTAGGGTTTCTAACTCTAGTTAAACAAAATAAACCCAAAAATCAAATAGTTAACCTAGGGTTTTCATCCTAGTCTAAACTGACAAAAACATAAACAAAAACAAACAGTTAACCTAGGGTTTTTATCCTAGTCTAAATTGATGAAAAACAAAAAACAAAATAAAAACAAAGCTAAGTTTTTGACCTTCGTTCAAACTAGGGTTTTTTACCTTAGTTTACAAAAAATCAAAATCTAACCTAGGGTTTTTAAATTCTAGTTTAAAACAAAAAAATCAATACAAACAACCCTAAGGTTTTTTTACCTTAGTTTACAAAAGTCAAAATTTCAACTAGGGTTCTAACTCTAGTTAAACAAAAATAGAAAATTAAACCTAGGGTTTTCATTTCACTGTCAAACTGAAAAATACAACACACAATTACAAATTTTTGAGTTCCTAGGGTTTAACCTTAGTCTACAACTGATAACAAACAGAAAACAACATAAAAATATTTTTTTACGCTAAGCTTTCAATCTTAGTTTAGACTAGGGTTTTTTTTTTTAGCTTACAAAAACATAAAAACACGGTTTTAACTAGGGTTTCAATCATAGTTCTAACAAAACACTACAAAACACAAATTCACACAAAAATAACAAACATTTAACTAGGGTTTTCATTTTTAAATCAAAAAACAAATACAAAAGAAAAAAAGAATTACGGTTTTAAACTGTAACACAAACCAAACAAAATAAAAAGGAGGATCACTTACCAGTCTCGCTTTGGCTCCACCACTTGATGATCTAGTCTGTGAACTCATGGTGTCCGAGAAATTTGATAGTGCTTCACTACGTGAACTCGACCACCTCCTCCTCATAGCTCCCAAATGCCAGGAAAAACAAATGCAAATGAGCCCAAAACCTAGTTTTGGCCCTTAAATAGGCTTTTAGGCCTGTAATCATTCCCCCTTGGATGATCACTCTAGTTAGCACTCGTACCACCCTAGGATGATTACTAAAAAAACATTCGACCCACCCAGGGATGATTACAGAGCAAGAAATTCAAAAATAGCAAAAACTGCACCAAAATGCACAAAACAAATAGCAATAAACTTGCCGAACAAAGGGTCCTTTGTGCCTGTGATTCTTGGCATGCAAAATAGATGTCGTTGTCACAATTCCTCACTATCATAATCCCTAATAATGCTACCATAGCCGGACCGCTCCATGGGAGGATGAATTTTTGAGAATTTCAACCCCAAATGGTGTCACAAAATGGGTCCAAACCCACCCAAAAATAGCAATAACATTGCTGAACGAAGGCGCATTTGTGCCTGACATTCTTGGCATCCAAAAAAGACATTGGGGTCACAAATTGTCACTATCCCACTCCCTAAGAATGCTACCATAGCCAGAACGCTCCATGGGAGGACAAATTTTTGACAATTTCAGCTCCAAAATGCGTCACAAAAAGGGTTCACACCCACTAAAAACAGGTCAAAATGTTTGAAAACTACATAGGCATTCAATGAAAAACAACTGAAGGCACCCTTACAAAAGTCATATTGGGTCAAGAGACTCGTCGCTTTTCTCATGTTGGTCATTCTCTCATCGATTTGTCACTTGAGCGGGTAGTCACACTTAGTCACCAATCAACAAAAACACACCCAATCAAGGAAATGACACGCATTCAAAGGATCATTGACAAAGACAATCATGCCCCTTCTTGGGGAAGCAAAGAAGCAATAATCATAAGATGATCAAACACTTGGCATTCTAGAATCATGAAATCAAGGTTCCCATAGACAAAAGGTTGCGCCCTTTGCCTATTCATGACTGAACAATGTCCAAGATCAAGTAACACCTCACTAAAAAAAGGTTAACACTTGAATTAAGCTCCTTAGCTCGTCAAAAGCAAGGATTCAAGAATGCGTGCCCTTTCCATACTTGGGGTATCAAAATTTGGTTAGGTTACTAAGAAACCCTAATCATTAGTTCTTTGGTTATCTATTTTTGCTCAGCATTGCGCCATGCATAGTGCATCCCAAAAAGGGGCATCTATAGACACTAAAACAACACCAATCCGATTATGTGATGACAAGCACGAATTGAATTGACATGAATAGCCCATAGGGCAGCCCCCAGAGGTTAAATAGTGGTCCTAACAACTCCCATAGTAGTTTGGAAGGTTAGAGGTCAATTTGGTACCTTTTTAGCACTTTTCTCCTACTCGTCCCACCCTGGGACGATTACAAACTGGTATTCGTCCCACCCAAGGACGATTATCAGCATTCATCCCAGGGTGGGGTGAATAGCAGGTTTCACTGGCAAATGTTTCTATAGGAGGTTTGAATGGTGATAGTGAAGGTTCATTAATGATCAAGTCTACTTACGATCTTATCTATCCTAAGGGGGATGGTGACTTTCCAAGCATGAAGATATGGATTAAAAACATGACTCCTAATATTAATATATTCTTCTAGTTGGCGATGTAGAATAAGATTTTGACTATTAAAAAATTGCATAAGAGGGGCTTCAATTTTATTAACATATATTTTTTGTGCAAGCAATATTGTGAATCAAACTCTCACTTGTTTCTTAAGTGTCAGGTTTTTTATGAGATAATTTATTTTATTCTTTAGCACATTGGTATGTCTTGGATATTGCATGATTCGATAAGTGACTATATTCAGCAATGGATGTTGCCTTTCTCTTCACCCTAGCTCAAATGCTTCTATAAATTTTATTACCTCATTTACATTGGGATGTGTGGAAGGAGCATAATGCTAGGGTATTTAAAAACTCTAAGAAATATATCTACCATGTCAGTCACAAAATTGTGTGGAAGGTGGTAGAGATCGTGTTATCGGCTACCAAGGACTCTTGCTCCTTAGTGCCTCATGGCCACCAAAAACTTTATATTGAGTATTGTCTTGGTTTCCATTTGAAGTTGAGGCACCCACCAGATCCTAATTTGATAATATCAATTCATTGGACCTCGCCACCTTTAGGATGCCTTAAGATTAATTTCGATGGAGTATCAAAGGGTAATTCAGGCTCTGCTGGGGCTCAGGGTGTGATCTATGACAATAGTGGCAACTTGATCTTGGCATTTGTGGAGCATATTGGTATCCAATATTCTCATATAGCTGAAGCTCATGCTTCCTACTTAGGGGTTTTAATGCTCAAATATTTAGGCATCCATAGGGCAGTTATTGAGGGTGATTCGATGAATATCATCAACATGCTCAAAGGGGATTGTCGACCTAGCTGGTGCATATCCAACTTAATAGATGAATCCATTTCCCATATGTGTTCTATGGAGGAGGTGTTAATTAAGCATGAGTTTAGAGAAGGGATCTCAATGACCAATTTATTAGCAAATCTTGGTGTATCTCATTAGGACCTATTGGTATGGTGATCAGATTTTTTGCTTGAGATTATCCACCTCACGAATGAAAAGGAACTTTAAAGTTTATCATTTTGCCTTTCATCATCTCTTGTTTTTCTGATCCTCAGGTAATAGTGGAGTATGCAAGTCTTTGGCTTGGAAATAGATCACCTTTATTTCCTACACCTAGGATGTCCTTGATAAAGTTTTTGGCACATTGGTCGATTTTGGTTGTGTCAGGAGGGCTTTCCCCTATTTTCACTTTTCAAAATTCAAATTTTAAATTTTAATTTTCCTCCAATTGCCTCTCACCTGGTGGTGTGGTGGGATTCCTTAGCTAGGCATTAAATTTTGCAAACTTCTTCGAGTATGGTCATGTTAGATCGTTATCTCTTTTATGCTTTTTTTTATCTCAATTTGAGAGGTTGTACATTTTTCTATTAATTATCAAAATATCATTTTTGATTTATTCTTCCATCACCTTTAGTTTAAGCTCCCTAATAATGATTTTCTCATGGTGGTAGTGGAGCCTTTTTGAGACTCCTCTTTCTCTTAGTTGATTCACTTTTATGGCAGTGTTTTATTTAGTTTTATCTTGTTTGGTCTTACACCTTTTTGGGGTTTTTTTGTGTTGGTGATAATTGGTTTATGCTAGGATGACCATATCTCAAATGTGGAGGGGTTTTTGTGGTCCTTCCCCTTGTTTTTTGGGGTGGTTTTTGTTTGTTCTCACAGTCCAGTCCTAGTGTTTAGTCTGTGTCCCTCGTGTGTGGGTTTAGTGTGATTCCCCTTGCATTGGAGTCTGTCTTCCTGGTTTGGTTAAAATTTCTTTTCTTATTTATTTTCATGGTATTCCTTGGTTTTCCCTTATGGTGAGTCCCAATTATTTCTCTTGTGATTGGGATTTGACTAGTTAGGTGGAGATCATGTATTTATTTCCTAATATGTTCTGGGGCCTTCTATATCTGTGTTATTCTTACAGTTCAGACTCTATTGGTTTTGTTCCAATTTCTCAATTTGAGTTTGAGAGGGAGTGGTTTGTGGTGTCAATGGATAAGGCTAAGCTTTATTCTCCCAAAAAAAAGTTTGTTAAGTCTCGATTATAACTTGCTTCAATTACCTTTGATGATGAGGTTAAGTCTATCCTAGCGGATGGGGGCATTTTGGAGTGCATCCAAAAATTTCATGGGCACAATCCTATGCTCTCCAATTGGATGGTGTCTACCTAGAATGATGGTTGGATAAGTATCGAATTGTGGTCTTTCTAGGTAACAATGGATTTGATAAGCATGACTACTAGTCTCATTTTGGTTTGAGCTTATCATAATCGTGATAGGTATTCTCTACTAAAAGGAATTAGTTTATTTCTTGACAAAGAGGAATTTCTACCTAGATACCAGAATAGTTTTAGTGCCTTGGTGTTGTCCCCTCCCTAGGATAAAGTGGTGAGAGTCATAATGGATTACTTTACTTTAGACTCCACTTATGATATTATTAGAAGTTTTCATGCTATGTTTCTTAATCATTTATGTAGACATGTTCATATGAATATTCCTCTATTTTTGTTCCAGTCTATGAGAAATTATTTTATGGATATGGAAGTTGGATGGGACAAAGATCCCCTTCATCAAGAAATTGACCTACTTGTTTTTGAACAAGCAGCTTTGGAGCATGGCTTGTCTACTAAGGAGATTCTGAAACCGTTCATGAATTTTCCCTTTCCTATCGTTGGTGGTTCCAAAGTGGCCTCAAAGGACTCTACTCATACATGAATGGTAGCATATGTAAACAATCTAGAGTCAAATTCAAAATAAACAGTAGGGAAATCTACCACAAATTTCTAATCGCTTCGAGGTGGGGCAATTAGAACTGCAGCAGTACGGGGGGCGCCCAAGGGCAGGACGCCCACCATTTGGGGCTTGATTTTGGCACCAATCCACTTGGGATGGGTCCAAAACCTCTTATGGGGTTGTGTTTGCAAGTTGGATGAGGTATTGTGGAAAAATGTTTGATTTTTGGGTCTGGATTGCACTTCCAATAATCACCTAATAACCTCCATTCCAAAAGAGAGATCAAGGATGTAAGAAGCACAAACGATAGGTGAGGATGTAATTCAGTAGCACTTCGTTGCTCTAAATTCTCCTACCCTATTATTTTTTGGGGTGAAAAGACACCATTTTATAGACCTGAGGGTCTCTGTGCATGAGCATGCAGAGGCGCCACTTGGCCATCATGCCTTGCTAGGGGGAAGAAGATTCCTCCCTGATTAAGGGCTCCATGACTGCCTCTTTGAGCTCAAAAATGCTCACTCGCACTCCCATGCACTGAAGGAGGAGTTAAGTGGCAGATCTGAGCTGCCATTTGTCAAGGTTTGACTTTTTGCCCGTAAAACCTGCTATTCACCCCACCTTGGAGTGAATGCTGCTAATCATCCCAAGGTGGGACAAATACCAGTTTTTAATCATCCCAGGGTGGAACGAGTAGGGATCAGAGTGCCTGAAAGGTGCCAAATTGACCTAACCTTCCAAAACTACTGTGAGAGTGGTTAGGACCACTATTTAACCTTTGGGGGCTACCCTAGGGGCTGTGTATGCCAATTTGGTTAGTTTTTGTAGCCACATAATCGGATTGGTGTTGTTTTCATGTCTATAGATGCCCATTTTTGGGAAGTGCTATGCAAGGTGTAGCGCTGAGCCAAAAAATAGATAACCAAGGCACTAATGATTAGGGTTTATCAGTAACCTAACCTACTTTTGATGCCCCAAGTATGGAAAGGGCATGCATTCTTGAATCCTTGCTTATGATGAGCTAAGGAGCTTAATTCAAGTGTTAACCTATTTTAGTGAGGTGTTACTTGATCTTGGACATTGTTCAGTCAAGAATAGGCAAAGGGTGCAACCTTTTGTCTGTGGGAAACTTGAGTTCATGATTCATGAATGCCAAGTGTTTGATCAGCTTGTGATTATTACTTGTTTGATGTCCCAAGCATGAGCATGATTGTCTTTGTCAATGATTCTTTGAATGCATGCCATTTCATTGATTGGGTGTGTATTTGTTGATTTGTGACTAAGTGTGACTACCCCCTCAACTGATGAATCTATGGGGGAAGGATTGACATGAGAAAAGTGACGAGTCGCTTGACCCAAGATGAATTTTTTAAGGGTGCCTTAATTTGTTTTCCATTGAATGCTTATGCAGTTTCTAAACAATCGGACCTATTTTTGGTGGGTTTTAACCCTTTTTGTGATGCTTATTGGGGCTAAAATTGTCAAAAAATTGTCCTCCCATGGAGTGGTGCGGCGATGGTAGCCTTCTTAGGGAGTAGGATAGTGAAAATTTTTGACCCCAATGGCTATTTTCAATGCCAAGAATGTTAGGCACAAAGGCACAAGAATTTCAGGCACAAAGGCGCCTTTGTGTGGCAATTTTATTGCTATTTTTTGGTGGGTTTTGATCCTTTTTGTTATGCTTATTGGGGCTGAAATTGTCAAAAAATTGTCCTCTCGTGGAGCGGTCCGATGATGGTAACCTTCTTAGGGAGTAGGATAGTGACAATTTTTGACCCCAACGGCTGTTTTGAATGCCAAGAACATCAGGCGCAAAGGCGCATTTGTGTGACAATTTTATTGCTATTTTTTGGTGGGTTTTGACCCTTTTTGTTACGTCATTTGGGGATGAAATTCTCAAAAATTCATCCTCTCGTGGAGTATTCCGGCTATGGTAGCCTTCTTAGGGAGTAGGATAGTGAGTATTTGTGACCCCAACGTTGGTTTTGGATGCCAAGAATCGTAGGCACAAAGGTGCCTTTGTTTGGTAGTTGATTGCTATTTTTGATGCATTTTGAATGCAGTTTTTGTTGTTTTTGATTTTCTTGTTTTGTAATCGTCCTTGGGGGGGGAAAAATACCAGTTTAGTAATCGTCCCAAGGTGGGACGAGCACTAACTAGAGTGCTCATTGTAGGGTGGAACGATTACAGGCCTAAAAGCCTATTTAAGGGCCAAAACTACGTTTTGGGCTCATTTGTATTTGTTTTTTTTTGGCATTTTGGAGTTGTGAGGTGGAGGAGGTCAAGTTCGTGTAGTAGAGCGCTATCAAATTTTCTCAAACACCATGAGTTCACAAATTGGATCATCAAGTGGCAGAGTCGAAGCAAGACCAGTGAGTGCTCCTGCTCTTTATTTTACCTATTTTTATTTTCAAAAACTGTAATATACTTGATATTGCATTTTTTCGTTTAGACTAGAATGAAAACCCTAGGTTAAACTGTTTTTTTTTGTTTTGGTATTTTGTTCATTTTACTGGGATGAAAACCTTAGGTTAAAATTTTTCACTTTTTTTTTGTATTTTTTTCTTTTAGACTAGGATGAAAACCCTAGGTTAAACTGTTTTACTTTGTTTTTGTATTTTGTTCATTTAGACTAGGATGAAAACCCTAGGTTAAATTGTTTTGTATTTGTATTTTTTTGTGGTGGTTGTTTAAACTAAAATAAAAACCCTAGTTTAAAAATTTAGTTGTTATGTCACTTTCATTTTGTTTGTCAAACTAGAGTTAAAAAAACCCTAGGTTTGTTATTTGTTTTTGTTTAAAACTAGAGTTAAAAACCCTAGGTTAAATGTTTTTGTTATTTTAATTTTTTGTTTACACTAGAGTTAAAAAAACCCTAGGTTAAATTGTTGCTGTTATTTTGTTTTTCTTTTTGTATTATAAACTAGAGTTATAAACCCTAGGTTAGAAATTTTAATTTTTGTTTTTTTACAATTTTAAACTAGAGTTAAACAGTGAATCTTGAGGATGTCTATCGGATTCTACGGATTTTGATAGATGGGCTTCGTATTCAGACTACTCCGCATGATCAGTGGATGGCGATGCTGACACAGTGCTTCAGGCATGGGGTGGATAGTCTGGTGGAGAGGATAGAGGGGGATTTCTTGATTGGCGGTATTTTGGTGCGATGGTGGCTGGAGAAGGGCATGTTGTGGGTGAGGTATGCATTACTGATGACCCTCATCTCCAACATGCTATTGCCTGACTCCTCGGGTGCAAGGTTCCCATGGAACCTACTGGAGGTAGTTTTCAAACTGGTTGAGTGTTCGACCTCAAAGCCACTGATTATGAGGTGGGGTTAGACACTACTGGAATAACTCTATGATGAGTTGTACGAGGTCCGTTGCTAGAGGCAGAAGGGGATTGGATGCAACTAAATGTTGTAGTGTTGGGGATGGCAGCACATAGCTATGGAATGGTCACATGGTTTGCCATGGACCACTTGGGCAGAGATGGTGGATAAGGAGATTGGGTATGCAGCTCTATGGTGGAGGTTAGAGGAATAGGGGTAGAGTCGGTGGTGGGCAGGTGTCGTGGGGCACTATGCTGATGCCTTCTCATGCCTTGCTCTAGGGGAGGTGTTCTAGCATCCATACCAAGATTGTCTAGCCTGGCCTGAGGCTAGGGAGTGGCTCCTATAGGTACGCAGGGGGAGGTGGCTGATTAGGTGGAATGGGACCGAATAGGAGTACTTATCGTACATCTGAGTGACTCAACAATTTAGGGTTCACCAAGGATTGCCTGGTGAGCCTTTGATCTATCAGTGTCAGGGTAATGAGAGGACTATGGCCTGGCCAATCATTGAGCCGCTGGGTGAGGAGTCAGATGTAGTGATTGATGTCCCCGACATGGACAATATCAGGGCAACTATAGAGTATGACTAGTGGTGGAAAATGCTACGATGGCGGGGTGAGGGGCCTCTAGGAGGTTCAGATGCAATAGCAGCAGGTGGGGAGGGTGCAAAGGCATCAAGGGAGGGTTGGGGGGCTCCGCTGGAGGATGCAGACATGGTGGAGGTTGATGATTTTATGGGGGATTATTTTGGAGTTTTGGAGCAGCCAGAAACGTAGGACGTCCTGGAGCAGTGGGTGCTGGAGCAGCCCATCATCCCAGAGATGCCCATGGCTCAAGGAGTCCCAAGGGATATGGAGGCTAGGTATCATGCTAAGATATATTTATTAGAGGATCTTCTTTGGAGATGGGATGAGGAGCTCAAGGATGCTCTGTAGGAGAGGGATCTCCTACGGAATCAGTTGGTAGAGCGAGAGAATGCATTGGCTATGTCCTACCAACAATATGGGGACACTGATGCATCACGGGAGAGGGATCTCCTACGGATGTAGTTGGCATAGTGTGATGACACTTTGGTTGTGTACCATTGGTGGGAGATGGATTTGGTCCAGCATCGAATGGAGTTGGAGGTAAATATTATCTGCCTCTATGGGCGGTTACCTGAGCTCCCTAGAAGTGGATCTTCACATCGAATGAGAGACAGTGAGACTGAGCAGTATGCTTCCTCTCATCACAGGTGGGTGGGTGAGGGTAGTGCTAGTGGACATGATGCGAGGGCTAGCAGTAGCCACCCTGAGAGGTCCCATAGGGCCCACACCACTAGGGGTAGTTCTAGTCACACTAATCCTGCATGATCATGGTGGTCGATGCCCTAGGCTTGAGGGTTTTTGATTTTTTTTTTTTGTGAGTTTAGAGGACCGTTTATTGTAGCCTATGGGCATTTTGACTTGATACATACATGAATTTATTTTTTATTATACACTTGTCAAGATTTCTTGTTACTTTTATGCACACTTTATTTACATTGACGTATGCATGTGTTATTATGAATGTGCTGCTTTTAATTTTTTGATGTATGCATATGGAATGGATGAAATTATTTGTTGATAACTTGGTGGTGACACCATAGACTGTATAGGATTTACTGGCTTTCTGTACTATGTGATGAATTTATTGGAATGACTTTGCATGTTTATTTTTTTGTTTTGTATTTTTTGATGGTGATGTAATAATGGAATGTGCTACAAGTGTGTTACAAATGTAGTTAAAGTTTTTCTAAGATTTAGATGTTTTAACTAACTAGCCAAGACTGTACTTTTATCTTACAAGACTTTTGAACAAGGTATGAATCAGACTTGAGTTTGACCAAGTTATTTCCCATCCTTGTGTGTGCAATTGAGTTTGTTCATGTGGTATTTGTCAGGATACCGCCAGTGCCAGATAGGTTGTCAACCAAACCTATACTGAGGATGACCTAATTAGCTCCACTAACTCCTTTGTTGTATTTAGTAAGATTAATCTACAAGTTATCTAGGATACCATAAGCTAGCTCATCCACATGCAAACATTGATCTGCACACAATTTAATGTGATAGATATATCGTCATGTGTGAGGTTTACAACCAGTGACCGATAGGCTATCCACAAAACTGATACTGAGGATCACATCATGACATTTCAAATGCTAAGATTTCTAGGGATTCAAGTTTGACTCCCTTATTTTCTTCAATACCCTGACCTTGGACTATATTATACATGCTCAATATAACCCATAGTAGTTCATTCCATACCAAATCCTATAGCCATTCCAGCTAGGTTCAATGAACATGGTTTTTGTCATAGTGCTTTTTGAGTAGCAACCTGGAAAAAATATCCCATACCATATTATCTTTTTGACTTGATCGATTCATATTATATGACCAATTCTATCAGTCATCGATTGTATCAAAGCTTGTTGTGTGCATTCTCACACCTCAACAATATTGGGTATACATAGGTTTTATCTTAAGTTGAAACCTTCAGAGAATCCCACTAGATTTATTAAACTAGTCTATCATTCCATAAGGAGGATTCATTTCTTTCCCAAGTAGGATTTTTTCTAGTTTTCATTTTATCACTAGCTAGAAATATTATGATTATATTCTAAAAAATATATAGTTCAACTCTACACTTTAGGTATCGCCTTAATAACAAAAATATTTTATTTATATATTACCTGTACTTGTAGACACCAAAACAACACCAATCCGATTATGTGACTGCAAACACTGATCGCTTTGACAAACACAGCCCCCAGGGCAGCCCTCAGAGGTTAAATAGTGGTCTTAACCACTTTCATAGCAATTTTGTAAGGTCAAGAAGCAATTTGGCACACTTGGACACTTTGCCCAGTATTCGTCTCACCCAGGGACAAATTCAAAATAGAATCTGTCCCACCCCAGGATGAATTCTAAATCCGTCCCTGGGTGGGATGAATTCTAAGCTTAACGGGCAAAAAGACAAATGGTGCCAAGTGGCAGCCCAGAACAGTCAGTTAAGGACTCCTGCCTTGCACGCATGTGTAGGTGGATAGAGGGGCCGTTAGAATACTATTACAAAAAGCATTTATCAAAGCTCAAGTCAACGGAGGACTCCCCTCCCTCATGGGAAGACAAGACTGCCACATGGCGCCTATGGCCAACACATGGCATTTGTGCTTCCCTCCCAAAAGAGACCCCTTGGGTCTATAAAAGGTGGGACTTTTCTCACCCAAAACAGAGACAGGTTGAAGGAGTTTTCAAGCAACGAAGTCTTTGCCGAATTGAAGACCCACTTGCATCCCTTTTGGTTCACCTTCCCACATCCACCAATCTCTTTTGCAAGGGAGGTTGTTGGGTGGCCTTTGGAAGCTCGAACCTTACCCAAATCCAATGCATGGACACCTGAACCAACCAATTCGCCGACCCCCCAATCCTAAGAGGTTTTGGGCCCATCCCTGGTGGATTGGCTCCAAAATCGAGGGCCAACGGTGGGAGGCCCACTTGGGCACCCCCGCACCTCCCAAGTCCTATTTTTAGTTTTGAGCATTTTAGATTATTTTTTAGATTGCATTTTGTGTTACTAGGTTTGATTAATCCATAGCTGCAATTTTGTAACTTTTGGTCAGATTCTAGGACGTTTTGTATTGCTTTGTCGTTTCGCTAACTTGCAGGTGTTGAGACCAAATTCCTGAGGGTGGAGGCCAAATTGGGATAATCCAACCATCTGGGTCATCCCAAAATGGCCCCAATTGCATAACCCACCTATTTGTAGGTGTTTTGCAGGTCTCGTGATCCGACATTGGAGCAACAGCAGGTCGATTTCTTTAACACAGAAGAATTCGTCCCACCTAGGGACGAATTGCAGTCAGAATTCGTCTTGCCTAGGGACGAATTCCAGTTGAAGGTGGATTGGCCAGTTGCCTCAGTGGAAGTGGCCTTCGGTAACTTTTCTTATCTTCTGTCAAGTTTTGAAGCAATTTGGACTTACTGTAATTACTGTTTCAGGCAAATATTTACATGCATATTTTGCTAGTTTTAGAGAGCAAACACTTTTCATTTGCAGCAGGTGTTACTGACATCCTAGTTGTTTCTTTGTTCGCAGGAGAAGCAACAGAGGCGAAGAACTCATCGACATCAGCGATGGCATCATCTTGGCCCGCTCATTGCAATCGTGGGCACGCAGAAAGAGGAATCATTCAGTGATTGTAATCAAACTCTATTTGCGCTCCTAGCCCCTGAAAAGGGAGGAGACGTCATTGTAACAGAGATCAAGGGAAATTAATGAAAGGGCTATGTTTTCTCTATTTGATTGTGTCTCTTCCAATGTGTTTCTTTTCCATTTCATGCAATTTACATTTCTAGGACTTAAGCGTACTTAATTTTGAATGCAATCGCACTTGGTGTTTCCTTTGCTCAGAATCTCGTGCTTTCAGTACTCTTCTATTACCAAATCATCTACAAAGATACCTTAGTAAGGTAGATGCAACAAGATAATTTGTATAACTTTAAAAGCTATACATTCATTGTATTTGCTTTAACAAATTATTTCATATAAAAATGATGAGCTAGCCAATGTTAATTGTCTTCTTTGAAAGCAAAGGATACAATTTTTTTACTAGATTTCAAAATGGATTGATTCAGATGCCAAGGTAGTTTATAATATCATATTTTAAATACATTTATATTCCCCATATAAAAATAAGGTTTTGTTAATATTATTGATCCGAAGGGACTAATGAAGTTTATTTCAGTAAACACACAAGTTTGAGATAAATATTTCCTCTCATAAAGTATACTACCTATGTTTTCAACTAGCATGCAGGTCATCTTCTTTTTAGATAAAATATTAGCAATTTAACTAAATGTCACTTTGAGTGCCCAATTTATTTAAAGAATGAAGTTAAACAATGCTTCCCTATAATCCATTATGGCAAGCAAGCTATACTAGCTAAGTTAACAATTAAATAGTATTACAACACATTTGAAACTATTGTTTAGTCATGAAGTGTTCCATTATTGAATGACATCACATATAGATCAAGAGTTTTATAAGTTATATGCTCAACAAAACTCACCATAAAGTAAGGTAGATAATATTTTTTTTATAACAATTCAGTATTGCCTGAGAATATGTCATTAATATCATTACACAATATATCCAGACTGGATGCAGTCCATGCAAGACCATCCCCTATTAACATGGAGAATTTTCCATATCCTATAAATGGAATATTCCATTTCCTTCCAATAATGTATTCTAAAGAATTTATTATTGGAATATTATCTTTAGTTTTGTAATTGGGTAAGCAACCTTTCTTCAAAATACAAATTTTGGTAACTGATATTATTTCATTAGCAAGCTCATAGCCTGGGGTCATTCCTCTACAAGATTATCTTCCTTTCATGCTCTTACAAAATTATTTTTGCTTAAATAGTTACACCAAACATCGTCTTGCTAAGCAATCAGTTAAAAACCATTATAGAGGTGTTTCATTATTTAAGGGACACCAAAAAGGATCAGATACAACTCAAAAAATGATATGCAACTACTATGCATCTATGCACACTAAAATGTAACTTTACCATTCATAATAGCTACAAATATCCTTGCTCAAGATATTACCCACAAAGTTCCAAATATATTTCTTCTTCACTACAACCTACAACCATCTTGATAGTCTTTCATGAAATAATTTCTTTTCAAAGATACAGTTTCATTAATTCAAGCAACTACAAGTTTTGTAGGCAAATTACTTTTAATTCGGCATAATACTCTTAACAACATAGTAACACCACAACCCAGTGTACCATATTTTCAAAACATAAATATAGCATTCTGTTTACTTTTATCATTGCATTGGTATATCACTATTTTTAAGATGCAAACACAGTAGTAAGACATCATATCCAAAAACATATTCACAGTAGTAAAACATCATTTTCAAAAATGTTTACACATCAGTAAAACATCATTTCCAAAAAAAATTACATAACAATAAAACATCTTTTCCAAAAATGTTTACACAATAGTAAAACATCATTTCCAATTTTTTTACATAATATTAGAACATCATTTCCAAAAACATTTACACAACAACTTTCCTTTTTCTTTAATAACTCAACACATATGAATCAACATCACACAATTTATTATCACAGAAAATCCAAACATTTTCCTCCTCGTTTCTATTATTTTATCAACATATTTAGAAAGGAACATAGCAAATTAAGCAACCTAAACCTACATGTTTACCACTTATCTAGTATTTTTGCTTTCTTCTTCTTTGCTCTTCACTTTTTCCTCCTTTAGATGTCATCATTCCCCTTTTCCTATATATATTTTTTCAGATTTATCACTCCATACACTCTTCTCCTCCACTCTATAATGAATTCAGTAATTAGTTCCTTAATATCTTCATGTGTTGTTCCAAGTGATCGAGATTCCTCCTCACCACTTTGCATGCATTAATTACACATCATGTCCATTCAGCAAATTTTTCCACTTTTGCCTAAGTTCAACATTAAACATTGAGGAGTGTGTTTCTCATGCATAATTTTAATTTTGTTTTAACATATAATTACACTTGTATGGTCAATCATTGCCTTTTAACTCAACATATTATTAGCAATATAACTTATAGCACATGAAATATTTTATTTTATTTTTAAAACAATATTTATAATATAGGCTTCATCACATAGAAGACCTTCACCCCTTTTTAAAAGAAAACTTACAATATCACACACATACAAATACAAAAATAAAGTAGCTCTCATTGTCATTGCCATATAAAAGTATTTCTCATTCCATACCAGTAAGAAACATTCAAATAAAATTAAACTCATCCAAATATGTAATTTTACTATGCACCTAAATGATATGCAAAGCACAATTTTCCATATGCTCATGAGCCCAATCATCACTTCCCTTTCTTACCTTTTTCCACTTGCTTATTTCCTTTCTTGGACACCTTGGAGTTGTCTTGAACTCACAATATTTATTAGCAGTACCATGTTTTTACAATAAAAAGGTAAGTTTATTCTTTAATTTCTTTTATTCATTAACTGCATGAGGAGGGTCATTCCACTTCAAACTACAAATTCTAGTAACTTATATCGTTCTATTAGCAAGCCCATAGCTTGTGACTATTCCTCTGAAATCTTCTCTACCTTTCATGCCCTTGCATAGTTAAATTTACTTAAATAGTTACATAGAATGTCATCTTGTTCAACAATCGATCAAAAACTAGTATAGATGTATTTCATTCTTTAGGGAATATCGATAGGGATAATATATGTCTCAAACAAATGATGTGTGACTATTATGCATCTATACACACTATAATGTAACTTTACCATTTAAAATAGCTACAAATATCCTTGCTCAAGATATAACCCACAAATATCCAAATAGATTTATTCTTAAATACCACCTACAACCATATTGGTAGTCTTTCATCAAATAATTTATTTTTTAAAGAGATAGATTCATCAATTCAAGTAACTACAAGATTTAGAGATAAATTATTTTTAATTCAGCTAGAATACTCTTAACAACATAGTAACACCACAACCCAGTGTACCACATTTTCAAAATATAAACATAGCATTCAGTTTAATTTTATCATTGCACTAGTATATCACTATTTTTAATATACAAACACAGTAGTAAGACATCGTATCCAAAAACATATTCACAATAGTAAAACATAATTTCCAAAAAAAATTACACATCAGTAAAACATCATTTCCAAAAATGTTTACATAGTAATAAAACATTGTTTCCAAAAATGTTTACATAGTACTAAAAAATAATTACCAAAAATTTTTACATAGTAGTAATACATAATTTCCAAATATGTTTACACAATAGTAAAAAATCATTTTCAAAAATATTTACACAACAGTAAAACATCATTTTCAAAAAATATTTACAAAGCAGTAAAACATCATTTCCAAAAATGTTTACATAGTATTTTTCTTTTTTCTTTAATAACTTAGCATAAATGAATCAACATCATGCAATTCATTATCACTGGAAATCCAATAATGTCCTCCTCATTTATATTATTTTATCAACACATTCAGTAAGGATCATATCAAATTAATCAACCTAAACCTGCATGTTTTCCAATTCTCTGGTATTTTTGCTTCCTTCCTCTTTGCTCTTCACTTTTTTCTTCGTTGAATATCGTCGTTCCCCTTTTCTATCTATATTTTAGATTTATTGCTCCAAACACTCTTCTCCTCCACTCTACGATGAATTTGGTAATTGGTTCCTTAATCTGTCCATGAATTATGCCAAGTGACCAAGATTCCTTCAAACCACTTCATATGCAATAATTGGACATCACATCCATTAAGTAGAATTTACCACTTTTATCTAATTTCAACATTAGCCATTGAGTAGTGCATTTCTCAATAATAATTTTAATAACATTTGTTTTAACATATAATTACACTTCTATGGTCAACCATTACCTTTTATTTTTTAAAAAATATTTAGAATATAGGCCTCATCACATAGAAAACCTTCATCCCTTTTTAAAATAAAACTTCCAATATCACACGTATACAAATACAACAAAAATGTAGCTCTCATTATCATTGCCATGTAAAAGCAATTCCCATTCCATACCAGCAAGCAACATTTAAACAAACTTAAACCCGTGTAAAGATGTAATTTTGCAATGCACCTAAATGATATGCAAAGCACGAGTTTCCATGTGCTCGTGAGCTAAATCATCACTTCCCTTTATTACCATTTTTTGGTGTATTTCCTTTCTTGGACACCTTGCAACTGTCTTGCACTCACAATATTTATGAGTAGTACCATGTTTTTACAATAAAATGGTAAGGTTACTTTTTATCTACTTTCATTCATTAATCACGTGAGTAGGTTCGTTACATCCTCCCCCACTAGGGAAAAACACAAACCTTGTGTTTTCAAACTAGGTTAAGCAAAACAAATCCTTCAGTATAATCATATCTTTCACATTAACAAAAAATACTCTTTTTTCATTCAGCATTAAGTATTGCAATTATATTTATCTTCATAAAAGTCACATCACATTTTATCATGTCTAGTATATAATCACATCATATATTATGTCATAATGAAGTTAGCTAAACATACCCATCATATGGTTCAAAATATTTCATTGAGCAATACCAAAATATTTACAACCTACTCTACTCAGTAACTTTACAAACACATTGTACACTACTCATGATCTAGTACTATACATATATATTTACACGCATATCACCAAATTATAAAATAAAGTTTATGATAAATTTTTTATATACTTAAACAAATAAGGAAATTGATGTTGCATATCTGCCATGTCTTCCCACGAAGCATTTTTATTTGAGTAGTGGTCCCATTGGACCCAACATTGCTCTATGCTTATTATTATTATATTTTTGGTTTGACTACCAAGAAAGCAAATAGTTTGAACCTCAATATTTAATGGATCAATCATCTACAAGTTGAAAATATCCAAAACATGAGTAGGATCTAAGATGTATTTTATAAAGAGGAGCACATGAAAGATATTATGGATTCTAGATAAGCTTAGTAGTAGATCTAGTTTGTATGAAATAGGTCTTATCTTAGTTACAATATCAAACAGACCCACATAAATCGAGTCAATATTGGAAAATATTATTAAAATTTTAGTTGGCTTCACCCTTAATATTACTCTTATCTCCCACAAAATATTCCCTTGGTGTTTGTTTTTAGGTTTGCATAACTCTTCTAGAAATTTTTGGCCTTGTTCAACTTCTTCTGAATTCTATTTAATTGATCTTATTTTTATTTTATCATTTTTGGTTATATCACTACCCGATCTTCTGGAATATCCCAATATAAGGAATTTTTGCATCATCTCTCATACAAGACTTCGAAAGGTTCCATACCTAGTGATGTGTTATAACTATTGTTGTAAGCAAATTCACTAGGTATAATTAGTCTTCCCACTTTATATGTTGATTCATGTAGTACATTCTTAACATATCCTCAAGGACTTGATTCACTCTCTCAATCTATCCATCTATATCTGGGTGATAAGCAATACTGATATTTAGTTTGGTCCCTAATGCATGATGTACTACTTGCTATAATTTAGAAGTAAAACGAAAATCACTATCAGAGATATGGAAAAACATACAGTCTTACCACTTCCATGGTAAACTTACATGCTATGCCAGGTGCATCATCTTGCACATTTCTTGGTATAAAATATGCAACTTTGGTTAATTTATCCACAATTACTAAAATTTCATCATGCTTGAATCTTGTTTTAGGCAATCCCACTATAAAATTTATTTTTACTACTTGCCATTTTTGTGTGGGTATCTCATGTGGGTATAGCTTTCTAACTAGATGCATATTTTTTTCTTTCACTCTTTGGTATTCTAAGCATTTTTCCACGTAAGTGGTAATACGTTTCTTCATTTATGGATAGTAGTAAGCTTTTTTAAATCTTTGTGCATTCTTGCCCCTCCTAGATACGTAGAATAAGGAGTATTATGAGCCTCCTTAATGATTATTTCTCTAAATACTCCTAAATTAGGGGCTACCAATATATTTCTAAAAAATTAATAGATCACCTCTAAAAACATAATCTGCATGTTTACCAAGTTTTTTTTCGTCTCGACCAATACATGATTAAAAAAAATCATCTATTTATTACCATATCTTAATTTGATCCAACAGAGCATATTAACATTTTATAATTGTGATAATACGTCCTCTCTTACTTAGAGCATCATCGACCTAAGATCCCTAATGTATTCTATGTCAAAATCATACTCCACCAAAAATTCTATTCAGCATCATTGTCTGGAATTTAATAAAGGTTAGAAAAATATATACTTTAGGCTCTGATGATCTGTCTTTAACTCAAATGGTTCTTCTAATAGATAATGTTGCTAAACTTTTAGGGTGTGTACTACTATTGGTAACTTTAAATCATAAATGGTATAATTAACCTCATACCTCTTAAGTTTCCTAGACTCATAGGCAATAACTACATCATCTTGGGTCAAAAACACACCTAAACCTTCAATTAATGCATCTATACAAACTATAAATTGCTTGTCTGAATCGATCAATTACAGGATTGGTGTAGTTGTTAACCTTTCTTTTAAAACATGAAAAACCTCTTCACACTTCTCTACCCACTTCAACATTTTCCATTTTATTTTAAGGTTTTTATTGGGTTGAGCAATTCTTGAGAACCCTCTAATGAACCATCTATAATATCTTGTAATTCCCATAAATATTTGTACCTCTAAAATATGAGTAGGTGCAAGTTAATCCATAATTGCTTCAATATTCTTGGGATCTACTGCAATTCCCTCTATAGAGTCAATATGTCCTAGATACTATACTTGTGGAGTATAAAACTCACATTTAGTTAAATTTCCATATAATTGATTCATTATGAGAGTCTCAATCATAGTTCTTATTTTTCTGATCATGTTCCTCTTTGCTTTTGAAGTAGATCAAAATATCATCCAAAATTACAAGTACAAATTGATCTAGATGCTCTCTAAAAATACTATTAATGAGGTTCATGAATGTGACTAGGGCATTGGTTAACCCAAAATGTAAGGTACTAAATTTAAAATATCCATACCTTGTTATAAATGTTGTTTTAGAAGTGTCTTCCTCCCAAATCCTTAACTGATGATATCCAAATCTTAAGTCTATTTTAGAAAATATGGTTGTTCCTTTCAATTGATTAAAAAAATCATCAATTCTTGTTAATGAGTATCTATTTTTATAGTAATTTTATTCAGCATTTGATATTCTATGCACATCCTTAAAGTACCATTTTTATTTTAACAAATAATATAGGAGATTCCCAAGGTGATACACTTGGTTTGATTAGCTTTTTTTCTAGTAAATCCTAAAGTTACATTTTGAGCTCCTACAAATCTATGGATGTGATTCTATAAGGTGATATTGCTATTGGTGCAGCACTAGGTAACAACTCAATTGAGAAATCAAATTTCCTCTAAGGAGGTAACCCTTGTAGATATTTAGGAAACACATCTTTAAATGCTCCCAACAATGAATGTTTCTAGAAAATATCAAATTCCTTAGTAGTATTATCTCTCCTATTAATCTTAGTTATGAATATGATATCCTTATTCCTAATAACCCTTTTAATTTTCATTGTAGTCAATAAGTGTGGTTTAACGTCTTTTCAACCATAATTAATTATATTCTTCTAGTTAGATTCATCCACGAATTCCATCCATCTCTCTTCAAAGTTGTAAAGAGCCTTATGACCTTTTAGCTAATCAAATTCTAAAATGATATCAAACATATGTAAAGGCACCACATACGAGATGCTAGTTGGTCTTTCCTTATGGTAAGGAGATGTGGGGGTCAAATAAGCATTGGTTAACATGGTAGGTTTACCCTGATCCATAATCTACCTTCCAACCATTGGCCAAAAATCTGGGTCTAACAAGAAATTTCCCACTAATCTAGATGATATAAACTTATCATTTGATCCACTATCAATCAAGATTTCCATATTTTTATCAAAACATTTATCATTCATTAAGAGAGTAATTTTATAATTAAGTTTAGAACTTCCTATAGTCGTATAGATCTTATGGCTAGCCTCTTCTGGGGCTTTTGATGGACGATCAGCTCTGTGAGGGAATTTATTGGCATAATGGGCTCCTTTACATACATAGCATACATTTGGTAGAGCTATATTTCCTCTATCATCATTCTCATTTTTGTTCAAAAATGTAGTTCCCCTAGCCCTCTCTTGTCCTACTGGTTTCTAGTCCTATCTTCTAGGAAACTCCTTAGCATTTTTATTGAACTTACCACCTTGTTAATTGGGTTTATTTTTACCACTTTGCTTATGTTGATCTCCTCCTTTGGGTTTCTTATTTTGTTTCTTCTCCCACATCATAAATACAACACTTTTATATTTTTGAAGTTAATTTTTTTCCTTTTTGGATAGCTTTTGATAGTTAAAATATGCTTTTCTCATTTTATGATTAGCTTTCTATTTTCTTTCTAAATCAAATGTAGTAGGTAAATTTATGGGATTGTGCATGTTTACCAATGTCATGATATAAGGATGTAATCCCGTAATGGATTTTTGAGTTTTTATTTCTTTGTTTCTTTTATATTGTGATGCATATTTTAGTAGTTGTATGAAATTTTGGTAATAATACTGTATTGTCAAATTTTCCTATTGCAAATTTGAGAATTCCCCAAATTTATCTACATAATATTGCCTTATCAATAATCTATCTCTAAATTCCTTGATAAATTCTTCCCATTTAATGTCAATAGCTTCTATTTCATGCTATTTCCTATAATATTTCCATCATTCTAGGGATATTTTAGTTATATTCATTACTACCAGAGCAGTATTGAATTCATATGATAAAACCACTAGAGAAAAGTAGGATTCTAGTTCAATTAATTAGTTTTTAGCTAATTCATCATCACCTTTACAATTAAATTTAGATATTACTATCTTTTTAAAGTTTTTTTCCAACTCCATACTCACCCTTTCCCTTCTATTAATGGATCTCTCTAGTTCCCTTGGTGCTTCCACTGACCTCTCCAACCCATTCTCTTGTCCTCTAGCTAAGTCTTCTATGACCTATTGTTGTTGGACAATAAATTCTTGTTGTTGGGCCATGTGATTTTTCTATTGGGCCATATATTCTCTTTGATATTATATATATTTATAATAATTGCACCACTTTTATGACATTCTCATCCTCCACACTAGTCTCACTTTCATTACGAGAAATCTCATTAACCCTTTTTAGCCTTTTTTCATGTTGAGGACCTTCTTACCTTAAATTTTTCATGACCTCCTTATAGGTATTTCGGTGACTTCCTTCTCCTTACCACCTATAGAATTTCTCAAGGCCCCACCTCGTAATATTTATGTCATTCAACCTATAGGTGAAGAAAGTAGTGCATTAGTTTATACCAACTAATTTATTACACATCCGGATTCTACAACTTAGAATCATTTCTAATTTGATACCATATGTAACAACCCTGGTCTACTACTCATCTGGTTGCATGGCTAAAAGAATAAGTAAAAACCCAATATATTTTTTTAAGAAGTTAACATATTGTCACTAAAATGTTTTCCTAGGTTTCCAAGTTTTTTTATAGACTATTATCATTTTGGTTCATCCAATAATTTTAAAATTTATATTTAGATAATTTAGCATAGGTATATCAAACTACGTTTGGATTTGGAACTACTCATCTTGTCACAAAAGTGCACAAGATCGACCAAATCCCGTTACGATGCTATTATGTGGATTTAATTGCCCTCATTTGAATCCATAGATTTTGTCATAAGGATTGAAAAATGACAAGGGTTATCCTCTAGGGCCCATAAAAACCTAGAGGATGTACACTTTCTTCACATTCCTCATCATACTGAACCTTCGACCATCTAGTCAACTTGTTTTGAAACTAGTATAGATGAGAGTAGCATACTTATGCCCCTATGACTAACTTAAGTTTCATTTTTTTTTGGATTTGGTTAGTGCACAGTCAATACCCTAATATTAGAATTTATTATACATGCTCAATAGAACCCACAGTAGTCCATCCATTACCAAACCCCATGGTCTTTTCATCTAGGTTCAATGAACACAATTTTTTTATAAATATTTTTGAGTAGCAATCTGGAAAAGATGTCCCGTACCATATTCTCTTTTTGAATTGATCGATTCATATGATATGATGAATTATGTCAATCATCAGCTATCTCGAAGCTTGGTGTGTGCATTACCACACCTCAACAACATTGGGTATACATATTTTTTACCTTAAGTTGAAACCTCTTAAGAATCCCACTAGATTTATTAAACTAGTCTATCCTTCCATAAGGAGCATTAATTTCTTTTCCAAGTAATATTTTTATAGTTTTCCTTTAATCACTAACTAGAAATATTATGGTTATATTCTAACAAATATACAATTCAACTCTACACCTGAGTTACCACCTTAATAACATAATAATTTTATTTCTTTATTATCCTTACTCTTATATCACAAAATCATCTACAAATATGCCTTAGTAAGTTAGATGCAAACAAGTTGAATTTTCTAATTTTAAAATCTATGCATTCATTATTTTTGCTTTAACAAATCATTTCATAGAAAAATAGTGAGCTAGCCAACGTTAATCACCTTCTAAGGATACAATTTTTTTACTACCTTTCCAAATGGGATGCAAAGGCAATTTATAATATCATAGTTTGAAATACATTCAGGTTCCCCAAATAAAACTAAGGTTTCTTTAATATTATTGGTCTGATAAGACTAATAAATTATATTTTGGTAAACACACGAGTTTGAGACAAAGATTTCCTCTTATAAAGTATATTACTTACGTTTTTAACTAGCATACCAGTCATCTTATTTTCATAAAAGGTATGATAGTTTGAGTAATTGTCACTTTGAATGCCCAATTTCTCTAAAGAATGAAGATAAAAAATGCTTCTCTAATAATACATTATGTCAAGAAATCTATACTAGCTAAGTTAACATTTAAACAACACTATAGGACATTTGAAACTATATTTTTTTCATGTAGTATTCCATTATTGAACAACATCAAAATAGATCAAGAGTTTCATAAGTTATACGCTCAAGAAAACTCAACATAAAGTAAAGTAGATAATATTTATTTATTTTTTTAATAATTTTGTATTGCCTAAGAATATGACATTAATACCATTATAGAATATATCCAGGGTGGATGTAGTCCACACAAGACAAACCCCTCTTAACATGGAGAGGTTTCCAGCTCTCATAAATTGGATGTTTTATTTCCTTCCAATAATGCATTATAAGTAGGTCCGAGGTGTAGACCAATTGGTTCATCCAAACCCCATAAAAGGGGTGGAGGTCCAAGGTTCAAATCTCAAGCCTCACCGAATTGAATACTTGTCCCTTTCCTGGTGCTTTCAGCGACATAAAAAGGTTTAAAATAATTATGGCATGGTGGTTATAGGGGCGGACTGCGCGAAGATCTTTGTGGCGGCTTTCGGGGCAGATAGCATAGAATACTATGACGACCATAAAAATATGGATAGCTTGCCTGGATTCATGGCGGCTACCAATTCCACCATGTAAATACCAAAAAAAAATAATGCATTATAAGGAATTTATTGTTGTAAGTTTATATTTAGTTTTATAACCAGGTAAGCAACCTTTCTTCAAACTATAAATTCTAGTAACTAATATTATTTTATCAGCAAGCGCATAGCCCATGGCCATTACTCTATAATATTATCTTCCTTTCATGCTCTCACAAAGTTACCTTAACTTGAATAGTTACACTAGATATCATCTTGCCAAGAATCGATTAAAAACTAGTATATAGATATTTCATTATTTAAGGAACACTAACAAGGATTAGATACGACTAAAACAAATGATATGTGACTACTATGCATCTATGCATATTATAGTGTAACTTTACCATTTAGAATAGCTACAAATATCCTTGCTCGAGATATAACCCATAAAATTCCAAATAGATTTCTTCTTAACTACCACCTGCAACCATCCCTATAATCTCTCATGAAATCATTTCTTTTTCAAAAAGATATTTTCATCAATTCAAGTAACTACAATATTCGGAGGTATATTACTATTAATTTAGCTAGAATACTCTTAACAACATAGTAACACCACAACCCAACGTACCATATTTTCAAAATATAAACATAGTATGGCGTCATTCTCTTTTTCCTATCTCTCTTTTTAGACTTATCCTTCCATATTATCTTCCCTTCCACTCTATGATGAACTCGAAAATTAGTTCCTTAATCTCTTCATACATTATGCTAAGTGACCGAGATTCCTCCCTACCACTTTGTACACAATAATTAGACATCACGTCCATTCAATAAAATTTAAAACTTTTTCCTAAGTACAATATTAACCATTAAGGAGTGCGTTTCTCATGCATACTTTTAATAACCTTTATTTTAACATATAATTACACTTCTATGGTTAACCATTGTCTTTTAACTCAACATATTAATAGCAATATAACTTACAACACATGGAATATTTTCTTGTATTTTCAAAACAACATTTATAATATAGGCTTCATCACATAGAAGACCTTCACCCCTTTTTAAAAGAAAACTTCTAATATCATACACATAAAAATACAAAAAAAAAGTGACTCTCATTGTAATTTCTACGTAAAAGCCTTTTCTATTCCATAACAACAAGCAACATTCAAACAAACTTAAACTCACATAACGATGTAATTTTACAATACACCTAATGATATGCAAAACATAAGTTTCCATGTTCTCGTGAGCCAAATACTTGCTTATCTTTATTGGACACCTTGCAGTTGTTCTGCACTCACAATATGTGTCAGTAGTACAACAATAAAAATGTAAGTGTATTCTTTATCTACTTTCATTCATTAATTGTGCAAGGAGGGTCGTTACATCATTTTCTTCCATAATGCTTAATGTTCCTTAATTTTTAATTTATTGAACAAAACTCTTTTTAATTAATTGTTGTATATGAAATTACTGCCCATACACATTTATATATATTTGAATATTATGTTTCATTATTTATCCAACTTTCACTGTTTGATATCTTTGAATATCTTATTTTATTATTTATCCAACTTCCATTTTTGAATATTTTGCTAATCACTGAGTTGATCTATCAATTTTTTTCTATTTTTCAACATGGGTTTGATACCATGACTCAACTAAAGTGTCATTACGGTAACCTTCTCATCCTATTGGATTGCATGGATAACCAATTTATTATAACCATAAGGTGTAATAGAGTAGATCATTGCTTACAAGATTCACTTTATTGTTTTTCATAAAATCATCATCTTTCTTCTCACACATGTGAGACATTTTCTTGTACCACACATAACCTTCATCCAACTATTCTCATGACTCCTCCTATTTCCTTTAGAAATGCTCTTATTGTTGCTAAACTTTATCTTCTATGGTTTCACTTACTAGTCCTATATTTTTCTTTGGCTCTTATACCATGCTAAAAGTATAGACTAGTTAGAACTTGAATCTAAAACCTCTACGTGTTGAGGTTGCTCTATCAATAAGCTTTTAAGTTCTCTTTGAACCAACCCATGATTCATATGTAGGATTGCTTCAACATCCTCATAAGCTACTCCATGAGTACTCATGGCTCCTAGCTTCATCACGAGACATAATACCTAACTATAAAAATTAGATATGCTATAGTTTTTGTATCAATGCTCCAAAGAAACTTAATTCTTTTCTTTAAATAGAGGAATCTAAAATCGAGTAAGATTTAAATTTTTGCTACTAGTAGCCATCTTAAATTGCTTTAGCTACACAATTTTTCTCTTCATAATTCTGACTCTGAAAAATAGAGCATGATCTCCCACAAAATAGATTTTCCTCTTTTAGTAATTTCCCTCTTAACTTCTAGTTATTATTGAACTATTGTTGTTGTTCTTTCTACAATAGTTTACTTCTCTCTATTGTAGCCCTATGTGCCATCTCCTCAATCTAATTCTAATATCAAATATCTTAATAAAACGGAAAAGACACAAATTGCTATAACAAAATATAGCATTTTATTTATTAACTTATTTCATTTCAATACAATATTCTTTAAAACATCCCATAGGCTTTCACTTTTTTATTTTTTAATAGCCTCCTAACTTAAAAATTATTTTTCTTATTTTCTCAATCTTCATTAAATATTAATTTTCCTAACATTTAAAACAACACAATAGTATTTTAAACTAAGGCTAAACTTGTTGTAAATTGTAAAGTGAAATGGAAGAAGAAATCTGCACTGCATAATATAAGATTACGCAAACATATTAAAATATATAACATATATTATATCATTAAAAATGTGTATTTTAATTTAATTTTATTTTTGTTTTAAGACTACACAAGGACTCAGTATACACATAAGTTTATCAACAATCCATGTGAACACCTGAAACAATGGCACATCTAGAGTAAAACGAAAATGAAGAATTATTTACGATGAATTCCATCTATTGCATATGTCTGGCTGCAGAGTTCAACTATCATTTACAATTAATTTTTTTTTTTTAAGACAACTATATAAAGTTTTCCCTTAATTATGACTATTAAAATATAGCTTTCCCTTGACTTTTCGGGTGTTTTAGAGCTAGTAAGGTATTCATTTGGCAACTTGTTTGTAAAATCTATAAATATTGCTTGGTTCAATTTCTTTAGAAAGATATTTCTAGTTTGTTCTAAAGTCTTGCAATACTTATATGTCATTTTTCTCTAATCGAAGAAGACAAAAATGATGTACAAACAATACTTATATGTTCTAAAGTCTTACAATACTTGTAAGTCGTACCTCTAATGCTGTACGTAGCACTATTTCCGCTGACCAACCTTGCTGGTGCTCACACCAAATGCGTCCTTTTTCTTCATCATGCTTTTCACGTTGCATACTGCATCATTCTCACTCTCGTTCTCATTCTCATTCTCACCAAAGAAATCCGTTACCAAAATTAGGGAAAACACACATGCATGAAGCACATATTTTGGTAATTAATGCTTAATTTACCTTTGTCTATAAGGATCACGATCTATCTTAGAAGACGCTAGTTCTCGTTTTATATAGAGGAGAGTATCTAGCTGTCCTTCGAGCTGTTTGCCTCGCTTGGCGAATTCTCTTTCCTTGGCCCTGTAGAACTTGTTCACCATGTTGAGCTGGGAGTCGAGCCTGCAAAAAAAGTCCCTGTCGTGCTCTTCCCATGGAACCAGCTCTGTTTCCCAGACATCCTCCTCAAAACAGCCATCATCATTAGTCTTCATCTCTACTTTGCGATGATGTATTATCTGCCAAAAAAACAAAAGTATTATCTGCCAAAAAAACAAAAAACGTAATTTGAATGATTGGAAAGATCTTGTTAATTGTTTTTACCAGAGAGCTTCCTCCATGAGGAGACGATCATCTATAAGGAGACGATGGACTTGCAGAATGTTTATTGAAGGTGGGGACGTGCTGACTTCCTTGCTGTGGCTTCGTAGTAGTGTGCTGTCGAATATGCCTGACGTTCTGCTTGAGGAGCTTGTAATTCACATAGGCGTTTCTCCACTCGGGGACAAGCTGCGCTTCCAGCTGCTTCTGAAACTTCACCATTTCCCACCCTTCAAACAAATTAAGATATCCGCCTTATTTCCACCGCCCCTCAAGCCGAAAACGCAACACCGTATTCGCGTTCATTATCACGGAAACGAATCCTTCCTTAACGAAGGCCCAACCAAAACAAAACCAAAAAAATAAAATACGCTGCAAAATCGTCGCCCACGAAGCCATGGCAGAGTGACAGCAGCGATAATGACTGCATAACCATCGACGCTGGTATCAAATTTTTATACAAATTGGGGTGCGTAACTAAAAATTCAATGATAACAATCCTTCTTAAACTTCAATGATAACAATCCTTCTTAAACTTCAAAAGAAACCGCGCCTTATGTATGAGTGCTCAAATTCAGGCGACGCTCCTGCGTTAGAACTGCTGCTGTCGCTGCCGAGGATTCGAACCCAACACATCCAGAGCCGGCAACGACCATGACGCTTGTCTACGATACTACGATGGCGACTGTATAATACTGTGAGATGACGTTTAATGCTCATTGTTGGGGCGCCATACGCAAACGCCGAAGGAACACGTCACGTTTCCGGCGTTACTTGCGCGCGAGAGCCGTTAAGCTACGGATCCTCCCTACCCCGTGTACCAACCACCGTTGAAAGCGAACCTCCTCCATCGCTGCTGCTTCGCCTTGCTTTTCCTCACAATATTATTATATATTCCTTTCTTCGTATAAAACAGATTGGTATGAAGGTTGATAACAGATGGAATTGGAAGGATACAACTAAAGCTCCGCGGTCTTTCCGCGAATGTCGAAGCTGAAAGAGCCCACACAACTCCTAGAGGAAGATTGCCTCTTTCACCTTTGTTTTATAGGTATAAGATCAACCCATTTATGGAAGTGATAATCCCATCTTTTAGTTTTGTATTGTAATTTATAGCTGGGACTAGATCTAGGTTTTGAATATGAAATGTATTGTAATTCCTTTATTATGGTTTAAAAACAACTATAGGTGGAATGAGATCTAGGTTTTGAATATTAAGTGCAAAAGGAGGAGAAGTGGGCGTAGAAAAAAACACTACAAACTAGATCATCAAACTTTAACGATCCTTGTTTTGTTGAAAATGAGATTTCAAGATGATTAACTACACCAATTTCATCACCATTAGATCCTTTTTATAGGGAGCTAATGACATTGCAAGTTGTTGCATGTTAGCAATGTAAAAATACAGTCCATGCCATACCTTGAGATTCATAATGTAAAAATATGAACTCAAATATTGGTTCTTAATTTAATATTTAAAAAATAAAAATTTAGAAAGCATTAAATATATATTATAAAAATGTTTATGAAGCTTGGTGCAAAGGACATGGCCTAAAATTGTTTATTATTTATGATTTTAAAATCTTTGTTTAAGAGATGTATATTTGAGTTTAGAAAAGTTTATTTTACTATATATTATAGTATAGAAAAAATATAATGGAGAAGAAATCTTAACACATAAATATAAATGGTTTAATTTTTTATTTTTTTTCCTTTTTCTATTTTAATAAAGGGTTGAAACTTAGGCAAAAGCCAAATAGTATTGTGAGAGATTTTTCATTACATATATTTGAAGAAAAATAGCTACTCTAAGTGATATATGATGAATGATAATAAAAGGTGAATAAGTATTATGTTATGAGAATCTCAATCAAGATGAAAAATATATAATAGAATTATAGGATGATGATCTTGGGAAAGAGGAACAACAAATCAAAGATAAAAAATATGAAGTCAATAAAGTGAAAAATTATCATACATATATTAAAAGTCATTGTATAAATCTCGTCATCTATATAATCTATAGTCTTATAGTTTTCTTTGAAAAACTTATTTTAGTTATGGAAAAAATACATAATATTAATAAACAAAATAATTTTATAAGTAAGTTAATTTTAATTTAATCCATAACCAATCGTGAAAGGAACATTACACCAAACAATATATTCTTCAAATATAAGAAGAAGAATCAAAAGACACATGGTAAATATTCCATGTCTCCAAATAATGATCTTGAAGTGGAGTGCATGTTGTATGCCTTACACAACATAATATAATATCATATACTCATCTATTTTAATATTTTAATATAGAGCCCATATTTTGTTTAAAATATAGTATAACATATTATATTAATAATATATCACACTCATAATGAAATAATTATCCTAATTGTTCATAATACTGGTTTTAAGTAGAAACTAGACTTAATATAGTTGCATTGGGAAATGCCACCATCATCTTAGGCTATGTAGCTTATTTTGTAATTATTTTTACATATGGTGTAATTGTATTCTAGTTTTACCTGTTACCTAGAACTTATAATTGCGATAATAGTGCATTCCAAGTTTGAAGACCACCTCTTTTTCCTTTATTTTCGTCTAGTTGTACATCCAAAGCATGCTATATACAAAATCACTAGAACAATAGCTTAAGGCATTGCATGAATAACTTGTAAGATGTTTCTTCTATTTAACCACAACTAGAACTAGACTTGATATAGCCCATGCAATAGAATTTATATCAATAACCACCCATTGAATTGTGACTAAAAACATTTTGAGCTTTATTAAAGTACATTGGATTTTTCTAGAAAGTACAGTACAAAAATGACATATGATTCAAAGGATTTAGATCGGTGTAAGAGACGCTGACTTTACAAATACGTCCCCTTCAAACTTCAAGTGTCAACAGCACACCTTTCAGCACTAGCTATGATTTGGTAACAAATAAATATCGGAAACGAGAAATACAAATTAAAAACCAATCCGAAATAAAAACCAACCAGTAATTATGAAGGCGAATGGATTAGATTAGCATAGAGCTGCCTTTTTCGATGCTGGAGAAGGAGGGGAACGGGAGTAGGAGTTGTGGGAGAGTATACCCACATCCCATCAATACGCCTCACCACTTCTTTATTTCTTCGCGGCCACCAGCTATGAAGAACTTGAAGTTTCTCAATCAGTAGGTCGCTGTACTTGTTAACTAGAGCTGGATCTCTTAATCCTGAAGGTTTGAAAGGCATTTTAGTCCCTTGCCAGCCGTCCAGTAAGTGCAGATAAACCTCTAAATTATGGAAGTGAGCCGGATTATAGCTTTGCTTCAACGATGGCGAGCTGCTGCTGTCCAAGGTAATCTGGTTCCCAACGTGAAAATATGTCCAGGGAAGCCAATGCAGAATTCTTGCGAGCCATCCCATATTCTCGTTCAGAAAGACTCCCGGAACTCTGGGAACAAAGTCGCCTTTGTTGACCAAGCGCAAGACCTTGACGCCAATGTCATCGAGGTGTTTCGTAAATGAAAGGTTTCCTACCCGTGGAGAAGCGAAGGCAAACACTGTCACAGGAATATTCTTCCCTTTGTTTTCCTTGTCACTGAGCATGCACATTTGTTTTACATCATATGCACTTAGGGTTGCCAGCGCACCTCCCAAGCTATGTCCGGTGAATGTTATGCTCAAATCCTGCTCTTCATCTTTGTATTCTTTTAACAATCTCGTTATCTCTCCCACTACAATTTCTCTTGCGCTCATCCTGCAGCTTACCGCGCTTTCACTTTTTGACGTATAACAGCTTAGAAATCCCTTTTCTATCCGGACGTCTGGCTTGGAAATAGTTTGGATGTGGAGGCATGCTGTAGACGTAGATAAGGCAGCAGGAACTAACATGTCTTTAAGATTTTGCATCCATTCCTGTGATGTTTGTGTTCCTCTCCATGCGATGACTATGTCACGTCGACCCAGTTTCTTTATCTCATTTGGATCCATACAAACCGCGATAAATCCCATCCACGCGCCTGTCTCACTCTCACTTGGCTTAAAAGAGCTCAAAACGCTGGTATCAGCGTATATATATTTAGTAACCACATAGCCGCGCCCACATTTGAGAAAACCCAATCTTTCGGAGAGTGAGCTTTTGCTTCGCTTACTATTCCTATAGTATTTGGAGGAATGGCTATTGTCAAATGAATCATAGCATTGCTGAGCAAACTCACCATATCTCATTATCTCGGATTTGAGAAGGGGATGAATGGGATCAAGCAAACCCTTCCAGTTCTTGGCACCTTGGATTTCTCGCCAGATATCGCCAAGTTTATCTCTTTCCAACAGGCTTAATCTGTCTCCTCTGCCACAGCCTGTTGATAATTCATTTATAGAATCATAGCTGAGAGCCATTCTTAGTCTGATCTGAATAAAAAAGTATGACACTGACTCGATCACTCGCAAGTAGCTTAGAAAGCAAATTTTACAAAGACCAAGAATGCTATATTCAAGAAATTGTAATATCGCCGAATTCTTATCACTGAAATGAATGTTTCAGACCTTTAACGATTTGTTGCTGAGATTGATGATGGAAAGCCAAGAGTATATGAGATATATAAATATGAATCTGAGATATATAAATTATGAAATTGAGTAGTTGTTGAGTGTATCCTCTCTATTTACATTCCAAACTACCATTCTGTTCAGACCTTCCATTCTCGTTGTTGACTTGGATAGAGTCTTCTTACTCGAAAAAACAGAAAATTACCGTACACGCGTTTTGTGTGCAAATTGGCAACACGCAGATAAATAAAATATTTGAGGTAGAAATTATGTGGCGGCTAAGCAGCAAGAGATTGTAGGTTACGACTTGTTAGTAATACGGAATTTAAACTCGTCGCACGGTCAATTGATTTAATTTGAAATATTTTAGAGATTAAAATGCAATTAATTTTCACGTGTGAATATGATATGAAAGGTTGAGAGCTATAAGGGATTAAAGTTTAAAACTTATCTTTTTAAAAAGTCAAAATTATTGGGTTGTTGGGTTGGGTTATCCCACTGAGACTGATATTATGAAAATATTGTTAACAACATTTTACACAATATTAAACTCTACTAATTTTAAAAATAATATTACTAAATTCCTATAGCTTAACTAAATTATTCCATGTTTTTTAATAAAACTCCAAATAAATAAATAAACCAAAATTTTTAATTTTTTATAAATTAAAATTTATTAGATAAATATTAAATTTGTTGACTTGGATAGAGTCTTCGTGCTTGCAACTCAAACTCAAACGTCTTACGCTATCAGATAAGATTTATCAAAATTGGCAAGACGCAGATAAATAAAATATTTGACAAAGAAATTCTGTGGCGGCTATTAACAACTACGGAGGCGGCTATTAACAACTACGCAGTAAGAGATTGTAATTCTGTGGTTACTAATGGTTAGTAATACAGAATTGATTTAGTTTGAATTAGTTCAATTTTAGAGATTAAAATTTGATGTTTAAATATTTTATTAGATAGGAAATGGTATTTATTTAAATTTTTTTAAAAAGATTAAAGTTCAAATTGGTAGGTTGTCCCATTAAGACTTTTATAATGGAAAAGGATTGCTAACACTATATCTACTCTACTAAAATTAAAAATACTATTATTTAATTTATAGGTTTTTTAGAATTGGTTTAGCTAAATTACTCTATCTCCTCTACTCAAAATAAATAATTAAAAAAACTTTTTTAATTTTTTATAAATTAAAATTTATTTTATTAATATTAAATTTTTCTTTTAATAAATTGTATTATACAAAAATAAAGTAAATGCTAGTATTAATAAAGAAAATCTTTTACTCAATTTTATAATTATAAATATTTTATAACAAAAAATATATAATTTTTATCAAGAAAATATAATTATAATTATAAAATATTTTAATTAAAATTATAAATATATTATTATAAAAATAATTTTTATTGAATAAAGACTTGATGACAAATAAATACATAGAAATATCATTGAACCAACAAATGACTCACTATACATTAGACAAGATAATGGAAAGCGAACAGTATGTAAAATATATAAATATATTTAAAATATATAAATATTAAACTGAGCCGTCCTCTGTTTACATTCCAAACTACCATTCTGTTCAGACCTTCCATTCTCGTTGTTCTGTTGGATAGAGTCTTCTTACTAACTCAAACGTTTGACGAAGAAATTCTGTGGCAGCTCGTGACAACTAAGCAGCAAGAGATTGTTGGTTCCGACTTATGGGTAATACGGAATTTAAACTCTCGCACGATCAATTGATTTTCTTTTAAATATTTCAATTTTAGAGATTAAAGTGCATAAATATGTCACTGCATTTAATTAATCCTTAGGTGAAAATATGTCACTTTGAGATGAAAGGCTGAGAGCTATGCATTTAATTAATTTTTACGTGAAAGGTTGAAAGTTATGTTTAGTAATAAAGGATTAACATTCATCTACTTCAGTTAAATTTTAGTTTTTTTTTTTTTTTTAAAAACTAAATGTAAATCAGTGGACTAGCCCTCTAAAACAAAATAATATAATATAAAAAAATTATTAACAACGTTTCTATATATGAATAGACCATAGAAATTAAAGTCTACTAAAATTAAAAATAAAATTATTTTAACCATACATTTTTTTACCCTAATTGCATTCATTTAACCTAGAATTGGCTTAGCTAAATTATTTTATATCCTCTAAAAAAAACTAAAACAAATAAATAAACAAAGATTTTCTTGTTCTCTAGAAATTAAAATTTATTAGATAAATTTTAAATTCTTTTTTTAATAAATTGTATTATACAAAGCCAAAGTCAATCCTAGTATTAATAAAGAGTTTTTTTTAATCATTTACTGGCAAGGATGCCCATTTACATGGCTCAAATTCAACCCACCATGATTCAACCCCACATCGAATATGTATATATTAAAAAAAGACGACTAAAGAAGACATTGTACTTATGAATACACAACTGGATCCATGTTTCGAATAAAACTCCTCAGATGTCTGCAACTATCCCCATGGAAAAATACTAATCACATTGCACTGAGTGGTAATGCATCTTCAATGGAGAAAATTCAGTGATAGTATACGTGGTCATGATCATCCGCTTAAGTAGACAAATCTGGCAATTCATCCAAGATGTAGTTCAGAAATGGACAGCTCATCGCACATCATTCTGACAAATTTTAGCGTGTAGTGTTCCAAACAGTGGATGTCTACCAGGTGAAAACGTATATGCTAATGAATCAATGTTTACCCAGGTGAGAAGGCATCGTCATTAAGGCGATTTGTTATATCAGCAGAGTGGAATATGGGCACACTATTTCATACTGTTGAAGGTAGCTCCTGGAATTGACGTTTGCATCTCATATAACCGCATTATACATAATAAATAAATAATGGCATAGTTCTTTAAAATAAAATGGGAGCGCCAGCGACGCGGTGACGAAAGAGGATTTGTTATTGAAAGAATGGTCTGGGTGATTTCAATAAAAGGAATTTGTTATGTTCATAATATAAGGTTTTGGGTAAGGCTATTATGCATGTAATGAGGTGATGCAGAGCATCAGCGACAGCAGGATTTTCTAAGTAATTTGTTTTATTTAAAAAAGCAAAGTTGGGGTCGCGAAATCGCGACCCCAAAGGCAGCAACAAGGCAGAGGGGAGTTTTCGTCGCGACGTCGCGATGTCGCGACGTTTTTGTTGCAAAGGCCCGAGGGGAGTTTTCGTCGCGATGTCGCGACGTGTTTGCGACTATGGCATGAAGGGGAGTTTTCATCGTGATGTCGCGACGTGTTTGCGACTATGGCACATAGGGGAGTTTTCATTGCGATATCGCGACGTCGCAATATCACGACGTCGCGATGTCGCGATGTTTTTGCAGCAAAGTTACGGGGGGGCATTTTGGTCATGATTTTGCTACGATTTTTGCAGACGAAGGCAAGGCGACAGTTTGGTCGCGATATCGCGACATGTCGCGATATCGCGGCCAGTTGAAGACAAATCAAATTTGGACACATGGATAGGCCACGCACACGAGAAAAGTGACAGTGGGCATGGTTAAATGTTCTGACAAGGCAACAGTTCCCGAGGGACAGTCTGGAAAACGACGGTTGCAGGTCAAGGTTAATGCGTGCTTTCATGGCGGATCGGGGTTGGTGGCCCATGGATTGAAGGAAATTTGAAAACGAAGCAGAGGAAGCGGACTTTTATTTTTTTAAATTTCATGAATTCGCACTGGTGGGCATTAATTGTATAGAGGGATGAGACCTCGATAAAAACTCGGGACATTCTAATAGATGGGTGGTGGCGTATTAGAGAACGGGGGAGACAGAGTGCAGGGAAGAAGACCAGGCCGAGCTCGGCCATTGTAAAGCCTACAGGCTGTTTTATTTTGACGTATGTAATTATTTTTAGCAAATTTTAATGAAAATTTGAATTTGAGAAGATCTTGATCTCTTGTTCGCCATCAATGGTATCGAGTTGAAAGTTCCCGAGTGTGTAACAGATCGTCGGACATGAGGCAGTTACACCAGGATCTATGGGAAGGCTCGTGAAAAGTGAGAAGAATGCCTTCGAGAAGAAACCCCATTGGTGGGAGAGGCATGCCGACAGCGACGAGATGTTCAGGCTTTGCAGTGGCAAGTTTAGGCCCTACAAGAAGAACTGCGCAGAGGACACGAACCAAGAAGAGATGATGACAGTGAAGACGAAGTAGAGGAAGAAGAAAATTAGTTTGAAGAAGAAGAGGAGGCTGTAGATCCGGCACAAGCCAGGCTGTACAGGGCCATATCCTAGATTGGGAAAAGGTCGAAGATGGAAGTTTCCACGTATTCCGAGAACTTGGATCCGAAGGAATTAATCGACTAGATCAATGATCTGGAAGAATACTTTGAGTATGAAGAAGTTGGAGATCCCGAGAGGGTTAGATTTGCTAAGACCAAACTGAAAGGTCATGCCAGCATATGGTGGAAGGGGGTACAGCTGGAACGAAATCGAAGAGGAAAAGAACAGATAACAAAATGGGAACGAATGGTAGAAAAATTAAAAAGATAGTTTATTTCGACAGATTATGAGTTGGATCTACTAAGAAAAATGCAGAGTTTGAGACAGATGAATAAAACTGTCCAAGAATACACGGAAGAATTTTATAAAATCTCCATCAGAATCGGCCATTTAGAAGCAAGCAAGGAAAAGGTGGCCCGTTATATTAATGGGTTGAGACCCAGTGTCTAGGAAGAGTTGAGCTTAGTTCGGGTGAGCACCATTGAAGATGCTTACCAGTTTGCTCTGAAAGTTGAAGAAAAACTGAACAAAAAGTTTGAGAGCAAGCAAAGAGGAAGAGGGCACGGAGGAAATACTGGTGGAAGAAAAGAGGAAGGAAAGGAGGAGAAGAAAGAAGAGGTTAGCAGCAGCCGGGATCAGAAGGAAGATGGGGAACCCAAACCCCAAGTTCAGAACAATGGCTACCCAAGGGGAAGAGGTAGATCTAGACATGGGTATGGAAGAGGAGTGTTTCGGGGAACATGTTTCCACTATGGAGAAGAGGAACATCGGGCATATGAGTGTCCCCAGCACCCCGAGAGGGTGAACAAGAAACAAGTGGGTCCTGCCAGAGCTGTTGTGGCAACGAAAGATGCTGACTCAGAACATTCTGAAGAAGCTGAGAAAGGAGAAGCAATGATCATGAGGAGAACCATGCTGATTGAGGAAGACAAACCAGAGTAGAGGAGAAGCCTATTTCGCACATAGTGCAAAAGTGCAGACAAAGTCTATAATGTTATTATAGACAATGGGAGTACAAATAACTTAGTCTCCAAGGAGATGGTTGCTAAGTTACAGCTGGAGAGAAGGAGACACCCGCATCCATACCGGATTGCATGGTTGTGGAAGGACCACAGAGCATGGGTCCGTGAATAGTGCTTAGTCACGTTCAATATTGGGAAGTACCAGGATGAGGTCCTGTGTGATGTTTTCCCCATGGATGCTTGTCATTTGTTGTTAGGGAGGCCATGGTAGTTTGATTGGAGTGCAGTGCATGATGGTCATGCAAATACATACTCCTTGATGAAATATGGAGTGCCCCACAAATTAAATTCATTACAGGCAGTGGATGAGAAGGTGTGCAGCAATACCAGGATTTGTCTGGTAGAGGGAAATTTTTTTTTTTTCTAGGAGATGGGATTTGAGCAGGTTGCAAAGGTTGATGAGTGTTTGGAGATATTACAAAGGACGCAGACCGAACAACATAGAAGTGAAGGTCACTTCTCCTTTTTACCCGGGGTGTCTGATGCAGGAGCATCTAGCGATAGAAGGACAATCTGGCATCAACCGGATTTTCTAAGTAATTTGTGTTATTTACATAGGCACAGTTGGGGAGGGTCACGAAATCGTGACCCCAAAGGCAACAACAAGGCAGAGGGGATTTTTTGTCATGATATCACGATGTCACGATGAAAATTCCCCTCAGGCCTTTGCCGCAAAAATGTCTTGATATCACGACGTCACGATATCATGACATCGCGATGTCATGAAATTTTTGCAGCAAAGGCCCAAGGGGAGTTTTCGTTGCGATATCGCAACATCGCAATATCGTGACGTGTTTACGACTCTGGCACGAAGGGGAGTTTTTGTTGCGATATTGCGACGTCGCGATGTCGCGACGTGTTTGTGACTATGACACACAGGGGAGTTTTCATCGCGATATCATGACGTCATGATGTCACGACGTTTTTGCAGCAAAGTTACGAAGGGCATTTTGGTCACGATTTTGCTACGATTTTTGTAGACGAAGGCAAGGCGACAGTTTGGTCGTGATATCGTGACATGTCACGATTTCGTGGCCGGTTGAAGACAAATCAAATTTGGACACGTGGACAGGCCACGCACGCGAGAAAAGTGACAGTGGGCATGGTTAAATGTTCTGACAAGGCAACAGTTCCCGAGGGATAGTTTGGCAAACGACGGTTGCAGGTCAAGGTTAATGCATGCTTTCATGGAAAATCGGGGTTGGTGGCCCATGGATTGAAGGAAATTTGAAAACGAAGCAGAGGAAGCGGACTTTCATTTTTTTAAATTTCATGAATTTGCGCTGGTGGGCATTAATTGCATAGAGGGCTGAGACCTCAATAAAAACTCAGGATATTGTAATAGATGGGTGGTGGCGGATTAGAGAACGGGGGAGACAGAGTGCAAGGAAGACCAGGTCGAGTTCAGCCATTGTAAAGCCTGCGAGCTATTTTATTTTGACGTATGTAATTATTTTCAACGAATTTTAATGAAAAGTTGAATTTGAGAAGATCTTGATCTCTTGTTCGCCATCATGAGGATATTCCATTCCTCATTCCTCAGGTTTCATTCCTCTTATATCCACCTGTTGAAAGTGATATCATGTTTTCCACTATAAATTAGTTTTATCCAAGTGGTGTAGGTGAGTTGGAGAAGATAGGGTAATCCTCCAAGGGAGGTCTCAGGTTCAAAACTCCACCCTACCAAAAAGTGGAATTGGGTATCCAAAATCCAATTGATAATGTTGGTGTTGACAGAGTCGGGTGCAACTCCTGGGTGATTCTTTGATGGTGTAGAACCCCTATTCGTGGTCTCTCAGACCAAGGTGCCCGATAAGGGATTTTTCTTTAAAAAAATATAAAATAAAAATAAATAAATGACTCACTATATATAGATTTAATTTATTTCTTCTTTTTAGTTTTTAAAGTAGAATAAAAGGTAATATCTGCTAACATCCATATTGTTTAATGAATTCTTTCAAAAGATATTTTTCACATAATCTTCATTAATTTAAAAATTAAAATTAATTTAATCATAGTAAACCATTTAAAGGTTGGATCAAAAATATTTTTTTTGTGTATATGTAAATTGTCAAAAGAGAACTAGTGTAGGGAAATTTTTAACAATTTTATATCAAGTTATCAAACAAGGAGGTTTTCAAAAATATTAATAATAACTAGTGGATTTCATCTAAGAGGCTCAAACTTCTATGAGGTAAAATATAGTTATGTATATGTGTAAGTGAGTTATTACTAATATTTTGAATTATATGCTAAAATATTCATGATTAAGTTATATTCAAAGAAATAGGTTCAATAAGTCGACTACAAAAGTATTACATTCTATATGCCATAATATAATGCACATTGTAAGAGATTAAAAAATAACACCCTACCAAAAAGCGGAATTGGGTATCCAAAATCCAATTGATAATGTTGGTGCCGACAGAGTCGAGTGTGACTCCTGGGTGACTCTTTGATGGTGTAGAACCCCTGTTCGTGGTCTCTCATACCAAGACGCCCTGCAAGGGATTTTTATTTAAAAATAAAATAAAATAAAATAAATAAATGACTCACTATATATAGATTTAATTTATTTCTTCTTTTTAGTTTTTAAAGTAGAATAAAAGGTAATATCTGCTAACATCCATATTGTTTAATGAATTCTTTCAAAAGGATATTTTTCACATAATATTAATTAATTTAAAAATTAAAATTAATTTAATCATAGTAAACCATTTAAAGGTTGGATCAAAAATATTTTTTTGTGTATATGTAAATTGTTAAAAGAGAACTAGTGTAGTGAAATTTTTAACAATTTTATATCAAGTTATCAACAAGGAGGTTTTCAAAAATATTAATAATAACTAGTGGGTTTCATCTAAGAGGCACAAACTTCTATGAGGTGAAATATAGTTATGTATATGTGTAAATGAGTTATTACTAATATTTTGAATTATATGCTAAATATTCATGATTAAATTATAATCAAAGAAATAGGTTCAATAAGTTGACTACAAAAGTATTACATTCTATATACCATAAGATAATGCACATTGTAAGAGATTAAAAAATAAGACTATAAGAGGTTTTGATCATAAGACAAGCTCAAAATTTAATAAAATTATGGTATATTAGAAGATGGATTAGGTTAAAGGATTTTCTAATGCTAGAAAAATAGAAAGGAAATGCATTACACATATTTTTAATTACACAAATCTAAAGAAAAAAACTACTCTAAGTGATATGCAATGAAATACTATACAAGGATGGATATGTACCACTGATAGTATGGCATGAGGATCTCAATAAAGATGAGAAACATATAATAATATTGTAGAATGAGGATCTTGATGAAGAAAAGTAAAAATATATATATATATATATGAATTCAATGAAGTGAAAAGTTATTACACATATTAAAAGTTATTTAATAGATCCTATCATCTATATGATCTATAGTCTTGTAATTCTCTTTAAGAAACTTATTTTATTTCTAGAAAAATTACATAATATTAATGAACAAAATAATTTTATAAGTAGTTTGTTAATTTTATTTTAGTCCATGGCCATTAGGAAGGAAACATTATACCAAGCAATATTATATTGATTATTCAAGTATAAGAAGAAGAACAAAAAAAAATAAAGCAAATATTTAATGTATTTTTAAGCTTTTGAAGTAATGATTTTTAATAGAGTCCATGTTGTATGCCATAACACAATATAATATGTAATATCATATTATCATATATTTTAATATTGTAGTAATTCTCAAGATCTAACTTCTTATATACGTAATTGATTGTAAGGATGAGATATTGCTAATGTATTGTGGATGCAAGAATAAGTATTATTACTGGTGGGAGCAATTCGTTTGGATAGATGTCTCTTCGATCAACAAAAAGGGTTATCAATGGAAGGTAAGGCAAGAAAAATGATGAACGACGAAGTATTCACCATTGTTAGGGGTAAATAACCCTATAGGAAATGCATCCACCAACGGTCCATGTAGAGGCATATCATGTACTTGCATTAGTAGGAATGCTTGATGTTTAAAAAATTGTGTGCTTATGATACTTGGTTGGCAATAAAAATGCTTAAATGCATGGGAGCCATAGTTTAAACAATGGGTAAAATGTGAAGTAATGATTATGATTATTATTGATCTAAGAATTAAAAGAAAACATAAGAGAAAGGGGTAAAGTAAGATAATTAACATATATATATATATATATATATATATATATATATATATATATATATATATATATATATATATATATATATATATATATATTGTGTGTGTGTTATGGAAGAATTTATTTGTTTTTAAAAGGAATACTTGGTGTTTGATAAATTGTGTGCTTATGATGCTTGGTTGGCAATGAAAATGCTTAAATGCATGGGAGCCATAGTTTAAACAATGGACAAAATGTGAAGTAATGATTATGATTATTATTGATCTAAGAATTGAAAGAAAACATAAGAGAAATGGGTAAAGTAAGATAATTAACATTTGTGTATATATATATATATATATATATGTGTGTGTGTGTGTGTGTGTGTGTGTGTGTTATAGAGTAATTTATTTATTTCTATATGCAAAATCATATATAATTAACTATATATATATATATATATATATATATATATATATATATATATATATATATATATATATATATATATGTTTATGTGTGTGTGTTAAAAACAAATAATATTTTTTGTTTTAAAATAAAGTAAATAAAACATTATAAATTATAAGATATTAAAATAAATAATAATAAAATAATTATCACTTTGAACTTATTTAAAGAGGCAATTTGGAAAGAATTCAACATTAGGGAATTATCATGGGAACTCAGCTTTGTTGATCGTGGATAAGTTATGGACTACACATGGCAAGTTTGAGAGGAAAGTTTCATAAGTGATCAACAGGTGGAATGCATGAGAAAAACCTTTTTTGTTCTAGAAATCTAAGTGGATGAAATGAACAAAAATCATCATCTTAGCGGTGAAAGGGGAGCTTTGGAAAAAAAAGAAAGTAACTAGAAGTATTTTTGGGAAGTGCAAAAGAACAAATAAGCATTTTCGAGTAAGAGGAAACCATCTAAAAGGATTTTCATGGTTAATAAGATGTTATTTTATCAAAAATATTTATTGTTAAATTTACCAGTGTAACAAGAAAATTATCTGCGTTTAAAACTTCCAGTTTGCAAATGATTGATGAGGATTTGATAAAGAAAAAATTATTTGGGATCATTCATAATGGTCAACATGCAAATTTTTGTACAGATTCTTGGGATGGTCACAAGACTTTGATAACTCAATTTCCCGATTGGAGGCCTTGGATGGAGGAGCTTCATCGAGCTAATTGGATAAAGGTGGCTAATTATTGTCGAGTACCATACTAGTAATTCAAAGGTTGATAGATATTGGATCCCTATTGAGTATCGGCCTATTCAAATCCCCAGAAAGGCAAAGACAAAATATCTAAGGCATCCTTCATATGAGATCCCTCTCTTGGTCCCATGAAAAAGATTGTTTTGGATGGAACAACACTACTAAGGGTGAGTATTCAGTTGCTCAAGGTTATTTGACCTTATGCCATAACAATCCCAACCATTCTTCTGACATATTTTCTCAATTGTGGGCTCAAAATCTCTGGCCTAAGGTGAGGTTCTTTAATTGGCTTTTATTGCATCGTAGGGTGCTTATTGGTGAGCAACTTATGAAGCATGGTTTTCATGGCCCTTTTAGATGTGAAATGTGTGAAGAGAATGTAGAAAATATCAACCATATTTTTATTGAGTGTACTTTAGCCTCTGAGATGTGGAGGAGAATGGCCACTTTACTTGGCTTACAGTGGTCCAATTTTTTTACTTTTGAACAACTTTGGAGGGATTGGCCTAATCAAGAGGGTGTTGATCATTTTATTAGGCGATTAGTTTGGATGGGTTCTACCATTCTTCTTTGGAATATTTGGAATGAAAGAAACAACCAAATTTTTAATCAACATAGTAAGGATATTCACTATATTTTGCAAAAGACCATAGCCAAATTAGTTGAATCAGTCCATCATCTCCTTAATCACCCCCAAAACTCCCACCAAATATGGGATCAAGTGATGCAAAGATTGAATATTAAACCTTCTAAGGGCAACCATCATAAAGGGAATGTGAGTATTAGTAAATTGGATAGAAATAGAAATTGGCAACCTCCTCATAAGGATTTTGGAAAATTCAATACTGATGGAGCCTCTAGAGGGAACCCTAGAAAAGCCAGTGTGGGAGGAATTGGTAGACTTTTAGATGGCTCCCTGGTTTTTAGTTTTTCTAAGAATTTGGGTATTCTTTCCAATAACCTTGCTGAGGGGTATGGTATCCTCAGAGGTCTTCAGGAGGATACTAAGGTTGGATGGGAAAAGGTGATAGTTGAGTCTGACTCTCAACTTATGATTAATCTCTTGAAGAATCCTTATAAGAATCATAAGGTGGATTGGAGAATAAAAAGAATTATTGAGAAGATTCAGTCAATCTAGATGGGATTTTTGAAATTTGATTACAATCATGTGGTCAGAGATCAAAACAAGAGTGTTGATGCTTTAGCTAATTGGGCTTTCGACAAAGGTGATATTACTTATTATGGCCACCCTCCTATATGGTGGCCTTCTCAAATTAGGGAAGCTCTTCTTTCTATCATTTCTTTGGATGGCTCCAGTTCTGAAGGTACCTAGTTTCTTCTTGTTTTTTTTTGCTTCTCTTTGGTTCATTAAGGTTTTGGGTAAGGCTATTATGCATGTAATGAGGTGATGCAGAGCATTAGCGACAGCAGGATAATTTGGCATCAACCAAATTTTCTAAGTAATTTGTTTTATTTAAAAAAGCAAAGTTGGGGTCGCGAAATCGCGACCCCAAAGGCAGCAACAAGGCAGAGGGTAGTTTTCGTCGCGACGTCATGATGTCGCGATGTTTTTGCTACAAAGGCCTGAGGGGAGTTTTCATCGCGATATCGCGACGTCGCGATGTCGCGACGTGTTTGCGACTATGGCATGAAGGGGAGTTTTCATCGTGATGTCGCGACGTGTTTGCGACTATGGCACATAGGGGAGTTTTCATTACGATATCGCGACGTCGCAATATCATGACGTCGCGATGTCGTGATGTTTTTGCAGCAAAGTTAGGGGGGCCATTTTGGTCATGATTTTGCTACGATTTTTGCAGACGAAGGCAAGGCGATAGTTTGGTCGCGATATCGTGACATGTCACGATTTCGCGGCCAGTTGAAGACAAATCAAATTTGGACACATGGACAAGCAACGCACACGAGAAAAGTGACAGTGGTCATGGTTAAATGTTCTAACAAGGCAACAGTTCCCGAGGGACAGTCTGGCAAACGACGGTTGCAGGTCAAGGTTAATGCGTGCTTTCATGGCGAATTGGGGTTGGTGGCCCATGGATTGAAGGAAATTTGAAAACGAAACAGAGGAAGCGGACTTTTATTTTTTTAAATTTCATGAATTTGCACTGGTGGGCATTAATTGTATAGAGGGCTGAGACCTCGATAAAAACTCGGGACATTCTAATAGATGGGTGGTGGCATATTAGAGAACGGGGGAGACAGAGTGCAGGGAAGAAGACCAGGCCGAGCTCGGCCATTGTAAAGCCTACGGGCTGTTTTATTTTGACGTATGTAATTATTTTTAGCAAATTTTAATGAAAATTTGAATTTGAGAAGATCTTGATCTCTTGTTCGCCATCAATGGTATCAGAGCTGAAAGTTCCTGAGTGTGTAACAGATCGTCAGGCATGAGGCAGTTACACTAGGATCTATGGGAAGGCTCGTGAAAAGTGAGAAGAATGCCTCTGAGAAGAAACCCCATTGGTGGGAGAGGCATGCCAACAACAGCAGATGTTTGGGCTTTACAACGGCAAGTTTAGGCCCTCCAAGAAGAACTGCGCAGAGGACACGAACCAAGAAGAGATGATGATAGTGAAGACGAAGTAGAGGAAGAAGAAAATTAGTTTGAAGAAGAAGAGGAGAGGCTGTAGATCCGGCACAAGCCAGACTATACAGGGCCATATCCCAGATTGGGAAAAGGCCGAAGATGGAAGTTTCCACGTATTCCGAGAACTTGGATCCGAAGGAATTAATCGACTAGATCAATGATCTGGAAGAATACTTTGAGTATGAAGAAGTTGGAGATCCCGAGAGGGTCAGATTTGCTAAGACCAAACTGAAAGGTCATGCCAGCATATTGTGGAAGGGGGTACAGCTGGAACGAAACCGAAGAGGAAAAGAACGGATAACAAAATGGGAACGAATGGTAGAAAAATTAAAAAGATAGTTTATTCTGACAAATTATGAGTTGGATCTACTAAGAAAAATGCAAAGTTTGAGACAGATGAATAAAACTTTCCAAGAATACACGGAAGAATTTTATAAAATCTCCATCAGAATCGGCCATTTAGAAGCAAGCAAGGAAAAGGTGGCCCGTTATATTAATGGGTTGAGACCCAGTGTCTAGGAAGAGTTGAGCTTAGTTCGGGTGAGCACCATTGAAGATGCTTACCAGTTTGATCTGAAAGTTGAAGATAAACTTAAAAAAAAGTTTGAGAGCAAGCAAAGAGGAAGAGGGCACGAAGGAAAGACTGGTGGAAGAAAAGAGGAAGGAAATGAGGAGAAGAAAGAAGAGGTTAGCAGCAGTCGGGATGAGAAGGAATATGGGGAACCCAAACCCCAAGTTCAGAACAATGGCTACCCAAGGGGAAGAGGTAGATCTAGACATGGGTATGGAAGAGGAGTGTTTCGGGGAACATGTTTCCACTATGGAGAAGAGGGACATCGGGCATATGAGTGTCCCTAGCACCCCGAGAGGGTGAACAAGAAATAAGTGGGTCCTGCCAAAGCTGTTGTGGCAACGAAATATGCTGACTCAGAACATTCTGAAGAAGCTAAAAAAGGAGAAGCAATGATCATGAGGAGAACCATGCTGATTGAGGAAGACAAACTAGAGCAGAGGAGAAGCCTATTTCGCACATAGTGCAAAAGTGCAGACAAAGTCTATAATGTTATTATAGACAATGGGAGTACAAATAACTTAGTCTCCAAGGAGATGGTTGCTAAGTTACAGCTGGAGAGAAGGAGACACCCGCATCCATACCGGATTGCATGGTTGTGGAAGGACCACAGAGCATGGGTCCGTGAATAGTGCTTAGTCACGTTCAATATTAGGAAGTACTAGGATGAGGTCCTGTGTGATGTTTTCCCCATGGATGCTTGCCATTTGTTGTTAGGGAGGCCATGGTAGTTTGATCGGAGTGCAGTGCATGATGGTCATGCAAATACATACTCCTTGATGAAATATGGAGTGCCCCACAAATTAAATTCATTACAGGTAGTGGATGAGAAGGTGTGCAGCAATACCAGGATTTGTCTGGTAGAGGGCAAAATTTTTTTTTGCCAAGAGATGGGATTTGAGCAGGTTGCAAAGGTTGATGAGTGTTTGGAGATATTACAAAGGATGCAGACCGAACAACATAGAAGTGAAGGTCACTTCTCCTTTTTACCCGGGGTGTCTGATGTAGGAGCATCCAGCGATAGCAGGACAATCTGGCATCAACCGGATTTTCTAAGTAATTTGTGTTATTTACATAGGCACAGTTGGGGAGGGTCACGAAATCGTGACCCCAAAGGCAACAACAAGGCAGAGGGGAGTTTTTGTCATGATATCACGACGTCGCGATGAAAATTCCCCTCAGGCCTTTGCCGCAAAAATGTCTTGATATCACGACGTCGCGATATCGTGACATCGCGATGTCATGAAATTTTTGCAGCAAAGGCCCGAGGGGAGTTTTCGTCGTGATATCGCAACATCGCAATATCATGACGTGTTTGCGACTATGGCACGAAGGGGAGTTTTCGTTGCGATATCACGACATCACGATGTCGCGACGTGTTTGTGACTATGGCACACAGGGGAGTTTTCATCGTGATATCATGACGTCGTGATGTCACGATGTTTTTGCAGCAAAGTTACGAAGGGCATTTTGGTCATGATTTTGCTATAATTTTTGTAGACGAAGGCAAGGTGACAGTTTGGTTGTGATATCGTGACATGTCACGATTTCGTGGCCGGTTGAAGACAAATCAAATTTGGACACGTGGACAGGCCACGCACGCGAGAAAAGTGACAGTGGGCATGGTTAAATGTTCTGACAAGGCAACAGTTCCCGAGGGACAGTTTGGCAAACGACGATTGCAGGTCAAGGTTGATGCATGCTTTCATGGCAAATCAGGGTTGGTGGCCCATGGATTGAAGGAAATTTGAAAACGAAGCAGAGGAAGCGGACTTTCATTTTTTTAAATTTCATGAATTCGCGCTGGTGGGCATTAATTGCATAGAGGGCTGAGACCTCAATAAAAACTCAGGATATTGTAATAGATGGGTGGTGGCGGATTAGAGAACGGGAGAGACAGAGTGCAGGGAAGAAGACCAGGTCGAGTTCAGCCATTGTAAAGCCTGTGAGCTATTTTATTTTGACGTATGTAATTATTTTCAGCGAATTTTAATGAAAAGTTGAATTTGAGAAGATCTTGATCTCTTGTTCGCCATCATGAGGATATTCCATTCCTCATTCCTCAGGTTTCATTCCTCTTATATCCAACCTGTTGAAAGTGATATCATGTTTTCCACTATAAATTAGTTTTATCCAAGTGGTGTAGGTGAGTTGGAGAAGATAGGGTAATCATCCAAGGGAAGTCTCAGGTTCAAAACTCCACCCTACCAAAAAGTGGAATTGGGTATCCAAAATCCAATTGATAATGTTGGTGTCGACAGAGTCGGGTGCAACTCCTGGGTGACTCTTTGATGGTGTAGAACCCCTGTTCGTGGTCTCTCAGACCAAGGCGCCCGATAAGGGATTTTTCTTTAAAAAAATATAAAATAAAAATAAATAAATGACTCACTATATATAGATTTAATTTATTTCTTCTTTTTAGTTTTTAAAGTAGAATAAAAGGTAATATCTGCTAACATCCATATTGTTTAATGAATTATTTCAAAAGATATTTTTCACATAATCTTCATTAATTTAAAAATTAAAATTAATTTAATCATAGTAAACCATTTAAAGGTTGGATCAAAAATACTTTTTTTGTGTATATGTAAACTGTCAAAAGAGAACTAGTGTAGTGAAATTTTTAACAATTTTATATCAAGTTATCAAACAAGGAGGTTTTCAAAAATATTAATAATAACTAGTGGATTTCATCTAAGAGGCTCAAACTTCTATGAGGTAAAATATAGTTATGTATATGTGTAAGTGAGTTATTACTAATATTTTGAATTATATGCTAAAATATTCATGATTAAGTTATATTCAAAGAAATAGGTTCAATAAGTCGAATACAAAAGTATTACATTCTATATGCCATAATATAATGCACATTGTAAGAGATTAAAAAATAACACCCTACCAAAAAGCGAAATTGGTTATCCAAAATCCAATTGATAATGTTGCTGCCGGCAGAGTCGGGTGTGACTCCTGGATGACTCTTTGATGGTGTAGAACCCCTGTTCGTGGTATCTCATACCAAGACGCCCTGCAAGGGATTTTTATTTAAAAATAAAAAAAAATAAAATAAATAAATGACTCACTATATATAGATTTAATTTATTTCTTCTTTTTAATTTTTAAAGTAGAATAAAAGGTAATATCTGCTAACATCCATATTGTTTAATGAATTCTTTCAAAAGGATATTTTTCACATAATCTTCATTAATTTAAAAATTAAAATTAATTTAATCATAGTAAACCATTTAAAGGTTGGATCAAAAATATTTTTTGTGTATATGTAAATTGTTAAAAGAGAACTAGTGTAGTGAAATTTTTAACAATTTTATATCAAGTTATCAACAAAGAGGTTTTCAAAAATATTAATAATAACTAGTGGGTTTCATCTAAGAGGCATAAAATTCTATGAGGTGAAATATAGTTATGTATATATGTAAATGAGTTATTAATAATATTTTGAATTATATGCTAAATATTCATGATTAAATTATAATCAAAGAAATAGGTTCAATAAGTCGACTACAAAAGTATTACATTCTATATACCATAAGATACTGCACATTTTAAGAGATTAAAAAATAATACTATAAGAGGTTTTGATCATAAGACAAGCTCAAAAGTTAATAAAATTATGGTATATTAGAAGATGGATTAGGTTAAAGGATTTCTAATGCTAGAAAAATAGAAAGGAAATGCATTACACATATTTTTAATTACACAAATCTAAAGAAAAAAACTACTCTAAGTGATATGCAATGAAATACTATACAAGGATGGATATGTACCACTGATAGTATGGCATGAGGATCTCAATAAAGATGAGAAACATATAATAATATTGTAGAATGAGGATCTTGATGAAGAAAAGTAAAAATATATATATATATGAATTCAATGAAGTGAAAAGTTATTACACATATTAAAAGTTATTTAATAGATCCTATCATCTATATGATCTATAGTCTTGTAATTCTCTTTAAGAAACTTATTTTATTTCTAGAAAAATTACATAATATTAATGAACAAAATAATTTTATAAGTAGTTTGTTAATTTTATTTTAGTCCATGGCCATTAGGAAGGAAACATTATACCAAGCAATATTATATTGATTATTCAAGTATAAGAAGAAGAACAAAAAAAAATAAAGCAAATATTTAATGTATTTTTAAGCTTTTGAAGTAATGATTTTTAATAGAGTCCATGTTGTATGCCATAACACAATATAATATGTAATATCATATTATCATATATTTTAATATTGTAGTAATTCTCAAGATCTAACTTCTTATATACGTAATTTATTGTAAGGATGAGATATTGCTAATGTATGTGTGGATGCAAGAACAAGTATTATTATTGGTGGGAGCAATTCGATGGATAGATGTCTCCTGAATCAACAAAAATGGTTATCTATGGAAGGTAAGGAAAGGGAAATGATGAACGACGGAGTATTCACCATTGTTAGGGGTAAATAACCCTATAGGAAATGCATCCACCAACGGTCCATGTAGAGGCATATCATGTACTTGCATTAGTAGGAATGCTTGATGTTTAAAAAATTGTGTGCTTGTGATACTTGGTTGGCAATAAAAATGCTTAAATGCATGGGAGACATAGTTTAAACAATGGGTAAAATGTGAAGTAATGATTATGATTATTATTGATCTAAGAATTAAAAGAAAACATAAGAGAAAGGGGTAAAGTAATATAATTAACATATATATATATATATATATATATATATATATATATATATATATATATATTTGTGTGTGTGTTATGGAAGAATTTATTTGTTTTTAAATGGAATACTTGGTGTTTGATAAATTGTGTTCTTATGATGATTGATTGGCTATGAAAATGCTTAAATTCATGGGAGTCATAGTTTAAACAATGGGTAAAATGTGAAGTAATGATTATGATTATTATTGATCTAAGAATTGAAAGAAAACATAAGAGAAAGGGGTAAAGTAAGATAATTAACATTTGTGTTATATATATATATATATATATATATATATATATATATATATATATATATATATGTGTGTGTGTGTGTGTGTGTGTGTGTGTGTGTGTGTGTGTGTGTTATAGAGGAATTTATTTATTTTTATATGCAAAATAATATATAATTAACTATATATATATATATATATATATATATATTTATGTGTGTGTGTGTTTAAAATCAAATAATATTTTTTGTTTTAAAATAAAATAAATAAAACATTATAAATTATAAGATATTAAAATAAATAATAATAAAATAATTATCACTTTGCACTTATTAAAAGAGGCAATTTGGAAAGAAGTCAACATTAGGGAATTATCATGGGAACTCAGCTTTGTTGATCGTGGATAAGTTATGGACTACACATGGCAAGTTTGAGAGGAAAGTTTCATAAGTGATCAACAGGTGGAATGCATGAGAAAAACCTTTTTTGTTCTAGAAATCTAAGTGGATGAAATGAACAAAAATCATCATCTTAGCGGTGAAAGGGGAGCTTTGGAAAAAAAAGAAAGTAACTAGAAGTATTTTTGGGAAGTGCAAAAGAACAAATAAGCATTTTCGAGTAAGAGGAAACCATCTAAAAGGATTTTCATGGTTAATAAGATGTTATTTTATCAAAAATATTTATTGTTAAATTTACCAGTGTAACAAGAAAATTATCTGCGTTTAAAACTTCCAATTTGCAAATGATTGATGAGGATTTGATAAAGAAAAAATTATTTGGGATCATTCATAATGGTCAACATGCAAATTTTTGTACAGATTCTTGGGATGGTCACAAGCCTTTGATAACTCAATTTCCCGATTGGAGGCCTTGGATGGAGGAGCTTCACTGATCTAATTGGATAAAGGTGGCTAATTATTGTCGGTACCATACTAGTAATTCAAAGGTTGATAGATATTGGATCCCTATTGAGTACTGGCCTATTCAAATCCTAGAAAGGCAAAGACAAAATATCTAAGGCATCCTTCATATGAGATCCCTCTCTTGGTCCCATGAAAAAGATTGTTTTGGATGGAACAACACTACTAAGGGTGAGTATTCAGTTGCTCAAGGTTATTTGACCTTATGCCATAATAATCCCAACCATTCTTCTGACATATTTTCTCAATTGTGGGCTCAAAAGCTTTGGCCTAAGGTGAGGTTCTTTAATTGGCTTTTATTGCATCTTAGGGTTCTTATTGGTGAGCAACTTATGAAGCATGGTTTTCATGGCCCTTTTAGATGTGAAATGTGTGAAGAGAATGTAGAAAATATCAACCATATTTTTATTGAGTGTACTTTAGCCTCTAAGATGTGGAGGAGAATGGCCACTTTACTTGGCTTATAGTGGTCCAATTTTTTTACTTTTGAACAACTTTGGAGGGATTGGCCTAATCAAGAGGGTGTTGATCATTTTATTAGGCGATTAGTTTGGATGAGTTCTACCATTCTTCTTTGGAATATTTGGAATGAAAGAAACAACCAAATTTTTAATCAAGATAGTAAGGATATTCACTATATTTGGCAAAAGACCATAGCCAACTTAGTTGAATCAGTCCATCATCTCCTCAATCACCCCCAAAACTCCCACCAAATATGGGATCAAGTGATGCAAAGATTGAATATTAAACCTTCTAAGGGCAACCATCGTAAAGGGAATGTGAGTATTAGTAAATTGGATAGAAATAGAAATTGGAAACCTCCTCCTAAGGATTTTGGAAAATTCAATACTGATGGAGCCTCTAGAGGGAACCCTAGAAAAGCCAGTGTGGGAGGAATTGGTAGACTTTTAGATGGCTCCTTGGTTTTTACTTTTGTTGAGAATTTGGGTATTCTTTCCAATAACATTGTTGAGGGGTATGGTATCCTCAGAGGTCTTCAGGAGGATACTAAGGTTGGATGGTAAAAGGTGATAGTTGAGTCTGACTCTCAACTTATGATTAATCTCTTGAAGAATCCTTCTAAGAATCATAAGGTGGATTGGAGAATAAAAAGAATTATTGAGAAGATTCAGTTAATCTAGATGGGATTTTTGAAAGTTGATTACAATCATGTGGTCAGAGATCAAAACAAGAGTGTTGATGCTTTAGCTAATTGGGCTTTGGACAAAGGTGATCTTACTTATTATGGCCACCCTCCTATATGGTGGCCTTATCAAATTAGGGAAGCTCTTCTTTCTATCATTTCTTTGGATGGCTCCAGTTCTGAAGGTACCTAGTTTCTTCTTGTTTTTTTTTTGCTTCTCTTTGGTTCATTAAGTTTTTTTTTAGTTCCCTAGCTCATTCTATTCTTTATTTTGTTTCCTCTATTGATTCTTGCCTTAATAGTCTTCTAGTCTAGATAGGTCTTTGTTTTGTTCATTTTTTATTTTATTTTTTCCTTTTTGTTTTTTTTGTTTAGTTTTTTAAGGTGGGTGGGTTTTTTTATTTTGTTTTGTTTTTGTGTTCTTTGTGTTGTTTTTTGTTGTTCTTGTGTTTTTGTGGTTTTGTTTTTTTTTTTTTATGTTTTTTGTTATTGTTCTTGTGTTTTTTTTGTTCTTGTTCTTGGGTTTCTCTTTGTTTGTGTTATTTCATGTTTTTATGGGTGAGTGTTTTCTATATTTTTTGTTTTTTTTTATTGTCTATTGTTGGTTGTTTTTTATTTTTATTTTTGTTTTATTTTTTAATTTTTTAGGTTTTGGTTGTGTTTATTTTTCTTGTTTTTTTTGGTTTATGTCTTTGTAGTGTTCTGTTGTTTTTGTCTTGTTTGTGTTTTGTTATATGTTTCTTGTATTTTTCTGTGGTTTGTGTTGTGGTTTATTTTATCTTATTGTGTGTGTTTGGTTGTGCTTTTGTTTTTGACACACTCAAGGAGCATGTTTTTTATTTTATTTTATTATTTTTGTTGTTATCTTCTTATTTTTAATTGGGTTTGTGTGTTTGTTTGCTCCTTGAGTGTGTCAAAGGTGGTAGGCCAGGTCCGAGTCCTAGGCGTTTTTGGCGGAATTGATACCCCTGCCTCCTTGTGTCTTACCCGAAAGTGGCATCCCTTTTGGGATGTTTTCCACAAATAATTATATATATATATATATATATATATATATATATATATATATATATATATATATATATATTGTCAAACCAAAGAAGTTGAATCTCATCTGCGAAAGATGCATTGGGTTTGGATTCAAATTCAAAATTTCTTTGTCTGTGTGAATTTGATAAAAATTGATAATTGTATGTTGGCTGTCATTTCTTATTAAGCAAGGTATTTTATTGTGAAAACTTTGTTTTCCTCTTCTCTCTATAAGAAAATTCTAAGTTAAACATAGATATATATATCCTTGAGAATCTTACCATTATAATTTGGAGATTTTAAGCAAATGGGTTTTTAATCATTTGGAGAACATTAAATAATATATTGAGGTGTTAAAATTCTAAAATATGACCATATTTTATCCTTGCTTAACTATTGAAGAATGCCTCAAGTGTATTTGGTCTGGTTATAATTCTAAAAAGTAATAATTGGCTAGGAACGAACCTGATTAAATTGGAATAAGGATGATAGAAACTATTTTGTTTTTAAATTCTAATTATCCATATACAAAAACCTCTCACGTTTAATATGTCACTCTATATTATAAACTAAGACTTAAAAGATTTGCATTATTTAATGGAATATTTAAGAATATTTTATTGGTGAAATTATGTGACCTATTGTATTAATGTTAAATTAGGAAAAAGAAGAAATAGGCAAAGGTTATGTTAGAATAGTTAAAGAGTAAAACTTTATTTTTCTAGATACAAAATACTATGAAAGGAAATTTCTTTTGTGGATTATTGTCTTTATTAACATAAATTTTAACCATAATTTTATTGTCTCATGAGAAATAATGAAATATTTGGATTTTAGCTAATCATTTTGGAAATAAATATAAAAAAAATATCGTAGCAAATGACCATAGTTCACCTAGTAAACAATTCATTAGAGTAGACCGTCGACATATCGATTAGAGGAATGACTATTTTATGACTGATAATATATGTTTTCTCAAGTGGGTATCTTTATTGGCAATAATATTAAGATATCCGAATCTAAGTAGAACAACTAATTGGAAGTAAACAATATCATTACCATGTATTTTATTTTCTGCTTTACTTTAAAAAATGTGTGTGTTTATAAATGACGAGATAATTTATATTTACATAGTTCTCAATAATCCCTTTAATCTACTTACAAAATAGAATTTTAACAATTCTTTTTAGGTATAGTTATTTTTAGATATTACGAAATCTACATATTGTTGAATATTATTATTTTTCAATCCAATTGTACACATAGAACTTGCTTGGATGAGCATTAAAACAAATTAATTGATTTGATTATTATTTTATGTTGGATCATTTAAAGCTGATGAATCATGAGGAAGTAATATAACATATGCTACACCTTTAGCTTTCGATGAAACAATATCATTTTAATTGCACAACTTAAGATTTTGGGAGCAATGAAAGTTGCTATAGATATAGTACCAAGGTTGTTGTTAGGCTTTCCTTATTATTTAAATATTTTGGGTAGACAAATGCAAAGGTTGTGGGTAAACAACCCTTCTTATTTAAATATTTTGGGTAGACAATCCTAACTTCAACTTTAAAGATGTTGTGGGTAGACAAACATCTTTCCAGGGCTCTAACCGTACTTATGAATGGAAAGGTCAGAATGGGAGGTAACGAAGGGTTGTATGGGCATCTATTATAGGTTATTACTACTAGTATTGAGTGGTAAATTATGCTTGAATTGGTAATACTGACAACACAATGGTATGGGATATCATGTTGGTTAATCAACACAAAACATCAGGTAGCTACCAGGGTATTGGTAGACCCTAAATGATGCTCCAAGGAAGTTAGTTGATCGTCTAGCTCGAGAATGTATGCACTAAGTCTTACATATCATGAGTTTTTGAGTTTATGTTAAAAATGGGAAAATTATGTGTCACACCTCTAGGTGATATGGGCCCTAGAGGAAAAGAAACCCCCTGCCTAAACATGGAATCTTGGGTGGATAGTAAAGTTTAAAAGAGGCAACTATATAGGATTTGGCCAATCTTGATCTCATGATTATTTTGACTGTAGCAGAATGCCACTCATGAATATGGTTCTAAAATTCTCATACTAGAAATTAAATTAGAAAAGTATAATAGAAAAAAATATATTTCTCTTACTATAACCTTTGATGTTGGATAACCAGGTGGGTAGACTTGGGGTGTTTGGAAAACCAAGTGGGCAGAACTTGGGTTGTTACATTTGGTATCATAGCCTAGGTTGCAAATCCCTAGGTCATAAAACCTTAGAAAACTCTATGTTAAACATAATTTATGTTGACAATTTGAGCATCTAAACCTAAAATTGATAAGGCTCTTTCTTTTGTTGGATAGGTAATGGCATGTACACAAAAATCTAGTTCTTCAAAGAGATCTATGATGGTTCAGTGGTAAGGACTGACCGAAAATCCTAGAAGGGTCATCCAAAATGTTATGAGAATTGGGTTTACAGAGGAAGCTGTAGAACATCCTCGAGTAATGAGGAAAGAAAAATAACCATCTAGAAAAGAAGATAGAATTGTTCGTATGGTGCGATTATTGGAAGAGCAAATAAGCCAACAGAAAGAGCAAATGGAGGAACAAAATGCTCAAATGGCTAAGCACATCACTCAACAAAATACCCAAATGTTAGAACACATGGAACAATAAAAATATTAGCTGCCACAACAACAAGAAATAATTTCTCAACAAAAAATAAATAAAATAAAACTTATCCAAAGGAAATAAACCAGTCATAGTTTTAGAGGAAAAATCTATCGACCTTGGGAGGAAGCAAGTAGGGTCTGAGTTGTACAAGGATATGTGAAGACTTGATATAGCCAAATTTCATGGTAAAGATCATGAGGAAGAGGCTAAAATATGGTTGAATAGTGTGGAGGCATACTTTGCTATTAGGACACTTTCATCTAAATCAAAAACTTTGTGGATAGTATTTCATTTGACTGATGCAGCTGCTGATTGGTGGGATACCTATAGAAAAACTCACAATGTAGAAGCTATATATGTTTATTGGGATACATTTGTGCAAGCATTTAAATATAGGTTTCTAACACCACAATTTTACCTTGAAAGGACTATAGAATTTTTAAGGTTAACATAGGGTAGTATGTTCATAATTGAGTACTATCAGTAATTTGTACAAATGCTCAAGTACATCCCCAAATATAAGCAACGAAACAAAATTATAATCCAAAAATTTCTCCTAGGATTACATCCAAAAATTGGAAACCTAATTCTTATGTTGAAACCTGCTATCCTAACTGCTACCTATGACTTGACTCGATAGGAAGAGGAAAATTTTAAGGCCAAGAAGGCTTATTATAAGCAATCCTCTAAAAAGGAAGAACCAAAAAAAAAAATGGGTCTAACAAAAGGAGACAGGAATTGGAACAAGAATCGTGGTAATGGAAACAAAAATAGGTTTGACAAGAATAAGAATAGGTACCAAGGAAATAGGAGAAATCAAAACTATTCGGGTGGCCATGGCAAAAGCAATTTCAAGGATAGGTATCATCAAAAAGCTAATGCACCAAGATATGGTACTCAAGAAGATAATGTGAGTATTAGGAAATATGAGGTACCACAAACTAGTTGTTGGATTTATCAAGAACCTCATTATGCTGATAAATGTCCTTTGAGAGCTGACAAGAGAAAAGAACCTACAAAACCTGCCCATAAGATATATGCAGAAATAGGTAACCTTCAACTCAATGGTAAAGCAACACCTTTTATATTGAATGGAAAAATTTATAATAAAAATATTTTTATTTTGATTGATTTTGAAGCAACTAATAGTTTTATTTCTTCAAATATTTTGAGTGACATATCATAAAAACCTGGGTTCATGAAAAATGGGTGGAAGGTTGAGTATGGATCTAGGCAAACCTATACTATTAATCAATTCTTGTTCGACCCTCAGATAATGCTACCTCAAGGGTAAACCAACTGGCATTTATATGTAGCTCCATTACATGTCTTCGATATAATTTTGTGTATTTACTAGCTCAAAGCACATAAAGCATTGTTAAAGTTTGAGGAAAGGTGGATGGATTTCACTAATAACACAAAGAAAAGGATATAGATTTACTGTAGATGTGAATTAGTGGAACCACATATTTTGATAATGATGCAAGTAAAACAAGCCATAAGAAAGGGTGGTAAAGTTTTTGTAGTTAAACTTTATAAGAAGGAAAAAACTAAGTTTGAAGTAAGTTTATTCCAAACTTATCCAATATTGAATGAATTTTGGGATGTTTTTCCTAAGGAATTACTAAGTCTTCCACCCCAAAGGGAATTTGATTTCTCCATAGAACTTATTCCAGGAGCAACACCCATAGCCCGAGCACCTTATAGAATGACTACAATAGAGCTACAAGAACTCAAAACTCAGCTTCAATATCTATTGGAAAAAGGGCACATTAAACCTAGTGTCTCTCCGTGGGGTGCACCATTTCTTTTTGTTAAGAAGAAATATGGAACACTAAGGCTATGTATTGACTATAGAATGTTAAACAAGATGACAATAAAGAATAAGTACTCTTTACCCCGAATAGATGACTTGTTTGATCAACTGAAGGAAGCCATAATTTTCTCCAAAATTGACCTTAGATCTGGTTATCATCAGCTAAGGATTCAAGAAGGAGACACCCACAAAACTACTTTCCAAACTAGATATGGTCACTATGAATTTACCGTGTTACCTTTTGGATTGACAAATACTCTGGTAGCATTCATGAACCTGATGAATAGTGTGTTTCAATAACAATTAGATCAGTTTGTATTGGCATTACTTGATGATATAATGATATATATACATACATATATGTGTGTTATGGAGGAATTTAGTTAATTTTAAATGCAAAATCATATATATATATATATATTTGTGTGTGTGTGCATTTAAAAATAAATAATATTTGTTGTTTTAAGATAAAGTAAATAAAACATTATAAATTATAAGATATTAAAATAAATAAAAATAAAATAGTTATTGCTTTGCACTTTTTAAAAGAGGCTATTTGAAAAGAATTTGGCATTAGGGAATTATCATGGAAACTCAGGTTTGTTGATTGTGGATAAGTTATGGTCTACACATGGAAATTTTGGGAGGAAAGTTCCATAAGCAATCAATAGGTGGGATGCATGAGAAAAACCATTATTTTCTAGAAATCTAAGTGGAGGAAATGAACAAAAATCATCATCTTGGCGGTGAAATGGGAGCTTTGAAAAAAAAAAGTAATTGGAAGTGTTTTTGGGAAGTGCAGAAGAACGGATAAGTGTTTTCGGGTAAGAGGAAACCATATGAAAGAATTTCCATGGTTAAAATGATGTTATTTTATCAAAAATATTTATTATTAAACTTGCAATTGTAACAAGTAAATTATCCAAGTTTAAACCTTCTATTTTGCAAATGATTGATGATTATATTTTTATAAATATATAAAAAGAAATATATACATATAAATTGGAGTGAAATAATATGATGAGATTGATATTTTATTTTGAAAATAGAGAATAGCATGTTGAATTTATAAATTGAAGTGAAACAATATGAGGTGTTTGATATTATGTTTTGAAAATAGAGAATTTGTAAACTAAAGTGAAACAATCTGAGGCGTATGATATGTTTTTTTGAAAATAGATAATTGCATGTTGAAAATATAGACTAGAGTGAAATAATATGAAGAATTTGATATTTTTTTAAAAGGCAATTTGCATGTGGACTGGACATTGCATAATTGTATGCATTTATAGGATTAGATGCATGTCAAGATAGTTCTGGCCATTCTGACCCTTGGTTACATCAGTCATCCTTGAAATGTTTTGGAGAAAACTCAAAGTTATAAGTCACTTATATTATAGCCCAAAACATTGATAACCACATGCAGCTTGTTCATGTATGTTTTCAAGGAATGGATGCTATATTGGAATTGTAGTGCTGCCATAACATAGACAGCTCCTGTAAACCTTGTATACATTCACTCCTTTGAAGCATAGGGTAGGAAAAACTAAACTCAGAATTTCTTGATAGATTATGTTGTACCCATGAGTAAATGGAATTATGAATGAAGTCCATTAGATAAAGCTCTAGTTATACATGACATTATATATTTTAATGAATTTCAATTTATGTATTATTTAATTTGATATAAATATTGTCAAACCAAAGAAGTCGAATCTCATCTGCGAAAGATGCATTGGGTTTGGATTCATATTCGAAATTTCTTTGTCCGTGTGAATTTGATAAAAATTGGTATTTTTATGTTGGCTATCATTTCTTATTAAGAAATGTATTTAATTATGAAAACTCCATTTTCCACTTCTCTCTATAAGAAAAATCTAAGTTAGACATAGATATATATATCCTTGAGAATATTCCCATTGTAATTTGGAGGTTTTAAGCATATGGGTTTTTAATCGTTTGGAGAATATTAAATATTATTTTGAGGTGTTAAAATTATAAAATATGACCATATTTTATCCTTTCTTAGCTATTGAAGAATGCCTCAAGTGTATTTGGTATGGTTACAATTCCAAGAAGTAATCTTCGGCTGGGAGTGAACCTGATTAAATTGGAATGTGGATGATAGAAACTATTTTGTTTTTAAATTCTAATTATCCATATACAAAAACCTCTCACATTTAATATGTCACTCTGTCTCATAAACTAAGACTTAAAATATTTGCATTATGTAATGAAATATTTAAGCGTGTTTGATTGGTAAAATTCCATGAGCTTTTGTGTTAATGTTAAATTAGGTGAAAGAAGAAATAGGCAAATGTTATGTTAGAATAGCGAAAGAGTAAAACTTTATTTTTCTAGATACAAAATAATATGAAAGAAATATTGTGGATTATATTATTGATTAACATAAAGTTTAACCATAATTTTCTTGTCTCATGAGAAATCGTGAAACCTTTGGATTTTAGATAATAATTTTGGAAATAAATATAAAAAATATCGTAGCAAATGGCCATAGTTCACTTGGTAAACTGTTCATTAGAGGAGACCACTGACATATCAATTAGAGGAATGATTGTTTTATGACTAATAGTATATTTTTTCACAAGTGGGTATTTTTATTGGTAATAATATTAAGATATCCAAATCTAAGTAAAACAACTAATTGGAAGTAAACAATATCATTACCGCATATTTTATTTTCAGCTTTACTTTAAAAAAATGTGTGTATTTCTAAAGGATGAGATAATTTATGTTTACATAGTTATCAGTAATCTCTTTAATATACTTACAACATAGAATTTTAATAATTCTTTTTAGGTATTAAAAGCACGATGATACGGAAGAAAACAAGAGGGAAATGTAATGCTAAGTCCTACGAATGAGAATGCATGAAAAGAGGGAAAAAAAATGAACTAAAACGAGATTTAAAGCAAATGTAAAAGTGCAACCCTTTATTTTATTAATTTTATCGAGATCGGGTTACAATACGTCTCCTCCATTTTCAGGGGCTAGGAGCATCGGACATGGCTTTGTTACACCACAAATGATACATTCCCGTTGGGGATCTTCCACGTGCCCACATTGAAAATGGGCAGACCAAACATTGTCGCCGCTTGCATGAATGTGTCTATAGTTCCTTGCTGCCCCTCCAGTGTCGAGATTCTATGTTCAGAGAAATAGTAAGAGGTTAGTAGCACCTGCAGATGGGGGGAAACATGCGATCCCCAAGGCCTACGGTCAATGCATGCATAAAATAATTAAAATGATAACTAAAACATATCAAAATAAGCTAAAAATTTGACAGAAGCAATAAAACATTACCAGGAACATACTACAAAAGGAACAGTCAAGAAATCTACCACATATTTCTAATCACTCAAGGGTGGGACAAATAGGACTGTCATAAAATGTCAGAAGGTGACCTCCTAAATGTCCCATCCAGGGGCCTCCAAAACACCTTCAAATTTGGGGTTAGGCAAAACGGGGCAATTTGGAATGACCCAAAAGGTCGGATTTTGCAAATTCAGCCTCGACCGCCTTGTATCCGATGATGCTCCCTGTATGTTAGTGAAAGTGAGAAATAATAAAATCATAGCCAAAACTCATCAGAATCACATGAAACATGAATGGTAGCATATGTAAATAATCTAGAGTCAAATTCAAAATAAATAGTAGGGAAATCTACCACAAATTTCTAATCGCTTCGGGGTGGGGCAATTAGAACTGCAGCAGTACGGGGGGCGCCCAAGGGCAGGACACCCACCATTTGGGGCTCGGTTTTGGCACCAATCCACTTGGGATGGGTCCAAAACCTCTTATGGGGTTGTGTTGGCAAGTTGGATGAGGTATTGTGGAAAAATGTTCGGTTTTTGGGTCCGGATTGCACTTCCAATAATCACCTAATAACCTCCCTTCCAAAAGAGAGATCAAGGATGTAAGAAGCACAAACGATAGGTGAGGATGTAATTCGGTAGCACTTCGTTGCTCTAAATGCTCCTACCTTATTATTTTTTGGGGTGAAAACACACCATTTTATAGACCTGAGGGTCTCTGTGCATGAGCATGCAGAGGCGCCACTTGGCCATCATGCCTTGCCAGGGGGAAGAATATTCCTACCTGATTAAGGGCTCATGACTACCTATTTGAGCTCAAAAATTCTCACTCGCACTCCCATGCACTGAAGGAGGAGTTAAGTGGCAGATCTGAGCTGCCATTTGTTAAGGTTTGACTTTTTGCTCGTAAAACCTGCTATTCACCCCACCCTGGAGTGAATGCTGCTAATCATCCCAAGGTGGGATGAATACTAGTTTTTAATTGTCCCAGGGTGGAACGAGTAGGGATCAGAGTGCCTGAAAGGTGCCAAATTGACCTGACCTTCCAAAACTACTGTGAGAGTGGTTAGGACCACTATTTAATCTTTGGGGGCTTCCCTAGGGGCTGTGTATGCCAATTCGGTTAGTTTTTGTAGCCACATAATCAGATTGGTGTTGTTTTCATGTCTATAGATGCCCATTTTTGGGAAGTGCTATGCAAGGTGCAGCGTTGAGCCAAAAAATAGATAACCAAAGCACTAATGATTAGGGTTTATCAATAACCTAACCAACTTTTGATGCCCCAAGTATGGAAAGGGCATGCATTCTTGAATCCTTGCTTCTGATGAGCTAAGGAGCTTAATTCAAGTGTTAACCTATTTTAGTGAGGTGTTACTTGATCTTGGACATTGTTCAGTCAAGAATAGGCAAAGGGCACAACCTTTTGTCTGTGGGAAACTTGAGTTCATGATTCATAAATGCCAAGTGTTTGATCAGTTTGTGATTATTACTTGTTTGCTGCCCCAAGCAGGAGCATGATTGTCTTTGTCAATGATTATTTGAATGCATGCCATTTCCTTGATTGGGTGTGTATTTGTTGATTTGTGACTAAGTGTGACTACCCCCTCAATTGATGAATCTATGAGGGAATGATTGACATGAGAAAAGTGACGAGTCGCTTGACCCAAGATGACTTTTTTAAGGGTGCCTTAATTTGTTTTCCGTTGAATGCTTATGCAGTTTCTGAAAAATCGAACCTATTTTTGGTGGGTTTTAACCCTTTTTGTGATGCTTATTGGGGCTAAAATTGTCAAAAAATTGTCCTCCCATGGAGCGGTCCGACGATGGTAGCCTTCTTAGGGATTAGGATAGTGAAAATTTTTGACCCCAATGGCTATTTTCAATGCCAAGAATGTTAGGCACAAAGGCGCAAGAATGTCAAGCACAAAGGCACCTTTGTGCGGCAATTTTATTGTTATTTTTTGGTGGGTTTTGATCCTTTTTGTTACGCTTATTGGGGCTGAAATTGTCAAAAATTTGTCCTCTCGTGGAGCGGTCCGGTGATGGTAACCTTCTTAGGGAGTAGGATAGTGACAATTTTTGACCCCAACGGTTGTTTTGAATGCCAAGAACATCAGGCGCAAAGGCGCCTTTGTGTGACAATTTTATTGCTATTTTTTGGTGGGTTTTGACCCTTTTTGTTACGTCATTTGGGGATGAAATTCTTGAAAATTCATCCTCTCGTGGAGCAGCCCGGCTATGGTAGCCTTCTTAGGGAGTAGGATAGTGAGGATTTGTGACCCCAACGTTGGTTTTGGATGCCAAGAATCGTAGGCGCAAAGGTGCCTTTGTTTGGTAGTTGATTGCTATTTTTGATGCATTTTGAATGCAGTTTTTGTTGTTTTTGATTTTCTTGTTTTGTAATCGTCCCAGGGTGGGACGAGTGCTAACTAGAGTTCTCATCACAGGGTGGAACGATTACAGGCCTAAAAGCCTATTTAAGGGCCAAAACTACGTTTTGGGCTCATTTGTATCTGTTTTTTTTTGGCGTTTTGGAGTTGTGAGGTGGAGGAGGTCGAGTTCGTGTAGCAGAGCACTATCAAATTTTCTCAAACACCATGAGTTCACAAACTGGATCATCAAGTGGCAGAGTCAAAGCAAGACCAGTGAGTGCTCCTACTCTTTATTTTACCTATTTTTATTTTCAAAAACCGTAATATACTTGATATTGCAATTTTTCATTTAGACTAGAATGAAAACCCTAGGTTAAACTGTTTTGTTTTGTTTTGGTATTTTGTTCATTTTACTAGGATGAAAACCTTAGGTTAAAATTTTTCACTTTTTTTTTGTATTTTTTTCTTTTAGACTAGGATGAAAACCCTAGGTTAAACTGTTTTACTTTGTTTTTGTATTTTGTTCATTTAGACTAGGATGAAAACCCTAGGTTAAATTGTTTTGTATTTGTATTTTTTTGTGGTGGTTGTTTAAACTAAAATAAAAACCTTAGTTTAAAAATTTAGTTGTTATGTCATTTTCGTTTTGTTTTTCAAACCAGAGTTAAAAAAACCCTAGGTTTGTTATTTGTTTTTGTTTAAAACTAGAGTTAAAAACCCTAGGTTAAATGTTTTTGTTATTTTAATTTTTTTTTTACACTAGAGTTAAAAAAAACCCTAGGTTAAATTGTTGCTGTTATTTTGTTTTTCTTTTTGTATTATAAACTAGAGTTATAAACCCTAGGTTAGAAATTTTAATTTTTATTTTTTTACAGTTTTAAACTAGAGTTAAACAGTGAATCTTGAGGATGTCTATCGGATTCTATGGATTTTGATAGATGGGCTTTGTATTCAGACTACTCCGCATGATCAATGGATGGCGATGCTGACACGGTGCTTCAAGCATGGGGTGGATATGGGGGTGGATAGTCCGGTGGAGAGGGTAGAGGGGGATTGCTTGATTGGCGGTATTTTGGTGCGATGGTGGCTGGAGAAGGGCATGTTGTGGTTGAGGTATGCATTAATGATGACCCTCATCTCCAACATGCTATTGCCTAACTCCTTGGGTGCAAGGTTCCCATGGAACCTACTGGAGGTAGTTTTCAGACTGGTTGAGTGTTCGACCTCAAAGCCACTGATTATGAGGTGGGGTCAGACACTACTGGAATAGCTCTATGATGAGTTGTACGAGGTTCATTGCTAGATGCAGAAGGGGATTGGATGCAACTAAATGTTGTAGTGTTGGGGATGGCAGCACATAGCTATGGAACGGTCACATGGTTTGCCATGGACCACTTGGGCAGAGATGGTGGACAAGGATATTGGGTATGCAGCTCTGTGGTGGAGGTCAGAGGAATAGTGGCAGAGTCAGTGGTGGGCAGGTGTCATGGGGCACTATGCTGATGCCTTCCCATGCCTTGCTCTAGGGGAGGTGTTCTGGCATCCATACCAAGATTTTCTAGCCTGGCCTGAGGCTAGGGAGTGGCTCTTATAGGTACGTAGGGGGAGGTGGCTAATTAGGTGGAATGGGACCGAACAGGAGTACTTGTCGTACATCTAAGTGACTCAACAATTTAGGGTTCACCAAGAATTGCCTGGTGAGCCTTTGATCTATCGGTGTCGAGGCAACGAGAGGACTCTGGCATGGCCAATCAGTGAGGAGTTGGATGTAGTGATTGATGTCCCCGACATGGACAATATCAGGGCAACTATAGAGTATGACTAGTGGTGGAAAATGTTGCGATGGCGGGGTGAGGGGCCTCTAGGAGGTCCGGATGCAATAGCAGCAGGTGGGGAGGGTGCAAAGGCATCAAGGGAGGGTTGGGGGGCTCCGCTGGAGGATGCATACATGGTGGAGGTTGATGATTTTATGGGGGATGATTTTGGAGTTTTGGAGTAGCCAGACACGTAGGACATCCTGGAGTAGTGGGTGCTGGAGCAGCCCATCATCCTAGAGATGCCCATGGCTCAAGTAGTCCCAAGGAATATGGATGCTAGGTATCATGCTAAGATAGATTTATTAGAGGATCTACTTTGGAGATGGGATGAGGAGCTCAAGGATGCTCTGTAGGAGATGGATCTCCTACGGACTCAGTTGGTAGAGCGAGATAATGCATTGGCTGTGTACTACGAATAGGATGGGGACATTGATGCATCACGGGAGAGGGATCTCCTACGGATGCAGTTGGCATAGTGTGATGACACTTTGGTTGTGTACCATTGGTGGGAGATGGATTTTGTCCAGCATCAAATGGAGTTGGAGGTAAATATTATCTGCCTCTATGGGTGGTTACCTGAGCTCCTTGGAAGTGGATCTTCACATCGAATGAGAGACAGTGAGACTGAGCGGTATGCTTCCTCTCATCACAGGCGGGTGGGTGATGGTAGTGCTAGTGGACGTGATGCGAGGGCTAGCAGCATCCACCCTGAGAGGTCCCATAGGGCCCACACCACTAGGGGTAGTTCTAGTCACACCGATCCTGCATGATCATGGTGGTCGATGCCCTAGTCTTGAGGGTTTTTTATTTTTTATTTTTTTTTGTGAGTTCATAGGACCGTTTATTGTAGCCTATGGGCATTTTGACTTGATATATACATGAATTTCTTTTTGATTATACACTTGTCAAGATTTCTTGTTACTTTTATGCACACTTTATTTACATTGACGTATGCATGTGTTATTATGAATGCACTGCTTTTAATTTTTTGATGTATGCATATGGAATTGATGAAATTATTTGTTGATAACTTGGTGGTGACACCATAGACTGTATAGGATTTACTGTATTTCTATACTATGTGATGAATTTATTGGAATGACTTTGCATGTTTATTTTTTTGTTTTGTATTTTTTGATGGTGATGTAATAATGGAATGTGCTACAAGTGTGTTACAAATGTAGTTAAATTTTTTCTAAGATTTAGATGTTTTAACTAACTAGCCAAGACTGTAATTTTATCTTACAATACTTTTGAACAAGGTATGAATCAGACTTGAGTTTGACCAAGTTATGTGTGCAATTGAGTTCATTCATGTGGTATTTGTCAGGATACCGCCAGTGCCAGATAGGTTGTCAACCAAACCTGTACTGAGGATCACCTAATTAGCTCCACTAACTCCTTTTTTGTATTTAGTAAGAATAATCTGCAAGTTATCTAAGATACCATAAGCTAGCTCATCCACATGCAAACATTAATCTGCACACAATTTAATGTGATAGATATATCGTCATGTGGGAGGTTTACCACCAGTGACTGATAGGCTATCCACCAAACTGGTACTGAGGATCACATCATGACATTTTGAATGCTAAGAGTTCTAGGGATTCAAGTTTGACTCCCTTATTTTCTTCAATACCCTGAACTTGGACTATATTATACATGCTCAATATAACCCATAGTAGTTCATTCCATACCGAATCCTATAGCCATTCCAGCTAGGTTCAATGAACATGGTTTTTGTCATAGTGCTTTTTGAGTAGCAACCTGGAAAAAATATCCCATACCATATTATCTTTTTGACTTGATCGATTCATATTATATGACCAATTCTATCAGTCATCGATTGTATCAAAGCTTGTTGTGTGCATTCTCACACCTCAAAAATATTGGGTATACATAGGTTTTATCTTAAGTTGAAACCTTCAGAGAATCCCACTAGATTTATTAAACTAGTCTATCATTCCATAAGGAGGATTCATTTCTTTCCCAAGTAGGATTTTTTCTAGTTTTCATTTTATCACTAGCTAGAAATATTATGATTATATTATAACAAATATATAGTTCAACTCTACACTTTAGGTATCACCTTAATAACAAAAATATTTTATTTCTTTATTACCTGTACTCTTCTATTACCAAATCATCTACAAAGATACCTTAGTAAGGTAGATGCAACAAGATAATTTGTATAACTTTAAAAGCTATACATTCACTGTATTTGCTTTAACAAATTATTTCATATAAAAATGATGAGCTAGCCAATGTTAATTGTCTTCTTTGAAAGCAAAGGATACAATTTTTTTACTACCTTTCAAAAAGGTTTAATTCGGATGCCAAGGAAGTTTATAATATCATAGTTTTTAAATACATTTAGATTCCCCAAATAAAAATAAGTTTTTGTTAATATTATTGATCCGAAGGGACTAATGAAGTTTATTTCAGTAAACACACAAGTTTGAGATAAATATTTCCTCTCATAAAGTATACTACCTATGTTTTCAACTAGCATGTAGGTCATCTTCTTTTTAGATAAAATATTAGCAATTTAACTAAATGTCACTTTGAATGCCCAATTTGTTTAAAGAATGAAGTTAAAAAATGCTTCCCTATAATCCATTATGGCAAGCAAGCTATACTAGCTAAGTTAACAATTAAATAGTATTACAACACATTTGAAACTATTGTTTAGTCATGAAGTGTTCCATTATTGAATGACATCACATATAGATCAAGAGTTTTATAAGTTATATGCTCAACAAAACTCACCATAAAGTAAGGTAGATAATATTTTTTTTTATAAAAATTTAGTATTGCCTGAGAATATGTCATTAATACCATTACACAATATAGCCAGGGTGGATGCAGTCCATGCAAGACCATCCCCTATTAACATGGAGAAGTTTCCATATCCTATAAATGGAATATTCCATTTCCTTCCAATAATGTATTCTAAAGAATTTATTATTGTAATATTATCTTTAGTTTTGTAATTGGGTAAGCAACCTTTCTTCAAAATACAAATTTTGGTAACTGATATTATTTCATTAGCAAGCTCATATCCTGGGGTCATTCCTCTACAAGATTATCGTCCTTTCATGCTCTTACAAAATTATTTTTGCTTAAATAGTTACACCAAACATCGTCTTGCTAAGCAATCAGTTAAAAACCACTATAGAGGTGTTTCATTATTTAAGGGACACCAAAAAGGATCAGATACAACTCAAAAAATGATATGCAACTACTATGCATCTATGCACACTAAAATGTAACTTTACCATTCATAATAGCTACAAATATCCTTGCTCAAGATATTACCCACAAAGTTCCAAATATATTTCTTCTTCACTACAACCTACAACCATCTTGATAGTCTTTCATGAAATAATTTCTTTTCAAAGAGATAGTTTCATTAATTCAAGCAACTACAAGTTTTGTAGGCAAATTACTTTTAATTCGGCATAATACTCTTAACAACATAGTAACACCACAACCCAGTGTACCATATTTTCAAAACATAAATATAGCATTCTGTTTACTTTTATCATTGCATTGGTATATCACTATTTTTAAGATGCAAACACAGTAGTAAGATATCATATCCAAAAACATATTCACAGTAGTAAAACATCATTTTCAAAAATTTTTACACATCAGTAAAACATCATTTCCAAAAAAAATTACATAACAATAAAACATCTTTTCCAAAAATGTTTACACAATAGTAAAACATCATTTCCAATTTTTTTTACATAATATTAAAACATCATTTACAAAAACATTTACACAACAACTTTCCTTTTTCTTTAATATCTCAACACATATGAATCAACATCACACAATTTATTATCACAGAAAAGCCAAACATTTTCCTCCTCGTTTCTATTATTTTATCAACATATTTAGAAAGGAACATAGCAAATTAAGAAACCTAAACCTACATGTTTACCACTTATCTAGTATTTTTGCTTTCTTCTTCTTTGCTCTTCACTTTTTCCTCCTTTAGATGTCATCATTCCCCTTTTTATATATATATTTTTTCAGATTTATCACTCCATACACTCTTCTCCTCCACTCTACAATGAATTCAGTAATTAGTTCCTTAATATCTTCATGTGTTGTGCCAAGTGATCGAGATTCCTCCTCACCACTTCACATGCATTAATTACACATCATGTCCATTCAGCAAAATTTTCCACTTTTGCCTAAGTTCAACATTAAACATTGAGGAGTGTGTTTCTTATGCATAATTTTAATTTTTTTTTAACATATAATTACACTTGTATGGTCAATCATTGCCTTTTAACTCAACATATTATTAGCAATATAACTTATAGCACATGAAATATTTTATTTTATTTTTAAAACAATATTTATAATATAGGCTTCATCACATAGAAGACCTTCACCCATTTTTAAAAGAAAACTTACAATATCACACACATACAAATACAAAAATAAAGTAGCTCTCATTGTCATTGCCATATAAAAGTATTTCTCATTCCATACCAGTAAGAAACATTCAAATAAACTTAAACTCATGCAGATATGTAATTTTACTATGCACCTAAATGATATGCAAAGCACAATTTTCCATATGCTCATGAGCCCAATCATCACTTCCCTTTCTTACCTTTTTCCACTTGCTTATTTCCTTTCTTGGACACCTTGGAGTTGTCTTGAACTCACAATATTTATTAGCAGTACCATGTTTTTACAATTAAAAGGTAAGTTTATTCTTTAATTTATTTTATTCATTAACTGCATGAGGAGGGTCATTCCACTTCAAACTGCAAATTCTAGTAACTTATATCATTCTATTAGCAAGCCCATAGCTTGTGACTATTCCTTTGAAATATTCTCTACCTTTCATGCCCTTGCATAGTTAAATTTACTTAAATAGTTACATAGAATGTCATCTTGTTCAACAATCGATCAAAAACTAGTATAGATGTATTTCATTCTTTAGGGAATATCGATAGGGATAATATATGGCTCAAACAAATGATGTGTGACTATTATGCATCTATACACACTATAATGTAACTTTACCATTTAAAATAGATACAAATATCCTTGCTCAAGATATAACCCACAAATATCCAAATAGATTTATTCTTAACTACCACCTACAACCATATTGTTAGTCTTTCATCAAATCATTTATTTTTTAAAGAGATAGATTCATCAATTCAAGTAACTACAAGATTTAGAGATAAATTATTTTTAATTCAGCTAGAATACTCTTAACAACATAGTAACACCACAACCCAGTGTACCACATTTTCAAAATATAAACATAGCATTCAGTTTACTTTTATCATTGCACTAGTATATCACTATTTTTAATATGCAAACACAGTAGTAAGACATCGTATCCAAAAACATATTCACAATATTAAAACATAATTTCCAAAAACATATTCACAATATTAAAACATAATTTCCAAAAAAAATTACACATCAGTATAACATCATTTCCAAAAAAGTTTACATAGCAATAAAACATTGTTTCCAAAAATGTTTACATATTACTAAAACATAATTACCAAAAATGTTTACACAGTAGTAATACATAATTTCCAAATATGTTTACACAATAGTAAAAAATCATTTCCAAAAATATTTACACAACAGTAAAACATCATTTTCAAAAAATATTTACAAAGCAGTAAAACATCATTTCCAAAAATGTTTACATAGTATTTTTCTTTTTTCTTTAATAACTTAGCATAAATGAATCAACATCATGCAATTCATTATCACTGGAAATCCAATAATGTCCTCCTCATTTATATTATTTTATCAACACATTCAGTAAGGATCATAGCAAATTAACCAACCTAAACCTGCATGTTTTCCAATTCTCTAGTATTTTTGCTTCCTTCCTCTTTGCTCTTCACTTTTTTCTTCGTTGAATATCATCGTTCCCATTTTCTATATATATTTTAGATTTATTGCTCCAAACACTCTTCTCCTCCACTCTACGATGAATTTGGTAATTGGTTCCTTAATCTGTCCATGAATTATGCCAAGTGACCAAGATTCCTTCAAACCACTTCATATGCAATAATTGGACATCACATCCATTAAGTAGAATTTACCACTTTTATCTAAGTTCAACATTAGCTATTGAGTAGTGCATTTCTCAATAATAATTTTAATAACATTTGTTTTAACATATAATTACACTTCTATGGTCAACCATTACCTTTTATTTTTAAAAAAATATTTAGAATATAGGCCTCATCACATAGAAAACCTTCATCCCTTTTTAAAATAAAACTTCCAATATCACACGTATACAAATACAACAAAAATGTGGCTCTCATTATCATTGCCATGTAAAAGCATTTCCTATTCCATACCAGCAAGCAACATTTAAACAAACTTAAACTCGTGTAAAGATGTAATTTTGCAATGCACCTAAATGATATGCAAAGCACGAGTTTCCATGTGCTCGTGAGCTAAATCATCACTTCCCTTTCTTACCATTTTTTGGTGTATTTCCTTTCTTGGACAGCTTGCAACTGTCTTGCACTCATAATATTTATGAGTAGTACCATGTTTTTACAATAAAATGGTAAGTTTACTTTTTATCTACTTTCATTCATTAATCACGTGAGTAGGTTCGTTACATCCTCCCCCACTAGGGAAAAACACAATCCTTGTGTTTTCAAACTAGGTTAAGCAAAACAAATCCTTCGGTATAATCATATCTTTCACATTAACAAAAAATACTCTTTTTTCATTCAGCATTAAGTATTGCAATTATATTTATCTTCATAAAAGTCACATCACATTTTATCATGTCTAGTATATAATCACATCATATATTATGTCATAATGAAGTTAGCTAAACATACCCATCATATGGTTCAAAATATTTCATTGAGCAATACCAAAATATTTACAACCTACTCTACTCAGTAACTTTACAAACACATTGTACACTACTCATGATCTAGTACTATACATATATATTTACACGCATATCACCAAATTATAAAATAAAGTTTATGATAAATTTTTTATATCCTTAAACAAATAAGGAAATTGATGCTGCATATCTGCCATGTCTTCCCACGAAGCATTTTTATTTGAGTAGTGGTCCCATTGGACCCAACATTTCTCTACGCTTATTTTTATTATATTTTTGGTTTGACTGCCAAGAAAGCAAATAGTTTGAACCTCAATATTTAATGGATCAATCATCTACAAGTTGAAAATATCCAAAACATGAGTAGGATCTAAGATGTATTTTCTAAAGAGGAGCACATGAAAGATATTATGGATTCTAGATAAGCTTAGTAGTAGAGCTAGTTTGTATGAAATAGGGCTTATCTTAGTTACAATATCAAACAGACCCACATAAATCGAGTCAATATTGGAAAATATTATTAAAATTTTAGTTGGCTTCACCCTTAATAGTACTCTTATCTCCTACAAAATATTCCCTTGGTGTTTGTTTTTAGGTTTGCATAACTCTTCTAGAAATTTTTGGCCTTGTTCAACTTCTTCTGAATTCTATTTAATTGATCTTATTTTTATTTTATCATTTTTGGTTATATCACTACCCGATCTTCTAGAATATCCCAATATAAGGAATTTTTGCATCATCTCTCATACAAGACTTCGAAAGGTTCCATACCTAGTGATGTGTTATAACTATTGTTGTAAGCAAATTTCACTAGGTATAATTAGTCTTCCCACTTTATATGTTGATTCATGCAGTACATTCTTAACATATCCTCAAGGACTTGATTCACTCTCTCAGTCTATCCATCTATATCTAGGTGATAAGCAATACTGATATTTAGTTTGGTCCCTAATGCATGATGTACTACTTGCTATAATTTAGAAGTAAAACGAAAATCACTATCAGAGATATGGAAAAACATACAGTCTTACCACTTCCATGGTAAACTTACATGCTATGCCAGGTGCATCATCTTGCACATTTCTTGGTATAAAATATGCAACTTTGGTTAATTTATCCACAATTACTAAAATTTCATCATGCTTGAATCTTGTTTTAGGCAATCCCACTATAAAATTTATTTTTACTACTTGCCATTTTTGTGTGGGTATCTCATGTAGGTATAGCTTTCTAACTAGATGCATATTTTTTTCTTTCACTCTTTGGTATTCTAAGCATTTTTCCACGTAAGTGGTAATACGTTTCTTCATTTATGGATAGTAGTAAGCTTTTTTAAATCTTCGTGCATTCGTGCCCATCCTAGATACGTAGAATAAGGAGTATTATGAGCCTCCTTAATGATTATTTCTCTAAATACTCCTAAATTAGGGGCTACCAATATATTTCTAAAAAATTAATAGATCACCTTTGAAAACATAATCTGCATGTTTACCAGGTTTTTGTTCGTCTCGACCAATACATGATTAAAAAAATCATCTATTTATTACCATATCTTAATTTGATCTAACATAGCATATTAACATTTTATAATTGTGATATTACGTCCTCTCCTACTTAGAGCATCATCAACCTAAGATCCCTAATGTATTCTATGTCAAAATCATACTCCACCAAAAATTCTATTCAGCATCATTGTTTGGAATTTAATAAAGGTTAGAAAAATATATACTTTAGGCTCTTATGATCTGTCTTTAACTCAAATGGTTCTTCTAATAGATAATGTTGCTAAACTTTTAGGGTGTGTACTACTATTGGTAACTTTAAATCATAAATGGTATAATTAACCTCATACCTCTTAAGTTTCCTAGACTCATAGGCAATAACTACATCATCTTGGGTCAAAAACACACCTAAACCTTCAATTAATGCATCTATACAAACTATAAATTACTTGTCTGAATCGATCAATTATAGGATTGGTGTAGTTGTTAACCTTTCTTTTAAAACATGAAAAACCTCTTCACACTTCTCTACCCACTTCAACATTTTCCATTTTATTTTAAGGTTTTTATTGGGTTGAGCAATTCTTGAGAACCCTCTAATGAACCATCTATAATATCTTGTAATTCCCATAAATATTTGTACCTCTAAAATATGAGTAGGTGCAAGTTAATCCATAATTGCTTCAATATTCTTGGGATCTACTGCAATTCCCTCTATAGAGTCAATATGTCCTAGATACTATACTTGTGGAGTATAAAACTCACATTTAGTTAACTTTCCATATAATTGATTCATTATGAGAATCTCAATCATAGTTCTTATTTTTCTGATCATGTTCCTCTTTGCTTTTGAAGTAGATCAAAATATCATCCAAAATTACAAGTACAAATTGATCTAGATGCTCTCTAAAAATACTATTAATGAGGTTCATGAATGTGACTAGGGCATTTGTTAACCCAAAATGTAAGATACTAAATTTAAAATATCCATACCTTGTTATAAATGTTGTTTTAGAAGTGTCTTCCTCCCAAATCCTTAACTGATGATATCCAAATATTAAGTCTATTTTAGAAAATATGGTTTTTCCTTTCAATTGATTAAAAAAATCATCAATTCTTGTTAATGAGTATCTATTTTTATAGTAATTTTATTCAGCATTTGATATTCTATGCACATCCTTAAAGTACCATTTTTATTTTAACAAATAATATAGGAGATTCCCAAGGTGATACACTTGGTTTGATTAGCTTTTTTTCTAGTAAATCCTAAAGTTACATTTTGAGCTCCTAAAAATCTATGGATGTGATTCTATAAGGTGATATTGCTATTGGTGCAGCACTAGGTAACAACTCAATTGAGAAATCAAATTTCCTCTAAGGAGGTAACCCTTGTAGATATTTAGGAAACACATCTTTAAATGCTCCCAACAATGAATGTTTCTAGAAAATATCAAATTCCTTAGTAGTCTTATCTCTCTTATTAATATTAGTTATGAATATGATACCCTTATTCCTAATAACCCTTTTAATTTTCATTGTAGTCAATAAGTGTGGTTTAACGTCTTTTCAACCATAATTAATTATATTCTTCTAGTAAGATTCATCCACGAATTCCATCCATCTCTCTTCAAAGTTGTAAAGAGCCTTATGACCTTTTAGCTAATCAAATTCTAAAATGATATCAAACATATGTAAAGGCACCACATATAGATGCTAGTTGGTCTTTCCTTATGGTAAGGATATGTGGGGGTCAAATAAGCATTGGTTAACATGGTAGGTTTACCCTGATCCATAATCTACCTTCCAACCATTGGCCAAAAATCTGGGTCTAACAAGAAATTTCTCACTAATCTAGATGATATAAACTTATCATTTGATCCACTATCAATCAAGATTTGCATATTTTTATCAAAAAATTTATCATTCATTAAGAGAGTAATTTTATAATTAAGTTTAGAACTTCCTATGGTCGTATAGATCTTATGGCTAGCCTCTTCTGGGGCTTTTGATGGACGATCAGCTCTGTGAGGGAATTTATTGGCATAATGGGCTCCTTTACATACATAGCATACATTTGGTAGAGCTATATTTCCTCTATCATCATTCTCATTTTTGTTCAAAAATGTAGTTCCCCTAGCCCTCTCTTGTCCTACTAGTTTCTAGTCCTATCTTCTAGGAAACTCCTTAGCATTTTTATTGAACTTACCACCTTGTTAATTGGGTTTATTTTTACCACTTTGCTTATGTTGATCTCCTCCTTTGGGTTTCTTATTTTTTTTCTTCTCCCACATCATAAATACAACACTTTTATATTTTTGAAGTTAATTTTTTTCCTTTTTGGATAGCTTTTGATAGTTAAAATATGCTTTTCTCATTTTATGATTAGCTTTCTCTTTTCTTTCTAAATCAAATGTAGTAGGTAAATTTATGGGATTGTGCATGTTTACCAATGTCATGATATAAGGATGTAATCCCATAATGGATTTTTGAGTTTTTATTTCTTTGTTTCTTTTATATTGTGATGCATATTTTAGTAGTTGTATGAAATTTTGGTAATAATACTGTATTGTCAAATTTTCCTATTGCAAATTTGAGAATTCCCCAAATTTATCTACATAATATTGCCTTGTCAATAATCTATCTCTAAATTCCTTGATAAATTCTTCCCATTTAATGTCAATAGCTTCTAATTCATGCTATTTCCTATAATATTTCCATCATTCTAGGGATATTTTAGTTATATTCATTACTACCATAGCAGTATTGAATTCATATGATAAAACCACTAGAGAAAAGTAGGATTCTAGTTCAATTAATCAGTTTTTAGCTAATTCATCATCACCTTTACAATTAAATTTAGATATTACTATCTTTTTAAAGCTTTTTTCCAACTCCATACTCACCCTTTCCCTTCTATTAATGGATCTCTCTAGTTCCCTTGGTGCTTCCACTGACCTCTCCAACCCATTCTCTTGTCCTCTAGCTAAGTCTTCTATGACCTATTGTTGTTGGACAATAAATTCTTGTTGTTGGGCCATGTTATTTTTCTATTGGGCCATATATTCTATTTGATATTATATATATTTATAATAATTGCACCACTTTTATGACGTTCTCATCCTCCACACTAGTCTCACTTTCATTACAAGAAATCTCATTAACCCTTTTTAGCCTTTTTTCATGTTGAGGACCTTCTTACCTTAAATTGTTCATGACCTCCTTATAGGTATTTCGGTGACTTCCTTCTCCTTACCACCTATAGAATTTCTCAAGGCCCCACCTCGTAATATTTATGTCATTCAACCTATAGGTGAAGAAAGTAGTGCATTAGTTTATACCAACTAATTTATTACACATCCGGATTCTACAACTTAGAATCATTTCTAATTTGATACCATATGTAACAACCCTGGTCTACTACTCATCTGGTTGCATGGCTAAAAGAATAAGTAAAAACCCAATATATATTTTTAAGAAGTTAACATATTATCACCAAAATGTTTTCCTAGGTTTCCAAGTTTTTTTATAGACTATTATCATTTTGGTTCACCTAATAATTTTAAAATTTATATTTAGATAATTTAGCATAGGTATATCAAACTACGTTTGGATTTGGAACTACTCATCTTGTCACAAAAGTGCACAAGATCGACCAAATCCCATTACGATGCTATTATGTGGATTTAATTGCCCTCATTTGCATCCATAGATTTTGTCATAAGGATTGAAAAATGACAAGGGTTATCCTCTAGGGCCCATAAAAACCTAGAGGATGTACACTTTCTTCACATTCCTCATCATACTGAACCTTCGACCATCTAGTCAACTTGTTTTGAAACTAGTATAGATGAGAGTAGCGTACTTATGCCCCTGTGACTAACTTAAGATTCATTTTTTTTTGGATTTGGTTAGTGCACAGTCAATACCCTAATATTAGAATTTATTATACATGCTCAATATAACCCATATTAGTCCATCCATTACCAAACCCCATGGTCTTTTCATCTAGGTTCAATGAACACAAATTTTTTATAAATATTTTTGAGTAGCAATCTGGAAAAGATGTCCCGTACCATATTCTCTTTTTGAATTGATCAAGTCATATGATATGACGAATTATGTCAATCATCAGCTATCTCGAAGCTTGGTGTGTGCATTACCACACCTCAACAACATTGGGTATACATATTTTTTACCTTAAGTTGAAACCTCTTAAGAATCCCACTAGATTTATTAAACTAGTCTATCCTTCCATAAGGAGCATTAATTTCTTTTCCAAGTAATATTTTTCTAGTTTTCCTTTAATCACTAACTAGAAATATTATGGTTATATTCTAACAAATATACAATTCAACTCTACACCTGAGGTACCACCTTAATAACATAATAATTTTATTTCTTTATTATCCTTACTCTTATATCACAAAATCATCTACAAATATGCCTTAGTAAGTTAGATGCAAACAAGTTGAATTTTCTAATTTTAAAATCTATGCATTCATTATTTTTGCTTTAACAAATCATTTCATAGAAAAATAGTGAGCTAGCCAACGTTAATCACCTTCTAAGGATACAATTTTTTTACTACCTTTCCAAATGGGATGCAAAGGCAATTTATAATATCATAGTTTGAAATACATTCAGGTTCCCGTAATAAAAATAAGGTTTCTTTAATATTATTGGTCTGATAAGACTAATAAATTAGATTTTGTAACACACGAGTTTGAGACAAAGACTTCCTCTTATAAAGTATATTACTTACATTTTTAACTAGCATACAAGTCATCTTATTTTCATAAAAGGTATGATAGTTTGAGTAATTGTCACTTTGAATGCCCAATTTCTCTAAAGAATGAAGATAAAAAATGCTTCTCTAATAATACATTATGTCAAGAAATATATACTAGCTAAGTTAACATTTAAACAACACTATAGGACATTTGAAACTATATTTTTTTCATGCAGTATTCCATTATTGAACAACATCAAAATAGATCAAGAATTTCATAAGTTAACGCTCAAGAAAACTCACCATAAAGTAAAGCAGATAATATTTATTTATTTTTTTAATAATTTTGTATTGCCTAAGAATATGACATTAATACCATTATAGAATATATCCAGGGTGGATGTAGTCCACACAAGACAAACCCCTCTTAACATGGAGAGGTTTCCAGCTCTCATAAATTGGATGTTTTATTTCCTTCCAATAATGCATTATAAGTAGGTCCGAGGTGTAGACCAATTGGTTCATCCAAACCCCATAAAAGGGGTGGATGTCCAAGGTTCAAATCTCAAGCCTCACCGAATTGAATACTTGTCCCTTTCCTGGAGCTTTCAGTGACGTAAAAAGGTTTAAAATAATTATGGCATGGTGGTTATAAGGGCGGACTGCGCGAAGATATTTGTGGCAGCTTTCGGGGAAGATAGCATAGAATACTATGGCGATCATAAAAATCTGGATAGCCTGCCTGGATTCGTGGCGGCTACCAATTCCACCATGTAAATACCAAAAAAAAATAATGCATTATAAGGAATTTATTGTTGTAAGTTTATATTTAGTTTTATAACCAGGTAAGAAACCTTTCTTCAAACTATAAATTTTAGTAACTAATATTATTTTATCAGCAAGCTCATAGCCCATGGCCATTACTCTATAATATTATCTTCCTTTCATGCTCTCACAAAGTTACCTTAACTTGAATAGTTACACTAGATATCATCTTGCCGAGAAATCGATTAAAAACTAGTATATAGATATTTCATTATTTAAGGAACACTAACAAGGATTAGATACGACTAAAACAAATGATATGTGACTACTATGCATCTATGCATATTATAGTGTAACTTTACCATTTAGAATAGCTACAAATATCCTTGCTCGAGATATAACCCATAAACTTCCAAATAGATTTCTTCTTAACTACCACCTGCAACCATCCCTATAATCTCTCATGAAATAATTTCTTTTTCAAAAAGATATTTTCATCAATTCAAGTAACTACAATATTCGGAGGTATATTACTATTAATTCAGCTAGAATACTCTTAACAACATAGTAACACTACAACCCAACGTACCATATTTTCAAAATATAAACATAGTATGGTTTCATTCTCTTTTTCCTATCTCTTTTTTTAGACTTATCCTTCCATATTATCTTCCCTTCCACTCTATGATGAACTCGAAAATTAGTTCCTTAATATCTTCATACACTATGCTAAGTGACCGAGATTCCTCCCCACCACTTTGTACACAATAATTAGACATCACGTCCATTCAATAAAATTTAACACTTTTTCCTAAGTACAATATTAACCATTGAGGAGTGTGTTTCTCATGCATACTTTTAATAACCTTTATTTTAACATATAATTACATTTCTATGGTTAACCATTGTATTTTAACTCAACATATTAATAGCAATATAACTTACAACACATGGAATATTTTCTTATATTTTCAAAACAACATTTATAATATAGGCTTCATCACATAGAAGACCTTCACCCCTTTTTAAAAGAAAACTTCTAATATCATACACATACAAATACAAAAAAAAGTGACTCTCATCGTAATTTCTACGTAAAAGCATTTTCTATTCCATAACAACAAGCAACATTCAAACAAACTTAAACTCACATAACGATGTAATTTTACAATACACCTAATGATATGCAAAACATAAGTTTCCATGTTCTCGTGAACCAAATACTTGCTTATCTTTATTGGACACCTTGCAGTTGTTCTGCACTCACAATATGTGTCAGTAGTACAACAATAAAAATGTAAGTGTATTCTTTATCTACTTTCATTCATTAATTGTGCAAGGAGGTTCGTTACAACATTTTCTTCCATAATGCTTAATGTTCCTTAATTTTTAATTTATTGAACAAAACTCTTTTTAATTAATTGTTGTATATGAAATTACTGCCCATACACATTTATATATATTTGAATATTATGTTTCATTATTTATCCAACTTTCACTGTTTGATATCTTTGAATATCCTATTTTATTATTTATCCAACTTCCATTTTTGAATATTTTGCTAATCACTGAGTTGATCTATCAATTTTTTTCTATTTTTCAACATGGGTTTGATACCATGACTCAACTAAAGTGTCTTTATGGTAACCTTCTCATCCTATTGGATTGCATGGATAACCAATTATTATAACCATAAGGTGTAATAGAGTAGATCATTGCTTACAAGATTCACTTTATTGTTTTTCATAAAATCATCATCTTTCTTCTCACACATGTGAGACATTTTCTTGTACTACACATAACCTTCATCCAACTATTCTCATGACTCCTCCTATTTCCTTTAGAAATGCTCTTATTTTTGCTAAACTTTATCTTCTATGGTTTCACTTACTAGTCCTATATTTTTCTTTGGCTCTTATACCATGCTAAAAGTATAGACTAGTTAGAACTTGAATCTAAAACCTCTACGTGTTGAGGTTGCTCTATCAATAAGCTTTTAAGTTCTCTTTGAACCAACCCATGATTCATATGTAGGATTGCTTCAACATCCTCATAAGCTACTCCATGAGTACTCATGGCTCCTAGCTTCATCACGAGACATAATACCTAACTATAAAAATTAGATATGCTATAGTTTTTGTATCAATGCTCCAAAGAAACTTAATTCTTTTCCTTAAATAGAGGAATATAAAAGCCATCTTAAATTGCTTTAGCTACACAATTTTTCTCTTCATAATTCTGACTCTGAAAAATAGAGCATGATCTCCCACAAAATAGATTTTCCTCTTTTAGTAATTTCCCTCTTAACTTCTAGTTATTATTGAACTATTGTTGTTGTTCTTTCTACAATAGCTTACTTCTCTCTATTGTAGCCCTATGTGCCATCTCCTCAATCTAATTCTAATATCAAATATCTTAATAAAATGGAAAAGACACAAATTGCTATAGCAAAATATAGCATTTTATTTATTAACTTATTTCATTTCAATACAATATTCTTTAAAACATCCCATAGGCTTTCACTTTTTTATTTTTTAATAGCCTCCTAACTTAAAAATTATTTTTCTTATTTTCTCAATCTTCATTAAATATTAATTTTCCTAACATTTAAAACAACACAATAGTATTTTAAACTAAGGCTAAACTTGTTGTAAATTGTAAAGTGAAATGGAAGAAGAAATCTGCACTGCATAATATAAGATTACGCAAACATATTAAAATATATAACATATATTATATCATTAAAAATGTGTATTTTAATTTTATTTTATTTTTGTTTTAAGACTACACAAGGACTCAATATACACATAAGTTTATCAACAATCCATGTGAACACCTGAAACAATGGCACATCTAGAGTAAAACGAAAATGAAGAATTATTTACGATGAATTCCATCTATTGCATATGTCTGGCTGCGGAGTTCAACTATCATCTACAATTAATTTTTTTTTTTTAAGACAACTATATAAAGTTTTCCCTTAATTATGACTATTAAAATATAGCTTTCCCTTGACTTTTCGGGTGTTTTAGAGCTAGTAAGGTATTCATTTGGCAACTTGTCTGTAAAATCTATAAATATTGCTTGGTTCAATTTCTTTAGAAAGATATTTCTAGTTTGTTCTAAAGTCTTGCAATACTTATATGTCATTTTTCTCTAATCGAAGAAGACAAAAATGCTGTACAAACAATACTTATATGTTCTAAAGTCTTGCAATACTTATAAGTCGTACCTCTAATGCTGTACGTAGCACTTTTTCCGCTGACCAACCTTGCTGGTGCTCACACCAAATGCGTCCTTTTTCTTCATCATGCTTTTCAAGTTGCATACTGCATCATTCTCATTCTCATTCTCATTCTCGCCATATTCTACATTAAACCAAAGAAATCCGTTACCAAAATAAGGAAACACACACATATTTATATGCATGAAGCACATATTTTGGTAATTAATGCTTAATTTACCTTTGTCTACAAGGATCACGATCTATCTTAGAAGACGCTAGTTCTCGTTTTATATAGAGGAGAGTATCCAGCTGTCCTTCGAACCGTTTGCCTTGATCGACGAATTCTCTCTCCTTGATCCTGTAGAACTGGGAGTCGAGCCTGCAAAAAAGGTCCCTGTCGTGCTCTTCCCATGGAACCAGCTCTGTTTCCCAGACATCCTCCTCAAAACAGCCATCATCATTAGTCTTCATCTCTACTTTGCGATGATGTATTATCTGCCAAAAAAAACAAAAAACGTAATTTGAATGATTGGAAAGATCTTGTTAATTGTTTTTACCAGAGAGCTTCCTCCATGAGGAGACGATCATCTATAAGGAGACGATGGACTTGCAGAATGTTTATTGAAGGTGGGGACGTGCGGACTTCCTTGCTGTGGCTTCGTAGTAGTGTGCTGTCGATTTTGCCTGGCGTTCTGCTTGAGGATCTTCTAATTCACATAGGCGTTTCTCCACTCTGGGACAAGCTGCGCTTCCAGCTGCTTCTGAAACTTCACCATTTCCCACCCTTCAAACAAATTAAGATATCCGCCTTATTTCCACCGCCCCTGCAACCGAAAACGCAACACCGCATTCGCGTTCATTATCACAGAAAACGAATCCTTCATTAACGAAGGCCGAACCAAAACAAAACCAAAAAAATAAAAAACGCTGCAAAAGCGTCGCCCACGAAGCCATGGCAGAGTGACAGCAGCGATAATGACTGCATAACCATCGACGCTGGTATCAAATTTTTATACAAATTGGGGCGCGTCAATAAAAATTTAATGATAACAATCCTTCTTACAACTTCAAAAGAAACCGCGCCGTATGAATGAGTGCTCAAATTCAGGCGACGCTCCTGCGTTAGAACTGCTGCTTTCGCTGCCGAGGATTCGAACCCAACACATCCAGAGCCGAGAACGACCGTGACGGTTGTCTACGATACTACGATGGCGACTGTATAATACTGTGAGATGACGTTTAATGCTCGTTGTTGTGGCGCCATACGCAAACGCCGAAGGAACACGCTTCCGGCGTTGCTTGGGCGTGAGAGCCGTTAAGCTACGGGCCCCCCTTACCCCGTGTACCAACCACTGTCGGAAGCGACCCTCCTCCACCGCTGCTGCTTCGCCTTGCTTTTCCTAACAATTTTATTTTATATTCCTTTCTTCGTATAAAAGAGTTTGGTATAAAGGTTGATAACGGATGGAATTGGAAGGATACAACAAAAGCTCCGCGGTCTTTCCGCGAATGTCCAAGCTGAAAGGGCCCACACAACTCCTAGAGGAAGATTGCCTCTTTCACCTTTGTTTTATAGGTATAAGATCAATCCATTTATGGAAGTGATAATCCCATCTTTTAGTTTTCTATGGTTTAAAAGAAAACTATAGCTGACTAGATCTAAACCTAAAAGTAGGAGAAATGAGCGTAGAAAAAATAACTACAAACTAGAGCATCAAACTACAGTGAACCTTGTTTTATTGAAAATAAGAAAAAAAAAAAATTCTTTTCTATTTTAATAAGGAGTTGAAAACATAGGCAAAAGCCAAATGTTATTGTGAGAGATTTTTTTATTACACATATTTGAAGAAAAAGATCTACTCTAAGTGATATATACTGAATGACCATAAAAGGGTGAAAAAGATCTACTCTAAGTGATATATACTGAATGACCATAAAAGGGTGAATAAGTACCACCAATAGTATGCTATGAGGATCTCAGTCAAGATGAAAAACATATAATAGAATTATAGGATGAGAATATTCAGGAAGAAGAAAAATGATATCAATATGATATCAATAAAGTGAAATATTATCATACATATATTAAAAGTTATTGAATAGATGACCTATAGTCTTATAGTCTTATAATGTTTTTTTTGAGAAACTTATATTAGTTACGGAAAAAGTACATAATATTAATGAAAGAAATAATTTTATAAGTAGGTTAATTTTATTTTAGTCGATGGCCATCATGAAGGGAATATTACACCAAGTAATATTATATTGGTTCTTCCATGATTGGAATTCTACATTAATTTTTATTTATCTTGTTAGTGTAGTTTGTGTGTGTGTTTGTGAATAATCTCACATTAATTGTGTTGTGGGACTTGAGTGTTTTAAAGGTGCAAGTTCTTGGTCCCATTTTTGGGGATTCTTCACTTCTATTAACATTGAGTTTGGGCATGTGTGCGGGGGGCTGGCTCTCTTGCTTTCTAACTGATTAACTTGATGATGCAAGTCTAGTGACATATTCCATGATTGGAATTTTTTTCACGGTAATACCTATCTATTTTGTTAGTCTAGTTTGTGTGTGTTTTTGAATAATCCCACATTAACTGTGTTGTGGGACTTGAATGGTTTATAAACCCCAACACTTACCATACTCTTTGCCAATGGGGTGGCAGGCTTAAAGGTGCAAGTCCTTGGTCCCACTTTGTGGGATTCTTCATCCCTATTAACATCGAGTTTGGGTATGTGTGTGGGGGGCTAAAGGTACAAGTCCTTGGTCCCACTTTATAGGATTCTTCACCCCTATTAACATTTATTTTGGGTATGTGTGTGGGGGGCTGGCCCTCTTTCTTTCTAACCGGTTAATATGATGATGCAAGTCTAGTGGTATATTCCATTATTGGAATTATATTCACGTTAACCGATTAATATGATGATGCAAGTTTAGTGGCATATTCTATGATTGGAACTATATTCATGTTAATATCTATCTATCTTGTTATTGTAGTTTGTGTGTGTGTTTGTGAACAATTCCACTTTAACTATGTTGTGGAACTTGAGTGGTTTATAAGACCCAACACTTGTCATACTCTTTGCCAATGGGGTAGCAAGATTAAAGGTGCAAGTCCTTGGTCCTACTTTGTGGCCTTAATACCTATCTATATTTTCAGTGTAGTTTATGTGTGTGTGTGTGTGTGTTTGTGAATAATTCCACTTTAACTGTGTTGTGGAACTTGAGTGGTTTATAAAACCCAATACTTGCCATACTCTTTGCCAATGGGGTAGCAGGCTTAAAGGTGCAAGTCCTTGGTCCTACTTTGTGGCCTCTTGCTTTCTAACCGGTTAATGTGATAATGCAATTCTAGTGGCATATTCCATGATTGGAATTATGGTCATGTTAATACCTATTTATCTTGTTAGTGTAGTTTATGTGTGTGCATTTTTTAATAATCCCACTTTAATTGTTGAAAGCACGAGATTCGGGCAAAGGAAACACTAATTGCAATATAACCAAAACCAAATGCGCTTAAGTCCTAGAAACGTAAAGTGCATGAAATGGAAAAGAAACGCATTGGAAGAGACACAAGCAAATGGAGAAAACACAGCCCTTTCATTAATATCCCTTGATCTCCGTTACAATGACGTCTCCTCCCTTTTTGGGGGCTAGGAGCGTTAAAAGAATTCGATTACAATCACTCAATGTTCCTCTTTTCCGCGTGCCCACGATTGCAATGGGCGGGCCAAGATGATGCCGTCGTTGATGTCGATGAGTTCTTCACCTCCGCTGCTTCTCCTACGAACAAAGAAACAACCAAGATGTCAGTAGCACTCGCTGCAAGTGAAAAGTGTTCGTTCTTCTAAAATCATCAAAAGATGCATGCAAACATTTATCTAAAACGGTAAACAAAATGATTCTAAACGACTCGAAAACTTGCCGAGAAGACGAGAAAATGTTACCAACAGGCCATTGCCACTGAGACAGTCGGCCAATCTGCTTTCAACTGGAAATCGTCCCTGGGTAGGACGATTTACTGTAAATCGTCCCTGGGTGGGACGATTTCTTCGATGTTGGGGAAGCCGAACTGACACGCTCCAATGTCGACTCCCGAGGTCTCCAAAACACCTACAGACAGAGGGGTTATGTAATTGGGGCCATTTTGGGACGACCCAGATGGTCGGATTCTCCCAATTTGGCCTCTACCCTCGGGAATTTGATATCGCCTCCTGCAAGTTAGTGAAACTACAAAACGACACAAAACATACTAGAATCGATCAAAGGTTACGAAATTGCAGCTATGAATTCACCAAACAGAAAACACAATATGCGGCATGAGAAAATAAACTAGAATGCTTCTGAAATAAAACTTAAGAAAAGTGCGGGGATGCCCAAGTGGGCCTCCCACCGTTGGCACTTGATTCCGGCGCCAATCCACTAGGGATGGGCCCAAAACCTCTTAGGATTGGGGGGTCGGCGAATTGGTTGATTCGGGTGTCCATGTGTTGGATTTAGGTCCGATTCAAGCTTCCAAAAGCCACCCAACAACCTCCCTTGCAAAAGAGATTGGTGGATGTGGGAAGGTGAACCAAAAGGGATGCAAGTGGGTCTTCAACTCGGCAGCACTTCGTTGCTTGAAAACTCCTTCAACTTGTATATCTTGGGTGAGAAAAGTCCCACCTTTTATAGACCCATGGGGTCTCTTTTGGGAGGGAAGCACAAATGCCATGTGTTGGTCATAGGCGCCATGTGGCGGTCTTGTCTTCCCATGAGGGAGGGGAGTCCTCCATTGACTTGGGCTTTCATAAGCGCCCTTGTGACAGTCCTCAAACGGCCTATTTGTCCACTCACACACGCGTGCGAGGCAGGAGTCATCAACTGGCTGTTTTGGGCTGCCACTTGGCCTCATTTGTCTTTTTGCCCGTTAAACTTGGAAATCGTCCTTACCGGAGACGATTTCAGAAATCGTCCCTGGGTGAGACGATTTCAAGTTAGCAATCGTCCCTGGGTGAGACGATTACTAGGCAAAGTGTCTAAGTGTGCCAAATTGCTTCTTGACCTCACAAAATTGCTATGAAAGTGGTTAAGACCACTGTTTGACCTCTGAGGGCTGCCCTGGGGGCTGTGTTTGTCAAAGCGATCAGTGTTTGCAGTCACATAATCGGATTGGTGCTGTTTTGGTGTCTACAGATGCCCCTTTTTGGGAAGCGCTGCGGGTGACGCAGTCTTGAGCAAAAATAGATAACCAAAGCACTAATGATTAGGGTTTCTTGGTAACCTAACCAACTTTTGATGCCCCAAGTATGGAAAGGGCATGCATTCTTGAATCCTTGCTTCTACGAGCTAAGGAATTTGATTTCAAGTATTAACCTGTTTTGGTGAGGTGTGACTTGAACTTAGACATTGATCGGTCATGAACGAGGCAAAGGGCATTTTTATCCTCGGGGGGAACCTTGTGTTCATGATTCACGAAATGCCAAGTGTTTGATTGATTTGATTGTTGCTTGTTTCTTGCCCCAAGCGGGAGCGTGATTGTCTTTGTCAATGATTCTTTGAATGCATGTCGTTTTCCTTAATTGGGTGTGTGATTGTTGGTTGGTGACTAAGTGTGACTACCCCCTCAAGCGACGAATCGATGAGGGAATGACCTTCGTGAGAGAAGCGGCGAGTCGCTTGACCCAAGATGACTTGTGCAAGGGTGCCTTTAGAGGGTTTACCGTTAAGCGTGTGCAATTTTTCCAACATTTGGACCTATTTTTGGTGGGTGTTAACCCTTTTGGTGATGCCGTAATGAGGTGAAATCATCGAAAATCTAACTTCCCGTGGAGCGGTCCGGCTATTGTAGCCTTCTTGGGGAAGTAGGAGAGCGATAATTTGGACCTCGACATCGATTTTATTTTTTTCCGGAGTTTAAGTGGAAGAGCACTTGTGTCCGGCAATGTTTTTTTTTGTTGTCTATTTTTGTTGAATTTTTTTATTGTTTTTGTTGTTTTTTGTGACGCATGTGGGGATAAAATTGTTGTAATCTTCTTCCCGTGGAGCGGTCCGGCTATGGTAGCCTTCTTGGGGAGTGAGATAGCGACAATATATGACCCCAACGTCTATTTTGATTGCCTTGGATTGCGAGTGTAACAACATTCTATTAGGCAACTTTATTTGTTGTTTTTAGTGCATTTTTGTTGATTTTTTGATGTTTTGACTTTTTTGGCTGGAAATCGTCCCTGGGTGGGACGATTTCCAATTGAAAATCGTCCCTAGGTGGGACGAGCTGACCGAGTGCTCATCCCAGCCAAGGATGATTTCCGGTTGGTAGGCTTATTTAAGGCCCAAAACTTGGATTTGGGCTCATTTGTGTCATTTTTTTCTTGCGATTTGGGAGCTTTGGGAGGAGGAGGTAATTCTGCGAAGCGAAGCGCTGCCGAAATTCTCTCTGTCATCATGAGTGCACAAACTGGTTCGAGCGGCGGAGCGGAGGCGAAACCCGTAAGTGCATTTTTTTTTTTTTTGTAATTATCAGTTAAGGTTAGGAACCCTAAATCTGAAAAATTAGTTTTGAATTTTTGTGTGTTATTGTTTTGCAGGTTAGGAGCCGGTACCGTGTACCTGCCGCATTCGGCGAGGCACGGTCGGCGCTGATGATGTTGACTGGCAGTGGCTTGATGCCCTTGGGCTCAAGCAGGTGGCTCGACTGGAGCTTGTGGTCCCGGATCGAGGCCTATTCGACGGCCCTGATCAAAGTTTGGGATCCGCGGACCAACACTTTCCATATTTCGACAGGGGAGATGATTGTGACACTGGAGGACGTTTATCGGTTGCTTCGGATTCCGATAGATGGACTGCCCATTAGGACATCGCCGCGTGATCAGCGGATTCTTATGCGACGAGATGTTTTGGGCATGCGGAGCGGGTGGGTGTAACGAACCCGGTGGAGACAGACGAGGTGGCTGTCGAGGCTAGCGGGATTTTTGTTAGCTGGTGGCAGGAGAGGGGGGTGTTAGGAGTGAGGCACGCATTCTTGATGGGCCTCATTTCTAACATGCTTCTACCTGATTCGTCAGGTGGGAGGTTCCCGTGGAACCTGCTGGAGTTGGTATGGCAGTTGGTAGAGTGCCCGATAGAGGCACCGCTGATTTATGGATGGGGACAGACATTGTTGGCACAGCTCTACGGGGAGCTGTACGGCGTCCGTTGTCGGCAGCGGAAGGGGGTGAGTTGCAGTTATCTTCTTCAATCTTTGGGGTTGGCAGCACATAGCGGTGGAGAGGCCGACAGGGTTACAGTGGATGACTCGGGCGGTGATGGATGACGAGGAGATTGGCTATGCAACTTTGTGGCGATGGTCTACGGAGAAGGGCAGAGTCAGTGATGGGCGGGTGCTGTACAACACTATACTGATGCCTTCTCTCTGCTCACTCCAGGGGAGGTGGTTTGGCATCCTTATCGGGACTATCCAGTCTAGCCCGAGGCTGGAGAGTGGCTCGACGGGTACGCAAGGAGCGGTGGTTGAGGGCGGCACGGGACGGAGCATGAGTTCTTTCCGTACCGTCGGGTTACACGATAGTTTGGGGTGCGCCGGGGTTGCTGGTGAGCCCGTGGTCTATCGGCGTCGGGGAGATGAGAGGGATTGGCACGGTAGGGGGGGGGGTGGGGGGTTGAGGTCCCGGATGTGGATGACATCGGGACTACCACCGAGTATGACTCGTGGTGGGTACTACGGCTTTGGAGAGGAGAGGGGCCACTGGGAGGCACGGAGGCGGCAGTGGAGGATCCTGAGGAGCAGGGGGTGATTGGGGGGTCCGTTGGATGATGCGGACATGGTGGATGTGGGAGATGAGGATGTGGACTTGGGTGTTCCGGAGCAGTGGGAGCCTGAGCAGGCTACTGTCCCCGTGAGTCCTATGCATCCGGCAGATACAGAGGAGGTGGGGTCGGATGTAGGCGTTGAGATTGCACGGTGACTGACAGAGCTGCTACGGATGCGGGATCTAGAGTTGGGGGATGCGAGGGGGATGGAGAGAGGGATCTTCTACGGGCTCAGTTGGCAGAGCGGGATAGAGTTTTGGCGTAGCGATGATGCATTGTCTATTTATCATCGATGAGAGGCAGAGTGGTGTCTATACCAGATAGACTTGGAGAGGGAGGTCATCCGCCTTGGTGGGCGGCTACCTGAGCCTTCGGTCGGTGGATCTTCATGATGGACAAGGGATAGTCTGACTGAGCAGTCAGCATCATCTCGTCGCAGGCGGTTAGATGAGGGGGGTGGTAGCAGGCATGATGCGGGGGCTAGTAGTAGCCGCCCGCGAGGTCCCGTAGGACCCACACCACGGGGGTAGTTCCCGTCGCACCGATCCTGCGTGATCATGGTGGTCGATGCCTTAGGTTGGGTTTTTGGATATGATTGCGGGGTCTGAGGACCGGTTTTGTAGCTACGGGCATCTTTTTGACGATATAATATATATATATATCCGATTTTATTGTGGTTTTGTACATGTGATGATGTGATTTTTGTTATGCATGTTTATTCATTTTGATGAATGCAGATGTTATGATGAATGCAAATGTTTTAGATGTCTATGTGATATGCGAAGTGAAATGGATGAATGATATTTGTGGTGATTGCACTGTAGGCTATTTAAGAAGCTCTTTATTTACATGGTTTTTCTATTTTTGTATTTTTTGATGGTATCATAAGGATGATAAGTAGCGCAGATGGTTTTGGAATGAATGTAAGGTTTTATGAGATTCAGTCAGTTTTAACTCACCATCCATGATTGTACTTTGTCTTACAAGACTTTTTGACCAAGGTATGAATCGGACTTGTTTTTGACCCAGTTATTTTTCACATCCCTGTGTGTGCAATTGAGTTCATTTAGTGGTATTTGTTAGGATACCGCCAGTGCCAGATGGGCTTTCAACCGAACCTGTACTGAGGATCACCTAATTAGCTCCACGAATTCCTTTGTTGTATGTACTAAGATTAATCTGCGGTGTAATCCAGGATGCCATAAGCTAGCTCATCCACATGCAAACATTGATACGTACGCAAGTTAATGTGACAGATATATCGTCATGCGGGAGGTTTACTTACATTACCGATAGGCTATCAACCAAATTGGTACTAAAGCTTGCCTTATGACCTATAGAATGTTGAGAGTTCCAGGGATTCAAGGTCAACTCCCTTCTTTTCTTCAATTGTATTGGGATACTTGCTCATTGTAGTGATGAGATCACTATTTATTTTGATTTGTTTTTCTTTCGAGCAAGGGATTGGGGTCATGGAGTGACGAAAATCACTATTGTTTGTGCCTTTTGATGTGTGCACTGTAGTTTGTCAAATTTGGAGTTTTGACATTTTGCAACTTTTTTGTGTTTTGCAACTATTGAGAACTTTAGGGATTCTTAGGGAATTGGGTAGGGAGGATGCTTGTCCTTTTGCCAACTCTCGGCATTCTAGGGGTCATTCGCAAGGGGGATGAGCAAGATAACCGTTTCGCTTGTGGTGACCTAGATTATTTTGCGGGTTTCGTCTCGTTCACACAATTTGGGAATTTTTAGTGTTTTGATTTGTGTTGGGATGTTACGTAACATGGTGTATTTCAAGTATGACTCTACCTTCGTAAAATCTGTTCGACTTGATACGCTACATGGCTAAAGAGGAAAATGATGACTGAATCACTGAAACTCTTGGTACATTCCTAGACCACTGACTGTAGTGTGGTAAAAGTTATGCATGGTGTTTTTGTTGTTTTTGTAACATGAGACAATGCGGAACAAGATGGACTATCAGAGCTATTGCAGCCTATGGTATTTGACCCGTATGACTACAAATATGCAATGTATGGATGCAATGCTTAATGCGGCTATGTATTTTTGTAATTTTGATGGATTGTTTTTGGTGAAGTTGAAGATGAGGTGCGAGAATATGAATTTTATGATGAATTTGAGTATGCCTAGAATTGAGATGCAAATCTTTGTTGTTTTTGATGATTTTTGTTTTTTTTTTTTTTTGATTTTTGACCAAGCGATTGCGATAATCGTTGGAGCTTTTTGGGTTTGACCAAGTGATTGCGATAATCCTTGGAGCTTTTGGGGTGACCAAGTGATTGCGATAATCCTTGGAGCTTTTTGGGTGACCAAGAGATTGCGATAATCCTTGGAGCTTTTTGGATTGACCAAGAGATTGCGATAATCCTTGGAGCTTTTTGAGTGACCAAGAGATTGCGATAATCCTTGGAGCTTTTTGGATTGACCAAGAGATTGCGATAATCCTTGGAGCTTTTTGGGTGACCAAGAGATTGCGATAATCCTTGGAGCTTTTTGGTTGACCAAGAGATTGCGATAATCCTTGGAGCTTTTTGGGTGACCAAGAGATTGCGATAATCCTTGGAGCTTTTTGGTGACCAAGAGATTGCGATAATCCTTGGAGCTTTTTGGTGACCAAGAGATTGCGATAATCCTTGGAGCTTTTTTGGGTGACCAAGAGATTGCGATAATCCTTGGAGCTTTTTTTTTTTTTTGGATATGGCTTTCTTAGATATGAAATGGTCGCAAATGACTGATATTCAAGGGTTATGTTTCCTTGATACCGTCAAGAGAAGCTAGCCGGTACGTCCCGGGTCCTATTTTGCTATCAATGACATAAGGACCTAACCAATTTGCCATGAATTTGTCCCTCATATGGGACGGCAAATTAGAGTTTTGTTGGTTTTCCTTCAGAACCAAATCACCAACCCGAAAGTCTCTTAGGTGAACTTTCATGTTGTAAGCTTTCTTAAGCCGCTCTTGATAGATACGTAAGTGCTCGAGAGCATTAACGCGTCGTTCGTCAAGCAACGTAAGTTGGTCCAATCGGGCTTGCCGCGCGGTGTTATCATCGATGAACTCCTGCATTGATATGCGCAGGGAAGGAATTTCCAACTCGAGAGGCATTACTGCCTCGAGCCATACACTAGTGAAAACGGAGTTGCCCCAGTGGGCGTCCGAATGCTAGTGCGATAAGCCCAAAGGGCAAGTGGGATTTGTATGTGCCAATCCTTATGACTGTCTGCGACGGTCTTTTTAAGGATGGCGACTAGCATTTTGTTTGACGCCTCTGCTTGCCCATTTGCTTGCGGATAATAGGGTGTTGAAAAGCTGTGCTGAATTTTGTACTTTGTGGTTAAAGCACGCACGTCTTTGTTCTTGAATGATGGCCCATTATCCGAGATTATTTTGGATGGAATACCAAAACGACATATGATGTGATGCAAGATGAACTCCGCAATACGGGGTCCTTTCGTTGAGGTTAACGGAATTGCTTCCACCCATTTGGTAAAATATTCTGTGGCCGTTATGATAAACGTGTGACGGCCTGACGATGCAGGGGAGATCTTTTCGATTAGATCGAGGCCCCACTACGAAAATGGCCAAGCAGACTGGACTGTCTGTAGGGCCTGGGAAGGTGCGTGCATTAAATTGGCATGATGTTGACATTTCACGCACCTCTTGACATACGCGCAGCAATCTCGCTCTAAAGATGGCCAATAATAGCCCATGCGAAGAATGCGCTTTGCAATGGCCATACCACTGAAGTGGCCGCCACATGTACCGTCATGCGCTTGGGCGACTGCCCAAGTGGACTCTTGTTGGTCCAAGCAACGAAGAAGAATTCCGTCATAGCTGCGATGATACAAAATGTCTCCTATCAAGACATATTTTGCCGCTTTCTGTTTGAATGTTCGTTTTGCGGCGTGCGTCAATCCAAAGGGTAGATTACCTAACTTGAGGTAGTCTCTTATGGGTAAATACCAATCCTGTTGATCGGATACCTCGACAGTTTGAACAACCAATCCCTTTTGGAGTTCTTCCCTAACAAATGTTGATTGGGATAGAACTTGTAAGAATAGCGTTGTGTTGCTATTAATGGGAGTGGGGGAAAACAAAGACCCCCAGTTGGCCCATTTCAAACAGTCTCGGATTCGAAAGAACTTATCCGAAGATGGTTCGATCTGGATCATGTGGACTCCTGGCGTGAAGTCTGAGCTTGCGCGCTCCATCGCGGGTTGCGATAAGGTTTTGACCTCAATGGTTGTTATATCACCGGAAAGGTCTTGCGGGATTAGTGACCCCAAGGAGGCCATTGTATCCGCAAAATGGTTTGATGATCGAGGGAGTGCCTCGATGTCATACCACTCAAGTTTTGCCGGGAATTTGTCCACAAGGGCTTTATAGGCCTTCAGGATTGGGCATTTGCATTGATATACCCCTTTGACTTGATTGATGATTAACAGCGAATCGCCAAAGATGTTCAATCTTTTGATGTTCATGGCGATTGTTGTCTGAAGACCTAGGAGCAAGGCTTCATATTCTGCATTGTTGTTGGTGCACTGGAAGTTTAATTTAAATGACAGGGGCATTGGAGCGCCCTGCGGTGTGAAGAATACAATTCCTGCGCCACCCCCTTGCTTGCATTTAGAACCATCAAAAAATAAGGTTATGTCGGCCTGAGACTCAGGCTCATCAGAATCTGGCGATTCTGAGACATGGAAGACCCCATCATCGGGTAGTTCTATGACCGGAGGCTGATCGTCTTCAAGAGGAGCCTCTGCTAGTTGATCGGCTATGACTTGTCCTTTTATAGATTTTTGCCCAATAAACTCAATGTCAAATTCCGTCAACAACATGATCCATTTCGCCGTGCGACTACTATGATAAGTACGACTCATCATGTATCGCAATGGATTCTCCTTAGACACAACATACGTAGTGTTGCTCAGCATGTAGTGGCGTAGCCTCTTGGTAGCAAACACCACTGCCAAGCAGAGTTTCTCAACGTATGCATAGTTAAGTTCGTAACTGACCAGGGTGCGGCTAAGATAGTAAGTAGCCTATTCTTTGTGAAGTTCATTCTTCTAGGCTAGCATGGCTCCCAGTGCCACCTCAATAGCTGAGATGTATAAGTAGAATGGCACTCCTGGTCTAGGTGGTGCCAATACTGGTGGCGAAGCCAAGTATTGTTTGATTTCATCAAAGGTTGACTGGTACTCGTCATCCCAATGAAATGTGACCCCCTTGTGCAATAATTTGTTCATTGGTCGGCATTTGTCAGATAATTGCGCTATGAAGCGTTTAATCGACGTGACCTTTCCTTGCAGACTTCTGAGCTGCTTGATAGTGGTTGGGGGAGCCATTTCAAGGATTGCCTTGACTTTGTTTGGGTCCACTTCGATGCCTCATTTTGAGACTATAAAACCCAAGAGTTTTCCAGATGTGACGCCGAACACGCACTTCTTGGGATTCAATCTGACCTTATGCTCTATGAGGCGATCGAGAATCTTGCTTAAGTCATCGAGATGATCTGAGCGCAAGAGAGACTTGGCTAACAAATCATCCATGTAATCTTCCAAAGTTTTGTGCATGTAATCGTGGAAGATATAAGTCATAGCACGTTGGTATGTAGCGCCAGCATTTTTAAGGCCAAAAGGCATGACCTTATAGCAAAATGTCCCCCAAGGCGTTGTGAATGCCGTTTTGAGTTGGTCTTCAGGATTGATACGAATTTGATTGTATCCTGAGAAACCGTCCATTAGGGAGAGCATTTCGTGACCTGCTGTAGCGTCTACCAATGCGTCGATGCTTGGCAAGGGAAAATCATCCTTAGGACTCGCTTTGTTTAGGTCTCGAAAGTCGGTGCATATGCGAATCCTCCCGTCGGGCTTCTTGACGGGAACCATGTTGGACAACCATGGCGGATAATCCACGCAGATGACAAATTGTGCATCCAACAGCTTTTGCAATTCGTCTTTGACCATCAAGGCCACTGTTGGGTGCATCTTTCTTAGTTTTTGCTTTACAGGCTTGATTGTCGGATCAAGCGTTAAATTGTGCATGACTAGCTGCGGGTCTAGTCCTGGCATATCCTTGTACGACCATGCAAAAACCTCCTTCTTTTCTTTAAGAAGGGCAATGTAATCGGCTTGCTCTTCGGGGGAAAGGCTTACCCCCAGCTTGAGAATCCGTGGATTCATTGGATCTATGCCGATGTCTACGTCAGTCGTCTCCTCGACTGACATGTGGGATCCGTCCTCCAACTGATGTGGAGTTGGGATTAAATGGATATCATCAGCTGAGTTAAGATCTGCGTTTGGAACCTCGGGTCCCTCTTCAGCTTGAAAAATATCCTGAGTTGTCCTTGGGGTAAAATGAAGCATTTCACCGAAAGGCCAGTACTCTGATGGTGACAATGGTGAATTGACGCGATCCCAGTCGATGGCATCCATGTCTAGATGCAATGACCGTGATGGATCGGTCGGATTGCGGATGGGTGCGGTCAAATCAATGGAGATCATGTGGATGGAATGAATTTGGTCTCCAGAACCGCGGGTGTGATAACTTGTTTCTTCTAGATGCTCCCTATACTGTGGATCTGGCTCTACGGGAACAGGCACGAATGGATCCTCCCTAGGTGCAAATTTTGTGAAAAGGAGGGCGGGGTCTTCCCTCGGCACTTCTGTCATGATGGGATCTCGAGGTGGACGATGCTCATCTTGAATTTGGAGCCATGGATCCAACACTTGGTCCCACCTCGCTGGGTCTACATGCCATTCATGCCCCAGCAGTATGCCCATCTGTCCCATTAGATCTTCATGAGTTAGAGCGCGGTGATGTCGTCGCGCATGTCTGAGATAGTCCATTTCAGTTTCATCTTCTGAATCGCTTTCATAGATCCAAAATTGTTCATCCTCTTCAACATCTGTTGCTTGCGACGTTGAGGACTCTTCTTGTTCCAGTGAATTAATCTGGTCCCATTGCGATTGTTCCACTCTTGGTGGAGGGACCTGATTCTCTTGGTACTGTATTGTTTCATCTGGAACCTCTAAGGGGAACAACTTCAGAAAGATGTCCGACAGCCATTGATGTTCTCTTTGAGGATTACTATCCGAACTTTCACCTCTCTCTAGCAAAGGAGAGGGATTATTGTTGTTTCTAGGGGTGTTTGTTGACCATGGGAGGTAATCTCCCAATGTGTATTCTGTATTTGGATTGGCATACGGGTCTTGTGCCAATCCCCCCTTGTTGCCTATTTCTAGGCCTTGCATATTTTCAACCAAGATGTCTAATGGCAGGGGATGGTTGAACCCTACCCCTGACTTGTCATATGGCATCTGATATCTTGGTTGGCAAAGGATCCGCATCCCTTGCTCATATCTGCCTAGCCCGTATCCATGCCAATTGCATTGGCCTAGATATTTTAGGGCAAATTATGGGTTTGACAGATAATTGATGTTTTCAACAAAAGGTTCTTCGTCTGTTTCCTTTTGTTGGCATGGTTCAAGACCATGATCAAGGCCCCCATACACAAAATTTGTCTGGTTCGGTGGGTAGCCTAGAGGAACAATTGTCCCTATGGGAAGGCGAGGTCTTCCCATGTCCTGTACTGACTCCAATGTGGGGGTTGCCACAATGTTTTGCACTAAGTACTCCCCCAGGCCCGTACTGGCCATTTCAACGGTGATTGTTGATGATTGGGTGGGAGGAAACGGTAGTCCTTCCTGAGTCCATTCCATGTTTGGTTGTTCAGGAGTCTTGGTTTCTGTTGTGTTGGGTGTTTCCTCTGTTGATATCGTTGAGATTGTGGGCAACCTTTCTTCTAGAGGCTTAACCTCTTCCATGATTTGTTTTCCCTTGTCCTTCTGTTGGGCCATGATAGGTGGCGTTGATGATGAAGGAGCGGGTGATGAAGTCTCACCTGGCTGGAATTTTGCCTTGTTGGCCACCGGTGGTGCCTGCGGTATTGGACCACTGTTTAGATGGATTTAATTGGAAATCCAAATGCGTTGAAGGGAGGGTCGATTGAGGTATGAATTGTACCGCATTGCAATACTTGAAGGGCTCTAAGTCCATTGGGACTACATGTATTTCCCCTTCATAAGCATACTTTAAGCACTGGTGGGCGATCGAAGGGACACACTTCATGTCCCTGATCCAAGGCCGCCCTAGCGGTATATTATAAGCCATTTCATCTTCCAGCACATGGCACGAGTGTAGGTATTGACTTTTGTCCTACCTGGATTAGCGAACGGCTATGTCGATTGTCGAGCATATTGCATCATTAAAAGCTCGCAGTGTGTACGTGGAGGCTGTGATGTGAGAGGTCGGCGACTTCAAATGCTTTAAGGCTGCAGTGGTTATGATGTTACTTGGACGAGCCGGTATCTATCGGCACTCTCTTGTACGGAATCCCGTTGACCCGCACGATAACGTGCGGGGGTGGATCTGCCATGTCATTTGATATCGTTTTGACCTCATCTTCTCTGAATGTGATGACCGGCTCCGTACATTGTTTCACATGTCCCACGAAGGCGTTGAAAGAATTTGCCTCGTGGGGTTGTAATTCAATGGCTTTTAAAATGTCCATAAGAGCTTCTCTATGGGGAGCTGATTGTTGAATAAGCTCGTAGATGGACAGCCTAGCCGACGTGGTCCGCAAACTCTGCGTGAGTTTGGTTCGTATCGTGACCTCAGGTCTAGGCGGAGGTAACTGCGTTGGGCGTTGTTGAGGATGCGATGTTGCCGGAACTTCCCTCGTAGCTACCTCGGGGGCAGCTGTCGGGTACCTTCTGTTCCTTGTTACTATGCTAATCATTCCCACAAATCCCTGTGTGGGAAGATCTTGTCGCACCTCGTTAATCTGGAGTGGTTTTGTCTGTGCCTCGTGGGCTGGCAAGGGGTCCTTGAATACCCCCATTTGTTGGTTGTTTGGTGCGATGGGGTTGTCCACAACCAATGTTCTATTGTCGATCAAATCCTGGACTAGGTCTTTGAATTTCCAGCACCCATTCAAGTCATGTCCTCTGCGCCTATGGAATCTACAATACAATTCCTCTCTGTACCCCCTAGGCTTGGGAATGTTAGGGTCTATAATTTGGATTTCCGGTAGAGTGACTAAATTTGCCGCTGACAAGCGGTCAAATAAGGAGTCCCTAGACTCCGCATATGGGGTGAAATTTTGCCTAGGGCGACGCGGGTAATTCTGCTCCTGTCTTCTATTATCTCTTTCATAAGCAGGAGGCACTGCATGGTAGTTAGCCTTTTGAGGCTGCGTTTCTTGCACGAGCGCGGGAACATTTATCGCAACTTGGTTGATTGCAGCGTGTTGTGGTTGCGTTGTCCCAGTTTTAGTGGTTTTATTCCACTCTTTCTTCTTAGGCTTGGCAATTGTGCCTTCGCCTATCTTAATCTCTTCTATGACTACGGCTTGCGCCAAAGCTTCTTCTAAGTTGTCGTATTATCGCAGCAACAATAGACCAGAGATTGATTTTAAGCAACTTTTTGTGAACATCTGCGTGAGATCAGACATAGGAGGACGGTAGGGTAACCTAGAAAGCAAAGCTCTCCATCGATTCCCGTACGTTGCCATTGTTTCCTCTTCAAATTGCTTGAGGCTCGCTAAATCACTTAGTGATGCCTTCTTCCTTGTGTTGAAGGCAAAGCGTTCAAGAAACGCGTCTACTAATTGATCTAAATTGCTTATGCTGTGTTTGGGCAGTTGTGTGAACCAATCCGAGGCGGGGCCTGCGAATGTGGTTATGAATGTTCTAAGCAACAATGCGTCATTATCTTGGATGCCGAAGCATTGGCTTAGAAATCGTGTAACGTGTTCTTGTGCGTCCTCTTCACCTTTAAAAACTGCCAATTGAGGCAACTTGAAGTGTTCGGGGTAAAGAGGTGTAGGCACTGAGGGATGCACCGGATTACTGCGGAGTAGACGTAATGTGGGTTTTTGATGCCCAGTAGCTTTTGTCTCCACAGACTCCAAACGCTCCAATAGCGCTTGGTATGCATCGGAAGATTTTATTTCTTCCTCTCTTGTTCGCTCTTGTTGCAAGTTACGGTAAACTGGAGGCCTATGGAGGGGTGGCCGAATGGCATCCCTCCTGCCTTGATGGGGAGTTTCAACATATTCCTCTTCTGGTTCATACTCCTCGTAAAATTCTTGAGGAGTCTCTGGGCGAAACCTATGACCCTGATCAAGCTCTTGCTGAAGGTACCCATCATTGTTTCGGGGAGTTGCCTCCCTCTCGAATCTATGAGGTCTTGGAGGCAGAGCTTGACGAGGTCGTGGAGACCTGTCCTGCACCAACGGGTTACGCCTCTCATACTTTTCAGCTCTTTGGATGCGAGGGGTTGGCCCCCTCTCAGGTATTTCATAGCGTAACTCATCCGCTTCGCGTTGCATGCGTTCTCTATCCAAGCGGTGTCGGTACTCTATTTCCTGATAACTTGGTTTAAGCCGCATGGTTTGGGCTTGACGGGTGGTATATCTGGCGACAGCTGGGTCAATTTGGTCTACCCTATTTTTCTCAGGAGGTTCGAATGTTTCTCCTATGTGTTTACCTCGAGTTTGCTGATCTAAGGTTTCAATGGGTCGCTTCCCTCTGTCGAGGTAAGCGGTATGTGCTCGAGGTTATGGCCTCAAGGGGTGATCATGATATCCTGCTGGTGCGGAAATGCAAGGTTCCCGCGTTGTTTGTTGCCCTCGAGGAATGCGATGGCTTTCCTCGTACTCCCTTTCACGGGTGTGAAGGGGGTGGGCGGAGTTAGGTCGCCCTATGTAAGGAGCCCTGCGCTTCGGATTTGGTCTCTCTGTTCTGATGATAGGTAAAGAAGGGACGCCATATCCACGTTGCCCCTCCAAATGGATGGTGTGCCTGTCTAGCGCTTCATCGCGCGGTGGCCACTCATGCCTAACTTCAAGAGGTGATTCTCTATTTATGTCAAGGTCTACATGTAAGGCATCTTCCCGAAAGGGGCTGCTTTGAATAGGCATACCCCATCGAGGATTCTGAATTGGATTCTTTTGTAGGTTAGACCTATAAGGCGGTATGACCAAATCCTCAGGACTGAAGCGAAGGTGACTTGTGCCTGCTTCTTGTGTACCTTCTGGAGCTTATGCCCTTGATTGGGCTTGACTGCGGGTGTACACCATTGCGGTGCTTCTATGCTATCTAAATAAGTTTTTATCTCGTTTATGATTTTTTTGTCTACACTAAGCAGAATTAAGCACACACATTCACAAAATCGTGATTATCTCTTTTAAGGATTATTGGTGTGCCCTAAACTGGTTTAGTGCATTTTGGTGTTTTGTTTTGTTTTTGTAGGTTTTGAAGATCGTTTAAATGCATTATGATGGCTCATATAACTCCCAAAATGGTAGCCCCTTCAATATACCAACCAGGCCGATATACCAACCTCTCTATATACCCGCCCTTACGAGAGGGAGACTATAGGTACGTGAGAGCAGAAGGTACGTGGTACGTAGGCGGTACGAAAGGGGGATTGTCCTGTTAATGGCACCTACCATAGAAAACTTATCCTCGCGTGCATGGGAATCACCCCAGTGACACTCGGTCTATCTTCGTCAGGATTTACGCCTAACAACAGTTGACAATCGGGAAATGGATGCAAATCAAGCCAAGGTGGTGATGAAATCCACCAATGGTCTTGATAAAGGGCTGGGGTCTTACGACCAGCTCCTTGGTTTAAAATTGTTACGTGGAGTGTGTGAGGTTCATTTTATTTAGCGAAAATGAAACAAGCATGAATGATTTTCCCTAAGTATGCGGGATAAAATGAAAACGAGTCAAAGAAACGAGAAAACAGAAACAGAAAATTTAACAGAGATGATAAAATCCCTACCTCTTCTCTGCCTGCTCCAGTTGCCTCTGAATTTCTGCTCTGAAAATCTGCAGACAGAAAATCGTCCCCTGGTGAGACGATTTACAGAACAGAAATCGTCCCTGGCAGAGACGATTTTAAAATCGTCTCAGGGTGAGACGATTTCCGATAAAGTAATCGTAACAGTCAGAGACGATTAACAGTCTGCAAAAAAAATGTACCTGTAAAACACAAAACACAAAAACCCGATTAGTTTTCTGTGATCTTAAAAATAGGGAACAGGTCCCACCGTGATCGCCATTGAAAGCACGAGATTTCGGGCAAAGGAAACACTAATTGCGATATAACCAAAACCAAATGCGCTTAAGTCCTAGAAACGTAAAGTGCATGAAATGGAAAAGAAACGCATTGGAAGAGACACAAGCAAATGGAGAAAACATAGCCCTTTCATTAATATCCCTTGATCTCTGTTACAATGACGTCTCCTCCCTTTTTGGGGGCTAGGAGCGTTAAAAGAATTCGATTACAATCACTCAATGTTCCTCTTTCCGCGTGCCCACGATTGCAATGGGCGGGCCAAGATGATGCCGCGGCTGATGTCGATGAGTTCTTCACCTCCGCTGCTTCTCCTACGAACAAAGAAACAACCAAGATGTCAGTAGCACCTGCTGCAAGTGAAAAGTGTTCGTTCTTCTAAAATCATCAAAAGATGCATGCAAACATTTATCTAAAACAGTAAACAAAATGATTCTAAACAGCCTGAAAACTTGCCAGAAGACAGAAAATGTTACCAACAGGCCATTGCCACTGAGACAGTCGGCCAATCTGCTTTCAACTGGAAATCGTCCCTGGGTAGGACGATTTTTGACTGTAAATCGTCCCTGGGTGGGACGATTTCTTCTATGTTGGGGAAGCCGAACTGACACGCTCCAATGTCGACTCCCGAGGTCTCCAAAACACCTACAGACAGAGGGGTTATGTAATTGGGGCCATTTTGGGATGACCCAGATGGTCGGATTCTCCCAATTTGGCCTCTACCCTCGGGAATTTGATATCGCCTCCTGCAAGTTAGTGAAACTACAAAACGACACAAAACATACTAGAATCTGATCAAAGGTTACGAAATTGCAGCTATGAATTCACCAAACAGAAAACACAATATGCAACATGAGAAAATAAACTAGAATGCTTTTGAAATAAAACTTAAGAAAAGTGCGGGGATGCCCAAGTGGGCCTCCCACCGTTGGCACTTGATTCCGGTGCCAATCCACTAGGGATGGGCCCAAAACCTCTTAGGATTGGGGGGTCGGCGAATTGGTTGATTCAGGTGTCCATGTGTTGGATTTAGGTCCGATTCAAGCTTCCAAAAGCCACCCAACAACCTCCCTTGCAAAAGAGATTGGTGGATGTGGGAAGGTGAACCAAAAGGGATGCAAGTGGGTCTTCAACTCGGTAGCACTTCGTTGCTTGAAAACTCCTTCAACTTGTATATCTTGGGTGAGAAAAGTCTCACCTTTTATAGACCCAAGGGGTCTCTTTTGGGAGGGAAGCACAAATGCCATGTGTTGGTCATAGGCGCCATGTGGCAGTCTTGTCTTCCCATGAGGGAGGGAGTCCTCCATTGACTTGGGCTTTCATAACTGCCCTTGTGACAGTCCTCAAACGGCCTATTTGTCCACTCACACACGCGTGCGAGGCAGGAGTCATCAACTGACTGTTCTGGGCTGCCACTTGGCCTCATTTGTCTTTTTGCCCGTTAAACTTGGAAATCGTCCTTACTGGAGACGATTTCAGAAATCGTCCCTGGGTGAGACGATTTCAAGTTAGCAATCGTCCCTGGGTGAGACGATTACTAGGCAAAGTGTCTAAGTGTGCCAAATTGCTTCTTGACCTCACAAAATTGCTATGAAAGTGGTTAAGACCACTGTTTGACCTCTGAGGGCTGCCCTGGGGGCTGTGTTTGCCAAAGCGATCAGTGTTTACAGTCACATAATCGGATTGGTGCTGTTTTGGTGTCTACAACTATCATGTGGGACTTGAGTGATTTATAAAACCCAACACTTACCATACTCTTTGCCAATGGGGTAGTAGGCTTAAAGGTGCAAGTCCTTGGTCCTACTTTGTAGGATTACTCATCCCTATTAACGTCAAGTTTGGGTATGTGTGTGGGGGGCTGGCCCTCTTGCTTTCTAACCATTTAATATGATGATGCAAGTCTAGTGGTATATTCCATGATTGAAATTTTTTTCATGTTAATACCTGTTTATCTTGTTAGTGTAGTTTGTGTGTGTGTGTTTGTGAATAATCTCACATTAACTATGTTGTGGGACTTGAGTGGCTAATAAACCCCAATACTTGCCATGCTCTTTACCAATGGGGTAGTAGGCTTAAATGTGCAAGTCCTTGCTTCCACTTTGTGGGATTCCTCACCCATATTAACATCAAGTTTGGGTATGTGTGTGGGGGTTTGGCCCTCTTGATTTCTAATCGGTTAATGTGATGATGCAAGTCTAGTGGTATATTCCAAGATTGAAATTTTGTTCACGTTAATACCTATCTATCTTGTCAGTGTAGTTTGTGTGTGTGTTTGTCAATAATCCCACATTGACTGTGCTATGGAACTTCAGTGGTTTGTAAACCCCAACACTTGACATACTCTTTGCCAATGGGATAGTAGACTTAAATGTGCAAGTCTTTGGTCCCACTTTGTGGGATTTCTCACCCCTATTAAAATCGAGTTTGGGCATGTGTGTGGGGGGCTAGCCCTCTTGCTTTTATGTTTATGATACGGGTTTTAAGTAAAAACTAGACTTAATATAGTTGCGCGTGGAAATGCCACCATCATATTAGGCTATGTTGCTTATTTTGTAATTATTTCTACATATGGTATAATTGTATTCTAATGAAATAATTATCGTAATTGTTCATGATAGGGGTTTTAGTAGAAACTAGACTTAATATAGTTGCACGGGAAATGCCACCATCATATTAGGCTATGTTGCTTATTTTGTAATTATTTCTGCATATGATATAATTGTATTCTAGTTTTACTTATTACCTAAAACTTATTTATAAGTGCGATAATAGTGCATTCCCAGTTTGAAGACCACCTCTTTTGTACATCCGAAGCATGCTATATACAAAAACACTTGTATACAATTAGCAACTAGAACAATAGCTCAAGGCATTGCATGAATAACTTGTAAGATGTTTCTTGTATTTAACCACAACTTGACTTGATATAGCCCATGCAATAGAATTTATGTCAATGACCACCCATTGAATTGTGACTAAAAACATTTTGAGCTTTATTAAAGTACATTGGATTTTTCTAGAAAGTACAGTACAAAAATGACATATGATTGAAAGAATTTAGATCGGTGTAAGAGACGCTGACTTTACAAATACGTCCCCTTCAAACTTCAAGTGTGAACAGCACACCTCTCAGCACTAGCTATGATTTGGTAACAAATACATATCGGAAACGAGAAATACAAATTAAAAACCAATCCGAATTAAAAACCAACCAGTAATTATGAAGGCGAATGGATTAGATTAGCATAGAGCTGCCTTTTTCGATGCTGGAGAAGGAGGGGAACGGGAGTAGGAGTTGTGGGAGAGTATACCCACATCCCATCAATACGCCTCACCACTTCTTTATTTCTTCGCGGCCACCAGCTATGAAGAACTTGAAGTTTCTCAATCAGTAGGTCGCTGTACTTGTTAACTAGAGCTGGATCTCTTAATCCTGAAGGTTTGAAAGGCATTTTAGTCCCTTGCCAGCCGTCCAGTAAGTGCAGATAAACCTCTAAATTATGGAAGTCAGCCGGATTATAGCTTTGCTTCAACGATGGCGAGCTGCTGCTGTCCAAGGTAATCTGGTTCCCAACGTGAAAATATGTCCAGGGAAGCCAATGCAGAATTCTTGCGAGCCATCCCATATTCTCGTTCAGAAAGACTCCCGGAACTCTGGGAACAAAGTCGCCTTTGTTCACCAAGCGCAAGACCTTTACGCCAATCTCATGGAGGTGTTTCGCAAATGAAAGGTTTCCTATCCGTGGAGAAGCGAAGGCAAACACTGTCACAGGAATATTCTTCCCTTTGTTTTCCTTGTCACTGAGCATGCACATTTGTTTTACATCATATGCACTTAGGGTTGCCAGCGCACCTCCCAAGCTATGTCCGGTGAATGTTATGCTCAAATCCTGCTCTTCATCTTTGTATTCTTTTAACAATCTCGTTATCTCTCCCACTACAATTTCTCTTGCGCTCATCCTGCAGCTTACATAGCTTTCACTTTTTGACGTATAACAGCTTAGAAATCCCTTTTCTATCCGGACGTCTGGCTTGGAAATAGTTTGGATGTGGAGGCATGCTGTAGACTTAGATAAGGCAGCAGGAACTAACATGTCTTTAAGATTTTGCATCCATTCCTGTGATGTTTGTGTTCCTCTCCATGCGATGACTATGTCACGTCGACCCAGTTTCTTTATCTCATTTGGATCCATACAAACCGCGATAAATCCCATCCACGCGCCTGTCTCACTCTCACTTGGCTTAAAAGAGCTCAAAACGCTGGTATCAGCGTATATATATTTAGTAACCACATAGCCGCGCCCACATTTGAGAAAAACCAATCTTTGGGAGAGTGAGCTTTTGCTTCGCTTACTATTCCTATAGTATTTGGAGGAATGGCTATTGTCAAATGAATCATAGCATTGCTGAGCAAACTCACCATATCTCATTATCTCGGCTTTGAGAAGAGGATGAATGGGATCAAGCAAGCCCTTCCAGTCACTGGCACCCTGGATTTCTCGCCAGATATCGCCAAGTTTATCTCTTTCCAACAGGCTTAATCTGTCTCCTCTGCCACAGCCTGTTGATAATTCATTTATAGAATCATAGCTGAGAGCCATTCTTAGTCTGATCTGAATAAAAAAGTATGACACTGACTCGATCACTCGCAAGTAGCTTAGAAAGCAAATTTTACAAAGACCAAGAATGCTATATTCAAGAATTTGTAATATCGCCGAATTCTTATCACTGAAATGTATGTTTTAGACCCTTAACGATTTGTTGCTGAGATTGATGATGGAAAGCCAAGAGTATATGAGATATATAAATATGAATCTGAGATATATAAATTATGAAATTGAGTAGTTGATGAGTGTATCCTCTCTATTTACATTCCAAACTACCATTCTGTTCAGACCTTCCATTCTCGTTGTTGACTTGGATAGAGTCTTCTTACTCGAAAAAAAGAAAACTACCGTACACGCGTTTTGTGTGGAAATTGGCAACACGCAGATAAATAAAATATTTGAGCTAGAAATTATGTGGCGGCTAAGCAGCAAGAGATTGTAGGTTACGACTTGTTAGTAATACGGAATTTAAACTCGTCGCACGGTCAATTGATTTAGTTTGAAATATTTCAATTTTAGAGATTAAAATGCAATTATCCCACTGAGACTGATATTATGAAAAGATTGTTAACAACATTTTACACAATATTAAACTCTACTAATGTTAAAAATAATATTATTTGATTCCTATAGCTTAACTAAATTATTCAATGTTTTCTAATAAAACTCCAAATAAATAAATAAACCAAATTTTTTAATTTTTTATAAATTAAAATTTATTAAATAAATATTAAATTTGTTGACTTGGATAGTCTTCGTGCTTGCAACTAAAACTCAAACGTCTTACCCTATCAGATAAGATTTAAAAAGAAAACTACCGTACACGTTTTGTGTTCAAAATTGGCAAGACGCAGATAAATAAAATATTTGACAAAGAAATTCTGTGGCCGCTAGTAACAACTACGCAGTAAGAGATTGTAATTCTGTGGTTACGAATGGTTAGTAATACGGAATTGATTTAGATTGGAATAGTTCAATTTTAGAGATTAAAATTTGATGTTTAAATATTTTATTAGATAGGAAAAGGTATCAATTGCAGTTTGAAACTTAGATTTTTAAAAAGGATTAAAGTTCAAATTGGTAGGTTGTCCCATTGAAACTTTTATAATATAAAAGGATTACTAACACTATATCCTACTCTACAAAAATTAAAAATACTATTATTTAATTTATAGATTTTTTAGAACTGGTTTAGCTAAATTACTCTATCTCCTCTACTCAAAATAAATAAATAAATAAGCTTTTTTAATCTTTTATAAATCAAAATTTATTTTATAGATATTTATTTTTTTTTTAAATAAATTGTATTATACAAAAATAAAGCAAATGCTAGTATTACTATAGAAAATATTTTACTCAAATTTATAATTATAAATATTTTATAACAAAGAAATATATAATTTTTATCAAGAAAATATAATTATAATTATAAAATATTTTAATTAAAATTATAAATATATTATTATAAAAATAATTTTTATTGAATAAAGACTTGATGAAAAATAAACACATAGAAATATTATTGAACCAACAAATGACTCACTATACATTAGACAATATATTGAAAAGCGAAGAATAACAAAGCTTTAGCTGCTAAATTATATTGGAGGATGTTGCATAACCCCAATGCTCTTTGGGCCAATAATCTCCATGCTAAATATGCTCAGAACAAAAGTCCTAAAGACCTTGTTCGCTATGAACTTCCTACCAAAGGTTCTCCCATTTTAGCAGTTCTTAATACTGGTGAGGATTTGATAAAGAAAAATTTATTTTGGATCATTCATAATGGTCAACATGCAAATTTTTGGACAGATTCTTGGTATGGTCACAAGCCTTTGATAACTCAGTTTCAAAGGTTGGTACCATACTAATTACTGTCGGTACCATACTAATAATTCAAAGGTTGGTAGATATTGGATCCCTATTGAGGACTGGCCTATTCAAATCCCAGAAAGGCAAAGACAAGATATCCAATGCATCCTTCATATGAGATCCCTCTCTTGGTCCCATGAAAAAGATTGTTTTGGATGGAACAACACTACTAAGGGTGAGTATTCAGTTGCTCAAGGTTATTTGACCTTATGCCATAATAATCCCAACCATTCTTCTGACATATTTTCTCAATTGTGGGCTCAAAAGCTCTAGCCTAAGGTGAGGTTCTTTAATTGGATTTTATTGCATCATAGGGTGCTTATTGGTGAGCAACTTATGAAGCGTGGTTTTCATGGCCCTTTTAGATGTGAAATGTGTGAAGAGAATGTAGAAAATATCAACCATATTTTTATTGAGTGTACTTTAGCCTCTGAGCTATGGAGGAGAATGGCAACTTTACTTGGCTTACAGTGGTCAAATTTTTTCACTTTTGAACAACTTTGGAGGGAATGGCCTAATCAAGAGGGTTTTGATCATTTTATTAGGCAGTTAGTTTGGATGGGATCAAGTGATGCAAATATTGAAGATTAAACCTTCTAAGGGCAACCAACTTAAAGGGAATGTGAGTATTAGTAAGATGGATAGGACTATAAATTGGCAACCTCCTCCTAAGGATTTTGGAAAAGTCAATATTGATGGAGCCTCTAGAGGGAACCCTAGAAAAGCCAATGTGGGAGGAATTGGTAGACTTTCAGATGGCTCCCTGGTTTTTACTTTTGTTGAGAATTTGGGTATTCTTTCCAATAACCTTGCTGAGGGGTATGGTATCCTTAAAGGCCTTCAGGAGGCTACTAAGGTTGGATGGGAAAAAGTGTTAGTTGAGTCTGACTCTCAACATATGATTAATCTCTTGAAGACTCTTTCTAAGAATCATAAGGTGTATTGGAGAATAAAAAGAATTATTGAGAAGATTTAGTTAATCCAAATGAAATTTTTGAAAGTTGATTACAATCATGTGGTCAGAGATCAAAACAAGAGTGCTGATGCTTTAGCTAATTGGGCTTTGGACAAAGATGATCTTACTTGTTATGGCCACCCTCCTATATGGTGGGCTTCTCAAATTAGGGAAGATCTTCTATATATCATTTCTTTGGATGGCTCCAGTTCTGAAGGTACCTAGTTTCTTCATGTTTTTTTTTTTTTGTTTCTCTTTGGTTCATTCAGTTTTTATAGTTCCCTAGCTCATTCTATTTTTTATTTTGTTTCCTTTGTTGATTCTTGCATTAATAGTCTTCTGGTCTAGATAGGTCATTGTTTTATTCATTTTTTTTATTTTGTCTTCTTTGTTTTTTTGTTTAGTTTTTTAAGGTGGGTGGGTTCTTTTGTTTTGTTTTGTTTTTGTGTTCTTTGTGTTGTTTTTTGTTGTTCTTGTGTTTTTGTTGTTTTTTTTTTTTTTATGTTTTTTGTTATTGTTCTTGTGTTTTTTTGTTCTTGTTCTTGGGTTTATCTTTGTTTGTGTTATTTCATTTTTTTATGTGTGAGTGTTTTCTATGTTTTTTGTTTTTGTTTATTGTCTGTTGTTGGTTGTTTTTGTTTTTATTTTTATTTTTATTTTATTTATTTTATTTTTTAGGTTTTGGTTGTGTTTATTTTTCATGTTTTTTTGGGTTATGTCTTTGTAGTGTTATGTTGTTTTTGTCTTGTTTGTGTTTTGTTATGTGGTTCTTGTGTTTTTCTATGTGTTTTGTGTTGTGGTTTCTTTTATCTTATTGTGCGTGTTTGGTTGTGCTTTTGGTTTTGACACACTCAAGGAGCATGTTTTTTATTTTATTTTATTATTTTTGTTGTTATTTACTTTTTTTAATTTGGTTTTGTGTGTTTGTTTGCTCATTGAGTATGTCAAAGGTGGTAGTCCAAGTCCGAGTCCTAGGCATTTTTGGTGGAATTGATACCCCTACCTCCTTGGGTCTTACCCAAAAGTGACATCCCTTTTAAAATGTTTTTCACAAATTAAAAAAAAAAAAAATAATGTAAAGCGAAAAGTATGCAAAATATATAAATATTAAACTAAGCCGTCGATGAGTGTATCCTCTGTTTACATTCCAAACTACCATTCTGTTCAGACCTTCCATTCTCGTTGTTCAGTTGGATAGAGTCTTCTTACTTAAACGTTTGACGAAGAAATTCTGTGGCAGCTCGTGACAACTAAGCAGCAAGAGATTGTTGGTATTGGTAATACGTAATTTAAACTTCGCACGATCAATTGATTTAGTTTTAAATATTTCAATTTTAGAGATTAAAATGCATAAATATGTCACTGCATTTAATTAATCCTTAGGTGAAAATATGTCACTTTGAGATGAAAGGCTGAGAGCTATGCATTTAATTAATTTTTACATGTAAATATGTTATTTTAAGATGAAAGGTTGAAAGTTATGTTTAGTAATAGGGGATTAACATTCATCTATTTTAATTGAATTTTAGATCTTTTTGAAAAAAAACTAAATGCAAACCAATGGACTAACCCTCTAAAACAAAATAATATAATATAAAAAAATTATTAACAACTTTTCTATATATGAATAGACCATAGAAATTAAAGTCTACTAAAATTAAAAATAAAATTATTTTAACCATACATTTTTTACCCTAATTGCATTCATTTAACCTAGAATTGGCTTAGCTAAATTATTCTATATCCTCTAACAAAAACTAAAATAGATAAATAAACAAAGATTTTCTAGTTCTCTATAAATTAAAATTTATTAAATAAAATTTAAATTCTTTTTTTAATAAATTGTATTATACAAAGCTAAAGTGAGTCCTAGTATTAATAACGAGTTTTTTTTTTTAATCATTTATTGGTAAGGATGCCACTTGCATTATCGATGATGTGGCTCGGGTTCAATCTCCACGATATATGTATATATAAAAATAATAATTAATTTTTTAATTAAATTTATTATTATAAATATTTTAAAAATATGGAAATATATAACTCCCGGTAAAAAAAGCTAGTTATAATTATAGAAAGTTTTAGTTAGAATTGTAGATGCCCTATTTAAAAAAAAAAAAAATCTTTAAATTGGAACATAAGATAAATAAATACATGGAAATATTCATTGAGTCAATAAATGACTTTATATATAAAGTCATTTATTATATTTATTAGTTTTTAATTAAATTTATTTTTATAAATATTTTAAAAATATGGAGATATATAACTCTTGGTAAGAAAAGGTAGTTATAATTATAAAAAGTTTTAGTTAGAATTGTGATGCCCTATTTATAAAAAAAAATCTTTGAATTGGGACATAAGATAAATAAATACATGGAAATATTCATTGAGTCAATAAATGACTCTACATATATAACCAAAGTGAATGCTAGTTATAAAGAGTTAGTTTTTTTAGTTAGATTTGTTATTATAGATATTTTTAAAATATGGAGATATATAACTCTCTCCAAGAAAAGGTAATTTGTAGTTATAATTATAGAAGTTTTAGTTAGAATTGTGGATGCTATATTATAAAAATAAATTTCTTTGAATGGGACATGAGGATAAATAAATACATGGAAATATTCATTGAGTTAATAAATGACTTATCTGCTTGTTGTGGTGTAGTGGTAAATGCCCTGGGTGTTGGTAGAGGCCAACCCAAGTTTCATTCCCCTCGTTTCCATCCTACAGATATATAGTATAGTTAGGAATGTCCTATGTGTTGGTAGAGGTCGACAAGGCTCTATTCCTCCTATGCCCTTGTTGAAAGTGGTCGACAAGGCTCCATTCCTCCTATGTCCAACCTGTTGAAAGTGGGACCTTGAAAGGGGTGTTTTCCACTATAAATTAGTTTTTAAATCTGCTTGTTGTGGTGCAATTGTAAATGCCTTGGGTTCTGGTAGAGGTCAACCCAGGTTCCATTACTCTTGTCTCCATCTTTTAGATATATGGTATAGTTAGGAATTTCCTATGTCTTTGGTAGAGGTCGACAAGGCTCCATTCCTCCTATGTCCAACCTATTAAAAGTGACACCTCGAAAGGGGTGTTTTCCACTATAAATTAGTTTTACCCAGGTGTTGTAGGTGAGTTGGAGAGGAGAGGGTAATCCTCCAAGGGAGATCCCAGGTTCATATCTCCACCCTACCAAAAATCTAAATTGGGTATCCAAAATCCAATTGATAATGTTGGTGCGGGTAGAGTCGGGTGCGACTCCCGGGTGACTTTGATGGTGTAGAACCCCCTATTCGTGATCTCTCAGACCAAAGCGACCCCGCAAAGGATTTTTTGCTAAAAAAATAAATAAATAAATAAATAATATATATATATATATATATCTGCTCATGTAGAGGAGTTGGAGAGCAAGTGGGTAGTTAAAACTCTCCAACTATCGAGAGGCCCAGGTTCAAATCTCTCCCCTCACATGTTGCGGATATGTTGTATATAAAAAGGTTCCTCATAAAAAAATAAATAAATAAATAACTCACTATATATAGATTTAATTTATTTCTTCTTTTTAGTTTTTAAAGTAGAATAAAAGGTAATATCTACTAACATCCATATTGTTCAATGAATTCTTTCAAAAGGATATTTTTCTCATAATATTCACTAATTTAAAAACTAAAAGTAATTTAATCATAGTAAACCATTTAAAGGTTGGATCAAAAATATTTTTTTGTGTACATGTAAATTGTCAAAAGAGAACTAGTGTAGTGAAATTTTTAACAATTTTATATGAAGTTATCAACAAGGAGGTTTTCAAAAATATTAATAATAACTAGTGGGTTTCATCTAAGAGTCACAAACTTCTATGAGGTGAAATATAGTTATGTATATGTGTAAATGAGTTATTACTAATATTTTGAATTATATGCTAAAATATTCATGATTAAATTATAATCAAAGAAATAGGTTTAATAAGTCGACTACAAAAATATTACATTCTATATGCCATAAGATAATGTACATTGTAAGAGATTAAAAAATAAGACTATAAGAGGTTTTGATCATAAGACAAGCTCAAAAGTTAATAAAATTATGGTATATTAGAAGATGGATTAGGTTAAAGGATTTTCTAATGCTAGAAAAATAGAAAGGAAATGCATTACACATATTTTTAATTACACACATTTAAAGAAAAAGAACTACTATAAGTGATATGCAATGAAATACTATATAAGTATGGATATGTACCACTGATGGTATGGCATGAGGATATCAATAAAGATGAGAAACATATAATAATATTGTAGAATGACGATCTTGATGAAGAAAAGTAATATATATATATATATATATATATATATATATATATATATATATATATATATATATATATATACATATATATGAATTCAATGAAGTGAAAATAAATAAATAAATATATATATATATATATATATATATATATATATTTGTGTGTGTGTTAAAAACAAATAATATTTGTTGTTTTAAATAAAGTAAATAAAACATTATAAATTATAAGATATTAAAATAAATAATAATAAAATAATTATGACTTTGCACTTATTAAAAGAGGCAATTTGGAAAGAAGTTAACATTAGGAAATTATCATGGAAACTTGGCTTTTTTGATCGTGGATAAGTTATGGACTACACATTGACAAGTTTGGGAGGAATGTTTCGTAAGTGATCAACAGGTGGAATGCATGACAAAAACCATTTTTGTTATAGAAATCTAAGTGGATGAAACAAAAAAAAATCATCATCTTAGCGGTGAAAGGGGAGCTTTGGAAAAAAAAAAAGTAACAAGAAGTGTTTTCAGGAAGTGCAAAAGAACAAATAAGCATTTTCGAGTAAGAGGAAACCATCTAAAAGAATTTCAATGGTTAATATGATGTTATTTTATCAAAAATATTTATTGTTAAATTTACCAGTGTAACAAGAAAATTATCCACGTTTAAAACTTTCATTTTGCAAATGATTAATGATTATATTTTGATAAATATATATAGAGAAATATATACATATAAATTGAAGTGAAAAAAACTGATGAGATTGATTTTTTTTTTTTTAAATGTAGAATAACATGTTCAATTTATAAACTGAAGTGAAACAATCTGAGGTGTTTGATATTATGATTTGAAAATAGATAATTTGTAAACTACAGTGAAACAATATGAGGTGTCTGATATGTTATTTTGAAAATAGAGAATTGCATGTTGAAAATATAGACTAGAGTGAAATAATATAAAGAATTTAATATTTTATTTTGAAAATAAAATTTACATATGGACTGGACATTGCATAAGTATATGCATTTATAGGATTAGATGCATTTGAATATAGTACTGGCCATTCTGACCCTTGGTTACACCAATGATCCTTGAAATATTTTGGAGAAAACTCAAAGTTATAAGTCACTTATATTATAGCCCAAAACATTGATAACCCCATGCATCATGTTCACGTATGTTTTCAAGGAATGGGTGCTATATTGGATAATTAGCATTGCCATAACATAGAAAACTCTTGTAAACCTTTTATACATTCATTCCTTTGAAGCGTAGAGTAGGAAAAACTAAACTCAGAATTTCTTGATAGATTATGTTGTACCCATGAGTAAATGAAATTATGAATGCAGTCCATTAGATAAAGCTCTGGTTATACAAGACGATATGTATTTTAATGAATTTCAATTTATGTAATATTTAGTTTAGGATAAATATTGTCAAACCAAAGAAGTTGAATCTCATCTATGAAATATGCATTGGGTTCAGATTCAAATTCAAAATTTCTTTGTCTGTGTGAATTTGATAAAAATTGATAATTGTATGTTGGTTGTCGTTTCTTATTAAGCAAGGTATTTTATTGTGAAAACTCTATTTTCCTCTTCTCTCTATAAGAAAATTTTAAGTTAGACATAGATATATATATCCTTGAGAATCTTACCATTGTAATCTGGAGGTTTTAAGCACATGGGTTTTTAATCATTTGGAGAACATTAAATATTATATTGAGGTGTTAAACTTCTAAAATATGACCATATTTTATCCTTGCTTAACTATTGAAGAATACCTCAAGTGTATTTGGTCTGGTTATATTTTCGAAAAGTAATCTTTGGCTAGGAACGAACCTGATTAAATTGGAATAAGGATGATAAAAGCTATTTTGTTTTTAAATTCTAATTATCCATATACAAGAACCTCTCACGTTTAATATGTCACTCTATCTTATAAACTAAGACTTAAAATCTTTGCATTATGTAATGGAATATTTAAGAATATTTAGGTTATTGGTGAAATTTTGTGACCTATTGTGTTAATGTTAAATTAGGCAAAAGAAGAAATAGGCAAAGGTTATGTTAGAATAGTTAAAGAGTAAAAAATTATTTTTCTAGATACAAAATACTATGAAAGGAAATTTCTTTTGTGGATTATAGTCAAAGGCTTGTGACCATCCCAAGAATCTGTACAAAAATTTGCATGTTGACCATTATGAATGATCACAAATAATTTTTTCTTTATCAAATCCTCATCAATCATTTGCAAATTGGAAGTTTTAAACGCAGATAATTTTCTTGTTACACTGGTAAATTTAACAATAAATATTTTTGATAAAATAACATCTTATTAACCATGAAAATCCTTTTAGATGGTTTCCTCTTACTCGAAAATGCTTATTTGTTCTTTTGCACTTCCCAAAAATACTTCCAGTTACTTTCTTTTTTTTCCAAAGCTCCCCTTTCACCGCTAAGATGATGATTTTTGTTCATTTCATCCACTTAGATTTCTAGAACAAAAAAGGTTTTTCTCATGCATTCCACCTGTTGATCACTTATGAAACTTTCCTCTCAAACTTGCCATGTGTAGTCCATAACTTATCCACGATCAACAAAGCTGAGTTCCCATGATAATTCCCTAATGTTGACTTCTTTCCAAATTGCCTCTTTTAATAAGTTCAAAGTGATAATTATTTTATTATTATTTATTTTAATATCTTATAATTTATAATTTTTTATTTACTTTATTTTAAAACAAAAAATATTATTTGATTTTAAACACACACACACATAAATATCTCTCTCTCTCTCTCTCTCTCCTATATATATATATATATATATATATATAGTTAATTATATATGATTTTGCATTTAAAAATAAATAAATTCCTCTATAACACACACACACACACACACACACACACACACATATATATATATATACAAATGTTAATTATCTTACTTTACCCATTTCTCTTATGTTTTCTTTCAATTCTTAGATCAATAATAATCATAATCATTACTTCACATTTTAAAACACAATTTATCAAACACCAAGTATTCCATTTAAAAACAAATAAATTCCTCCATAACACACACACACACAAATATATATATATATATATATATATATATATATATATATATATATATATATATATGTTAATTATCTTACTTTACCCCTTTCTCTTATGTTTTCTTTTAATTCTTAGATCAATAATAATCATAATCATTACTTCACATTTTACCCATTGTTTAAACTATGGCTCCCATGCATTTAAGCATTTTTATTGCCAACCAAGCATCATAAGCACACAATTTTTCAAACACCAAGCATTCCTACTAATGCAACTACATGATATGCCTCTACATGGACCGTTGGCGGATGCATTTCCTATAGGGTTATTTACCCCTAACAATGGTGAATACTCTGTCGTTCATCATTTCCCTTGCCTTACCTTCCACTGGTAACCCTTTTTACTGACTGAGGAGACATCTATACAAACGAATTGCTCCCACCAGTAATAATACTTATTCTTGCATCCACAATACATTAGCAATATCTCATCCTTACAATCAATTACGTATATAAGAAGTTAGATCTTGAGAATTACTACAATATTAAAATATATGATAATATGATATTACATATTATATTGTGTTATGGCATACAACATGGACTCTATTAAAAATCATTACTTCAAAAGCTTAAAAATACATTAAATATTTGCTTTATTTTTTTTTGTTCTTCTTCTTATACTTGAATAATCAATATAATATTGCTTGGTATAATGTTTCCTTCCTAATGGCCATGGACTAAAATAAAATTAACAAACTACTTATAAAATTATTTTGTTCATTAATATTATGTAATTTTTCTAGAAATAAAATAAGTTTCTTAAAGAGAATTACAAGACTATAGATCATATAGATGATAGGATCTATTCAATAACTTTTAATATGTGTAATAACTTTTCACTTCATTGAATTCATATATATATATTTTTACTTTTCTTCATCAAGATCCTCATTCTACAATATTATTATATGTTTCTCATCTTTATTGAGATCCTCATGCCATACTATCAGTGGTACATATCCATCCTTGTATAGTATTTCATTGCATATCACTTAGAGTAGTTTTTTTCTTTAGATTTGTGTAATTAAAAATATGTGTAATGCATTTCCTTTCTATTTTTCTAGCATTAGAAAATCCTTTAACCTAATCCATCTTCTAATATACCATAATTTTATTAAATTTTGAGCTTGTCTTATGATCAAAACCTCTTATAGTCTTATTTTTTAATCTCTTACAATGTGCATTATCTTATGGTATATAGAATGTAATACTTTTGTAGTCGACTTATTGAACCTATTTCTTTGATTATAATTTAATCATGAATATTTAGCATATAATTCAAAATATTAGTAATAACTCATTTACACATATACATAACTATATTTCACGTCATAGAAGTTTGTGCCTCTTAGATGAAACCCACTAGTTATTATTAATATTTTTGAAAACCTCCTTGTTGATAACTTGATATAAAATTGTTAAAAATTTCACTACACTAGTTCTCTTTTAACAATTTACATATACACAAAAAAATATTTTTGATCCAACCTTTAAATGGTTTACTATGATTAAATTAATTTTAATTTTTAAATTAATGAAGATTATGTGAAAAATATCCTTTTGAAAGAATTCATTAAACAATATGGATGTTAGTAGATATTACCTTTTATTCTACTTTAAAAACTAAAAAGAAGAAATAAATTAAATCTATATATAGTGAGTCATTTATTTATTTTATTTTATTTTATTTTTAAATAAAAATCCATTGCGGGGTGTCTTGGTATGAGAGACCACGAACAGGGGTTCTACACCATCAAAGAGTCACCCAGGAGTCACACCCGACTCTGCTGGCAACATTATCAATTGGATTTTGGATACCCAATTCCGCTTTTTGGTAGGGTGTTATTTTTTAATCTCTTACAATGTGCATTATATTATGGCATATAGAATGTAATACTTTTGTAGTCGACTTATTGAACCTATTTCTTTGAATATAACTTAATCATGAATATTTTAGCATATAATTCAAAATATTAGTAATAACTCACTTACACATATACATAATTATCTTTTACCTCATATAAGTTTGAGCCTCTTAGATGAAATCCACTAGTTATTATTAATATTTTTGAAAACCTCCTTGTTTGATAACTTGATATAAAATTGTTAAAAATTTCACTACACTAGTTCTCTTTTGACAGTTTACATATACACAAAAAAAATATTTTTGATCCAACCTTTAAATGGTTTACTATGATTAAATTAATTTTAATTTTTAAATTAATGAAGATTATGTGAAAAATATCTTTTGAAATAATTCATTAAACAATATGGATGTTAGCAGATATTACCTTTTATTCTACTTTAAAAACTAAAAAGAAGAAATAAATTAAATCTATATATAGTGAGTCATTTATTTATTTTTATTTTATATTTTTTTAAATAAAAATCCCTTATCGGGCACCTTGGTCTGAGAGACCACGAATAGGGGTTCTACACCATCAAAGAATCACCCAGGAGTTGCACCCGACTCTGTCGACACCAACATTATCAATTGGATTTTGGATACCCAATTCCACTTTTTGGTAGGGTGGAGTTTTGAACCTGAGACCTCCCTTGGAGGATTACCCTATCTTCTCCAACTCACCTACACCACTTGGATAAAACTAATTTATAGTGGAAAACATGATATCACGTTCAACAGGTTGGATATAAGAGGAATGAAACCTGAGGAATGAGGAATGGAATATCCTCATGATGGTGAACAAGAGATCAAGATCTTCTCAAATTTAACTTTTCATTAAAATTCGCTGAAAATAATTACATACGTCAAAATAAAATAGCTCGCAGGCTTTATAATGGTTGAGCTCAGCCTGGTCTTCTTCCCTGCACTCTGTCTCCCCCGTTCTCTAATCCGCCACCACCCATCTATTACAATATCTTGAGTTTTTATCGAGGTCTCGGCCCTCTATGCAATTAATGCCCACCAGCGCGAATTCATGAAATTAAAAATGAAAGTCCGCTTCCTCTGCTTCGTTTTCAAATTTCCTTCAATCCATGGGCCACCAACCCCGATTTGCCATGAAAGCACGCATTAACCTTGACCTGCAACCGTCATTTTCCAGACTATCCCTCGGGAACTGTTGCCTTGTCAGAACATTTAACCGTGCCCACTGTCACTTTTCTCGCGTGTGTGGCCTGTCCACGTGTCCAAATTTGATTTGTCTTCAACCGGCCACGAAATCGTGACATGTCGCGATATCACAACCAAACTGTCGCCTTGCCTTCGTCTGCAAAAATCATAGCAAAATCGTGACCAAAATGCCCTTCGTAACTTTGCTGTAAAAATGTCGTGACATCACGACGTCATGATATCGCGATGAAAACTCCCCTGTGTGCCATAGTCACAAACACGTCGCGACATCGCGACGTCACGATATCGCAACAAAAACTCCCCTTCGTGCCATTGTCGCAAACATGTCGTGATATTGCGACGTCGCAATATCGCGATGAAAACTCCCTTCGGGCATTTGCCACAAAAATTTTGTGACATCGCGATGTCACGATATCGCGACGTCGTGATATCAAGACATTTTTGCGGCAAAGGCCTAAGGGGAATTTTCATCGCGACGTTGCGATATCATGACGAAAACTCCCCTCTACCTTGTTGCTGCCTTTGGGGTCACGATTTCGTGACCCCCCCCAACTTTGCCTTGGTAAATAAAACAAATTACTTAGAAAATCCGGTTGATGCCAGATTGTCCTGCTGTCGCTGGATGCTCCTGCATCAGACACCCCGGGTAAAAAGGAGAAGTGACCTTCACTTCTATGTTGTTCGGTCTATGTCCTTTGTAATATCTCCAAACACTCATCAACCTTTGCAACCTGCTCAAATCCCATCTCCTGGCAAAAAAAAAAAATTCCCTCTACCAGACAAATCCTGGTATTGCTGCACACCTTCTCATCCACTGCCTGTAATGACTTTAATTTGTGGCGCACTCCATATTTCATCAAGGAGTATGTATTTGCATGACCATCATGCACTGCACTCTAATCAAACTGCCATGGCCTCCCTAACAACAAATGGCAAGCATCCATGGGGAAAACATCACACAGGACCTCATCCTGGTACTTCCCAATATTGAACGTGACTAAGCACTATTCACGGACCCATGCTCTGTGGTCCTTTCACAACCATGCAATCTGGTATGGATGCGGGTGTCTCTTTCTCTCCAGCTGTAACTTAGCAACCATCTCCTTGGAGACTAAGTTATTTGTACTCTCATTGTCTATAATAACATTATAGACTTTGCTTGCACTTTTGCACTATGTGCAAAACAGGCTTCTCCTCTGCTCTGGTTTGTCTTCCTCAATCAGCATGGTTCTCCTCATGATCATTGCTTCTATTTTTTTAGCTTCTTCAAAATGTTTTGAGTCAGCATCTTTCGTTGCCACAACAGCTCTGGCAGGACCCACTTGTTTCTTGTTCACCCTCTCGGGGTGTTGGGGACACTCATATGCCCGATGTCCCTCTTCTCCATAGTGGAAACATGTTCCCTGAATGAGAAATACTTTTATATGGCAATGACAATGAGAGCTACTTTATTTTTGTATTTGTATGTGTGTGATATTGTAAGTTTTCTTTTAAAAAGGGGTGAAGGTCTTCTATGTGATGAAGCCTATATTATAAATATTGTTTTAAAAATAAAATAAAATATTTCATGTGCTATAAGTTATATTGCTAATAATATGTTGAGTTAAAAGGCAATGATTGACCATACAAGTGTAATTATATGTTAAAACAAAATTAAAATTATGCATGAGAAACACACTCCTCAATGTTTAATGTTGAACTTAGGCAAAAGTGGAAAAATTTGCTAAATGGACATGATGTGTAATTAATGCATGCGAAGTGGTGAGGAGGAATCTCGATCACTTGGCACAACACATGAAGATATTAAGGAAATAATTACTGAATTCATTGTAGAGTGGATGAGAAGAGTGTATGGAGTGATAAATCTGAAAAAAAATATATAGGAAAAGGGGAATGATGACATCTAAAGGAGGAAAAAGTGAAGAGCAAAGAAGAAGAAAGCAAAAATACTAGATAAGTGGTAAACATGTAGGTTTAGGTTGCTTAATTTGCTATGTTCCTTTCTAAATATGTTGATAAAAGAATAGAAACGAGGAGGAAAATGTTTGGCTTTTCTGTGATAATAAATTGTGTGATGTTGATTCATTTGTGTTGAGATATTAAAGAAAAAGGAAAGTTGTTGTGTAAATATTTTTGGAAATGATGTTTTAATATTATGTAAAAAAAATTGGAAATGATGTTTTACTATTGTGTAAACATTTTTGGAAAAGATGTTTTATTGTTATGTAATTTTTTTTGGAAATGATGTTTTACTGATGTGTAAAAATTTTTGAAAATGATGTTTTACTACTGTGAATATGTTTTTGGATATGATGTCTTACTACTATGTTTGCATCTTAAAAATAGTGATATACCAGTGCAATGATAAAAGTAAACAAAATGCTATATTTATGTTTTGAAAATATGGTACACTGGGTTGTGGTGTTACTATGTTGTTAAGAGTATTATGCCGAATTAAAAGTAATTTGCCTACAAAACTTGTAGTTGCTTGAATTAATGAAACTGTCTCTTTGAAAAGAAATTATTTCATGAAAGACTATCAAGATGGTTGTAGGTTGTAGTGAAGAAGAAATATATTTGGAACTTTGTGGGTAATATCTTGAGCAAGGATATTTGTAGCTATTATGAATGGTAAAGTTACATTTTAGTGTGCATAGATGCATAGTAGTTGCATATCATTTTTTGAGTTGTATCTGATCCTTTTTGGTGTCCCTTAAAAAATGAAACACCTCTATAGTGGTTTTTAACTGATTGCTTAGCAAGACGATGTTTGGTGTAACTATTTAAGCAAAAATAATTTTGTAAGAGCATGAAAGGAAGATAATATTGTAGAGGAATGACCCTAGGCTATGAGCTTGCTAATGAAATAATATCAGTTACCAAAATTTGTATTTTGAAGAAAGGTTGCTTACCCAATTACAAAACTAAATATAATATTACAATAATAAATTCTTTAGAATACATTATTGGAAGGAAATGGAATATTCCATTTATAGGATATGGAAACTTCTCCATGTTAATAGGGGATGGTCTTGCATGGACTGCATCCACCCTGGCTATATTGTGTAATGGTATTATTGACATATTCTCGGGCAATACTGAATTGTTATAAATAAAATATTATCTACCTTACTTTATGGTGAGTTTTCTTGAGCATATAACTTATGAAACTCTTGATCTATATGTGATGTCATTCAATAATGGAACACTGCATGACTAAACAATAGTTTCAAATGTGTTGTAATACTATTTAATTGTTAACTTAGCTAGTATAGCTTGCTTGCCATAATGGATTATAGGGAAGCATTGTTTAACTTCATTCTTTAAATAAATTGGGCATTCAAAGTGACATTTAGTTAAATTGCTAATATTTTATCTAAAAATATGACCTGCATGCTAGTTGAAAACATAGGTAGTATACTTTATGAGAGGAAATATTTATCTCAAACTTGTGTGTTTACTGAAATAAACTTCATTAGTCCCTTCGGATCAATAATATTAACAAAACCTTATTTTTATTTGGGGAATCTAAATGTATTTAAAATATGATATTATAAACTACCTTGGCATCTGAATCAATCCATTTTGAAAGCTAGTAAAAAAATTGTATCCTTTGCTTTCAAAGAAGACAATTAACATTGACTAGCTCATCATTTTTATATGAAATAATTTGTTAAAGAAAATACAGTGAATGTATAGCTTTTAAAGTTATACAAATTATCTTGTTGCATCTACCTTACTAAGGTATCTTTGTAGATGATTTGGTAATAGAAGAGTACAGGTAATAAAGAAAAAAAATATTTTTGTTATTAAGGCGATACCTAAAGTGTAGAGTTGAACTATAAATTTGTTAGAATATAATCATAATATTTCTAGCTAGTGATAAAATGATAACTAGAAAAAATCCTACTTGGGAAAGAAATGAATCCTCCTTATGGAATGATAAACTAGTTTAATAAATCTAGTTGGATTCTCTGAAGGTTTCAACTTAAGATAAAACCTATGTATACCCAATATTGTTGAGGTGTGAGAATGCACACAACAAGCTTTGATACAATCGATGACTGATAGAATTGGTCATATAATATGAATCGATCAAGTCAAAAAGATAATATGGTATGGGATATTTTTTCCAGGTTGCTACTCAAAAAGCACTATGATAAAAACCATGTTCATTGAACCTAGCTGGAATGGCTATAGGATTCGGTATGGAATGAACTACTATGGGTTATATTGAGCATGTATAATATAGTCCAAGGTTAGGGTATTGAAAGGGAATCTTCAACTAGTCACAGGGGCATAAGTACACTACTCTCATATATACTAGTTTCAGAACAAGTTGACTAGATGGTCCAAGATTTAGCATGATGAGGAAGGAGAAGAAAGTGTCCACCCTTTAGGTGTTGTGGGCCCTAGAGGATAAACCTTGTCATGGTTCAAACCTCATGCCAAAATCCATGGATGCAAATGAGGGCAATCGAATCCATAAAATGATATCTCAATAGGATTTGGCAGATCTCATCCACTTGGGTGACTGGTTATAGTAGTTTGGAATCCAAATGTGGTTTAATATGCCTATGCTACATTATCTAAATGTAAATTTTAAAATTATTGGGTGAACCCAAATGATGATTTTCTGTAAAAAAGCTTGGAAATCTAGAAACACATTTTAATGATAAGAGGTTAACTTCTTGAAAAAAATATATTGGATTTTTTTATTCTTTTATCTGTGCAACAAGGTGAATAGTAGAATAGGGTTGTTACATGAAGAAAGGCTACTTCCTTGGCTACAAAACTAAAGATATACTTACAACAACAAATTGCTTGTAATGCATTATTGGAAGGAAATGGAACACCCCATTTATGGGATATGGAAACTTATTCATGTTAAGAGGGGACAATCTTGCATGGACCACGTCCATCCTAGCTGTATTATGTAATGGTATTAATATCATATTCATAGGGAATACTGAATTGTTAATAAAAAAAATATATATATATATATATATATATATATATATATATATATATATATATATATATATATATATATATATATATATTATCTACCTTACTTTATGGTGAGTTTGCTTAAGCATATAAATTTAAAAACTCTTGATCTATATGTGATGTCATTCAATAATGGAACACTGTATGACTAAACAATTGTTTCAAATGTGTTGTAATATTGTTTAATTGTTAACTTAGCTAGTATATCTTACTTGCTATAATGTACTATTACATAAGCATTGTTTAACTTCATTCGTTAGAGAAATTGTGTATTCGAAGTGACATTTAGTTAAACTATTATACGTTTTTTGAAAATAATATGACTTGCATACTAGTTGAAAATGTAAGTAATATATTTTATAAGAGGAAGTATTTGTCTTGAACTCATGTGTTTATCGAAATCTACTCCACTAGTCTTCTCAAACCAATAATATTAAATAAACCTTATTTTTATTTGGGGAAGTTGAATGTATTTAAAAATATGATATTATAAACTACCTTGGCATTTGAATCAATCCATTTGGAAAGGCATAAAACAAATTGTATCCTTTGCTTTCAAATAAGGTGATTAACATGGCTAGCTCACCATTTTTTTATGAAATAAATTTTTAAAGCAAAGATAGTGAATGTATAGCTTTTAAACTTAGATAACTCAACTTGTTTGCATTTACCTTACTAAGGCATCTTTGTAGACAATTTGGTAATATAAGAGTCAGGGTAATAAAGAAATAAAACATTTATGTTATTAAGGTGGTACCTCGGGTGTAGAGTTGAACTATATATTTGTTAGAATATAACCATAATGTTTCTAGTTAGGGATTAAGGGGAAAATATAAAAAAAAATCCTACTTGGTAAAGAAATGAATGCTCCTTATGGAAGGATAGATTAGTTTAATAAACGTAGTAGGATTATCGTAAGGTTTCAACTTAAGATAAAACCTATGTATATCCAATATTTTTGAGGTATAAAATTACACATAATAAGCTTTGAGACAGTCGATGACTAATAGAATTGGTCATATAATATGATTTTATCAAGTTGAAAAGAGAATATGGTATAGGATATCTTTTCCAGGTTGCTACACAAAAAGCATTGTGATAAAAATCGTGTTTATTAAACCTAGCTAGAATGGACAGGGTGTTTAGTATGGTATGAACTACTGTGGATTTTATTCAGCATATATAATGAAGTTCAAGGTCACGATATTGACATAGTACTAACTGACTCCAAAAAAAAGGGAATCTTTAGTTAGTCACAAGGATATAAGTACTCTACTCTCATCTATACTGGTTTCAGAACAAGTCGACTAGATGGTCAAAGGTTCAATATGATGAGAAAGGGGAAGAAAGAATCCACCCTCTAGGTGTTATGGGCCCTAGAGAATAACCCTTGTTGTGGATCAATCCTCATGTAAAAATTCATGGATGCAAATGAGGGCAATTGAATCCAAAAAATGACATATTAACAAGATTAGGCCGATCTAGTCCACTTGAGTGACTAACTGCAGCAGTTTCGAACCTAAATATGGTTTGATATACCTGTGCTACATTGTCTAAATATAAATTTTAAAATTATTAAATAAAGCAAAATGTCGATAGTCTATAACAAAACTTGAAAACCTAGGAAAACATTTTAGTGTGAAAAATATATTGGATTTTCGTTTATTCTTTTAGGCGTGCGACCAAATGAATAGTAGACCAAAGTTGTTACAAATGTAAAAAAAAATAAATATACAAAGAAATTATTTTTAACATTGTAATAATTATATAAATTAGTGTATGTGATTTATTCATCAATCCTCCCACCATGGATCAACCAACCTATGCATCATCCATAGTTGAATTAAATTATATGAAATCTGTAAAATATTTTAAAAAATTTGTGCATTTTCCTGTCCAGATTTTTTCTTCTCCGTAAACCAACACTCAACTCTTTCATAGCAATATCGTCGTTATGTATTTAAAAAAAAAATCCTATGTTGAATAAATTATATCTCAGGTCTTAGAAAATGGAGATGTTATCGCATTTTGCTTGTTTGTATATTGATCTGTAAACTATAAACTTTACAAATACGTTTCAGATTATGCGTTCGATCACCTATCTTTTTTTTTTTTGCCATTATAACCAAATTATTCTTCAGGTGTTATAAAACTAGGTGTTATTATGTATTAGCTTGTTACTTCATCTGTGTAAGAGACGCTGACTTTACAAATATGTCCCCTTCAAACTTCAAATGTCAACAGCACACCTTTCAACACTAGCTATGATTTGATAACAAATACATATCTGAAACGAGATATCCAAATTAAAAACCAACCAGTAATTATGAAGGCGAATGAATTAGATTAGCATAGAGCTGTCTTTTTCGATTCTGGAGAAGGAGGGGAACGGGAGTAGGAGTTTTGGGAGAGTATACCCACATGCCATCAATACGCCTCACCACTTCTTTATTTCTCCGCGGCCACCAGCTATGAAGAATTTGATGTTTCTCAATCAGGAGGTCACTGTACTTGTTAACTAGAGCTAGATCTCTTAATCCTGAAGGTTTGAAAGGTATTTCAGTCCCTTGACATCCGTCCAGTAAGTGCAGATAAAGCCGGATTATAGCTCCGCTTCAATGAGGGTAAGTAATCTGTTCCCAACGTGAAAATATGTCCAGGGAAGCCAATGCAGAATTCTTGCGAGCCATCCCATATTCTCATTCAAAAAGACTCCCGGAACTTTGCAAACAAAGTCGCCTTTGTTGACCAAACGCAAGACCTTGACGCCAATCTCATCGAGGTGTTTCGTAAATGAAAGGTTTCTTACCCGTGGAGAAGCGATGCCAAACACTGTCACAGGAATATTCTTCCCTTTACTTTCCTTGTCACTGAGCATGCAGATTTGTTTTACATCATATGCACTTAGGGTTGCCAGCGCACCTCCCAAGCTATGTCCGGTGATATGCTCAAATCTGTTAGAAATTGTAAACCTTCTTTCACCCCCGACGCGAGTCGCTCCGGAGGCGAGCGATTTCGGGAATCGCTCTCAGAAAAGGAGCAAAAAGAAGTGATAGTGAGCTTCCCACCAAAAACTGAAGTGACTTGACCCGCAGTTAATTCGCAGCACGCTCCACGTGTTCTCTGTCCTATCTGCTGTTAATACCCGCGTGCGAGCAGTTGAAATTTGTCTGCTTTTTGTTTTTTAAGTCCAGCTATATAAACCCTGGAGCAGCTGGCATTTTCAAGATTGATGCATAACGGAGAAGAGGAGAAAAGAGAACAGGGGAGCAGAACAGCAACAGCTGATCTCATATTCGGGTTTTGTTATTGTTTATCCTGCATATTGCCGCAGGTGTCTGTAATCCCTCAAGTGGAGGTCGTATTGTTATATTGGGGTTTTTCCTTTTATCTCAATATAATCTATTTGTTTTTGGTGATAATATTGGGGTTTTTCCTTTTATCTCAATAAAATCTGTTTGTTTTTGGTGATAAGTCTGGTGGGCTATTTATAATTTAAACTCCTCCACATCACTCCATTTAACGATTCTGATCCTTCCATTAGACGCTAGCGATATTCAGCGAACAATTTGTCGTTCTTCTTTTCTTTGGTGAGCGAGGATCATTATCGCTGTCGATCGCTGTCAAATTTCATTTAAACCTCCATCGCTCCGTTTTGATTGCGATTTCCGGAATCAAAACTTGTCTAAATTGAAGACTTGTCTAAATTGTGTTTGACTCTCGCTATCGCCTAATCTTCTAGCTGAAGGAATTTTAGGATCGCAAATTCCGAATTGCGTCGCGTCGAGGAAACGCTTCGCAAAATTTCTTTTTCGGCTTCGGGAGGAACTTCGGGAAAATGAGCTTCAGGAAGAGGTTCGGGAAAAATTCGCCCGAAGTAACTACTTCGGGGATTGCCGAAGTAAAGTTGCTTCGGGGAAGCACTGCCGAAGTGAAACTACTTCGGGCAAGTAGCTACCGAAGTAAATACTTCGGAGGGGAAGCTGCCGAAGTAAAACTACTTTGGGGGATTTCCCAGCGAAACAACTGTTTCGCTCAGCTTGGCTCCGAAGTGAAATCACTTGGGGATTTCTGAGCCGAAGTGATTTCTTCGGGCAGGAAGGCTGCGAATCTCTGCAGCTCTTCGGCAACTTCGGCGAAATGGATGTTGGTTCCACTTCGGGGAGACTAAGTCTCGCAATGTGCTTCGGCACAAACAAACAAGATCCCTTCTGGATCGAACGGATGTTTTACCGCTTCGGGGCAAACCCTCACTGGCGTTCTTCGACACAGAATAAAATCACAGAGACAAGATTTACAGAGTAAATATCTTATATAATGAAGTAATGCTGGATTTACAAAAGCTTCCTACTGAAGCGATTACAAAGTTCTGCAAGATGAAAATCTGCAGGATAAACTCATAAACTACTGGGAGACTTCTGCTCCACACTCCGGCTGCAACGGCTGCTGGTTTCACCTTTCTGCTATTCTGCTGGTCGAAACCCTAGCTCTGCTGCTGCTCTACTCACTGACTCTTCCACTCGACGCTACTTCCTCTCCTCTTCTCGAACTACTACTTAAATGACAAAATGACCCCAGTATATATAGGCGGGGAAAGAGGACAGAGGGCGGGATAAATCCAGCAACTAACTGACAAGAAATAAATGCCGGAATGGCTTTCTGACAAATCGTCGAACACTCCAGCTACTCGCACGCTTGAACAATAAATGCCTCGATCTGCGCGCCTGCATTCTTCTTCGTCCGATTTTCGCTTCGGCTAAATTTTGCTTCAGAAGGCAATTTGATTTTAGTTTGTGGCGAAGCATTTTCGGGGGTGAGTTAAATATGCTTCGCAGCGAACCATTTTCCGAAGTTATTTCAGAAGTGCTTCGCGCCAAAACATTTTTCGAATGCGATTCGAAATTGCTTCGCACTGAAGCATTTTCTGAATGCAATTCGGAACTGCTTCGCGCCGAAGCACTTGCAGGCGTGAAATTAGATTTAATTTTTCTAACACCCTCCTTTAAATTGAACTTCACGAGTTCTCTGACTCCCAGCATTTCTCGCAATCTGGCGAAGTTCTCCTCCTTCAAGGGTTTTGTGAAGATGTCAGCTAGCTGCTCCTTCGACCTGCAAAACTGCAACTGTACTTCACCAAATTTCACTAGCTCTCTGATGAAATGATATCGGATGTCTATGTGCTTGGTCCAGCCGTGGAAGACTGGGTCCTTCGAGAGCACGATGGCAGAGTTATTGTTGCAAAATATTATTGTTGCTGCTTCGGGCAGATGATGCAGTTCACGCATAACTCTTCTCAGCCAGACTGCCTGGTAGGCGGCTGAGGTGGCAGCAACATACTCTACTTCTGCTATAGATAAAGCAACAATTGGCTGCTTCTTCGAGGACCAAGAGACAACTCCGAATCCAAAATGGAAGGCATATCCCAAAGTGCTCTTTCGGTCATCTACGCTACTAGCCCAATCGCTGTCGATGTAGCCAATCAAATCAAGATGGTCTTGTCTGGCATAGTGAATTCCATGATTCCTCGTGCCATTGACATATCGTAGGATTCTCTTGCCTGCTTGCCAGTGAGTGTCTTTCAGAGTCTCCATAAAACGGCTAATCAGACTGACTCCGAACATCAGATCTGGTCGAGTTGCAGTCAAGTACATCAGGCTTCCAACTAACCTTTTGTAGAGAGTTGGATCAACGCTTCTGCTGTTGTTTGTCTTGCTCAACTTCAAACCAGTGGCTACCGAGGTGATGGCAGGCTTGCTATCCTCCATCTTAAAACGCTTCAGGACATCCTTTGCATACTTGTCCCAAGAAATGAAGATGCCATCTGCTGATTGGTCAACTTCAATGCCGAGAAAATATTTTATCAGCCCCATGTCTGTCATCTCGAACTCCTTCATGGTTGTTCGAAACTATGCAAATAGGTTGCTGCTATTGCCAGTATATATCAGATCATCCACGTACAAGCAGACGATAATGAGCTCATCTACTTCATTTATCTTCATGTACAGGGAGTGCTCATATGGGCATTTTTGAAACCCATTCTCCTGAAAATAGCCATCAATCTGACTGTACCAAGCCTGGGGTGCTTGCTTCAACCTATACAGGGCCTTCTTCAACTTCAAGACCTTGTCTTCATGCTCTTGTATTTCATAATCGGGTGGCTGGTCTATGTAGACCTCTTCTTCCAACACTCCGTTTAGGAAGGCAGACTTGACATCCATCTGGTACACACTCCAGCCTTTCTAAGCTGCTAGTGCCAGAATCATTCTAACTATGTCAAGTCGGGCTATAGGTGCATATACCTCATGATAGTCAATTCCTGACTTTTGTTTGTAGCCTTTCGCCACCAGTCTGGCCTAATGCTTGTCAATGTCTCCTTGGGCGTTGAACTTTGTCTTATACACCCATTTGACCCCAATGATCTTCTTCCCTGTTGGAAGATCTGTTAGCTGCCATGTCTCATTCTTTTCAATGGCTGCTATCTCCTCATCCATCGCATGCACCCATGTGCGATTCTGACTTGCCTCTTCAAACTCCACTGGATCACATTCAGTAAATAAAGCAAAGTCGGAATATTCTTCATCTAACTGATTTTGGGTTACCTCATAAATGTCTTGCAAGTTATGAGTCTTCGCAGGTGTTCTTAAATTTTGAATTCTTCTTGCAAGTGGAGGTGATCGGGATGATGAGGGTGTGTTGTTGCTGGCACCACTATTGCTGCTTGAAGGTACATTACCCAATACAATGTCTTCCTCCAAATTTACAAGTTTAGAAATTGTTGGTTCAAGCTCACCAGTCTTTGAATTCCAGTTCCAGAAATCATTCTCCAAGAACTTCACATCTCGACTGATGACAAGTTTCTTTGTCACCGGATTGTACATCTTGTATGCCTTTGCTTGTTCGTTGTACCCCGTGAAAATGTATTTTTCAACTTTGTCATCCAGCTTCCCTCTTTTCTCATCTGGAACATGTGCATATGCTATGCACCCGAAAACTCATAAATGAGCCACACTTGGCTTCAGATTGCTCGAGGCTTCCTCTGGAATTTTGTCCCTCACACTCTTGGTGGGACATCGGTTTAGCAGATAAACTGCACAACTTGCAGCTTTTGCCCAAAACTCATGTGGCAAACTTTTTGCCTTTAGCATGCTTCGTGCCATCTCCATGATCGTTATGTTCTTCCTCTCAGCTACACCATTTTGCTGCGGTGTATATCTGGCAGTGAACTGCCTTCGAATTCCATGCTGCTTGCAGAAGTTGTGGAATTTGTTGGAGATGTATTCTCCTCCTCCGTCTGTCCTGAGAGTCTTCACATAATGCCCACTCTATTTCTCAACCAGAGCCTTGAACTCCCTAAACTTCGCAAACGCCTCTGACTTCAACTTGATGGGATAAATCTAGATCTTGCGACTGAAGCCGTCAATGAAGGTCAGGAAGTATTTGTTGCCGACATATGAGGTGGTCTACATCGGACCACAAATGTCTAAGTGCACCAGCTCCAATGGCCGTGGGATAAATCCAAATCTTGCGGCTAAAGCCGTCAATGAAGGTCAGGAAGTATTTGTTGCCGACATATGAGGTGGTCTACATCGGACCACAAATGTCTGAGTGCACCAGCTCCAATGGTTGTGATTCTCTCCAAGACTGTCTAACAGGGAATGCATCCCTATGCTGCTTTCCGACCAGGCAACCTTCACAAACTTGGTTCGGTTGCTCAATAAGGGGTAAACCCTTCACCATCTGCTTCTTGTGCAGACAAATTCAGGCCACTAAAACTCATGTGATCGAATCCTAGATGCCACGACCAGGTAGCATCCTTCACAACTGCACTCAGAGACATCAAAGATTCATTCTGAATTTGCAGTGGAAACATTTTGTTTTTTGTCATGGACACTGTTGCGATTTGTCCATGCACTTTATCTCTGATGGAACAGACACCGTCTTTGAACTACACAGTGTGTCCCTTCTGGACAAGCTGTCCAACACTTAGCAAATTGTGCTTCAGGCCAGGCACATAGTAGACGTCATAGATCTGCTTCCGTTCGTCGTGCCTGGTTCGGATGAGGATTTTACCTTTACCTATCACAGGAACCTTGCTGTTGTTCCCCATATTGACTTCGGACTGGACTGACTCATCCAATTGTGAGAACATCTCTCTGTTCCCAGTCATGTGGTTGCTACAACCACTATCAAGATACCAGATGTTTTTTTGCTCTCCTCCTCAATACTGCAAGTCAGCAGCACATTCCCTCCTGCTACATTTCCAGCTTCCTCTGTATAATGGGCTTGTTGCTGATTCTCATTCGCCATCCTCGTTCTGCACTGAGAGATGTAATGGCCGAACTTCTTGCAGTAGTAGCATTGGACCTTTGACATGTCCTTCTGCTGAGAGCTACCTTGTTGGCTTTTGCTAGTGCCTCTTCCTCCTTGCTAATGAAAGTTGTAGTTGGTCTCACAAACATGAGGGTTTGATCTCCCTCCTTGCTTGTTACTTCTCCCACACCTGCTTCTGCCTCTTCCACATTGAGAGCTAGAGGCGCCTTGGTGGGAGTCTTGTCTGCCACTATCTCAGACTGATACATGTGCCTTAAATGCTTGCTCTAGAGAGGACTGAGTTGAGTGGATTAGCCTCTACTCATGTGTCTGCAGAGAACCCATCAGTTCATCTACAAAGAGGATTGTCAGATCCCTTGACTCCTCTATTGCAATTATCATAGAATCAAACTTCGCTGGCAGACTCCGCAAATTTTTTCTTCACGATCCTTTGATTCTGCACAATCTCACCATTCAATTGCATCTGGTTGATGACATCTGTCGTTCGGGTGAAAAAGTCGCTCATCATCTCGGACTCGCTCATCTGCAGGTTCTTGAACTCCCTCCTGAGCATCTGCAGTTTTACCAACTTCACTTTGTTGGTGCCCTGGTACGAACTTTGCCAGGATTTTCTAGGCCTGCTTGGCCTTGGTGGCTGATGCAATCCGCGGGAAGATGGTCTCTTCGACCGCTTGCATGATATAGAACAGGTTCTTCTGGTCTTTCTTCCTGTTCTCCTTGAGAAGGTCTTTGTCAGCTTGGGAGAGGGCGGTCAGCGCTACTACATCTGCTGGTTTTGGGTACCCATTCTCGACGAAGTCCCACAAATCCTGAGACCCAAAGAGAATCTTCATCTGGATGCTCCAGTAATCGTAGTTCTTGTCGTTAAATCACGGGATCTGCAACTGCAGGAAATTTCTTTCGAAATCCATGCTTCTATCTCTGTGTCATGGCACCACAAGCTCTGATACCAATTTGAAGGAATTTTAGGATCGTAAATTCCGAATTGCGTCGCGTCGAGGAAACGCTTTGCAAAATTTCTTTTTTGGCTTCGGGAGGAACTTCGGGGAAAATGAGCTTCGGGAAGAGGTTCGGGAAAAATTTGCCTGAAGTAACTACTTCGAGGAATATCTTGCCGAAGTAAATCTACTTCGAGGATTGCCGAAGTAAAGTTGCTTCGGGGAAGCACTGCCGAAGTGAAACTACTTCGGGAAAGTAGCTGCCGAAGTAAATACTTCGAAGGGGAAGCTACCGAAGTAAAAATACTACGGGGGATTTCCCAACGAAACAACTGTTTCGCTTAGCTTGGCTCCGAAGTGAAATCACTTCGAGGATTTCTGAGCCGAAGTGATTTCTTCGGGCAGGAAGGCTGCGAATCTCTGCAGCTCTTCGATAACTTCGACCAAATGGATGCTAGTTCCACTTCGGGGAGACTAAGTCTCGCAATGTGCTTTGGCACAAACAAACAAGATCCCTTCTGGATCGAACGGATGTTTTACCGCTTCGGGGCAAACCCTCACTGGCGTTCTTCGACACAGAATAAAATCATAGAGACAAGATTTATAGAGTAAATATCTTATATAATGAAGTAATGAAGGATTTACAAAAGCTTCCTACTGAAGCGATTACAAACTTCTGCAAAGATGAAAATCTGTAGGATAAACTCATAAACTACTGGAAGACTACTGCTCCACACTCCGGCTGCAAGCGGCTGCTGGTTTCACCTTTCTGCTATTCTGCTGGTCGAAACCCTAGCTCTGCTGCTGCTCTGCTCTCTGACTCTTCCACTCGACGCTACTTCCTCTCCTCTTCTCGAACTACTACTTAAATGACAAAATGACCCCAGTATTTATAGGCAGGGAATGAGGACAGAAGGCGGGATAAATCCACCAACTAACTGACAAGAAATAAATGTCGGAATGGCTTTCTGACAAATCGCCGAACACTCCAGCTACTCGCACGCTTGAACAATAAATGCCCCGATCTGCGCGCCTGAATTCTTCTTCGGCCGATTTCCGCTTCGGCTGAATTCTGCTTCGAAAGGCAATTTGATTTTACTTCGCGGCGAAGCATTTTCAGGGTGAGTTAAATATGCTTCGCGGCGAACCATTTTCCGAAGTCATTTCGGAAGTGCTTCGCGCCGAAGCATTTTCCGAATGCGATTCGGAACTGCTTCGCGCCGAAGCACTTGCAGGCGTGAAGTTAGATTTAATTTTTCTAACACTAGCGACCGCCGGCCGTCGCTCAAGTTTCAAGCGACGCCCGGAGCCCGGAGTCACTGCTGGACGAGAGAGCGACTCCCGCGGTCGCTAGGAGGATGAATGGGATCGACCAAGCCCTTCCAGTCGCTGGCACCCTGGATTTCTCGCGAGATATCGCCAAGTTTATCTCTTTCCAAGAGGCTTATTCTCTGTCTCCTCTACCACAGCTTGTTGATAATTCATTTTTAGAATCATCGTTCGCGTTCCTAGTGGCGGTGGGAAGTATGGCCATTCTTAGCCTGATCTGAATGAAAAACTATGACACTAACTCGATCACTCGCACATAGCTTAGAAAGCAAATTTTACTGAGATAGAGTCTTCTTACTTGCAACTCAAACGTCAATTCCTAATATCGCCGATTTCTTGTCACTGAAATATTCAACAATGCGATATTCAACAATTTCTAATATGGCCGATTTCTTGTCACTGAAAGGTATGTTTCAGACCTTTAACAATTTGTTGCTGAGATTGATGATGGAAAGCCAAGAGTATATGAAATATATAAATATGAAACCGAGCAGTTGATGAGTGTATCCTCTCTCTTTACATTCCGAACTACCATTATGTTCAGACCTTCCATTCTCGTTGTTGACGTCTTTCCCTATAAGATCCAATATTCTGTACACGTTTTGTGTTCAAAATTGGTAACATGCAGATGAATAAAATATTCGATGAAGAAATTGTGTGTTGGCTAAGCAGCAAGAGATTGTAGGTTACTAGAATTTAAACTCCTCGCACGGTCAATTGATTTAATTTGAAATAGTTCAATTTTAGAGGTTTAAATGCAATTAATTTTCACACTTGGATATGAAAGGTTGAGAGTTATGCGGTATTAACACACATCCACCGCCGTGTAAATTTATCAAAGGAAGTACAATCATAAAGGAAATAAGGAACTCCATCATGAACGCCATGTTGATAAATTTATCGAAGGAAGTCCAAATATAAAAGAAATAAGGAACTCCAACATGAACGCCATGTGGATAATTTTATCAAATGAAGTCCAAATATAAAAGAAATAAGGAACTCCAACATGAACGCCCTGTCTAGAAAGAACATCTCTATAAGTTTTGGGGGTCATGTTCAAATAGATTTCTTATCATTCTGTTTCCTGCAAATCTTTGTAAGCACTACGATATTTTGAATTTTTTAATCTAGTTTGAGAGCACCATGCTGGAGGTGAATCAAACTCCTAAACATGTATAGATCTAATTTCTCTATAATTTAGAATACATGCAAAGTTACTATATTTAATGTAACAAGCTTTTAAGAGGAAGCATATATCTATACAAAGTAATCAGATGGGACATTTGAGATTGATAGAAGAAATGTGAGTAGTCCATGTGAGATGACTTATGATGTAGTAACAAACATCAATCAATTGAGGCCAACAACCCACCATTGAGATATTGAGACAGTAATACTTAGTAATATCGTAGTTTAAAACTTAGATATTTTAAATTGTTGTGTTGGGCTGTCTTATTGAGATTGATATAATATGAAAGGATTGCTAACAACATTTTTAAACATCTTATAAACCAAAAATTATTAAAATCTATTAAAATTAAGAATAATATTATTTGATTCCTAATTTTTTTACTCTAATTAAATTCACTTTAATCTAGAATTGACTTAACTAAATTATTCTATGTTCTTTAATAAAATTCAAAATAAATAAATAAACAAAACTTTTTTAATTGTTTATAAATTTAAATTTATTTAAAAAATATTAATTTTCCTTTAAATAAATTATATTAAACAAAACAAAGTGAATATTAGTATTAATAAAGAGAGTATTTATTATTACAAATATTTTACAAATAAAAACATACGTAACTTTCATCAAGAAAATATAATTATAATTATAAAAAAATTTAATTAAAATTACGAATATCCTATTAAAAATAAAGGACAAATAAACACATAGAAATATTGGTTGAACCAACAAATAACTCGCCACAAAATGATTGAAAGCCAAGAGTATACAAAATATATAAATATGAAAGCCGTTGATGAATCCATCCTCTCTTTAGATTTCAAACTACCATTCTGATCAGACCTTCCATACCGTGGAAGTTTTGTGTTCAAGATTGCAAACAAGCGGATAAATAAAATATTTGACGAATAAATTCTGTGGCGGCTGGTAACAACTAAGCAGCAAGATATTGTGGGTTACGACTTGTCGGTAATACGAATTTAAACTCTTCCCACGGTCAATTGATTAAGTTTTAAATTTCGAGATTATAATGCAATTAATTTAATTAATTTTTAAATGGAAATATATTATTTGGATATGAGGATTAATATTCACCACTTCAGTTTGAACTTTAGATCTCTTGAAAAAATAACCAAAGTCCAAATCATTGGACTATACTCCTGAAACTAATATAATATGAAAATTTTGATAACAATTTTTCTATACATCTTCTAGACCATAGAAATTAAAGTATACTAAAACTAAAATTAATATTATTTGATTGATAGAATTTTTACCTAATTGCATTCACTTTAATCTACAATTGGCTTAGCTAAATTTTTTTGTCTTCTAATAAAACTCAAAATAAATAAATAATTTTTTTTTTCTAGTTCTCTATAAATTAACTTATTTTAATAAATTATATTATATCAAGACAAAGTGAATGTTAGTATTAATAATAAGTTAGTATTTTAATTATATTTATTATTATAGATATTTTATAAATATGGAGATACATAACTCTCATCAAGAAAAGGTAGTTATAATTTAAAAAAAAATTAGTTAGAATTGTGGATGTTCTATTAAAAAATCATTTTTTTATACTATTAAAAGGAAAGAGAGTTTTGAAAGGGATACCATAAGCTTTTACAACAAAACCAACCTATATAACAACCACAAACAAAAATTAATAATCAACAAGGCACTCCACGGGTGGCAAAACGAAGCATGACAAAAACCAGAGAGGCATAGAAAAACCAAATAAAAGGAAATAAGAGACAAGAGTAAACGCCAGAGAGAATCAAGGAAGTTCTACACCAACATGTCGACCTATTGAAAGATGGTTCCCATCATCCATGTCACCTCCTCAAAATAGTCCAACATAATCTTCATGGAGCTCCAAATGGCATGACATAAAATACACTAAGAAGTGCCAAAAAAGAAATAGGTATTCAACATCTTCGCTACTGAAATCAGGCCACAAAATGAGCCCTCAAAAGACAACACCAAAGGACAACCAAGCACTCCGGGAAGAACCATAGTAGAAACAATGTATTTCTAACTAATTTTTAAAAAGAGGAAGGATATAAAGAGAGCCTTGCCTTTTAGAAGAAGCTTAGAAAACCACAGCTTGTGAGGGAAGCTAGAGATAAAAATTAAAATTTTAACACTAAGATATAACCAAAGAATGAGAAGGGGTACAACATATATGGTCCCCGCCTCAAAGCACAACATCAAAAAATCCAAAAAAAAATATCTGGTATAGAAAAGATATTTCTTAAGACAAGTGTAGGTTCACTAGAGGGAGTCACCAGGGAATTCGACACGGAGGTCGTATCTTAAAAAAATATTAGTATCAAAAATATGATTCACCACAATCAAAATAACCTACCTTAACTGAAAATAATTGCCAAAAAATACATCCCAAGAGGATGAGACAAAATACAACCAGGTAATCAACTTACGAAGTTTTAGAAAAGCTTCTGTTGCCACCATAAGAGCCCTAAAGGAGACACAAAAGGGGTCAATGAATGTGAAACCACCCTGAAAGGAAAATTCCACAACCCAAATATAGACTTAAAAAATAAACAATGAAGGACAAGGAAAAGAGTTCGACACAAATAAAACGGCCATCGAAAAGAAGGCTTAAAACCATGAAAGCTTAGGAAGGGATCAAAAAATAAATACCGAGGGAGGGAGAGACCACACATATTTAAAATTTGAAATTGACAAGGCCCCATATAATGTGGGTCATATTTAAAATCCCTTATAGATTTCATAAAAGTAAACCTACTAAGAACGAACCTAGGGATAAACTGGCTGCTAGGGAGGAACTGATGAGATTCAAAATTTGAATAAAAATGGTTCTTTCCTAGCCTTGATAGTGAAATAAAATAATCGTACCACCAACCACAATGATACACTCCATCAAGGACCTCCCAAAGAACCAAACAAGTCACCTCCAAAGAAAAAAATGAACAACGACCTAACAAAAATTAAGGGATCTTATCATTTGAGTAGTGAAAAACCTTGATTGGGAAATCCTTTTGCCAGACTAAAAATATAAAACAAGAAAATTTGAGATTCACCATTAAATTTTCCATCGCATTTCCTTCCCTAAACATGTGTACAATAAAAATATTATCAATGGATGGAATGTTCTAGATCGCTTCATCAATCAGATTGGATACCCTCCATCTTGTCTGATAGGTCCCTTTGAGCATATTAATTACATTTAAGGAGTCATCATAAATGGTAGCATTATGAATATTAATTTTTTAGAAGTAAAACATCGGAGAAGGTAGCTCTTGCTTTGATGAATTTTAAATATTGGGTGCCAAGGTTTTCCATAAACACAAGAACAATATTGTCATCCAATCCAAGGTTTCCTTTTGAGGCCTCATCAAAATTTTATTTAAACCAGCCAATAGGAGGCAGTGACCAGTGTACAAAATTTCTAGGGTCAGAAGCCAATGGAGGTCAAGCCACCAGATAAAAACCAAACCTCTCCTCAAGCTTGATTTCATTTAGGAAGAGAGTCATAGAGGTACTCGAGTCCTTGAGGGTAGATGAAACATTTTCCATCTCCTTCCATAATATTCTAAAACTAATTTGAAAGATATCCCTTTTTGTGTCTTTGAAGACTCTCACATTTTTCTCCTTTGAAACACCTCAAAGCACATGGGGTAAAAGATATTTCCAAAAACACTTGAACCTAGGAAAGGAAAATAGAGAAACCCATGGAGTGACACAGTGAAAAATTAAATCACCTAAGCCACATCAAGCCATATGAGAATGAACGTAAGCACTTCCTGAAATACCTGATAACTAAGAAGCATATGAGAAGTCGATTCCCAATCATTCCTATAGAGGAAGTATTTGTTAATCAAATTTAGGCCTCTTTTGAGGAGATTATAATTTTAAAATTTTGTTTTGCACCACAACCCAATAGAAAATGTTAACCTTAGGGGTCAAACTCTTCAGCCAAATTTTAACACTGGGGAATTGACTATGCCGATCATAACTCGTAATCTCATACATCGATTTAACTGAGTATGACCCTTCACTATCTCCATTCCACACTAATTGATCTTCAACATCCTATTACCACACAACATAGAACCGAAGCTCCTCCATCAAAATACTCCATGCATAACTATCGATGTCATTCCTTACAATAGGTGGGGGTTAGACCAAACCTTTCTACCTTCATAAATCTCAATGAAATCAGCCACCTTAGAGAGACCAATAAGTTTAGAATTTAGGCTTAGCTATCTGAAACATAGATCCACCCAAAGTATGATTTCTAAGCTATATATCATCCCAAAAATTCATCGACCTACCATTTTTAATAACCCAATTATAATTACCCTTAAGGAAATTACGAGACTTGACAAGGCTTTTCCAAAAGACTGAACCTCCATTTCCAAGGTAATCTGATACGAAGGAGGTAAAATTATACTTGTATTTCAGGATCCTACACCAAAGGTGGTCGAGATTAGATGCAACCTTCCAACCAAACATAACCACCAAGGCCTTCTTAATCCTAGCTGTATTCTTCATATTTAACCCCCATCCTTTTTTATTTTGCATAATTTATTCCACAAAACCAAGTGAAATTCTCCTTTCATCTTAGGGTCAACCCAAATAAAAGCCTTGATAATACTATCGATTTTCATTGTAATTTTACCTATAATATGAAAGAGAGATAAAAAATAGATAGGAATGCTCTACAAAGTATTTTGAACCAACATAACCTTACCAGCTTGACTAAGTATGGATCCCTTCCAGGATGCCAACTTTTGCTAGACTAGTTCAACCATCAAATTCCAAAGAGAGTCTTTAATATGACCTACAAAAAGCAGTAAATCCAGATAGGAGGTCGGGAGAGAGACAATCTTGCAGTTTAAAATTTTGGCTATTTTCCATTGATGAGCCTTTAGAGTGTTGATAAAAAGATATTACTTTTTAAAAATATTATATGTTGACCAACCACCCTTTCATATAAGTCCAAAAGAAACTTAACCTCACGAGAAAGAACCACCGAAGCAACACACAAGAGGAGGGTATCATCAACAAACTATTGGTGGGAAATTAGACAAGGCAACGCTAAAGGCAAGCCAAAATAATTTTATCTTAGAGAAATAGATCTACCAAGATATTCCACCATGAGGATGAATAATAAGGAAGAGAGATGATCACGTTGATGGATACCATGACTAGAATTAAAAAACCCAATAGGAAATTTGTTGACCAGGACAAAAAACCAATAAATTGATATATAGGCCTCCACCAACTTTATCCAGGCATCACTAAAGCTGAATTTCCTTAAGACACTAAAATTAAAATACCAGGATATTCGATCATAAGCCTTGTTAGCATCCAAATTAAGAATAAAATACTACTCTACTACTATTCTAAACAGAATGCAAAAGCTCATGAATAACAATCACCTGGTCTAGAATTTATCTCCCTGGAAGGAACCCACTTTGAGAAAAATCAATCAACTACAGAAGAAAGGGCCTAAGTCTATTGGCCATTACTTTAGAAAAAAATTTATACACCATATTACACAAACTTATAAGACTAAAATCATTGAAGGAATATGCAGAACCTTCCTTAGGTATGAGCACAAGAAGGATCAAATTCACCACTTTTAAAATAACCCCAGAATGTTGGGATTCTTTGATCACATTACACACATTTTCATCACACACATTCTAGAACTTCTAAAAAAATGGAGGTATACCATCCGGCCTAGGAGATTTAAGTAGCCCCATTAAATTTAGATCTTTTTGAATTTCATCATCTAAGAAGGTAGCCAAAAGCCTATCATTCATATCTTTAGAAACAATCCTCAAAATAGCTTCCAACACCAAAAAATCCACATGAGCATAATGATCAGGAGTGGAACAAAGAAGAGATCTAAAAAAACCAAAAAACTCCTTATTAATTTCCATCACATCAGACATAACCCCACCATCAACCTTCACAATCTCTCTGATTTTATTTTGACTCATTTGGCATAAATTAGAGGCATGGAAAAAATGGGAGTTATGATCACCCTCTTTCAACCAAAGCTACCTATATTTGTGCTTCCAAAAGAGTTCTTCCTCCACTTGTTTATTATGAAGATAAAAAAGAATGGATTTTTTTACTCTAAATAGATCATCAAAGCTATCCTCATAATCCATCAAGGCTTCGATGTCCTTTAGATATGACTTCAACCTATCCTTTTCTTTGAAGATGTTGCCAAAGGTAAACTTGTTCCACATCTTGAGAATAAACCTAAGTTTCCTCAACTTATTGGTCAATTTAAGCATCCCTTCACTAGGAACATCTTTTTGCCACCATTCCTTCACATGATCTTCAAAATCAATATGGGAGAACCACATGGCTTCAAACCTAAAAAGCCTTAGTAGGAAGAGAAGACCATAAAGGATCTCAATCCATAAGAGGTTATGGTTACACCCAATCCTGGGAAGAGTGGACAACATTACATCACCAAACAGATTAAAACTGGAAGAGAAGACAAAAATCCTATCTAATCTGCTCAAAATAAGACTATTTCCCAATATTTTATTTCTCCAATTAAAATTTCACTCCTTTCAAATCAATATCATGAAGATAAGCCTTGTTAATGAAGTCAAAAAAATCTTGCAAGCTCATTTCATCCATGTTATTACCTTCGTGTTTCTTATATGGATACAAGGAAGAATTCAAATCCTCGACTAACACCTACAATTCATGCAAAAATGTTTCCTTCATTTTGAGCAAGAGATGCAAAAAATTTTGCCTATCAACATAAGCATTTAGGGCAGAGATGTTCGACATCACCCATATTATTCAATAGGTTTTACACCAAAACAAGATATTAATCACTCGGTTGGATGATGAAATGACATGGCCATTAAACTTCAAATAATATCAGAAGAAAAGAAGACCTCCAACATAACCAAATGCCTTGCTGGCCATAAAACCTGAATCCTTCCACACAATATACATTGACTTCAAAGAAGAAGCTTCCAATTTAGATTTTTGAATACACAAAAAATATAGGGATCTCTCCCTCCTTAGAAAAGCTAATTATTTTTTAATGGAGCTATTGAGTGCTCTTATGTTCCAAGAAAAAACTTTCATTGGGATGGTTAAAAGGAAATATTCTTCTCTGTCCCCCCATAGTGAAGATATTTTAAACCATCAAGGTTCAACTACCTTTTCCCATTTCCTTCTAGCATAACAAGAAGTACTTGACCTCCATTTGCATTGATTCCTCCATAAATTTCTTCATTTTAGATTTATTTAGGTGTCTACCCAATTTTTTGGCCATCCCAGTATCAATGCCCTTTCTGCGATGGTTTATCTTTTTTAAACCAAGAAAGACTTTATTTAGGTTAAGTTTGGGTGAAACCGTCAAGATGTCCAAGCCATGCTTAGGGGAAGCACAACCCTACCCCAAGGAAAAAGTTTTTTTGACTGCCTGAGGAGTTTAAAACTTCAAATCTTCAACCAACTGGTTAACCTCAGCCCCTTTCAACCCAATATACTCAAAGGAGTTCTTGAGAGGAAGGTCAATCTCTTACTCTAGCATATTTGGGTGGATAACAACCTCTAGATTATTTTTGGATTCTGGTCTAGGAATGACCATCTCGACCAGATCGTTACCCCACAGATAAAAAATAATAGCTCCACCATCATCACCCATTTTTGGATGAGAAAAAGCAATTCCTTTGCATTTCAAAACCACTTGGGACTTTTTTTACTAAATTTTTTGTTTCTTATATAGGGTTCTCTTGGTAGTTGGGTCCATGCAATTTACAACAAATGATACCTATTGGAAAGGTTGCTTCAAATCCTTCTTTTGAGAACAAATATTTTGATTATGAACTCCAATCCTACACACCTGACAAGCCTAGGGTTTATTTTCATAAATCATAGATTGAGCCCCGCTTCCAAGGTGTGATACGAGCTCCACTGAACTTGAGAGTTATTTTTTAATATCCATCATAATGCACATTATTACAAACTGATGTTCAATAGCTAAAATAGAAACCTTATATAAGGAGACAAAGTCTCCAATCAAACTTACCATAACTCTAAAAACACTTTTGTGTCATATAAACGTAATAAACTCAGGTAAACGAATCCAAATCAAAACCATATTAACCCTCTACAAGGCTAGATTAAAGTTTGAGCCCCACTTTCTATGGAAGAGGCCATGCTTACCAAATAACCATGGACCACCTTCTAAGATATTATTATAATTATATTTTCAAGAGAGCCTTATTAGGAAAAAGTTATAGGTAAGAGTAGTGATATTTAAATAACCCATCGGTCTCCACCTTGACAATGCCCAGCATCAATGAACATCCAAGTCTGACCTCCCATATAAAATATTTCCAACTAGATCCCATGAAACCTTCTTCAACTAAGAATTAATTTTACTATCTGAAATGTGAATTTGAAAGGACTCCAAATTAACCACACGAGGATTAAACTCATCACCACAATATAGACCAGACACTGCCTTGGCATAGGAAACTAGAGGGGAAGATACCCCTTCACCCATCACCCCAGACCTAATATTTTGAGGATCTTAGGATGGGAAATAACCTGAAGCACCAAACCTATTTGACCAAAATATATCTCCCAAATTGATTTCAGCTATCTCCACTTCAACATCCTCACCAAACGTACCAAGGTACCACATCCTCACAGAGCCTCACCAAACACCCGAATTTAATCTAATGTTATAATTTGATCACAAAATCAAATTTCTTTGAATGGATATATGAGGATAAATGAATACATGGAAATATGTGATAAATGACACACTTTATATATTTTAATTAATTTATTTATTTATCATTATCTAGACTTAATATTTTTTTATATTATAAAGTAGAATGAAAGGTAGTATCTGCTTCAATTCATATTTTTCAATGAATTCTTTTAAAAGGATATTTTCCTCATAATATTCACTAATTTAAGAATTAGAAGCAATGTAATGATAGTAGACCATCGTGTATGTGAAATGATGGATCAAAAACATTTATTATGTCTATGTAAAGTGTTCAAAGAGAAATAGTGTAGTGAAGTTTTTAATAATTATGTATCAAGTTGTCAACAAGGAGGTTTTTAAAATATTAATAACAACTAGCGGGATTTATCTAAGAGGATTTAGTTATGCTTGCTAGTTACTAAAAAATAGTGGTTGTAACCAACTCTCCTATATAACCAAAAAAATAAAAAATATATATTTTGAATTATTTGCTAAAATCCTCATGATTAAATTAAAATCAAAGTAATAGGTTCAATAAGTGGACTAAAAAAATATTGTATTCTATATGCCATTACAAAATAAGTACTATCAGATATTTTGATCATAAGACAAGCCCAAAATTTAATAAAATTAGGGTATACTAGAAGATGGATTAGATTAAAGGATTTTCTAATGCTAGAAAATGGAAAGGAAATGCATTCTCCATGAAGCTCATATTAATGCATTCAAAATAAACATTTTAATAAATTTAGAAGGATGAATTAAATGAACAACTATAGCATGTGAGTTTTAAATCAAACTAAATCTATAGAGTCAAGTATCTAATGATAGAATGTTGAGTAGGTTGTATTTGAACCATATAAATCATATTAAATTTTACTAAATAGTATAACATCATCTCCTTGTAATTACAAAGCTTATCTCTTGGAAGTTACTATTCATGTTAGATTAAAAGGTAATATGGAGGGTTTTGCTTATGATTTAGGCTTTCTTGAGAAGTATGAATCTATTGAATCAAAGTAAATTAGGGAATAATGTGAAACGCAGAAGATATTGAGCAATATTAAATATTGGTGAGATCTATAGAAAGAGAGGAAAATCCAAAAAATAATGTCTAAAATAAAAGAAACCTAAAGGGATATTGTTTAGAAAATCCTAAAACAAATGTTATAGAAATTAGTAAGGAGTCGTGTTTATCCCATGAACAAGATTAAAAGATGTAATATTGATATATTTTTTAATATTTAAGTATGAATGACATCACAAAAAGAGTTATCAAGTATTTAATATATTTTTATAGTATCAAATTTATTGTAAAATGCTATGCATTCATGTAATATGCTAATATGAATATGTGTCTGTTATGTATATTTTATGGTTTCAATTTTCTTTAATCAAGTGGTAATTTAATTTGTACACTTGATGGGCTAGTAGGTTTCCATTATAACAAATTATGTGTCAAGCCTTCTAATCATATTAGGAGTGCTATTTTGAATCATAAATATAAATCATAGGCTTATTTATTTTTTTCTATTTTTTTAGATATTCATAGCAAATCAAATCGAATACAAAGAAATAACTAATATTGCATTAGTATTTGTTTATCCATTTGGTGGATCTCCAAAGCATTCAATTATTGAAAGGATTTGTATAACAATAGCTTTAACTATGGAGAGAAAACTATAGTGTTCATCCAAATTATATTTTTAATAATTATAAATACTATGATCCCCTCTAAATTAGTGTGATGATTTTAGACTAATAACTAGTCCATTCATGAAGAAGAAAATACTAAAAAAATTTGGGCTATGAGTATTCCACATTATCAAATATTTAAAGGCCATAGTAGAAGTCGTATTTCTAGCTAATATTCTTATATTAGCTGATTGTAGGTAATAATTATTAACAATTAAAGTTTAGTGCTCTCTCATGCTATTAGTTATATGTAACACTTGTTATTTTTTATATCTCATGAGCATGCAACATTAACTATGTTTGCATGTGGGTGTTGATGGTTCATTCATTATTGATTATGAATAATCTTGGAAATTTTTGTACATCATTTATTTATTTGATGAAGATAATCCATGAGGTGAATTGATATAGAATCAACTCAATAGCTATAGATAATGACCAAAATATAGAGTGCTAACAATGATGGGATTGTTGACGAGTTCAAGGTAGTTAGAGAAATAATTGTTGACCATGATCCATAAGGGAGATAAAAAGAGAAAGGAGATATTATTGACACATAGTAGAACCTAAGGTATATTTGTTTGTATAAATTTATGATCTTGAATCATATTTACCATAGAAAACCCTCGACTACTACGATATTGGACATAACTACAAATAGAGAGTGTGAAACATTTTTTTAGCAACCAATGTAGTCAAAATAAAAGTCAAATATGAGGTATTTTAAGGAAACATGATCCTAGGCCACCTAGTGTGTGGTGTGATGGAAAGCACTATAAAGTCATTATAGGAACTACAAAACTAGATGGATGTCTGCTATCATTCACTAAATAAAGTTTTCTAGAAATTTAGATCTATTTTGAGCCTACATATCAAGTTGTTGCATGGTGAGCTCAAAATGAAGGATGGCATGAATAGATTTATCAAAGGAAGTCCAATAATAAATGAAATAAGGAACTCCAACTTGAAAATCATGTGGATAAATTTATCAAAGGAAGTCCAATCATAAAGGAAATAAGGAACTCCAACATGAATGTCATGTCTACAAAGAATATCTCTATAATTTTTGGGGGTCATGTTCAAATATATTTCTTATCATTCTATTTACTACAAATATTTGTAAGCACCACAATATTTTGAATTTCCTTATCTAGTTTGAGAGCACCATGCTAGAGGTGAATCCAACTCCTAGAAAGGAATAAACATATCTAGATCTAATTTCTTTGTAGTTTACATTTCATGGAGAGTTACTATTATTAATATAACAATATGAATAAGCATATATCTATACAAAGTATCATAAGGGATATTTGAGATTGATATATGGTAAGGGAAGAAATGTGACTAGTCCATGTAAAATGACTTATGATGTGCCAACAAATATAAATAAATTGAGGTCAACAACCCCACCATTATGATACTAACAAGCCACTTACACATCAACTACCTCCTTTTCACTATTAGTTATCTTTAATCAGTAATATGTATTATAACCCCAAAATATTATAGATTAAAAAATAATATAATATTTTTTAGGGGTTAAATGTGTGGGCCTTACATGTAGAGTACATTCGTTGCATGAGGCAGGGCATGGATTACAAAGAGTTTGAATGGTCAATTTCCATGGAATAGAGTAATAATGTGATCTAATATCCTTTCTAAGGTATACATGCTCTACATTGTCTTCACATATCCATAGTGCTTTTATAAAATAATTCATCATATTTCTATTGGTAGTTTTTATTTCTATACAATATTTTTGACACAATGATTTTTATCTTAACTTGAGGAAATGAGCCCTAAAATTCAAACATCCCCCTACATAGGATAGGAATATATTTTGTTTTGGAATTTTTTAGGCAATGCAAATTTTTGTAGGGAAGCAAAAACATTAAAAAAAGAGAGAAAATAGTTATGTTTCTAATAGCCAAGATAATATAAAAAATATGAAGTGAGGTAAATAAAGAAGAGGGAGATAAAAAATAAAACAGGCTTTTGTTTCAAGCAAGGGATATTTTCCAGGTAGAAGAAAAATGTATTAAAAAAGGAGAGAGAAAATTCAAGAATTTGAATAGTTGAGAAAATCACATATATATATATAAAGATAAATTTGAAGCGTCTGAATAGTTGATGAAAGAAAAAATATGAAACAAGAGAAAGAGAGAAAAGGGAAATAAAATAAAAATATAAAAGTAGGGGAAGTGAATGTATATGAAATAATTTTGTACTAGAGCATCAAGCTATAATGAAACTTGTTCTAATGAAAAAATATTTGAATATGACTAACTAATTCAATTCATCACTATTAGATGCTTTTATAGGGATTTAATGACATTGCAAGTTGTTACAAGTTAGCAATACAAAAATACAATCCATGCCAGTACCTTAGGATTAATAATGTACAACTATTAACTTAATTATTGGTTCCTATTTTTTTTTTTTTTTTAAAAGCAAAAAACCCCTTGCAAGGCCACCTTGGTCTGAGAGACCATGAATAGGGGGTTATACACCGTCAAAGTCACTCGGGAGTCACACCCAACCCTGCCCGCACCAACATTATCAATTGGATTTTGGATACCCAATTTAGATTTTTGGTAGGGTGGAGATTTGAACCTGGGACCTCCCTTGGAGGATTGCCCTCTCCTCTCCAACTCACCTACAACACCTAGGTAAAACTAATTTATAGTGGAAAACACCCCTTTTGAGGTGCCACTTTCAATGGGTTGGGCATAGGAGGAATGGATCCTTTTCGGCCTCTACCAGTACATAGGGCATTCCTAACTATACCATATATCTGCAGGATGGACAAGGGGAATGGAACCTGGGTTGGCCTCTACCAGCACCCAGGGCATTTACCACTGCACCACAACAAGCAGATTTGGTTCCTAGTTCAATATATTAAAAAAAAAAAACAATATTTAGAAATAATTATCTATATATAATAAAATAATTATGAATTTTAATGCAAGGATAGAACATAAATTTAATTAACATTTATGATGTCAAAATCATTGATTAAAAGTATATTTGAGTTTGTTTTCCTATATTTTATAAAGAAAAGAAATTAATGGAGAAAATACCTTCACACAAATATTAATGAGGTTTAGAAATATATTTTAAGATTGAAATATATTCTATTTTAATAAGGGGTTGAAAATTGAAACAAAAGTCAAAGAGGATTGTGAGATATTTTTTCATTACACACATTTAAAAAAAAAAAGATGTACTCTAAGTGATATACAATGAAATACCATATAAGTATGGATATTTACCACCAATAGTGTGGCATGAGGATCTCTATCAAGATTAGAAACATATAATAATATTGTAGAATTAGGATATTTATGAAGAAGAGCAACAAATAAAATAAAAAAATGAGTTCAACGAAGTGAAAAGTTATCATACACATATTAAAAGTTATTGAATATATCCTATCATCTATATGATCTATAGTCTTGTAATTCTATTTGAGAAACTTATTTTAGTTCTAGAAAAAGTACATAATATTAATGAACAAAATAATTTATAAGTAGGTTGTTAATTTTATTTTAGCTCATGGCCATCATGAAGGAAAAATTATACCAAGAAATATTATATTGATTCTTCCAGTCTAAGAAGAAGAACCAAAATACACATGGTAAAGATTTTATGTATTTTAAGCCCTTCAAGTAATGATTTTCATTCATAGTCCATGTTGTATGCCATAACACAACATAATATGCAATATCATATAGTCATATACTTTAATATGGATACCATATTTTATTGTAAATATATTATAACTTATTGTATTAATAGTAAATAGTCCTCATAATAAATAATTATCATAAATAATCATGATAGGGTTTGTAGCTAGAAACTAGAATTAATGTAGTTGCATGGGAGAAATACCACAATAATATTAGGTTATGTTGCTTATTTTGTAAATAAACTATTTTAAAATATGTCATAATTGTGTTCTAGTTTTATTAATTACCTAGGGCTTACATGGATATTAATAATGATAGAATTTCACAATAATAGATATGCAAAGCATTACACAAGAGATGAAGAGAAGAGTGGAACTGATTGATTTATTTCAAGGATCAACTTTGTATAAATAGAAAAGTTGATCATTGAGAGTCGTTGGATTATAACAACTCATCAGACCTAATGAAGACACCACTGAGAGTTCTCTTGACACATGGAGGAGTGGAAACTCAAGTGTGTATCCTAGTGGAACTTAAGAGAATATTCACTTATTCTAACACCCCCCCTTAAGTGATACTAGGGGAGATCATACAAATGAGTCCTATCGATAAGGCCTGATGAGGTACTCATGTACAATGACTTCTTTTTGAAGAGATGGTAAAAACCCAATGGGAAAAACCATCAATCAAAAGGAAGTAAGAGGCTTGTCTTCGTATGGTGAAGATTGTCCTCTTAATACAATAATTAGTTGGTGAAAAAACCCCTGTGGGAAAAAACCAACTATGAGAAGAAGAGAGGCTTGTCTTCGTATGGCGAAGATTGTCCTCTTTTACAAAAATAGAAATATGAGTCCTGACAACTTGGCCTGATTAGGTACTCATTTACATTAATAGTTGGTGAAAAAACCCTTGTGGGGAAAAACCAACTATGAGAAGAAGAGAGGCTTGTCTTCGTATGGCGAAGATTGTCCTCTTTATACAAAAAAGAAAGATGAGTCCCAAAAACTTGGCCTGATTAGGTACTCATATACAATATATAGTTGGTGAAAAAACCCCTGTGGGAAAAAACCAACTATTAGAAGAAGAGAGGCTTGTCTTCGTATGGCGAATATTGTCCTCTTTTACAAAAAAAAAGATGAGTCCCGAAAACTTGGCCTGATTAGGTACTCATTTACATTACATAGTTGGTGAAAAAACCCCTATGGGAAAAAACAACTATGAGAAGAAGAGAGGCTTGTCTTTGTATGGCGAATATTATCCTCATAAAACCAATCAATGTAGTTGTATAACTCCAATCTTATCTCACAACTGAAGGTAACGTGGAGAAGGAAATGACTTGGTGAAGATATCTACAATTTTTTTTCTCAGTTGGAATATATTCCAAGTATATGTCCCCATTCTAAATATGCTGCCTTATGAAGTGCATGTGTATTTCAATGTGCTTGGTGCGTTGATGCTCAACTGGATTGCGTGCAATATGAATCATGCTCTGATTGTCACACCAAAGAGTAATAGGTTTTTCATGGGTGAAACCAAATTCTCTCAGAATTTGACGAAGCCAAAGAGCTTCCTGACTAGCCAAAATTGTTGCCCTATATTCTGCCTCTATAGAAGATAAGGCTACTACTTGTTGTTTCTTGCATAACCAGGATATTGGTGAAGAACCAAGGCAAAATACATAGCCTGAGGTTGAAAATATGTATTCTATTGAACCTGCCCAATCTGAATCTATGTAGCCAATGATATCCATGGATTTTCCCTTGTAGAAGAGCCCAAAGTGTGTAGTGCCTTGCAAGTAATGGAGGATCCTTTTTGCTGCTTGCCAATTATTGAAGTGAGGTTGATGAGAGAATATGGATATGAGGCCAATAACATATGAGATATTTGGGTGAGTATGAGTAAGGTATAGTAGACTCCCTACAAGCTGACGGTATAGAGTTGCATCACATAGAGGGGATGAGCAAGAAGTACTAAGATTAATTCCATATTGAAAGGGGGTAGGAGAAGGTTTGCAATCTATCATTTTGAATCTTTGAAGAATATCTAGAGTGTACTTTTGTTGACACAAAGAAATACCTACATTTGTTTGACTTATTTGGATCCCAAGGAAGTAATGAGCTTTACCTAGATCAGCCATTTCAAAATTTTCAGAGAGGGAGTCTTTTATAGTCTGTATGTGAGTCAAGTTACTACCAGTTAGAAGAAGATCATCAACATATAGAACAGGGTATATTGCCTTCATTTTTTCACATGTAAACAAAAAAAAAAAACAAAATTTTAGAAAAACCACTAACCAAAACAAAAAAAAAAAAAAAAAAAAAAAAAAAAGTTTCATAATCAATACCTTCAATTTGAGAAAAACCTTTGGCTACTAGACGAGCTTTGTGTTTGTCTATTTCTCCATTAGGCCCATATTTTGTTTTGAAGATCCATTTACAATGAACTAATTTCCTTCCTTTAGGCAAGGGAACTAAATCCCAAGTTTTTTTTTTTATTAAGGAAGAAAATTTATTTTCCATGGCATCATCCCATTCTTTAATACCTGAGGCTTCTTTGAAGGATTGAGGATTAGAGGAAATAGACTGACATACAAGACCAATGCCTATGGGGTTGGATGATCTTGTTGAAGGAAGATTTTGGATGTAAGGAGTAGCTTATTTAACAATGGTGCGGGCCCATTTTGGCATAGAGGAAGGAGTGGAAGGAGTTGAAAGACATTGAGTTGGAGTTACAGGTTCCTCATCTTGATTATCAATGACCAAGTTAACTTCAAGAGTTGGCTCTTCATAATATTGAGGTTCTACTATAGGAGAAGGCTCAATGGAGGAAGAGGGTGTTTGAGGATCTTTTTGAGGGAATGTTTCATCAAATTGGACATTCCTATGAAATAAGACCTCATGAGTTGAGGTATCAAGAAGCCTGTAAGCTTTCAATTCTTCACAATAACCGACAAAGATGAGCTTTTTGCTTTTCTTATCAAGAGCCTTCATTTTCTTCTTTGGGATGTGAGCCCAAGCAGTACATCCAAAAATATTGAAGTAGGAAACATCTGGTTTTGAGCCAGACCATGCTTCTTCAGGAGTTAAATGGTCAAGAGCTTTATGAGGTGTGCTATTTTGAATATAATTGGCACAGTTAATAGCTTATGCCCAAAAAATTTTTGGAAGATCTCTTGAATGGAGCATACAATTTACCATTTATTTTAATGTCCAGTTTTTCCTTTCTGCAATGCCATTTTGTTGAGGATTATGGGAGACAGAATGTTTATGAATGATACCATGACTTGAAAGAAACATGGAGAACTCATTACTGTAGTATTCCCCCCCATTATCTATGTGAATCTTCTTGATTTTGCAAGATGCCTGATTTTCAACTAAGGCTTTAAAAACTTTAAAGTGGGATAGAACATCACTTTTATATTTCAAGAAGTAGACCTAGGATCTTCTAGAAAAATCATCAATAAAGGTTAGAGCATACTTTACTCCTTTGAAATAAGGTTCTGGAAAGGTCATTAAGTCACTATGGATTAAATCTAGAGGGGATGAGGCTTTTAGAGAACTACTTGGGTGGAAAGGATCTTGATGTTGCTTTCCAAGAGCACATCTAGGACAAACTCCATCACTAGAAGAGACTTGGGGTAAACCTATTACCATATCATGGGTGCTCAAATCCTTTAGGTAGTTGTAACTAAGATGACCAAACCTTTCATGCCAAATTTGGCTTTCAAGATCTCCATGAGCCACAAAATAGGAGGCTCCTTCTAGATTTTGGAAACCTTTGAAGTGAAATAGATGAGAGTTATGATCAATATTTCCTTTGGCTATAAGATAATGGGGATCTTGAAAGTCTCTTATCTCAACTCCTGTTGGAGAGAAGAGAACAATTTTCCCCTTTCCAGAAGTACAAATTTGATAGATGGAAAGGATATTTGTGGCAATGTTTGGAACATAGAGAACATTATTTATAGAGCCACCATCAATGGTTATGTCCCCTTTTCCTTTGATAGGGATAAAGGAAGAGTCACCCACTTCTATGCTACAAGTAGAGCTAGAGGAGATAGAAGAAAAAGACTTATCTGAAGCAGTCATGTGATGAGTAGCTCCAGAATCTAGGACCCAAAAATTAGAGGAAGAATTGGAGGTTTTTCCTTGAACATTAAGGGATTTTCCTATTTGCTTTTTATTGTCTATATTTTGATCCTTTATAGCTGCCTCTAGTTGCTGTAATATTTTCCAGCATTTGTTTGCAGAGTGACCATTATTTTTGTAGTGAGTACAGGTTATGGGGGTCTTTTCCTTCTTTTTGAATTTTTATTTAGAAGAGGTGGAGGCTACTAAGGCTTTAGAGGAAGAGGAAGAAGAAGAGATTTCATATCTAGCAAGTTTTTTTTCTTCCCTAGTTAATCTATCACAAAATTCTTCTAAAGAAGGCATTTTAAAGGTTGCACCAAGAGCATCTTTGGTAGATATAAAGGTGGTAGCAAAATTTTGAAAAACACCATTTAGCTTAGAAAGGATTAGATAAATGCATTCCTCTTCAGTATTAGTCTTCCCACTACCTTTGTATTGAGTGAGGACTTCTTTGAACTTAGTGAGGAAGTCAAAAATACTACTAAAATATTTAGGAGACAAAGATGTTAGTTCGACTTCTAGTTGCATTGATCTCATCTGATCTACTTTCCCAAACAAGGTCTTTAGTTTCTCCCAAATTTCATGAGGAGTTTTGCAATCTGTAATATGAAACCACAAACTTTCATGAACATTAGAGCTAATAATACCCATTTTTTCGTGCATCTTTCCTTTATGAACAAAAATTTCATATTCTTTCTCAAATTCTGGTTGCTTTTCTTCTAACAAATGAGTAAGACCTTTTTGAGAGATAAGATTTAAAATTTTAGGTTTCCAAGTGTGAAAGTTATGAGGGGTGAGAGGTTCAATTGAATTCATCATTTTAACACAAGAGAAAAATTGAAGTTTTAATTAACCAATATATCCCCCCTTAGAACTTCAATTAATTGATTAATGCAATTGTTTTAGGAAAAAATATGAAGCTTTTCAATATTTAAAACTCAATATACCCACCCTAACGAGAGGGAAACTATAAGTATAATGAGGTTTTAATATTGTTCACTTTTAGAGATGCCAAATCCTTTTAGTTCCTCACAATACCCACCCTTACTTGAGGGAAACTGTAAGTATAGAGAAGAATTTGTCAAGGGTTTTGGCTTGAAGTGCAGTGATATCAACCAGTTTAAATTGGATTTTCTCAATACTTGCCCTTACGAGAGGGAAACTATAAGTGAGAGAGATTCCCAAATAAAATGGATGAATGAAAAATATATGCCAGGCCTTTATACCAAGTGCCTCCAAAAACCCGCCCTTACGTGAGGGAAACTATAAGTTTTTAGTGGTAATGATACATGGAACGTAGGCAAAGATATTTTGAGGGAAAACTTATAATTTTTAGAAAAAAGTTATAGAGTTGTCTTTTAAGTGAAGTTTATTATATTTATAAAAGATAAAAAAGGAGATTTTTCTAAATAATATATACCAAAATTTTAACATATATGAGTGAGAATATGAAAAAAATTAATTAAAAAATGAAGAGTCTTAGAGGTTATCTTCTTTATGAAATATGAAGAAATATTTCAGCAAAAAACACCTTTTAAAATAAAATTATTTAAAAGGAAATAAAGGAATGTATAAGAAGATTCAACCCCCCCTTTAAATTTCTATTTAAAATAAAAAAGGTTTTGATGAATTTTGAGTAACTTCTCTATGAAATAAACAAAGTTATATTTGAACAATTAAACCTTATAAACTATTTTACTTAAAATAAAGTAAAGAGCATAGATGAAGATAGACAAAAAGAATATGCAACCCCCCTTAAAGCTTCGAAACAGAAATGTGCAATAAATTGCACGCACCCCCCCAAAGAATTTTTTTTTATTAGAATTGTTACAATATTGTCTCACGATCAAGAGAGCCTCTTCAAAAAAATAAAGGCCCTGAGAAATGGAGACAAAGGAGTTTCTTCGAAACACGAAGGATCGAAGGAAACTTAATAACCTAAAGAAAAGAAATTTCTAGGAGGATATAAAAGAAATTATACAATCTTGAGGCCTCAGAGAAAGATAGGTTGTCTGAAACATAGAGACACCTTCTTAGAATGCCTGCAATCAAAATATTATAATTCAAAATAGTTTTAACGATCTAATTTGAAGGTGCGGTGCTCTCGACGTTTCGTTCAAGCTCTCTATCTGCGCATTCAGCAAATGAACCAGAGAAGAGGTATATAAAAAAAATAATATAATATACCTAAGATTTTTGAGAGCAGAGGATGGGTGAGGTCAGAGTAAAGAGTGCCTAAGAGCCTTGATCTCTGACTGTCGAGGTATCCTTGTAGAAGACTATGATTTTTGAGAGCATAGGATGGGTGAGGTCAGAGTAAAGAGCACGTAATAGCCATGATCTTTGATTTTCGAGCTAACCCTGTAGAATATCTAGTAATCCCCCCAAATAAAAAAAAAAAAAAGGAAACCAACACCCCCACAAACACAAAAAAAAAAAAAAAAAAACATAAAACAAAAAAAAAATAAAAAAAAAAAAAAAATCTGAATAGTAGGACTTCATTTTCCAAAACTCTAGAGGGGGAGGAGAATATAAGGACCGACGTTGAGAGAGCACCAAAAATTTGAGGATGAAAAGAAATATTTGAAAAGAATCTAATCATGAGACAGGGATAGTAATCTTTGATGATGATTATAGGAACGTCACGAGTGCCAAGGGCCAGCTAGATAATGAGTATTGATCTACGTAGCTTCCAGAATGATGTGAGCACCAAGCATTAACGTGTGTAGAGGAGACACGATGTCCCGAATAAGATAAAAAAAATATCCATGTATACCACGTTGTGAGCGCCAAGCTTTAATGAGTGAAGAGGATACCCGTATCCCATAGAAGATCAAAAACTTTTACACGATTAAAATCACCACTCACTCCAATATTTAACGGGTGTAGAGGATACCCGTATCCCGAAGAAGATGAAAAAACTCATACACAATAAAAGCAACACTTACTTTTTTTTTAAATGATATTCTCAATTAAATTGGGCCAAAATTTTGAGGAGCCTCGAATTTCCAACAGGAACGTAGCGCCTGTCTAGGAAAGGAGAGGGCTCAATATTGAATTCGAAGAGAGGGAAAAATTAAAAAAATATAAAAATCCTTCCTTTTGAGAATGGGCTAGAATAGCGCCATGCACACAGGGTAAACCTGGTGTTGAAGCAAAGGAAGTGCTTTTAATATTTTGAATACCCTCAAGGATGAATTCAACACAGATAGATTTAAAAAAATATTGCAACATATATATTTCAATAAATATTTTGCTGAAAAAAATAAACTATGGATAAAAAGTGACTACTGAAATACTTTCAAGTAAGTTAGCCAAAAAAAATTATCCAAAGAAAATGAACCAGATCCTAGAACCTTCAAGAGAGAATGCTAGCAAAATCTATCCTGCTCTAGTACCATGTTAGAATTTCACAATAATAGATATGCAAAGCATTACACAAGAGATGAAGAGAAGAGTGGAACTGATTGATTTATTTCAAGGATCAACTTTGTATAAATAGCAAGTTTGATCATTGAGAGTCGTTGGATTACAACAACTCATCAGACCTGATGAAGACACCACTGAGAGTTCTCCTGACACATGGAGGAGTGGAAACTCAAGTGTGTATCCTAGTGGAACTTAAGAGAATATTCACTTATTCTAACAAATAGGTCCTTCCAAGAATATTATCTTTATTTCCATTATTTTTGTTAAGTTTTACACCCTAGGCATGCCACATATAAAGCACTTGTATACAAATAACAACTAGAAAAAATGAATATATGAGTTGTAAGCTTACTCTAGTGGTAAGTGCTTTTGCTACTCTTTGAGAGGTCCAAGGTTAAAATCCCATTCAGTATGAGGGGACCATGACCCCTCATAAAAATATGTGTAAACTCATTGAAGAACTAGAAAAAAATAAATAATTAATAATTAATTAAAAATAGCTTATAATGAATTTCATAAATGACTTGTAAGATATTTCTTCTATTTAACCACAACTAGCCGGATATAACCTATGCGACATAAATTATATCAATATTCATATATTCATTGTTGGTCATCCATTAAAATGTGGCTAAAAACATCTTGAACTTTATTAAAGTAAACTAATTATATATGATTAAAAGGATTAAAAAATTTAGACCATGCAGGTTATATTGATAATTAAAAATCAACTTAAAGAGATATATTTGTAAACAATCATCTTAAGAACCAAAAAAAAATAATCAGGCACAAATTTATCATATATTGAAGTTAAATATATGGACATGAATGTAACACAATTTGGTTATAATGATTCCTTTATAATTTAAATGTTTATTTAAATCATGATATTGTCTTATTTTATGGCAATCAAACTAGAATTTAGATAAGCAACTAATATTATATAATATATGGGGACTAAAATTTTTGGCATTCATTATCATTAGAGTTGAAATTCAATTATAGAAAAATGACAACAAGACTTTAGAACAAACTAGAAATATCTTTCCAAAGACATTGAGCCAAGAAAAATTTATAGATTTTATAGACATGTTGATAGGTATTTTAACTTGGAAGCCAAATGAAGCTATATTTTAATAGTTATAATTAAGAGAAAACTCTATATAGTTGCGTCTTCAAAAGATATATTAAGTGTAGATGCTAGTTTAACTTGGCAGCCAAGATCAATTTGGATCCTATTTGTTTGAACATACTCATATTATGTACACTCTTATTTATTTTCTTTATTTCCTTCTATATATAGAGAGACATTTGTAGTAGATCATTCATCATATATAATTATTCTTTTCTATTTTACTCTAGATGTGCCATTATTTTAGACACTCACATAGATCACTACTTTGGTTGTGTCACATCTTGCATACTCACATGGATTATTAATATATGTTAACATATGTGTATATTGTGTATATTCAGTCTTCTTGTCATCTTAAACCAAAATACATTTAAATAAAAATAGATTTTTTTAATGATATAATAAATGTTATATAATTAAATATATTTATATAATCCTATTTTATGCACTTTGGATTTCCTATCTAATTTTATCTCTATAATTTAAATAAGTTTAGACCAAGTGTAAAATATTGTTGTGTTGTTTTAAATGTTGAAAAAAGTAATTGTAGACACCAAAACAACACCAATTCGATTATGTGACAACAAGCGCTGATCGCATTGACACAAACAGCCCCTAGGGCAGCCCCCAGAGGTTAAACAGTGGTCCTAACCACTTCCAAAAGTAGTTTTGAAGGTCAAAGGTCAATTTGGCACCTTTTTGGCACCTTGCTCTCTACTCGTCCCACCCCGAGACGAATACAAACTGGCATTTGTCCCACCTAGGGATGAATATCAGCATTCACCCCAGGGTGAGGGGAATAGCAAGTTTGATTGGCAAAAAGTCAAACCTCTATAATTTTGCCAGTTAGCTAAGGCTTCAGGCCATGCAATTGCGAGGAATAGCTTTAAATCAAGGAGAGAGACTTCTATCAGGCATTTCTTTATTTTAGAGACCTCATGCAAGGAGACTATAAATCAAGGAATTATATTTTCTCTCAAATAGGACAATTAACTCAAGTGGCGCCCTCACATGCGCATTCCAAACAAAGAGACCCTAGGTCTATAAATTGGTGAGTCTTCTCACCCAAAAATATATACAGAGAGGATATTTTGGAGCAACGAAGTGCTGCTAAAATATATCCTCACCCTTTGTTTGTGCTTTCACATCCTTAATCTCTCTTTTGGAAGGGAGGTTATTGGGTGATCATTGGAGGCGCATTCTAAGACCCAAACCTGAACATTTGGACACAACATTCCATAAAATTTGTCAAAAACACCCCATAAGAATATTTGGACCCATCCCAAGTGGATTTGTGCCGAATAGAGTCCTAAACGGTGGGCGTCCTGCCCCCGGACGCCCCCCAAAATGTCACAGCCCTAACCGCCCCGCCCCTAAGTGAATAGAAATATATGATATATTTATTTGATTTTTATTTTGCATCTTATAATAGGTTGTTTAAATAGGCTGTAGTTTAAATTTCATTTCATTCTGAGCATTTTTGACCAGTTTTTTATCATTTCCTGCCTTTACTAACTTGGATATGTCACTAGCAAAATATGGGTAATAGAGGCCAAATTAGAGAAATATGACCTTATGGGTCTTCCAAAAATACCCCCAATTAGCTAACCCCAACTTTTCAGGTCATTTGGAGCTTTCTAGATAGGACATTTGGGAAGAGGGTGATTTCTGACAATTCGTTGTTGCAAGTCTATTCGTCCCACCCCAGAGCGAATACAAATCTGTGAGAATTTTCCAGACTATTATTTTTGCAATGGCCTCCTGGTGACATATTCATGCTTATTTTAAATTTTTAGGTCGATCTGAGGTCATTTTGTTACCATTTTAATATTTTCATGCATACACTAACAGTAGGCCTTGGGAAATACATGTTTTATTCTGTCTACAGGTGCTACTGATATTTTTTGTTTCTTTGAATGTAGGTTCCTGACATCATAGGAGTAGTTAGGAACCAAAATTCATATACATAAGTGGCGGCGACATTCTGGTCCGTCCATCTTACATGTGGGCACGCGTAAGAAGGATTGCTATCCATGGATGTGATCAAAAACATATTTAACGCTCCTATCCCCTAAAAATGAAGGAGACGTATTGTAACATGAATTTGAAAGCATATCAATAAAAAGGACCCTCTTCCATATTGGCTTTCTATCTTGTGTCGATTCGCTCATGTTCTTTCCTTTTATGCATTTTCAATACATAGGCTTTTGACGTTAAGTTTGGTTTTAGACGCATCATACTTGGAATTTTCCTTTTTGTTTCCGTATCCTCGTGCTTCCAGTGGCAATCACGGTGGGACCTCTATACCTTGATTTTTAATATTAACTTTCTGATGCTTGTTTTTTCTTAAAGGTACCATGTTTTCAAACCCTGGACTGTTGTTCATTTCAGTCTGTGACGAGTGCAGAGCTGGAATTCGTCTCATCCAGGGATGAATAGGAATTCATCCTACCCTAGAATGAATACAGATCTGTTATTCATCTCACCTCGGGACGAATAGCTCCTTGTGCAATTTTAGGGCAGAAATTCAGAGACATCCGATTTGGGCAGAGAAGAGGTAGGGGTCCTAAAACACCTTCTGTCAATTTTTGCTTTCTGTTTCTGTTCTCTGGTTATTTGTTTGCATAGGGAGAGTTTTTTGAATGCTTGTTTGCTTCATTTATGCAACTTAAAAAGAACCCCACACACCACGTGGAAAGTTAAAACAACAATGAGTTGGTTGTAAAACCCCAACCCTTGAGCAAGACCAATAGTGGATTTCATCACCACCTTGGCTTGAGATAGTGCATACATTACCTCGATCGTGACTATTGCTAGACGTAAATCCTGATGAAAGTTGACCAAGTGTAGCTGGGGTGATTCCCAACGCATGAGGATAAGTATTCTATGGTAGGTTTCATAAATAGAGTGATTCCCCTTCCATATCGCCTATGTTCCACGTACCATCTGCTCTCATGTACCAATAGTTTCCCTCACGTAAGGGCGGGTATATAGATAGGTTGGTATATCGGTCTGGTAATGGTATATCGAAGGAGCGACCATTTTTTGGGATTCATAAGAGCCGTTATTTTGCATTTAAATGTTCTTTCCACAAGCTTTCGAAATGAACATTAAAAACACACTGAACCAGGTTTAGGGCACACTTTTAATATTTAAACGAGATAATCATTGTTTTGTGTGTGTGATATTTCCTATTTAGTGTAGCATAAAAATCAAAAAAAAAAATAAAAATCTATGCATCTTTAGGAAAACATCACCATGGTGTACACCCGTAGCCGAGCCCAATCACGGGAAAGCATCATGGAAAGTGTACAAAGGGGGGCAAGTCGCCTCCGTTATAGCCCCAAGGACTTGGTCATCCCACCTTGGTGGCCCAACCCACAAGAGAGTCCACATCATGCCATAATAGAATAGGAGTATAGAGGCACCTCTTTGAGGGGCACCCCCACTCAGCATAGGTCCTTTCAAGAAGAGAACCTACATGTAGCACTCAACATAGACAGGAGGCCTCCCTTAGATGCTCGTTATGAGTGGCCTAGTGATGAAGTGTTAGAGCAAAATAGGGTCCATAAGGAGGGTCCACATGATTTTTTCATCCCTCCTCTATCTCGTATTGCTGTTAGAAACACTAGAATGAATCCATAGTATCAAGCTCTCCAGATAGGGTAAGACAATTCTGCCTGCACCTTGCACGCATATGAAAGGGAGTACAAGGAAGACCACCATGTTCCTCAAGAGCAGTACACATCACGGGAGTGATGCACCTCCACACCTTCTATGTATCAATATCACCCATTGAGGGCATAGCCTCGGGTTAATGCAACTAACCTTGATAGAGGAAAGCAACCCATAGGGATTTCGGATCACCACAACCGAGATAGACATGTAGGAGAGGCATCTATGATTCCTAAACATGAGACGGTGGAACAAAGTGACTTGGCATTTGCCAGACATGCCACCTTCCAAGCGCAAATCACGTAGCTCAGGCAGGATCAACAATAGTTAGAACATCTATACTACCTTAGCAAAGAGCGCATTCAGTGTTAGATAGCTGAATTTCTGCATAACAATGTACCTGAGAAGGTCCCAACCCCTCACGTGCATAAAGTAGAAGGGTATGAGAGGCACAACCCCTTGGTATGATACAGGTCTACGTGACCTTATCAAGTATTACCTCCAAGATCTCCTAGACTTGAGAAAGAGGCCACTCCCAGAAATAATGATGGGCACCCTCCGTGGGCACCCACCCATGTGTATAGGTCTCAGCCAAGAACTCCTCAAGAAACCTATGAGGAGTATGAGCAAGAAGAAGAGCGGGCTGAAATGCTCTACCAAGGTAGAGGGGGTGCTATCCGACTACCCCTCCATAGGCCTCAAGTTCCCCACAACCCACAACGGGAGCAAACTAAGGAGGAAGAAATTAAATCCTCTGATGCATATAAAGCACTACTAGAGTGCTTAGATTCTATGGAGATCAAGACTTCTGGGCTCCAAAATCCCACTTTACGCCAAATCCGTAGTCATCATATGCATTCGTCAGTGTCGGCACCTCCATACCCTGAAAACTTTAAACTACCCCAGTTGGCACTCTTTAGAGGGGAGGAGGATGCCCAAGAGCACGTGACTAGATTCCTAAGCTAGTTCTTTGGCATTCAGGATAATGATGCTTTGTTACTAAGAACATTTATAACCACATTTGCAGGCCCTGCCTTAGATTGGTTCACTCAATTACCAAAGCATATCATCAGTAACTTAGATCAGCTAGTGGACGCATTCCTCGAATGCTTCACCTTCAAAACTAAGAAAAAGGTGTCATTAAGTGACCTAGCTAGCCTCAGGAAGTATGAGGAAGAAACCATGGTGGCATATGGGAACCGGTGGAGGACATTGCTTTCAAAGCTACCCTACCTCCCTCCCATGTCCAACCTAACCCAAATGTTCTCAAAAACTATTTGAGATCGATCTCCATGCTATTGCAGCTGCAACAATATGCCAATTTAGAGGAAGCTCTGGCGCAAGCCAAAATCATTGAGGAGATCAAGATATAGGATGGCGATATCGCAAAACCTAAGAAGAAAGAATGGACCAAGAACACAAAAATAGGGACCACACAACAAAAACCCGCTGCAGTCAATCAGGTTGCTATCAATGTCCCTAAGCCTGCACACAAGCAACACAGACCTCAAAAGACTAACTATCAAGTGGTTCCTCCTAACAACTACGATAGGGAAAACCAGAGGCAGGAACAAAATCAGCAGCATCATCCTAGGTGACAATTTACTCCTTACACAGAGTCCAGGGACTCCCTGTTTGACCACTTATCAGTGATGAACTTGATCAATTTGCCAAAGATTCAAACCATAGATCCCAATGCGCCAAAGCCTAATGGGTATCGGTAGGACTTGTAATGTAGGTTCCATAGGCGGAAGGGCCATGATCTCAATGCATGTTGGAAGTTCAAAGGCTTGGTGCAGGACCTAATCGACAACAAGACATTGGTGGTGGACAACCCTGTAGCGCCAAACAACCAACATATGGGAGTCTTTAGAGACCCCTTGCCTGCCCATGATGCCGCAAAAAAACCCCTTCAAGTCAATGAGGTCACACGTAATTGCCCCATGCAGGGGTATGTAGGGATGATAAGCATCGTGACTAGGAACAAGAGGTATCCAGGAGTTGCCCCTGCGGTGGCCACTAGAGAAGTTCCATTGACGTCACAACCTCAACAACACACTACGCAACCTCCCCTGCCTAGACCAGTGGCTACGATTTGGACTAAACTTACCTAGAGTCTAAGGACCACGTTGGCTAGGCTCTCCATATACGAGCTCATTCAACAATCAACGCCCCATGGAGAGGATCTAATGGAGATATTAAAAGCTATCGAGTTGCACCCCCATGAAGCAAACTCTTTCAACAACTTTGTGGGACATGTAGAAAAATTTACAGAACCAGTCATCACCTTTAGAGAATATAAATTGAAATCAGTGACTAGTGATGTGGCAGATCCACCCCTACACATTATTGCATGGGTCAATGAGATTCCGTATAAGAGGGTGTTGGTGGACACTGGCTCATCCAGTAATATCATCACAATAGCAACATTGAAAAATCTGAAGTTGCCAGCATCTCACATCGTTCCCTCCACCTATACTCTTTGAGCATTCAATGATGCAATATGCTCGATAGTTGGCACATTTGTCCTACCCATCCAAGTGGGACAAAAGACTATTCATAAATTGTGCCACATCTTGGAAGGTGAGATGGTTTATAATATCTTACTGGGCCGGCCTTGGATCAGGGACATGAAGTGTGTCCCTTCAATAGCTCATCAATGCCTAAAGTATACATTTGAAGGGCAGGTGCATGTAGTCCCGACAGATTTAGAGCCCTTCAAGTACTGCAATACGATGCAATTCATGCCGTAATCAACCCTTCCATCAACACATTTGGATTTTTAGTTGAATCCATCTAAATAGGGTATAATTCCATAGGCATCTCTGTTGACCAATCCATCAAGTCCCCAGCCGAGTCCATCTTCCTCAGCTAGTCCTTCAACAATGATGCCACCTACGATAGCCACAACAAAGGACAACATAAAGAAACCCCTAGAAGAGGAACTACCCTTAGTCTCAACCATCTCAACAGAAGAGATGCCTAGCAAAATGGATGTCGAGATGCCTAGTTCACCCCACTTGGAGTGGAATCCGGAAGGACTCCCACTCACTCCCCCTCAACCGCCAACAATCACCGTTGAGATGGCCAACACGGTCTTGGGGGATTATATAGTGCGAAACATTGTTTCAATGCCTACATTTGAGTCCACGCAGGACATGGGGAGGCCTCGACTCCCCATCGGATCTGTGGTTCTTCTAGGCTACCCACCCAATCAGACCAACATTGTTTATGGGGGCCTGGATAATGGCGTTGACACTTGTATGCAAGAAGATGAAGATGAAGATCCCTTTGCAGAGGATGTCAACTATTTGTCCAACCAAGACATCACATTGAGATATCTTGGCCAATGCAATTGGCATGGATATGGGTTAGGCAGGTATGAGCAAGGAGTGTGTGTTCTTTGCCAACCAAGATATCAAATGCCGTATGACAAGTCAGGAGTAGGGTTCAAGCACCCCTTTCCCCTAGACATCTTGGTGGAGAACATGCAAGGCCTAGGGATAGGCAACAAGGATGGGTTGGCATTAGATCCATATGCCAATCCTAACACAACATATTGAAAACACGAGATTTCGAAAGATGTAAAGAAAACTATTGCGATGCATTCAAAATCAAACAAACGCTTAAGTCCTAAAATATGAGATGCATGAAATGAAAGAGACGAATTGAACGGAGACAAAAGAAAGTAGAGAAAGCACAACCCTTTTTATTTATACTCCCTTAATCTCGGTTACAAAGACGCCTCCTCCCTTTTCAGGGGCTAGGAGCGTTAAATGGGTTTTGGTTACAATCATGATTAAGTGTTCCTCCTTCCGCGTGCCCACATGTAAAACGGGCGGGCCAAAGTGTTGCCGCCGCTTGTGTTGAAGAGTCCTCGATCCTTGCTGCTCCTCCTGCGTTCAAAGAAACAACAAACAGAGTTAATAGCACCTGTGTTAAAATAAAGCATTCGGTCCATAAAACAAACAAAACATGCATGCAGAAGACGATTAAAACAGCAGATTGCAGCAGATTGGAATTCGTCCCGGGGTGGAACGAACCCAAGACCCGCAGCAGATTGGTATTCGTCCCGGGGTGAGACGAATTTGCCTGTGTCAGATTGGGATTCGTCCTGGGGTAGGACGAATCTTACTGCGCGAAAATAGAGAGGAATGGCCCACGAAATGTCTCGTCTCCGGTGCTCCGACGATCTGCACAGTTCGGTTTTAGATACACGGGAATGTCTAGGAGGACTCGGAATGCTTTGGAGCCTGCATGTTAGTGAGAGTGAAATGAAATAAAACCCGATGAATGCATGCTTGAAATCAAAATCCCGAAATCATAATGCAAAGGAAATAAAAACAAAACGGTAAGCATTGTCGGCAAATGGATGGATCCATGGATCCGGATTCACGTTCTCCATAAACACCCGATGACCTCCCTTGCAGAAGAGATCACGGATAGGGCAGAAGTGAATCGAAGGAAGAAAGCGTCTCGTGGCAAATTGGCAGGGCTTCGTTGCTCCAAACGTTTCTTCTTTGCTCCTCTTTTTTTGGTGAGAGAACTCTGCAATTTATAGAATTCCCAGGGTGCAGATTGGTATGGGCATGCAGGGATGCCAGTTGGTGTTATGCTAGTGCGTGATGGGGGAAATTCTCCCTGTCTGGCCTGCCCTCATGACAGTCCTCCGTCGGCGCACTAACGCGCATGCGAGGCAGGGAGAAGTGGTCACTGACTTCTCCTGCCGCATGTCACGATTTTATTTTTTTGTTTGTTGAACCTGGAATTCGTCCCACCCTGGGACGAATTGGAATTCGTCCCACCCAGGGATGAATTCAAGTTTGCCTTTCGTCCCGGGGTGAGACGAATTTGAAGCAGAGTGTCTGGAGGTGCCAAATTACTTTTTGACCTTCCAAAACTGTTGTGTAAGTGGCTAGGACCACTGTTTGACCTCTGAGGGCTGCCCTGAAGGCTGTGTGTGTCAATGCGATCAGTGTTTGCAGTCACATAATCGGATTGGTGTTGTTTTGGTGTCTACAGATGCCCCTTTTTGGAAGGCGCTGCGGGTGATGCAGTGCTGAGCAAAAATAGATAACCAAAGCACTAATGATTAGGGTTTCTTAGTAACCTAACCAACTTGTGATGCCCCAAGCATGGAAAGGGCATGCATTCTTGAATCCTTGCTTCTGACGAGCTAAGGAATTTGATTTCAAGTATTAACCTATTTTGGTGAGGTGTGACTTGAGCTTGGACATTGATCAGTCATGAGTAGGCAAAGGGCGCAACCTTTTATCCATGGGGGAACCTTGTGTTCATGCTTCAGGAATGCCAAGTGTTTGATTAGTTTGTGATTATTGCTTGTTTGCTGCCCCAAGCAGGAGCGTGATTGTCTTTGTCAATGATTCTTTGAATGCATGCCATTGCCTTGATTGGGTGTGTGTTTGTTGATTGGTGACTAAGTGTGACTACCCCCTCAAGCGACGAATCGATGAGGGAATGACCGCCATGAGAAAAGCGACGAGTCGCTTGACCCGAGGTGACTTAGGTTAGGGTGCCTTCAGATGTTTGTCCGTTGAATGTGCAAGCAGTTTTCCGACTTTTGGACCTATTTTTGGTGGGTAAAAACCCTTTTGGTGATGCCATAATGGGGTTTAAAGTGTCAACAATCCGTCTTCCCGTGGAGCGGTCCGGCTATGGTAGCCTTCTTAGGGAGTAGAATAGCGACCATTTGTGCCCGACATCGATTTTCTATGCCAAGAGGTTAAGTGCAAGAGCACTTGTGCCTGGCAATGCTTATTGCATTTTTGTGATGTTTTTGCTGTTTTTTTTTTTTTTTTTTGTATTCATTCGGGGGGGACGAATTCCATTATGGTACTCGTCCTGGGGTGGGACGAGCGCTCCTTCGAGGAAAAAGCGCTCGTTCCATGCAGGGACGAATTCCAGCAGGAAAAAAGTATAAATATTGGAAAATGACGGATTTGGCTCATTTGCACTGTTCATCGATTGCGATTTGGAGCTCTGAGGAGGAGGAGGTAGATTTTCTGACGCGAAGCGCTGTCGAATTTTCCAACTACCATGAGTGCACAAACCGGGTCGTCAAGCGGTGGAGCCGAGGCGAGACCAGTAAGTGCACTATCTCCGTGAGTTTTTAGTTGAAAAGTGCAAATTTGTTTTGATTATGTTTTTCTTTTGTTTAAGACATTAAACCCTAATTAATTAATAAAAAAGGTGAATGAATTGATGTAAAGACTTTCAAAAAAAATGAAACATGTATGCAAACCGATGGGAACCTAGATGGAAAACCGTAAAATACACCCAAATGAAACTTAGAGTAACACCTTAGGGTAACCACGGTGATAAAAATGTTTTTTGTTTGAATGGTAAACTTAGGTAAAAACCGTAGGTAAACCATGTCAATTTTATATTGTGGAAATGATGAAAAATGAAACCCTAGGGTAAAAAGTGATGAATTTTTTTTTGAATGGTAAACTTAGGTAAAAACCGTAGGTAAACCATGTCAATTTTTATTGTGAAAATGATGAAAAATGAAACCCTAGAGTAAAAAGTGATGAATTTTTTTGTTTGAATGGTAAACTTAGGTAAAAACCGTAGGTAAACCATGTCAATTTTATATTGTGGAAATGATGAAAAATGAAACCCTAGGGTAAAAAGTGATGAATTTTTTTTTTGTTGGAATGGTAAACTTAGGTAAAAACCGTAGGTAAACCATGTCAATTTTATATTGTGGAAATGATGAAAAATGAAACCCTAGGGTAAAAATGATGAATTTTTTTTTGAATGGTAAACTTAGGTAAAAACCATAGGTAAACCATGTCAATTTTTATTGTGAAAATGATGAAAAAATGAAACCCTAGGGTAAAAAGTGATGAATTTTTTTTTGAATGGTAAACTTAGGTAAAAACCGTAGGTAAACCATGTCAATTTTATATTGTGGAAATGATGAAAAATGAAACCCTAGGGTAAAAAGTGATGAATTTTTTTGTTTGAATGGTAAACTTAGGTAAAAACCGTAGGTAAACCATGTCAATTTTATATTGTGAAAATGATGAAAAATGAAACCCTAGGGTAAAAAGTGATGAATTTTTTTGTTTGAATGGTAAACTTAGGTAAAACCATAGGTAAACCATGTCAATTTTTTTTTTTTGTAACAGATGTACATGTGAATGGATGTTGTTATTGTATATTGATGCATTTTTGAATATGTGATGGTGATTTGATGCATGTTTTTGATGTGTTTATGTTTTGTGATATGCAGGTGGTGAAGAGTCGGCATCGGGTACCGACTATTTTTTCTAGTGCCTGCGAGGCGTTGAGTGTGGAGGACTGGGAGTGGCTTGATGCCTTGGGGCTCAAGCATGTGGCACGATTGGAGGCAGTGGTTGGGGATCGGGCATACTTGATAGCTTTGGTCAGTCTATGGGATGTTCGGACGAACACCTTCCATCTCTCGATAGGGGAGATGACAGTTACCTTGGAGGATGTGTATCGGATTCTTTAGATTTCGATAGATGGGGTGCCCATCCGGACGATGCCACGAGGCCAGAGGATGGCTGTACTGACCCGATGCTTTGGACATGGGGACTTGGGTGAGGAGGACGCGGTGCAAAAAGCGAAGGAGGATTGTCAGGTGGGTGGTATCCTAGTGCGATGGTGGTATGCGAGGGGGGTGTTGGGAGTGAGGCATGCACTACTCATGAGCCTCATTTCTAACATGCTGTTGCCAGACTCCTCGGGGGCGAGGTTCCCATGGAACCTACTGGAGGTGGTGTGGCAGTTAGTGGATTGTCCTGTGATAGAGCCGGTGATCATGAGATGGGGCCAGACGCTGTTGGCTCAACTATATGATGAGTTGTATGAGGTCCGCTACCGAAAGCGGAAGGGGATTAGCTATAGTTTCTTATTGCAATGCTGGGCCTAGCAGCATATAGCCGTAGAGCGACCACGAGGGCTACCCTGGACTACACGGGCTGACATGATAGATCGAGACATTGGTTATGGGGCTTTATGGGATCGATCTAAGGAGCGGGGGCAGAGTCGACGATTTGTGGGAGACGTGGACCATTATGTAGATGCATTGGCCCGACTGACTCCAGGAGATGTGGTGTGGAGGCCATATCGGGATTGTCCCGCATGGCCAGAGGTGGATGAGTGGCTTCGATGGGTCCGAAGGGGGAGGTGGGTTATTGGACGACACGAGACAGAGCAGGAATACTTCCATTATCTTTGAGTGACACGACAGTTTGGGGTATGCTAGGGGTTGCCTAGGGAGCCCTTAGTCTATCGACGTCGGAGCGATGAGAGGACTCTAGCTGCGTCGATCCTTGAGCCGCTAGGGGAGGAGGCGGATACAGTACTAGACACTCCGGACGTGGATGACGTCGGAGTGACTATCGAGTACCAGGAGTGGTGGATGCTCCGGCAATGGCGAGGTGAGGGGCCATTGGGAGGGGATGAGGCAGCGGGAGGCGGAGAGGGTGCAGAGGCACCAGGAGAGGGTTGGGGAGCTCCTGTTGATGTGGACATGGTGGAGGTGGCAGATGCGGGAGAGGACTTTGGTGAGGAGGAGCAGCCAGAGATGCAGGATGCTCTAGAGCAGGCCGATGCTCCAGAGAGGCCGAGGCAGCCGATCGTACCGAGGGATACAGAGGCGGGGTTACGCATGGAGGTAGCACGATTGACGGAGTTATTACGAAGGTGAGATCAAGAGCTTGGGGAGGTGGTGCGAGAGAGGGATCTCCTACGGATGAGTGTTGTGACTTATCATCAGTGGGAGAGGGACTGGTTGCGACAGCGATATGAGCTAGAGGATGAGATTACCCGCCTTGGTGGGCAAGTGCCTGCATTCTCGGAGGTGGATCATCGCGACGCTCGAGAGGGAGCGACATGGAGCAGACAGCATCCTCGTAGCGGAGGCGGTAGGATGAGGGAGAGGCCAGTGGGCATGGTGCAGGGGCGAGCAGTAGCCGCCCTGAGAGGTCTCAGAGGACCCGCACCATGGGGGTAGTTCCCGTCGCACCGATCCTACGTGATCATGGTGGACGATGCCCTAGACTTGGGGATTTTGAGTTTTTGGATTGGGAGCGAGGTCCGAGGACCGGTTCATTGTAGCCTGCGGGCAATTTTGTTATGATATATATATACAGATGACTCTTTTTGGTGTTTATACATTTTTCATGATTTATTTTAATGTACATGTTTTTACATTGATGTATGCATATGCGATTATGAATGTGATGGGTCTACTTTGTATGATGTATGCATATGGAATAAATGAAATGAATTGTTGATGATTTGTCGATGCACCATAGACTGTACAAGATTTGACTGACTTGCTATAGTAATGGGATAACTTTGTGGAATGCTTGTGCATGTGAAAACTTTGTTTTTGTATTTTGTCTATTTTTTGATGGTGATGTACGGAATGAAATGTACCGGTTGTTTGAAAATGTAGTTAAGCTTTTCTGAAATGCAGATATTTTAACTAACTAGCCAAGACTGTACATTTATCTCGTGAGACTTTTGAACAAGGGCTAAATCCGACTTGAATTTAACCAAGTTATTTCACATCCCTGTGTGTGCAATTGAGTTCGTTTATGTGGTATTTGTCAGGATACCGCCAGTGCCAGATAGGCTATCAACCAAACCTGTACTGAGGATCACCTAATTAGCTCCACTAACTCCGTTGTTGTATTTAGCAAGATTAATCCACGTGACAATCCAAAGTACCAGAAGCTAGCTCATCCACATGCAAACATTGGTCGGCACACATGCAAAGCTAATGTGACGGACATATCATCGTGCGGGTAGGATACCACCATTGCTAGGTAGGCTATCAACCAAACCTATAATGAGGATCACCTAGATGGTTTTCGAATGCTGAGAATTCCAGGGATTCAAGTTCAGGTTATGTATTGGCTGAATGATTTAGGAGACTTGCTCGTCGATATAGTGATGAAAGTCACTATTTATTTTGCTATTTATTTTTGTTTTTGAGCAAAGATTTTTGAATAATGGTGATAACCACTGTTATTTGATTTTGTATTTTGAGCTTTGTAAGTTCGAACTTGTGAATGGCCTTGATCCTTTTAGGTCTTGGGGATGACTACCCATCCTGATTAGGGGCGTGTAGTACGAATCCTTACAACTTTGGGAACCAAGGGGATAATGGAGATTATGAAGTAAGGGCATTGATCTGTTGGGCCTTGGGGATGACTACCCATCCTGATTAGGGGCGGATAGTACGAATCCTTACAACTTGGAGATCAAAGGTGAAATGGGAAGGTGAGGATGATGGTTCGTTGGAATTTTGTTTGTGAAGGGCGTTGATATTTTTAGGTTTTGGGGATGACTACCCATCCTTGGCAGGGACGTGTAGTACGAATCCTTACAACTTTGGGACCAACTATGATTTGGATTTGTGGGAGTGGTGAAAACCACTATTTATTATGGTGAATGGATGGGGAAGAGCTCGTCCTTTTGCCAATTCTCAGCATTCTAGAACCATTCGCACAGGGGGATGAATAGGCTAATCTTTCACTTATGGTACCCGAGACTGCTTTGTAGGTTTTTCTTGCTTTCACACAACTTAAGAATTATTTTATGTGTGTTCATTTGTGTTGGAATGCTACGTAACAAGACGTGATCCAAGTAAAACTTTCCCATGTAAAATCTGTTTAACTATGTACAGTTTTGGCTAGAAATTTAAAGATAACTGAATGACGAAAACCCTATATACATTAGGAGACAACTGACGAATCTAAAAATGGCGATGGTGCTATTCTAGATGTATGCGTTTGTGGAAAATGGTGGAATTGCCAAGTGATGACAGTCTATGGTGCGGTTGACTTGTATGACCTAGCGAAGTATGCAATGTATGGATGCAATGCCTAATGCAACCTATATTTTTGATTGTTATGAGAATGCAAGAATTTGAAATGCAATTGTTTTTGTGATTTTTGATTTTGTATTGTTTTTGTTTATTTTTGAATATTTATTTTGACCAAGCAATTATGGAATGCTTGGAGCTTTTGGTGTTTGACCAAAGGGTTTATGAATACCTATGGAGCATTTTGGGGTTGACCAAGCGATTATGAGAATCCTTGGAGCTTTTGGCTTGACCAAAGGGTTTATAAATACCTTTGGGGCATTTAGGGTTGACCAAGCGATGATGAGAATCCTTGGAGCTTTTAGTTGGACTATGGCTCTCTAGGCGTGGAATGGCCTCAAATGACTGATGTTCAAGGGTTCTTTTTCCATGACTCCTTCAAGAGAGGCAAGCCGGTATGTTCCAGGTCCTATTCTACTGTCAATGACATAAGGACCTAACCAGTTTGCCGTGAACTTGTCCCGTAGATGGGACGGCAAATTAGCATTCTGCTGGTTCTCTTTTAGGACCAAGTCACCAACCTAAAATTCCCTGAGGTGGACTTTCATGTTGTATGCTCTCTTAAGTCACTTTTGGTAGACACGCAAATGTTCAAGAGCATTAACGCGTCGTTCATCGAGCAACGTTAGTTGATCTAACCGGGCCTGTCGTGCAGTGTCATCATCGATGAACTCTTGCATTGAAATGCGTAGGGAAGGGATTTCCAACTCAAAAGGCATGACTGCCTCGGAGCCATACACCAGCGAGAATGGAGTTGCCCCAGTGGGCGTCCGAATGCTAGTGCGATAAGCCCATAGGGCAAGCGGGATCTGAATGTGCCAATCCTTATGATTGTCTGCAACTGTCTTTTTAAGAATGGCGACTAGCATTTTGTTGGATGCCTCTGCTTGCCCATTTGCCTGTGGATAATAAGGGGTTGAAAAACTATGCTGAATTTTGTACTTTGTGGTCAAAGCATGCACATATTTATTCTTGAAAGGTGTCCCATTATCTGAAAGGATCTTGGATGGAATACCAAAATGACATATGATGTTATGCAAAATAAACTCCGCAATGCGGGATCCAGTCGTAGAGGTTAGCGGAATCGCTTCCACCCACTTGGTGAAGTACTCTGTGGCCGTTAAAATGAACGTGTGATGACCAGACGATGCAGGGGAGATCTTTCCAATTAGGTCAAAGCCCCACTACAAAAAAGGCCAAACCGATTGGATCGGTTGCAAGGCTTGAGAAGGTACGTGTGTCAAATTAGCATGGTGCTGACACTTCACGCACTTCTTCACATATGCGCAACAATCTCGCTCTAAAGATGGCCAATAATAACCCATGCGAAGAATGCGCTTTGCGATGGCCATACCGCTGAAGTGGCCACCACATGTACCATCGTGAGCTTGGGTGATCGCCCAAGCGGACTCTTGCTGGTCCAAACAACGAAGGAGGATTCCTTCATAATTTTGACGATACAAAATGTCTCCTAACAAGACATGCTTTGCCGCTTTCTATTTGAATGATCTTTTCATGGCTTGTGTCAATCCAAGTGGGAGGTTACCTAGCTTGAGGTAATCCCGAATGGGTGTGTACCAATCCTGCTGATCAGAAACCTCGATAGTATGAATGACCAATCCCTCTTGAAGTCCATCCCTAACAAAAGCTGAGCGAGAAAGAACTTGTAAAAACAACGTTGTGTTGCTATTAAGAGGGGTCGAGGAGAACAAGGACCCCCAGTTGGCTCGAGTCAAACAATCATGGATTCGAGAGAACTTATCCGAAGATGGTTCAATCTGGATCAGGTGGATTCCTGGCATCAGATCAGAGCTTGCATGCTCCATCGCAGATTGCGATAATGTTTTAACCTGAATGGTTGTCATTTCACCAGAAGGGTCTTGCGGGATCAGTGACCCCAAGGAGGCCATAGTATCCGCAAAATGATTTGATGATCGAGGGAGTGCCTCAATGTCATACCATTCAAGTTGTGCCAGGAATTTGTCCACAAGGGCTTTGTAGGCCTGCAGAACTGGACATTTACATTGAAAAATCCCCTTCACTTGATTGACAATTAACAACGAATCACCAAAGATGTTTAGACGTTTAATATTCATGGTGATTGTTGTCTGAAGACCTATGAGCAAGGCTTCATATTCTGCATTGTTGTTGGTGCACGGGAAGTCTAATTTAAATGACAAAGGCATTGGAGCGCCTTGCGGAGTGAAGAAAACAATTCCCGTGCCACCCCCTTGCTCACATTTAGAACCATCGAAGAATAGGGTTATGTCAGCCTGTGACTCAGGCTCATCAGGATCTGGAGATTCTAAAACATGGAAGACCCCATCATCAGGTAGTTCGAAAGTCAGAGGCTGATCGTCTTCAAGAGGAGCCTCAGCTAGTTGATCGGCGATGACTTGACCTTTTATGGATTTTTGTCCAATGAACTCTATGTCAAACTCCGTCAACAACATGATCCATTTCGTCGTGCGGCTACTATGATAAGTATGACTCATCATGTATCGCAATGGATTCTCCTTAGACACAACATACGTCTTATTACTGAGCATGTAGTGGCGTAACCTTTTGGTAGCAAACACCACTGCCAAGCAGAGCTTTTCAACGTATGCATAGTTAAGTTCATAACTGACCAGGGTGCGGCTAAGATAGTATGTAGCCTATTCTTTGTGAAGTTCATTTTTCTGGGACAGCATGGCGCCCAGTGCCACCTCAGTAGGCTGAGATGTATAAATAGAATGGCACTCCTGGTCTAGGTGGTGCCAATACTGGCGGTGAAGCCAAGTATTGTTTGATGTCATCAAAGGCTGACTGGCACTCGTCATCCCAGTGAAATGTAACCCCTTTGTGCAATAATTTGTTCATGGGTCGGCACTTGTCAGATAGCTGTGCTATGAAGCGCTTGATTGACGTGACCTTTCCCTGTAGACTTTTGAGCTGCTTAATGGTAGTTGGGGGAGCCATTTCAAGGATTGCCTTGACTTTCTTTGGGTCCACCTCGATGCCTCATTTTGAGACTATGAAACCCAAGAGTTTTCTAGATGTGACGTCGAATACGCACTTCTTGGGATTCAGTCTGACCTTATGCTCCATGAGGTGATCGAGGATCTTGCTTAAGTCACCGAGATGATCTGAGCGCAAAAGAGACTTGGCTAACAAATCATCCATGTAATCTTCCAAAGTTTTATGCATGTAATCATGGAAGATATACGTCATGGCACGTTGGTAGGTGGCGCCAGCATTTTTAAGGCCAAAAGGCATGACCTTATAACAAAATGTCCCCCAAGGCATTGTGAACGCCATTTTGAGTTGATCCTCAGGATTGATACGAATCTGATTGTATCCCGAGAAACCATCCATGAGGGATAGCATTTCATGACCTGTTGTAGCGTCTACCAATGCGTCGATGCTTGGCAAGGGGAAATCATCCTTAGGACTCGCTTTGTTTAGATCTCGAAAATTAGTGCATATGCGAATCCTCCCGTCGAGATTTTTGATGGGCACCATGTTGGACAGCCATGGCGGATAATCCATGCAGATGACAAACTGTGCATCCAACAGCTTTTGTAATTCATCTTTGACCATCAAGGCCACTGTTGGGTGCATCTTACGTAGTTTTTGCTTAATTGGCTTGATTGTCGGATCAAGCGTTAGATTATGCATGACTAGCTATGGATCTAGCCCTGGCATGTCTCTGTATGACCATGCAAAAACCTCCTTCTTCTCTTTGAGAAGGGCAATGTAGTCGGCTTGCTCTTCAGGGGATAAGCTTACCCCCAGCTTGATAATCTATGGGTTCATTGGATCTAAGCCGATGTCTACGTCAGTCGTCTCCTCGACTGACATGTGGGATCCATCCTCCAACTGATGTGGAGTCGGGATCAAATGAATATCATCAACTGAGTTTAAATCTGCGTTGGGAACCTCGGGTTCCTCTTCAGCTTGGAAGATATCCTGAGTTGTCCCTGGGGTAAAATGAGGCATTTTATCGAAAGGCCAGTACTATGATGGGGAGAGGGGTGAATTGACGTGATCCCAGTCGATGGCATCTATGTCTAGATGCAATGACCGTGTGGGGTCGATCGGATTGCGGATGGGTGCGGTCAAATCAATGGAGATCATGTGGATGAAATGAATTTGGTCTCCATTACCGTGGGTGTGATAACTCGAACATTCTGGATGCTCCCTATGCTCTGGATCTGGTTCTGTAGGGACGGGCATGAACGGATCGGCCCTATGTGTTGATAGGAAGACAGGGTCTTCCCTCGGCACTGATGTCATTATAGGGTCTCGGGGTGGACGGTGCTCATCGTAAACTTGGAGCCATGGGTCCAACACTTGGTCCCACCCTGTTGGGTCTACGTACCATTCATGTCCTAACCTTATGCCTAGTTGTGCCATCAGTTCTTCATGTGTTACAGGGTGATTGTGTCATCACGCATGATTAAGATATTCCATCTCAGTTTCATCTTCGTAATCATTGTCGGTGATCCAAAGGCCCTCGTTGGCCCCGACAGCTGTCTGTGACATATTAGGCTCATCTTGTTCGAGTAAATTAATCTGATCCCATTGCAGTTGTTCCACACTCGATGGGGGGACCTGATTCTCTTGACATTGCACTGGTTCAATTGGAACTTCTAAAGGGAACAATTTCAAAAAGATCTCTGGACACTGTTTATGCTTTCCTTGTAAGTTAGTGTCCGAAATTTTACCTCTCTCTATCAACGGAGAAGGGTTATTGATGTTACCAAGGGTGGTTGTTGACCATGGGAGATAATCTCCCAATGTGTACGTTGTGTTCGGGTTGGCATAGGGGTCTGATGCCAATCCACCCTTGTCGCCTATTCCTAGGCCTTGCATGTTTTCCACCAAGATGTCTAAGGGCAGGGGGTGGTTGAACCCTACTCCCGACTTATCATACGGCATTTGGTATCTTGGCTGGCAAAGGACACGCACCCCTTGCTCATACCTGCCTAACCCGTATCCGTGCCAATTGCATTGGCCGAGATATCTCAGAGCGAAGTCCGGGTTCGACAGATAATTGACATTTTTGGCAAAAGGCTCTTCGTCCTCGTCCTTTTGCTTGTATGGTTCGACACCATGATCAAGGCCCCCATACACAAAATTAGTCTGGTTTGGTGGGTAACCTAAAGGAACAACTGTCCCTATGGGAAGGCGAGGTCTCCCCATGTCTTGCACTGATTCTAGCATGGGCGTTGCTACAACATTCTGCACTAGATACTCCCCCAGGCCCGTACTGGCCATTTCAACAGTAATTGTTGATGATTGAGAGGGAGGGAATGGAAGGCCTTCCTGATTCCATTCCATGTTGGGTGGATTAGGAGCCTTAGCTTCCACTGTGCTAGGTATCTCTTCTGTTGAGATAGTTGATATCATTGGCAACACCTCTTCTAAGGGTTGAGATTCTTCCATGATTTGTTTCCCTTTGTCCTTCTGTTTAGCCATGACAGGTGGCGTTGGTAGTGAAGGAGCAGATGACGAAGATGCACCTGGCTGGGGTTTTGATGGATTAGTCACCAGTGGTGCTCGTGGCATCGGACCCTGTCTAGATGGATTTAACTGGAAATCCAAGTGCGTCGATGGGAGGGTTGATTGCGGCATCAATTGCACTGCATTGCAATATTTGAAGGGTTCTAAGTCCATCGAGACTACATGTACTTCTCCTTCAAATGCATACTTCAGACACTGGTGAGCTATCGAAGGGACACACTTCATGTCCCTGATCCATGGTCGCCCTAGCAATATGTTGTATGCCATCTCGCCTTCCAAAATATGGCACAATGTGGGTATCGTCTTTTGTCCTACCTGGACGGGTAGAACAATTGTGCCGACTATCGAGCATATCGCATCGTTGAATGCTCACAGTGTGTATGTGGAAGCCGTGATATGAGAGGCTGGTAGCTTCAGATGTTTTAATGCTTCAATGGTAATGATATTACTAGATGAGCCAGTATCTACCAACACTCTCTTGTACGGGATCCCGTTGACCCGCGCGATAACGTGCAGGGGTGGATCTGCCATGTCATTCGATACTATTTTAACTTCATCCTCTCTGAAGGTAATGACTGGCTCCGTACATCATTTTACATGTCCTACGAAGTTATTGAAGGAATTCGCTTCGTGAGGCTGTAACTCGATGGCTTTCAAAATTTCCATGAGAGCTTCCCGATGGGGCGCTGACTGTTGTATAAGCTCATAGATGGAAAGCCTAGCCGAAGTGGTCCGCAAACTCTACGTGAGTTTGGTCCGTATCGTGACCTCGGGTCTAGGCGGAGGCAACTGCACAGGGTGTTGTTGAGGTTGCGACGTTGTTGGAACTTCTTTTGTAGCTGCCTCAGGGGCAACTCCTGGGTATTTCTTGTTCCTGGTTACTATGCTGATCATTCCCACATACCCTTGCATGGGAAGATTCTATCGCACCTCATTGACCTGAAGAGGTTTTGCCTGTGCCTCGTGGGCAGGCAAAGGGTCCTTGAATACCCCCATCTGCTGATTATTTGGCGCTATGGGGTTGTCCACTGCCAATGTTTGATTATCAATCAAATCTTGTATCAATCCCTTGAATTTCCAACATGCGTTTAGGTCATGTCCCCTTCGCCTGTGGAACCTACAATATAAATCCTCTCTATATCCCTTAGGCTTGGGAGCGTTAGGATCTATGGTTTGGATTTCTGGAAGGGTGATTAGATTTGTCGCTGACAAGCGGTCAAATAGGGAGTCCCTAGACTCCGTAAAAGGGGTGAATTGTCGCTTAGGGCGACGCTGCTGATTTTGCTCTTGTTTTTTATTTTCTCTTTCATAATTAGGAGGCACTGCCTGATAATTAGCCTTTTGAGGCTGTATTTCTTGCACAGGCTTGGGGACATTTATAGCAACTTGATTAACCTCAGCGGGTTTTTGTTGCGTAGTCCCTGTCTTGGTGTTTTTGTTCCACTCTTTCTTTTTAGGTTTGGTGATTGCGCCCTCCCCTATTTTGATCTCTTCGATAATTCTGGCTTGCGCCAGAGCTTCTTCTAAAGTGGCATATTGTTGTAGCTGCAATAGCCCAGAGATCGATTTCAAGCAACTTCGTGCAAACATTTGTGTGAGGTCGGACATAGGGGGAAGGTAAGGTAGCTTAGAAAGCAGAGCCCTCCATCGATTCCCGTAAGCCGCCATTGTCTCTTCCTCATATTGCCTGAGGCTGGCCAGATCACTCAGTGATGCCTTCTTCTTGGTGTTGAAGGCAAAGCGTTCCAGGAACGCATCTACTAATTGATCCAAGTTATTTATGCTGTGCTTCGACAACTGTGTGAACCAATCCGAGGCAGGACCTACGAATGTGGTTATGAATGTCCTTAGCAACAGTGCATCATTATCCTGAATGCCAAAACATTGGCTCAGGAATCTTGTCACGTGCTCTTGAGCATCCTCTTCACCCTTAAAGACTGCCAACTGAGGCAACTTGAAATGTTTAGGATAAAGAGGTGTGGGCACTGATGGATGCACCGGATGACTACGGAGTTGTCGTAACGTGGGCTTTTGGTGCCCAGAAGCTTTAGTCTCCATAGACTCCAAATGCTCTAATAGCGCTTTGTATGCATCGAAAGATTTAATTTCTTCCTCCGTAACTCGTTCCCGTTGTGTGTTACGGGCAACTGGGGGCCTATGGAGGGGTGGCCGGATAGCACCTCCTCTGCCTTGATAGGGCGTTTTGACCCATTCTTCTTGTTCATACTCCTCATAAGCTTCTCGAGGAGTTACTGGGTGAGCTCGATGAACAGGGGTGGGCGCCCGCGGAGGGTACCCATCGTGGTTCCTGGGGGTGGTCTCCCGCTCATATCTGGGGTGTCTTAGAGGCATCTCTTGGCGAGGTCTTGGAGACCTATCATGCACTATGGGGTTGTGCCTCTCGTACCTTTCTGCCCTCTATGTTTGGGGGGTCTGAACCTTTTCAGGCATAGTGGTGCGGAGCAGCTCATTTGTTTGGCGCCGAATGTGCTCTTTATTAAGGTGATATAATTGTTCTAGCTGCTGTTGATCCTGCTCAAGCTGCTTGATCTGCGCTTGGTGGGCGGCATGTCTAGCAAATGATAAGTCAATTTGCTCTGTCATTTTGATTCTAGGAGGCCTAGTCGCCTCTCCGATGTATCTATCTCGGTTTTGAGGATCCGGGACTTCTATGTGGCGCTTCCCTCTATCGAGATTGGCGGCATTTACTTGAGGCTCTGGCCTTAATGGGTGATCATTGTATCTAGCAGGTGCGGAAGCGCAAGGCTCCCACGCTGTATATTGTTCTTGAGGAATGTGATGTTCTTCCTCATACTCCCTTTCGTAGGTGTGAAAGGGGCGGGCGGAGTTAGCTCGCCCTGTGTGGAGAGCCCTACGCTCTGGGTTTTGTCTTTCAGTTCTAATGGGAGGCAAAGGAGAGATGCCATACTCACGTTGTCTCTCCTCATGGACACTGTGCCTCTCTAGCGCTTCATTGCACTGTGGCCACTCATATCTAGCCTCTAAAGGCGGTCTTCTATTTACGTTGAGTGCTACATGTAAAGCTTCTTCCCGAAAGGGGCTGTGTTGAATGGGCGTATCCCCTAGAGGGGTGTCCCTATAATTCCATCTTGATATGGCCTGATGTGGACTCTCTTGTAGGCCAGACCGCCAAGGTGGTATGACCAAGTCCTCAGGGCTAAAGCGAAGGCGACCAGCGCCCGCTCTTTGTACACCTTCCACAGCATCTGCCCTTGATTGGGCTTGGCTACGGGTGTACACCATTGTGGTGCTCTTCTACTAGCTAAGCAGATTTTTATCTTTTTGTTTATGATTTTTGATTTTTTTTTTGTTACACTAAGCAGAAATGAACACACACATACACAAACGGTGATTATCTCTTTTAAAGATTAATGGTGTGTCCTAAACTGGTTTTAGTGCATTTTGATGATTTTGTTTTGTTTTTGAAAGTTTTGAAGAACGTTTAAATGCGTAATGAAGGCTCATATGACTCCCATAAATGGTCGCCCCTTCGATATACCATTGCCAGGCCGATATACCAACCTCTCTATATACCCGCCCTTACGAGAGGGAGACTATAGGTACGTGAGAGCAGATGGTACGTGGTACATAGGCGGTACGGAAGGGGGATTGTCCTGTTTATGACACCTACCATAGAAGACTTATCCTCGCACGTTGGGAATCACCCCAACGACACTCGGTCAGCTTTCGTCAGGATTTACGTCGAGCAACAGTGACAATCGGGGTAAATGAATGCAAATATCCAAGCCAACGTGGTGATGAAATCCACTATTGGTCTTGCTCAAGGGCTGGGGTTTTACGACCAGCTCCTTGGTTTAAATAACCACGTGATGTGTGGGGTTCATTTTAATTTGCAAAAATTGAAACAGGCAAACAAAAAGGAAACTTTCCCTAAGCCATACAAAAACTGAAAACCAGAAATCAGAAAACAAAAATTTGACAGAGGCTTGTTAAAAACCCCTACCTCTTCTCTGCCCGAAAGGATGTTTCTGATTGGCTGCTCTAAAAAATGCACAGAAAGATACTCGTCCCTGGGTGAGACGAATATCAGAACCATATTCGTTCTAGGGTGAGACGAATGCCTATTCGTCCCTGGGTGAAACGAATCCCAATTCTGTAATCGTCACTGGCAGAAACGAATAACAGTCTGATGATTGAAAAATAGGTACCTGTAATCAAAACAAGCAATTTCAGATCAGAAATCTAACCTAAAAAAAAATAGAGGACAGAGGTCCCACCGTGATCGCCACTGAAAACACGAGATTTCGAAATGTAAAGAAAACTATATGCTTCAATAAACAAACACTTAAGTCCTAAAATATGAGATGCATGAAATGAAAGAGACGAATTGAACGGAGACAAAAGAAAGTAGAGAAAGCACAGCCCTTTTTATTTAACTCCCTTAATCTCGGTTACAAAGATGCCTCCTCCCTTTTCAGGGGCTAGGAGCGTTAAATGGGTTTTGGTTACAATCATGATTAAGTGTTCCTCCTTCCGCATGCCCACATGTAAAATGGGTGGGCCAAAGTGTTGCCGCCGCTTGCGTTGAAGAGTCCTCGATCCTTGTTGCTCCTCCTACGTTCAAAGAAACAACAAACAGAGTTAATAGCACCTATGTTAAAATAAAGCATTCGGTCCATAAAACAAACAAAACATGCATGCAGAAGACGATTAAAACAACAGATTACAGTAGATTGGAATTCATCCCGGGGTGGAACGAAGTTGGTCCTTCTCCGGGTGAGACGAATTCGTGATTGGGATTCATCCCGAGGTAGGACGAATCTTACTGCACGAAAACAGAGAGGAATGGCCCATGAAATGTCTCGTCTTCGATGCTCCGACGATCTGCACAGTTCGGTTTTAGATACACGGGAATGTCTAGGAGGACTCGGAATGCTTTGGAGCCTGCATGTTAGTGAGAGTGAAATGAAACAAAACCCGATGAATGCATGCTTGAAATCAAAATCCTGAAATCATAATGCAAAGGAAATAAAAACAAAATGGTAAGCATTGTCGACAAATGGATGGATCCATGGATCCGGATTCACGTTCTCCATAAACACCCGATGACCTCCCTTGCAGAAGAGATCACGGATAGGGCAGAAGTGAATCGAAGGAAGAAAGCGTCTCGTGGTAAATTGGCAGGGCTTCGCTGCTCCAAACGTTTCTTCCTTGCTCCTCTCTTTTTTGGTGAGAGAACTCTGCAATTTATAGAATTCCCAGGGTGCAGATTGGTATGGGCATGCAGGGATGCCAGTTGGTGTTATGCTAGTGCGTGATGGGGGAAATTCTCCCTGTCTGGCCTGCCCTCATGACAGTCCTCCGTCGATGCACTAACGCGCATGCGAGGCAGGGAGAAGTGGTCACTGACTTCTCCTGCCGCATGTCACGATTTTTTTTTTTTGTTTGTTGAACCTGGAATTCGTCCCACCCTAGGACGAATTGGAATTCGTCCCACCCAGGGACGAATTCAAGTTTGCCTTTCATCCCGGGGTGAGACGAATTTGAAGCAGAGTGTCTGGAGGTGCCAAATTACTTTTTGACCTTCCAAAACTGCTGTGTAAGTGGCTAGGACCACTGTTTGACCTCTGAGGGCTGCCCTGAAGGCTGTGTGTGTCAATGCGATCAGTGTTTGCAGTCACATAATCGGATTGGTGCTGTTTTGGTGTCTACACATATACATTGGGAGATTATCTCCCATTGCTAACAACCAACCTTGTTGACCATAACAACCCTTTCCCTTCGGTCAAAAATGGAGACAATTCAAGGACTCACCCACAAGAGGGATATGGACAAGACCAAGAAGGGTCTTCAGAGGATGAGTTGGAGTACGAGGTAGCACCTTGGGATCCTTTCGAGTCTGATAGCAATCATTCACAAGTATATCCCATGGATGATGATCAAGAGAGCTTCCTGACAATGTTCCCTCTGGATGCTCCAATTGAGCATATGCCACCTCAAGAGAATCAGGTCCCCCCACAGAGAGCGAAACAACCTCGATGGGACCACATTAATTTGCTCGAGCAAGATGAGCCTCATATGTCACAAATAACTATTGGAGCCAATGAAGGCCTTTGGATCTCCGACAGTGATTATGAAGATGAAACTGAGATGGCTTATCTCAATCATATGCGACAATAGTAATATCCCTTGGATATAGATGACATGTTTGAACAGTTACACATAGGGCCAAGGCATAGGTGGCACCTCAACCAGGTGTAGTTATAGTAATTATTGCACCCACCACTCCAGGTACACAGAGAGCATCTTCCACTAGGAGACCCTATAAAACCATCAGTGCCTAGGGCAGACCTTGTTCTCTAATCCATGCATAGGGCCAATCCATTTGTGCCTGTACCCATAGAGCCAGATCCGGAGCACAAAGATCATCTAGGATGTCCAAGTTACAACACCCACGATAATGGAGACCACAATCATTACATCAACATGATCTCCATTGATTTAACCACCCCCATCCATGATCCAGCCGACCCAACATGGTCATTGCATCTAGACCTAGATGCTATAGACTGGGATCATGCTGACACACCACCATCCCCATTAGAGTACTGGCCTTGTGGTGGGATGTTCCATTTCACCCTAGGATAGACTCAAGATGTCTTCCATGCTAAAGAGGAACCTGATGTTCCAAACGATGATCTAAATTCAGCAAACGATATCCACTTGATCCCAACTCCACACCAGTTGGAGGACGGATCCCACATGTCGATCGAGGAGATGACTGACGTAGACATCGGCTCAGATCCAGTGAATTTGCAAATCATCAAGTTGGGGGTAAGTCTATCCCCCGAAGAGCAAGTCGACTACATTGCCCTTCTCAAAGAGAAGAAGGAGGTTTTTGCATGGTCCTACAAAGACATGCCGGGACTAGACCCGTAGCTAGTCACGCATAATCTAACGCTTGATCCGACAGTCAAGCCATTAAAGCAAAAACTACGTAAGATGCACCCAATAGTAGCCTTAATGGTCAAAGATGAGCTACAAAAGTTGTTGGATGCATAGTTTGTCATCTACATGGATTACCCGCCATGGTTGTCTAACATGGTTCCCATCAAAAATCCCGATGGGAGGATTCGCATATGCACCAATTTTTGAGATCTAAACAAAGTGAGTCCTAAGGATGATTTTCCCTTGCCAAGCATCGACGCATTGGTAGATGCTACAACGGGCCATGAAATGCTCTCCCTCATGGATGGTTTCTCGGGATACAATCAAATTCGTATCAATCCCGAGGACCAACTAAAAATGGCGTTCACAATGCCTTGGGGGACATTTTGCTATAAGGTCATGCCTTTTGGCCTTAAAAATGCTGGCGCCACCTACCAACGTGCCATGACGTACATCTTCCATGATTACATGCACAAAAATTTGGAAGATTACATGGATGATTTGTTGGCCAAATCTCTTTTGTGCCTAGATCATCTCGATGACTTAAGCAAGATCCTTGATCGCCTCATAGAACATAAAGTCAGACTAAACCCCAAGAAGTGCATATTTGGCGTCACATCTGGAAAGCTCTTGGGTTACATAGTCTCCAAACGAGGAATCGAGGTAGATCCACACAAAGTCAAGGCAATCCTTGAAATGCTTCCCCCAACTACCATCAAGCAGCTCAGAAGTCTACAAGGAAAGGTCGCATCGATCAAGCGCTTCATAGCGCAGCTATCTGACAAGTGTCGACCCATGAATAAATTATTGCATAAGGGGGTCACATTTCACTGGGATGACGAGTGCCAGTCAGCCTTTGATGACATTAAACAATACTTGGCTTCGCCACCAGTATTGGCACCACCTAGACCAGGAGTGTCGTTCTACTTATACATCTCAACCTACGAGGTGGCATTGGGTGCCATGCTGTCCCAAAAAAATGAACTACACAAAGAATAGGCTACTTACTATCTTAGCCGCACCCTGGTCAGTTATGAACTTAACTATGCATACGTTGAGAAGCTCTGCTTGGCAGTGGTGTTTGCTACCAAAAAGCTATGCCACTACATGCTCAACAACATGATGTATGTTGTGTCTAAGGAGAATCCATTGTGATACATGATGAGTCGTACTTATCATAGTAGCCGCACGACAAAATGGATCATGTTGTTGACGGAGTTTGACATAGAATTCATTGGACAAAAATCCATAAAAGGTCAAGTCATCACCGATCAACTGGTAGAGGCTCCTCTTGAAGATGATCAGCCTCTGACCATAGAACTACCTGATGATGGGGTCTTCCATGTTTCGGAATCACCAGATTCTGATGAGCCTGAGTCATAGGCTGACATGACCCTCTTCTTCGATGGTTCTAAATGTGAGCAAGGAGGTGGCATGGGAATTGTATTCTTCACTCCACAAGGGGCTCCAATGCCTCTATCATTTAAATTAGACTTCCCGTGCACCAAAAACAATGCAGAATACGAAGCCTTGCTCATAGGTCTTCAGACAACAATCACCATGAACATTAAACGTTTAAACATCTTTGGTGATTCATTGTTAATTGTCAATCAAGTAAAGGGGATATTCCAATGTAAATGCCCAGTTCTACAGGCCTACAAAGCCCTTGTGGACAAATTCCTGGCACAACTTGAATGGTATGACATCGAGGCACTCCCTCGATCATCGAATCATTTTGCGGATACTATGGCCTCCCTGGGGTCACTAATCCCGCAAGACCCTTCCGATGAGATGACAACCATTCAGGTCAAAACATTATCACAATCCACGATGGAGCATGCAAGCTCTGACCTAACGCCAGGAATCCACTTGATCCAGATTGAACCATCTCAGGATAGGTTCTCTCGAATCCATGATTGTCTGACTCGAGCCAACTGGGGGTCCTTGTTCTCCCCGACCCCTCTTAATAGCAACACAACGCTATTTTTACAAGTTCTTTCCCGCTCAGCTTTTGCTAGGGATGAACTTCAAGAGGGATTGGCCATTCATACCATCGAGGTTTCTGATCAGCAAGATTGGTACACACCCATAAGGGATTACCTCAAGCTAGGTAACCTCCCACTTGGATTGACACAAGCCACGAAAAGATCATTTAAATAGAAAGCGGCAAAACATGTCTTGTTAGGAGACATTTTGTATCATCGAAGCTATGAAGGAATCCTCCTCCGTTGCTTGGACCAGCAAGAGTCCGCTTGGGCGATCACCCAAGCACACGATGGTACATGTGGTGGCCACTTCAGTGGTATGGCCATCGCAAAGTGCATTCTTTGCATGGGCTATTATTGGCCATATTTAGAGCGAGATTGTTGCGCATATGTAAAGAAGTGCATGAAGTGTCAACACCATGCTAATTTGACACACGTACCTTCTCAGGCCTTGCAACCGATCCAATCGGCTTGGCCTTTTTCGTAGTGGGGCTTTGATCTAATCGAAAAGATCTCCCCTGCATCGTTCGGTCATCACACGTTCATCATAACGGCCATAGAGTACTTCACCAAGTGGGTGGAAGCAATTCTGCTAACCTCTATGACTGGAACCCGCATTGCGGAGTTTATTTTGCATAACATCATATGTCATTTTGGTATTCCATCCAAGATTCTTTCGGATAATGGGACGTCATTCAAGAATAAGGATGTGCGTGCTTTGACAACAAAGTACAAAATTCAGCATAGTTTTTCAACCCCCTATTATCCGCAGGCAAATGGGCAAGCAGAGGCGTCAAACAAAATGCTAGTCGCCATCCTCAAAAAGACCATCGCAGATAGTCATAAGGATTGGCACATTCAAATCCCGCTTGCCCTATGGGCTTATCGCACTAGCATTCGGATGCCCACTGGGGCAACTCCATTTTCGTTGGTGTATGGCTCCGAGGCAGTCATGCCTCTTGAGTTGGAAATCCCTTCACTGCGCATATCAATGCAAGAGTTCATCGATGATGACACTACGCGGCAGGCCCGGTTAGACCAACTGACGTTGCTCGATGAACGACGCGTCAATGCTCTCGAGCATTTGCGTATCTATCAAGAGCGACTTAAGAGAGCATACAACATGAAGGTCCACTTAAGGGAATTTCAGGTTGGTGACTTGGTCTTAAAAGAGAACCAACAAAATTCTAATTTGTCGTCCCATCTAAGGGACAAGTTCATAGCAAACTAGTTAGGTCCTTATGTCATTGATAGTAGAATAGGACCTGGAACATACCGACTCGCCTCTCTTGAAGGAATCAAGGAACTAGAACCCTTGAACATCAGTCATTTGAGGCCATTCCACATCTAGAGAGCCATAGTCCAACCAAAAGCTCCAAGGATTCTCACAATCGCTTGGTCAACCCCAAAATGCCCCAAAGGTGTCCATAAACCCTTTGGTCAAGCCAAAAGCTCCAAGGATTCCCGCAATCGCTTGGTCAACCCCAAAAATGCTCCAAAGGTATCCATAAACCCTTTGGTCAAATACCAAAAGCTCCAAGGGTTACTATAACCGCTTGGTCAAAACAAATATTCAAAACAAACAAAAACAATAAAATCATAAAAAATAACAAAAAAAATTGCATTTCAATTCCATGCATACTCATAAAAATCAAAATACAAAAATATAGGTTGCATTAGGCATCACATCCATACATTGCATATTTGCTAGGTCATACAAGTCAAGAGCACCATAGACTATCATTACTTGGCAATTCCATCATTTTCCACATCAAATCCATTTTATAAACGCATACATCCAGAATAACACCATCCTCATTTTTAGCATAGTCAGTTGTCTCCTAATGTATATAGGGTTTTCGTCATTCAATTGTCTTTAAATTTCTAGCCAAAAACTGTACAAAGTTAAACAGATTTTACAAGGGAAAGTTTTACTTGGATCACGCCTCGTTACGTAACATCCCTACACAAGTTAAAACACATAAAATAATTCCTAAGTTGTGTGAACGCAAGAGAAACCTACAAAGCAGTCTAGGGTACCATAGGTGAAAGATTAGTCTGTTCATCCCCCTATGCGAATGGTTTAAGAGTGCTGAGAATTGACAAAAGGACAAGCTCTTCCCCATCAATTTCCCCTAATAAATAGTGGTTTTCACCACTACCAAAAATCCCAATCACCATTGGTCCCCAAAGTTGTAAGGATTCGTACTACACGTCCCTGCCAAGGATGGGTAGTCATCCCCAAGGCCTCAAAGGATCGATGCCATTCAAAAGAAAAATCCCTACAAGCCATCATCATGACCACTTCCAATCACCTTTGGTCTCCAAAGTCGTAAGGATTCGTACTACACATCCCTGAACAGGATGGGTAGTCATCCCCAAGGCCTAAAAGATCAATGCCCTTACTTCATAATCTCCATAATCCCCTTTGGTTCCCAAAGTCATAAGGATTCATACTACACGTCCCTGCATAGGATGGGTAGTCATCCCCAAGGCCTAACAGGATCAATGTCATTCACAAGCTCAACCTTACAAAGTTAAAAATCCAAAATCAAATAACAGTGGTTCTCACCACTATTCAAAATCCTTGCTCAAAAAGAAAAACAAGAAGAAAAATAAATAGTGATTTTCATCACTATGTATACGAGCAAGTATCCTAAACCATTGAGCAAATAAAAAACCTGAACTTGAATCCCTGGAATTCTCAGCATTCGAAAACCATCTAGGTGATCCTCATTACGGGTTTGGTGGATAGCCTACCTGGCAATGGCGGTATCCTAACCGCATGACGATATGTCTATCACATTAGCTTTGCATGTGCGCAGACCAATGTTTGCATGTGGATGAGCTAGCTTATGGTACCTTAGATTGTCCCATGGATTAATCTTACTAAATACAACAACGAAGTTAGTGGAGCTAATTAGGTGATCCTCAGTACAGGTTTGGTTGATAGCCTATCTTGCACTGGCGGTATCCTGACAAATACCACATAAACGAACTCAATTGCACACACAGGGATGTGAAATAACTTGGTTAAACTCAAGTCGGATTTATACCTTGTTCAAAAGTCTTGCGAGATAAATGTACAATTTTGGCTAGTTAGTTAAAATATCTGAATCTCAGAAAAGCTTAACTACATTTTAAAACAACTGGTACATTTCATTCCATACATCACCATCAAAAAATATGCAAAATACAAAAACAAAGTTTTCACATGCAAAGTCATTCCACAAAGCCATCCCATAAGTACAACAAGCCAGTAAATCTTGTATAGTCTATGGTGCCATTGACAAGTTATCAACAACTCATTTCATTCATTCCATATGCATACATCATCTAATTAGAAACATCGCATTCATAATAGCATATGCATACATCAATGTAAATACATGTGAATAAAAATAAACCATGAAAAGTGTATAAACAAAACAAAGAAAGTCATCTGTATATATATCATCAAAAATGCCCGTAGGCTACAATGAACCGGTCCTCTGACCCCGCAACAAAATCCAAAAGCTCAAAAACCCCTAAGCCTAGGGCGTCGGCCACCATGATCATGCAGGATCGGTGCGACGGGAACTACCCCCATGGTGTGGGTCCTATGGGACCCCTCAGGGCGGCTGCTGCTCGCCCCCGCATCATGCCTACTAGCGCCTCCCTCATCCAATCACCGCATGAGAGGATTGACTGCTCAGTATCGCTCCCTCTCGTGTGGCATGAAGATCCGCCTACACTAGCTGCAGGAATCTGCCCCCCAAGGCGAATAATCTCTGCCTCCATCTCAAACCACTACCGAAGCAAGTCCATCTCCCACTGATAAACTGTGGCCAAGTTCTCATCATGCTATGCCAATGCATTCTCCCTCTTGCACTACGTCCAGGGAGATCCCTCTCTCACAGCATCGGTATCCCCATACCGTCGATGGTACACTGCCAGTGCATTCTCTCACTCTGCTAGCTATATTCACAGGAGATCCCTCTCCTATAATGCATCCCTGAGCTCCTCATCCCACCTTCGGAGTAGCCCCTCCAATCATGCATTCTCAGCATGCAACCCTACCTCAATATCCTTCGAGACTGCCTGAGGCATTGACATCTCTAAAGGCTAGGCTACTCTGGCATGTCCTGCATCTCTAGCTGATCTGGAACCCCATAATCCATGCCCACATCCTCAACCTCCACCATGTCCACATCATCCAATGAAACACCCCAACCCTCATCTGATGCCTCTGCACCCTCATCCCCTACTATGCACCTCTGCACCACCTAGAGGCCCCTCGCCTCGCCATCATCGTAGAGTCCACCACTGCTCATACTCTACGGTAACCCCGATGTCATCCACATCTGAGGCATCTATCATTGTGTCCGCATCCTCACCTAGTGGCGCAATGACTGGCCAAGCTAGAGTCCTCTCGTCTCCCTGATGTCGATAGACCACGGGCTCCCTAGGAAACCCCTGGCGCACCCCAAACTATCATGTCACCCGGCCATATGGGAAGAACTCCTACTCAGTCCCATGATGCCCAATCAGCCACCGCCCCCTCCATACCCATCGGAGCCACTCTCCAGCCTCAGGCCAGGCTGGACAGTCCCGATAGGGGCGCCAGAACACCTCCCCTAGAGTAAGTCGAGCAAAGGCATCGGCATAGTGCCCTACGACACCTACCCACCGCCTACTCTGACCCTGCTCCTCCGATCTCTACCATAATGCCCCGTATCTGATCTCTCGATCTATCATCTCCACCCGAGTCATCCAGGGCAACCCCACCGGCCTCTCCACCGCTATGTGCTGCCAAGCCCAACACTGCAACAAGTAGCTGCAACTAATCCCCTTTCACCTTCGGTAGTGGACCTCGTACAACTCATCATAGAGCTATGCCAACAGAGTCTGTCCCCATCTCATGATCATAGGTGCCTCCATAGGACACTCCACCAACCTGAACACCACCTCTAGCAGGTTCCATGGGAACCTCGCACCCGAAGAGTCGAGAAGTAGCATGTTGGAAATGAGGCCCATGAGTAATGCGTGCCTCACTCCCAACACACCCCTCTCTAGCCACCATCGAACCAATATGCCACCAATATGGCAGTCACCCTCCGCCCTCTCCACTGGGCTCTCCACACCCAACTCCTCCCCATGCCCAAAGTAGCATGTCAACACTCTGTCCGCTGATCCCGCGGCGTCGTCCGGATCGGTAATCCATCTATCGAAATTCGAAGAATCTGATAGACATCCTCCAAGGTCACCGTCATCTCCCCTATTGGGAGATGGAAGGTATTGGTCTAGGGTTCCCACAAGTTGATCAGGGCCATCAGATAGGCCCGATCCTCGACCACCGGCTCCAGCTGAGTCACCTGCTTGAGCCCAAGGGCATCAAGCCACTCCTAGTCCACCAAAGTCGGCTCCATGCTTTAGTAAAAACTATGGGCACACGATACCGAATCTTCACAACCTGCAAAAGAAAACAACACAAAAACATTAAAAGCCATGAAAAATTGTACAACAATAACATGAATATCCAACAATGCATACAAATTGTACAATTAAACAAAAAAAAAATCAATCAAAAAACTAATTTGTCAATCCTAGGGTTTTTAACTCTAACTGATAAATTAAAAAAAAACAAAAACATTCAAAAAAATAATTTCTCAGACCTAGGGTTTTTAACTCTAAACTGGTAAATTAAAAACACAAAAACAAACCACAACAAATAACTAGGGTTGAGCTACGTTTTTAAGCTCAGTTTTACCCTACGTTTCTAACCTAAGTTTTGATCGTTGTTCAATTCAGGTTAAGCGAAGTTTTTTTAAGTTATGTTCTAAACTAAGTTTTTTAGCTCAGTTTTCATCTAACTTTGGATCTTTGTGTAACTAGGGTTCAATTAAGTTCTAAGCTAAGTGTTAATTTTGCTAGACTAGGGTTTCATTTTTAAATTTGAAAAACAAAACAAACAAAAAGACAAAAAAACAACTAAATTGCAAGTTTTCAAAAGAACAAAAACAACTAACAATAAAGAGGAAGTGCACTCACTGGTCTCATGTCGGCTCCACCGCTTGAGGATCCGGTCCATGAACTCATGGTGGCAGGAAAATTTTGGCAGTGCTTCGCTTCGCAGAATTGACCTCCTCCTCCTCAGAGCTCCAAATCTCTAGGAAAAACAAATGCAAATGAGCCCAAAACTCAGTTTTTGCCCTTAAATAGGCTTTTTGAGCCTGTATTCGTCCCTCCCTGGGATGAGCTCTCTAGTTAGCACTCGTCCCACCCTGGGACGATTACTAAATAGGTATTCATCCCACCCAGGGATGAATACAGAGCAGAAACTTCAAAAATAGCTAAAAATTGCACCAAAATGCACAAAAACAAGCAATAAAACTGTCCAATGAGAGTGCTTTTGCACTTGACATTCCGGGCATACAAAATAGATATCGGGGTCACAAATCCTCACTATCCTATTCCCTAAGAAGGCTACCATAGCCGGACCGCTCCACGGGAAGATGGATTTTCAAGAATTTCATCCCCAAACGACGTCACCAAAAGGGTCAAAACCCAACCAAAAATAGCAATAACATTGTCGAACGAAGGCGCCTTTGCGCCTGACATTATTGGCATCCAAAATAGACGTTGGGGTTACAAATTCTCACTATCCTACTCCCTAAGAAGGCTACCATAGCCGGACCGCTCCACGGGAGGACGAATTCTTGACAATTTCAGCTCCAAAATGCATCACAAAAAGGGTTAAAACCCACCAAAAATAGGTCAGAATGTTCGAAAACTGCTTAAGCATTCAACGGTAAACAACTGAAGGCACCCTTACCTAAGTCATCTTGGGTCAAGTGACTCATCGCTTTTCTCATGTCGGTCATTCCCTCATCGATTCGTCGCTTGAGGGGGTAGTCACACTTAGTCACCAATCAACAAAAATATACCCAATCAAGGAAATGACATGCATTCAAAGGATCATTGACAAAGACAATCATGCTCCTGCTTGGGGCAGCAAACAAGCAATAATCACAAGCTGATCAAACACTTGGCATTCATGAATCATGAACTCAAGGTTCCCACAGACAAAAGGTTGCGCCCTTTGCCTATTCATGATTGATCAATGTCCAAGCTCAAGTAACACCTCACCAAAAAAAGGTTAACACTTGAATTAAGTTCCTTAGCTCGTCAGAAGCAAGGATTCAAGAATGCGTGCCCTTTCCATACTTGGGGCATCAAGAGTTGGTTAGGTTACTGAGAAACCCTAATCATTAGTGCTTTGGTTATCTATTTTTGCTCGGCGATGCGCCTTGCACAGCGCTTCCCAAAAAGGGGCATCTGTAGACACCAAAACAGCACCAATCCGATTATGTGACAACAAGCGTTGATCGCATTGACACAAACAGCCCCTAGGGCAGCCCCCAGAGGTTAAACAGTGGTCCTAACCACTTCCAAAAGCAGTTTTGGAGGTCGGAGGTCAATTTGGCACCTTTTTGGCACCTTGCTCTCTGCTCGTCCCACCCCGGGATGAATACAAACGGCATTCGTCCCACCCAGGGACGAATATCAGCATTCGCCCCAGGGTGAGGCGAATAGCAAGTTTGACTGGCAAAAAGTCAAACCTCGACAAGTCTGCCAGTTAACTGAGGCTTTAGGCCATGCAATTGCGAGGAATAGCTTTAAATCAAGGAGAGAGACTTTTGTCATGCATGTCTTTATTTTAGAGACCTCATGCAAGGAGACTCTAAATCAGGGAATTATCTTTTCTCTCAAAATAGGACAATCAACTCAAGTGGCGCCCTCGCATGCGCAATTCAAACAAAGAGACCCTAGGTCTATAAATTGGTGAGTCTTCTCACCCAAAAAGATATACAGAGAGGAGCTTTTGGAGCAACGAAGTGCTGCTAAAATATATCCTCACCCTTTGTTTGTGCTTTCACATCCTTGATCTCTCTTTTGGAGGGAGGTTATTGGGTGATCATTGGAGGCGCATTCTAAGACCCAAACCCGAACATTTGGCCACAATATTCCACAAAATTTGTCGACAACACCCCATAAGAAGTTTTGGACCCATCCCAAGTGGATTGGTGCCGAAACAGAGTCCCAAACGGTGGGCGTCCTGCCCTCGGCCCCCCAAACTATCGCAGCCCTAATCGCCCCACCCCGGAGTGAATAGAAATCTGTGATAGATTTCTCTGATTTTTCTTTTGCATCTTATTCTAGGTTATTTAAATAGGCTGTAGTTTAAATTTCACTTCATTCTGAGCATTTTTGACCAGGTTTTTATCATTTCCCGCCTTTACTAACTTGTAGATGGCACCAGAAAAATCTGGGTGATAGAGGCCAAATTGGAGAAATCTGACCTTCTGGGTCTTCCCAAAACACCCCCAATTAGCTAACCCCAACTTTGCAGGTCATTTGGAGCTTTCTGGATAGGACATTGAAGAGGGTGCTTTCTGACAAGTTATTGCAGGTCTATTCGTCCCACCCCGGAGCGAATACAAATCTGTGAGGAATTTCTAGACTGTTCTTTTTGTAGTGGCCTCCTGGTAACATATTCATGCTTCTGTTAAATTTTTAGGTCGATCTGAGGTCATTTGGTTATCGTTTTAATATTTTCATGCATACACTAACAGTAGGCCTTGGGAAATACATGTTTTATTCTGTCTGTAGGTGCTACTGATCTTTTCTGTTTCCTTGAACGTAGGTTTTCGACATCAGAGGAGCAGGAAGGAGTCAACATTCATATACACAAGCGGCGGTGACGTTTTGGTCCGCCCATCTTACATGTGGGCACGCGGAAGAAGGATTGCTATCCATGGATGTGATCAAAAACATATTTAACGCTCCTATCCCCTAAAAAGGAAGGAGACGTATTGTAACACGACTTTGAAAGCATATCAATAAAGAGGACCCTATTCCATATTGCTTTTATCTTGTGTCGATTCGCTCATGTTCTTTCCTTTTATGCATTTTTCAATACATAGGCTTTTGGCGTTAAGTTTGGTTTTAGACGCATCGTACTTGGCATTTTCCTTTTTGTTTCCGTATCCTCGTGCTTCCAGTAATGCATAACGTGGATCTATAGAGTTTGATACATCAAAAGGTATTACATATAATGGTTGACTATTCGTAACTAACCCTTAGGATTTTGTATATTTTTATGTAGTTTAAATAGTGAACATATATGGTTCTTGATGGTACTTTGGTAATACATCTAAAAAGTTCTCTTTATTTAGGTATATCAAGAACATATTATTGTATCATTTTTCAAATATAACCTTATCATTTGTCCTATATTTATTTGATTTTTACCTAAATCACTTTCTTTGCATTATTATGAGATCCTTTAGAGTTGTACTAGTATCCATATATATGTGTATTTTCTACATTTATTTATATTAATCCTATACTTCATGATCTTCACATTGTTGTTCTTGATATTCCAAGAGGTTGATTTACTATTTTATAAGATCCTTTGTTAGGTTCTTAAATAATTATCTCCTTTATATAAAATTTATTATCTTGATCTCTATATAAAACTACTAAATTTCAAACATCTATCATGCTTATCATCTGTTGATTCATATTGGAATATAGAAATTAGAATTATAAATGTATCAAAAAGATTATTATTTTTCACTATGATAGATAATTCCTAAATTCCTCAATAATTTAATCATTACATGCACATATCTTTCCAATCATTAGGCTTCTTGATAACAAAAAAAATGATTTTTAACTATATGAATATATCCTTGATGTTATCATTATATTAATTATGATATTCAACATTCTAGACCTCCTCTATAAATAAGTTCAGAATATACTACTGATTGTAGAACACCTATTACTCATGTTATATAATTATTGCATTACTTGACATAAAATAATTATTATATTATTATTGTTACACCTCATAGTAGGTTGAGAGAAGCTACAAAATTAGAGAAGAAGGTGAACCACCAAGAGTCTCTTGATACAACCTATAATATGCATTGTATGCATATATGTTTGTATAGATCTGAGGTTGAGTGTGCAATATATTTTTTTTCAAATTATATTGTTGGTATTAAAGTAAGGTTTAAATATTTTTAAATCAAGTAAAACACATCAAGTTACAAGGACAATTGAAGCCATTAGTGTCTTTAAGAAGTAACATTTTTTTTATTTTGATATAATGTCATTCAACCTCTATAACTTGGTCCACTTATTCTTGTGATTGATATTTTAAAACTTTTTCTTCTAATCCCATGCTCTACTCGTATTCCTCATCTCCTTAAAATTTGGTAAGCTTACTTAGTTTTAATTTAATCAACACTTTCACATGAAATTTCCTTTTTGTAATGTAGAACTACTCACTTTAATATGTTAGTAAATATTGTGTTAAAATCTACCTCCCTTAGGATCTTACAAATTGCAAAAATAATTTCATCATTTGTGGGATTTGATTTGATTGATCTATCTTTGGACTTCATTTCCCCATATTTTTATTTCAAGGTAGACTTATCAAAAAAATCATTTTCTTATTTTCTACTTTACTTTTTACCCTTAGAAGCTAGTATTTTATCCATTCCATTATCCTAAAAACTTTTTATCGTATTGCCTTTTGAAAGTCTACTTCAAACTCTTTCTACCAAGAGCCTAAGTGTAGGTTATTATATCATAAGAGCAATATACTTTTGTGGTTTTTTCTACGTTTATAATATAAATTGAATAAAGCTATATTATTATTCAGTTTACTACCAACATAAAAAATGATTAGAGGAAGCACTAAAGAGAAGAGAAAAAAAGGGATGAGAAAATTATTCTTGTCCAAATATTATTTTCTTTCCATCAATATTAACATCAAAATTCTTCTCCTATGAGGAACCATCCTCATACAACTTTTTATTAGTAACGATGAAGAAAGATGAATCATAGTCCCTATGACAGTCATCATGTCAAGTGCATAGGTTAGTCAAAACCATAATAACCCTCCTTTATCTACACCTATTGTTGTTCCTCCATTTCTAGATGCCATAAATGGTATGGACCACCCCTCCATTTCTTAATTTCTTGCCCTAAACAAGTTTACTTCTAGATCCATTTGATTTAATAGTATTAGCTCCTTCCTTTGAATTTTTTCCCTAAATAAATTTACTTCTAGTTCCATTCAAATTGGTAGTCTTGGATTTTTTCTTTGAGTCATAATTTTATGGACCACCACTAGAGGCTTGCATATTGCTACTCTATTTTTCTCCTTTCACTTTGGTACTTCATTAATAGACCCACTATGACTAATGGCTCAATGCTTCTTAGCCACTCAAACTTACCTTCATCATCATCAAAATATTATGCAATATCTATCTCAGGTATCAAAATATTCATGCTTAATATGTTAGATATATTTTTAACCATATTTTTTTTGGAAAGAAAAACCATTGAATGCAAGGATAGCCTCTAATAATTTTTTAAATTATTATGTGTGAGTGCCTAAGGATATTTATCTATTAAAAGTATTACTAACCAAAATCTGGACTACACTATGTCATCATTACCGATGAAAAATAGAACCATTAAAGGACAAAGCATGATCTAGTGGAACATATGGAAATATGAACAATAAATTTGAAGGACAATAAGCTATCCTTTATTGGTAGAAAATAATTCACTTTATTAATATGACCATTAGAGTAGCAGCTATCATTTGTGATAAGTTTTCACACGAGATAAATTTTTAAACAAGGAAAAATATTTAAAACATAAAAAGTTGACTAGCTAGTCTGATGTCTTGGCAAAGTTGACAACTCTAGACCTATAAGTCAAAAGTTCAACTTCACCTGATTTATTTAGAATTTAATTTTCTTCATATATATATATATATATATTAAAAAAATATATATATATATATAAAGGATGAAAATAGAGTGTTAATAGAGAGAGAGAGTATTTAAAAAAAAAATTAAAAATTTGAAAAAAGAAAATATAGGAGAAAATAAGTCAAGAAGAAATATGAAGCTCAAAAGTATGTGATACTAGATAAATATTTTTATTCCCAAGTACATGAAGGTGGAGAATTTTCAATGCTTAGATATTGTTTACAATCAATTCTTAAAGAAGCATGCTTGTGAAGATTGCTTTTAACATTGTGTTGCACTACCTATTGATGTTGTGAGGATAATGTATATGATATTAATAATTCTTAAAATATTTGATATAAAGTATTAAAGATAAGATGAAATAAATAAAAATTTTAAGGTGAATCCCATGATGACAAATATTTGTTGTGACAAACTATCTCATTAAGAAATATTTTTCTTGTGGTACTAATAATTTGAATATTTTTGGTGATAGTGGTATTTGTGTTGAAGATGAGTATAAGCCTATTATGAGTATAAGCCTATTACGAAAAATAATTTTTGTGGCATTACCTATTGATGTTGTGAGGATAATGTATATGATATTAATAATTCTTAAAATATTTGATATAAAGTATAAAAGATAAGATAAAATAAATAAAAATTTTAAGGTGAATCCCATGATGACAAATATTTGTTGTGACAAACTATCTCATTAAGAAATATTTTTCTTGTGGTACTAATAATTTGAATATTTTTGGTGATAGTGGTATTTGTGTTGAAGATGAGTATAAGCCTATTATGAAAAATAATTTTTGTGACATACGAAATATTATATAAACAATAAATATAACTTGTGATATTAACAATTTAAATATTATTTGTGAGAGTGGTATTTCTATTAAATATGAGCATCATGATATCATGCTCAATCTAGTTGATTGTATTGGCCATGTTGTTGAAGACCATATTGATGATGAAGAGATTTATTTTTTGAACATTATTGGTGATAGTGGTGTTTAAGCCTATGCTGATCAAGAACATAGCAATGATGAAGATATTGGGTGCTTTTAAAAGAACACCAAAAGTATTAGCTCTAAATTTATTAAAAATAATAGGATATTATAGAATAGGATTAAGATAAATGAAAAAGGCATAAGAAATTCCATAAATCTAAATGTAAAGGATATGAATGACTCTTAGAATAATTTATAGCCATTATGAACAGCCAAGACATGTGATAACTAAGTTTTAGGATCTACATCCCTATGAAATTTATGGTGTAAAGAATCACTTACAAAAATATTATTAGCAAAATGATAAAATGACCAAAAAATACACATTGATTATGGATGGATGGATGTGATAGAATAAGATAAAGTGAAAGAAAAATTAAGTGGATTCTACAAGAGAATATTTTATTCTCTAAAGATAACATGGATAAGATAAAGTTGAGTGTTTGAGAGAGACCATAGTCATAGTTATATTTTATCGAATGTAAGTTTTTATTTGAACTGATCTAATCATAAGATTTTTTAGGGAGGCTAAAAATTAAGAGATGCATAATTTCAACATTAAATTTATAAAATAGACCTAGGCTATGCTTAAAATACCTATAGTAAAACATCACATGGAAGATTCTAAATTTGTGGTGGAAAGTGCTAGAGCTAAACCCAAAGCCCAAGCTAGAGCCAAAGCCAAATCCTAATCTAGAGCTAAGGACAAAGCCCAAGCTAGAGTTATATCTATAACTCAATCCAAAGCCAAAGCTAGACATAATACTAGAGCTAGATCAAGAGCCAATCCATATCTAGGCCATAATTTTATTTTAGTGCATTCAAAATCCCTGGTGATATTAATGTTTAAGCCCATGCTGATGAATAATAAAGTGATGATGAAGATATTGAATGCTTTGAAAAGAAAACCAAAAGCATTAGCTATAAATTAATAAAAATAATAGGATATAATGGAACAATATTGGGAAGAAATGAATAAGGCATAAGAAATTCCATAAATCAAAATGCAAGGAAAATGAATGAAGTCCTTGTTTATCATGGTCATACAAAAAGTGATGAGACCAAGTTTGTGAAAAGATAAACCTTTGTAGAGGATAAAAATACTAGAATAGTTTATATCCATTGTGGACAACCAAGACATGTGATAACTAAATTTTAGGATCTACACCCCTATGAAATTTATGGTGGAAAAAATATAAAATGACCAAAAAAATACATGTTGATTATGGATGGATGGATGTGATAGAATAAGACAAAGTGAAAGAAATATTAAGTGGATTCTACAAGAGAATGTTTTATTCTATAAAGAGAACATGTATAAGATAAAGTTGAGTGGTTGAGAGAGACCATAGTCATGGTTATATTTTATCGAATGTAAGTTTTTGTTTGAACTAATCTAATCATAAGACTTTTTAGGAAGGATAAAAAATAAGAAGTGGCGTACGCTATGTTTAGAATACCTATGGTAAAATATACAATGGAAGAGTGCATGTGTATGGTGTAAACTGTTAGAGCTAGACCCAAAGCCCAAGCTAGAGATAAACCTAGAGCCTAAGCTAGAGCCAAGACCAAAACCCAAGCTAGAGCTAAGGCTACAACTCAAGCCAAAGCTAAAGCTAGACCTAGTACTAGAGCTAGATCAAGAGCTAATGGAAGATCCATATCGAGGCTACAATTTTATTTTACTACACCCAAAATTAAGCGATATAATATTTTTTGTAAAATAATGCATTTTTGGCCATGACCAACACCTTCAAATTTTAAATTTTTTGCTATACTAAATAATTTAATAAGGGGGTGATGTTATATAATTTTTAAATTATATGATGTTAGATAATAATATATTATTGTTACACCTCAGTAGAGGTTGAGAGAAGATAATCACTAAGATTATCTTGAGATAGCCAATATATATATATATATATGAGGTTGTGTGTTCAATAAAAATCTGTGTTTCAAATTATATGAGGTTGACTTTACCTCCCTTACAATCTATTTTATCTACTTCTCAAATTTAATCTTATAAAATAATTTGAACAGGGCGACTTGTCCCCCCTTGTACACTTTTCGTAGCTTCTGACCTTGATTGGGCTTGGCTATGGGTGTACACCATGGTGTTGTTCTTCTACAAGCTAAGTAGATTTTTATCTCTTTTATGATTTTTTATGCTACACTAAACAGAAAAGAACACACACATACACAAATAGTGATTATCTCGTTTAAATATTGAGAGTGTGTCCTAAACCTGGTTTAGTGTGTTTTGGTTTTTGTTTGTTTTGTTGTTTTGCTTTTTTTTTTTGAATGTTTTTGTAAAGACGGTTTACCATTGGTCGCCCCTTCGATATAAAATTGGTCGCCCCTTCGATATACCATTTCCCGGCCGATATACCGACATCTCTATATACCCGCACTTATGTGAGGGAAACTATAGGTACGTGAGAGCAGATGGTACATGGAACATAGGCGGTACAAAAGGGTAATCGCCCTATTTATGACACCTACCATAGAAGACTTATCCTCGTGCATTGGGAATAACCCTAGCTACACTCGGTCAGCTTTCGTCAAGATTTACGTCTAGCAACAGTAGCGATCGGGGTTTATGAATGCAAAATTCAATCCAAGGTGGTGATGAAATCCACCGTTGGTCTTGATCAAGGGCTGGGGTTTTACGACCAACTCCTTGGTGTTTAATTTTCCATGTGGTGTGTGGGGTTATTTTTATTTTTCATGGAACAAAATAAACATGTAGCCAAATGTTTCCTAAGCACGTAAAAAGAAACCAGGAAAAATAGAAAACTAAAGACAAAAAATGACAGGAAAAGTGTAGAATTATTACCTATTCTCTGCCCAAATCTATCGGTCTTGAGCTTCTACCTAGAAACTTCACAGACTGGAATTCATCCCGAGGGGGGATGAATTATAGAACAAAATTCGTCACAGGGTGGGGCGCATTCCCATTCGTCCCTGGGTGAGATGAATTACAACTCTATATTCGCCCTTTGATGGAATGAATAGTAGTCAGCGTATGAAAGCGCGGTACCTACAAGCAAAAACAACCAAGTTTGGATCAGATCTCTGATATTAAAAATAGAGGACAAGGTCCCACCGTGATCTCCATTGAAAGCATGAGGATATGGAAGCAAAAAGGAAAGCGAAGATGCGATGCAAATTAAACTTAGACTTAACGCTAATTCCTAGGAATTTGAAATGCATGAAATGGAGAAAGCATGAATTGAAACCCAAATGAAATAACAGCCCTTCTATTTTATTGATGTATTTCACAACTCGGTTACAATTCACATCCTCCCTTTTCAGGGGCGAGGAGCATTAAATCCATCTCTTGGTTACATCCATGGATAGCCTTTCCTTCTTCCATGTGCCCACATGTAAAATGGGTGGACCAAACATCACCGCAACTTGCATTGATGAGTCTTGACTCCTCACTGCTCCTCCGATGTCTAAACCCTACGTTCAAAGGAACAATAAACTGTCAGTAGCACCTGCAGATAAAACAAAGCATGCAATCCCCAAGCCTAGGATAAGTGAATGAGAAAATTGAATTAAACTATGATTAAGACAAGTCCAAATGATCTGAAATTTTGAAAGGGGCATCAAGATACTAGCAGGAATGTCCTACAAAAAGAACAGTCAAGAAATTCCTCGCCAATTTGAATTCGCTCCGGGGCGGGACAAATTCACCTACAACAAAATGCCGAAAAGGTACTATCCCAATGTCCTACCTAGAAAGCTCCAAAAGACCTGTAAACTTGGATTTAGCTAATTGGGGGAATTTTGGGAAGACCCAGATGGTCATATTTTCCCAATTTGGCCTCCATCAATAGGAATTTGATGATGCTACCTATAGGTTAGTGGAAGCGAGCAATGCTAGAAATATGATCAAAATTGTTCAAAACAAGATGAAATTCAAATGACAACCTATATAAGCATCATAGAATTGAATGCAAAAATTAAAGAAAGAAAATCTACCATGGAATTCCCATCGCTTTGAAAGGGGGCGATTAGGATTGTGGCAGTGTGGGAGGGGGCGCCCATGGGGCAGGCCGCCCATCGTTTGAGGCTTGATTTCAGCACCAATCCACTTGGGATGGGTCCAAAACATCTTGTGTGGTATTTTTGGAAAATTTTGTGGGATATTATGGCCAAATTTCAGGTTTTGGGTCCAATATTTGTCCTCCCAATAGTCACCCAATGACCTCCCCTCTAAAGGAAATCAAGGATGTGGAAGGTGCAAATCCAAAAGGTGTGAGGTATGACAATAAAATGATAGCACTTCGTTGCTCTAAAATGCTACTCTCTCTCTGTTTTGGGGTGAGGAAACTCACCAATTTATAGACCTGGAGGTCTCTTGAAATGGGCATGCAGAGGCGCCACTTGGCAATCATGCCTTCCCAGGGGGAAGGATATTCTTCCCTGAATAGGTAATTCATGCCTGCTCTTGTAATAGCCTCTAACTCTCAAAAATGCTCACCCACACTCCCCTGTGATGAAGGAAGCATTAAGTGGTAGATCTGAGCTGCAATCTGTCAAGATTTGACTTTTTGCCTATCAAACCTAAAATTTGCCCCACCCTGGAGCGAATCTAGAATTCATCTTGGGGTGGGGCAAATCCTAGTTTGAATTTGTCTTGGGGTGGAACAGATATTGAGCAAAGTTCTTGAAGGTGCCAAATTGATCTCTGAACTTCCAAAACTGCTGTGAGAGTGGTTAGGACCACTGTTTAACCTCTGGGGTATGCCCTTAGGGCTGTGTGTGTCAAAGCAATCAGTGTTTGCAGTCACATAATCATATTGGTGCTATTTTGGTGTCTACACTTAGTTTCTTAATTTCTTGCCCTAAACAAGTTTACTTCTAGATCCATTTGATTTAATAGTATTATCTCCTTCCTTTGAATTTTTCCCTAAATAAATTTACTTCTAGTTCCATTCAAATTGGTAGTCTTGGATTTTTTCTTTGAGTCATAATTTTATGGACCACCACTAGAAGCTTGCATATTGCTACTCTATTTTTGTACTTCCACTTTGGTACTTCAGTAATAGACCCACTATGACTAATGGCTCAATGCTTCTTAGCCACTCAAACATACCTTCATCATCATCAAAATATTGTGCAAGATCTATCTCGGGTATCAAAGATAGAATTCATGATTAATATGTTGGATATGTTTTTAACCATATTTTTTTGGAAAGAAAAACCATTGAATTCAAGGATAGCCTCTAATAATTTTTTAAATTATTATGTGCCAGTGCCTAAGGATATTTATCTATTAAAAGTATTACTAACCAAAATATAGACTACACTATGTCATCATTACCGATGAAAAATAGAACCATTAAAAGAAAAAGCACGATCTAGTGGAACATATGGAAATATGAACAAAAAAATTGAAGGAAAATAAGCTATCCTTTATTGGTAGACAATAATTCACTTTATTAATATGACCATTAGAGTAGCAGTTATCATTTGTGATAATTTTTCACAAGAGATAAATTATTTAAAACATAAAAAGTTGACTAGCTAGTCTGATGTCTTGGCAGAGTTGACAACTCTAGACCTATAAGTCAAAAGTTCAACTTCACCTGATTTATTTAGAATTTAATTTTCTTCATATATATATATATATATATTTATTTATTTATAAAAAAGTTTTTTATATATAAATGATGAAAATAGAGTGTTAATAGAGAGAGCGTATTTAAAAACAAAGTAAAAAATATGAAATAAGAAAATATAGGAGGAAATAAGTCAAGAAGAAATATGAAGCTCAAAAGTATGTGATGCTAGATAAATATATTTATTCCCAAGTACATGAAGGTGGAGAATTTTCATTGCTTAGATATTGTTTACAATCAATTCTTAAAGAAGCATGCTTGTGAAGATTGCTTTTAACATTGTGTTGCACTACCTATTGATGTTGTGAGGATAATGTATATGATATTAATAATTCTTAAAATATTTGATATAAAGTATAAAAGATAAGATAAAATAAATAAAATTTGAAGGTGAATCCCATGATGACAAATATTTGTTGTGAAAAACTATTTCATTAAGAAAGATTTTTCTTATGGTACTAATAATTTGAATATTTTTGGTGATAGTGGTATTTGTGTTGAAGATGAGTATAAGCCTATTATGAAAAACATTTTTTGTGACATACGAAATATTATATAAACAATAAATATAACTTGTGATATTAACAATTTAAACATTATTTGTGAGAGTGGTATTTCTATTAATATGAGCATCATGATATCATGCTCAATCTAGTTGATTATATTGGCCATGTTGTTGAAGACCATATTGATGATGAAGAGATTTATTTTTTGAACACTATTGGTGATAGTGGTGTTTAAGCCTATGCTGATCAAGAACATAACAATGATGAAGATATTGGGTGCTTTGAAAAGAGCACCAAAAGTATTAGCTCTAAATTTATTAAAAATAATAGGATATAATAGAATGGGATTAAGATAAATGGACAAGACATAAGAAATTCCGTAAATCTAAATGTAAAGGATATGAATGAAGTCCTTGGTTATCATGATCAAACAAGAAGTGGTGAGACCAATTTTGTGAAAATAACCATTTTAGAGGATAAAACTCTTAGAATAATTTATAGCCATTATGAACAGCCAAGACATGTGATAACTAAGTTTTAGGATCTACATCCCTATGAAATTTATGGTGTAAAGAATCACTTACAAAAATATTATTAGCAAAATGATAAAATGACCAAAAAATACATGGTGATTATGGATGGATGGATGTGATAGAATAAGACAAAGTGAAAGAAACATTAAGTGGATTCTACAAGATAATATTTTATTCTCTAAAGATAACATGGATAAGATAAAGTTGAGTGGTTGAGAGAGACCATAGTCATAGTTATATTTTATCGAATGTAAGTTTTTATTTGAACTAATCTAATCATAAGATTTTTTAGGGAGGCTAGAAATTAAGAGATGCATAATTTCAACATTAAATTTATAAAAGAGACCTAGGCTATGCTTAAAATACCTATAGTAAAACATCACATGGAAGAGTCTAAATTTGTGGTGGAAAGTGCTAGAGCTAAAACCAAATCCCAAGCTAGAGCCAAAGCCAAATCCTAAGCTAGAGCTAATGCCAAATCCCAAGCTAGAGCTATATCTAGAACTCAATCCAAAGTCAAAGCTAGACCTGATACTAGAGATAGATCAAGAGCCAATCCATATCTAGGCCATAATTTTATTTTAGTGCATTCAAAATCCCTAGTGATATTGATATTTAAGCCCATACTGATGAATAATAAAGCGATGATGAAGATATTGGATGCTTTGAAAAGAAAACCAAAAGCATTAGTTATAAATTAATAAAAATAATAGGATATAATGAAATAATATTGGGAATAAATGAATAACGCATAATAAATTCCATAAATCAAAATGTAAGGAAAATGAATGAAGTCTTTGTTTATCATGGTCAAACAAGAAGTGATGAGATCAAGTTTGTGAAAAGAGAAACCTTTATATAGGATCAAACTCCTAGAATAATTTATATCCATTGTGGACAACCAAGACATGTGATAACTAAGTTTTAGGATCTACACCCCTATGAAATTTATGGTGGAAAAAATATAAAATGACCAAAAAAATACATGTTGATTACGGATGGATGGATGTGATAGAATAAGACAAAGTGAAAGAAATATTAAGTGGATTCTACAAGAGAATATTTTATTCTATAAAGAGAACATGTATAAGATAAAGTTGAGTGGTTAAGAGAGACCATAGTCATGGTTATAATTTATCGAATGTAAGTCTTTATTTGAACTAATCTAATCATAAGACCTTTTAGGAAGGCTAAAAAATAATAAGTGATCTACGCTATGTTTAAAATACCTATGGTAAAATATCACATGGAAGAGTGCATGTGTATGGTGTAAAGTGTTAGAGCTAGACCCAAAGCCCAAGCTAGAGATAAAGCTAGAGCCAAGACCAAAGCCCAAGCTAGAGCTAATGCTACAACTCAAGCCAAAGCTAAAGCTAGACCTAGTACTAGAGCTAGATCAAGAGCTAATCGAACATCCATATCTAGGCTATAATTTTATTTTACTACACCCAAAATTAAGCGATATAATATTTTTTGTAAAATAATGCATTTTTGGCCATGACCAACACCTTCAAATTTTAAAATTTTTGCTATACTAAATAATTTAATAAGGGGGTGATGTTATATAATTTTTAAATTATTTGATGTTAGATAATAATATATTATTGTTACACCTCAGTAGAGGTTGAGAGAAGCTAAACAATTAAATAATATGAATCACTAAAATTATCTTGAGATAACCAATATATATATATATATATATTTGAGGTTGTGTGTTCAATAAAAATTTGTGTTTCAAATTATATGAGGTTGACTTTACCTCCCTTACAAGCTATTTTATCTACTTCTCAAATTTAATCTCATAAAATAATTTGAATCTTGACTACTTCAAATTTCTTCATTATATCCCATACTTTATACCTATAAAAATTCATTTTCATATGCTTGATGATGCAATATAATTTACTTACCTCACTATAAGCTTAAACTTCCAGCTATTATTTTCTAAAATTTTAACTATTTGACCTTTTGAAGGCCATAAAAAACACTTCATCCTTGGCAACATTTTTTATACAATTTAAGGGAAGCTTGCAAGTATACTTCTATATATTTCCTTACGGATTCATTAACACAATCTTCTATACCATTTTGGCATAAATATCTTTAAATGATTGGAATAAATTCTTGGTTGGTTTTAAGAAACCATAAATGTTATCGATGATAACATCCACATTCATCATAATGCTCTTAAAGAATACATATAATCATATCAACATCATTGGATAATTAGCATAAATCTCTTGGAATGATTGGAATAAATCCTTAGTTGGTATTAAGAAACCATAAATGTTCCCGATGATAACATCCACATTCATCACAATCCTCCTAAAGAATACATATAATCATATCAACATCATTGACCTTATAATTATCCAGTAAGGGTTCTTTGTCCAATTCATTGTTTTTTCATCATTTTATGGTCATCAAATGATTTTATGTGTTTTTTCCATTATAACCAAATTATCCTTGACGTGTTATTATGTATCAGCTTGTTGCTTAATCTATAATCTGTGTCGGAGACGCTGACTTTACAAATACCTCCCCTTCAAACTTCAAATATCAACAGCATACGTTTCAGCACTGGCTATGATTTGATAACAAATAAAACCAACCAGTTATTATGAATAAGAATGGATTAGATTATCATAGAGCTGCCTTTTTCGATGCTGGAGTTGGAGGGCAACGGGAGTAGGAGTTGTGGGAGAGTATACCGACATGCCATCAATACGCCTCACCACTTCTTTATTTCTCCGCCGCCACCAGCTATGAGGAATTTGAAGTTTCTCAATCAGTAGGTCGGTGTGCTTGTTAACTAGAGCTGGATCTCTTAATCCTGAAGGTTTGAAAGGCTTTTCAGTCCCTCGATAGCCGTCCAGTAAGTGCAGATAAACCTCTAAATTATGGAAGTCAGCCGGATTATAGCTTTGCTTCAACGATGGCGAGCTGCTGCTGTCCAAGGTAATCTGGTTCCCAACGTGAAAATATGTCCAGGGAAGCCAATGCAGAATTCTTGCGAGCCATCCCATATTCTCGTTCAGAAAGACTCCCGGAACTTTGGGAACAAAGTCGACTTTGTTGACCAAGCGCAAGACCTTGACGCCAATCTCATGGAGATGTTTCGTAAATGAAAGGTTTCCTACCCGTGGAGAAGCGAAGGCAAACACTGCTCAAATCATGCTCTTCATCTTTGTATTCTTTTAACAATCTCGTTATCTCTCCCACTACAATTTCTCTTGCGCTCATCCTGCAGCTTACAGAGCTTTCACTTTTTGACGTATAACAGCTTAGAAATCCCTTTTCTATCCGAACGTCTGGCTTGGAAATAGTTTGGATGTGGAGGCATGCTGTAGACTTAGATAAGGCAGCAGGAACTAACATGTCTTTAGGATTTTGCATCCATTCCTGTGATGTTTGTGTTCCTCTCCATGCGATGACTATGTCACGTCGCCCCAGTTTCTTTATCTCATTTGGATCCATACAAACCGCGATAAATCCCATCCACGCGCCTGTCTCACTCTCACTTGGCTTAAAAGAGCTCAAAACGCTGGTATCAGCGTATATATATTTAGTAACCACATAGCCGCGCCCACATTTGAGAAAACCCAATCTTTCGGAGAGTGAGCTTTTGCTTCGCTTACTGTTCCTATAGTATTTGGAGGAATGGCTATTGTCAAATGAATCATAGCATTGCTGAGAAAAATCACCATATCTCATTATCTCGGCTTTGAGAAAAGGATGAATCGGATCAAGCAAGCCCTTCCAGTCGCTGGCACCCTGGATTTCTCGCCATATATCTCCAAGTTTATCTCTTTCCAAGAGGCTTAATCTGTTTTGCCTGTCTCCTCTACCACAGCTTGTTGATAATTCATTTTTAGAATCATCGTTCGCGTTCCTAGTGGCGGTGGGAAGTATGGCCATTCTTAGTATGAAAAACTATGATACTAACTGAAGCAAATTTTACTGAGATCAAGAAAGCGATATTCAAGAATTTGTAATATGGCCGAGTTCTTATCACTGAAATGAAATGAATGTTTCAGACCTTTAACGATTTGTTGCTGAGATTGATGATGGAAAGCCAAGAGTATATGAGATATATAAATATGAAACTGAGCAGTTGATGAGTGTATCCTCTCTCTTTACATTCCAAACTATCATTCTGTTCAGACCTTCCATTCTCGTTGTTGACTTGGATTGAGTCTTCGTACAAAATAAGATAAGATTACCCTATAAGATAAGATTTAAAAATAAAACTACCGTACACGTTTTGTGTTCAAAATTGGATAGACCTTCCATTCTCGTTGTTTACTTGGATAGAGGCTTCTTACTTCAACTCAAACGTCTTACCATATAAGATCCAAAATTCTGTACATGTTTTGTGTTCAAAATTGCAAACACGCAGATAAAGGAAATATTTGACCAAGAAATTCTGTGGCGGCTAAGCAGCAAGAGATTGTAGGTTACGGAATTTAAACTCCTCGCACGGTCAATTGATTAGTTTGAAATATTTCAATCTTAGAGATTAAATGCAATTAATTTTCACGTGTAAATATAAATATGAAACTGGGCCGTTGCTGAATGTATCCCCTCTTTAGATTTTAAACTACCTTCCATTCTCGTTGTATTGGATAGAGTCAAACGTCTTAAGATATATACGTTTTGTGTTCAAGATTGCAAACACTCGGATAAATAAAATATTTGACGAAGAAATTCTGTGGCGGCTCGTAACAACTAAGCAGCGAGAGATTGTAGGTTACGACTTGTCGGTAATACGGAATTTAAACTCCTCGCACGGTCAATTGATTAAGTTCAAAATATTTCAATTTTAGAGATTAAAATGCACTTAATTTTCACGTGCAAATATGGCATCGCATTTAAGTAATTCTTTTACATGTAATTTAAATTTAAAAGGTTGAGAGTTATCTTATTATTAACATTCACTTACTTTAATTTTAAAAGGTTGAGAGTTATCTTAGTATTAACATTCACTTACTTTAATTTTAACCTGAAATCTCTTGAAAAAGAACCAAAATTCAAACCATTGAACTATACCACTCAAATTATATAATATAAAAAAATTGTTAACAACTTTTCTATACATTCTATATACCATAAAAATTAAATTCTACTAAAATTAAAAATAATATTTTTTGATTGGTAGATTTTTCACCTAATTGCATTCACTTTAATCTAGAATTGGCTTAGCTAAATTATTCTATGTCCTCTAATAAAACTCAAAATAATTAAATACACAAAGTTTTTTTAGTTCTTTATAAATTAAAGTTTTTTAGATAAATATTAAATTATTTTTTAATAAATTGTATTATACAAATAACAAAGAAAATGTTAGTATTAATAAAGAGTTAGTCTTTTAATTAGATTTATTATTTTAGATATTTTACAAATATGGAGATACATAGCTCTCATCAAGAAGAGGTAATTATAATTTTAGAAAATTTTAGTTAGAATCATGGATGTCCTATTACAAAATCAAATTTCTTTGAATGGGGATACGAGGACAAATAAATACTTGGAAATATGCAACAAATTACTCACTATATATATTTTAATTAATTAATTTATTTATTATTATCTAGATTTAGTATTTTCTTTATATTATTTAAAGTAGAATGAAAGATAATTTATGCTTCAATTCATATTGTTCAATGAATTCTTTCTAAAGGATATTTTTCTCATAATTTTCACTAATTTAATAATTAGAAGCAATCTAGTGATGGTTTATGTGAAAGGTTAGATTGAAAATGCTTATTATGTCTATGTAATGTGTCAAAAGAGAACTAGTGTAGTGAAGTTATTAATAATTTTGTATCAAGTTATCAAAAATGAAGTTTTCAAAAATATTAATAACAACTAGTGGGTTTCATCTAAGAGGCACAAACTTCTATGAGGTGAAATCTAGTTATGTATATGTATAAATGAGTTATAAATGAGATAAATAGATTTATTGGGAGCAGTTCGCTTTCCAGTTACTAAAAAATAGTGGTTGTAACCAACTCCCCTATGTAACCAAAAAATATTATATTTTGAATTATTTGCTAAAATCCTCATGATTAAATTAAAATCAAAATAATAGGTTCAATAAGTATACTACAAAAGCATTGTATTCTATATGTCATTACAAAATGAATATTATAAGTGGTTTTGATAATAAGACATGCCCAAAATTTAATAAAATTAGGGTATACTAGAAGATGGATTAGATTAAAGTATTTTTTAGTGCTAGAAAAATGGAAAGGAAATGCATTCTCCATGAAGCTCATATTAATGCATTCAAAGCAAACATGTTAATAAATCTCGAAGGATGAATTAAATAAACAAATATAGCATGTGAATTTTAAAACAAACTTAATCTATAGAGTCAAGTCTCTAATGATAGATAGATAGATACATAGATATTAATGTGTACAAAATTCAAATATGGAGTAGGTTGTATTTGAACCATATAAATCATATTAAATTTTACTAAATAATAGAATGTCATCTCCTTGCAATTACAAAGCTTATATCTTGGAATTTATTATTCATGTTAGATTAAAAGGTAATATGGAGGTTTTTTCTTGTAATTTAGGCTTTCTCGACAAGTATAAATCTATTGAATCAAAGTAAATTAGGAAATAATATGAAACATAGAAGATATTGAGTAATATTAAATATTGGTGATATTTATAGAAAGAGAGGAATATCCCTAAAATAATATCTAAAAGAAAATAAACCTAACGAGATATTATTTAGAAAAACCTAAAACAAATATCATGGAAATTAGCAAGGAGTCATGTTTATCCCATGAACAAGATTAAAAGATATAATATTGATACATTTTTGAATATTTGAGGTATGAATGACATCACAAGAAGAATTATCAAGGATTTAATATATTTTTATAGTATTGAATTTAATGTAAAATGCTATTCATTTGTGTAATATGCTAATATAAATACGTGTCTATTTTGTATATTTTATGGTTTCAAATTTATTTGATCAAGTGGTAATTTGATATGTACACTTGATGGACCAGTTAGGTTTCTCTTCTAACTAGTTATATGTGCCAAGCCTTCTAATCACACTAGGAGTGATATTTTGAATCTTAAATGAAAATAATAGCCTTATTTAATTTTTTATGATTTTTTGGATATTCATAGCACATAAAATCTAATACAAAGGAAGAACTAATATTTCATTAGTGTTTGTTGATCCATTTGGTGGATCTCCAAAGTATTTCATTATTGAAAGGATTTGTATAGTAATAGCTTTAACTATGGAGAGAAGACTAAAGTGTTCATCCATATTATATTTTTAATAATTATAAATACTATGATCCCCACTAAATTAGTCTAATAATATTTAGACTAATAACTAGTCTATCCATGAAGAAGAATATTGTGCAAGAGCTATCTCAGGTTTCAAAGAGAAGCTAAAAGCTTATTGATAGAGCAACCTCAACACATAGAGGTCTTAGATTCGAGTCCTAACTAGTCTATACTTTTAGCATGGTATGAGAGATAAAGAAAAATATAGGAGTAGTAAGAGAAACCCTAGAGTATTTCCAAAGGAGAAAGGGGGAGTTATGAAAATAGTTGGATGGAGGTTATGTGTAGTACAAGCAAAGATCTGACATGTGTGAGAAGAAAGATGATGGTTTGATAAAAAACAACAAAGTGAACCTTGTAAGAAATGATCTACTCTATTACACCTTTTGGTTATAGTAATTGGTTATCCATGCAATGTAATAGGATGATAAGGTTACCATAATAACACTTGGTTGAGTCATAGGATCAAACCCATGTTGAAAAATAAAAAAAGTGACAGATCAACTAATGATTAGCAAGATATTCAACAATGAAAATTTGATAGATAATAAAATAAGATATTCAAAGATATCAAACAATAAAATTTGGATAAATAATGAAACATTATATTCAAAGATGTGTAAATGTGTACTGGTAGCAATTGCATACACAAAAATTAATTGAAAAGAGTTTTGTTCAATAAATTAAATATTAGAACATTAAGCTAAAAAATATATAATAATAATATAGAATAACCTAGAGAAATTATTTTTAGCATTGCAATAATATTATATATTAGTGTATGTGATCTATCCAATAATCCTCCCTCACTATGGATCAACATCATCCATAATTGAATTAAATTATATGAAGTAAAATTAGATGACCTTAAAACCAATAAATATATTAAAATAATTATATTAAAAAAATTATGTTTTACAATAACAATTTGTGCATTCTCTTGCCAAGATATGTTCTTACTTTTTTTCTTCTTCGTAAACCAACACTCAACTCGTTCATAGAAATATAGTATCGTTATGTATGTAAAAAAGTATTTCTATGTTGAATAAATTATGTCTCAGGTCTTAGAAAATGGATATGTTATTGCATTTTGCATTTTGCTTGTTTGTTTATTGATATTTGAACTATAAACTTTACAAATACATTCATATTATGTGTACAATCACCTATCTCTTTTTGCTATTATAACTAAATTATCCTTTAGGTGTTACAAAAATAGGTTTTATTGAAAGATGCAAACCAAAATACTATGCTCAGGTAATGCATAACATTGAATCTATATGTTACCTATTTATCGTAGGTCAACTTTCACTTCCATGGTGTGGTATATGCACAGGGAGTAAGCGCATAAAATGGATGTGCAAGTAGCTTTCATGGTGTGGAGGGAGCGCTACTCCCAAGCACTTACGGGAGGAGCTATTCTTCATTTTTGATGAGGTCAAATGCTCTTGGGCAGTGGGGTGGTGCGCTATTGCATTGCACTAAAAATTAAGTGTGCAAATTCCTTTTTTACAATAAATTAAAGCATGGCTTTAGGGTTATTTAAAGGTGCTAAAGGACTAAAGCATAAAAGACAAAAATGCTAAAAGACAAATCTGATTTGAAATCTTTGTGGAGAGAAAGCACACAACAAAAAATAGATTAAATGAAATGTGCAACGCCTATGCACTCATGAAAATAGCACAAAGGGTAAACCCTAATCATAACATATTTTTGTTTCTAGTATAAATTAGATTATCTAAATACACACAGACTATCATCATTTCTCCTTTTGTATTTTGCTTTAGGTATAGGGTGTGCTTATATGGGAATTTGATGAACCCATTCTCTTGAAAGTAGGTATCAATCCGACTATACTAGGCCTTGGGTGGTTGCTTCAACCCATATAGGGCCTTATTTAGCTTTAGGACCTTCCTTTCTTGTCCTTCCAAATCATAGCTTGGTGGATAGTCTATGTAGACCTCTTCTTCCAACACTCCATTAAGGAATGCAAAATTGACATCCATTTGGTAAGCACTCCAACCTTTTTGTGTTTCCAATGCCAGGATCATCCTGACTATGTTAAGTCTTGCTATAGGTGCATACACTTCATGATAGTCAATATCCAAATTTTTCTTATAGTCTTTCACCATCAATATGACCTTATGCTTATCAACTTCACCATGGGTATTAAACTTAGTTTTGTGTACCTATTTGAAACCAATAGTTTTATTTCATGCTGGGAGATCCTGTAGACACCAAAACAACACCAATCCGATTATGTGACTGCAAACACTGATCGCATTGACACACACAGCCCCAAGGGCAGCCCCCAGAGGTTAAACAAGTGGTCCTAACCACTCTCACAGTAGTTTTGGAAGGTCAGAGATCAATTTGGCACCTTCGGGCACTTTGCTCAATATCCGTTCCACCCTGGAACGAATTCAAACTGGGATTCGCCCCACCTAGGGACGAATTCTAGATTCGCTCCAGGGTGGGGCGAATTGCAGGTTTGACGGGAAAAAGTCAAATCTTGACAAATGGCAGCTCAGATCCGCCACTTAACGCTTCCTTCATCGCATGGGAGTATGGGTGAGCATTTTCGAGCGTTAGAGGCAATTACAAGGGCAGTCATGAAGTCCCTATTCGGGGAGGAATCTCCTTCCCCCTGGGAAGGCATGATTGCCAAGTGGCGCCTCTGCATGCCCATTTCAAGAGACCTCCAGGTCTATAAATTGGTGAGTTTCCTCACCCCAAAATATAGGAGAGAAGGAGCATTTTGGAGCAACGAAGTGCTGTCATTTTACTTTCATACCTCACACCCTTTGGATTTGCGCCTTTCACATCCTTGATCTCTTTTAGAGGGGAGGTCATTGGGTGACTATTGGGAGGACGAATCTTGAGCCCAAAACCCGACATTTGGCCACAATATCCCACCAAATTTTCTGACAATACCCCACAAGAGGTTTTGGACCCATCCCAAGTGGATTGGTGCCGAAATCAGGCCTCAAACGATGGGCGGCCTGCCCCATGGGCGCCCCCTCCCACACTGCTACAGTCCTAATCGCCCCCCTTCGGAGCGATGGGAATTCTGTGGTAGACTTTCTTTCTTTCATTTTTGCATTCAATTCTATGATGCTTAGATAGGTTGTCATTTAAATTTCGTCTCGTTTTGAACAATTTTGATCATGTTTCTATCTTTGCTCGCTTCTACTAATCTACAGGTAGCATCATCAAATTCCCATTGATGGAGGTCAAATTGGGAAAATATGACCATCTGGGTCTTCCCAAAATACCCCCAATTAGCTAACCCCAAGTTTGTAGGTCTTTTGGAGCTTCCTAGGTAGGACATTTGGGACAGTACCTTTTCGGCATTTTGTTGCAGGTGAATTCGTCCCGCCCCAGAGCGAATTCAAATCGGTGAGGAATTTCTTGACTATTCCATTTGCAGTATTTTCTTTGGGATGTCTTGATGCCCCTATCAAATTTTTAGAGCATTTGGATTCATTTTAGTCATAGTTTAATTCATTTTTCTCATTCACTTATCGTAGGCTTGGGGATTGCATGCTCTATTTTATCCACAGGTGCTACTGACTACTTCTTGTTCCTTTGAACGTAGGGTCTAGACATCGGAGGAGCAGCAAGGAGTCAAGACTCATCAACGCAAGTGGTGGTGATGTTTGGTCCACCCATTTTACATGTGGGCACGCGGAAGAAGGAAGGGCATCCATGGATGTAACAAGAACGCATACTTAAACGCTCCTAGCCCTTGAAAGGGGAGGATGCACATTGTAACCGAGTTGTGAAACATATCAATAAAAAGGGTTGTCTTCTTTATTTGCATTTGTTTCATTTTGATTCGCTCATGCTTTTCCCTCTTTTCATGCACTTTCAAATTCCTAGGATTTAGCGTTAAGTTTGGTTCGGTTTGCATCGCATCTTCGCTTTCCTTTTTGCTTCCGTATCCTCGTGCTTTCAGTGGCGATCATGGTGGGACCTTGTCCTCTATTTTTAAGATCAGATATCTGATCCAAACTTGGTCATTTTTGCTTGTAGGTACCGAGTTTTCATACGTTGACTGTTGTTCGTTCCATCAGGAGGCGGATACAGAGCTGTAATTCGTCTTACCCAGGGACGAATGGGAATTCGCCCCACCCTATGATGAATACAGTCCTATAATTCATTCCCCCTAGGATGAATTCCAGTCTATGAAGTTTTCGGGCAGAAACTCAGAACCGACAGATTTGGGCAGAGAAGAGGTAAGAGTCCTGAACTTTTCCTATCATTTTTTGTTATTATTTTTCTATTTTTTTGGTTTCTTTTTGCATGCTTAGGAAAGGTTTTGCTGCATGTTTATTTTATTTCATGCAAAATAAAAAGAACCCCACACATCACGTGGCAAATTAAACACCAAGGAGCTGGTCGTAAAACCCCAGCCCTTGATCAAGACCAACGGTGGATTTCATCACCACCTTGGCTTGAATTTTGCATTCATAAACCCCGATCGCTACTGTTGCTAGACGTAAATCCTGATGAAAGCTGATCGAGTGTAGCTAGGGTGATTCCCAACACATGAGGATAAGTCTTCTATGGTAGGTGTCATAAATAGGGTGATTCCCCTTTCGTACCGCCTACGTTCCATGTACCATCTGCTCTCACGTACCTATAGTTTCCCTCACGTAAGGGCGGGTATATAGAGAGGTTGGTATATCGGCCTAGCAATGGTATATCGAAGGGGTGACCAATTTTGGGAGTCATAAGAGCCATCATATTGCATTTAAACGTTCTTTACAAAAACCTTCAAAAAAAAAAAAAAAACCAAAACACACTAAACCAGGTTTAGGACACACTCTCAATCTTTAAACGAGATAATCACTGCTTTGTGTGTGTGTGCTCTTTTCTATTTAGTGTAGCATAAAAATCATAAAAAGAGATAAAAAATCTACTTAGCTTGTAGAAAAGCAACACCATGGTGTACACCCGTAGCCAAGCCCAATCAAGGGCAGAAGCTACGAAAAGTGTACAAGGGGGCACAAGTCGCCTCCGCTATAGCCCTAAGGACTTGGTCATACCGCCTTGGTGGCCTGACCCACAAGAGAGTCCGCATCATTCCATGTCAAGATGGAACTATAGGGACACCCCTTTGGGGGACACGCCCATTCATCATAGCCCCTTTCAGGAGGAGTCCTTACACGTGGCGCTCAACATAGACAAGAAAGCTCCCTTAGAAGCTCGATATGAGTGGCCACCGCACGATGAAGTGCTAGAGTGGCATAGTGTCCATGAGGAGAGGCCACATGATTATGGCATCCCTCCTTTGCCCCCCATCACTGTTAGAACCAATAGACAAAACCCAGAGCATAGGGCTCTTCAAGCAGGGCGAGCCAACTCTGCCCACCCCTTTCACACATACGAAAGGGAGCATGAGGAAGACCATTACATTCCTCGAGAGCAATGTACAACATGGGAGCCATGCGCTTCCGCACCCGCTATGTACCATGATCACCCACTGAGGCCAGAGCCTCGGGTAAATGCCGCCAACCTCGACAGAGGGAAGTGACCTATTGAGATCTCGGATCATCATGACCGAGGTAAATGCATAGGAGAGGCATCCAGGCCTCCTAGGCTCAAGATGGTGGAACAAATTGACCTGGCAGTCGCCAGACATGCCACCCACCAAGCGCAGATCACGCGGCTTGAGCAAGACCAACAGTAGCTAGAGCATCTATATCGCCTTAGCAAAGAGCGCATTCGATGCCAAACAGATGAGCTGCTCCATAACCCAATGCCTGAGAGGGTTCCAACCCCTCGCACCCAAAGAGCGAAACCATATGAGAGGCATAATCCCTTGGTGTGAGATAGGTCTCCATGACCTTATCAAGTGTTGCCTCCGAGACCCCCTAGACCTGAGCGGGAGGCCACTCCCGGAACAACGATGGGTACCCTCCGTGGGGACCCACCCAGGGTCATAGGTCTCATCCAGAGACTCCTCAAGAAGCTTACGAGGAGTATGAACAAGAAGAAGAGCGGGCCGAAATGCCCTACCAAGGTGGAGGGGTTGCTATCCGGCCACCCCTCCATAGGCCTCAAGTCTCCCACAACCCACAATGGGAGCAAACTAAAGAGGAAGAGATTAAATCTTTCGATGCATACAAAGCGCTGCTAGAGCATTTGGAGTCTATGGAAACCAAAGCTTTTGGGCCCCAAAAGCCCATGTTACGCCAACTCCATAGTCATCCTGTGCATCCGTCAATGCCTGCACCCCCTTACCCTGAACACTTTAAGCTGCCTCAGTTGGCAATATTTAAGGGTGAGGAGGATGCCCAAGAGCATGTGACCAGATTCCTGAGCCAATGTTTTGGCATTCAGGACAATGATGCGTTGTTGCTAAGGACATTTATAACCACATTCGTGGGCCCTGCCTCGGATTGGTTCACTCAATTGCCGAAGCACAACATCAGTAACTTGGATCAGTTAGTGGATGCGTTCCTCGAATGCTTCACCTTTAACACCAAGAAGAAGGCATCACTAAGTGACCTGGCCAGCCTCAAGAAGTATGAGGAAGAAACCATGGTGGCCTATGGGAATCGATGGAGGACTCTGCTTTCCAAGCTACCCTACCTCCCTCCTATGTCCGACCTTACACAAATGTTCTCACGAAGTTGTTTGAGATCGATCTCTATGCTATTGCAGCTGCAGCAATATGCCACCTTAGAGGAAGCTCTGGCGCAAGCCAGAATCATCGAAGAGATCAAGATACAGGATGGCGAGATTGCCAAACCTAAGAAGAAAGAATGGAACAAGAACACAAAAATAGGGACTACGCAACAGAAACCCATTACGGTCAATCAAGTTGCTATAAATGTCCCTAAGCCTGCACAAGAAATATAGCCTCAAAAGGCTAACTATCAGGCAGTGCCTCCTAATAATTATGAAAGAGAAAACCAGAAGCAGGAGCAAAATCAGCAGCATCACCCTAGGCGATAGTACACACCTTATACGGAGTCTAGGGACTCCCTATTTGACCGCTTGTCAGTGGTGAACTTGATCAACCTTCCAGAGATCCAAACCATAGATCCCAATGCACCGAAGCCTAAGGGATACCGGGAGGACTTGTATTGTAGGTTCCACAGGCGGAGGGGACATGACCTGAATGCATGTTGGAAGTTCAAAGGTTTGATACAAGACCTAATTGACAATAAGACGTTGGCAGTGGACAACCCCGTAGCGCCAAACAACCAACAGATGGGAGTTTTCAAAGACCCCTTGCCTGCCCATGAGGCACAGGCAAAACCCCTTCAAGTCAATGAGGTGCAACAGAATTGCCCCATGCAAGGGTATGTAGGAATGATAAGCATAGTGACTAGGAACAAGAGATACCCAAGAGTTGCCCCCGAGGCAGCCACAAGAGAGGTTCCATCGACGTCACAACCTCAACAACACCCTATGCAACTACCTCCGCCTAGACCCGCGGCCACGATTCGGACCAAACTCACGCAGAGCTTGAGGACCACGTCGGCTAGGCTCTCCATATACGAGCTTATACAACAATCAACACCCCATCGGGAGGCTCTAATGGAGATATTGAAAGCCATCGAGTTGCAGCCCCACGAAGCGAATTCCTTCAACAACTTCGTGGGACATGTCAAATGATGCACGGAGCCAGTCATCACCTTTCGAGAGGATGAAGTTAAATCAGTGTCTGATGACATGGCAGATCCACCCCTGCACGTTATCGCATGGGTCAACGGGATCCCGTATAAGAGGGTGTTGGTAGACACTGGCTCATCTAGTAACATCATTACCATAGCGGCATTGAAACATCTAAAGTTGCCAGCCTCTCACATCATGGCTTCCACCTATACACTACGAGCATTCAATGATGCGATATGCTCGACAGTTGGCACAATTGTCCTACCCATTCAAGTAGGACAAAAGATGATACCTACATTGTGCCATATTTTGGAAGGCGAGATGGCTTATAACATCTTGCTAGGGCGGCCATGGATCAGGGACATGAAGTGTGTCCCTTCGATAGCTCATCAGTGTTTGAAGTATACATTTGAAGGGGAAGTACATGTAGTCCCGATGGACTTGGAACCCTTCAAATATTGCAATGCGGTGTAGCTGATGCCACAATCGACCCTTCCATCGATGCACTTGGATTTTTAGTTAAATCCATCTAGACAGGGTCCGATTCTGCAAGCATCCCTGGTGATAAATCCATCAAAACCCCAGCCAGGTACATCTTCATCATCTGGTCCTTCACCAACAATGCCACCTATCATGGCTAAATAGAAGGACAAAGGGAAGCAAACCCTAGAAGAGGCTCAACCCCTAGAAGAGGCGCTGCCAATAGTATCAACCATCTCTACCGAAGAGATGCCTAGAAAAATGGAAGTTGAGGCTCCTAGTTCACCCAACATGGAGTGGATTCAAGAAGAGCTTCCATTCCCTCCCCCTCAATCACCAACAATCACTGTTGAAATGGCCAATACGGGCCTGGGGGAGTATCTGGTGTGGAATGTTGTAGCAACGACCGCACTAGAGTCCATGCAAGACATGGGGAGACCTCGCCTCCCCATCGGTACAATTGTTCCTTTAGGCTACCCGCCAAACCAGACAAACTTTGTGTATGGGGGCCTTGATCATGGTACTCGAGCCATGCATGCAAGAGGACGAAGATGAAGAGCCCTTTGCAGAAGATGTCAACTATCTGTCTAACCCGGACTTCACTCCGAGATATCTTGGCCAATGCAATTGGCATGGATATGGGCTAGGCAGGTATGAGCAAGGAGTGCGTGTCCTTTGCCAGCCAAGATACCAAATGCCTTATGACAAGTCGGGCATGGGGTTCAACCACCCCCTGCCCTTGGACATCTTGGTAGAGAACATGCAAGGCCTAGGGATAGGCAACAAGGGTGGATTGGCATCAGATCCCTATGCCAACCCGAACACAACGTATACATTGGGAGATTACCTCCCATGGTCAACAACCACCCTTGTTAACCTCAATAACCCTTCCCCTTTGCTAGAGAGAGGCGAAAGTTTGAGGACTCACTTTCAAGGAGGGTATAAATAGTGTCAAGAGGGATCTTCGGAGGATGAATCAGAGTATGAACCAACATCATATGACCCCTTCGAATCAGATAGTGATCACTCACAAGTGATCCCCATGAATGACTATCAAGAGAGCCTCTTGACAATGTTCCCTCTAGAGGCTCCAATCGAGCCAGTGCCACGTCAAGAGAATCAGGTCCCCCCATGGAGAGTGGAACAACCACAATGGGGCCAGATTAATTTGCTCGAGCAGGATGAGCCTGTAATGCCTCAAATAGTTGTCGGAGCCAACAAGGGCTTTTGGATCTCCGATAGTGATTACGAAGATGAAACAAAAATGACATATCTTAATCACATGCGATAGATGCAACAACCATACCCCTTGGAGATTAACGACATATTTGAATAGTTGGGCATAGTGCCAGGGCATGAGTGGTACGTAGACCCAGCGGGGTGGGACCAAGTGTTGGATCCACCACTCTAGGTATATGAAGAGCACCTTCCACCCCGAGACCCTAGAGTGATATCAGTGCCGAGGGTAGACCCTGTCCTCCTATCAGCACATAGGGCCGATCCATTCATGCCAATACCTCTAGAGCCAGATCCGGAGCACAGAGAACATCCAGAATGTTCGAGTCATCACACCCATGGTAATGGAGACCAAAATCATTTCATCAACATGATCTCCATTGACTTAACCGCCCCATCCACAATCTGGTCGACCCAACATGGTCATTGCATCTAGACATAGATGCCATAGACTGGGATAGCGTCAATTCACCTCCATCCCCATCAGAGTACTGGCCTTTCGATAAAATGCTTCATTTTACCCTAGGGTCAACTCAGGATATCTTCCATGTCGAAGAGGAACCCGAGGTTCCCAACGTAGATTTAAACTCAGCAAATGATATCCATTTGATCCCGACTCCACATCAGTTGGAGGATGGATCCCACATGTCGGTCGAGGAGATGACTGACGTAGACATCGGCTTGGATCCAATGAATCCATAGATCATCAAGCTGGGGGTAAGCTTATCCCCTGAAGAGCAAGCCGACTACATTACCCTTCTCAAAGAGAAGAAGGAGGTTTTTGCATGGTCATACAGAGACATGCCGGGGCTAGATCCATAGCTAGTCATGCATAATCTAACGCTTGATCCGACAAGTCAAGCCAGTTAAGCAAAAACTATGTAAGATGCACCCAACAATGGCCTTGATGGTCAAAGATGAATTGCAAAAGTTGTTGGATGCACAGTTTGTCATCTCGCATGGATTATCCACCATGGCTGTCCAACATGGTGCCCATCAAAAAGCTCGACGGGAGGATTCGCATATGCACTGATTTTTGAGATCTAAACAAAGCGAGTCCTAAGGATGATTTCCCCTTGCCGAGCATCGATGCATTGGTAGATGCTACAGTGGGCCACGAAATGCTATCCCTCATGGATGGTTTCTCGGGATACAATCAGATTCGTATCAATCCCGAAGACCAACTAAAAATGGCGTTCACAATGCCTTGGGGGACATTTTGTTATAAGGTTATGCCTTTTGGCCTTAAAAATGTTGGCGCCACCTACCAACGTGCCATGACGTACATCTTCCATGATTACATGCATAAAACTTTGGAAGATTACATGGATGATTTGTTGGCCAAATCTCTTTTGCGCCCAGATCATCTCGATGACTTAAGCAAGATCCTCGATCGCCTCATGGAACATAAAGTCAGACTGAATCCCAAGAAGTGCGTATTTGGCATCACATCTGGAAAACTCTTGGGTTTCATAGTCTCAAAGTGAGGCATCGAGGTGGACCCAAACAAAGTCAAGGCAATCCTTGAAATGCTCCCCCAACTACCATCAAGCAGCTCAGAAGTCTGTAGGGAAAGGTCACGTCAATCAAGCGCTTCATAGCGCAGCTATCTGACAAGTGCCGACCCATGAACAAATTATTGCACAAGGGGGTAGCATTTCACTGGGATGACGAGTGCCAGTCAGCCTTTGATGACATTAAATGATACTTGGCTTCGCCGCCAGTATTGGCACCACCTAGACCAGGAGTGTCATTCTACTTATACATCTCAGCTACTGAGGTGGCACTGGGTGCCATGCTAGCCCAGAAGAATGAACTTCACAAAGAACAGGCTACTTACTATCTTAGCCGCACCCTGGTCAGTTATGAACTTAACTATGCATACATCGAGAAACTCTGCTTGGCAGTGGTGTTTGCTACCAAAAAGCTATGCCACTACATGCTGAGCAACACTACGTATGTTGTGTCTAAGGAGAATCCATTGCGGTACATGATGAGTCATACTTATCATAGTAGCCGCACGACGAAATGGATCATGTTGTTGACGGAATTTGACATAGAGTTTATTGGACAGAAATCCATCAAAGGACAGGTCATAGCCGATCAACTAGCAGAGGCTCCTCTCGAAGACGATCAGCCTCTGGTCATAGAACTACCCGATGATGGGGTCTTCCATGTCTCAGAATCACCAGATTCTGATGAGCCTGAGTCACAGGCCGACATAACCCTATTTTTTGATGGTTCTAAATGTGAGCAAGGAGGTGGCATGGGAATTGTATTCTTCACACCGCAAGGGGCTCCAATGCCTCTGTCCTTTAAATTAGACTTCTCATGCACCAACAATAATGCAGAATATGAAGCCTTGCTCATAGGTCTTCAGACAACAATCACCATGAACATCAAATGATTGAACATCTTTGGTGATTCGTTGTTAATTGTCAACCAAGTCAAAGGGGTATTCCAATGTAAATGCCCAGTTCTGCAGGCCTACAAAGCCCTTGTGGACAAATTCCTGGAAAATCTTGAATGGTACGACATCGAGGCACTCCCTCGGTCATCGAATCATTTTGTGGACACTATGGCCTCCTTGGGGTCACTAATCCCGCAAGACCTTTCTGGTGATATGACAACCATTCAAGTCAAAACACTATCGCAATCCATGATGGACCGTGCAAGCTCTAACTTGACGCCAGGAATCCACATGATCCAGATTGAACCATCCTCGGATAGGTTCTCTCGAATCCATGATCATCTGAAACATGCCAACTAGGGGTCCTTGTTCTCCCCTACTCCCATTAATAGCAACACAACGCTATTCTTACAAGTTCTCTCCCACTCAACGTTTGCTAGGGATGAACTTCAAGAGGGATTGGCTGTTCATACCATCGAGGCTTTCGATCAGCAGGATTGGTATTCACCCATAAGGGACTACCTCAAGTTAGGTAACCTCCCACTTGGATTGATGCATGCCGCAAAATGAGCATTCAAGAAGAAAGCGGCAAAGCATGTCTTGTTAGGAGACATTTTGTACCATCGTAGCTATGAAGGGATCCTCCTTCAGTGCTTGGACCAGCAAGAGTCCACTTGGGCAATCGCCCAAGCGCACGATGGTACATGTGGTGGCCACTTCAGTGGTATGGCCATCGCAAAGCGCATTCTTTGCATGGGCTATTATTGGCCATATTTAGAGCGAGATTGTTGTGCATATGTAAGGAAGTGCATGAAGTGTCAACATCATGCTAATTTGATACACGTACCTTCCTAGGCCTTGCAGATGATCCAATCGGCTTGGCCATTTTTGTAGTGGGGCTTAGATCTAATCGGAAAGATCTCCCCTGCATCGTTAGGTCATCACACGTTTATCATAATGGCCACAGAGTATTTCACCAAGTGGGTGGAAGCAATTCCGCTTACCTCTACGACAGGACCCCGCATTGTGGAGTTCATTTTACATAACATCATATGTCATTTTGGTATTCCATCCAAAATAATCTCGGATAATGGGACGTCATTCAAGAACAAAGACGTGCATGCTTTGACCACAAAGTACAAAATTTAGCATAGTTTTTTGACACCCTATTATCCGTAGGCAAATGGGCAAGCAGAGGCATCAAACAAAATGCTAGTTGCCATCCTCAAAAAGATAGTCGCAGACAGTCATAAGGATTGGCACATTCAAATCCCACTTGCCCTGTGGGCTTATCGCACTAGCATTCGGACACCCACTGGGGCAACTCCATTTTTGCTCGTGTATGGCTCCGAGGCAGTCATGCCTCTCGAGTTGGAAATTCCTTCCCTACGCATATCAATGCAAGAGTTCATCGATGATGACACTGCATGGCAGGCCCGGTTAGACCAGCTTACGTTGCTTGATGAACGATGCGTTAATGCTCTCGAGCATTTACGTATCTATCAAGAGCGACTTAAGAAAGCATACAACATGAAAGTTCACCTGAGGGATTTTCAGGTTGGTGACTTGGTCTTAAAAGAGAACCAACAGAACTCTAGTTTGTCGTCCCATCTAAGGGACAAGTTCATGGAAAATTGGTTAGGTCCCTATGTAATTGATAGTAAAATAGGACCTGGAACATACCGGCTAGCCTCTCTTGATGGAATCAAGGAACTAGAACCCTTGAACATCAGTCATTTGCGGCCATTCCATATCTAAAAGAGCCATATCCCAAACAAAATGCTCCAAGGATTCCTACAATCGCTTGGTCAATCCCAAAATGCTCCAAGGATTCCTACAATCACTTGGTCAATCCCAAAATGCCCCAAAGGTACCCATTACCGCTTGGTCAACCAAAAAGCTCCAAGGATTCCCACAATCGCTTGGTCAAAAATAAGAAAATTCAAAAATAGTAAAATCATCAAAAATAACAAAAATTTGCATCTCATTTCTAGGCATGCTCAAACTCATCACAACAATAAAGAGCTCTTTTGCATCTCATCTTCATATTCACAAAAATCAATCCATCAAAAACACAAAAATATATAGTTGCATTAAGCATCACATCCATACATTGCATATTTGTGGTCATACAAGTCAAAGGCACCATAGACTGTAATTACTCCGCCAATCCATCTTGTTCCACATTTCTCCATTCTATAAGTAGTCCATCAAAAATAAATGCCATTCACTTCATTTTACCATACCAGAGTCAGTGGTCTTCTAATGTATCAAGAGTTTTCGTCCTTCAGTCGTCATTTGCTTTCTAGCCACGTACTGTACAAAGTCAGATAGATTTTACAAAGGTAGAGTTCTACTTGGATCACACCTTGTTACATAGCATCCCAACACAAATTAAAACACATAAAAATTCCCAAGTTGTGTGAATGAAAGATGAAACCTGCAAAGCAATCCAGGTCACCATAAGCGAAATGGTTATCTTGCTCATCCCCCTATGCGAATGACCCCAAGAATGCTGAGAGTTGGCAAAAGGACAAGCATCTTCCCTACCCAATTCCCCAAGAATCCCAAGTTCTCAAAAAGTTGCAAACATCATAAAATCTTGCAAAAAGTCAAAACTCCAAAAATTTGACATCACCACCAAAGTGCATACATCAAAAGGCACATACAATAGTGATTCTCATCACTCAATATTCAAATCCCTTGCTCAAAAGAAAAAAATAAAAATAAACAGTGATTTTTATCACTACAAAAGAGCAAGTATCCCAATACAATTGAAGAAAAGAAGGGAGTCGAACTTGAATCCCTGGAACTCTCAACATTTTGATAGGTCATGAGGCAAACCTCGATATCGGTTTGGTGGATAGCCTATCGGTCACTGGTGGTAAACCTCCCGCATGATGATATATCTGTCACATTAACTCGTGTACAGATCAATGTTTGCATGTGGATGAGCTAGCTTATGGTATCCTAGATAGCACCATAGATTAATCTGACTAAATACAACAAAGGAGTTAGTGGAGCTAATTAGGTGATCCTCAGTACAGGTTTGGTTGATAGCCTATCTGGCATTGGCGGTATCCTGACAAATACCACATAAACGAACTCAATTGCACACACAGGGATGTGAAATAACTTGGTCAAAGACAAGTCCGATTCATACCTTGTTCAAAAGTCTTGTAAGATAAAGTACAGTCATGGCTAGTTAGTTAAAAACATCTGAGTCTCAGAAAACCTTAACTACATTTTAAACCAACTAATATCTTTCATCCCTGCATCACCATCAAAAAAATACAAAAAAACATATACCACAAATCACCTAGACAAAAAACCATAAAGTTCTAAACAGTCTATGGTGCCCTCACCAAACAACACAAACTCAATTCATCCATTACATTTGCATATCCTAAAAATTAGAAACATTTGCATTCATCATAACATATGCATCCATCAACATAAATTAACATGCATACATACACATTCAACAATCATTGAGCATAACATCAAATGCCGACATGTGTATAAACAAAATAAAGTCATCTGTATATATATCATAAAAAATGCACCAAAACAAGCAATAAAACTTTCCAATGAAAGTGCTTTTGCACTTGACATTTCGGGCATGCAAAATAGATGTCAGGGTCACAAATCCTCACTATCCTACTCCCTAAGAAGGCTACCATAGCCAGACCGCTCCACGGGAAAATTTAGAATTTCATCCCCAAAAAAAAAAAAAACCTTACAATTTCAGCTCCAAAAAGCGTCACCAAAAGGGTTAACACCCACCAAAAATAGGTCTAAATGTCGAAAAACTGCACACACGTTCAATGCTAAAACATCTAAAGGCACCCTTGCACAAGTCATCTTGGGTCAAGTGACTCGTCGCTTTTCTCATGAAGGTCATTCCCTCATCGATTCGTCGCTTGAGGGGGTAGTCACACTTAGTCACCAATCAACAAGTACACACCCAATTAAGGAAAATGACATGCATTCAAAGAATCATTGACAAAGACAATCACGCTCCTGCTTGGGGTAGTAAACAAGCAATAATCACAAGCTGATCAAATCACTTGGCATTTCATGAATCATGAACTCAAGGTTCTCACAGACAAAAGGTTGCGCCCTTTGCCTATTCATGACTGATCAATGTCCAAGATCAAGTAACACCTCACCGAAAAAGGTTAACACTTGAATTAAGTTCCTTCGCTCGTTAGAAGCAAGGATTCAAGAATGCATGCCCTTTCCATACTTGGGGCATCAAAATTTGGTTAGGTTACTGAGAAACCCTAATCATTAGTGCTTTGGTTATCTATTTTTGCTCGGCGCTGTGCCATGCACAGCGCATCCCAAAAAGGGGCATCTGTAGACACCAAAACAGCACCAATCCGATTATGTGACCGCAAACACTGATCGCATTGACACACATAGCCCCAAGGGCAGCCCCCTAGAGGTTAAACAGTGGTCCTAACCACTCTCATCATAGTTTTGGAAGGTCGGAGATCAATTTGGCACCTTCGGGCACTTTGCTCAATATCCGTTCCACCCTGGAACGAATTCAAACTGGGATTCGCCCCACCCAGGGACGAATTCTAGATTCGCTCCAGGGTGGGGTGAATTGCAGGTTTGATGGGAAAAAAGTCAAATCTTGACAAATGGCAGCTCAGATCCGCCACTTAACGCTTCCTTCATCGCATGGGAGTATGGGTGAGCATTTTCGAGCGTTAGAGGCAATTACAAGGGCAGTCATGAAGTCCCTATTTAGGGAGGAATCTCCTTCCCCCTGGGAAGGCATGATTGCCAAGTGGTGCCTCTGCATGCCCATTTCAAGAGACCTCCAGGTCTATAAATTGGTGAGTTTCCTCACCCCAAAATATGGAGAGAAGGAGCATTTTGGAGCAACGAAGTGCTGTCATTTTACTTTCACACCCACACCCTTTTGAGTTGTGCCTTTCACATCCTTGATCTCTTTTGGAGAAGAGGTCATAGGGTGGTTATTGGAAGTACAAATCTAGAGCCCAAACCCGACATTTGGCCACAATATCCCACCCAAATTTGTCGACAATACCCCACAAGAGGTTTTGGACCCATCCCAAGTGGATTGGTGCCGAAATCAGGCCTCAAACGACGGGCGGCCTGCCCCATGGGCCCCCCTCCCACACTGCTATAGTCCTAATCGCCCCCCTTCGGAGCGATGGGAATTCTATGGCAGACTTTCTTTCTTTCATTTTTGCATTCAATTCTATGATGCTTAGATAGGTTGTCATTTAAATTTCGTCTCGTTTTGAACAATTTTGATCATGTTTCTATCTTTGCTCGCTTCTACTAATCTACAGGTAGCATCATCAAATTCCCATTGATGGAGGTCAAATTGGGAAAATCTGACCATCTGGGTCTTCCCAAAATACCCCCAATTAGCTAACCCCAAGTTTGCAGGTCTTTTGGAGCTTCCTAGGCAGGACATTTGGGACAGTACCTTTTCGGCATTTTGTTGCAGGTGAATTCGTCCCGCCCCGGAGCGAATTCAAATCGGCGAGGAATTTCTTGACTGTTCCATTTGCAATATTTTCTTTGGGATGTCTTGATGCCCCTATCAAATTTTTAGAGCATTTGGATTCATTTTAGTCATAGTTTAATTCATTTTTCTCATTCACTTATCGTAGGCTTGGGGATTGCATGCTCTATTTTATCCACAAGTGCTACTGACTGCTTCTTGTTCCTTTGAACGTAGGGTCTGGACATCGGAGGAGCAGCAAGGAGTCAAGACTCATCAACGCAAGCGGCGGCGATGTTTGGTCCGCCCATTTTACATGTGGGCACGCGAAAGAAGGAAGGGCATCCATGGATGTAACAAGAACGCATACTTAAACGCTCCTAGCCCTTGAAAGGGGAGGATGCGCATTGTAACCGAGTTGTGAAACATATCAATAAAAAGGGTTGTCTTCTTTATTTGCATTTGTTTCATTTCGATTCGCTCATGCTTTCCCCTCTTTTCATGCACTTTCAAATTCCTAGGATTTAGCGTTAAGTTTGGTTCGGTTTGCATCGCATCTTCGCTTTCCTTTTTGCTTTCGTATCCTCGTGCTTTCAGATCCATCAACTACATTGTCTTGTTCTTCTCTATGGCTTCTATCTCCTCATCCATTACCTTTACCCATTTTTTATTCTGAATTGCTTCTTCAAATGAAATTGGATCGCACTCAAAAATAAAGCAAAGCCAGGATGTTCTTCATCTATTTGATTTCGGGTTACCTCATAAATGTCTTACAAGCTCCTTATATTTGTAGGTGCCCTCAAGTTGGAGATCATGCTTACGAGTTGAGGTATTTATGATGATGAGGTAGTGTTGTTTCTAGCTCTAGTGTTGTTGCTTAAAGCTATAGGCTAATGTACTTTTTATTCTTCCAAGTCTTCATACTCAATAATTATTGGTTTAGGCTGACTAGACTTTGATTTCCAGTTCTAGGCTTCATCCTCCAAGAACTTCACATATCGACTGATAATTAACTTCTTTGTAAAAGGATTATATATCCTATATGCCTTCGAGTCTTAACTATACCCAATGAAGATGCATTTATTTGCCTTATTGTTCAACTTCTTCCTCTTCTCATTTGGAATATGTGCATATGCTATGCACCAAAAACTATCAAATGAGCCACACCAAGCCTCTGATTTCTCCAGGCCTCCTGAGGAATTTTGTCCTTCACACTCTTCATGGGACACTTATTTAGAAGATAAACTACATAACATACAACTTCTATCCAAAACTCATGTGGCAAATTATTTGCCTTTAGCATGCTCCATGCCATCTCCATGATTTTTTTGTTCTTCCTCTCTACAACACCATTCTACTATGGTGTGTAACTAGCAGTGAGTTGATTGTGAATTCCATTTTTCTTGTAGAAATTTTGAAATTCTTTGGAGATATACTCACCTCCATCTATTCTGAGAGTCTTTACAAAGTAGCCATTTTGTTTCTCAACCAGAGCCTTGAACTCTTTGAAATATTTTAATTCCTCTGACTTTTGTTTGATGGGATATATTCATTCTCTGACTAAAAGCATCAATGAAAGTTATGAAGTATTTATTATTGACAAATATGTTGGTCTGCATTGGACCAAAAATATTAGAATACACCATCTCCAATGGTTGTGAAGCTCTCCAAAATTTTCCTACAGAGAATGCATCCCTATGCTGATTGCCAACTAAGTAACCTTCACAAACTTGATTTGGTTGCTCAATAAGGGATAAACCCTTCACCATCTACTTCTTGTGTAGCAATTTTAGGCCATCAAAACTCAAGTGACTGAATCTTAGATGCCATAGCCATGTAGCATCTTTTTCCACTACAATGAATGAAAGCAAGGATTCATTCTAAATTTACAAATAAAATATATTGTTCTTCATCATGGATATAGTTACAATTTACCCATGCTCTTTATCACTGATCGTACAAGATCCATATTTGAATTGAATAGTGTACCCCTTCTACACAAGTTATCAATTGCTCAAGAAGTTGTGCTTCAATCCAAGTACATAGTATACATCAGTGATTTGTTTCCTTTCACCTTGTTTGGTGTAGATAAGGATTTTTTCTTTATCTATTATAGGAACCTTGCTATTGTTCCCCATATTTACTTTATATTGGACTGTTACATCTAATTGTGAGAATATCTCAATGCTTTTAGTCATTTGGTTGTTGCAACCACTATTGAGATACTATATATTCTTTTGGCTCTCCTCCTCAATACTACAGGTCAACAACATATTCCCACTAGTATCTCTACGCTATGCATTTTTAGACTCAATTGTGTAGTGTACTTATTGTTTTCTATCCTTGGCCATATTTTTTATACACTCAAAAATATAGTGACCAAATTTCTTGTAGTAATAACATTGGATATTTGATTTATCATACCTTTGATTAGATCCTCTTTGTTGACTTTTGCCATTACCTCTTCCTCTTGATTTATGGAAGTTGCAACTAGTCTCTCAATCATTAGGTTTTGACCTTCCTCTTTGCTTGTGGTCTCTTCTATGCTTACCTCTATCTCTTCCTACTTGAGAACTGGAGGCTCCTTGATGGGATTCTCCTCTGTTATTGTCTCAAAATGAGACCTGCATCTTGAAAATTTTCTCCAACGAGGATTGAATTGAGCGGCTCAGTCTCTACTCATGTTTTTGTAGAGAACCCATGAACTTATCCACAAATAGGGTTGTCAAATCCCTTGATTATTTGATTGTTATCACTACTAAGTTGAACCTTACTAGTAGGCTCTTTAGTATCTTCTTCACTATTCTTTTATTCTCCACGTTCTCCCAATTCAACCACATCTGGTTGATGAAATCCATTATCCAGGTGAAAAAATCACTAGTTGACTCTGAATTACTCATCTATAAGTTTTTAAATTCCATCCTCAACATCTACAACCGCACCAAATTTACCTTGTTGGTGCCTTGGAAGGAGCTAGCTAAAATTTCCTAAGATTCCTTTGATTTAGTTGTTATTGCTATTCACAGGAAGATTATCTCCTAGACTGCCTATAATATATAGAATAATACCTTCTGTTCCTTCTTACAGTTCTTCTTTAGTAAATATTACTCCACCTAGGAGAGATTGCTCATGTCTATTGCATTTGCTGGATCTATGTAACCATTCTGGACTAGGTCCTATAGCTCCTGCAACCCAAATAATATCTTCATTCGGATACTTCAATAATTGTATTTCTTACCATTGAACCATGGGATCTACAACTACAAAGGGTTGCTATTGGAATCCATTGTTTCTTATCATCCATAGGAAGGTGCTAGCTCTGATACCAATTTGAAATATGCGTATCAAAACATTGTGCTCAGGTAATACACATCACCAAATTTATTCATTGTCTATTGATCGTGGGTCAACTTTCTCTTATGTAGTGTGGTAGATACATAGGGAGTAAGTGCACAAAATGGATATGCAAGTAGTTTACACGATGCAGAGGGAGCGCTACTTCCAAGTGCTCACAAGAGGAGCGATTCTTCATTTTTGACTAGGTCAAATGCTCTTGTGCAATGATGAGGTGCGCTATTGTATTGCACATAAAATAAAGTGTGCAATTCCATTTTTTAAAATAAATTAAAGCACAAATTTAGGGTTATTTAAATGTGCTAAAGGACAAAACCACTAAAAGACAAAAATGCTCAAAGATAAATCTAATTTGAAAGCTTTACAAAGAGAAAGCATACAACAAAAAATAGGATTAAATGAAATATGCAACGCCTATGCGCTCACGGAAATAGCACGAGGGCAAATCAAATAGAGAATAATGTGAAATAAAAATTGCACAAATAGTCTTTATTCACTGAAAATAAACTAATTGTAAATATAGTTTTACAATGCAAAATAGGACTTTACACATTCATCTACAAATGAAGTTATGGGTTCAACATAGATGAGAGACTGAGAATGGTACCGCTTCAACTCCTCACGTTGGCTTCTTCTCTTCTCTCTGCACTACTATGCACTATTGTTCCATTTCTTCTCTTGCTCTTCTGAAAGGATGCACTGCCTTATATATTCAGGTGGAAGAGAGGATAAGTCTTATCTTCTAACATGCTTATCATTTGACATGCTTATCCTCTTACATACACCAGACAAAAACTAGGGTTTCTAACCAATAATTGAATGAATTAGGGTATCTTCCTATTTACAACTGTTAGTATTAATTTCTCACACGAAAGATTGTAGCGATCGGATGTCATAAATCTGAGAATAAATTTAAGTGATAATATCTATCAAAGATCTTCCAGACGTGAAATCAAGTTTAATTTATAACAAGTATTATGTATCAACTTGTTACACTGACTTTACAAATTTTCAAATTTCAAAAGTATACCTTTCAGCACTAGCTATGATTTGATAACAAATACATATCCAAAATGAGAAATCCAAATTTAAAACCAAACAATAATTATGAAGGCAAATGGATTAGATTAGCACAAAGCTACCTTTTTTTTTATTCTAAAAAAGGAGGGGAATGGGAGTAGGAGTTGAGAGAGAGTATACCCACATGCCATCAATACGTCTAAGCACTTATTTATTTCCCTGTGGCCACCAACTATGAATAATTTGAAATTTCTCAATCAGTAGGTCATTGTGCTTGTTAACTAGAGTTTAATATCTTAATCTTGAAGGTTTTAAAGGCATTTCATACCCTTGATAGTCATCCAATAAGTGTAGATAAGCCTCTAAATTATGGAAGTCAACTGAATTATAGCTTTGCTTCAATGAGGGTGAGTTGTTGATGTCAAAGGTAATCTGGTTCCCAATGTGAAAATATGTCCATGGAAGCCAATGCATAATTATTGCGAGCCATACCATATTCTCATTCAGAAAAGTGTTAGATAAAACAAGTCACACACACAGCCATAACAATGAAGCAAGAGGAAATACAAAATTTTCAACAATACCCACTATCTACAACAAGAAAGAAAATAAACATTCACATTCAAGCAATACAACATATTTATGTGGTTCAACATAAGCCTACATCCACGGAAGATATCTTTGCATTATTCACCAACACCTCTCTTCACAATATTTTTTACAATATTTTTCATGAATCCATGGGGCAGCCAATGAAAATATCACTTATAAAAGATCCTCGATGCCTACCAAACCCTAAAAAAAACATAAAAAACTAAACAAAAACCTCTCAGGATTCTATCGCACACACCCAACAAAGAATCCCAACACCCTCTCAGGAAGAATTGATCTATCTCCACCTTTTATTTTCTACCTCAGACCAAACACTGAAGCCCTTTATATACTCACCTACCGATCTCCTTCACCTTACTAGCAATTCATTTATCTACTCATATCGTGTAATTCTAAATCAAGGATGGCCACACCGATGTAGATCTGTAGCCTATGTTATCCCATATCGGCCATACTTAGTGAAGACTAAGTACACCATCTAACTACCCTATTTCACCGCTCAACATAAATGCTAATAACTCCTTCATGTTGGCAACAACCGATAAGTGGGTGGGGAGTTTTGAATTTAGACTCCATATTCCTAACAACCTTCGACTTGGATTCTAAACCTGGCCACTCATCCAATAGCCTAAGTGAAAGGTGTACAAACATGGTTTCATTCCAAACCAACAAAATTGGGCAACTCCCAATTTCCAACTCCTAGGAATCCATGTGAATATGTAGAACCAAAACACAAGCTACGATGATACCTTCTTGATCTTATAATATCCACCTTACCGCCATTCAGTGTTTGCCTGGACCTCCTCACAACTCCCACTACTTGGGAGCTTCCTAGCTTCTCACCACTAAAACTAATATGAATTTTAGTTACCAAAAGAAATTTTTAGAGCTAAACCTAATGTCGTCACATCTACATGCTCAAGCTTCTTTACCTCCTCTTCACCAAGACTAAAAGTAACTCTCCTTTGATTCTTATGAGTCCAACCTCCATGGAATCGATCAACCATGATAAAATAAGAATTAGAAGCGAGGTACAAGTTTCCAACCTTCTCACCCTTTGCCAAAACCATTGATCCTTTCATAATATTCCATGAATTCTTGGATAGAGGAGTATAATATCCCTCATTATCCAATTGCCCTGCTAAAATTAAGCTCCTCTTAAGATTCGGTGTATGTCTCACCTCATTCAGATGCAAGTGATAACCATTTGATAACCTTAGTTGGATGGTGCCCTTTCCAACAACTTGACATGGGTGACCATCACCGACACACACTTTTCCAAAAACAACATGGACATAATCAGAAAAGAGACTCCTATAGGAAGTGGCATGAAACTCGGCTCCAAAATCTAAAATCCAAGACTCACCAACATGAGAGGAAGATAGAACAAGAGCATCTTGTAGAACATCACCTGCAACATTTTCCTCTGTGTTCTCACCATGCCTTTCACCTTTTTCAGCCTTCCTCAACATGCAATCCTTCTTGTAATGCCCATATTTTCCACAATACCAGCAGTCTCCTTTCACCTTGGATCTTGACTTCGATCTTCCTCTGGAAGAGCTCCTTCCCCTTTGATTTTGTCTTCCCCTATCACTCATACTCAAAGCACCACTAGATGATGCTTCATCGATGCCCTTGTGGTGAATACCCTCACTCATAATCACACTCACAACATCATCAAACTTTAGAGTACTCTTGTTATAAACATAATTACTAATAGTCATCAAAAAACTATCCCAACTATCCGGAAATGAACATAATAACAAAAGAGCCCTAATCTCATCTTCAAACTCAATTCCAACTAATTGTAACATACCAACAATTACATGAAATTCATTGAGATAAGCCTGGATTCATCCACCTTATAACATTTTCAAATTAAATATTCTTGATGATAAATACCTTGTTAGAAGCTGATGATTTCTCATACATATCCGCCAATGGATCCGTAAGCCGATGATTTCTCATACATATCCGCCAAAGCATTCGTAAGCCCTTTGGTTGTAGTATGTGTACACACATTGGAAAATACTGAATCAGAAAGGCATAACCAGACAACCCCCAACGCCCTTCTATCAACCAGCTCCCAGTCATCATCGTACATATCATCAGGTTGGCCCTTATCCTTGCCCCTGAGTGCCAAATAGAGGTTGTCTTTCTGATCTGACTCAATCACTCGCACATAGCTTAGAAAGCAAATTTTACAAAGATTAAGAATGCGATATTCAAGAATTTGTAATATGACCGAGTTCTTATCAGTGAAATGAAATGTTGTATCAGACCTTTAACGATTTGTTGCTGAAATTGATGATGGAAAGCCAAGAGTAAATGAAATATATAAATATGAGCAGTTGATGAGTGTATCCTCTCTTTACATTCCAAACTACTATTCTGTTCGGACCTTCCATTCTCGTTGTTGACTTGGATAGAGTCTTCGTACTTGCAACTCACACGTTAGTGGCAAGAAAACTACTTCTAGTGGCAAGAAAACGTCTTACCCTATGAGAGTCACACGTTTTTTTTGGTTCAAAATTAGCAAGACGCAGATAAATAAAATATTTGACGAAGAAATTCTTACTCAACTCAAACGTCTTACCTAAGATAAAAAAAAAATACCGTACACGTTTTGTGTTCAAGAAATTCTGGGCGGCTCGTAACAACTAAGCAGCAAGAGATTGTAGGTCACGACTCGTTGGTAATACGGAATTTAAATTCCTCTCACGGTAATTTGATTTAGTTTTAAATATTTCAATTTTAGAGATTAAAATGCACTTAATTTTCAGGTGCAAATATGTTACTACATTTAATTAATTTTCACGTGCAAATATATTTGGATGAAAGGTTGAGAGTTATGTTTAATAATAGAGGATTAACATCTACCACTCTAATTTGAATCTTAGATTTTTTTAAAAATAGTCAAAGCCTAAACTATTGGACTATCTTCATCAAACTAATATAATAAAAAAAAACTGTTAACAGCTTTTCTATACATTCAATAGAACATAAAAATTAAATTCTACTAAAATTAAAAATCATATTATTTTATACATAGATTTTTCACTCTAATTGCTTTCACTTTAATATAGCATTTGCATAGCTAAATTATTCTATGTCCTCTACCAAAACCTAAAACAAATAAATAAACAAAGTTTTTCTTGTTCTCTATAAATTAAAATTTATTAAATAGATATTAATATTTTCTCTTAATAAATTATATTATACAAGGATAAAGTGAATAAGGATAAAGTGAATGTTAGTATTAATTAAGAGTTAGTCTTTTAGTTAGATTTATTGTTATAAATATTTTATAAATTTGGAGATACATAACTCTCATCAAGAAAAGTAGTTATAATTATAAAAAATACTAGTTAGAATTGAGGATGCCCTATTACAAAAATAAATTTCTCTCAATTGGGAATATAAGGACAAATAAATACATGAATTTTTTTATTGAAGCAACAAATGGCTATATATATATATATATATATATATATATCATTGAAGCAACAAATGGTTATATTATTTATTTATATTTATATATATATATATATATATATATATATATATATATATATATATATATATATATATATATTTTGTTATCTAGATTTAATATATTTTTTTTCCTTAGATTTTAAAGTAGAATGAGTGGTAGTATTTGCTTCCATTTATATTATATTGATTCTTCAAGCTTAAGAAGAAGAACCAAAATATACATGATAAATATTTTGTGTATTTTTAAGTTGTCCAAGTAATTATTTTCAATCAGAGTCCATGTTGTATGCCATAACACAATATAATATGTAATATCATATAGTTATATATTTTAATATGGAGTCCATATTTTATTCTAAATATATTATAACTTATTATATTAATAGTATATAGTACTCATAATGAAATAATTATCCTCAATGTTGATGCTAGGGTTTGTAGCTATAAATAAGACTTAATATAGTTACATGTGAGAAATACCACCATAATCTTAGGTTATGTTGCTCATTTTGTACTATTTTAAAAATATGGTATAATTGTGTTCTAGTTTTATCTATTACCTAGGGCTTACAAGAGTGATAATAGTGCATTGTATGTATAGAGACTATCTCTATTTTCATTGTTTTTGTTAAGTTATACAAACTAGGCATGCTACATATAAAAGCACTTGTATACAAATACAACTAGAACAAAATGAACAATTAATAATGTGTCAAAAATAACTTATAATAGATTTCATAAGTAACTTGTAAGATATTTCTTCTATTTAAACAAAACTAGACTTGATATAGCCTATGTGATATAATTTATGCTTTGGTGGAGGCCTCTGTGAGGAAGAGTACAGTTTTTTATAGCCTAAAGTTGATTGAAATCAAGCAACATGCAGTGTGGAGTTCTGTGAAAATGGTATTATATTATGCTGAGGAGGTTGCTTAGATTTCTGGTGCAATTGCCCACAAGATCAATTTTATGTCATTGAACTCTCTCTCTCTCAGTTTTCTCATTGCTTGATCTCATATTTATATTTTCCTTGATGTGTTTGGGTGTGCCTCTTTATTTCCTTGGTTACTTTTTGTGGTTTTCTCTTCTAGCTACCTTAGTGGTAGCTTCATCTATAAAAGGTTGTGGTATCCCTTTCAAAATCCTCTTTTTCTTAATAGTATATATAAAAAAAATCTTATAACGCATTTTATAAATGACTTGTAAGATATTTCTTCTATTTAACAACAACTAGATTTGATATAGACTATGTGATATAACTTATATCAATATTCATATATTCATTGTTGGTCATCCATTGAAATGTGGCTAAAAATATCTTGAGCTTTATTAAAGCACACTAAATGTTTCTAGAAGGTATAGTACAAAAAAGATATATGATTAAAAGAATTCAAAGATTTAGACCATGCAGATTGTATTCATAACTAAAAAACAACTTAAAGAGATATATCTTAAGGACCAAAAAAAATAATTGGGCATGACTTTATCATTTATTGAATTTAAATATATGGATATGAATGTAACACAATTTGGTTATAATGATTCCTTTATAATTTACATATTTGTTGAAATCATGCTTTTATCTTATTTTATGGTAATCAAACTAGAATTTAGATAAGAAACAAATATTATATATATGGGTACTAAAAATATTGACATTCATTATTATTAGATTTGAAATTCGATTATAGAAAAATGATAGCAAGACTTTAGAACAAACTAGAAATATCTTTCCAAAGACATTGAGACAAGCAAAATTTATAGATTTTATAGACAAGTTGCTAGTTTTAAGACACATGAAAAGGCCAAAGAAAGCTATATTTTAATAGTTATAATTAAGATAAAACTCTATATAGTTGTGTCTTCAAAAGAAATATTAAGTGTAGATGCTCGTTGAACTTGGCAATTAAAACCAATTTAGATCCTATTTGTTTGAACATCCTCATCTTATGTACACTCTTATTTATTTTATTTTATTTTCTTTTTTTCTTCTACATATAGAGAGACATATGTAGTAGATCATTCATAGTCTATAATTCTTATTTTCTATTTTACTCTAGATGTGCTACTATTTTAGATACTCACATCGATCACTGCTTTGGTTTTTCCACTTTTTGCATACTCACATAAATTTTTGATATGTGTTAACATATGTGTTTATTGTGTATATTCAGTATTCTTGTCCTCTTAAACCAAAATATAGTTAAATAAAAATAGATTTTTTTAATGATATAATAAACATTATAGAATTAAATATTTTTGGAGAATCCTATTTTATGCACTCTAGGTTTCTTCTCTTATTTTCTTTCTATAATTTTAACTAAGTTTAGACCAAGTTTAAAATATTTTTGTGTTGTTTTAAATGTTGAAAAAAGTAATTTTAATGTAGATCTATAGATTTTGATACATCATAAGGTATTACATATAATAGTTGACTTATCATAACTAAGACTTAGGATTTTATACATTTTCATATAGTTTAAATAGTGAACATCAATATTTCTTTACGGTGCTTTGGTAATAGATCTAAAAAGTTATCTTTATTTAGGTATATCAAGAGCATATTCTTATATCATTTTTCAAATAGAATATTATGATTCATCTTATATTTATTTTATTTTTACCTAGATCACTTTATTTACATTATTATTTAACTCTTTAGAGTTGTACTAGTATCCATGTATATGAGTATTTTCTACATCCATTTATATTAATCCTATACTTTATGATATTCACATTGTTGTTCTTGCTCTTCCAAGAAGTTGAATTACTATGTTATATGAGCCTTTGTTATGTTATTAAATAATTGTTACCCTTATATAAAATTTATTATCTTAATATCTATATGAAAATACTAAATTTTAGATATCTATCATGCTTATCATCTGTTGATTCATAATGGAATAGAAATTGGAATTATAAATGCACTATAAAGACCATTATTTTGCTCTATGAGATATAATTCCTAAACTTCCTCAATTATTTAATAATTACATGAGCCTATCTTTCCAATAATTGCATCTTTTAATAATGAAAACATTGATCTTTAACTATATGAATCTATCCTTGATGTTAGTATTGTATTCATTATGATATTCAACATACTAGACTTCCTCTATCAACAAGTTGAGAATCTACTATTGAATGTAGAACACCTACTACTCATGTTATATAATTATTGCATTAATTGACATTAGATAATTATTAAATTATTATTGATATTCCTCATAATAGGTTGATAAAAGCTAAACAATTAGAGAAGAAGGTGAACCATGAAGAATATCTCGAGACAACCTATAAATATACCATTGTATGTATATATATGTGTATATATGTGAGGTTGAGTGTGCAATATGTTTTTTTTAAATTATGTCATTGGTATTAAAGTAAGGTTCATTTTTTTTCAAATCAAGTAAAACACATCAAGTTACATGAACAATTGAAGCCATTAGTGTCTTCAAGAAGTAATATTTTTTTATTTTGATATAATACCATTCAACCTCTATAAATCGGTTCACCTATTCTTGTGACTCATATTTTTAAATATTTTCCTCTAAGCCCATGCTCTACTCATTTTCCTCATCTCCTTAAAATTTTGTAAGATTACTTAGTTTTAAATTTGATCAAAACTTTTACATGAGCTTTCCTTTTGTAATGTAAAACTAGTATCTTTAATACGTTAGTAATTATTGTGTTAAAATCTACTTCCCTAAGCATCTTAAAAATTGCTAAAATAATGTTATCATTTGAAGGCTCTGTTTTTATTGATTTATCTTTGGACTTTATTTCCCCATATTTGTCTTTCAAGGTAGACTTATCTACAAAATCATTTTTCTACTTTTATTTTTACCATTATAAGCTAGTATTTTATCCATTCCATTATCCTCAAAACTAATTTTTGTATTACCTTTTGAAATTCTACTTCAAACCCTTTCTACCAATATCTTAAGTGTAGGTTATTATATCACAAGAGCAATCCACCATTGCGGTTGTTTTTATGTTTACAATATAAATTGAATAAAGCCCTCTTATAATTCATTTTACTACCACCATGAAAAATAATTAGTTGAAGCACTAAAGAGTAGAAAAAATAAAGGGGTGAGTAAATTATTCTTGTTAAAATACCATTTTCTTTGTATCGCTATTAACATCAAAATCCTTCTCCTATAGCAAACTATCCTCATATAACTTTTCATTGATGACGATGAAGAAATATGATTCGTATTCCCTATGATAGTCATCATATCAAAACTTAAGTGGATAGGTTAGTCAAACCCATCAATCACCCTCCCTTATCTATACCTCTTGTTGTTCCTCCATTACTAAATGTCATAAATGGCATGGACCACCCTCTGGTTTCTTGATTTATTACCTTAAATAAGTTTACTTCTAGAGCCATTTTATTTAACAATATTAGATCCTTTATTTGAGTTTATTTCCCTAAATAAATTTACTTCTAGATCTTTTCAAATTTGTAGTCCTGAATTCTTTCTTTGAGTCATAATTATATGGACCACTACTAGAGACTTTCATGTTGCTACTCTATTTTTCTTCTTTCACTTTGGTACTTTAGTAATAGACCCACTATGAATAATGGTTGAATGCTTATTAGCGACTCAAACTTGCTATCATCATAATCAGCCACTCAAACTTGCTATCATCATAATCATCAAGATATTATACAAGAGCTATCTCGTGTTTCAAAGCTAGAATTTCTGCTTAATATGTTGGAGATGTTTTTAACCATACTTTTTGGAAAATAAAAACCATTGAACATAAAGATAACCTCTAATGATTTTCTAAATTATTGTGTACAAGTACATAAGGATATTTATCTATTGAAAGTATTACTAACCAAAATTTAGACTATACTATGTCATCATTACCGATGAAAAATAAAACCATTAAAGGACAAAACATAATCTAATAGAAAATATAGAAATATAGACAAAACATTATAAAGACAATAAGCTATCCTTTTTTGGTTGATAAGAATTCACTTAATTAATTACCATTGGAGTAGAATTTATTATTTTTGAGAAATTTTCACAAGAGATAAATTTTTAAGCGAGGAAACATATTTAAAATATAAAAAGTTGACTAGCTAGTTTGATGTCATGGAAAAGTTGAAGAATCTAAACCTATAAGTCAAAAATTCAATTCCACTTGATTTATTTAGAATTTCATTTTCTTTAAAAAATATATATTAAATTCAGGATGGTTTAAGCTTAACTTTGATGGGGCATCAAAATAAAATCCGAGCCCAAATGGCATTGGGGGTGTTATTCGGGATTAGTTTGTTAATGCTATTATGGCCTTTGTAGAAGATATTGGTGTCCAATCATACCACTATGTTAAAACTTGTGATTTATTTGTTAGAATTCAAATTCTTAAATATCTCGGTATTTATAGGGAAGTTATTAAGGGGGATTCGTTAAATATAATTAAGATGCTCAAAGGAGATTGTCTGCTGGGATGGCAAATCTCTAACTTAATTGATGAATCTACAACTCATTTATTATCCATAGAGAAAATGATCATAAATAATGAGTTTATATAAGTGAATATGATGGCCGACTCCCTTGCAAATTTGGGTGTATCTAGTTGGTGTCTGTCGATTTAGCATACTAAATTTCTGTCTGAGATCAACTGCCTTATTGATATGGAGAAATATTAATGCTTGTCATATGGTATCCAATCTTACATTGTGTATCCTTACCTTTGGTTTATTCTAGCCTTTGTTTTTAGTTGGTTTAATGGTGGAGTGCCTTTATTTTAGGATCTTGCATCGTCCTATCGAGCCTTCTTGGCTCATTGTTTGTTTATTGAGTTGTCAGGGTGGCCTTTTCCCCCCTTTGTTGTTTAAATTTCAAATTTTGAATCCCCCCTTCCCTACGTTCCTTCATATTCTTATGTGGTGGGCCCTTCAAGATTTTTATCAGCATCTCAAACATTCTCTTAAGGTGTTTGTGTTAAAAAATATCTTCCTTTATGCCTTTCTATTTCTCCTTGGGAATTAGTCTCGATACTAATCAATCATTGGCTGGTTTCTAACATTTCTATTCTAGAGGGAATTGGGGACCTATTCAGTGCCATCCTTTTTACTCTAAGAAGGTGCCTTCATGGTAATAAATTGGCCAGTATGTCTTGGTTGATCATAACAGCTATTGAAAGAGTGTGGTGACATCTGGTCTTTATGAGAATAGATTTTTGGAGCCCTCTTATGTAGTTTTGGGGTTCTTTCCCTCATTTTTTTGGAGTCTTCTCATTTGTCTTTGTAGTAAGTTCATACTACCTATACCATCCTTTCTCTTTATGGGGTTTGTTTTACTATCCAACATATGGTTTTCTGATTTCTCTCATGATAATGGCCTACTTTTTGTTGTGACAATTCTTAGGACTCTTTGTTTTCCCTCGTTAGTGATTTTTGAGTCCTTTTTTGGCATTTGGATTTTGATTTTATGGGGGAGGACTCTATACATTTACCTTATTCTATCACGGGGTTTTCTTCTATGGAGTATTTTTCTAGTTTGAGTGTTGCTGCTCAGGTTTTTCCCCTCCTATTTATGTGTGGGAGATTCTAGTTTCTTGTTATTATGGGTAAGATGAAGATCTATTCATCCAAGAAAAATTTGAGTAAGCCACGATTGGATCCCGCATCCATATTTTTTTATGATGAATTTAAATATATTCTAGTATAAGTGGGTCTCTTGGAGTGTATTCTAAAGTTTCATGGCCATAGCCTGGTGCTTACTCACTATATGGTTACCATATGGAAATATGGAGGGGTCAAGTTTAGCTCTTTGTCATTTTAGGTTACAAAAAATCTTATAAGTAGGAATAATAGTTTGGTGTTATATGGATCTTATTACAACCATGATAGACACTCCCCATTGTAGGAGATCAGTATTTTCTTGGACAAGGAGGAATTTCTACCCAGGTTTCAAAATGGTTTTAGGACTCTGGCCTTACCCCCTCCTTGGGATCGGGTTGCTAGGGTTATTATGGACTACTTCACCCTTGATTCTTCTTATGATATTATTAGAATTTTTTATGCTATATTTTTAAATCATTTGCATTATAAAGCTTGCATGAATATTCCTTTATTTATTTTCTAGTCTATTATGAAATATTTTCTAAATGTGCAAGGTTGTCATGGTCTAGCCCCCATACACTAGGGCATTGCATTGCTAGTTTTTGAATAGGCCACTTTGGAATATGGTTTAAATGTTGATAAAATTATAAAGTATTTTGTAGAATGTCCAGGTCCCATTGTTGGAGGTGCTAAGTGTAGACACCAAAACAGCACCAATCCGATTATGTGACTGCAAACACTGATCGCTTTGACAAACACAGCCCCCAGGGCAGCCCTTAGAGGTCAAACAATGGTCTTAACCACCTTCATAGCAATTTTGTAAGGTCAAGAAGCAATTTGGCACACTTGGACACTTTGCTCAGTATTCGTCTCACCCAGGGACGAATACTAACTTGAAATCGTCTCACCCAGGGACGATTTCTGAAATCGTCTCCGGTAAGGACGATTTCCAAGTTTAACGGGCAAAAAGACAAATGGCGCCAAGTGGCAGCCACAAAATAGTCAGTTGATGACTCCTGCCTCGCACGCGTGTGTGGGTGAGCAGATGGGCCGTTAGAGGACTATCACAAAGGCAATTATGAGAGCCCAAGTCATGAAGGACTCTCCCCTCCCATGGGGAGACATGATTGCCACATGGCATCTAGGACCAACACATGGCACTTATGCTTCCCTCTCAAAAGAGACCCCATGGGTCTATAAAAGGTGGGACTTTTCTCACCCAAAAGGAGAGGTTGAAGGAGATTTCAAGCAACGAAGTGCTGCCGAGTTGAACACCCACTTGCATCCCCTTTGATTCACCTTCTCACATCCACCAATCTCTTTTGCAAGGGAGGTTGTTGGGTGGCTTTTGGAAGCTTGAATCTGACCCAAATCCAACACATGGACACCTGAACCAACCAATCTGCCGACCCCCCAATCCTAAGAGGTTTTGGGCCCATCCCTAGTGGATTGGCACCGAAATCAAGTGCCAACGGTTGGAGGCCCACTTGGGCATCCCCGCACTTTTTAAGTTTTATTTCAGAAGCGTTCTAGATTATTTTCTCATGCTGCATATTGTGTATTCTATTTTGTGAATTCATAGCTGCAATTTCATAACTTTTGATCAGATTTTATCATTCTTTGTGTCGCTTTGTTGTTTCACTAACTTGCAGGAGGCGATATCAAATTCCCGAGGATAGAGGCCAAATTGGGAGAATCCGACCATCTGGGTCATCCCAAAATGGCCCCAATTACATAACCCCTCTGTCTGTAGGTGTTTTGGAGGTCTCGGGAGTCGACATTGGAGCAGATCACTTCGGCCCTTTCAACACAGTAGAAATCGTCTCACCCGGGGACGATTAGCAGTCAGAAATCGTCCTGCCCAGGGACGATTTCCAGGTGAAGGCAGATTGGCCAACTGTTTCAGTGGCAATGGCCTTCTGGTAATATCTTCTGTCTTCTGTCAGGTTTTCAGGCCATTTGGACTCACTGTACTTACTGTTTCAGACAAATGTTTACATGCATCTTTTGATGATTTTAGAGAACAAACACTTTTCTTTTGCAGCAGGTGCTACTGACATCTTCGTTGTTTCTTTGTGCGCAGGAGGAGCAGCAGAGGTCAAAGACTCATCAACATCAGCGACGGCATCGTCTTGGCCCGCCCATCTCAAGTGTGGGCACGCGGAAAGAGGAAGACTAAGTCACAAATTGTAACAAAGACAAGTTTAACGCTCCTAGCCCCTAAAAAGGGAGGAGACGTCAATGTAACCGAGGATAAGAGATTTGAATAAAGAGGGCTGTGATTTCTTTACATCTTTTCTTTCATTTCAAATTATCTCCTTTCTTTGTTTTTGTGCATAGGATTAAAGCGTTACATTTCGTCTTATATTGCATAATTAGTGTTTCCTTTGCCCGAAATCTCGTGCTTTCAGTGGCGATCACGGTGGGACCTGTTCCCTATTTTTTTTTTAAGATCACAGAAAACTAATCGGGTTTTTGTGTTTTGTGCTTGACAGGTACATTTTTTTATTGCAGACTGTTATTCGTCTCTGACTGTTACGAATACTCTACTGGAAATCGTCTCACCCTAAGACGATTTTAAAATCGTCTCTGCAGGGGACGATTTCTGTTCTGTAATTCGTCTCACCAAGGGACGATTTTCTGTCTGTAAATTTTCAGAGCAGAAATTCAGAAGCAATCGGAGTAGGCAGAGAAGAGGTAGGGATTTTTATAATCTCCTTTGTCATTTTTTGATCTTCTGTTTCTTTGACTCGTTTTCATTTTATCCTGCATTGCTTAGGGAAAGGTCATTTATGCTTGTTTCATTTTCGCTAAATAAAATGAATCACACACACTTCACGCAACAATCTTTAAACCAAGGAGCTGGTCGTAAGACCCCAGCCCTTGAGCAAGACCAACGGTGGGTTCATCACCACCTTGGCTTAGCTTTGCATCCATTTCCCGATTGTCAACTGTTGTTAGGCATAAATCCTGATGAAAGCTGACCGAGTGTCGCTGGGGTGATTCCCATGCGCGCGAGGATAAGTTTTCTATGGTAGGTGCCATTAACAAGACAATCCCCCTTCCGTACCGCCTACGTACCATGTACCTTCTGCTCTCACGTACCTATAGTCTCCCTCTCGTAAGGGCGGGTATATAGAGAGGTTGGTATATCGGCCTGGTTGGTATATTGAAGGGGCGACCGTTTTGGGAGTTATATGAGCCTTCATAATGCATTTAAACGTTCTTCAAAACCTACAAAAACAAAACAAAACATCAAAATGCACTAAACCAGTTTAGGACACACCATTAAATCCTTAAAAGAGATAATCACGGTTTGCGCATGTGTGTGTTCATTTCTGCTTAGTGTAACAAAAAGAAAAATCATCATAAACAAAAGATAAAAATCTACGCATTTTGTCATTTGTTCCAAAAAGCTCCAAGGATTCCCGCAATCGCTTGGTCACTCCAAAATGCCCCAAAGGTGTCCATGAACCCTTTGGTCAACCCAAAATCACCCCAAATGTGCCCATAAGTGATGCAGGAGCATCCAACAAAATATGGGAAATCTTATATTTTTCCCTAAATTTTAGTGCATCTTGTCGGGGCCATAACTTCTCAACCGTAGCTCCGATTGACACGAAATTTTACAGGGAGTTAGTTGGGATAATTTTAAACAAATACGATTCCCTAGAATCCTATTTGCCCAAAAAAGTCAGTTTTCGGGGCCAAATTCCATCATCTAGTGCCCCAAAATTAGGTTTTAAAATTGGGCACGCATTTTTTTACACTTTTTGAGCTGTTCGGATGTCAATATCTCCTAATGTATTCAGAGCTAGGACTTGAAACTTCATTTTTGTCTTATCTACTATAAGAGGGATGCACACGCCAATTTTGGGCCCCATATGACTCATTTCAATTTTTAGGGTTTTTAGAGAGACATCGTCATGGTGCTCACCCGTAGCCAAGCCCAATCACGGGCGGAGGCTATGGGGAATGTCCAAGGAGGCATGAGTCATCTCCGTTACAATCCCAAGGATTTGGTCATACCACCTTGGTGACCTAACACACAAGGCAGTCCCCTCCACACCTTAAAGGAAAGGGACTACAGGGACACCTCTTCGAGGAGCACTCCTATTCAACATAGCATTCAACACACACCCTTCCATGAGGGGTACAGTCGTAGGAGAGCTCCCTTAGAAGCTCGCTATGAGCGGTCATCACGCGATGAAGCGCTAGGTCAACATAGGGTTCGACGGGAGGAACCACATGATTACATTATCCCTCCTTCACCCCCTCTAGTTGTCAGGACTACAAAGAAAAATCCAGAGCACAAGGCTCCTCAGGCGGGGCGAACTAACTCCGTCCGTCCCTTTTTCACTTATGAAAGAGAGCAAGAGGAAGATCCCTACCTTCCTCGAGAGCAATATACAGTGCGGGAGCAATATGCCTCTGCACTTGCTATCTATCAGGACCACTCACTGAGGCCAAAGCCCCGAGGGAATGCCGCTACCCCCAACAAAGGGAGGTCACCTATAGAGATCTTGGATCACTACGATCAAAAATATCTAGGAGAGGCATCTAGGCCTTCTAGACATGAGGCGACAGGACCAACCATCTTAGAATCTGTCAAGCACGTCGCATGCCAAATGCAATTCACGCAACTTGAGCTAGAGCGACTAGAGCGACTACATTTAGAGGAACTGTACTATATTAACAAAGAGCACCTTCAGCGCCAGGAGGATGAGTTGTTCCAACACACTATGCAGGAGAGCCAACATGAAAGGGAGTACGAGGAAAATCATCGCATTCCTCGAGGACAACAAACAGTGCGGCCTCAAGTACATGTCGCCTACATCGACAGAGGGAAGCGACCCATTGAAATTTTAGATCATCAAGATCGAGGCCAACACATAGGAGAAACATTCGAACCTCCTGAACAAAATAGGGTAGACCGAACTGACCCGATAGTCGCCAGACATGCCACCCGTCAAGCCCAAATCACGCGGCTTAAACAAAGTCATCAGGAAATAGAGTATCGACACCGCTTGGATAGAGAGCGCATGCAACGCGAAGCGGATGAGTTACGCATAGAGCAAGGTCATCAGGAGTTAGAGGACTTATACATGCAGCGTAAAGCAGATAAGTTGCGCTATAAACTACCTGAGAGGATTCCAACCCCTCACACACATAAGACAAAACATTATGAGAGGCACAACCCCCGGGTGCGAGACGAGTCTCCGTGACCTTATCAAGCATCGCCCCCAATGCCTCCCAGACATGAGCGGGAGGCTGATCCTATAACCAATGACGGGTGCCTTCCTCAGACATCCACCCAAGTCTATGAGCCACCCTTAGAAAGTCATCAAGAAGCCTCTAAGAAATCAGAGCAAGAAGAAGAGCGGGATGAAAAGCCCTACCAAGGCATGGGGGGTGCCATCAGGCCACCCCTCCATAGGCCCCAAGTTCCTCAACAAGAACCAACCAAAGAGGAGGAGTTCAAATCTCCCGATACATGCAAAGCACTAGAGCACTTAGAGTTGGTAGAGACCAAGATTTTGGAGCTCCCAAGGCCCAACTTACATAAGGCTCCTTTCGAAGAGGATCAACCTTTAACCGTAGGGCTACCTGATGATGCAGTCCTCCATGTCTCAGAATCTCCAGATTCTGATGAGCTATACACATTGTCTGAAGGTGAGGATGAAACAGACATAGCCCACAACAATCACATACGACAGCATCGGCATCCCATAAAAATTGAAGAAGCATGTCAACAAATAAACATAATACTAGGGCATGAGTGGCGCGTTAACCCACCACAGTGGGACCAAGCATTACATCCACAACTTTGGGCACATAAAGAGCAACTTCCACCCAGAGATCCCATAGCAACATCAGTGCCGTGGGTGGACCCTGTCCTCATCTCCGTGCATAGGGCCGATCCATTCGTGCCCATACCTCTAGAGCCAGATCCGGAGTGCAAAGACCATCAAGCTGGGGGTACCTCTATCCCCTGAAGAGCCATAATCCAAACCCAAAAAGCTCCAAGGATTATCGCAATCACTTGGTCAACCCAAAATCTCCAAGGATTATCGCAATCACTTGGTCACCCAAAAAGCTCCAAGGATTATCGCAATCACTTGGTCACCCCAAAAGCTCCAAGGATTATCGCAATCTCTTGGTCACCCCAAAAGCTCCAAGGATTATCGCAATCACTTGGTCACCCAAAAAGCTCCAAGGATTATCGCAATCACTTGGTCAACCCAAAAGCTCCAAGGATTATCGCAATCACTTGGTCACCCAAAAAGCTCCAAGGATTATCGCAATCACTTGGTCAAACCCAAAAGCTCCAAGGATTATCGCAATCACTTGGTCATCCAAAAGCTCCAAGGATTATCGCAATCACTTGGTCAATCCAAAAAGCTCCAAGGATTATCGCAATCTCTTGGTCAACCCAAAAGCTCCAAGGATTATCGCAATCACTTGGTCAAACAAAAAAGCTCCAAGGATTATCACAATCACTTGGTCAAAACCCAAAAGCTCCAAGGATTATCGCAATCTCTTGGTCAATCCAAAAAGCTCCAAGGATTATCGCAATCCTTTGGTCAACCCCAAAAGCTCCAAGGATTATCGCAATTCCTTGGTCACCCAAAAAGCTCCAAGGATTATCGCAATCACTTGGTCACCCCAAAAGCTCCAAGGATTATCGCAATCACTTGGTCAAAACAAAAGCTCCAAGGATTATCGCAATCACTTGGTCAAAACCCAAAAATCTCCAAGGATTATCGCAATCACTTGGTCAAAAATCAAGAAAATTCAAAAACAAAAAAAATCATCAAAAACAACAAAAATTTGCATCTCATTTCTAGGCATACTCAAATTCATCAATAGAGAGCTCTTCTCGCATATTCACAAAAATCAATCCATCAAAAATACAAAAATATGTAGCTGCATTAAGCATTGCATCCATACATTGCATATTTGTGGTCGTATAGGTCAAAGGCACCATAGGCCGTAATTGCTCTGCTAGTCCATCTTGTTCCACACTGTTCCATTTTACAAAAACAACAAAAACACCATGCATTGCTTTTTACCACACTAGAGTCGGTGGTCTTTTAATGTATCAAGAGTTTTCGTGATTCAGTCATCATTTTGCTCTTTAGCCATGTAATGTATCAAGTCAGACAGATTTTATGAAGGTAGAGTCATACTTGAAATACACCTTGTTACGTAACATCCCAACACATATCAAGACACATAAAACAATTCCCAAGTTGTGTGAACGAAAGATGAAACCTGCATAAGTAATCCAGGTCACCACAAGAGAAACGGTTATCTTGCTCATCCCCCTGTGCGAATGACCCAAAGAATGCTGAGAGTTGGCAAAAGGACAAGCATCCTCCCTACCCAATTCCCTAAGAATCCCTAAAGTTCTCAATAGTTGCAAAACATCAAAAATTTGCAAAATGTCAAAAATCAAATACTTGACATCTTAAAGTGCACAAATCAAAGGGCACAAACGATAGTGATTTTCATCACTCCATATCCCCAATCCCTTGCTCAAAAGAAAAACAAATCAAAATAAACAGTGATCTTATCACTACAAACGAGCAAGTATCCCAATACAATTGAAGAAAAGAAGGGAGTGGAACTTGAATCCCTGGAACTCTCAAGCATTCTAAAAGGTCATGAGGCAAGCCTCAGTATCGATTTGGTTGATAGCCTATCGGTAACTGGCGATAAACCTCTCGCATGACGATATATCTATCACATTAACTTGCGTACAGATCAATGTTTGCATGTGGATGAGCTAGCTTATGGCATCCTGGATAACACCGTAGATTAATCTAACTGAATACAACAAAGGAGTTAGTGGAGCTAATTAGGTGATCCTCAGTACAGGTTCGGTTGAAAGCCCATCTGGCACTGGCGGTATCCTGATAAATACCACAATAATGAACTCAATTGCACACACAGGGATGTGAAATAGCTCGGTCAAAAACAAGTCCGATTCATACCTTGTTCAAAAGTCTTGTAAGATAAAGTACAATCGTGGCTAGTGAGTTAAAACCGTCTGAGTCTCAGAAAACCTTAGCTACATTTCTAAACCAACTGCGCTACTTTTCATCCTTACAATACCATCAAAAAATACAAAAAAAGAAAAACCACATGTATACATACAAAGTCATGCATCACAGCAATCGCCTAAAAACAAAATAACAGAGTTCTAAACAGTCCTAGGTGCCATAGCCAAACATCACAAATCCCATTCATCCATTTCATCTCTGCATATCACATATAAATCAAAACCATTTGCATTCATCATAGCATATGCATCCATCAAAATAAATCAACATGCATACATCCATATTCATCAACCATCATGCACAAGATCAAAGAAAATCAAAACAACAAAAACAACAAATAAATGCAACACAAAAACAAAAAGCAATAAACATTGCCAGACACAAGTGCTCTTGCACTTAACCTCTTGGCATAGAAAAATTGATGTCGGGGTCTACATTGTCACTATCCTACTCCCTAAGAAGGCTACCATAGCCGGACCGCTCCACGAGAAGATGGGTTTTCGATGATTTCACCCCATTATGGCATCACCAAAAGGGTTAACACCCACCAAAAATAGGTCCAAATGTTGGAAAAATTGCACATGCTTAAACGGTGAACCCTCTAAAGGCACCCTTGCACAAGTCATCTTGGGTCAAGCGACTCGTCGCTTCTCTCACGAAGGTCATTCCCTCATCGATTCGTCGCTTGAGGGGGTAGTCACACTTAGTCACCAATCAACAAACACACACCCAATCAAGGCAATAGCATGCATTCAAAGAATCATTGACAAAGACAATCACGCTCCTGCTTGGGGCAGTAAACAAGCAACAATCAAATCAATCAAACACTTGGCATTTCGTGAATCATGAACACAAGGTTCCCCTGTGGATAAAATGCCCTTCGCCTATTCATGACTGATCAATGTCCAAGTTCAAGTCACACCTCACCAAAATAGGTTAACACTTGAAATCAAACTCCTTAGCTCGTCAGAAGCAAGGATTCAAGAATGCATGCCCTTTCCATGCCTGGGGCATCAAAAGTTGGTTAGGTTACCAAGAAACCCTAATCATTAGTGCTTTGGTTATCTATTTTTTGCTCAACACTGCGTCACCCGCAGCGCTTCCCAAAAAGGGGCATCTGTAGACACCAAAACAGCACCAATCCGATTATGTGACTGCAAACACTGATCGCTTTGACAAACACAGCCCCCAGGGCAGCCCTTAGAGGTCAAACAGTGGTCTTAACCACCTTCATAGCAATTTTGTAAGGTCAAGAAGCAATTTGGCACACTTGGACACTTTGCTCAGTATTCGTCTCACCGATTCGTCTCACCCAGGGACGAATACTAACTTGAAATCGTCTCACCCAGGGACGATTTCTGAAATCGTCTCCGATAAGGACGATTTCCAAGTTTAACGGGCAAAAAGACAAATGGCGCCAAGTGGCAGCCACAAAACAGTCAGTTGATGACTCCTGCCTCGCACGCATGTGTGGGTGAGCAGATGGGCCGTTAGAGGACTATCACAAAGGCAATTATGAGAGCCCAAGTCATGAAGGACTCTCCCCTCCCATGGGGAGACATGATTGCCACATGGCATCTAGGACCAACACATGGCACTTATGCTTCCCTCTCAAAAGAGACCCCATGGGTCTATAAAAGGTGGGACTTTTCTCACCCAAAGAGGGGTTGAAGGAGATTTCAAGCAACGAAGTGCTGCCGAGTTGAACACCCACTTGCATCCCCTTTGATTCACCTTCTCACATCCACCAATCTCTTTTGCAAGGGAGGTTGTTGGGTGGCTTTTGGAAGCTTGAATCTGACCCAAATCCAACACATGGACACCTGAACCAACCAATCTGCCGACCCCCCAATCCTAAGAGGTTTTGGGCCCATCCCTAGTGGATTGGCTCCGAAATCAAGTGCCAACGGTTGGAGGCCCACTTGGGCATCCCCGCACTTTTTAAGTTTTATTTCAGAAGCGTTCTAGATTATTTTCTCATGCTGCATATTGTGTATTCTATTTTGTGAATTCATAGCTGCAATTTCATAACTTTTGATCAGATTTTATCATTCTTTGTGTCGCTTTGTTGTTTCACTAACTTGCAGGAGGCGATATCAAATTCTCGAGGATAGAGGCCAAATTGGGAGAATCCGACCATCTGGGTCGTCCCAAAATGGCCCCAATTACATAACCCCTCTGTCTGTAGGTGTTTTGGAGGTCTCGGGAGTCGACATTGGAGCAGATCACTTCGGCCCTTTCAACACAGTAGAAATCGTCTCACCCGGGGACGATTAGCAGTCAGAAATCGTCCTGCCCAGGGACGATTTCCAGGTGAAGGCAGATTGGCCAACTGTTTCAGTGGCAATGGCCTTCTGGTAATATCTTCTGTCTTCTGTTAGGTTTTCAGGCCATTTGGACTCACTGTACTTACTGTTTCAGACAAATGTTTACATGCATCTTTTGATGATTTTAGAGAACAAACACTTTTCTTTTGCAGCAGGTGCTACTGACATCTTCGTTGTTTCTTTGTGCGCAGGAGGAGCAGCAGAGGTCAAAGACTCATCAACATCAGCGGCGGCATCGTCTTGGCCCGCCCATCTCAAGTGTGGGCACGCCGAAAGAGGAAGACTAAGTCACAAATTGTAACAAAGACAAGTTTAACGCTCCTAGCCCCTAAAAAGGGAGGAGACGTCAATGTAACCGAGGATAAGAGATTTGAATAAAGAGGGCTGTGATTTCTTTACATCTTTTCTTTCATTTCAAATTATCTCCTTTCTTTGTTTTTGTGCATAGGATTAAAGCGTTACATTTCGTCTTATATTGCATAATTAGTGTTTCCTTTTCCCGGAATCTCGTGCTTTCACTAAGAAGGAGGTTTTTAAAAATATTAATAATAACTTGTGGGTTTCATCGAAGAGGCATAAACTTCTATGAGGTGAAATCTAGTTATGTATATGTATACATGAGTTATTAATATTTTGAATTGTTTTCTAAAATCTTCATGATAAAATTAGAATTAAAGTAATAGTTTCAATAAGTGGACTACAAAATTATTGCATTCTATATACCATAATATAATGCACATTGTTAGAGATCCAAAAATGAAGACTGTAAGAGGTTTTGATCATAATACAAGATCAAAAGTTCATAATATTAGGGTATACTAGAAGATGGATTAGGTTAAAGGATTTTCTAATGCTATAAAAATGGAAAGGAAATGCATTCTCCATGAAGCTCATATTAATGCATTCAAAGCAAACATTTAAAGAAATCAAGAAGGATGAATTAAATGAACAACTATAGCATGTGAGTTTTAAAAAAAACTATATCTATGGAGTCAAGTCTCTAATGATAGAATGTGGAGTAGGTTGTATTTGAACCATATAAATCATCTTAAATTTTACTAAATAGTATATAGTCATCTCCTTGCAATTACAAAGCTTTTATCTTGGAATTTAGGATTTTTGTTAGATTAAAAGGTAATATGGAGGGTTTTTCTTATGATTTAGGCTCTCTTGAGAATTATAAATCTATTGAAGTAATGTAAATTAGGGAATAATGTGAAACATAGAAGGTATTGAGGAATATTAAATATTGGTGAGATTTACAGAAGGAGAGAGAGATCCCCAAAATAATATCTAAATGAAAAGAAACATAAAAGGAGATTGTTTAGAAAATCCTAAAATAAATGTAATGGAAATTAGCAAGGAGTCAAATTTATCCCATGAACAAGATCAAAATATGTAATATTGATATATTTTTGAATATTTGAGGTATGGATGACATCACAAGAAGAGTTATGAAAGATTTAATGTATTCTTATAGTGTTGTATTTAATGTAATATGCTATGCATTCGTATAATATGCTAATATGAACATGTGTCTATTATGTATATTTTATGGTTTCAAATTTGTTTAATCAAGTGGTAATTTAATTTGTATATTTTATGGGTTAGTGAGGTTTCTTTTCTAACCAATAATGTGTCAAGCCTTCTAATCATATTAGGAGTGATATTTTGAATATTAAATATAAATAATAGCCTTATTTATTTATTTATGGCTTTTTTTATATTCATAGCAAATCAAATCTATTACAAATAAAAAACTAAGATTTCATTAGTCTTTGTTAATCCATTTGGTGGATCTCCAAAGCATTCCATTATTGAAAGGAATTACATAACAATAGCTTTTACTACGGAGAGAATATTATACTATTCATCCAAATTATATTTTTAATAATTATAAATACTATGATCCCCCTTAAATTAATGTGATGATTTTAGACTAATAACTAGTCCATTCATGAAGAAATAAATACTAAAAAAATATTGGACTATGAGTATTCCATATTATAAAATATGTGAAGATTATATTAGAAGTTGTGTGTCTAGCTAATATTCTTACATTAGCCAATTGTGATTAATAGTTATTATCAATTAAATTTTAGTACCCTCTCATACTATTAATTATAGGTAACACTTTTTATTTTTGATATCTCATGAGTGTGCAACATGAACTATGTTTGCATGTGGGTGTTGAAGGTTCATTCAATATTGATTATAAACAATTTAGAAAATTTATTTACTTGATGAAGATAATCCATGAGGTGAATTGATGTAGACTCAAATCACTAGCTATAAATAATGACCAAAATATAGAGTGCTAAATGTGGTGGGGTTGTTGATGAGTCCAATGTAGTTAGATAAACTAGTATTGACCATTAACCATATGGGAGATAAAAAGTGAAAGGAGATATTATTGACACATAGTAGAACCTAAGGTAGATTTTCTTGTATAAATTTATGATCTTGAATCATATTTATCATAGCAAACCCTTGACTACTATGATCTTGAACATAAATATAAATGGCGAGTGTCACACTTTGTGGTAGTAACCAATATATTCAAAATTAGAGGTAAAGGTGAGGGGCTTCAAGGAAATGGGACTATAGGCCACCTGGTGTGTGATGTGATGGAAAGCACTATAATCTCATTATAGGAACTACAACACTAGATGGAGGTTTCCTATCATTTAGTAAATGAAGTTTTATAGAATTTTAGATATATTTAAAGCCTACATATCAAGTTTTTGGATGTTGACCTCAAAATAAGGATGAAATAGATAAATTTATCAAAAGTAGTCCAATCATAAAGGAATTAAGAAACTCCAATATGAATGCCATATCTACAAAGAACATCTTTACAATTTTCTTGGATCATGCTCAAATAGATTTTTTATCATTCTATTTATTACAAATATTTGTAAGCATCACAATATTTTGAATTCCATTATCTATTTTGAGAGCACCATGGTGGAGATGAAGACAACTCCTAGAAAGGAATAAACATGTCTAGATCTAATTACAATGCATGGAGAGTTACTCTTGCTAATGTGACAAGATATTATGAGGAATATTATGTCTATACAAAGTAATCATAAGGGAAATTTGAGATTGATATGTGGTAGGGGAAGAAATATGACTAGTCCATGTGAAATGGCTTATGATGTGCCAACAAACATCAATCAATTAAGGCCAACAACCCCACAGTTGGGATACCAATGAGTCACTACACATCAACTATCCCCCTTTCACTCTTAGTTGTCTTAAATAAGTAATATGCATTATAAACCAAAAACATTATAGATTAAAAATAATATAATATTTTTTGGGGGTTAAATGTGTGGGCCTTCCATATAGAGGATATTGGTTGCATGAGGTAGGCCATGAATCACAAAGAGTTTGTTGAATAGGTTAATAAGGTGATCTAATGTCCATTCTAAGGTATATATGTTTTACATTGTCTTCACATCTCCCTAGTGTATTCATAAAATAAAAGTCATCATATTCCTAGTGGTAGCGTTTATTTCTATACCATCCTATTGGCACAATGGTTTTTATATTCACTTGAGGAGATGTGACCTCAAATTCAAAAATCCTCCTACATAGAATAGGAATATATATATACATATATATGTATATACATATATGTATATATATATATATACATATATGTATATACATATATGTATATATATATATATATGTGTGTGTGTGTGTGTGTGTGTGTGTGTGTCTATATATAATTATATATATATATATATATATATATATATATATATATATATATATATATATATATATATATATATATATATATATATATATATTGTTTGGACTTTTGATTTAGGCAATCAAAATTTTCCTAGGGAAGCAAAAGCATTAAAAAGAGAGAGAAAAATAGTTGTTTTTTTATAGCCAAGAAAAAAAAGATGAAGTGAGGTAAAGAAAGAAGAGGGAGACAAAAAAAATGGGATTTTGTTCTAGGAAAGGGATTTTTTCTAGGGAGAAGAAAAATATATTAAAAAAGAAGAGAGAAAAGTCAAGATTTTGAATATTTGAAAGAGAAATTTGAAGCTTGTCAGTGGTTCAAAGAAAAAAAGATAAAATAAGATAAAGAGAGAAGAGGGGAACAAAACAAAAATATAAAAGGAGGGGAAGTGAATGTAGATGAAATAATTGTATACTAGAGCATCAAGCTATAATGAACCTTGCTTTAATGAAAACAAAATTTCAATATGACTAACTACTTCAATTTCATCATTAATAGGTTTTTTAAGGAGCTAATGGCATTGTAAGTTGTTATATGTTAGCAATAGAAAAAGACAACCCATGCCAGTACCTTGAGATTTATAATGTACACCTATGAACCTAACTATTGGCTCCTAGTTCAATATTAAAAAATATATATTTAGAAATCAATTGTCTATATATGTAATAAAAAATTATGATTTTTTTTGCAAGGTTAGAGCCTAAAATTGTTTATTATTTATGATGTCAAAAACCTTTCTTAAGAGATGTATATTTGAATTTTTTTCCTATAATTTATAAACAAAATATATATTAATGGAGAAAAGATCTTCACACATAGATATTAATGAGGTTTAGAAAGATATTTTGAAATATATATATTTTTTATATTTTATTAAGGGATTGAAAACTTAAGCAAAAGTCAAACGAGATTGTTAGAGATTTTTCATTACATATTTGAAGCAAAAGAACTACTCTATGTGATATGCAATGAAATACCATAAAATAATGGATATTTACCACCAATAGTATGGCATGAGGATCTTGATGAAGAAAAACAATAACTCAAATAAAAAATATGAATTCAATGAAGTGAAAAGTTATCATACACATATTAAAAGTTATTGAATAGATCCAATCACCTATATGATATATAGTCTTGTGATTCTCTTTGAGAAACTTATTTTAGTTCTAGAAAAAATATATAATATTAATGAACAAAATAATTTTATAAGTAGGTTGGTAATTTTATTTTATCCCATGGCCATCATGAAGGAAACATTATACCAAGCAATATTATATTTATTATTCAAGTATAAGAAGAAGAACCAAAAGATACATGGCAAATATTGTGTGTATTTTTAAGCTCTTGAAGTAAAAATTTTAATAGAGTCCATGTTGTATGGCATAACACAACATAATTTGTAATATCATATTATCATATATTTTAATATGGATCACATATTTTATTATAAATATATTATAACTTATTGTATTAATATCGTATAGTTCTCATAATAAAATAATTATCCTAAATGCTCATGATAGGATTTGTATCTAGAAACTAGACTTAATATAGTTGCATGGGAGAAATACCACCACCATATTAGGCTATGTTGCTCTTTTTGTAAATAACTATTTTAAAATGTGGTATAATTGTGTTCTAATTTTATCTATTACCTAGGGATTACAAGTGTGATAATAGTGCATTCCAAGTATAGATACTATCTCAATTTCCATTATTTTTGTTAAGTTGTACAACCTAGGCATGCTACATATAAAATAACTTGTATACAAATACAACTAGAATAAAATAAACAATTAATGATGAGTCAAAAATAGCTTATAACACATTGCATAAGTACTACACCTTAATAACCAATACATAATAACACCTAAAGGATAATTTGTCGACAAATGAATTTATTGTTATATGTATTCTTAGAAAATAATCAAATATGCATCCAACATAGGATAGCATTTATAATAAATGGAAAACTTCCATATATCAAGAGATGATATTTGGTCTTCCTAATGTAAGTGTCACCTTAAAAAAGCAATAAATTTCACCTTTAAATGAATTAGTAATGAAATTACCATCATCAAATTATATGATATATTAGTCATTAACATAGATAAAAACAAGTTTTTAGAGAACTTGTATATAGTATTTTAATGGTACAAGGAGGTTTACATCTCTATAAACTTGAATAAATCCTTATTCCATGATTTAATAGGTAATTGATTGAGCTATTTGATATCGAAGAATGGAATTGAGTTTGAATATCAAACAAGCCATAACTAAAGGCTCATTTTTAATGAATTCATACTAAAGTAAATATCTCATAATCTAAGTATTTGAAATAGACACAAGTATTGCAATAACATTAACTATAGAAAAGCATCAAGAAGGACAATTATTTTTCTTTATTAACTAAAATATATGTGCATATAAATAAATTTATAATTTATTATAGGGATAGGTGCATGCAATGATTAAATCATTGAGGAAGTTTAGGAATTATCTATTAAAATTCCAATTTTTATATTCCAAGATGAATCAACAAATAATAAGCATGATAGATATCTAAAATTTAGTAGTTTCATATAGATATGAAGATAATAAATTTTATATAAGGGATATAATTATTTAAGAACCTAAAAAGGGCTCATATAACATAGTACTTCAACATATTGGAAGAGCAAGAACAACAATGTGAAGAACATGAAGTATAGGATTAATACAAATAGATGTAGAAAATACTCATATACATGTGTACTAGTAAAACTCTAAAGGGTATCATAATAATGCAAAGAAAGTGATTTAGGTAAAAGTCAAACAAGTATATTATTTTTTGGTGAAAATCCTCTCAAAGAGTATGAGTTATTTCAAATATCTATGCTCCAAATTATTACATGGATAGACGTAAATTTTGGCATATTTTACTTGAAATGAGGGATATTTTTTACCATGAATCATGGGTTTTGGTTGGTGATTTTAACTCCCCTTGTTTCCCTCTAAGAAACATAGAGGTAATGATGTGGACAAGTGGAGCTTGTTTTATTTTCATGATTTTGCAAACCAGGCAGAGCTTCATGATATTGATCTAAAATGGGTAAGGTTCACTTGAAGTAACCGTAGAGGAGGAAATAGTCTTATTCTGAGTAGGCTTGATAGGGTTTTTGTTTCAAAATCTTGTATTGATATTTTTAGTGATGCTTCCTTATCAAACATCCCTAGGATAAGATCTTACCATAACCCTTTATGGTTGGAAATTCTTTATGGTCTTCCTTTCCTTCCTAGGCCCTTCCATTTTGATATTATGTGGTGTTCACTATGAATTTGATGCTCGGGTGGTTGATTGGTGGTAGGATTATGTTCCTGGGATAGGCATGTTTAAGATTTTGAATAAGCTTAGGAATATTAGGATGCATCTCAAATTTTAGAATAAATTTACCTTTGGGAATATTTTTAGGGAAAAAGAACACTTAAAATCTCAACTAGTTTCAATTGAATCCCTGATTGATTCCCAAGGCTATTCAGATCATATTCTTAGGGAGGAAAGATTCATTCTTTGTGACCTTCATAATAAGAAAGTTGAAGAAGAAATTTTCTAGAAGCAAAAATCCAGAGAGCTCTGGTTGAAGGAAGGGGACCGTAATTCATATTTTTTCCATACTTCCACTCGTGTCGAAGGGATCGTAATAGAATCAGAGTAATTTTTAATTCCGATGGTAGTATTTCAATGGATCTATTAGAAATTAAAGAAGAATTTATTGGTATTTTTAGTTTTTTACTATGTTCTACTCCTGATCATGACTTGGTTGTGGAGAACCAAATGTTGGAGGCCATTCCTAGTCTAGTTACTAAAGAAATGAATGCAAGTCTCATTGCTCCCTTATTTGATGATGAAATTCAAAAAGCACTAAACTCTATGGGTCCCCTTAAAGCTCCTGGTCTAGATAGCTTCCCTCGACCTTTTTCTATAAATTTTGGCATATATGTGGAGAGGATATTTGTAATGCGATCCATCATATATAGAACTCTTTGGTTTTTCTAAAAACCTTAAATTCAACCTATCTTGCTCTCATTCTTAAGAAAAACTCGGTGTCTTATTTCAGTGACTTCAGGCCCATAATTTTATGTAACACGTAGTACAAAATATTCTCCAAAGTTTTGGCTAATAGATTGAAGCCCCTTCTCCCTCTTCTGATTGATCAGGCTCAAAGCATTTTTGTACCAAGGAGGTGGATTTTATATGATGTTATTGTCATTCATGAACTCATGCATTCAATCCATAATAGTGGTAGGAAAGCCTTTTTCCTTAAATTGGATATTAATAAGACTTACGATAGGGTATCCTGGCCTTTTCTTTTTAGTGTTTTGATAAAGTTTAGTTTTAGTAATTCTTGGGTAATTTGGTGGAAGCCTCGGTCTTGTCAGTTTGGTTCTTGATTTTGGTTAATGGTTCCCTTGATGGCTTCTTTAAATATTATTGAGGGATTTTCTAAGGAGACCCCATCTCCCCATTCCTCTTCATTCTCATGGTGGAAGCTCTTGGTTGATCTATTAGCAGACACAATATTGATTTTAGTTTAAGACCAGCTTTACAAATCAGTCTGATCTCCCATAGGTAGTTTGTTGATGATACTCTTCTATCTTGTGTCACTTTGATATTTCATGCTTAAGATGTTAATTCTATCTTGGACTGCTATTGGAGACAAGCAAGATAGCTGATCAATATTCTCAAAAGTAGCATTTTCTTTCTAAACAATTTGGAATCTCACCAATGGAAGATTACCTCTATTTTGGGGTGTGGGATTATTTACCTTCTGACCACTTATCTCGACCTTCCTATTTTTATTGGTAACTTAAAGGATTCATTCTAGACTCCAGTGGTGGAGAGGGTTCTGTAGACACCAAAACAACACCAATTTGATCATGTGGATACAAGCACTAATCAAATTGGCATGCAGAGCCCCTAGGGCAGCCCCCATAGGTTAAACAATGGTCCTAACCACTCCCAAAGTAGTTTTAGAAGGTCAAAGGTCAATTTGGAACCTTTCAAGCACCTTTCTTCTTACTCGTTCCACCCTGGGGTGAATAGAATGCTATTCGCCCCACCCTGGGATGATTAGCAGCAATCGCTCCAGGGTGGGGTGAATAGCAGGTTTGATGGGAAAAAGGTAAAACCTTGAAAAATGGTAGCTCAGGTTTGTGAGTGAGCATTTTTTATCTCAAAGAGGCAGTCATAGAGGTAGTCATGGAGCCCTTAATCAGGGAGAAATCTTCTCTCCCCTGGGAAGGCATGATGGCCAAGTGGCGTCCTTGCATGCACATTCAAAGTAGACCTTTAGGTCTATAAAATGGTGAGTCTTCTCACCCAAAAAAGGATAGATCAGGAGCATTTGGAGCAATGGAGTGCTGCTGAATTACATCCTCACCCCTCACTTGTGCTTCTTACATCCTTGATCTCTCTTTTGGAAGGGAGGTTATTGGGTGAACATTGGAAGCACAATTCAAACCCAAAACCTAAACATTTGGCCACAATACCCCACCCAATTTGCCAAAACAACCCCCTAGGATGTTTTTGACCCATCCCAAGTGGATTTGTGTCGAAACCAAGCCCCAAACGGTGGGCATCCTGCCCCCGGGCGCACCCTGCACTACTGCAGTCCTAATCGACCCACCCTAGAGTGATTAGAAATCTATAGAATATTTCTTCACTATTTATTTTACATCTTATTTTATGTCATTCATATATGATTCCATTCAAATTTCATGCCAATATGATGAGTTTTGACTATGTTTTCATTGTTTTTTATTTCACTAACACACATGGAGCATCTTCGGATACAAGGCAATCGAGGCCAAATTTGTAAAATTCAACCTTCTAGGTCGTCTCAAAATACCCTATTTTGCCTAACCCCAACTTTTTAGGTGTTTTGGAGGCCTCTAGATGGGATATTGAGGATATTTATTTCTGACATTTTATGACAGTCCTAATCGTCCCACCTTAGAGTGATTAGAAATCTACAGCAGATTTCTTGACTGTTCCTTTTGCAGTGTGTTCATGATGGTGTTTGCATGCTTCTGTTAAAATTTCATCTTATTCTAACATATTTTGATTGCCATTTTAATTATTTCATGCATGCATTAACCGGAGGCCTTGGGGATTGCATATTTCCCTCCATTCGTAGGTGCTATTAATTTTTTGCTATTTATTTGAACACAAGATCCCAACAACAGAGTGGAAACAAGGAATTACAGATGCATTCATGTAAGCAGAGGTTATTTTTGGCCCACCCATTTCAAATGTGGGCACGTAGAAGATCCTTAAGGGAAGCATACCATCCGTGGTGTAACAAAACTATATCTAAGGCTCCTGGCCCCTAAAAAGGAAGGAGACGTATTGTAACCTGATCTCAAAGAAAATTTGATAAAAAGAAGGGCTGCACTTTAAGATTGCTTTATATCTCATTTCAGTTTGTTTGTTTTTCCTTTTCGTGCATTTTAGTCATTTCTTCATTCATAGGACTTAGTGTTTTGTATGCTTTTGTTTTGCATCGCACCCGGTATGCCAGTGCTTCCGTATCCTCAGTGCTTTCAGTGGTGATCACGATGGGACCCTGTCCCCTGATTTTGGGAACAAATTTTTTATCAAACTTTTGTGTTTTTTCTTACAGGTGTTAATCCTTCAGGCACTAGACTACTCGTGCCACCCTATGACGAATATAGAGCTAGAATTCGTGTCACCCAGGGATGAATAGGAATTCATCCCACCCTATGACAAATACAAATCTTCTATTCATCCCTCCCTGGGATGACTAGCTCTCTATGATTTTTTTGAGCAAAAACTCAGAGGCATTTGGTGTGGGTAGAGAAGAGGTAGGTTGTCTAGACACTCTCTGTAATTTTGTGTCTCTGTTTCTGTGATTTTTTTGTTTTATTTGCTTACATGGAAAATTTTATTGCATGTTTCCTTTCTTTGTGCAAGTAAAAAGAACCACACACACCATGTGATAATATAAACATCAAGGAGTTGGTCGTAAAACCCCAACACTTGATCAAGACCAACAATGGATTTCATCACCACCTTGGCTTGAATTTTTGCATACATAAACCTGATCATTACTGTTGCTAGACGTATATCTTGATGAAAGCTGACCAAGTGTAGCTGGGGTGATTCCTAGTGCATGAGGATAATTCTTCTATGGTAGGAGTCAAAATAGGGCGATTCCCCTTTTGTACCGCCTATGTTCCACGTACTGTTTTGCTATCGCGTACCAATAGTTTCCCTCACGTAAGGGTGGGTATATTGCGAGGTTTGGTATAATGGCCTAGTAGGGGTATATTGAAGGGGCAACCATTTTAGGAGACATAAGAGCCCTCATATTGCATATACAACAAAATTTTCTTTGTAAGGTTTTCAAAACAAAAATCAAAACACACTAAACCAGATCTAGGGCACACCTTTAATCTATAAACGAGATAATCATTGCTTTGATTGTGTGGTCCCTTTTTGTTTAGTATAGCATAAAAAAATTGTAAAGAAGACAAAACCTACGTATCTTGTAGAGAGACACCACCATGGTGCACACCCGTAGCCAAGCCCAATCATGGGTAGAAGCTACAGAAAGTGTACAAGGGGGCACAAGTTGCCTCTACTATAGCACCAAGGACTTGGTCATACCACCTCGGTAGCCTGACCGAAAAAATAGTCCACATCATACCATGACGAAATGGGACTGAAAGCACAAGGATACAAAAACAAAAAATGGAAATTCCAAGTGCGATGTATGCAAAAGCAAAACGTAATGCTAAGTCCTACGAACTGAAATGCATGAAAGGAGAGAAATATAAACCAATTGAAATAAGATAGAAATAAAACGTCGAATACAACCCTTTTTATTAATTTGCTTTAAAATCATGTTACAATACGTCTCCTCCCTTTTGGGGACTAGGAGCATTAAGTAGAGCTCTATTACACCATGGATTGATACGCTTTCTTCCGCGTTCCCACATGTAAAATGGGCAGACCAAACATCACTGCCGCTTGTGTGAATATGTCTTTGATTCCTTGCTGCTCCTCTAGTGTTGAGATCCTATATTCAGAGAAATATAAAAGGATTAGTAGCACCTGCGGATGGAGAGAAACATGCGATCCCTAAGGCCTGCGGTCAGTGTATGCATAAAATGATTAAAATGATAACTAAAACATATCAGAATGAGCTAAAACTTTGACAGAAGCAATAACACATTACCAAGAAACCACTGCAAAAGGAAAATTCTAGAAATATTACATAGATTTCTAATTGCTCTGGGGTGGGACGATGAGGACTGTCATAACCTATCTGAAAGCCACCTCTCAAATGTCTGGTCTTGAGACCTCCAAATCACTTGTAAAGTTGGGGTTAGGTAAAACTGGGTATTTTGGGATGACCTAGATGGTCATATTTTGCCAATTCGGCCTCTATCACCCAGAATCTAATGATGCTATCTACGGGTTAGTGAAAGCAAAAAATAACAAAAGCATGATCAAAACTTGTCAGAAGCCCATGAAATTTAAATGACAGCATATGTAAACAACCTAGAATCAGATTCAAAATAAAAATCAAGGATGCCCACAGTGCGGGGGGCACCCAGGGGAAGGACGCCCGTCATTTGGGACTTTGTTTCAAAACCAATCCACTTGGGATGGGTCCAAAACCTCTTATGAGGTGTTGTCAATGTAGACACCAAAATAGCACCAATCCGATTATGTGACCGCAAACACTGATCGCTTTGGCAAACACAGCCCCCAGGGCAGCCCTCAGAGGTTAAACAGTGGTCTTAACCACTTTCATAACAATTTTGTAAGGTCAAGAAGCAATTTGGCACACTTGGACACTTTGCCTAGTATTCGTCTCACCCAGGGACGAATTCAAAATAGAATTCGTCCCACCCCAGGACGAATTCTTAATCCATCCCTGGGTGGGACGAATTCTAAGCTTAATGGGCAAAAAGACAAATGGTGCCAAGTGGCAGCCCAGAACAGTTAGTTAAGGACTCCTGCCTTGCACACGTGTGTAAGTGGACAAAGGGGCCGTTAGGAGACTGTTACAAAAAGCATTTATCAAAGCTCAAGTCAATGGAGGACTCCCCTCCCTCATGGGAAGACAAGACTGCCACATGGCGCCTATGGCCAACACATGGCATTTGTGCTTCCCTCCCAAAAGAGACCCCTTGGGTCTATAAAATGTGGGACTTTTCTCACCCAAAACATATAGGTTGAAGGAGTGTTCAAGCAACGAAGTGCTACCGAATTGAAGACCCACTTGCATCCCTTTTGGTTCACCTTCCCACATCCACCAATCTCTTTTGCAAGGGAGGTTTTTGGGTGCCCTTTGGAATCTCGAACCTTACCAAAATCCAATGCATGGACACCTAAACCTACCAATTCTCCGACCCCCCAATCCTAAAAGGTTTTGGGCCCATCCCTGGTGGATTGGCTCCAAAATCGAGGGCCAACGGTGGGAGGCCCACTTGGGCACCCCCAAACCTCCCAAGTCCTATTTTTAGTTTTTGAGCATTTTAGATTATTTTTTAGATTGCATTTTGTGTTATTAGGTCTGATTAATCCATAGCTACAATTTTGTAACTTTTGGTCAGATTCTAGGATGTTTTGTATTGCTTTGTCGTTTCGCTAACTTGCAGGTGTCAAGGTCAAATTATCGAGGGTGGAGGCCAAATTGGGAAAATCCGACCATCTGGGTCATCCCAAAATGGCCCCAATTACATAACCCCCTGTTTGCAGGCATTTTGCAGGTCTCGGGATCCGATATTGGAGCAGCAGCAAGTCGGTTTCTTCAACACAGAAGAATGCGTCCCACCCAGGGACGAATTACAGTCAGAATTCGTCCTACCTAGGGACGAATTCCAGTTGAAGGTGGATTGGCCAGCTGCCTCAGTGGTAGTGGCCTTCTGGTAACTTTTCTTACCTTCTATCAAGTTTTGAAGCAATTTGGATTCACTGTATTCACTGTTTCAGGCAAATATTTACATGCATATTTCGTTAGTTTTAGGGAGCAAACGCTTTTCATTTGCAGCAGGTGCTACTGATGTCTTGGTCATTTCTTTGTTCACAGGAGAAGTAGCAGAGGCAAAGAACTCATCGACATCAGCGGCGGCATCATCTTGGCCCGCCCATTGCAATCATGGGCACGCGAAAAGAGGAATCCTTTAGTGATTGTAATCAAACTCTATTTGCGCTCCTAGCCCCTGAAAAGGGAGGAGACATCATTGTAACAGAGATCAAGGGATATTAATGAAAGGGCTGTGTTTTCTCTATTTGATTATGTCTCTTCCAATGTGTTTCTTTTCCGTTTCATGAAATTTACATTTCTAGGACTTAAGCGTACTTAATTTTGAATGCAATCCCTCATCCTTGGAAGATTGCCACCCTTGGACATAGTCCCAACCATTTGCAACTGACTCTCTTCTCTTCTCCAGAATACCTGCCACTGCAATGACATACATTCTGAAGCCCAGCACATAGAGAATCAAACCCCAGACCAACCTAAGGCACGACACTCCGATTGCGGAGGCAACAACACACACATCCCAATTGTGGAATGCCTCGAAATCTGATTGCGGAGGATGAACAACACTTAGACATAACCGACGCAAACGCTTTGCTCAGACTACTTGACAAATAGCTGACCTTAGCCAACATGGCTTTGAAACCAACTATCGTACATTTTGTACGAACAGTTGAATCAGCACCACTCAACTCAGCTCTGATACCAACTGTCGTACATTTTGTACGAACAATTGAATCAGTGCCTACTCCACCCAGCTCAGCTCTGATACCAATTGTCGTACATTTTGTACAAACAGTTGAATCAGTGCCTACTCCACCCAACTCAGATCTAATACCAACTATCGTAGGGTCAGGACTTACACCCCTTGGCCCAAAATGAACCACTATGGTTTGATCCTTCTCCCACGCGGCACCCCAGCTTCTGGCACAAAAAACCATATGCAAGGGTTCTGTTTCCTTGTTTGCTTTGTCGTTTCGCTAACTTGCAGGTGTCAAGGTCAAATTCCCGAGGGTGGAGGCCAAATTGGGAAAATCCGACCATCTGGGTCGTCCCAAAATGGCCCCAATTACATAACACCCCTATTTGCAAGCGTTTTGCAGGTCTCGAGATCCGACATTGGAGCAGCAACAGGTCGGTTTCTTCAACACAAAAGAATTCGTCCCACCCAAGGACGAATTACGATCGAATTCATCCCGCCTGGGACGAATTCCAGTTGAAGGTGGATTGTCCAGCTGCCTCAGTGGCAGTGGCCTTCTGGTAACTTTTCTTACCTTTTGTCAAGTTTTGAAGCAATTTGGATTCACTGTAATTACTATTTCAGGCAAATATTTACATGCATATTTCGTTAGTTTTAGAGAGCAAACGCTTTTCATTTGCAGCAGGTGCTACTGACGTCTTGGTCATTTCTTTGTTCGCAGGAGAAGCAGCAGAGGCGAAGAACTCATCGACATCAGCGATGGCATCATCTTAGCCCGCCCATTGCAATCATGGGCACGCGGAAAGAGGAATCGTTTAGTGATTGTAATCAAACTCTATTTGCGCTCCTAGCCCTGAAAAGGGAGGAGACGTCATTGTAACAGAGATCAAGGGAAATTAATGAAAGGGCTGTGTTCTCTCTATTTTGATTGTGTCTCTTTCAATGTGTTTCTTTTCCATTTCATGCAATTTACATTTCTAGGACTTAAGCGTACTTAATTTTGAATGCAATCGCACTTGGTGTTTCCTTTGCCCGGAATCTCGTGCTTCCAGTGGCGATCATGATGGGACCTGTTCCCTGGTTTTTAAAATCATAGAAACTGATCAAAGTTTTGTGTTTGTGCTTGACAGGTACATTTTTTTTGTTGCAGACTGCTATTCGTCTCTGACAGGGACGAATTATTTTCTGTAATTCGTCTGACCCTAGGACGAATTCAAATTCATCTCTGGGAGGGACGAATTTTGTTCTGCAATTCGTCTCCCAGAGGGACGAATTCCTGTCTGCGGATTTTCAGAGCAAAAATTCAGAAGCAACTGGAGCAGGCAGAGAAGAGGTAGGGATTTTTATCATCTCTGTTAAATTTTCTATTTTTGTTTCTGTTTCTTTAATTGTTTTCATTTAATCCTGCATTGCATTAGAAAAAATTCATGTATGCTTGTTTCATTTTTGTTGAATAAAACAAATCCCACACACATCACGAAACAATCTTAAACCAAGGAGCTGGTCGTAAGACCCCAGCCCTTGATCAAGACCATTGGTGGATTTAATCACCACCTTGGCTTGATTTGCATCCATTTCCCGATTGTCAACTTTTGTTAGGCGTAAATCCTGACGAAGACAAACCGAGCGTAGCTGGGGTGATTCCCATGCGCGCGAGGATAAGTTTTCTATGGTAGGTGCCATTAATAGGACAATCCCCCTTCTATACCGCCTACGTACCACGTACCTTCTACTCTCACGTACCTATAGTCTCCCTCTTGTAAGGGCGGGTATATAGAGAGGTTGGTATATCGGCCTGGCTGGTATATTGAAGGGGCGACCTTTTGGAGTTATAAGAGCCTACATGATGCATTTAAACGTTCTACAAAACCTACAAAAACAAAACAAAACATCAAAATGCACTAAACCAGTTTAGGGCACACCAATAATCCTTAAAAGAGATAATCACGGTTTTGTGAATGTGTGTGCTTAATTATGCTTAGTGTAGACAAAAAAAAAAATCATAAACAAAAAGATAAAAATCTACGCATTTTGTCATTTTCTCCAAAAAGCTCCAAGGATTCCCGTAATCGCTTGGTCACTCCAAAATGCCCCAAAGGTGTCCATGAACCCTTTGGTCAACCCAAAATCATCCCAAATGTGCCCATAAGTGATGCAGGACCATCCAACAAAAAATGGGAAATCTTGTATTTTTCTCTAAATTTTAGTGCATCTTGTCGGGGCCATAACTTCTCAACCGTAGCTCCGTTTGACACGAAATTTTACAGGGAGTTGGTTGGGAGAATTTTAAACAAATAGAAATCTAGTTTTCAGGGCCAAATTCCATCATCTAGTGCCCCGAAATTAGGTTTTAAAATTGCATGCCCATTTTTTTGCACTTTTTGAGCTGTTCGGATGTCAATATCTCCTAATGTATTTAGAGCTAGGACTTGAAACTTCATTTTTGTATTATCTATTATAATAGGGATGCGCACACCAATTTTTGGCCCCATCTGACTCATTTTCAATTTTAGGGCTTTTTAGAGAGACATCGTCATGGTGCTAACCCATAGCCAAGCCCAATCACGGGCGAAGGCTATGGGGGGTGTCCCAGGAGGCACGAGTCACCTCCATTACAATCCCAAGGATTTGGTCATACCACCTTGGTGACCTAACACACAATTTAGTCCCCTCCACACCTTAAAGGAAAGGGACTACAAGGACACCTCTTCGAGGAGCACTCCTATTCAGCATAGCATTCAACACACACCCTTCCATGAGGGGTATAGTCGTAAGAGAGCTCCCTTAGATGCTCGCTATGAGCGGTCATCGCACGATGAAGTGCTAGGTCAACATAGGGTTCGATGGGAGGAACCACATGATTACATTACCCCTCCACCCCCACTAGTTGTCAGGACTACAAAGACAAATCCAGAGCACAAGGCTCTTCGGGCGAGGCGAGATAGCTCCGTCCACCCCTTTTTCACTTATGAAAGAGAGCACGAGGAAGACATCTACCTTCCTCGAGAGCAATATATCGTGCGGGAGCAATACGCCTTTGCACCTGCTATCTATCAGGACCACTCACTGAGGCCAAAGCCCCGAGAGAATGCTGCTACCCCTAATAGAGGGATGTGTCCTATAGAGATCTTGGATCACTACGACCAAGATTTTTATCTAAGAGAGGCATCTAGGCCTTCTAGACATGAGGTGGTGGGACCAACTATCATAGAATCTGCCGAATATATCACACATCTCAAGCAACTCACGCAACTTGAGCTCGAATGACTACCGTTAGAGGAACCGTACCATATTAATGAAGAGCACCTTCAGTGCCAGAAGGATGAGCTGTTCCAACACACTATGCAAGAAATGACTCCAACCCCTCACATGCATAAGACAAAATATTTTGAGTGGCACAACCCATGGGGGGAAGATAGGTCATCGCGACCTCATCAAAAGCTACCCCCAACACCTCCTAGACAAGAGCGGGAAGCTACTCTCCCGATTCCTGAAGCACCACCCCCGACGCCTCCTAGACATGAATGGGAGGCCGATCCTATAACCAATGACGGGTGCCTTCCTCAGACATCCACCCAAGCTTATGAGCCACCCTTAGAAATTCATCAAGAAGCCTCTAAGGAATCAGAGCGCGAAGAAGAGCGGGATGAACTGCCCTACCAAGGCATGGGGGGTGCCATCTGGCCACCCCTCCATAAGCCCCAAGTTCCTCAACAAGAACCAACCAAAGAGGAGGAGTTCAAATCTCCCAATACATGCAAAGTGCTAGAGCACTTAGAGTCGGTAGAGACCAAGATTTTGGAGCTCCCAAGGCCCAACTTACATAAGGCTCCTTTCAAAGAGGATCAACCTTTAACCATAGGGCTACCTGATGATGCAGTCCTCCATGTCTCAAAATCTCCAGATTCTGATGAGCTATACACACTAGTTGAAAGTGAAGATGAAACAGACATAGCACACAGCAATCACATAAGACAACATCGACATCCCATAAAATTCAAAGAAGCATTTCAACAAATAAACATAATACTAGGGCATGAGTGGCGTGTTAACCCACCGCAGTGGGACCAAGCATTACATCCGCCACGTTGGGCACACAAAGAGCAACTTCCACCAAGAGACATCATAGCAACATCAGTGCCATGGGCGGACCCTGTCCTCATCTCCGTGCATAGGGCCGATCCATTCATGCCCATACCTCTAGAGCCAGATCCGGAGTGCAAGACCATCAAGCTGGGGGTACCTCTATCCCCTAAAGAACCATAATTCAAACCCAAAATGCTCCAAGGATTATCGCAATCTCTTGGTCACCCAAAAAGCTCCAAGGATTATCGCAATCACTTGGTCAACCAAAGAGCTCCAAGGATTATCGCAATCTCTTGGTCAATCCAAAAAGCTCCAAGGATTATCGCAATCTCTTGGTCAACCCAACCCCAAAAGCTCCAAGGATTATCGCAATCTCTTGGTCACCAAAAAGCTCCAAGGATTATCGCAATCTCTTGGTCAACCAAAAAGCTCCAAGGATTATCGCAATCTCTTGGTCAACCCAAAAAGCTCCAACGATTATCGCAATCGCTTGGTCAAAAAAAAATCAAGAAATTCAAAAAACAAAACAAAAAAAAAATCATCAAAGACAACAAAGATTAGCATCTCAATTCTAGGAATACTCAAATTCATCAAAAAAAATTCAAATTCTCGCACCTCATCTTCACCTTCAACAAAAACAATCCATCAAAATTACAAAAATACATAGCTGCATTAAGCATTGCATTCACACATTGCATATTTGTAATCATAAAGGTCAGAGGCACCATAAGATGCAATAGCTCTGATAGTCCACCTTGTTCCGCATTGTCTCATGTTACAAAAACAACAAAAACACCAAGCATAACCTTTACCACACTACAGTCAGTGGTCTGGGAATGTACCAAGAGTTTCAATGATTCAATCATCATTTTCCTCTTTAGCCATGTAGTGTATCAAGTCGAACAGTTTTTACGAAGGTAGAGTCATACTTGAAATACACCTTGTTACGTAACATCCCAACACAAATCAAAACACTAAAATTCCCAAATTGTGTGAACGAAAGACGAAACCTCCAAAATAATCTAGGTCACCACAAGCGAAACGGTTATCTTGCTCATCCCCCTGTGCGAATGACCCCTAGAATGCTGAGAGTTGGCAAAAGGACAAGCATCCTCCCTACCCAATTCCCTAAGAATCCCTAAAGTTCTCAATAGTTGCAAAACACAAAAAATTTGCAAAATGTCAAAACTCCAAATTTGACAAACTACAGTGCACACATCAAAAGGCACAAACAACAGTGATTTTCGTCACTCCATGACCCCAATCCCTTGCTCGAAAGAAAAACAAATCAAAATAAACAAGTGATCTCATCACTACAATGAGCAAGTATCCCAATACAATTGAAGAAAAGAAGGGAGTTGACCTTGAATCCCTGGAACTCTCAAAATTCTATAGGTCATAAGGCAAGCTTCAGTACCAATTTGGTTGATAGCCAATGGGTAATGTAAGTAAACCTCCCGCATGATGATATATCTCGTCACATTAACTTGCGTACGGATCAATGTTTGCATGTGGATGAGCTAGCTTATGGCATCCTGGATTACACTGCAGATTAATCTTAGTACATACAACAAAAGAATTCGTGGAGCTAATTAGGTGATCCTCAGTACAGGTTCGGTTGAAAGCCCATCTGGCACTGGCGGTATCCTGACAAATACCACATAAATGAAATCAATTGCACACACAAGGATGTGAAATAACTTGGTCAAAAACAAGTCCGATTCATACCTTGGTCAAAAGTCTTGTAAGATAAAGTACAATCGTGGCTAGTGAGCTAAAACCATCTGAGTCTCAGAAAACCTTAGCTACATTTCTAAACCAACTGCGCTACTTTTCATCTTTGCAAATACCATCAAAAAATACAAAAATAGAAAAACCATGTATACATGTAGAGGCATACATCACAGCAATCACCTAAAAACAAAATAACAGAGCTCTAAACAGTCTATGGTGCCATAGCCAAACATCACAAACCCCATTCATCCATTTCATATCTGCATATCACATATAAATCAAAACCATTTGCATTCATCATAGCATATGCATCCATCAAAATAAATCAACATGCAACATCCATATTCATCAACCATCATGCACAAGATCAAAGAAAATCAAAACAACAAAAACAACAAATAAATGCAACACAAAAACAAAAAGCAATAAACATTGCCAGACACAAGTGCTCTTGCACTTAACCTCTTGGCATAGAAAAACTGATGTCAGGGTCTACATTGTCGCTATCCTACTCCCTAAGAAGGCTACCATAGCCGGACCGCTCCACGGGAAGACGGATTTTTGACAATTTCATCCCCAAACGACATCACAAAAGGGTCAAAGCCCACTCAAAAACAACAAGAAAATCAAAACAACACAAAAATCAATAAACATTGCCAGACACAAGTGCTCTTGCACTTAAACTCTTGGCATGACAAATCGACATCAGGGTCACAAATAATCACTATCCTACTCCCTAAGAAGGCTACCATAGCCGGACCGCTCCACGAGAGACGGATTTTTGAAAATTTAATCCCCAAATGGTGTCACAAAAAAAAAAAAAAAAAACAACAAAACATGCAACATAAAAACAAAGCAATAAGCATTGCCGGACACAAGTGCTCTCGCACTTAACCTCTTGGCAAAGAAAATCGATGTTGAGGTCCAAATTATCGCTCTCCTACTTCCCCAAGAAGGCTACAATAGCCGGACCGCTCCACGGGAAGTTAGGTTTTCGATGATTTCACCTCATTACGGCATCACCAAAAGGGTTAACACCCACCAAAAATAGGTCCAAATGTTGGAAAAATTGCACATGCTTAACGGTAAACCCTTTAAAGGCACCCTTGCACAAGTCATCTTGGGTCAAGCGACTCGTCGCTTCTCTCACGAAGGTCATTCCCTCATCGATTCGTCGCTTGAGGGGGTAGTCACACTTAGTCACCAACCAACAATCACACACCCAATTAAGGAAAACGACATGCATTCAAAGAATCATTGACAAAGACAATCACGCTCCTGCTTGGGGCGATAAACAAGCAACAATCAAATCAATCAAACACTTGGCATTTCGTGAATCATGAACACAAGGTTCCCCCTGAGGATAAAAATGCCCTTCACTTGTTCATGACTGATCAATGTCTAAGTTCAAGTCACACCTCACCAAAATAGGTTAATACTTGAAATCAAATTCCTTAGCTCGTCAGAAGCAAGGATTCAAGAATGCATGCCCTTTCCATACTTGGGGCATCAAAAGTTGGTTAGGTTACCAAGAAACCCTAATCATTAGTGCTTTGGTTATCTATTTTTGCTCAAGACTCGCGTCACCCGCAGCGCTTCCCAAAAAGGGGCATCTCGTAGACACCAAAACAAGCACCAATCCGATTATGTGACTGCAAACACTGATCGCTTTGACAAACACAGCCCCCAGGGCAGCCCTCAGAGGTTAAACAGTGGTCTTAACCACTTTCATAGCAATTTTGTAAGGTCAAGAAGCAATTTGGCACACTTGGACACTTTGCCTAGTATTCGTCTCACCCAGGGACGAATTCAAAATAGAATCCGTCCCACCCCAGGACAAATTCTGAATCCGTCCCTGGGTGGGACGAATTCTAAGCTTAACGGGAAAAAAGACAAATGGTGCCAAGTGGCAGCCCAGAATAGTCAGTTAAGGACTCCTGCCTTGCACGCATGTGTAAGTGGACAGAGGGGCCGTTAGAAGACTGTTACAAAAAGCATTTATCAAAGCTCAAGTCAATGGAGGACTCCCCTCCCTCATGGGAAGACAAGACTGCCACATGGCGCCTATGGCCAACACATGGCATTTGTGCTTCCCTCCCAAAAGAGACCCCTTGGGTCTATAAAAGGTGGGACTTTTCTCACCCAAAACATACAGGTTGAAGGAGTTTTCAAGCAACGAAGTGCTGCCGAATTGAAGACCCACTTGCATCCCCTTTGGTTCACCTTCCCACATCCACCAATCTCTTTTGCAAGGGAGGTTGTTGGGTGGCCTTTGGAAGCTCGAACCTTACCCAAATCCAACGCATGGACACCTGAACCTACCAATTCGCCGACCCCCCAATCCTAAAAGGTTTTGGGCCCATCCCTAGTGGATTGGCTCCAAAATCAAGGGCCAACGGTGGGAGGCCCACTTGGGCACCCCCGCACCTCCCAAGTCCTATTTTTAGTTTTTGAGCATTTTAGATTATTTTTTAGATTGCATTTTGTGTTACTAGGTCTGATTAGTCCATAGTTGCAATTTTGTAACTTTTGGTCAGATTTTAGGATGTTTTGTATTGCTTTGTCGTTTCGCTAACTTGCAGGTGTCAAGGTCAAATTCCCGAGGGTGGAGGCCAAATTGGGAAAATCCGACCATCTGGGTCGTCCCAAAATGGCCCCAATTACATAACCCCCTGTTTGCAGGCGTTTTGCAGGTCTCGGGATCCGACATTGGAGCAGCAGCAGGTCGGTTTCTTCAACATAGAAGAATTCGTCCCACCCAGGGACGAATTATAGTCAGAATTCGTCCTTCCCAGGGACGAATTCCAGTTGAAGGTGGATTGGCCAGCTGCCTCAGTGGCAGTGGCCTTCTGGTAACTTTTCTTACCTTCTGTCAAGTTTTGAAGCAATTTGGATTCACTGTATTCACTGTTTCAGGCAAATATTTACATGCATATTTCGTTAGTTTTAGAGAGCAAACGCTTTTCATTTGCAACAGGTGCTACTGACGTCTTGGTCATTTCTTTGTTCACAGGAGAAGCAGCAGAGGCGAAGAACTCATCGACATCAGTGATGGCATCATCTTGGCCCGCCCATTGCAATCGTGGGCACGCGGAAAGAGGAATCATTCAGTGATTGTAATCAAACTCTATTTGCGCTCCTAGCCCTGAAAAGGGAGGAGACGTCATTGTAACAGAGATCAAGGGAAATTAATGAAAGGGCTGTGTTTTCTCTATTTTTATTGTGTCTCTTTCAATGTGTTTCTTTTCCGTTTCATGCAATTTACATTTCTAGGACTTAAGCGTACTTAATTTTGAATGCAATCGCACTTGGTGTTTCCTTTGCCCGGAATCTTGTGCTTCCAGTCAAAATATTTGGTAGGTTACTGTGGCCAAATGTTTGGGTTTGGGTCCGGATTGCACTTACAATAATCACCCAATAACCTCCCTTCCAAGAGAGAGATCAAGGATGTAAAAGCACAAACGATGGGTGAGGATATAATTTGTTAGCACTTCATTGCTCTAAAGGCTCCTCTCTCTTCTCCTTTTTGGGGTGATAAGACACCAATTTATAGACCTAGGGTCTCTCTCTTTGAATGCACATGCAAGGGCACCACTTGAATTGCTTGTCCTATTTTGAGAGAAAATATTATTTCCTGATTTAGAGTCTCCTTACATGAGGCCTCCAAAAATCAAGGCATGCATGACTGAAGTCTCTCTCTCTCTAATTTGAAGCTGTTCCTCACAATTTCATGTCCTAAAGTTGCAGTTAAGTGGTGGACCTACCAAGGTTTTACTTTTTGCCAATCAAACCTGCTATTCGCCCCACCCTGGAACGAATGCTGCTAATCGTCCCTAGGTGAGACAAATACCAATTTCTAATCATTCAAGGGTGGGACAAGTAGGGAGCAATGTGACAAAAAGGTTCCAAATTGATCTTTGACCTTCCAAACTACTGTGGGAGTGGTTAGGACCATTTTTTAACCTCTAGGGGCTGCCATGGGGGCTATGTGTGTCAATGCGATCAGTGTTTGCAGTCACATAATCAGATTGGTGTTGTTTTGGTGTCTATAGATGCCCCTTTTTGGGATGCGCTATGCATGGTGTAGTGCTAAGAAAAAATAGATAACCAAAGCACTAATGATTAGGGTTTCTCAGTAACCTAACCAACTTTTGATACCCCAAGTATGGAAAGGGTATGCATTCTTGAATCCTTGCTTCTGATGAGTGAAGGAACTTAATTCAAGTGTTAAAATTTTTTGGTGAAGTGTTACTTGAGCTTGGACATTGATCAGTCATGAATAAGCAAAGGGCACAACCTTTTGTCTTTGGGAACCTTGAGTTCATAATTCATGAATGCCAAGTTGTTTGATCAGCTTGTGATTGTTTCTTGTTTGCTTCCCCAAGCAGGAGCATGATTGTCTTTGTCAATTATTCTTTGAATGAGTGACATTTCCTTGATTGGGTGTGTATTTTTTGATTGGTGACTAAGTATGACTACCCCCTCAAGCGATGAATCGATGAGGGAATGACCGACATGAGAAAAGCTATGAGTCGCTTGACCCAAGATGACTTGTGTAAGGGTGCCTTCAGTGGTTTAGCTATGAATGTGTGTGCAGTTTCCCAACATTTGAACCTATTTTTGGTGGGTTGGAACCCTTTTTGGGATGCTATATGGGGTTTAACATGTCAAAAATCCATCTTCCCATGGAGCGGTCCGGCTATGATAGCCTTCTTAGGGATTAGGAGAGTGACCATTTGTGACCCCAACATCAGTTTTTTAATGCCAAGAATGTCAAGTGCAAGAGCACTCTGATTCGACAAGTTTTATTGCTCTTTTTGTGTGGAGTGTAACCCTTTTGTGATGCCATTTGGGGATGAAATTGGTGAAAATCTGTCTTCTCATGGAGCGGTCCGGCTATGGTAACCTTCTTGGAGAGTAGATAGCAAAAATTTGTGACCCCGACATCATTTTTGTTAGCCAAGAATATCAAGTGCAGAGGCCCCTTTGTTTGGCAGATTTATTACTATTTTTTGTTGCATTTTTTGCTGTTTTTTATTTTTTTTTATTTTTTTGCTTTGTATTCGTCCCTGGGTGGGATGAGCGCAAATTTAGTAATCGTCCCAGGGTGGGACGAGCACTAACTAGAGCGCTCATCCCAGGGAGGAATGAATACAGGCCTAAAAGCCTATTTAAGGGTCAAAACTAAGTTTTGGGATCATTTGCATTCAATTTTTTTGGCGATTTGGAGCTCTGAGGAGGAGGAGGTCGAGTCTGCGAAGCGAAGCACTACCGATATTTTGAACACCATGAGTTCACGGACCGGGTCATCAAGTGGCGGAGCCGAAGCGAGACCGGTGAGTGCACTTCCTCTTTATTGTGCTTGTGTTATTTGACAGTTAAAGAACCGTAATATGTTTATTTTGTATTTTGTTGTTCGATTTTTAAAAATGAAACCCTAGTTAAAAAAATGTGTTAATGAACCGCAATTTGTTTTTCTTTTGTAATTTGTTTTGTGGCTTTTTAAAAAAAAAAAAAGGAAACCCTAGTTTAAATTTATTTTGACAAGACGTAATTAAATTCTGAAATTTGTTTTTTGTTTGAAACTAAGGTAAACCCTAGGTAAAAGGAAAAATTTGTTGTTTGTTGATTTTTTTGTTAAACTAAAACCCTAGGATAAACTGAACGCAAAACCCTAGCTTAGAGAAATTGTTTTAGGTTAAATTTGTCAGTTTTAAAACTTAGTTGAAAACCCTAGGTTAAAAAAAACTGTCATTTTAATTTTGTTTTGTTTGTTTATTTTTATCAGTTTAGACTAGGATTATAAACCCTAGGTTAACTTTTTTTGTTTTGGAATTGTTTGTTTTTATGCTGTAATAAAAGTTTGTTTTGGCCAGTTTAGTCTAGGAAGAAAACCCTAGGTATACTATTTTTTATGTTAAATATTTTTTTTTCTACTGTATTTTGTTGTTAGTTTAGACTAGGATGTAAACCCTAGGTTAGACTGTTATTTGTGTTATTGCTTGTTTTTGTCAGTGTAGACTAGAATAAAAAAAAACCTATGTTAACTATTTTTGATGCTGTAAAAATTTTGTTTTTGTTAGTTTAAACTAGGATGCAAACCCTAGGTTATACTATTTGCAAACCCTAGGTAAACGTAGAGTTAAAAGAAAATCCAAGGTACTGAAAACTATTTTTATTATGTTTGTGTTGTGTTTTTTATTTGTCATTTGAAACGTAGAGTGAAAAACCCTAGGTACTGACAAACAGTTTTAATGATTTTTTTTTTTTCGTTTTTAATTTATCAATTGAAACGTAGAGTTAAAAACCCTAGGTACCGACAAACAGTTTTTATGATTTTTGTTGGTTGTGTTGTTTATTTTTCAGTTGAAACGTAGAGTGAAAAATCCTAGGTACTGACAAATAGTTTTAATGATTTTTTTTTTTGAATTTGTTTGTTGTTTTTGACTGTTTTTGCTTAATTGTACATCATTGAATATTAATGTTATTACTGTACATTTTGTTTTACTGCATGTTTTTATTATTTCTGTACCTTTTGTATTTCACTTAGGGTTTTAATGTTTTTGTGTTTTCTATGATTTGCAGGTGGTGAAGAGTTGGTACCGTGTGCTGACGGTGTTTTCTGACGCCCGAGAGGCTTTGACTTTGGCTGACTGGGAGTGGCTTGATGCCCTTGGGCTCAAGCATGTGACTCAGCTAGAGTCGGTGGTGGGATATCGGGCCTATCTGATGATGTTGATCAACTTGTGGGATCCATGTACGAATACCTTCCATCTCTCAATAGGGGAGATAACAGTGACCTTGGAGGACATCTATCAAATTTTGTGGATTTCGATAGACGGGCTATCGATCAGAATGACGTTGCATGATCAGCGGATAGTTGTATTGATGCAATGCTTCGGGCATGTGGAGGAGTTGGGTGTAGACAGCCTAGTGGAGATGGCAGAGGGTGACTGCCATATTGGCAAGATTTTGGTATGATGGTGGCTAGATAGGGGCGTGTTGGGAGTGAGGCATGTAGTACTAATGGGCCTCATTTCCAACATGCTGCTACCCGACTCATCAGGTGCACGGTTCCCTTAGAACCTACTAGAGGTGGTATTCAAAATGGTAAAGTGTCCTACGGAGGCACCTATTATTATGATATGGATAGACTCTGCTGGCACAGCTCTATGATGAACTATACGAGGTCCGTTGTCGGAGGTAGAAGGGTATTGGATGCAGTTATCTGTTGCAATACTAGGCTTGGTAGCACATAGCTATGGATAGGTCGGTGGTGTTGCCATGGATGACTCGGGTAGAGATGGTAGACAGATAGATCAGGTACAGGGCATTGTGTTGGTAGAGTGAAAAACCCTAGGTACTGACAAACAGTTTTAATGATTTTTTTTTTTTCGTTTTTAATTTATCAATTGAAACGTAGAGTTAAAAACCCTAGGTACCGACAAACAATTTTTATGATTTTTGTTGGTTGTGTTGTTTATTTTTCAGTTGAAACGTAGAGTGAAAAATCCTAGGTACTGACAAATAGTTTTAATGATTTTTTTTTTTGAATTTGTTTGTTGTTTTTGACTGTTTTTGCTTAATTGTACATCATTGAATATTAATGTTATTACTGTACATTTTGTTTTACTGCATGTTTTTATTATTTTTGTACCTTTTGTATTTCACTTAGGGTTTTAATGTTTTTGTGTTTTCTATGATTTGCAGGTGGTGAAGAGTTGGTACCGTGTGCTGACAGTGTTTTCTGACGCCTGAGAGGCTTTGACTTTGGCTAATTGGGAGTGGCTTGATGCCCTTGGGCTCAAGCATGTGACTCAGCTAGAGTCGGTGGTGGGATATCGGGCCTATCTGATGACGTTGATCAACTTGTGGGATCCATGTATGAATACCTTCCATCTCTCAATAGGGGAGATAACAGTGACCTTGGAGGACATCTATCAAATTTTGTGGATTTCGATAGACGGGCTATCGATCAGAATGACGTTGCATGATCAGTGAATAGTTGTACTGATGCAATGCTTCGGGCATGTGGAGGAGTTGGGTGTGGACAGCCTAGTGGAGATGGCAGAGGGTGACTACCATATTGGCAATATTTTGGTATGATGGTGGCTAGATAGGGGCGTGTTGGGAGTGAGGCATGCAGTACTAATGGGCCTCATTTCCAACATGCTGCTACCCGACTCATCAGGTGCACGGTTCCCTTAGAACCTACTAGAGGTGGTATTCAAAATGGTCAAGTGTCCTATGGAGGCACCTATTATTATGCTATGGATAGACTCTACTGGCACAGCTCTATGATGAACTATACGAGGTCCGTTGTCGGAGGTAGAAGGGTATTGGATGCAGTTATCTGTTGCAATACTAGGCTTGGTAGCACATAGCTATGGATAGGTCGGTGGCGTTGCCATGGATGACTCGGGCAGAGATGGTAGACAGATAGATCAGGTACAGGGCATTGTGTTGGTAGTATGAGGAGTAGGGACAAAGTCGACGGTGGGCAGGTGGCATAGGGCACTATGCCGATCCCTTCGCTCGGCTTGCACATGGAGATGTGGTATGGTGGCCATATCAGAATTGTCCTACTTGGCCTGAGGTAGGGGAGTGGCTCTAGTAGGTATCCAAGGGGAGGTGGCTTATTGGGCATCATGGGACTAAGTAGGAGTACTTCTCGTACATCTAGGTGATACGATAGTTTGGGGTGCATTAGGGGTTTCCTAGTGAGCCCTTGATCTATCGACATCGGGGGGATGAGAGGACCTTGGCCTAGCCGATCATCAAACTGCTGGGGGAGGAGGCAGATACAGTTATTGATACCCTTGACGTGGACAACATCAAAGTGATGGTTTAATATGAGCAGTGGTGTACACTACGACGATGGCAGGGAGAGGGGCCACTGGGAGGCGCAGAGGCAGCAGCGACAGGCGAGGAGGGTGTAGAGGCACCAGGAGAGGGTTGGGGGCCTCCACTATAGGACATGGATATGGTGGAGGTGGATGACATGGGTGAGGATTTTGGGGTGCCGAATCAGCCAGAGATGCAGGACATCCTAGAGCAGAGGGAGCCGAAGAAGTCTGCCTTTCCAAAGATGTCGATGCCTCAAGCAGTCTCGGGGGATATTGAGGTAGGGTTGCACACTAAGAATACACAATTGGAGGGGATGCTCCAGAGGCGAGATGAGGAGATCAACGATGTGCTATGGGAGAGGGATATCCTATGAACATAGATGGTGGAGCGAGAGAATGCATTGGCTGCGTACCATCGACGGTATGGGGATTGAGATGTGCGAGAGAGGGATCTCTTGCAGATGTAGTTGGCACAGTGCAATGAGAATTTGGCTATGTATCTCCAACGGGAGATGGACTTGGTGTGGCATCAGTTGGAGCTGGAGGTGGATATTAGCCACCACGATGGGTGAATCCTTGCGTTTAGTGAAGGTGGATCATCACACCGCTCGAGAGGGAGTGATACAAAGAAGTCAACATCCTCTTTGTGCAGGCAGCTGGATGAGGGGGGATCTAGTAGGCATGATGCGAGGGCTAGCAGTAGCCACCCTAAGGGGTCCCATATAACCCACACCACGAGGGGTAGTTCCCGTTGCATCGATCCTACGTGATCATGGTGGTCGACACCCTAGGCTTGGGGGTTTTTGAGCTTTTGCATTATTGCAAGGTCAGAGGACCGGTTTATTGTAGGCTATGGGCATTTTTGATGATATATATACAAATGATGTTATTTTTTATTATACACTTGTCATGATTTATTTTTTTTGTTTATGCACATTTATTTATGATGATGTATGCACGTGTTATTATGAATGTGATGTGTCTAATTATATGATGTATGCATATGGAATGAATGAAGTGATTTTTTGGTAACTTGTCGATGGAACCATAAACTATACAGGAGTTACTGGATTTTTGTATGATGTGATTGCTTTGTGGAATGAATTGTGCATGTGATAATTTGTTTTTGTATTTTTCATATTATCTGATGGTGATAGATGTAATAAAATGTACCAATTGTTTTAAAATGTAGTTAAGCTTTTCTGAGATTTAGATATTTTAACTAACTAGCCAAGACTGTACATTTATCTCGCAAGAATTTTGAACAAGGTATAAATGAGACTTGAGTTTGACCAAGTTATTTCGCATCTCTGTGTGTGTAATTGAGTTCGTTTATGTGGTATTTGTTAGGATACCGCCAGTGCCAGATAGGTGGTCAACCAAACCTATACTGAGGATCACCTAATTAGCTCCACTAAATTTGTTGTTGTATTTAGTAAGATTAATCCACGAGATAATCTAAGGTACCATAAGCTAGCTCATCCACATGCAAACATTGGTTTGCTCACATGCAAAGCTAATGTGATAGACATATCATCATGCATTTAGGATACTGCCATTTCCAAGTAGGTTGTCCACCAAACCCATAATGAGGATCACCTAGATGGTTTTTGAATGCTGAGAATTCCAAGGATTCAAGCTCAAGCATCTTTTATTTGCTCAACATGTTAGGATACTTGCTCATATACATAGTGATGAAAATCACTATTTATTTTTCTCTTTTGTTTTTATTTTTGAGCAAGGGATTGGAATAGTGGTAATAACCATTGTTATTTGATTGTGCATTTTAGGTTGTAAAGTTGAGCTCGTAGGTTTTGGGTTTATGAATGACCTTGATCCTTTTGGTCTTGGGTATGACTACCCATCTTGTTCAGGGATGTGTAGTACAAATCCTTATGAATTTGGGAACCAAAGGGGATTAGGGATATTATGAAGTAAGGGCATTGATCTTTTAGGTCTTGGGGATGACTACACATCCTTATTAGGGGTGTGTATTACGAATCCTTACGACTTTGGATACCAAGGTTATTGGAGATGTTCATGATGATGGCTTGTTGGGATTTTTATTTTTAATGGCATTGATCCCTTTAGGCCTTGGGGATGACTACCCATCCTTGTTAGGGGCATGTATTACAAATCCTTACAAATTCGGGGACCAACGGTGATTGGGATTTTTGCTAGTGGTGAAAACCACTATTTATTAGTGGGAATTGATGGGGAAAATCTTATCCTTTTGTCAATTCTTAGCACTCTTGAACCATTCACACAGGGGGATGAACAGGCTAACCTTTCACCTATGGTATCCTAGACTGCTTTGTAGTTTTCATCTTCCATTCACACAACTTGGGAATTATTTTATTTGTTTTAACTTGTGTAGGGATGTTACATAACGAGGCGTGATCCAAGTAAAACTTTCCATTGTAAAATTCGTTAACTTTGTACATTTTTTGGCTAGAAATTTAAAGACAGCTGAATGACGAAAACCCAACATACATTAGGAGACAACTGACTATGCTAAAAATGGAGATGGTGTTATTTTGGATGTATGTGTTTATAAAATGGATGAAAGTGGAAAATTATAGAATTGCCATGTAAGTATGGTCTATGGTGCTTGTGACATGTATGACCAGGAAATATACAATGTATGCATGCGATGCCGAATGCAAATTATATTTTTGTATTTTGATTTTTACGAGTATGCATGGAATTGAGATGCAATTTTTTTGTTATTGTTGAGTTATTTTATTATTTTTGTGTGTTTTTGAATATTTAATTTTGACCAAGTGGTTATGGGAACCCTTGGAGCTTTTGGTTTTATCAAAGGTTTTACAGATACCTTTGGGGCGTTTTAGGTTGACCAAGCGATTGCGGAAATTCTTGGAGCTTTTGGTTTGACCAAAGGGTTTATGGACACATTTGGGACATTTTGGGGTTGACCAAGAGATTGTGGGAATCCTTGGAGCTTTTGGTTTGACCAAAGTGTTTTGGATACCTTTGGGGCATTTTTAGGTTGACCAAGCAATTGTGGGAATCCTTAGAGCTTTTGGTTTGACCAAAAGGTTTATTGATACCTTTGGGGTATTTTTGGGTTGACCAAGTGATTTCTGGCATCCTTGGAGATTTTGGTTTGACCAAAGGGTTTATGGACACCTTTGGGGAACTTTGGGGTTGACCAAGCGATTGTGGGAATCCTTGGAGCTTTTGGGGTGGTCCATGACTCTTTAAATGTGGAATGGCCTCAAATGACTAATGTTCAAGGGTTCTAGTTCCTTGATTCCTTCAAGAGAGGCGAGATGATATGTTCTAGGTCCTATTTTACTATTGATGACATAAGGACCTAACCAATTTTCCATGAACTTGTCCCTTATATAGGGCGGCAAGTTAGAATTTTGTTGGTTCTATTTTAAGACCAAGTCACCAACTTGGAAGTCCCTCAGGTGAACTTTCATGTTGTATGCTTTCTTAAGTCACTCTTGATAGATATGCAAATGCTCGAGAGCATTGATGCATCGTTCTTCGAGCAACATATGTTGGTCTAACTGGGCCTACCGTGCAGTGTCATCATCGATGAGCTCTTGCATTGATATGCATAGTGAAGGGATTTCCAACTCGAGAGGCATGGCAACCTCAGAGCCATACACCAGCAAAAATGGAGTTGCCCCAGTGGGCTTTCGAATGCTAGTGCGATAAGCCCATATGGAAAGCGGATTTGAATGTGCCAATCCTTGTGACTATCTATGACCATATTTTTAAGGATAGCGACTAGCATTTTTTTAGACGCATCTACTTTCTCATTTGCCTACGGATAATAGGGTGTTGAAAAAATATGCTGAATTTTGTATTTTGTTGTCAAAGCATGCACATATTTATTCTTGAATGACGTCCCATTATCCGATATAATCTTGGATGGAATACCAAAAAGACATATGATGTTATGTAAAATAAACTCTGCAATGCGGGTTCCAGTCATAGAGGTTAGTGTAATTTCTTCCACCCACTTGGTGAAGTACTTTATGGCCATTATGATGAACGTGTGACGACCTGACGACGCAGGATAGATATTTTTGATTAGATCAAAGACCTGCTATGAAAATGGCCAAGCTGATTGGATCAGCTATAAGGCCTGAGAAGGTATGTGTGTCAAATTAGCATGGTGTTAACACTTCATGTACTTCCTTACATACGTGCAACAATCTTGCTCTAAATATTTCCAATAATATCCCATGTGGAGAATGCACTTTGCGATGGCCATACCGCTTAAGTGGCCACCACATGTACCATCATGCGCTTGGGTGATCGCCCAAGTGGACTCCTGCTAGTCCAAGCAATGAAGGAGGATTCCTTCATAACTACGATGGTACAAAATGTCTCCTAGAAAGACATGTTTTGCTACTTTCTATTTAAATGATATTTTCATGGTGTGTGTCAATCCAAGTGGGAGGTTACCTAGCTTGAGGTAATCCCTTATGGGTGTGTACCAATCCTGCTAATTAGAAACCTCAATGGTATGAATGGACAATCCCTCTTAAAGTTCATCCCTAGAAAAATCTGAGCGAGAAAGAACTTGTAAAAATAGCATTGTGTTGCTATTAAGAGGGGTCGAGGAGAACAAGGACCCCTAGTTGGCTTGAGTCAAACAATCATGGATTCAAGAGAACCTATCCTAAGATGGTTCAATTTGGATCAGGTGGATTCTTGGCATTAGGTCATAGCTTACACGCTCCATCACAGATTATGATAATGTTTTGACCTGAATGTTATCATCTCACCAGAAGGATCTTGCAGGATTAGTGACACCAAGGAGGCCATAGTGTCCACAAAATGATTTGATGATCGAGGGAGTGCCTCGATGTCGTACCATTCAAGTTGTGCCAGGAATTTATCCACAAGGGCTTTGTAAGCCTGCAGAACTGGGCATTTACATTGGAATACCCCCTTTACTTGGTTGATAATTAACAACGAATCACCAAAGATGTTTAAGCGTTTAATGTTCATGGTGATTGTTGTCTGAAGACCTATGAGCAAGGCTTCGTATTCGACATTGTTTTTGGTGCACGGGAAATCTAATTTAAATGATAAAGGCATTGGATCCCCTTGCGATGTGAAGAATACAATTCCCATGCCACCCCCTTGCTCACATTTAGAACCATCGAAAAATAGGGTCATGTCGGCCTGTGACTCAGGCTCATTAGAATCGAGTGATTCTAAAATATGGAAGACCCCATCATCAGGTAGTTCTACGGTCAGAGGCTGATCATATTCAAGAGGAGCCTCTGCTAGTTTATCAATGATGACTTGACCTTTTATGGATTTTTGTCCAATGAATTCTATGTCAAAATCCATCAACAACATGATCCATTTCATCGTGCGACTACTATGATAAGTATGACTCATCATGTATCGTAATGGATTCTCCTTAGACACAACATACATCGTATTTCTGAGCATGTAGTGGCATAGCTTTTTGGTAGCAAACACCACTACCAATCATAGCTTCTTGACGTATGCATAGTTAAGTTCATAACTCACCATGGTGCGGCTAAGATAGTAAGTAGCCTGTTCTTTGTGTAGTTCATTTTTTGGGATAGCATGGCGCCCGTGCCACCTCAGTAGCTAAGATGTATAAGTAGAACAAAATTCCTGGTCTAGGTGGTGCCAATACTGGTGATGAAGCCAAGTATTATTTGATGTCATCAAAGGCTGACTGGTACTCGTCATCCTAGTTAAATGCTACTCCCTTGTGCAATAATTTATTCATGGGTTGGCACTTGTTAGATAGCTACGCTATGAAGCGCTTGATTGATGCGACCTTTCCCTATAGGATTTTGAGCTGCTTGATGGTAGTTGGGGGAAGCATTTCAAGGATTGCCTTGAATTTGTTTGGATCCACATCGATTCCTCTCTTTGAGACTATGAAACCCAAGATTTTTCTAGGTGTGATGCCAAATACGCACTTCTTGGGGTTTAGTCTGACTTTATGTTCAATGAGGCGATCGAGGATCTTGCTTAAGTCATCGAGATGATTTGGGAAAAAAAGAGATTTGGCCAACAAATCATCCATGTAATCTTCCAAAGTTTTATGCATGTGATCATGGAAGATGTATGTCATGGCATGTTGGTAGGTGGCACCAATGTTTTTAAGGCCAAAGGGCATGACCTTATAACAAAATGTCCCCCAAGGCATTTGTGAACATCGTTTTTAGCTGGTATTCAGGATTAATACAAATTTTATTGTATCCCGATAAACCATCCATGAGGGAAAGCATTTCATGGCCTACTGTAGCATTTAACAATGCGTCGATGCTAGGAAAGGGGAAATTGTCCTTGGGACTTGCTTTTTTTAGATCTCAAAAATCATTGCATATGCAAATCCTTCCATCAGGCTTCTTGACGGGTACCATGTTGGACAGCCATGGTGGGTAATCCACGCAGATGACAAACTGTGCATCCAACAGCTTTTGTAATTTGTATTTGACCATTAAGGCCACTTTTAAATGCATCTTACATAGTTTTTGCTTAATTGGCTTGACTATCGGATCAAGCGTTAGATTATGCATGACTAGCTACAAATCTAGCCCCAACATGTATTTGTAGGACCATGCAAAAACCTCCTTCTTCTCTTTGAGAAGGGCAATGTAGTCGACTTGCTCTTCGAGGGATAGAATTACCCCCAACTTGATAATCTATGGATTCATTGGATCAGAGCCGATGTCTATGTCAGTCATCTCCTCGATCGACATGTGGGATCCATCCTCCAACTAGTGTGGAGTTGGGATCAATTGGATATCATTTTTTGAGTTTAGATCTACAGTGGTAACCTCTGGTTCCTCTTCAGCATGAAATATATCCTTAGTTGACCCTAGGGTGAAATGAAGCATCTCACCAAAAGGCTAGTACTTTGATGGGGATGGTGGTGAATTGATACGATCCCAGTCTATGGCATCTATGTCTAGATACAATGACTATGTTGGATCGACCGGATTGTGGATGGGGGCGGTTAAGTTAATGGAGATCTTGTTGATGAAATTATTTTGGTCTCCATTACTGCAGGTGTGGTTACTCAAAAATCTTGATGATTTTTATGCTTTGGATCTAGCTCTGGAGGTATTGCCATGAATGGATCGACCCTATGTGTGGGGAGGAGGATAGGGTCTGCCCTCGGCACTGATATCTCTATAGGGTCTTTGGGCGGTAGGTGTTCTCTATATGCCCAAAGTGGCGGATTCAACACTTGGTCCCACTGCACTGGGTTTAGGTGCCACTCATGCCCTATCCTTATGTTTAGTTGTTCAAATATGTCATAAATATTTATGGGGTATTATTGCTGCATCTGTCACATGTGATTGAGATAGGCCATCTCAGTATCGTCTTCATAATGACTATCAGATATCCAGAGGCCTTCGTTTTCTCTGATAGTTGTTTATGACATGTGAGGCTTGTTCTACTCTAGAAAATTAATGTGGTCCCATCGGGGTTGTTCCACTTTGGACAGGGGGACCTGATTCTCTTGAGGTTGTACTTGCTCATTTGGAGCAGCCAAAGGGAACATTGTCATGAAGCTCTCCTGATAATAATTTATGGGTGTCACTTATGAATGATTGCTATCAGACTCAAAAGGATCCCAAGGCACTACCTCATACTCTGAATCATCTTTTGAGGACCCTTATTGGTCTTTTCTATATCCCTCTTACAGGTGATTCCTCAAACTTTCTCCCTTTTCGATCGAAGGGAAAGGGTTGTTAATGTCAACAAGTTTTGCGATTAGCAATGGGAGATAATACCTCAATGTATATGTTGTGTTAGGATTGCCATATGGATCTAATGCTGACACATCCTTGTTGCCTATCCCTAGGCCTTGCATGTTTTCTACCAAGATTTTGAGGGGCAGGGGGTGGTTGAACCCTACTCCTGACTTGTCATACGACATTTGATATCTTGGTTGGCAAAGAAAACGCACTCCTTGGTCATACCTGCCCAACCCATATCCATGCCAGTTACATTGGCCAAGACATCTCAAATAAAAGTCTAGGTTGGACAAATAGTTGACATCCTCATCAAAGGGCTCTTCATTTTCTTCTTCTTGCATGTAAGATTCAACACCATTATTGAGGCCCCCATAAATAAAGTTTGTCTGATTGCGTGGGTAGCCGAGAGGAACCACAATGTCGATGTGGAGTCGAGGTCTCCCCATGTCCTGCATGGACTCAAGTGTGGGTGTTGCTATAATGTTCCACACTAGATACTCCTAGAGGCTCATACTGGCCATTTCAATGATGATCATTGGTGATTGAGGGGGAGCGAATGGGAGTTCTTCCTGAGTCCACTCCATGTAGGGTGAACTAGGCATATCGACTTCTAGCCGGCTAGGCATCTCTTCGGTAGATATGGTTGAGACTGATGATAGTGCCTCTTCTAGGGGTTTCTTCCCCTTGTCCTTCAGTGTGGCCATCGTAGGTGGCATTGTTGGTGGAGGACCAAATGATGAAGATGGACCCGATTGGGGATTTGATGGACTTAACAATGGAGATGCATGTGGAATTGGATCCTGGTTAGATGGATTCAACTAAAAATCCAAATGTTTTGATGGAAGGGTCGATTGCGGAATCAGTTACATCATATTGTAGTACTTGAAGGGCTCTAAATCCATTAGGACTACATGCACCTGCCCTTTGAATGTGTATTTTAGGCACTGATGAGCTATTGAAGGGACACACTTCATGTCCCTGATCCAAGGCCACACCAACAAGATATTATAAGCCATAGCACCTTCCAATATGTGGCACAATGTATGAATAGTCTTTTGTCCCACTTGGATGGGTAGCACAATAGTGCCAACCGTTGAGCATATCACATCATTGAATGCTCATAGAGTGTAGGTGGAAGCCACGATGTGAGATGTTGGCAAATTTAGATGTTTCAATGCCACTATTGTAATTACATTACTAGACAAGCCAGTGTCTACCAACACCCTCTTATACGGAATCTCGTTGACCCATGCAATGATGTGTAGGGGTGGATCCGCCATATCACCAGTCATCAATTTCAGCTCGTCTTCTCTAAAGGTGATTGATTCTGTACATTTTTTTACATGTTCCACAAAGTTGTTGAAAGAGTTTGCTTCGTGGGGCTACATCTCGATGGATTTTAATATTTCCATTAGAGCCTCCCGATGGGACGCCAATTGTTGAATGAGCTTGTAAATGGAGAGCCTAGCTGACGTGGTCCTTAGACTTTGGGTAAGTCTAGTTTGAATCATGGCCACTGTTCTTGGTGGGGGAGGTTGCGTAGGGTGCTATTGAGGTTGTGATGTTGATGGAACTTCTCCTGTGGCCACCGTGGGGGCAACTCCTGGGTACCTCTTGTTCCTAGTCACTATGCTTATCATCCCTACATACCCTTGCATGGGGAAATTTTGTGTTACCTCATTGACTTAAAGGTTCTTTGCCTACGTATCATGGGCAGGCAGGGTGTTTTTGAAGACTCCCATATGTTGGTTTTTTGGAGCTATGGAGTTGTCCACCACCAGCATCTTGTTGTCTATTAGGTCTTGCATCAAGCCTTTAAACTTCCAACATGCATTAATGTCATGTCCCTTCTGTCTGTGGAACCTATAGTACAAGTCTTCCCTATAGCCCTTAGGATTTGGTGCATTGGGGTCTATGGGTTGAATCTTGGGTAGGTTGATCAATTTTTTTTCTAACAAGCAATCAAACAGGGAGTCTCTAGACTTTGTGGAACTGTGAATTATCGCCTAGGGTGACACTGCTAATTTTGTTCTTGCCTTTGATTTTCTCTGTCATAACTGGGAAGAGGCACCGCCTGATAGTTAGACTTTTGGGGTTGTGTTGCTTGTGCAGGCTTAGAGACGTTTATAGCAACCTAATTGATCGTAGTGTGTTTATGTTCCATGGTCCCTATCATGGTGTTTTTAGACCACTCTTTCTTCTTTGGCTTGGAAATCTCACCATCCTGTATCTTGATCTCCTCAATGATTTTAGCTTGTGCCAGGGCTTCCACAAGAGTGGCATATTGCTACAGCTATAATAGCACAAATATCGATCTCAAACAACTTTTTGAGAACATTTGGGTCAGATCGGACATGGGAGGGAGGTAGGGCAGCTTTGAAAGCAATGTCCTCCATCGATTCCCATAGGCCACCATGGTTTATTCCTCATACTACCTAAGGCTAGCTAGGTCAATTAGTGATAGCTTTTTCTTGGTGTTGAAGGTGAAGCGTTCAAGGAACGCGTCGACTAACTAATCCAAATTATTGATGCTATGTTTTGGCAATTGAGTGAACCAATACGAGGTAGGGTCTACGAACATGGTGATGAATTTTCTTAGTAGCAAATCATCATTGTCCTGAATGCCAAAGCATTGGCTCAATAATCTAGTCACATGCTCTTGGGCATCTTCCTCCCCTCTAAATATTGCCAACTGAAGCAGTTTCAAGTGTTCGAGGTAAGGGGGTGCTGGCACTGACAGATGCATAGGATGACTGTGGAGTTGGCATAAAGTGGGATTTTGGGTCCCAAAAGTCTTGGTCTCCACAGATTCCAAGCACTCTATCAGTGCTTTATATGCATCAGAAGATTTAATCTCTTCCTACTTAGTTTGTTCCTGTTGCAGGTGACGAGGAACTTGAGGCCTATAGAGGGGTGGCCGAATATCACCCCATCTACCTTGGTAGGGCATTTCTGCTAGCTCTTATTCTTGCTCATACTCCTCATAAGTTTCTTGAGGAGTTCTCGGGTGAGACCCATGACCATGGGTGGGTGCCCATAGAGGGTACCCCTCATTGTTCCTAGGAGTGGCCTCCCACTCAAGTCTAAGGGGTCTCGGAGGTAGTACTTGGTAAGGTCTTGGAGGCCTATATTGCACTAGGGGGTTATGCCTTTTTTCCCTCTATGTTCAAGGGGTTGGAACCCTCTTAGGCACAATGTTGCAGAGCAGCTCATCTATTTGGCATTGGATGCGCTCTTTGCTAAGGTGATATAGATGCTCTAGCTGTTGTTGGTCTTGCCTAAGCTACATGATTTGCGCTTGGTGGGCAGCATGTTTGGCAAATGCCAAGTCAATTTATTTCATCGTCTTATATTTAGGAAACCTAGATTCCTCTCCTATATTTCTATCTCAGTCATGGTGATCTGAGATCCCTATGGGTTTCTTTCCTTTGTCAAGGCTAGCGGCATTCACTCGAGGCTCTGGCCTTAGTGGGTGATCTTGATACATAGCAGGTGCGGAGGTGCATTGCTCCCACACTATGTATTGCTCTTGAGGAATGTAGTGGTCTTCCTCATACTCCCTTTCGTATATGTGAAAGGGGCGAGCAGAATTGGCTTGCCCTATCTGATGTGCCTTATGCTCTAGATTTGGCCTAGTGTTTTTGATAGTAATAAGGGGTAAAGGAGGGATGACAAAATCATGTGGCCCCTCTGTATGGACCCTATGTTTCTCTAGCACTTCCTCATACGGTGGCCACTCATAACGAGCGTCTAAGGGAGCCCTCCCATATATGTTGAGTGCCACATGTAGGGCTTCCTCCTGAAAGGGTCTATGCTAAGTGGGAGTGCCCCTCAAAGGGGTGCTTCCATAGTCCCATTCTATAATGGCATGATGTGGACTATCTTGTGGATTAGGCCACCAAGGTGGTATGACCAAGTCCTCAGGACTATATCGAAGGTGACTTGTCCCCCTTTGTACACTTTCTGCAGTTCCTTCCCGTGATTGGGCTCAGCTACGGGTGTAAACCATGTTTATGTTTACCTAAATATGTATACATTTTTATATTCTTTAGGATTTCTTATACTACACTAAAAAAAATGGAAACACACAATCAAAGTAATGATTATCTTGTTTATGGATTAAAAGTGTGCCCTAAATCTAGTTTAGTGTGTTTTAATGTTTGTTTTGAGAACCTTGTAAAGAAATTTTTGTATATACAATATGAGGGCTCTTATATCTCCCAAAAATGGTCACCCATTTAATATACCATTGCTAGGTCGTTATACCGAACCTCTTTATATACCCGCCCTTACGTGAGGGAGACTATAGGTACGTGAGAGCAGAACAATACGTGGAACATAGGTGGTATGGAATGGGAATCACTCTATTTATGACACCTACCATAGAAGACTTATCCTCATGCACTGGTAATCACCCCAACTACACTTTGTTAGCTTTCATCAAGATTTACGTCTAGCAATAGTCGTGATTAGGGTTATGTATGCAATAGTTCAACCCAAGGTGGTGATGAAATCCACCATTGGTCTTGATCAAGGGTTAGGGTTTTACGACCAACTCCTTGGTGTTCAGATTATCTCGTGATGTGTGAGGTTCTTTTTATTTTGCATAAATGAAGAAAACAGTCATTAAAACTCTCCTATGCAAGCAAATAACAAGAAAACAAAAAAAAAAAGCTGAAAATGACAGAAGGTGTTTAGGACCCCTACCTCTTCTTTACCCAAATCAGATGCCTCTAAATTTCTACCTTGAAATTGCATAGAGATATATTCGTCCTGGGGTGAGATGAATAATAGATTTGTATTCATCACAGGGTAAGACGAATTCCTATTTGTCTCAAGGTGACATGAATTCTAGCTCTATATTCGTTACAAGATGGAACAAGCAGCAGTCCAATGCTTGAAATATTGATACCTATAAGAAAAAACACACAAATTTTGATCAAAATTTTAATATTAAAATCAAGGGACAAAGGTCCCACTGTGATCGCCACTGAAAGCACGAGGATACAAAAATAAAAATGGAAATTCCAAGTGCGATGTATGCAAAAGTGAAACATAATGCTAACTCCTACAAACTGAAATGCATTAAAGGAGAGAAACATAAACCAATTGAAACAAGATAGAAATCAAACGTTGAATACAACCCTTTTTATTAATTTTATTTAAAATCATGTTACAATACGTCTCCTCCCTTTTGGGGACTAGGAGCGTTAAGTAGAGCTCTATTACACCACGGATCAATATGCTTTCTTTCGTGTGCCCACATGTAAAATAGGAAGACCAAATGTCGCTTGCACTTGCGTGAATATGTATTTTATTCCTTGCTACTCCTATGGTGTTGAAATCCTACGTTTAGAGAAACAGAAAAGGATTAGTAGCACCTATGGATGGAGAGAAACATGCGATCCCCAAGGCCTGTGATCAGTGTATGCATAAAATAATTAAAATGATAACTAAAATATATTAGAATGAGTTTAAACTTTGATAGAAGCAATAAAACATTACCAGGAATCCAATGCAAAAGGAACAGTCCTAAAATCTTACATAGATTTCTAATCGCTCCGGGGTGGGATGATTAGGACTGTCATAACCTGACCGAAAGCCACCTCTCAAATGTCTGATCCTGAGGCTTGCAAATCACCTTCAAATTTGGGGTTAGGTAAAATGGGGTATTTTGGGATGACCCAGATGGTCATATTTTTCCAATTCAGCCTCTATCACCTAGAATTTGATGATGCTATCTACGGGTTAGTGAAAGCGGGAAATAACAAAAGCATGATCAAAACTTGTTAGAATCCCATAAAATTTAAATGACAACATATGTAAACAACCTAGAATCATATGCAAAATAAAAATCAGGTAAATCTACCATATATTTCTAATCACTTTGGGGTGGGGCGATTAGAACTACGACAGTGTGGGGGGTGCTCGGGGGAAGGACGCCCACTGTTTGGGACTTTTTTTTGGCACAAATCCACTTGGGATGGGTACAAAAACTCTTATTGGGTGTTGTCAAAAAATTTTGTAGGATACTGTGGCCAAATTTTTGGGTTTGGGTCCGGATTGCGCTTCCAATAATCACCCAATAACCTCCCTTCCAAGAGAGAGATCAAGGATGTAAAAGCACAAATGATGGGTGAGGATATAATTTGGCAGCACTTCATTGCTCCAAAATCTCCTCTCTATTCTCATTTTTTGGGTGAGAAGACTCACCAATTTATAGACCTAGGGTCTCTCTCTTTGAATGTGCATGCGAGGGCGCCACTTGAGTTGCTTGTCCTATTTTGAGAGAAAATATTATTTCTTGATTTAGAGTCTCCTTGCATGAGGCCTCCAAAAATCAAGGCATGCATTACTGAAGTCTCTCTCTCTCTCTGATAAGTCATTCCTCGTAATTGCATGTCCTAAAGTTGTAGTTAAGTGGCGGACCTGTCGAGGTTTGACTTTTTGCCAGTCAAACCTGTTATTCACCCCACCCTAGAGCGAATGCTGCTAATCGTCCCTGGGTGAGATGAATACCAGTTAATAATCATCCCAGGGTGGGACGAGTAGGGAGAAAAGTGCCAAAAAGGTGCCAAATTGATCTATGGCCTTCCAAACTACTCTGGCAATGGTTAGGACCACTATTTAACCTCTGGGGGCTGACCTGGGGGCTATGTGTGTCAATGCGATTAGTGTTTGCAATCACATAATCAGATTGGTGTTGTTTTGGTGTCTACAGGGACTCTAGAGGCACCCCTTCGAGGGGCATTCCCATGCAACATAGACCCTTTCAGGAGGATTCCATACACGTGGCACTCAACATAGACGAGATGGCTCCCTTAGACACTCGTTATGATTGGCCATCGTGCAATGAAGTGCTAGCAAAACATAGGGTCCATAAGGAGGGGCCACATGATTACATCATCCCTCATCTACCCCTTATTACCCTCATAAAAAATATGCCAAATATAGAGCAAAAGGCTCTTTAGACAGGTCGAGCCAACTCTGCCCGCCCCTTTCACATATATGAAAGGGAACATAAGGAAAACCACTACATTCCTCAAGAGCAATACACAGTGCGGGAACAATGCGCTTCCACACCTACTATTTATCAGGATCACCTATTGAGGCCAGAGCCTCGGGTGAATTCTACTAACCTCGACATAGGGAAGTGACCTATAGATATCTCGAATCACCATGACCGATATAGATGTGTATGGGAAGCATCTAGGCCTCCTATTCTCAATACGATGAAACAAATTGCCTTGGTATTTTCCAAACATGTCGCCCGTCGAGTGCAAATCATGCAGCTTGAGCAAGACCAAAAATAGTTAGATAACTTGTATCACCTTAGAAAAGAGCACATTCAATTTCAGATAGATGAGTTGCTCTAGAACACTGTGCCTGAGAGGGTCCCAACCCCTCGCACACATAGGACAAATTTGTATGAGAGGCACAACCCCTTGGTGCAAGACAGGTCTCCATGACCTTATCAAGTGTTGCATCCAAGACCTCCTAGACCTGAGTGGGAGACTACCCCTAGAGCCAATGATGGGCACCCTCCATGGGACCCATGTTTATAGGTCACATCTAGGAACTCCTCAAGAATCCTATGAGAAATTTGACCAAGAAGAAGAGCAGGCTAAAATTCCCTACCAAGGCAGGGGGGGCATTGTTTGGCTACCCCTCCATAGGCCCCAAGTTACCCACAACTCACAACGAAAACAAACCAAGGAGGAAGAGATGAAATATTTCGATGCATATAAAGCATTGCTGGAGTGCTTAGCATCTATGGAAACCAAGACTTTTGGGCCCCAAAATCCCACTTTACTCCAGCTCTGCAGTCACCCTGTGCATCCTTTAGTGCCTACACGCCCATACCCTGAACACTTTAAGATACCTCAATTAGAAATATTTAGAGGGGATGAGGATGCCCAAGAGCATGTGACAATATTCCTGAGCCAATTATTTGGCATTCAGGACAACGATGCTTTGCTTCTAAGAACATTTATAACCATGTTTGCAGGCCCTACCTCGGATTAGTTTACCTAGTTGTCGAAGCATAGCATCAACAACCTGGACCAGCTAGTGGACACATTCCTTGAATGTTTCACCTTCAACACCAAGAAGAAGGCATTGTTAAGTGACCTAGCTAGCCTCAAAAAGTATGAGGAGGAGACCATGGTGGCCTATGGAAATTGGTGGAGAACATTGCTTTCAAATCTTCCTTACCTCCCTCCCATGGCCGATCTGACCCAAATATTCTCAAAAAGTTTCCTAAGATCGATCCCTGTGCTATTGCAGCTGTAGCAATACGCCACTGTTGAGGAAGCTCTGGTGCAAGCTAGAATTATTGAGGAGATCAAGATAAAATATGGTGAGATTGCCAAGCCATGCAAGAAATAATGGCCCAAAAATACCAAAACTGGGTCAATGCAACCGAAACCCGCCACAGTCAATCAGGTTGCTATAAACATACCTAAGCCTACACAAGCAACACAGCCCCCAAAGGCTAATTATCAGGCAGTTCCTCTTGACAACTATTAGAAGGAAAATCATAGGCAAGAGAAAAATCAACAGCATCACCCTAGGCGACATTTCACACCCTTCATAGAGTCTAAAGACTCCCTGTTTGACCACTTTTCCATGGTAAACTTGATAAACCTGCAAAAAATTTGATCCGTAGACCCCAACGCACCAAAACCCAAGGGCTATCAGGAAGACTTGTACTGTAGATTCCATCGACAAAAAGGACATAACCTTTACGTGTGTTGGAAGTTCAAAAGCTTAGTGCAAGACCTAATAGAAAATAAAACACTAGCGGTGTATAATCTCGTAGCACCAAACAACCAATATATGGAGGTCTTCAAAGACCCCCTGCCTTCCCATGATGTGCAGGCAAAGACTCTATAAGTCAATGAGGTGACACAAAACTGCCCCATGTAGGGGTATGTAGGGATGATAAGCATAGTGACATGGAACAAGATATATCCAAGCACAACTACACCTGTTGCAGCTACAGGAGATGTTCCATCAACATCACAACCTAAACAACACCCTACCCAACCTCCCCCTCCTAGACCAGTGGCCACAATTTTGACTAAGCTTACCCAAAGTTTAAGGACCATGATGACTAGGCTCTCCATCTATGAGCTCATACAACAATCACCGCCCCATCGGGAGGCTCTAATGGAGATACTTAAAGCCATCGAGCTATAGCCCCATGAAGCAAAATATTTCAAAAAAATTGTGGGACATGTAAAACAATGTACAGAACAAGTCATCACCTTTATAGAAGATAAACTAAAATTGATGACTGGTGATATGGCAGATCCACCCCTGCACATAATTGCGTGGGTCAACGAGATCCCATTTAAGAGGGTGTTGGTGGACATTGGATCGTCTAGCAATATAATCACAACAGTGACATTGAAACACCTCAAGTTGTCAGCATCTCACATTATGGCCTCCACCTATACCCTTCAAGCATTTAATGATGCGATATGCTTGACGGTTGGCACAATTGTCCTGCCCATCCAAGTGTTAGGATCTCATACTAGCCCTTAATGTAATAACTTCCTTGATGTAATAATTCCTAGTGAACATGGGTAGTACCCATGATTAATATTTTGTAATGTTCTAAGTTTTATCTTAGGTAGTGCCTATGACAAATGGCACCCTTTTCTATGTAACACATGGTAGATAGGTTAGGTAAGGTGGCATTTTGCATGTAATTCATGTGGCATTATGCATGTAATTTGAGTGGCATTGTGCATGTAATTCAAATTGGAACTATGCATGTAATTCGGGTGGCATTATGCATGTAATCCAGGTGGCATTTTACATGTAAGCCAACCTTGGAAGGAAACTCTTTAAATACCCGAAAAGGCACCAATGTAATCATATTTTTACAAATTAATGAAGTGTTGAAGGTGGTTGCCCCCTCGAAGAGGCCTGCCATTCTATATATTGTGATATTGTTACTTTTAAGTAGTTTATGTTATCATATGCATTTAATTTCGAATACTGTTATAATGTTTCTATGAGTTTATTTCCAAGAAAATGTGTGAGAGTGTGTTTATTTGAGTTGAGACTGTGTTGTTTAGTATATTTTATAGCAGGATCATAACAAGTGGTATCAGAGCACTTTCTAGGGCCAAGTTCTACTATAACTGCAATGATTCTTGCCATCCAATATACCTGTTAGGTATAAATTCTGTGTTTTTTTTGTTCCTATTTTTATTTATTAAAAAAAATCCAAAAAATACAGTGCACTTTTTTTCCAGACCAAAAAAAAAAAAAAAGCATTTTAGTTGAGTAGGTAGAAACCTTGTGTCGGGGGTTTTAAAATATCATGAAGGATCTATCATTATTTTCTAAGCTAGATAGCCCATAAAACATCTAGTGAAGTGAGGGGCGATCAGGCTCCAATACCCAGGCCTCATACAGAACTCACGCATAGACTTGAGCTCCCATGTATCTTCAGGTATATCGGGAGACCATCTAGGTTTAAAAAAACTTTTAGCCATTAGAAATATTTTTGGCCTTGTATTACTCATACTCTACGAGACACAACATCCTGGATGATTACCCTCTCGTATTGTCAGAGAGGTAGGTAGTGTGCTCAAGGGTATGTGTGGAATCCTCCTTGAGTAGTGGCCTAAAATATTGGTCCAAGAACTATTGTTCATCATTGTTGGTATATTAGAGGTCTTATGGGTGGTACATACTCCTCTACCTAGCATTCCCTGGTTTTGTTAAAACTTCAACCTATAAAAAAATGAAAAAAAAAAACTAAACCTCCCTATTTGTAAACCTGCTTTTCAAATCCCCAAAAAGTGAGCATATGAGAAAGGAGTCCTCTACTAAAAAAATAATAGAAAGTACATGCATTAGGGATAGACCATGAGGGTGACACTTAAGCTAAAATTCTGGAGAATAATAGTCAAATTTACAATGGCAGTCACAGTTAGGTCAGTCAGGTCAGAGAGGTCAGCACAGTTAGGTCAAAATTTATAGTTTTTAGGGTCAAAATAGAACTGTCATAATAGTCACCTACAAAATATAGATAATCTTGGAGCTAGTGAAGTCAGGACTGGGCCAACCAGTGAGAGCATGACATAAGGCCAGTTATAGATAATGCTCCAGTACCCAAATTTTGCTCTGTAGCTCAGAATCAAAAACTGTCAACACCGTTAGACTCAGCAAAACAAAAGATTAAAAAAAAAGTCTGGGGTGCCAAAAATTAGTGTTGAGAGATATAGCTTATTGTGACCACCTCTTCAAGCTGATTGTTTTTATATATAGCACCCAAGCACCTTTTTGGGAACTTACTAAAAATAGTAAGTCCTAAAAACTCAATTCTATTTTTAGTAACTGGTCACAAAAGGTTTCAAAATGCCCAGGGTACCCGTGGACATCAAAAGGAACTAGACCACTTGGAATCCTTAACAAAAGCCATTGAGAACTTGCACTCAAATTTTCACTCCATAGGGGAAGTCCAAGGTCTTCACCTAGAGCATGAGGCCACCAGTAATCACTTAGAAGAAGCACTGACAGAAGTAGACATCAAACTAAAAAGTGGACCACCCAAAATAGAACACCAAGCTAAGGGTTCTACAAGGAATCATGACCATGATCCATCCTTTAGAATACCCAAATTGGACTTTCCCAAATTTAGTGGGAAGGATGTTGATGGGTGGCTATGTAGGGTTGATCAATTCTTTAGACTTCATAATGTCCCCATATTTCATCGAGTCCGGATGGCTTCCTTTAACTTGGAATCCGAGGCTCTACACTGGTTTCAATGGTTACGTATTGCCAACCCAAATCTCTCTTGGGAGAATTTTGAATCCCAACTACTCACTCGATTTGGTCCTAGTGAGTATGAGGACTTTACGGGGGCCTTGACCAAATTACAACAAATAGGGTCAGTCCGTGAATACCAAGCTCAATTTGAAAAATTGTCCAATAAGACAAGAGGATTGAATGAAGGGTTATTCCAGAGTTGTTATATCAGTGGGTTGAAGGTGGAACTCCAAGTGGAAGTAAAAATGTTGAAACCACAAACTATGATGGAAGCTATCAGTTTGGCCCGTTTGGTTGAATCTAAACTCTCTACCCAAAGGCGCCCATCAAAGTTTCTTCAAAATAGACCTTCATTTCCTCCTCGATCTTAACACCTAGTTGATAATAAACCTGCTACACCCAAGTGCCTAACCACAGAAGAGATGGATGCACGTCGTGCCCAAGGATTATGCTACAATTGTGATAAAAAAAAATTTAAAGGGCATAAGTGTGCACATAAAAAATTGTTCTTGATAGATGTTGAAGAACCTGATAACTCTGACCAGAGTGATGAGGATGAGGACCCTCCAAAAACACCTTCTCCATAAGAAGAAGTGAAATAGGAACCTGAGACAACAATTATAGTCCATGCTCTTGCAGGCATTACTACTCCACAAACCATGAAGGTTGCGGGATTTTTCAAGGGCCAACATCTTTCCATCCTTATGGATTTAGGAAGCACACACAACTTCATTGACCCTAGAGTGGCTCAGTGAGCAAATTGCTATATCCACACTTGTAATTCCTTTGAGGTCATGGTAGCCAATGGGGGAACCTTACCTTGTAAAGGAAAATGTTGTAATATTAAAATCAAGATAGGGTACTATGAACTCAAGCAGGACATGTTTGCCTTCCAATTGGGTGGATGTGATATTATTTTGGGATCTCAATGGTTGAGTACATTGGGCACTATCATTTGGAACTTTTTTGAACTCTGGGTGCAGTTCTCCCAAAACAGATAAACACACATCATCAAGGGTTCCCCAATAATAACACCTCAAATTATTAGTTCAAATGGCATGGATAAATTGCTAAAGAAATCATCACATGGGGTCATTGCACAACTATTCTCCATCCAACCATCCACCTCTCAAATGGGTGAAACTCCATCAGACCTACAACAGATTCTCCACAAACATGAGGCCATATTTTTGGAACCAACTACACTACCATCGCATCACTCTCACAACCATGCCATTCCATTATTCTCGGATAGTGCACCTCCCAATATCAGGCTGTACAGGTACCCTCATTCCATGAAGTCAGAGATTAAGAAAATGATATAGGAATTACTCAAGGCGGGTATCATTCGGCCTAGTACTAGTCCCTACTCTGCACCAGTCTTACTGGTCCTCAAGAAGGATGGCTCTTGGCGACTGTGTATTGACTACTAAGAACTCAACAAGATAAATATCAAGGATAAATTTCCTATCCCTATGGTTGATGAATTACTAGATGAATTACATGGGACCATGTACTTCACCAAGCTAGACCTTCACTTTGGGTACCATCAGATCCGGCTCAGGGATGAAGATATTCCTAAAACTACTTTTTGCACTCATGAAGGTCATTATGAATTCTTGGTAATGCCATTTTGTCTCACAAATTCTCCTTCCACATTTCAAAGCCTAACGAACAACATCTTTCACCCTTTTTTGTGGAAGTTCATCCTTGTGTTCTTTGATGAAATCTTGATTTACAGTCACACATGGGAAGAGCATCTCAAGCATGTAGATCAAACCCTAAAACTATTGGCTGACCATCAACTTTTCACACAAAGATCCAAGTGTTCCTTTGGTTTGACTGAAGTGGAGTATTTGGGACACATTGTCTCAAAGGATGGTGTCAAGGTTGACCATAAGAAGATCCAAGCAGTCCAAGAATGGCCTAAACCTCACACTTTCAATGGACTTCAAGGATTTTTAGGGCTTATAGGATATTACTATAAATTTATCTGTAATTATGGAAAGATAGCCATCCCCCTCACCTCCATGTTGAAGAAGAATTATTTTAATTGGACAGGGCTGACTGAGCAAGCATTACTAGAACTCAAGCATGGCATGACCACCACTCCAGTTTTAGCCATGCCAGAATTCTCTAAAAAATTTGTCATTGAAAGTTATGCTTCTGGTCGTGGTATTGGGGTGGTATTGATGCAAGAAGGATGCCCTTTGGATTTTACCAGAAAATCCCTATCTGATCACAATTTAGGGAAATCCACATATGCCAAGGAAATGTTGGCAATATTGCATGCAGTCATACATTGGTGACCTTACCTCATTGGGTGCCATTTATCCATCAAAACTGACCACTAGAGTCTGAAATACTTTCTATAACAACGGGTTGCCATCCCCGAGCAACAAAAGTGGGTATCAAAACTCATGGGCTATGATTATGACATCACATACAAAAAAGGAAAGAAGAATCTTGTGGTGGATGCTCTCTCTCGCCAATTTGAGACCTTTAGTATGTTGTGTGCCATTTATGCACCATTGCCCCAATGGATTGAGCCATTACGTCAAGAAATACTTCAGGATGCATATTTGAAAGACTTGGTTGCTTCACTTATGGATGATATAGAGTCTACACCAGGATATAGTTGGGATGGCCAGGATCTGTGTTACCATCAACACCTAGTTTTTCCTCCTAAGTCCCCACTTCGAGAGCTCCTCATGAAGGAATCACATGCTACTCCATCTGCTGGCCATTCAAGGTTCCTAAAAACTTATGAGTGACTCAAGCACACATTCTTTTGGAAAGGTATGAAACAAGACATTCACTCTTTTGTAGTTTACTGCGACACATGTCAAAGTATGAAAGGGAAAACAGTGCGCTCTCTGGGCACTCTTCAACCATTACCGATTCCAGAGCATGTGGGGACTGACATCTCCATGGACTTTATAGAAGGGCTACCTAAATTTGGAAGCAAGTAATTTATTTTCATAGTAGTGGACCGCCTTTCAAAGTATGCTCACTTTTGCACCCTAGCCCATCCTTACACAACATCCACTATTGCCCAAATTTTTCTTGACTCCATATTTTGCCTTCATGGCATGCCAACCTCCATTGTATCTGATCATGATCCCACCTTTACCAGCATTTTTTTGCAAGATTTGTTTAAGTTGTAGGGGATTCAACTCAAAATTATTTTAGTCTACCATCCACAAATAGATGGTCAAATCGAGGTTGTTAATAAATTCTTGGAAACCTACCTTCACTGCTTTGCCTCCGATCATCCTACTCATTGGGCAAAATGGATTTCCTTGGCCGAATGGTGGTACAACACTTCCTATCATACAACCACCAAACTCACACCATTTGAGGTAGTTTACAGGTGCCCTCCACTCACGCCTTCCTCCTACATTCCAGGTAGCTCCAAGGTCCAAGCCATTGAAAATGCTCTGACTCAACACACCAAGGTCCTCCGCCAACTTAAGTAAAATTTGAACATGGCCTAGAATAGGATGCGCCAACAAGCTAATCAACATCATTTTGAGCATATTTTTGATGTGGGCGATATGGTATTCCTTCGCTTACAACCATACAATCATCCCTACAACTTTACAGGTGTCAGAAGCTCGCTCCAAAATTCTATGGTCCTTATCAGGTTCTACAACGGATTGGCCCTACAACTTACAAATTGGCTCTTCCCCCCACTTCCAAGCTCTGCCCTGTTTTTCATGTTTCCCTTCTCAATTAAGTTGTGGGCATAAAGGTATAGGTTTAATCAACACTTCTTGAATTATATGAAGAAGGCTCCATCTTACTCGCACCTGAGCAGCTGCTGGATCGTCAAACTCATACTCTATGCAATTGTACCATTACATAGGTCCTTGTTCAGTGGCATGGGCTTCAACCTGAGGATGCTACATGGGAGTCTCTCCATCAACTCCAGCAACAGTTTCCTCATTTTCAGCTTTGAGGAAAAAGCTTCTTCAAGGATAAGGGCATGTTAGGATCTCATCCTAACCCTTAATGTAATAACTTCCTTGATGTAATAATTCCTAGTGAACATGGGTAGTACCCATGATTAATATTTTATAATGTTCTAAGTTTTAGCTTAGGTAGTGCCTATGAAAAATGGCACCCTTTTCTATGTAACACATGGTAGATAGGTTAGGTAAGGTGGCATTGTGCATGTAATTTATGTGGCATTATGCATGTAATTCGAGTGGCATTGTGCATGTAATTCAAAGTGGCACTATGCATGTAATTCGGGTGGCATTATGCATGTAATCCAAGTGGCATTTTGCATGTAAGCCAACCTTGGAAGGAAACTCTTTAAATACCCGAAAAGGCACCAATGTAATCATATTTTTGTAAATTAATTAAGTGTTGAAGGATGTTGCCCCCTCAAAGAGGCTTGCAATTCTATCTATTGTGAGATTGTTCCTTTTAAGTATTTTAAATTATCATATGCATTTAATTCTGAATACTATTATAATGTTTCTGTGAGTTTATTTCCAAGCAAATGTGTGAGAGTGTGTTTATTTGAGTTGAGAGTGTGTTTTTTAGTATATTTTATAGTAGGATCCTAACACCAAGTGGGAAAAAAGACTATTCCTATGTTGTGCCAGATCCTAGAGGGTGATATGGCCTATAACATCTTGCTGGGGTGGCTTTGGATCAAGGATATGAAGTGTGTCCCTTTGATAGCCCATCAATACCTAAAGTACACATACGAAGGGCAAGTGCATGTAGTCTTGGTAGACTTAGAGCCCTTAAAGTATTGCAATGTGGTGCAGCTGATGCCACAGTCGACCCTCCCATCAACACATTTGGACTTTCAGTTGAATCCATTCAAACAAGGTCTAATTCTACATACATCCCCACTGTTAAGTCCCTCAAATCCCCAGCCAGGTCCATCTTCATTGTCTAGCACTTCACCAACAACACCACCTACGATGGCCACACCGAAGGACAATGGGAAGAAACCCTTGGAAGAGGCACCACCATTGGTATCAATCATATCTACTAAAGAGGTACCTATTCGAATGGAATTTGAGATGCCTAGTTCACCCGACATGGAGTGTACTCAAGAAGAACTCCCATTACCTCCCCCTCAACCATAAACAATCATCATTGAGATAGCTAATACGGGCCTAGGGGAGTATCTGGTGTGGAACATTGTAGCAACACCCATGCTTGAGTCCATGCAAGACATGGGGAGACCTTGCCTCCCCATCAACACTATTGTCCCTTTGGGCTAACCACCAAACCAAAAAAAATTTGTGTACGGGGGCCTTGATAATGGCATGGAACCTTACCTGCAAGAGGAAGAGGACGAAGAGCCCTTTACTAAGAACGTCAACTATTTGTCCAACCTAGAATTCACTTTGAAATATCTTGACCAATGTAATTGGCATGGATATGTGTTGGGAAGATATGTACAAGGGGTGTGCATTCTTTGCCAACCAAGATATCAAATGCCATATGACAAATCAGGAGTAGGGTTCAACCACCCTCTGCCCCTTGATATCTTGATAGAGAAAATGCAAGGCCTAGGGCTAGGCAACAAGGATGGGTTGGCACAAGATCCATATGCCAATCCTAACACAACATACACATTGGGGGATTATCTCCCATTGTTAACAACCAACCTTGTGGGCCTCAACAACCCCTTCCCTTTGATCAAGAAAGGGGAAAATTTAAGAACTTTCCTCCAAAAGGGATATAGACAAGGCCAAGAAGGATCTTCAGAAGACGGGTCAAAGTATGAGGTAGCACCTTGGGACCCTTTCGAGTTCGATAGCAATCACTCGCAAGTGACGCCCATAGATGACTATTAGGAGAACTTCGTGGTGATGTTCCCCTTGAATGCTCCAATTGAGCCATTTCCACCTCAAGAGAATTAGGTCCTCCCATAGAGATCGGAACAACCCTGATGGGACCAAATTAACTTGCTCATGAAGAATGAGCCTCACGTGCCGTAAATAGTTATTGGAGCCAATGAAGGCCTATGGATCTTTGATAGCGATTACAAAGATAAGACTGAGATGGCATATCTAAATCATATGCAGGAGCAACAATACCCCATGGACATTGATGAAATATTTGAACAGCTAAACATGGGGCCAAGACATAGGTGGCATTTGAACCAGGCACAGTTGGACCAAGTGCTACATTCACCACTTCAAGCATATAGAGAGCAAATTCCACCCACAGACCCTATACAGCCATCAATTCCAAGGGTAGACCCTATCATTTTATCCACACATAGGGCCGATTTGTTTGAGCCAATACCCATAGAGCTAGATCCAGAGCACAAAGATCACCAAGGATGTTCAAGACACCACCCGCATGGTAATGGAGATGAAATTCACTTCATCAACATGATCTCCATTGACTTAACTACCTCCATCTACAATCCAACCGATCCAGCATGATCATTGTATCTAAACCTAGATGCCATAGACTGAGATTGCGTTAACTCGCCACCATCCCCATCAGAGTAGTGGCCTTACAGTGAGATGCTTCATTTTACCCCAGGACCAACTCAGGATATCTTCCAAGCTAAAGAGGAACCCAACGTTCCAAACATAGATCTAAATTCATAAAATGATATCCACCTAATCCCAACTCCACACCAATTGGAGGACGGGTCCCACATGTTGGTCGAAGAGACGACTGACGTAGACATTAGCTCTGATCCAATGAATCTGCAAATCAAGCTGGGGGTAAGTCTATTCACCGAAGAGCAAGCCGATTACATTGCCCTTTTCCAAGAGAATAAGGAGGTTTATGCATGGTCCTAAAAAGACATGTTGGGGCTAGACATGTAGCTAGTCATGCATAATATAACACTTGATCTGATAGTCAATCCAGTCAAGAAAAAACTACGTAAGATGCACCCAACAGTAGTGTTGAGTGGTATTTTCACCCAGTTGTGAAAGTACAAATCTCCTTTAGGATTTGGGTTCCAAATCCCCTCTTGTAAATAATTCAAACAAACAACTTCTCCAAGGTTTTCGTTGTATTAGCATTTGCAACTGTGTATTGGTAATCTCAAATGAAGATAATCAATTTAAATTCTTGGAACACCTTAGTGATTGCAAGTAACTGTAAACAAGGGGCAATATTGTTTTATTTCACCATGAAAATTTAGTGATTGTTCATTGTTTTTTTGGATTTTGTAATTTTTAAATGTTTATTTTAAATAAGTTAAACTTTCTGGAAAAAATAAAATGCAGAGAATGAAAAATGAAATGCAAAAAACAAACTAAAAATAAAATGCACTCAATATGATGCTATCCTGTTTCGACAAAACCGAAGATGTGAGGTCTCCATGCATGCAACCTAACCTATTGGACTTGCAAAACATGCACAATCCCCATAGACTAAGTGTTGGTTCCTAGGGTATGAAATAACATTTCACATTTCAAATATTTGCCTAATGTAACCCAAAAAGATGGCATTTAACATTATCTATAAATTCAAAATCTAAACAATGAAAGAATAAACATTAAATCCATACCATGCAAAGAAAATCTCCTTCTTTCTTGCCCACAAGATGCAAATTTCTGAACACTTCTGCATTAAGAATATGTCATTTTACAATGGAAAAATTTTGGGTTTTTCCAAACCAGTCTGTGGAAGAGAAACAACTCAAAAAGGTCTAGAATGGCCTTCTCGCCTTCAGCTCTGCAACTCTGCTTGCAGTAGTTTCCAACCCCTCCTGGCCTCTTTGAATGGCGTATTTAAAATTTTGAAAAATCTGTTTCTCCTTCCATGATGGTTTGTTTCATTTTTGATTGCTATTCGTTTCACCTTCCCTGACTGTTAGTTTCACATTCCCTTGTATGCGTGTGCTTTGGTTTCCATCTTGTGGCCCTTCACTGCGCTTCTCCACATGGGCTTGCGTCTGTTTCCTCCGTGTGTAATGACCATATTAAATGATCATGTAACACTTTATCTTATTGATTAGATTTTTTCCTTATGTCCACGTCACTATGTAGGTCCGTTACCCTGGCGAAACTGGAACATGTCGTGATATCGCAACACTTTTGCCTCCTTGCTCTCTTTTGTTGCTTGTAGTCGCGAAAATGTAACATGTCACGATATCGTGACACTTTTTCTATTTTGCCTTTCTCTATGCTTTGAATCATGAAAATGCAACATGTCACGATATCGCGACACTTTTTCTATTTTCGCTGCGACGGTGCAACATGTCGCGATATCGCGACACTTTTTCTCTTTAGTTCTTTCTTTTCTCACTTGGTCGTGAAAATGCGACATGTTGTGATATCGCGACACTTTTTATTTCTTCCCTCTCTATTTGCTTTGAATTGCGAAAATGCAACATGTCGCGATATCGCGACACTTTTTCTCTTTTACCTTTCTCTATGCTTTGAATCATGAAAATGCGACATGTCACGATATCGTGACACTTTTTATCTTTTGCCTTTCTCTATGCTTTGAATCGCGAAAATGCGACATGTCGCGATATCGCAACACTTTTTCTTTCTTCCATCTCTCTTTGCTTTGAATCACGATATCGCAACACGTCGCGATATCGCAACACTTTTCTTTTCTTGCTCTTTCTTGTCTTGTTTGGTCACAAAAATGGAACATGTCGCGATATCGCGACACTTTTCTTTCTAGTTCTTTATTTTCTCATTTGGTCACGAAAATGCAACATGTCGCGATATCGCGACACTTTTTTTTGTAGCTCTTTCTCTTGCTTTGAATCATTAAAACACAAAATGTCACGATATCACGACACTTTTTCTATTTTTGCCGTGACCAAGCAACATGTCGCGATATCGTGACACCTTTTCTTTTTTTTTGCCAAGAAACTGCAACATGTCGTGGTATCGTGACACCTTTTTTTTTGTGGAGTTTTGCTTTTTTCATTTATTTTAGCCTATGGGCCACTTCAGTATTCTTGGAACACATGCAAAAGGGTGGGTCCCCAATTTTGGGATACGTTGTGGAGCAACCACAACAAATGTTGACTCTGCTGAGAAATGCTCCTGAGCACTTTGGTGAGAACTCAACCTGAAAACATAGACTCAAATACAAGCATCAGAAAATATCCCAAGAATGAAACTAGAAGAGAAATACATGAAGCATTATAATTATTAAGCATCAGATCGGTGTGTGCAATGTGCTTCATTCCCTATCATTTGAAATTGATCAACATTCCATTGTTAGTTTCACTTATGATTTGTATGCAAGGCTATGAATGATTTGTGTAGGATTTGATGTATGATGAAGATGCTAGAGATATAACAACCTGATTTGCAAAGGCTCAAACCTTCTAGTATCATGAAAAAACATATCAAAACTGTCAAACCCTCTTAGGACCAAATATGTGCATACTGACTTAATTTATTAGATCCCAAAGTTGGTTATGTGTCACTACCATATTGAACCCATGTGCAAGTGTAAGTGAAATCAGAGCTTTTGGGAATAGGATTCCCAACCTAAGTGATATGGTAATTTAACCCCATCCTTACTACTCTGATATGGAGCTCATTACCTCATCTTGAACAAAATGATTTAACCTATTATGGATGAAACTATCAAGCTAGCCTATCCGTTTGAGCAGTCAGTGGTCTTGTTTTTAAACAAGACATGTTGCCACGCATGAGCATACTTCGCTGCCAGCTAGGCGTCTATAGCCCCAATGGATATTAACCCCATAATCCATGATTTGGTTCTACTTTTGATTTCTTGGACCTTGGGGATGACTACCCATCCTTGCAAGGGACATGTAGTACGATCCTTCCAATCCAATATTAATAAAGAAATGACAAATATTTGCTTTGAAATTTCAAATTATTGAATGGGCAAAATAGAAGCTTTAGGGAGTTGGATTCTCAACCTAAGAGAGATGAGAATTAGACCCTATCCTTACTCCTCCATGAAGGTCAAATCAGAGCTTTGGGGAATTAGATCCTCAACCTAAGTTTGATGAGGATTTAACCCTATCCTTACTACTCTGATTTTAGGCTTTAAGCATTATGGGAGTGGTAAAAACCACTATTTTAAGGATTATGTTGCATGATAGGACAAACATGAAATATTCCTTTCACCTCACCTTTTCTTCCAAGTATGGTTTTGACCATTTTGCTCAAGATTATCTTTAATATGCGTAGAACGTGCTTGGTTCAAGATAGTTCGGGCATCAGTTCCCAACCTTAGGATCCCTTTAATATATGTTATGTAATAACCCTAAGAGGATTCGACACCTTTTCAATGATTGTACATGAAATGATGATGCAACTGAGATGAAATGTATATGCAGTGTGGAGTGAGATATGAATGCATTTCTCATTTTGAAATGCGGATGGAGTATATATCACCTACTTTACCATAATTTATAAAACTGACAATTTCATGCCTCACAAGTTCCAAACGATATTCCTTAATGTGTTTGCGATATTCGTGGAGCTTTCTGCAATACAATTCCAATGTTTCATATTCTCCTAGTCATAGCCAACATTCATAAGGACATAAGTTGACATCTCGCTTTTTATTTTATTTATTTTATTTTTTTTGAACAAGGATGAAATGTCGAAAGGACCTACACAACTTGAAACCAAAACAGAACTGCAAAACCAACATCAAAACCAAACAATTATATACAAATGTACAATATGATACAAATCTCACATGATTTAATGGCTAAAATAGTTCTTTAGAACTTGCCCGTTAACCGGTAAAGTCAAATATTTTCCATCCAAAGTTCTTAGTCTGAAAGTACTCTCCCCTAGAATTTACAAAATTTGATAAGGACCTAACCAAAGACAATAAAACTTTTTGTGATCCCCTTTCTCATCATGCTTTTTATCCCACAATAAAACCAAGTCCGAGATCCTGAAAGACTTAATTTTGGCTCTTTTATCAAACCATATTTTGACCACATCTTGATGTTTGCTCATGTGGAGCATGGCTTCTTCTCTTTTTTCATCAAGGTGCATTAGATGACTTAATCTAGCCTCAATGTGATTATCGGTTCCAAGGTATTCTTGTGTGAAACGAAGGGTTTGAAGCTTCAAATTTGCAAGAAAAATTGGATCTTGCCCATAAACTAGATGATAAGGTGTATTCCCTATTGATTATTTTTCTCTAGTCCTATCTTCCCAAAGAGCAAATTTTAATTGGTTGTGCCAATCCCGAGAATTCTTTTCCAATAATTTCTTAATGATGGTTAACAAATTTTTATTAGAATATTTTGCCAAACCGTTGTCTTGAGGGTAATAGTTAGACGAAAACTTTAAAATCGCCTTATTATCATATGCCAAATTTGCAAATTGAGTGGAATCAAAAGCTTTACCATTATCACTTAAAATAGAATCGGGCATTCCAAATCTTGTTACAATATGATCTTCAAGGAATTTTATTACCACATCCATGGTAGCATGCTTCGTAGGAATTGCTTCCGCCCATCTAGTGCAATAATCTATAGCTGTGAGTATGAATTTATGGGAATCTGAAGAATTTGGGTTAATAACTCTGATGAAGTCTAATCCCCATTGTGCAAATGATCTCATCTCAACTACAGGTTGCAATGGCATAGTTGCATTCCTTTCTCTATTGGTAGCCACCTAAAAAATATGGTAAGATCGCACGTGTGCATGTGCATATTTAAAAATGTGGGGCCAATAATATCCCACTCTTAGGATTTGATGTGCTGTTGAATTTTTCGAACCATGGCCAGTTCCATATTTACCATGAAACTCCTGCAAAAAATTGGTAGCTCTTCTTGATTTAAGCATCGTAGGTAAATTCCCTCATGATTTTTCCTGTAAATAACACCAGAACTAATAAGATAATTGGCAGATTTAAGTCTCAAGGCTCTTATTTGAGTAGAATTAAGATGTGATGGACACCTACCATTTAATAGAAAATACACAATATCAACATACCAATCATCTTTAGAAATGCGCTCTCCATCTGAATACTGGCATGTGACTTGGGGATTGTTCTCAGCAATTGTTTTCACAAGTCCTTGTCGACGGACTAATTTTATTGGTTTGATTTTGTTCTTGGATGGTAGAAATCCATTTACCTCTTCTCTCACCTAGCTCGTTTTGCACAAACATGGTTTTGACAGCAAGGTCAGGCACAATGGCAGAGACCCTACTATGCACAATGTAATGTCTAAATTTTTTTACTGTTTTGAAGAGTGCATACATTTGCTTATCGAGGATAGAATACCTCAATTGAGAATCCTTCAAAGGAGCGCTTAGAAAAGCTAAGGGATTTTTTGTGTTATCTTCACCTTTTTGAGTCAAGACACTCGTAAAAGAGTGTTCAGATGCGAAAGCATAAATAAAGAAAGGCTTAGAATAATTTGGACTTATAAGGACAGGGGCTCTAGAAATAGCATCTTCGATTCTTTGAAATGCAACCCTAATTTCTTCGTCCCATCTGACATTCACATCCTTTTTGAGCATCTCATTCAGTGGTTTAGCTATCTCAGCGAAGCCAGAAATCAAATTCCTCACGAAATTGATTTTCCCAAAGAAAGATCTCAATTCCTTTTTGCTAGCTGGAAGAGGCAAGCTTTGGATAGCTTCTATCCTTTCTAGATCAATGGAGATACCTTCTTTTGAAATGATATGGCAAAGAAATATTCCTTCTGTCACTCCAAAGATGCATTTTTTTGGATTTAAAGAAATTTCGTGCTCTTTACACCTTTGGAGAACTTTCCTCAAATATTTCACATGGTCTTCCCTTTTCTTTGAAAACATAGGAATGTCATCCACATACACAATGATACATTTACCTATGAGCCCTTTGAACACATAATCCATGGCACATTGAAATGTTATGCCTACATTTAATAATCTGAAAGGCATTCTTCTATAGGCAAACGTTACCCATTTGGTTGTGAAGTCCGTCTTCATCCTGTCACTAAGATGAATAATAATCTGATTGTATCCAGAATACCCATCGATAAAAGACATCATTTCAGACCCATTCACCATTTGCAAGATTTCATCAATTGATGGCAGTGGGTAATTATCCTTTTGTGAGGCTTTGTTTAGATTTCTAAAATCTACGCATAGCCTTATCTCTCCATTCTTCTTTCTCACCAGAACTAGATTAGCGACCCAAGTTGAGTGCCTAACGGGAAAAATTATCTTTGCGTCCAACAATCGCTTGACCTCTTTCTCTATCAGGGACTCAATTAATGGGTTAACAGGTCGTTGTATTTGTCTGAAAGGTTTGGAATCTGGTTTTAGAGGGATGGTGTGCATAGTAACATTTTGATCATATGTTTTCAACTCATTGTAATTCCAAGCAATGCAATCCATTTAATACTTTAGTGCACATGTTATATTTTCCCTCTCATCAGTTGTACATGCCTTTGCAATGTATACTTCATGCAGATTATCCACACTCCCTATATTGATCAGGTCACAAGCATATTTAGGAGGTGGAACCCTTTTTCCTTTTCTAGCTTTATATCCCATATCAAACACCTTCTCCAATGAAATGATGTTCTTAGGTATCTTGTTGTATTGAAATGTTACTTCACTTTCTCCTTCTGTTTCTTCTTGCCACCTTTGATCTTCATCAATCACTTGGTTCTCAAAAATACCTGAATTGGTGACAAATTTGAAAATGTGCCTATCATTCTCAAAAAATTGCAAGTTTTTAACATTATCAGGTATCGATGGGCAAGGGACCAACTCAATGGAAAACTTCTTGCATTTTTTTATGTCAATCGGATTTAGCATGCCTGCAGTGAGTCACAAGAGAATCAACTATATGATTTCCTTTCCTAGAAATAAGGGATATATTAAAAGCATCAAATTCCTCAATGAGGTCCCTCACCCTAGTTCTATAAAGGCTTAATCTCTTATCGTGACAGGTATATTGTCCTTTAACTTGTTTGACCACCAACTCCGAATCTCCTAATACTTTCAAACACTTAACCTTCTTGCTCAAAGCCAATTGTAATCCAAAGATAAGAGCTTCATATTCTACCACATTGTTAGTGCAAGGAAATTGCAATCTATAGGCAGAAAACAATGGTTTACTTCCCAAACAAGTGAGTTCAACTCCAGCTCCTGCCCCTTATTTTGACTTAGATCCATCAAACTTGAGTAACCACATGAGATTATCTTCTTTGAAAGAGCTACAAGAAAATGTTTCTTTTTGAGGTTCTTCGGTAACTCTTTCAACATCAAAAGTGTAGACTCCTAACTCAGGTTCAGAAAATTGAACTTCATTTGGCTTGTTGTATTCTGTGATGATTTCCTTAAGCCTTGGTTCATTTTCCACTCTGATTTGATTAGCAATCCCTTTCCAGGGTAGCCACATGTGTGAGCAATCGGTGGAGAAATAACCATTCAAACTTTTCATCCAATCCCTAGCAAGTAACATTCCATATCGACTTGGGATATTGACAACCAAAATATCAACCACCTACTGGACCCTAGGTTCAAAATTGAGTTGGATCTTAACATCGTAGAGGGTCCCTACAACATTTACCTCAGACCAATCCAATTGCAAAACCTTGCATTTAGCAGAAATAGGCTCCAGGCCTATCATTTGAAATTTTTTTGCAAGCATGAGGTTACTTGTGGCACCTGTGTCCACCAAAAAATTGTGCAATTTTTTTCCAGCAATCCTCATAGTCAATAAAAAATGAGGGACATCTCATATTTCCTTTCGTAAAACCATGTGAGATTCAACTTCCTTTCCTTCCCGTATTTGACTGGGTGGACCCAAAGCCTTTATCAATGCTTCCTTTTGGCCAGGCAACCTAGCCGCCTCTAAAAATGAAAAGCTAGACTTGGATTTCCTTAAATCCTCCACTATGTCATAAGTTGACTTCTTAGGCTTCAATTTTTTTTGCGTGTCCTTAGACGTTTCTCTTCCAGATGGAGGAGGGGGATTATTATCAACCTTAGCATCGGGAGGAAGAAAAGTGTTGTTTGGTGGAGTTGAGGATGTTTTAGGGTTTTGGACCTACTCCTCAAATGGTATCCATGGTTCCCATTTCTAAATTCTCTAAAAGCTTGCACTTCCTGTTCCAATATTTCATCCTCTTCTTCCTCATTCTCACTCTCTTGACGATATAGAGTTTCCACCACCAAAATGTTGTCATCTCCTTGTTGATGTTGGGGTGGACCCTCGTTTGGCACAAGTTCTAAATCATCCACTTGAGCTTGGAGACAATGGGTATACCTAGCAAGTTTGGGACAACTCCTTTCATTATGATCCTTCGTATTATGCAATCTACACCCCTTTTCCCATGCAAAATAAAAAATATTAAGAATGGAACTAGAGTGACTTGGTCCTGTAGAAGTATCTATCTGATTAGAAATAGCGGAAGGCACAACCCCATTTTTTGGCTTCATATTCCACTGTATCCCTCTATTGTTGAAGTTTTGATTTGGGTGAGAGGCATGGGATTCATACTTCTATTTTTGAACCAAATCATTACTCAATTTGTGAACTATATTTTTTATCTCTTCCACCTCTGAATAAATCTCTTTTGGTTGAGCTATGTTATTGCTAGTTCTAATAGGATTTGAGTAATTGTTGAGATCTTGACTTAACATTTGAGTTGGATTTTGATCCACTTGATTTGTATAGGGATTCACACTTTGAATCAGAATTGAATTGGGGAAAGGAACTATAGCCTGAGAATTAATCGAACTGGCTCCCTGCATAGTCTACTGACTATTTTGCAAAAATTAAGGAATGGGGAGGATGGCTATGATTGGTTGAATTGGAATGGGTGCATAAGCGGGTGTTGATGAATATGGGTGTTGATAAGGCAAAGAATTTATGCCTGATATTTACGGTGCCATGATCTGATTCATCATAGGAGCTTGACCATATGGGCCATATTGTCCTACCATAAGCATCTGGGAAAATCCATAGCCCTATGGTGTCATTTATTGTTCAATGGTCATAGTTGCATTGGAGGCTAGAGCAAGCATGGTAACTTGAGGATTTTGCCTTGCAAACATTGCCGTCATAGGATCCAGTGTCCCAAAATATATTTGCAAAGCTACTACAAGATCAATGGCAAAATGTCGAATTGCTCTATTGTAGCACTTCTAAAATCTCTGATTAAAAGTTTGGATGAGCTCACCCTGGCCTATTTTGCATGTAATGAATTGATTATAGATGATTATGGGATCTAATGGTGACTTGAATTGATTGACAAAAGCATCCTCCATTTGCGTGCATGATGTAATGGAACAAGTAGGTAAGCAAATATACCATTCGTAGGCCACTTGGTCTAGGCTCATGGGGAAGAGTCTACAAGCCACATCCTCATGTTGAACTTGTAATCTTATCAAAACATCCCTATAGGCCTGAATATGTTCCTCTATGGTCCTTGGGCCATCTGGTTTATATTTGGGCAAAAATCTCTCTATATTCTTAGGGATATCATGAATATCCCCTGTAATATTCAAAGGAATGTTATTGGCTTCGTACCAATGAGGTGGTGGAGGTTGGGCCATTTGATTCAAAATCGATGATGATAACCCTACAAGAACCATGGAAATGGTACTGATATTTGGTACACTAGTGGAAAATGACACCACTGGTGCAAGTTTGCTAGATGCGCCTAAAACAGAAGGATCTTATATAACAAGAATGTTTGATGGGACCACAATTTGCTCAGTTTTATTCCTTGTATTCCTATGAGTGATTGGGAGGCTTTGGAATATGGTTTCTTCGATTTTTTTGGACCTAGTTGCGATGCGATGCGGTGGTTCCAGCTTGTAAATGAAACTACCGCGCAAAACCTGAAAAAACTCTCAATACCTCAAAGACAACCTGCGAGACAAAGAAAATCCTATAATTAGTGAAATTCATAGAATAACTTCCAAAATCAATTTGTTAGTCATGAATAAACGAAGGGACCATGACAAAACAATATTCTAAAACAATGCACAATCAAAACACCTTATTGCAAACATCTTATTCCTATATGAACAATCAAAAAGTGTTAGGACAATGAAATAAACTAATTCAGCCCTCCTTCTAGCACCAATCTATTGAGTGGTATTTTCACCCAGTTGTGAAAGTACAACTCTCCTTTAGGATTTGGGTTCCAAATCCCCTCTTGCAAAGAAGTCAAACAAACAACTTCTCCAAGGTCTCCGATGTATTAGCATTTGCAACTGTGTGTTGATAATCTCAAATGAAGATAATCAATTTAAATGCTTGGAACACCTTAGTGATTGCAAGTAACTGTAAACAAGGGGCAATATTGTTTTATTTCACCATGAAAATTTAGTGATTGTTCATTGTATTTTTAGATTTTGTAATTTTTAAATGTTTATTTTAAATAAGTTAAACTTTATGGAAAAAATAAAATGCAGAGAATGAAAAATGAAATGCAGAAAACAAACTGAAAATAAAATGCACTCAGTATGATGCTATCCTGTTATGACAAAACCGAAGATGTGAGGTCTCCATGCATGCAACCTAACCTATTGGACTTGCAAAACATGCACAATCCCCATAGACTAAGTGCTGGTTCCTAGGGTACAAAATAACATTTCAGATTTCAAATATTTGCCTAATGTAACCCAAAAAGATGGCATTTAACATTATCTATAAATTCAAAATCTGAAAAATGAAAGAATAAACACTAAATCCATAGCATGCAAAGAAAATTTCCTTCTTTATTTCCCACAAGATGTAAATTTCTGAACACTTATGTATTAATAATATGTCATTTTACAATGGCAAAATTTTTGGTTTTTCCAAACTAGTCTATGGAAGAGAAACAACTCAAAAAGGTCTAGAATGGCCTTCTTGCCTTCAGCTCTACAACTCTCCTTGCAGTAGTTTCCAACCCCTCCTGGCCTCTTTGAATGGCGTATTTAAACTTCTAAAAAAACTATTTCTCCTTCCATGATGGTTTGTTTCGTTTTCGATGGCTATTCGTTTCACCTTCCCTGACTGTTAGTTTCACCTTCCCTTGTATGCGTGTGCTTTGGTTTCCATCTCGTGGCCCTTCGCTGCGCTTCTCCATATGGGATTGCATCCATTTCCTCTGTGTGTAACGACCATATTAAATTATCATGTAATGCTTTGTCTTATTGATTAGATTTTGTCCTTATGTCCACATCACTATGCAGGTCCGTTACCCTAGCAAAACTGGAAAGTGTCACGATATCGCGACACTTTTTCCTCCTTGCTCTCTTTTGTTGCTTGTAGCCATGAAAATGTAACATGTCACGATATCGCAACACTTTTTATCTTTTGCCTTTCTCTAGGCTTTGAATCATGAAAATGCAACATGTCGCGATATCGTGAAACTTTTTCTATTTTGGTCGCGACGGTGCAACATGTCGCGATATCGTGACACTTTTTCTCTTTAGTTCTTTCTTTTCTCACTTGGTCATGAAAATGCAACATGTCACGATATCATGACACTTTTTCTTTCTTCCCTCTCTCTTTTCTTTGAATTGCGAAAACACAACATGTCGCGATATCATGACACTTTTTCTCTTTTGCATTTCTCTATGCTTTGAATCACAAAAATGCGACATGTCACGATATTACGACACTTTTTCTCTTTTGCCTTTCTCTATGCTTTGAATCACAAAAATGCGACATGTCGCGATATCGCGAAACTTTTTCTTTCTTCCCTCTCTCTTTGCTTTGAATCGCGAAAACGCAACATGTCGCGATATCACGACACTTTTCTTTTCTTGCTCTTTCTTGTCTTGTTTGGTCATGAAAATGGAACATGTCGCGATATCGCGACACTTTTCTTTCTAGTTTTTTTTTTCTCATTTGGTCGCAAAAATGCAACATGTCACGATATCACGACACTTTTTATTTCTAGCTCTTTCTCTTGATTTGAATCGTGAAAATGCAATATGTCGCGATATCGTGACACGTTTTATATTTTGGCCGTGACCAAGCAACATGTCACGATATCGCGACACCTTTTTTTTTAGTGAAACTGCAACATGTCGCGATATTGCGACACCTTTTTTTTTTGTGGAGTTTTGATTTTTTCCTTGATTTTAGCCTATGGGCCACTTCAGTCTTCTTGGAACACATGCAAAAGGGTGGGTCCCCAATTTTGGGGTACATTGTGGAGTAGCCACAAAAAGTAGCCTTAATGGTCAAATATGAATTACAAACTTTGTTGGATGCATAGTTTGTCATCTACGTGGATTACCCACCATGGTTGTCCAACATGGTACCCATCAAAAATCCTGACGTAAGGATTCACATATGCACTAATTTTCAGATCTAAACAAAGTGATTCCCAAGGATGATTTCCCATTGCCTAGCATCGACGCAATGGTAGACTCTACAACAAGCCATGGAATGATTTCCCTCATGGATGGTTTCTCAGGATACAACCAAATTCATATCAATCTCGATGATCAACTAAAAATGGCGTTCATAATGCCTTGGGGAAAATTTTGTTATAAGGTCATGCCCTTTGGCCTTCAAAATGCTGGTGCCACCTACCAACGTGCTATGACATACATATTCCATGATCACATGCATAAAACTTTGGAATATTATATGGATGATTTGTTGTCCAAATCTCTTTTACGCCCAAATCATCTTGATGACCTAAGCAAGATCCTTGATCACCTCATTGAACACAAAGTCAGACTAAACCCCAAGAAGTATGTATTTGGTGTCACATCTGGAAAATTCTTGGGTTTCATAGTCTCAAAATGAGGCATCGAGGTAGATCCAAATAAATTCAAGGCAATCCTTGAAATTCTTCCTCCAACCACCATCAAGAAAATCAGAAGCTTGCATGGTAAGGTCATGTCAATCAAGTTCTTCATAGCGTAGCTATCTGACAAGTGCCAACCCATGAATAAATTATTGCACAAGGGGGTAGCATTTCATTGGGATGACGAGTGCCAGTTAGCCTTCGATGAAATTAAAAAATACTTGGCTTCACTGCCAGTATTTGCACCACCTAGACCAGGAGTGTCATTCTATTTATACATCTCATCTACTGAGGTGGCACTGGGTGCCATGCTAGCCCAAAAAAATGAACTACATAAAGAACAAGCTACTTACTATCTTAGCCGCATCCTGGTCAGTTATGAACTTAACTATGCATACATTGAGAAGCTATGCTTAGCAGTGGTATTTGCCACCAAAAATCTATGCCATTACATGCTGAGCAATACGACGTATGTTGTGTCTAAGGAGAATCCATTACGATACATGATGAGTCATACTTATCATAGTAGCCGCACAATGAAATGGATCATGTTGTTGATGAAGTTTGACATCAAATTCATTGGACAAAAGTCCATAAAAGGTCAAGTCATCGTCGATCAACTAGTAGAGGATCCTCTCGAAGATGATCATCCTTTGACCATAGAGCTACCCTATGATGGGGTCTTCCATGTCTCAGAATCTCCAGATTCTGATGAGCCTGAGTCACAGGCCGACATAACCTTATTCTTTGATGGTTCTAAATGTGAGCAAGGGGGTGGCCCATGAATCATAATTTTCACACCTCAAGGGGATCCAATGCCTCTATCATTTAAACATGATTTCCCATGCACCAATAATAATTCCAAATATGAAGCCTTGCTCATAGGTCTTCAAACAACAATCACCATGAACATCAAATTCTTGAACATCTTTGGTGATTCATTGTTAATTGTCAACCAAGTGAAAGGGGTATTCCAATGCAAATGCCTAGTTCTGTAGGCCTACAAAGCCTTTGTGGATAAATTCTTGGCAAAACTTGAATGGTACAACATCGAGGCACTCCCTCAATCATCGAATCATTTTGCAGATACTATGGCCTCCTTGGGGTCACTAATACCGCAAGACCCTTCTGGTGAGATGACAACCATTCAAGTCAAAACACTATCACAATCCATGATGGAGTGTGTAAGCTCTGACATAATGCCATAAATACACCTAATTTAGTTTGAACCATCTAAGTATAGGTTCGCTTGAATCCATAATAGCTTGAATCACGCCAACTGGGGGTCCTTGTTCTCCCCTATTCCCCTTGATAGCAACACAACGCTATTTTTACAAGTTTGTTCCCACTCAAATTTTGCTAGGGATGAAATTCAAGAGGGATTGGAAATTCATACCATCAAGGTTTTTGATCAATAGGATTGGTACACAACCATAAGAGACTACCTCAAGCTAGGTAATCTCCCACTTGGATTGATGCACACCGTGAAAAGATCATTCAAACAGAAAGAGACAAAACATGTCTTTCTAGGAGACATTTTGTACCGTCAGAGCTACGAAGGGATCCTCCTCTGTTGCTTGGACTAGTAGGAGTTTGCTTGGGTGATCACCCAAGTGCATGATGGTACATGCGATGTCCACTTCAGTGGTATGTCCATCACAAAGCGCATCCTTCACATGGGCTATTATTGGCCATATTTAGTGCGAGATTGTTTCACGTATGTAATGAAGTGCACAAAATGTCAACACCATGCTAATTTGACACACGTACCTTCTCAAGCATTGTAGCCGATCCAATCAGCTTGGCCATTTTCACAGTGGGGCTTAGATCTAATAAAAAAGATCTCCCCTGTGTCATCAGGTCATCGCACATTTATCATAATGACCATAGAGGACTTCACCAAGTGGGTGGAAGTAATTTCACTTACCTCTATGATTGGGACCTACATTGCGGAGTTTATTTTACATAACATCATATGTCGTTTTGGTATTCCATCCAAGATCATCTCCGATAATGGGACATCGTTTAAGAATAAATATGTAGGTGCTTTGACAACAAAGTACAAAATTCACCATAGTTTTTTGACACCTTATTATCCTTAGGAAAATGGGCAAGCAGAGGCATCAAACAAAACGCTAGTTTCCATCCTTAAAAAGAATATCAAAGATAGTCATAAGGATTGGCACATTCAAATCCCACTTGCTCTTTGGGCTTATCACACTAGCATGCGAATGCCCACTAGTGTAACTCCATTTTTACTAGTGTATGGCTCCGAGGCATTCATGCCTCTCGAGTTGAAAATACCCTCCTTGTGCATATCAATGCAAGAGTTCATTGATGATGACACTACACAATAGGCCCAGTTAGACCTACATACGTTTCTTGATGAACGACGCGCCAATGCTCTCTAGAATTTACGTATCTACCAAGAGTGACTTAAGAAAGCATACAACATGAAAGTTTGCCTAAGGGACTTTAAGGTTGGTGACCTGGTCTTAAAAGAGAACCAAAAAAATTCTAACTTGCCACACCATTTAAAATAAGACTTTTAGGTCCTTATGTCATCGACAGTAAAATAGGACCTGGAACATACCGACTCACCTCTCTTGAAGGAATCAAGGAACTAAAACCCTTGAACATCAGTCATTTGAGGCCATTCCACATTTAAAAGAGCCATGGCCCACCCCAAAAAAGCTCCAAGGATGCCAGCTATCACTTGGTCAAACCCAAAAATGCCCCAAAGGTATCTATAATCCCTTTGGTCAAACCAAAAGCCCCAAAGGTGCCCATAATCCCTTTGGTCAAACCAAATGCTCCAAGGATTCCCACAATCACTTGGTCAACCCAAAAATACCCCAAAGGTGCCCATAATCCCTTTGGTCAAACCAAACGCCCCATAGGTATCCATAATCCCTATGGTAAAACCAAAATCTCCAAGGATTCTCACCATTGCTTGGTCACCCAAAAGCCCCAAGGATTCTTGCAATCGCTTGGTCAACACTAAAACACCCCAAAGGTATCCATAAATCACTTGGTCACCCAAAATCCCTAAGGATTCTCGTAATCGCTTGGTCAACCCTAAAACACCCCAAAGGTATCCATAAACCCTTTGGTCAAACCAAAAGCTTCAAGGATTCCTGTGATTTCTTGGTCAACCTAAAATGCCCCAAAGGCATCTATAAACCCTTTGGTCAAACCAAAAGCTCCAAGGGTTCCCACAATCGCTTGGTCAAAAAAAAATATTAAAAAATAAACAAAAACAAAATATAATCGAAAATAACAAAAAAAATTGCATCTCACTTCCATGCATACCCTTAAAAATCCAAACACAAAAAAATAAGTTACATTAGGCATCGCATACATACATTGCATATTTGCTGGTCATACATGTCACAAGCACCATAGACTGTAATTGCTCAAAAATTTCATCATTTTCCACATTCAGTACATTTTGTAAAAGCATCCATCCAAAATAATGCCCTTTGCATTTTTTCCATATTATAATCAGTTGTTCGCTAATGTCATTAGGGTTTTTCATCATTCAGTTGTCTTTAGCTTTCTAGTCAAAAATTGTACAAATTTAGATAGATTTTACAAAGGTAGAGTTTTACTTGGATCACGCCTTGTTACATCACATTCCAACACAAGATTAAAACACATAAAAATTCCCAAGTTGTGTAGAAAAAAGACAAAACCTACAAAGTGGTCTAAGGTACCTTAAGCGAAAAGGTTATCTTGCTCATCCCCCTGTGCGAATGGTTCAAGAATGCTGAGAATTGAAAAAAGGACAATCTCTTCCCCATCCAATTCCCCATAATAAATAGTGATTTTCACCACTATCAAAAATTTAAAATACCTTTGATTCCCAAAGCCATAAGGATTCATACTACACACCCTTGATAAGGATGGGTAGTCATCCCCAAGGCCCAAAAGGATCAATGCCATTCACAAATTCCACAAGTCCACCATCAAAAATCCCATAAAACCTTTGATCCCAAAGTCATAAGGATTCGTACTACACGCCCCTGACAAGGATGGGTAGTCATCCCCAAGGCCTACAATATCAATGCCATTCCAAAGCAAATTCCAAAAACCTTTGATTCCCAAAGCCGTAAGGATTCATACTACACACCCTTGAGAAGGATGGGTAGTCATCCCCAAGGCCCAAAAGGATCAATGCCATTCACAAATCCCAGAAGTCCACCATCAAAAATCCCACAACACCTTTGATCCCAAATTCGTAAGGATTAGTACCACACGCCCCTAACAAGGATGGGTAGTCATCCCCAAGGCCTACAAGATCAATGCCATTCCAAAGCAATTTCAAAACCACCTTTGATTCCCAAAGTAATAAGGATTTGTACTACATGTCCCTGCAAAGGATGGGTAGTCATCCCAAAGGTCTAAAAGGATCAAAGCCACCTACAAGCCAAAAAACCACAAGCTCAAATTTGACATCAAAGTGCAAAATAAAACTCCTCAAAAGGCAAAAATAACAGTGGTTATCACCACTACTTAAACCCCTTGCTCAAGAAAAAAAGAGAAAAATAAACAGTGATTTTCATCACTATGTATGAAAGCAAGTATCCCAATAAGTTGAGCAACCGAAAGATGCCTGATCTTGAATCCCTAGAATTCTCAACATTTGAAAAATCATTTAGGTGATCCTCATTATAGATTTGGTGGACAACCTACCTGTCAATGATGGTATCCTAAATGCATGATGATATGTCTATCACATTAGCTTTGCATGTGTGTAGACCAATGTTTGCATGTGGATGAGCTAGCTTATGGTATCCCAGATTTCCCCATGGACTAATCTTACTAAATACAACAAAGGAGTTAGTGGAGCTAATTGGGTGATCCTCAGTACAGGTTTGGTTGACAACCTATCTGGCACTAGCTGTATCCTGATGAATACAACATAAACGAACTCAATCACACACACAAGGATGTGAAATAACTTGGTCAAACTTAAGTCTAATTTGTACCTTGGTCAAAAGTCTTTTCAGAATAACGTACAACCTTGATTAGTTAGTCAAAACATCTAAGTCTCAGAAACACTGTAATTACATTCTAAAAAAAACTGGTACATTCCATTACTTACATCACCATTAGAAAATACAAATAAAAAAAATTCACACATGCATAGGCATTCCACAAAGAAATCACATAGTATAGAAATCCAGTAAATCCTGTATAGTCCATGGTGCCACCACCTGCATACCAACAAATAATTACATCCATTCCATATGCATACATCCATTTAGTAAAAAACATCCACATTCATAATAACATATGCATACATCAACATAAATAAATGTACATAAAATTAAACCACAAACCATAATAAGGGAATAATCCAAAAAGAAAGTCATGTATATATCGAGTCAAAATACCCTCAGGATACAATAAAACGATCCTTTGACCTCACAAAAAAATCAAAAACTCAAAAAACCCAAGCCTAGGGAGTCGGCCACTATGATCACGTAGGATCAGTGCGACTGGAACTACCCCCAGTGGTGCGGGTCCTATGGGACCTCTCAGGGTGGTTGCTACCAACCCCCACATCATGTCCACTAGCGCTACCCTCACCCACCCGCCTATGATGAGAGGAAGCATACTGCTTAGTCTCACTGTCTCTCATTTGGTGTGAAGATCCACCTCTAGTGAGCTCAAGAAATTGTCCATCGAGGTGGATAATCTTAGCCTCTAGCTCCACCCAAAACCGACCTCACTCCACATTTCATCGATGGTATGTAGCCAATGCTTCATCCCACTGCACCAACTAAGCCCGCAGGTGGTCCCTCTCTATGATGTGCTCCCCATACCATCTATGTAGTAGGTCCTCCAATCATGCTATCTTAGCATGAAACCTAGCCTCCATATCCCTTGGAACTTCTTGAGGCATGGGCATCTATGGGATGGCATGTTGCTCCAGCACCCACTGCTCCAAAACACCTAGGTCATCCCTAGTTAATTCGTCAACCTCCACCATATCTGCATCATTGAGTAGAACTCCCAAACCCTCCCCTAATGCCTCTGCATCCTCACCACCTACTACTGCCACATCCATGCCTCCTAGAGGCCTCTCACCCTGCCATCATTGCATCATCCATCATTGGTCATACTCTACAGTCGCCCCGACATTATCCACGTCACTGACATCAATCACTGCATTCAACTCCTCACCTAGTGGCTCAATGATCGGCCAGGCTAGAGTCCTCTTGTCGCCCCACCATCGATATATCAAGGGCTCCCCAAGAAATCCCTAGTGCACCCCAAAATATTGAGTCACTTAGACATACGAGAAGTACTCCTGCTTGGTCCCGTGTTGCCCCAGCAGCCACATCCCCCTATGCGCTTTTCGAAGGCACTCTCCAACCTCAGTATAAGTTGGACAGTCTCGATATGGCCACCAGAACACCTCCTCGAGAGAAAGACATGAGAATGCATTAGCATAGTGCCCTACGATACCTACCCACCATCGACTCTGCCCCTGCTCCTCTGACCTCTGCCATAGGGCAGCATAGCCAATCTCCTTGTCCCCCATCTCTCCCCGAGTGGTCCAAGGCAACCCCTGTGACTGCTCCATAGCTATGTGTTGCCATCCCCAGCACTGCAATAGGTATACGCACCCAATCCCAATCTACCACAGTCAGCGCATCTCGTGCATCAGAAAATACCATCGACTGATGGTTTGACTCTTCACCACCTGCAAAACAAAACAACACAAAAACATGGCAACAAAACAAAACTATACAACACTAAAAAAAATATACAGAAATGTATACAAACTGTACAACAAAAAAACTTAATAAACTATACAAAAACATTAACAAAATGATGCACAATACAAAAATTCAAGAAAATAAAAAAAAACAAAAAAAAATCAATCAATAAACAACGCAAAATAATACAACAATTTTTAACTCTAGTTTAAAATGAAAAACAAAAAAAACAAAATAAAACCAGTTTTTTAAACCTAGGGTTTTACCTTAGTTTAAACTTAAAAACAAAAAAAACAAAATAAAACCAGTTTTTTAAACCTAGGGTTTTACCTTAGTTTAAACTGAAAAACAAAAAAACAAAATAACAAAAATTTTAACCTAGGGTTTTTAACTCTAGTTTAAATAAAAAACAAAATAAAACTAGTTTTTTAAACCTAGGGTTTAATCATAGTTTAAACTTAATACCAAAAAACAAAATAAAAACAATTTTCAAACTAGGGTTTTGATCTTAGTTTAAACAACGCCGTACAAAATACAAATACAAAACAATTAAACTAGGGTTTTGATCTTTGTTTAAACAAAAAAATGAAATACAAAGTAAATTAATTACAATTTTGAACTGTACAATAAAAACAAACAAAATAAAGAGAAGGAGCACCTATCGGTCTTGCATTAGCTCTGCCACTCGAAGATCTGATCTGTGCACTCATGGTATCCGCAAAACATCGACAGCGCTCTGCTATGCAGACTCAAACTCCTCCTCCTCACAGCTCCCAATCGCGTAAAAACAAAGTGCAAATGAGCCCAAAACCTAGTTTTGGCCCTTATATAGGCACGTAGGACTGTAATCATTCCACCCTAGGATGAGCACTCTAGTTAGTGCTCGTCCCACCCTGGGATGATTACAAAGCAAGAAAATAAAAAACAACCAAAACTGCATCCAACATGCACCAAAAATTGCAATAAAATTACCGAACAAAGGTACGTTTGTGCCTGTGATTCTAGGCATCCAAAACTGATGTTGGGGTCATAAATCCTCACTATCATACTCCCTAATAATGCCACCATAGCCAGACCACTCCACAGGAAGACGAATTTTTGAGAATTTCATCCCCAAAAGGCATCACAAAAAGGGTCCAAACCCACCCAAAAATAGCAATAAAATTTCCGAACAAAGGCGCCTTTACGCCTGAAATTCTTGGAATACAAAATTGACATCGGGGCCACAAATTATCAATATCCTACTCCCTAAAAATGCTACCATAGCAATACTGCTCCACGGGAAGATGGATTTTTGACAATTTCAGCCCCAAAATGCGTCACAAAAAGGGTCACAACCCACCAAAAATAGGTCCAATTGTTGAAAAACTGCATAAGAATTCAATGAAAAACAACTTAAGGCACCCTTAAAAAAGTTATCTTGGGTCAAGTGACTCGTCACTTTTCTCATTTCGGTCATTCCCTCATCGATTCATCGCTTGAGGGGGTATTCACACTTAGTCACCAATCAACAAATACACACCCAATAAAGGAAATGACATGCATTCAAATAATCATTGACAAAGACAATCATGCTCCTGCTTGGGGTAGCAAAAAAGCAATAATCATAATCTGATCAAACACTTGGTATTCTAGAATCATGAACTCAAGGTTTCCATAGACAAAAGGTTGCGCCCTTTTGCCTATTCATGACTGAACAATGTCCAAGATAAAGTAACACCTCACCGAAAAATGTTAACACTTGAATTGAGCTCCTTAGCTCGTCAAAAGCAAGGATTCAAGAATGTGTGCCCTTTACATACTTAGGGTATCAAAATTTGGTTATGTTACCAATAAAACCTAATCATTAAGTGCTTTGGTTATCTATTTTTGCTCAACAATTCACCACGCACAATGCATCCCAAAAAGGGGCATATGTAGACACCAAAACAACACCAATCTGATCATGTGGATACAAGCACTGACCAAATTGGCATACATAGCCCCTAGGTCAGCCCCTAGAGGTTAAAAAGTGGTCCTAACCACTCCCAAAGCAATTTTGGAAGGTCAGAGGTCAATTTGGAACCTTTCAAGCACCCTGCTCCTTACTCGTTCCACCCTAGGGCGAATAGAATGCTATTCGCCCCACCTTGGGATGATTAGTAGCAATCGCTCCAGGGTGGGGCGAATAGCAGGTTTGATAGGGAAAAGGTCAAACCTTGACAAATGGTAGATCAGATCTACCACTTAACTCCACCTTCAATGCATGGGAGTGCGAGTGAGAATTTTTTAGCTCAAAGAGGCAGTCATGGAGCCCTTAATCAGGGAGGAATCTTCTCTCCCCTGGGAAGGCATTATGGCCAAGTGGCACCCCTGCATGCACATTTAAAGCAAAACTTCAGGTCTATAAAATGGTGAGTCTTCTCACCCCAAAAAAATGATAGAGTAGGAGCATTTGGAGCAACGAAGTGCTGCCGAATTACATCATCACCCCTCACTTGTGCTTCTTACATCCTTGATCTCTATTTTGGAAGGGAGGTTATTGGGTGAACATTGGAAGTGCAATTTGGACCCAAAACCCAAAAATTTGGCCACAATACCCCACCTAATTTTTTGATAAAAACCCCCTAGGACATTTTGGACCTATCCCAAGTGGATTGGTGTCGAAACCAAGCCCCAAACGGTGGGCGTCCTGCCGTCAGGCGCCCCCCGCACTACTGCAGTCCTAATTGCCCCACCCTGGAGCAATTAGAAATTTGTAGTATATTTCTTCACTGTTTCTTTTATATCTTATTTTATGTCATTCATATATGCTGCCATTCAAATTTCATGCCATTATGATGAGTTTTGACTGTGTTTTCATTGTTTTTCTCTTTCACTAACATACAAGGAGTATCTTCAGATACAGGGTGATTCGGGGCTGAATATGCAAAATCCAACCTTCTGGGTCATCTCAAAATGCCCTATTTTGCCTAACCCCAACTTTGTAGGTGTTTTGGAGGCCTATGGATTGGACAATTAGGAGGCTATTTTTTGACGTTTTATGACAGTCCTAATCGTCCCACCCCGGAGAGATTAGAAATATATAGTAGATTTCTCGACTGTTCCTTTTGTATTGTGTTCATGATGGTGTTTTCATGATTTTTTTCAAATTTCATCTTATTCTGACATGTTTTGATTACCATTTTAATTATTTCATGCATGCATTAATCGGAGGCCTTGGGGGTTGCATATTTCCCTCCATCCATAGGTGCTATTAATCATTTGTTGTTTCTTTGAATGCAATATCCCAACACCAGAGGGGCAGCAAGGAATTACAGATGCATTCATGCAAGTGGCGGTGACGTTTGGACCGCCCATTTCAAATGTGGGCACGCGAAAGATCCCGAAGGGAAGCGTACCATTCGTGGTGTAACAAAACTATATCTAATGCTCCTGGCCCCTAAAAAGGAAGGAGAAGTATTGTAACCTGATATCAAAGCAAAATTAATAAAAATAAGGGCTGCACTTTAATTTTTGTTTATATCTCATTTCAGTTCGTTTGTTTTTCCTTTTCGTGCATTTTAGTCCTTTTTTCATTCGTAGGACTTAGCATTTTGTATGCTTTTGTTTTGCATCGCACCCGGTACGCAAGTGCTTCTATATCCTCAGTGCTTTCAGGTTCAAATAAAATTAACCTCATGGAAAAGAGCACTTCTCAGTCAAGAGGGTAAGGTTGTGCTGGTTCAGAGTTTTCTTTAAATTATTTTCATCTATTTCCTTTCTCTCTTAAAACTTCTTGGTAGGGTGGCATTTAAATTTTATAGCATTTTTAAGGCATTCCTTTGGTTTGGTCCTAAGCTTAAGGGTAAGTTTCACTTAATCTCTTGGGAGAAAATCTGCAAAAGAAAAAAATATGGAGGCTTAAATATTAAGAACATAGTTAAAATGAACAAGGCATTGGTCTCTAAAATTGCTTTGAAATTTGTTAATTCAGATCATTTATGGTGCTGGATCCTTAGAGAAAAATATAATTTTGAGTTATTTCTTTTAGATCTCCTCCCTGGTGACGGTTCTGCCTTCTGGAATAGTTTATTTAAATCCAAGGATTTTATTAAAAATAAAAGGTTTTGGATGATTGGCAATGGGTGAAGAACACAAGCTTATATTGAGAGGGGGGTGAATAGTATAATACCACTTTTTACTTTTCTTTCACAATCAATATTATGAAATGTATCAATAGCAGTAATAAAAGAAATGCACGAATCACCACACACAATAGAGACACCAATTTAACGTGATTCACCCAATGTGGGCTACTCCACGAAGAAAATATTTCACTAAAATTTTCTCAAAAAATCTCTTGGGAATCCTTTCCCTATTACAATGTTTATGGACCCCTATCCAAATGAGACATCAATCCCCTAATTAATTTCATGGGTCACTATCCATAGGAGAACTCTTTCTCATTATCTCTAGCTGATGATATTATAGAAGAATTGTTGCCTCCACTACATTGGCCAATGGATCTCTATCCAATGAAGACTCTTGTCCTCACTCAAAATACCTATCCTCACTGCCTTGGCTAATGGACCTCTGTCCACTAGAGACTATAGTCCTCTATACTCTATAACCTCCAAATATTGCTCTCAACTTTATCTCAAATCTGCACTAAACATAGTCCTTTGGTCTAGAACAAATCTACTCGATATCTATACTTAAATATGCACTAAACGCAATCATTCAGTCTAGCACAAATATGCTCAATTTATATCCTTAAATCTGCATTAAACACAGTCCTTCAGTTTAGCACAAATTTGCTCAATATCTATCTGTAAATTTACACTAAACACAGTCCTTATGTCTAGCACAAATATGCTCAATATCTATCCTCAAATATGTACTAAACATAGTCCTTTGGTCTGGCACAAATTTGTTCTCAAGTTTGTATTGTAAGCTTCCATAAAATCTCTCACTAATCTATCCACAAGTCTTCACCAAGACTTACTTCAACTCTGCTCCACAAGTCCTCACAATAACTTTTTCAATCTGCTCAATAACTCTTTATCAAGACTTGTTTTAAATCTCACAAAAACATATAGAGAATTGTTAGAGACTCGATATTCTTCACACTCATCACAATGTTCAATCACTTCCAATATCTTTTTCAAATCAAATTATAATAAAGAACAATTTTTTTCACTGAATCTGAACTATCACTTCAACACTTTTAATTGACTACGCTCAATCAACTCCACTCAATCAACTCCACTCAATCAATCACTCAATAAAATACTTCTTTCTTACAAACCCTAGTCCAAGAATATAAACACTCACTCAAATATTTCCAACAATAATTTTGACCAATATTATATAACAATGATACTCATGATCTTGCAAATCCTAATTCAAGATAGTTCACGACTTCACATAACAATGATACTCATGCCCTCGTTCAATATAGTTCATAACTTCACATAACAATGATACTCATGTTTTTTCACAAACCCTAGTTCAATATAGTTCACAACTTCACATAATAATGATAATCATGTTCTTTCACAAACCCTAATCATGTATATAAAGGTTCAACCAATATTTTCAACAATGTTTATCAAACAAGGTTTCTATCTTCAACCTTTATTCTAGAAAATCTTAAAGCACTAATACAAAAACCAAACTCAATAATGCTTACCAAATAATCCTTTTCACTCCAACATAGCATTCACAAAATCCAAAAATTACTCACAAGAAATATGTGCCCATACCTTTTGTTTGATGAAGAAGTACCCTTAAAAACCTGTCTCAATTATAACCACTTTCCTTGCCAAGCACAAAGGTTGGATGAAAAAAATATCACTCTAACACTTTTCAAAATATTTCTTCAATACAAAAATAACACTCAAATACACCTTATAATCTCCAACTCAAAAATAATATTCAACAACCTTCAATCTCAAAAATAATAAATTTCCTTACTACCTTATAACTCCTTAATCACTCAAAAATTCAACTCAAAAATTAAAGTTTTGCATTCCCATTTTAACTCCCCTAAAAAACTTATAATCCAAATTAATTATGCAAAAACCTTAATTAAAATAAACCTTTGGAAACAAAAAATATTTTTTCCTTTTATTTTTGCAAGCCAAGACAACCCAAATAATGTGCATACCTCTATTATGCTTCCCAAAAGGCCTTAGTGGTATTAGAGCCACCGATGAAACTCCCCCAAGCACTTCCATAGTGCTTGTGCCCACAAAATGTATTGTGTGGCTCCACAAGAGCCAAAAAGAACAAATGTACCTTTGAATTCTTTCTCCCTCGAATGACACAAAATGTAAGCACAAACTTCCCTTCGAAAAAACAATGTGCGTGATATTTGAACCCACACATGGTATTCCTGAACGTATCTAATGCAGACCTTTACTACAAACTTAGATATGAGGGGCTTCAAGTAGATTTTAGAGGCCATGAAGTCTTGTCCTTTTCTCCACTCAAATACACATGCAAAAATGCAATCCTTTCTCTCTTTTGCACAAGCCAAATTATTGATCGCATGGACGACTTTCAAATTTTAAATTTGTGCATTATTTATATGCAAACCATAGTATACTCCAACGTTGGCAATTATTCAAATTTTTGTTTGAATTCGAATATTAAAAATAATTTTAAATATTAAATAAATATTTAAATTAAAAATTTAATCAAATATTAATATATTTTTATTTGAATTAAATATGCTTGTGGGTCTTTTCACCTTGCTCCTTGATCTTCTTCAACTCAATTTTAAATCCAAAATAATAATAATAAAATATTATTATTTAATTTGAACTTGCTTCTCCTTCCTTGGATCTTCATTCTTTGAGACCTGGTTATATAATATTTAAAAATAAATATTATAACCTATTGCTTTTCAAGACCTTATTGATTTTGGAAGACACACTTAATGTCCTCAAATATGATGAACATAGTACAAAAATGCTTTTGACATCAATGACAACAAACACTTCTCAAAATATCCAATAATCTCCCCCTTTGTCATTGATGGTAACCCAATTACTTTTTACCATTTCCTGAACCTTTTTATTTTTTGCTCCCTCTGGGAAAATGCTCTCCATGACTAAATACTTTCCTCCTAACTCAAATCTCTCCCCCTTACTCAAATATACCTCCCTTTGACATCAATGGCAAAGGATCACCTTTGGGGCTTAGGGCTAAGAATGAAACTCTTAGCTTAGCCCCTCCCCCACCTCCTCTTGAGGTGGTTAATTCTGGGGTGAGAGTATTTCTACTCCTAGCATGAACTGCTATTTTCTTTTTTCTAATTTCTTCATCATATGATCCTTATGATTCCTCTGACTATTCTTGTTTTTGCTTATCTCTGGAATCTCTGCTCTATACCACTTTGTTTTATGTTCATCATTATTGCACTTATAACACTTAAAATTATTATTCCTTGGAGGTGCAAAAGTATTGAGATTTTTCTTGGTGAATCCATATCTATTCTTGTCATGAAACCTACAATTCATTGCCTTGTGACCAAACTGATTACAAGAGTAGCAATACCCTTGAAATAGCTGCCCATTCCTAAAGTTCCCATATTCTTGTCTTCCATGTGTCATGCACTGTGAAGCTTTGTGCCCAAACCTATGACACGAGAAGCATCATCCATTGAAATTGCCTTATCTTGACCTCATTGATATTCTAGTTTCTTTTATCTTGTGTTGGTTTCTATTCCATATGTTCCTCATTTATGCATTATTCCTTTCCTTGTTGAACTTGTTGTTTTCTAACTCATCCTCATAAGTTTCACTTTCTCTTACACTCTCTTCTTCTAAAGTTTTTCTTCTTCAAAAATTGAGATTGACTCCTCTTTTTGTTTCTTTTGTACCTGTTCAAAACCAAGACCTATTTTTCTTGATGTAGATTTTTGTGTCTTGATAATATTTTACAAATTATTTGAGCTTTTCCTAAACCTATGTAACTTATCCTTAGAATCTTTCAATTCCTTCCTTAGTGAAGCTAATTCATGCTCCAACCTTTCACATTCTAAGATATTTGCTTCTAACCTATCTTTGAATTTTCTTGTCTTAGCCATTGACTTATTTAGATCCTCTATTATATTTCCTCTCTCTTCATCACATTCTTGAATCCGAATCTTAAGTTGGGATTTTTTGCTTTCTTACCTTCTTTAATGCATCAAGAGCATGAAAAATATCTCCCTCAAGATCAAATTCTCCCTTATCTGATTCTTACTCTATTTGTTTACCTTTGGAAACATATTATTTATTTTCTAACTTGTCTTATTTTGGATCACCTCCTTCTTCTTCTAGTGCAATAATAAGATTCTCTTCTGGTCCTTCAAGTGTATCTTCATATTCATCATCACTGAAACTAAAACCACTCTTTGTACAACTATCCTCAAGATGACCAAGGTTACCACATCTAAAACATTTGAGGATTATTGGTGTTCCTTTCCTAACAACTTATTTTACTTTTACCACAAATAGAACTTCATCTCTATCATTATTTGAGGAACTTTTATCACTCTCAGTTGAGTACTTACTTGCCTTATCTGCATAGAAAATATTCTTGTGCCTTTGGAATAAATTCTTTCCTTGTGTACCTTGTCCATCCTTGCCTTTCTTTTGGTACCTATATTTTTCTAATTCCTTGTTCCTATGATCCTATTTTTCATCACCACTGTTATTCCCAACTTATGGACAATTAGATGCATAGTGACCACATTTTATACATTTAAAACATCTAACTGATTTTATACCTTAATATTTTCTTGATTCCTTGTTCCTTCTGCCATAATTTGATTATTCATCACTGGATAAATCATTAATTGAATATGACTTCTTACCCTTAGTCTTCTTAATTGTTTTAAATGTTTCTTCTTTCTAGGGAATAGGTTCCTTTTTTATTCTTATCTCAAATACTGTGAGAATACCATGTAATTCATCTCTTGTAAAATTATCAATATCTTTTGAATCTTCTATATTTGAAATATCTTAACTAAAACTTTTTGGAAGTGACCTTAGAATCTTATCACACACATCAGGTTCTAAAAATTCAAGCCCAAGTCCTTGCATGGAGCTAACAACCTCATCCACATGAAGTAGATATCCTGTAATTTTTTCTTCATCCTTCATTTATAGGTATTCAAATGATCTCTTGAAATTTTGTAATTTTACCCTTTTGACATTTATATGTCCTTCATATATGCCTTGCAACTTATCCCAAATATCCTTTTCTGATTTGTAATGCATAATATTTATAAAATATATTTCACATAAGCCCTTTTGAATTACATTCATTAATATTTAATTATAATGATGTAGAAGCTTACCATATTTATTTTTAGGTGAAGTTGTTGGTGGTGTGTATCCATTTTCTACTACTTCCCATACTTCATTTCCAAGTGCCATTAGATGAAACTTCATCCTTGTTCTCCATAGTGTATAATTGTTCCCATAGAAAAATGGTGTTGAATTTCCTAAGGATCCAATCTGATAATCCATATATGTTCTTGTAAGCTTTTCCTCCAAGATATTAAAATATTTTTAAGGAACCCACTTTGATACCAATTGAAGAACACAAGCTTATACTGAGAGGGGGGTGAAAAGTATAATACCACTTTTTACTTTTCTTACACAATCAATATTATATAATGTGTCAATAGCAATATCAATATCAATAATCAAAGCAATGCATAAATCACCACACACAATAGAGACACCAATTTAACATGGTTCACCCAATGTGGGCTACTCCATGGAGAAAATATTTCACTAGAAGTTTCTCAACAAATCTATTGGGAATCCTTTATCTATTACAATGTTTATGGACCTCTGTCCAATGGAGACACCAATATCCTAATAAAGCTCATGGGCCACTATCCATATGATGCAGGAGCATCCGGTGGCAGCAGAGCAATCTTGCATCGACAAAAAAATTTCTAAGTGTTTGCCTTGATGTCGCGATATCGCGACAGAGAAAAGTGTCGCGATATCGCGACATGTCGCGTTTTCGTGACTCAAGAAGGAGAGAGGAGGCATGGAGCAAAAATGTCACGATTTCATGACATGTCACGAAATCGTGACCGAAAGAAGACAGGAAAGGCATAGGAGAAAATGTCATGATTTCGTGACATGTCACGAAATCACGACCGAAGAAGCAGAAAGGCAAGGAAGGAAAATGTCACGATTTTCTGACATGTCACGATCGACCAAGAAGCAGAAAGGAAGCAAGGAAGGAAAATGTCACGATATCATGACATGTCATGAAATCATGACCGAAGAAGCAGAAAGGAAGCAAGGAAGGAAACTGTCATGATATCGTGACATGTCACGATTTCATGACCCTAGAGGCGAGGAGAAGGCAGAAAGGAAAGATGTCACGATATCATGACATGTCACGATTTCATGACCGAAAAGGAGAAAGAAGAGCCAGAAGGGAAAGATGTCACGATATCGTGACATGTCGCATTTTATGACCCAAGGACGAGAGAAAGTGCAAGGAGAAAAAGTGTCACGATATCGTGACATGTCGCATTTTCGTGACCCAAGGACGAGAGAAAGCGCAAGGGAGAAAAAGTGTCACGATATCGTGACATGTCACATTTTCGTGACCCAAGGACGAGAGAAGGTGCAAGGGAGAAAAGGTGTCGCGATATCGTGACATGTCGCATTTTCATGACCCAAGGACGAGAGAAGGTGCAAGGGAGAAAAAGTGTCGCGATATCGTGACATGTCACATTTTCGTGACTCGAAGAGGGTAGGAAGGTAGAGAAGCCAAAAGTGTCACGATATCGTGACATGTCACATTTTCATGACTCGAAGAGGGCAAGAAGGTAGGGAAGCCGAAAGTGTCACGATATCGTGACATGTCGCATTTTCATGACTCGAAGAGGGCAGGAAGGCAGGGAAGCCGAAAGTGTCACGATATCATGACATGTCACATTTTCATGACCAACGAAAGAAAAGAAAGCACAGTGGTTACAAGGGCCATTACAGAAGAATTTACCGAGCGGTGGTATACCAAACGTCATCAATGGTTGACAGGTGGACAGAGCCTACAGTGGCAGCACTGAAAGCACGTGGCATCGAGGTGCAGTGAAAGCAGACGAAGATCAAGGATCGGAAAGAAAGGCGTTCGAAGGTGAAGACAATGAAGAGGCATGAGAAATGAAATGAAGGGTCAGAAAAGGGAAACGAAGAGTCATGCCAGAGATTTTAAAAGGGTGAGTGAAGGCATGCACAAGGGTCGGAGAACTGCTGAGCCATAGTTGCAGTCGTGAAGGCAAGAGGGTGATTCTGGACCAGTTTAGACTATTTTTCTTCCTGGGTGGAAGATGTTGTAAGAGAAAAGAAAATAAACTATCTTTCAAGATGAAGGAGTTTTAAATGGCAGACTACTACCATTATTGTAAATTATTTCCAACTAATGAATGAGAATTAAGAATCTGTTGTGAGCTATTTGTAGATCCCCATCAAGTGGTATCAGAGCGGGAGTTCCTGAGTGTGTGAGCAGATCGTCGAAAGTGAGGTAGTTTGCACCAGGATCTATGGAAGGGTTGTGAGAAGAGAGTGAGGAAGAATGCCTCCATGAAGAAACCATGGTGGTGGAAGGAATGTGGTACCTGAAGAAGATTTTAGAGCTTTGCAGAGGCAAGTGCAAGCTCTGCAAGAGGAGTTGCGAAGAGGGGTTGAACCAAGGAGAGAGGACCATAGTGAAGATGAAGCTTGGGAGGTTGATGAACCATCGGTTGTAGAAGAAGCAACGGATCCTGTAGAAGCCAGATTAATCAAGGCTATATCTCGAATCGGGAAGAAGACAAAGTTTGATGTCTCCACGTATTCTAGGAGTCTCAATTCAGAGGAGTTAATTGATTGGATCAATGATATGGAGGAATATTTTGAGTATGAGGAGGTTGTAGATCCAGATCGGATCAAGTTTGCAAAAACAAAGTTGAAAGGCCATGCTTGCATATGGTGGAAAGAAGTGCAGCTAGAAAGAAATAGAGGAGGAAAGGAAAAGATAACCAGATGGGATCGAATGGTAGAGAAGTTGAAGAGACAGTTTATTCCTGTAGATTACGAATTGGACCTATTGAGAAAAATGCAGAGTTTGAGACAGTCAAACAGATCTATCAAAGAATATACAGAGGAGTTCTACCAGATCTCAATCAGAAGCGGCCATGCAGAGGCTAACAGGGAGAAGGTGGCCCGTTACATCAATGGGTTGAGAACCAGTATTCAAGAAGAGTTGAGTCTGATTAGGATGAGCACCATCGAGGATGCTTACCAGTTTGCCCTCAAAGTCGAAGAGAAGCTGAACAGACGGTTTGAGGGTAAGCAAAGAGGAAGAGGTCATGGGGGAAGAACTGGTGGAAGGACCAGTGGAGAAAAATATAAGGATCAGAAGAAGGCTGGTGAAACCAGTAATACCCAGGATCAGGAAGAGGGGAACACCTACCAACCCCGTAATCAGAACAATGGTTACCCAAGGGGGAGAGGTAGATCTGGACATGGATTTGGAAGGGGAGGATTTCATGGAACCTGTTTCCACTATGGCGAAGAAGGACATCGAGCATACGAGTGTCCACAACACCGAGAAGGGATGAATAAGAGACCTGAGGGTCCTGCTAGAGCTGTTGTAGCCGATGAAGGTGCTGAATCAGAACATTCTGAGGAGGCAGAAGGAGGAGAAGTTATGGTTACAAGGAGGACCCTGTTGAATGAGGAGAAAGGATCAGACCAGAGAAGGAGCCTATTTTGCACAAGGTGCAGAAGTTCGGGTAAGGTCTGTAACATCATTATAGATAATGGTAGTACTGATAACTTGGTCTCAGAAGAAATGGTTACCAAGTTACAGTTAAAGAGAAGGGGACACCCGCATCCATATCGGATTGCGTGGTTACAGAAGGACCATAGGGCTTTGGTCAATGAGCAATGCTCGATGAAATTTAATATTGGGAAGTACTGTGATGAGGTCCTGTGTGACATCCTACCTATGGATGCTTGCCATTTGTTGTTGGGAAGGCCATGGCAGTTTGATCGGTGTGCAGTGCATGATGGTCACGCCAACACTTACTCAGTGACGAAGGATGGAGTGCGCCATAAGCTGAAGCCCTTGAAGGAGGCGGGCGAAAAGGTATGTAGCAGCGCTAGAATCTATTTAGTTGAAGGGGGAAGATTTTTGGATAGTTTAAAGCATGAGCATATGTGCTATGCATTAATTCCTAGAGTTAGGAAGGAAGAATGCAAGGATACCCCTGTAGAAGTCTTAGGACTGTTAGAAGAATTTCTAGACATTGTATCTGATAATGTGCCTGAGGGTTTACCACCAGTGAGGAAGATCAATCACCATATAGATTTGGTACCAGGATCTAGTTTACCCAATAAGGCAGCACATAGAATGACTCCTACAGAAACTGAAGAGCTGAACAGGCAAGTCCAAGAGTTGCTAAAAAAGGGACTGATTCGGGAGAGCTTGAGTCCATGTGCAGTACCTACAGTACTAGCACCAAAGAAATATGGAGAGTGGAGAATGTGTACAGACTCTCGAGCCATTAACAAGATCACCATAAAGTACAGATTTCCATTGCCAAGGATGGATGACATTATGGACTGTTTGAGTGGAGCCAAGTACTTCACAAAGATTGATCTGAAGAGTGGTTATCATCAGATTCATGTCAGAGAAGGAGATGAATGGAAGACAACCTTCAAGACCAGAGAAGGTTTGTATGAATGGTTGGTCATGCCATTTGGGCTAACCAATGCACCAAGCACATTCATGCGGTTGATGAATGAGGTATTGAAAGAATTTTTAGGCAAATTCATCATTGTCTATTTGGATGATATTTTAATATTTAGCAGAACCCTGGAAGAGCATCTGATGCAGGTCAGAAGGGTTTTTGAGAAGCTATGGGAGGAGCAGTTGTTAATAAATCTGAAGAAGTGTAATTTCATGAAGAAAGAGTTAGTGTACCTGGGATTTGTCATCTCAGTCGAAGGTCTAAAAATGGACCCAGAAAAGGTGAGAGCTATCATTGAATGGCCTACTCCGAGAAGCACGACTGAGGTAAGATCATTTCATGGTCTAGCAAGTTTTTACAAGAAATTCATTAGGAATTTTAGCAGTATTTGTGCACCCCTTACAGAAACAATGAGAGGGGATAAGAAAGAATTCAAGTGGACCTTAGGAGCAGATAAGAGCTTTGATATGATGAAGAAGAAGGTTACAGAGCAACCTATTTTGGCACTTCCAGATTTTAATAAGGTATTTCAGGTAGATTGTGATGCTAGTGGTAGTGCCATAGGAGCTGTTTTGAGTCAAGAAGGTAAACCTGTTGCTTACTTTAGTGAGAAACTCAATGATGCTAGGAAGAAGTATTCAGTTTATGATCAAGAGTTTTATGCTATAGTTCAGGCTCTAAAGAAGTGGCGACATTACTTGTTGCCAAAAGAGTTTGTTCTATATACTGATCATCGGGCCTTACAGTATATTAATAGCCAAGGGAAGCTAAATCAGAGGCACCTAAAATGGGTTGAGTTTCTACAGAGTTATACCTTTGTGTTGAAGCACAGGAGCGGAAAGTCAAACAGAGTTGCAGATGCCTTAAGTAGAAGGCAGTGTTTGTTGACAGAAATGAAGGTGGAAGTGGTAGGATTTGATGAACTGAAGGGTTTGTACCCTGAAGATCCTGATTTTGCAGAAGCCTGGAAGGCTTGCTTGGCACCTGTCACTTTGGACAGGACCAAGTGGTTGGATTTTCTGATCCAAGATGGAATGTTGTTTAGAGGAAGTCAATTATGCATTCCAAGGAGTTCAATGAGGGAAAATCTAGTCAAGGAGAAACACAGTGGAGGGTTGGCTGGACATTTTGGTCGGGACAAGACCATTGCCCTGGTTAGTGAGAACTACTATTGGCCACAACTGCAACAAGATGTGAAGAGGTTTGTACAAAGCTGTAGAGTATGCCAGATGGCGAAAGGTGTGAGCCAGAACACTGGATTATATCAGCCATTACCTATACCAGAGAGACCATGGGAGGACGTCAGTATGGATTTCATTCTTGGTCTACCAAGGACGCAGCGGGGAAATGATTCCATATTCGTGGTGGTTGACAGGTTTTCAAAGATGGCACATTTTATCCCCTGCCAGAAAACTAGTGACGCAGTTCACGTTGCAGGTTTATTTTTCAAAGAGGTGGTACGACTTCATGGTCTACCAAAGAGTATCATTTCTGACAGAGATACCAAGTTTGTTGGGCATTTCTGGAGGACCTTGTGGAAGAAATTGAAGACAGATTTGAAATTCAGTTCTGCATACCACCCACAGACTGATGGCCAAACGGAGGTGGTGAATAGAAGTCTGGGAAATCTATTGAGATGCTTGATAGGAGATAAGCCCACGGGATGGGATTTGGTTTTGCCATAGGCAGAATTTGCATACAACAATTCTGTCAACAGGAGTACTAACAAATCTCCATTCCAGATAATATATGGGAGCAGTCCAAGGAGTGCTTCTGAGTTGAGGAAGATGGATACAGGGGAAAAGTGCAGTGCCGAGGCTGAGGACTTTGCAGAGCATCTGAAGAGTGTGCATGAAGAAGTGAAGAAGCACATTACTAACATGAACAACCAATATAAGACAAGGGCAGACCAGAAGCGACGGTTCAAGGAATTCATAGTGGGTGATGAAGTCATGGTCCATTTGAGAAAAGAGAGGTTTCCTGCTAAAACCTATAACAAGCTGAAGATGAAGAAGTTTGGACCATGCCGAATTATAGGAAAATGGGATTCAGGCAATGCGTATGAAGTGGAATTGCCAAGTGGCCTTAACATATCACCTATTTTTAACATTGCAGATTTGGTAGAGTATCATGAAGGAGGCAGTAGCGAGACACCAAGTACAGAATTATGGAGTATTCCAACATCTACTCCAGCAGCAGATGAGATCGAGGAAATACTAGACACTCGAGCAGGCAGAAGTACCAAGAACAGGCAGTATTCTGAATATCTGGTCAAGTGGAAGGGCAGACCTATCGAAGATGCAACTTGGTTGTCAAAAATAGAGGTCGACCGCCTGGGTCTTCCTCCAACAGTACAGAAGTAAAGGACACTTCTCAATCCACCCCGGGTGTCTGATGCAGGAGCATCCGGTGGCAGCAGAGCAATCTTGCATCGACAAAAAAAATTTCTAAGTGTTTGCCTTGATGTCGTGATATCACGACAGAGAAAAGTGTCATGATATCGTGACATGTCACATTTTCATGACTCAAGAAGGAGAGAGAAGGCATGGAGCAAAAATGTCATGATTTCATGACATGTCATGAAATCATGACCGAAAGAAGACAGGAAAGGCATAGAGGAGAAAATGTCATGATTTCATGACATGTCATGAAATCATGACCGAAGAAGCAGAAAGGAAGCAAGGAAGGAAAATGTCACGATTCACATGTCAAGATCACAAGAAGGAAAGGAGCAAGGAAGGAAATGTCACGATTTCGACATGTAATCACGACAAGAAGGAAAGGAAGCAAGGAAGGAAACTATCGTGATATCGTGACATGTCACGATTTCATGACCCAGAGGCGAGGAGAAGGAGAAAGGAAAGATGTCACGATATCATGACATGTCACGATTTCATGACAGAAAAGGAGAAAGAAGAGCGAAAGGGAAAGATGTCGCGATATCGTGACATGTCGCATTTTCATGACCAAGTAGAGAAGAGAAAGCGCAAAGGAGAAAAAGTGTCACGATATCGCGACATGTCACATTTTCGTGACCCAAGGACGAGAGAAGGCGCAAGGGAGAAAAAGTGTCACGATATCGTGACATGTCACATTTTCATGACCCAAGGACGAGAGAAGGCGCAAGGGAGAAAAGGTGTCGCGATATCGCGACATGTCGCATTTTCGCGACCCAAGGACGAGAGAAGGCGCAAGGGAGAAAAGTGTCGCGATATCGTGACATGTCGCATTTTCGTGACTCGAAGAGGGCAGGAAGGTAGAGAAGCCGAAAGTGTCGCGATATCGCGACATGTCGCATTTTTGTGACTCGAAGAGGGCAGGAAGGTAGAGAAGCCGAAAGTGTCGCGATATCGTGACATGTCGCATTTTTGTGACTCGAAGAGGGCAGGAAGGTAGGGAAGCCGAAAGTGTCGTGATATCGTGACATGTCACATTTTTGTGACCAACGAAAGAAAAGAAAGTGCAGGCGGTTACAAGGGCCGTTACAGAGGAATCTACCGAGCGGTGGTATACCGAACGTCATCAATGGTTGACAGGTGGATAGAGCCTACAGTGGCAGCACTGAAAGCACGTGGCACCGAGGTGCAGTGAAAGCAGACGAAGATCAAGGATCGAAAAGAAAGGCGTTCGAAGGCGAAGACAACGAAGAGGCACGGGAAATGAAACGAAGGGTCAGAAAAGGGAAACGAAGAGTCATGCCAGAGATTTTAAAAGGGCGAGCGAAGGCATGCACAAGGGTCGGAGAACTGCTGAGCCATAGTTGCAGTCGTGAAGGCAAGAGGGCGATTCTGGACCAGTTTAGACTATTTTTCTTCCTGGGCGGAAGATGTTGTAAGAGAAAAGAAAATAAACTATCTTTCAAGATGAAGGAGTTTTAAATGGCAGACTGCTGCCATTATTGTAAATTATTTCCAACTGTAATGAATGAGAATTAAGAATCTGTTGTGAGCTATTTGTAGATCCCCATCACCATAGGAGAAATATTTATCCTTACCTCTGGCTAATTATCTTCTAGAAGAACTGCTACCTTCACTACACTGGCTAATGGATATCTATCCACTAAAAACTCCTATCCTCACTCAGAAGACCTATCCTCACTGCCCTTGCTAATGGATCTCTATCCACTGGACATTGTCATCCTCTATACTCTATCACCTCCAAAGCTTACTCTCATGTCTATCTCAAATCTACACTAAATATAGTCCTTCAATCTAGCACAAATCTGATCAATATCTGTATTTAAATATACAGTAAATATAGTCCTTTGGTCTAGCATAAATTTGCTCAATCATTATCCTCAAATCTACACTAAACATAGTCCTTCGATCTAGTACAAATATGCTCAATATCTATCTTCAAATCTGCACTAAACATAGTCCTTCAGTATAGCACAAATCTGTTCAATATCTATCCTCAAATCTGCACTAAACATAGTCCTTCGGTCTAGCACAAATCTATCATCAAATCTATATTGTAAGCTTCCACAAAATCTCACACTAATCTATCCACAAGTCTTCACCAAGACATACCTCAACTCTACTCCACAAGTTCTCATCGAAACTTGTTCAATCTACTCAACAATTCTTCACCAAGACTTGTCTTAAATCTCACATAAACATATAGAGAATTTTTAGAGACTCAATATGATTCACACTCATCACAATGCTCAATAACTTTTGATATTTTTTTTAAATCAAATTATAATATAGAACAATTTGTTTCATAGAATTTGAACTATCACACCACTTTCAATTGACTAGGCTCAATCAACTCCACTCAATAAATCACTCAAGGAAATACCCCTTACAAACCCTAGTTGAAGCATATAAACACTCACTCACATATTTCCAACAATGCTTGTTAACCAATATCATATAACAATAATACTCATGATCTTGCAAACCCTGATTCAAGATAGTTCACAACTTCATATGACAATGATACTTATTTTCTTTCATAAACCCTATTTCAAGATAGTTCACAACTTCACATAACAATGATACTCATGTTATTTCACAAATCATATTTCAAGATAGTTCACAACTTCATATAACAATGATACTCATGTTATTTCACAAACCCTAATCATGTATATAAAGGTTCAACCAATATTTTCAACAATGCTTATCAAACAAGGTTTCTATCTTCAACCTTTATTATAGAAAACCTTGAAGCACTAATAAAAAAACCAAACTCAACAATGCTTACCAAATAATCATTTTCACTCCAACATAGCATTCACAACATCCAAAAATCACTCACAAGAAATATGTGCCCATACCTTTTTATTTGATGAAGAAGTGCCCTTAAAATCTTGTCTCAATTATAACCACTTTACTTGCCAAGCACAAAGGTTGGATGACAAAAATATCACTCTAACACTTTTCAAAATATTTCTTCAATACAAAAATAACACTCAAATACACCTTATAATCTCCAACTCAAAAATAAAATTCAACAACCTTCAATCTCAAAAATAATAAATTTCCTTACTACCTTATAACTCCTTAATCACTCAAAAATTAAAGTTTTGCATTCCCCTTTTAACTCCCCTAAATAACTTATAATCCAAATTAATTATGCAAAAACCTTAATTAACATAAACCTTTGGAAACAATTTTTTTTTTCCTTTTATTTTTTGCAAGCCAATACAACCCAAACAATGTGCATACCTCTATTATGCTGCCCAAAAGGCATTAGTGGAATTCGAGCCACCGATGGCTCTCCCCCAAGCACTTTCATAGTGATTACGCCCACGAACTGGACTGCGTGGCTCCACAAGAGCCAAAAGTAAAAAATTTGCCTTTGAATTCCCTCTCCCTCGAACGACGTAAAACACAACATGAACTTCCCTTCGGTAAAACGATGTGTGTGAGATTTGAACCTGCACTTCGTGTTCCCAAACGTGTCTAATGTATCCCTTTGGTACCAAATTAGCTACGAGGGGATTTGAGAAGGTTTTGAAGTCCACAAATTCTTTTCATTTTCTCCACTCAAACACACATGCAAAAATGTAAGCCTTTCTCTCTTTTGCACAAGCCAAATTATCGATCGCATGGATGACTTTCAATTGTCCAACTTTGGCATTATTTATATGCAAACCGTAGTATAATCCAATGTCGATGATTATTCAAATTTTAATTTGAATTCAATATTATAAAAAAATTAAATATTTAATAAATATTTAAATTAAACCTTAGCAACCATAATTATTTAAATTAAAATTTTAATCAAAGATTAAAATATTTTAATTTAAATTAAATCTGCTTGTGGGTATTTTCACCTTGGCCCTTGATTTTCTTCAAATCGGTTTTAAATCTGAAATAATAATAATAAAATATTATTTAATTCGAACTTCTCTTTCCTTGGATCTTCATTCTTTGAGCCCTCTTGGGTATATAGTATTTAAAAATAAATATTATAACCTATTACTTTTCAAGACCTTCATAGTTTTGGAAGATACACTTAATGTATTTAAACATGACAAACATCGTACAAAAATACTTTTGACATCAATGAAAACAAATACTCCTCAAAATTTCCAACAATGAAAGATCAGTTTCACTTTAGGATGATCCTTGATTCAGATCCTCACTTTAGGGATGTGTGTTTGAATTCTAGGGTGGCGGGATTCTCTAAGGTAGATGATTTTTAAATTCTCCAGAATGGTCATAAAATTTGGTTACCATCCCCCTTCTTAAGAAACATCCAAGACTGTCAAATATGGAGTTCTCTCTTGTTTGAAATGTGTTTCTATGTTGTGAGGCTTGAGGAGGTGGTGGACCATCTAGTCTGGAATGGTGATAGTGAAGGTTCATTCATGATCAAGACTACTTACGATCTTCTCTATCCCAAGGGGGATGGCAAATTTCCAAGCATGAAGATATGGATTAAAAACTTGACTCCTAAGATTAATATATTCTTCTAGTTGGCGATGCAGAATAATATTTTAACTATTGAAAATTTGCATAAGAGGGGCTTCAATTTTATTAACATGTATTTTTTGTGCAAGTAAGATTGTGAATCAACCTCTCACTTGTTTCTTAAGTGTCAGGTTTTTTATGAGAATTTATTTTATTCTTTAGCACATTGGTGTGTCTTAGATATTGCATGATTCGATAAGTGACTGTATTCAGCAATGGATGTTGCCTTTCTCTTCACCTTAGCTCAAATGCTTCTATAAATTTTATTACCTCATTTACTTTGAGATGTGTGGAAGGAGAAGAATGCTAGAGTATTTAAAAACTCTGAGAAATATATCTACCATGTCAGTCACAAAATTTTTTGGAAGGTGGTAGAGATCGTGTTATCGGCTACCAAGGACTCTTGCTCCTTAGTGCCTCATGGTCACCCAAAAATTTATATTGAGGATTGTCTTGGTTTCCATTTGAAGTTGAGGCCCCCACCAGCTCCTAATTTGATAAGATCAATTCATTGGACCTTGCAACCTTTAGGATGGATTAAGCTTAATTTCTATGGAGTATCAAAGGGTAATTCAGGATCTGCTAGGGCTTGGGGTGTGATCTATGACAATAGTGGAAACTTGATCTTGGCCTTTGTGGAGCATATTGGTATCCAATATTCTCATATAGCTGAAGCTCGTGATTCCTACTTAGGAATTTTAATGCTTAAATATTTAGACATCTGTAGGGTAGTTATTGAGGGCGATTCAATGAACATAATAAACATGCTCAAAGGGGATTATCAACCTAGCTGGTGCATATCCGACTTAATATATGAATCCATTTCCCATATGTGTTCTATGGAGGAGGTGTTAATTAAGCATGAGTTTAGAGAAGGGAACTCAATGGCCGATTTATTAGCAAATATTGGTGTATCTCGTTAGGGCCTATCGGTATGGTGATCATATTTTTGCCTGAGATTCTCTGCCTCATGAATGAAAAGGAACTTTAAAGTTTATCATTTGGCCTTTCATCATATCTTGTTTTTTTGATCCTCGGGTAGTAGTGGAGTATGTAGGTCTCTAGCTTGGAAGTAGATCACCTTTATTTCCTACACCCAGGATGTCCTTGCTTAAGTTTTTGGCACGTTGGTCGATTTTGGTGGTGTTAGGAGGGCTTTCCCCTCTTTTCACTTTTCAAAATTCAAATTTCAAATTTTAAATTTTCCTCCAATGACCTCTCACCTGGCGGTGTGGTGGGATTCCCTAGTTAGGCATTGGATTTTGGAAACTTCTTTGAGTATGGTCATGTTAGATCGTTATCTCTTTTATGCTTTCTTTTTATCTCAATTTGAGAGGTTGTACATTTTTCTATTAATTATCAAAAGCTTATTTTTGCTTTATTATCCCCTCACCTTTAGTTTACACTCCCTAATAATGATTTTATCATGGTGGTAGTGGAGCCTTTTTGAGCCTCCTCTTTCTTTGAGTTGATTCACTTTTACGACAATGTTTTATTTAGTTTTCTCTTGTTTGGCCTTACACCTTTTCGAGGTTTTTTTGTGTTGGTGATAATTGGTTTATGCTAGGATGGCCATATCTCAAAGGTGGAGGGGTTTTTTTGGTCCCCCCCCTTATTTTTTAGGGTGGTTTTTGTTTGTTATCATAGTCCATTCCTAGTGTTTAGCCTATGCTCCCTCGTGTGTGTGTTTAGTGTAATTTCCCTTGCATTGGAGTCTATATTCCTACTTTGGTTAAAATTCCTTTTCTTATTTATTTTCATGGTATTCCTTGGTTTTTCCTTATGGTGAGTCCCAATTCTTTCTATTGTGATTGGGATTTGACTAGTGAGGTGGAGATCATGTATTTATTTCCTAATATGTTATGGGGCCTTCTATATCTGTGTTGTTCTTACAGTTCGGGCTATGTTGGTTTTGTCCCAATTTCTCAATTTGAGTTTGATAGGGAGTGGTTTATGGTGTCAATGGATAATGCTAAGCTTTATTCTCCCAAATAGAAATTTGTTAAGTCTCGATTATAACTTGCTTCCATTACCTTTGATGATGAGGTTAAGTCTATCCTGACGGATGGGGGTATTTGAAGTGCATCCAAAATTTTCATGGGTACAATCCTATGCTCTCCAATTGGATGGTGTCTACCTGGAATGATGGTTGGATAAGTATCGGATTGTGGTATTTCTAGGTAACAATGGAGTTGATAAGCATGACTACTAGTCTCATTCTGGTTGGAGCTTATCATAATCGTGATAGGTATTCTCTACTAAAAGAAATTAGTTTATTTCTTGACAAAGAGGAATTTATACCTAGATCCCAAAATGGTTTTAGTGCCTTGGTGTTGTCCCCTCCCTGGGATAGAGTGGTGAGAGTCATAATGGATTACTTTACTTTAGACTCCACTTATGAGATTATTAGAAGTTTTCATGCTATGTTTCTTAATCATTTATGTAGACATGTTCATATGAATATTTCATCTATTTTTGTTCAAGTCTATGAGAAATTTTTTTATGGATATGCAAGGTGGATGGGACAAAGCTCCCCTTCATTAAGACCTTGACCTACTTGTTTTTGAATAAGCAGCTTTGGAGCATGGCTTGTCTACTGAGGATATTTTGAAACCGTTCATGAATTTTCCATTTCCTATCGTTGGTGGTTCCAAAGTGGCCTCGAATGACTCTACTCATATTAGTGATGATATTTATTCATTCACTTTTAATTTAGGTCCTAAGAAGATCTCGAGGAAGATTCAAGTCTTAGATAGAGGTGTTTGTGGTAAGGCTTCTTATGATGGCATTCATGCTCCTACATCTGGCCCTTTATTCAAGATAGAATCATTTCCTTTGGTGGTTGAATCTGGGTTTATGGATGTGGGTCTTACGTTGAATAACACGATGGAGGGTAGTGGTACCCGTAATTCCAAAAATTTACAATATAAAAACTATGAGGACAATGGCTCCTTCTCTCTCTCTCTCCCACTTTTGACTTGGATGTCCTACCATGAAATTGTCATAGAGATAAATATGTCAATGATTTTTATGCTCTAGAGGACATCCATGAAAATAAAATGTCTGTATTTCACAACCTGAAGCTGATTGACATCAATCAAAGAAATATTGGGAGCTAACTAAAGAGTGTGTTGGATTTCTCTGAGGATGTTTCACATTTGGCTACTACGGTTTCTCAAGGGGTGGGCATGTAAGGGTAGAACCATCTTAGTTATTTCTTGTATTCTTGTTCTTGGATCTTGGGTTCAATGTAGTTTTATTTTCTATTTTGCCCTGGTGGTTTATGTTTGTCTTTTAGTTTTGTGGGGTGTATAGTTCTATTGTTGCTCATCCGAGTGGTATTTTGATTGTATAGGTTGTGGTATTCCTATCAAAATGCTCTTTTTATCTTAATAGTACTAAAAAAAAGTCAAACAACTATAAGATGAATGATAATTGAAAAATGATACAAGAATATGTTCTTGATATACCTAAATAAAGAGAAATGTTTAGATCTATTTTCAAAGTACCATCAAGAACCACCTATGTTTACTATTTAAACTACATGAAAACACATAAAATCCTAAGGGTTAGTTATGATAAGTCAACCATTGTATGTAATACCTTCTAATATATCAAACTCTATAGATCCACATTAAGCATTAATTTTTTCAATATTTTAAACAACACAATAGTATTTTAAACTAGGTCTAAACTTATTTTAAATTATAGAGAAAAAATTAGAGAGGAAACCCAGAGGCCATAAAATATAATTCTAAAAATATATTGTTTATTATATTATTAAAAATATATATTTTTATTTAACTGTATTTTGGTTTAAGATGACAAGAATATTGCATATAGACAACATACACATATATTAACATATGTAAATGATCCATGTGAGCATGCAAATAGTGTCACAACTAGAGTAATGATACGTATGAGTGTTCGAAATAGTGGCACAACTAGAGTAATGATACATGTGAGTTTCCAAAATATTGGCACATAAAAGTAAAATAGAAAAGAAGAATTATATATGATGAATGATCTACCTATTGCATATGTCTCTCTATATGTATAAGGAAAGAAAGAAAATAAAAGAAAATAACTAAATGAATAAATAAGAGTGTACATAATATGGGGATGTTCAAACAAATAAGATCCAAATTGATCTTGGTTGCCAAATTCAACTAGCACTACACTTAATATTTATTTTGAAAACACAACTATATAGAGTTTTACCTTAATTATAACTATTAAAATATATATTTCTTTGGTATTTTTAGGTTTCTTATAGCTAGCAACTTGTCTATAAAATCTAAAATTTTTTCTTGGCTCAATGTCTTTAGAAAGATATTTCTAGCTGTCATTTTTTAATAATCAAATTTCAACTCTATCGATAATGAATACTAATATTTTTAGTCCCCACATATTATATATTATTAGTTGCTATCTAAATTCTAGTTTTATTACCATACAATAACATAATATCATGACTTCAGTAAACATGTAAATTATAAAGGAATCATTATAAGCAAATTGTGTTACATTCATGTCCATATACTTCACTTCAATTGATGATAAAGTCATGCCAGATTATTTTATGTTTGTCCTTAAGATGATTGTTTACAAATATATATCTTTAAGTTGATCATTAGTTATCAATACAACCTGCAGGTCTAAATATTTAAATATTTTCAATCATATATCATTTTTTATACTATACCTTATATAAAAATTCAATGTACTTTAATAAAGCTCAATTTTTTTTAGCCACATTTCAATGGATGACCAACAATGAATATATGAATATTGATATAAATTATATCTTATAGGCTATATCAAGTCTAGTAGTGGTTAAATATAAGAAATATCTTACAAGTCATTTATAAAATATATTACACGCTATTTTATTAATTATTCATTGTTATTTTAAAATAGTTTATTTACAAAATGAGCAACATAGCCTAAGATGATGGTGGTATTTCAACCATGCAACTACATTAAGTCTAGTTTCTAGCTACAAAACCTATCATGAGAATTTAGGATAATTATTTCATTATGAGGACTATATACTATTAATACAATAAGTTTTTTTTATTAATTTACATGGTGGAATCAGTAGCCGCCATGAATCAGGGCAGGGTGTCTAGCTTTTATGGCTGCCATAGTATTCTACGTTATCCACCCCAGAAGATGCCACATAGATATTCATGTAGTCCGCCCCTATAACCACCATGCCACAATAATTTTAAACCTTTTACACCCTTAAAAGCACTAGGAAAGGGACAAGTGTTCAGTTCGATGAGGTCCAATATTTGAACCTTGGACCTCCACCCCCATTATGGGGTTTGGATGAACCAATTGGTCTACACCTCGGATCTTATTAATACAATAAGTTATAATATATTTATAATATAATATGGAATCCATATTTGTAACAACCCAAGTTCTACCCACTTGGTTGTCCAACTTTAGAGGTTATAGTAGGATAAATTTTTCTTTTCTGTTATACTTTTCTAATTTAATTTCTAGTATGAGCATGTTACAACCATATTCATAAGTTTCATTCTACTACAATCGTAATACTCATGAGATCGAGATTGAAAAAATCTCATATAGTTACCTCTTTTGAACTTCACTCTCCACCCAAGATTCCATGTTTAAGTAGGAGGTTTATTTTCCTCTAGGTCCCATATCATATAGAGGTGTGACGCATAATTTCCCCATGTCTTAAAATGAAATAAGTAATGCATGACATGTACATGCTCGAGCTAGATGATCAACCAAATTCCTTGGAGAATCATTTAAGGTCTACCAATACCCTGGTAGCTACCTGATATTTTGTGTTGATTAACCAACACAATATCCCATACCATCATGTTATCGGTAGTACCAATTCAAGCATAATTCACCACTCAATACTAGTAGGGATAACCTAGAATATATTCCCATGCAATCCTTCGTTGCCTCCTGTTATGACCTTCCTCATCAGAATTACGATTAGAGCCTTGGAAAAATGTTTGTCTACCCACAACATATTTAAAGTTGAAGTTAACATTGTTTACCCATAATATTTAAATAAGAAGGGTTGTTTACCCACAACCTTTGAATTTGTCTACCCATAATTTTTAAATAAGAAGGAAAGCCTAACAACAACCTTGGTACTATATCTATAGCAACTTTCATTGCTCTCTAACTCTTAAGTTGTGCAATTAAAAGGATATTGCTTTAGAAAAATCTAAAGATGTAGCATAAATTATATTACTTTATCATGATTCATCAGCTTAAAAAACCCAACATAAAGTAATAAGCAAATCATTTAATTCTTTTTAATGCTCATCCAAGAAAGTTCCATGTGTACAATTGGATTGAACAATAATAATACTCAACAATATGTAGATTTTGTAATATCTAAAAATAACTATATACCTAAAAAGAATTATTAAAATTCTATGTTGTAAGTATATTAAAGAGATTACTGATAACTATGTAAACATAAATGATCTCATCCTTTAGAAATACACATATTTTTTTTAAAGTAAAGCTGAAAAAAAATATGCAGTAATGATATTGTTTACTTCCAATTAGTTGTTTTACTTAGATTTGGATATCTTAATATTATTGCCAATAAATATACCCTCTTGAGAAAACATATACTATCAGTCATAAAACAATCATTCCTCTAATCGATATTTCGGTGGTCTCCTCTAATGAAAAGTTTACCAAGTGAACTATGGCCATTTGCTACGATATTTTTTTTATATTTATTTCCAAAATGATTATCTAAACTCCAAAGGTTTCAAGATTTCTCATGAGACAAGAAAACTATGGTTAAACTTTATGTTAATCAAGAATATAATCCACAATATTTCTTTCATATTATTTTGTATCTAGAAAAAGAAAGTTTTACTCTTTCACTATTCTAACATAACATTTGCCTATTTCTTCTTTCACCTAATTTAACATTAACACAAAAGGTCATAGAATTTTACCAATCAAACACGCTTAAATATTTCATTACATAATGCAAAGATTTTAAGTATTATTTTATGAGATAGATTGACATATTAAATGTGAGAGGTTTTTGTATATGGATAATTAGAATTTAAAAACAAAATAGTTTCTATCATCCTCATTCCAATTTAATCAGGTTCATTCCCAATCGAAGATTACTTCTTGGAATCGTAACCAAACCAAATACACTTGAGGTATTCTTCAATAGTTAAGCAAGGATAAAATATGGTCATATTTTGTAATTTTAACACCTCAATATAATATTTAATATTATCCAAATGATTAAAAACCCATATGCTTAAAACCTCCAAATTACAATGGGAAGATTCTCAAGGATATATATATCTATGTATAACTTAGAATTTTCTTACAGAGAGAAGAGGAAAATAGGGTTTTCACAATTAAATACATTTATTAATAAGAAACGATAGCCAACATACAAATATCAAATTGTATCAAATTCACACAGATAAAGAAATTTCGAATATGAATCCAAACCCAATTCATCTTTCATAGATGAGATTCGACTTCTTTGGTTTGACAATATTTATATCAAACTAAATAATACATAAATTTAAATTCATTAAAATATATAATGTCATGTATAAATAGAGCTTTATCTGATGGACTGCATTCATAATTCCATTTACTCATGGGTACAACATAATCTATCAAGAAATTCGAAGTTTAGTTTTTCCTACTCTACGCTTCAAAGGAATGAATGTATACAAGGTTTACAAGAGTTGTCTATGTTATAGCAGTGCTACGAATCCAATATAGCACCCATTCCTTGAAAACATACGTGAACAGGCTGCATGTGGTTATCAATGTTTTGGGCTATAATATAAGTGACTTATAACTTTGAGTTTTCTCCAAAACATTTCAAGGATCACCAGTGTAACCAAGGGTTAGAATGGCCAGAACTATCTTGAAATGCATCTAATCCTATAAATGCATACAATTATGCAATTTCCAGTCCACATGCAAATCTTCTTTTCAAAAAAATATCAAAATTTTCATATTATTTCACTCTAGTCTATATTTTCAACATGCAATTATCTATTTTCAAAAAAACATATCAGACGCCTCAAATTGTTTCACTTCAATTTACAAATTCTCTATTTTCAAAACGTAATATCAAACACCTCATATTGTTTCACTCCAGTTTATAAATTCAACATGCAATTCTTTATTTTCAAAATAAAATATCAAACTCTTCAGATTGTTTCACTCCAATTTATATGTATATATTTATTTTTATATATTTATCAAAATATAATCATCAATCATTTGCAAAATAGAAGTTTTAAACTTGGATAATTTACTTGTTACAATTGCATGTTTAATAATAAATATTTTTGATCAAATAACATCATTTTAACCATGAAAATTCTTTCATATGGTTTCCTCTTACCCAGAAACACTTATCCGTTCTTCTACACTTCCCAAAAACACTTACAATAATTTTTTTTTTTCCAAAGCTCCCCTTTCACCACCAAGATGATGATTTTTGTTCATTTCCTCCACTTAGATTTCTAGAAAAAAAATGGTTTTTCTCATGCATTCCACCTGTTGATTGTTTATGGAACTTTCCTCCCAAAATTTCCATGTGTAGACCATAAATTATCCACAATCAACAAACCCGAGTTTCCATGATAATTCCCTAATGCCGAATTCTTTCCAAATTGCCTCTTTTAATAAGTGTAATGTAATAATTATTTTATTTTTATTTATTTTAATATCTTATAATTTATAATGTTTTATTTAATTTATCTTAAAAGAACAAATATTATTTATTTTTAAATGCGTGCGCACACACACACAAACATATATATATGATTTTGTATTTAAAATTAAATAAATTACTCCATAACACACACATATATGCATGTATATATATCATTATATCATAAAGGAATGCCAATACAAACTGATCTAATTGTTATCAAAACACACTATTCATCAGGTTCATGAAGGCTATCGGCGTATTCGTCAATCTAATAGGTAACAGTAAATTCATAGTGACCACATCTAGTTTGGAAAGTATTTTTGTGGGTGTCTCCTTCTCAAATCCTTAGCTGATGATAACCAAATCTAAGGTCAATTTTTGAGAAAATTATGGCTTCCTTCTGTTGATCAAACAAGTAATCTATTCGGAGTAAAGAGTACTTATTCTTTATTGTCATCTTGTTTAACATTCTATAGTAATTACATAACCTTAGTGTTCCATATTTCTTCTTAACAAAAAGAAATGGTACACCACACAGAGAGACACTAGGTTTAATGTGCCATTTTTCCAATAGATATTGAAGCTGAGTTTTGATTTCTTTTAGCTCTATTGTAGTCATTCTATAAAGTGCTCAGTCTATGGGTATTGCTACTAGAATAAGTACTATGGAGAAATAAAATTCCCTTTGGGGTGGAAGACCCGGTAATTCCTTAGGAAAAACATCCCAAAATTCATTCAATATTGGATAAGTTTGGAATAAACTTACTTCAAACTTGGTTTTTTCCTTCTTATAAAGTTTAACTACAAAAAATTTACCACCCTTTCTTATGGCTTGTTTTACTTGCATCATTGTCAAAATATGTGGTTCCACTAATTCATGTTCGTAGTAAATCTATATCCTTTTCTTGGTGTTATTAGTGAAATCCATCCACCTTTCCTCATACTTTAACAATGCTTTATGTGCTTTGAGCTAGTAAATACCCATAATTATATCAAAGGCATGTAATGGAGCTACATATAAATGCCAGCTAGTTTGCCCTTGAGGTAGCATTATTTGAGGGTCGAAAAAGAATTGACTAATAGTATAGGTTTGCCTAGATCCATACTCAACCTTCCATTCATTTTCCATGAACCCAAGTTTTTCCGATATGTCCCTCAAAATATTTAAAGAAATAAAACTATTAGTTGCTCAAAAATCAATAAAAATACAAACATTTTTATTATAAAATTTTCCATTCAATAGAAAAGGTGTTGCTTGACCTTTAAGTTGAAGGTTATCTATTGCTGCATATATCTTATGGGCAGGTTTCATAGGTTCTTTTCTCTTATCAGCTCTCAAAGGACATTTATCAGCATAATGAGGTTCTTAATAAATCCAACAGCTAGTTTGCGATACCTCCTCTTTCCTAATACTCACATTGAGTACCAGCTCTTTGTGCATTAGCTTTTTGATGATACCTATCCTTGAAATTTCTTTTGCCATGGCCACCTCGATAGTTTTAATTTCTCCTATTTCCTTGGTACCTATTCTTATTCTTGTCAAACCTATTTTTGTTTCCATTACCACGATTCTTGTTCCAATTCTTGTCTCTTTTTGTTAGAACCATATTTTTTTTTTGGTTCTTCCTTTTTAGAGGATTGCTTATAATAAGCCTTCTTATCCTTAAAATTTTCCTCTTCCTATCGAGCCAAGTCATAGGTAGCAGTTAGGATAGCAGGTTTCAACATAAGAATTAGGTTTCCAATTTTTGGATGTAATCCTAGGAGAAATTTTTGGATTATAATTTTTTTTTGTTGCTCATATTCGGGCATGTACTTGAGAATTTGCACAAATTACTGATAGTACACAATTACGAACATACTACCCTATTAACCTTAAAAATTCTATAGTTCTTTCAAGGTAAAATTGTGATGTTAGAAACCTATATTTAAATTCTTGCACAAGTGTATCCCAATAAACATCTGCAGCTTCCATATTGTGATTTTTTCTATACGTATCCCACCAATCAACAGATGCATCAGTCAAATGAAATACTACCCATAAAGTTTTTTATTTAGATGAAAGTCTTCTAACAGCAATGTATGCCTCCACACTATTCAACCATCTTTCAGCCTCTTCCTCATGATATTTACCATCAAATTTGGCTATATCAAGTCTTCGCATATCCTTGTACAAATTAGACCCTACTTTCTTCCTCCCAAGGTCGATAGATGTTTCATCTACAACTATGACTGGTTTATTTCCTTTGGATAAGTTTTATTTTATTTTTTGTTGTTGAAAAATTATTTCTTGTTGTTGTGGCAGCTAAGATTTTTGTTGTTCCATGTGTTTTAACATTTGGGTATTTTTTTGAGTGATGTGCTTAGCCATTTGAGCACTCTATTTCTCCATTTTCCCTTTCTGTTGGCTTATTTGATCTTCCAAAAATTGCACCATACGAACCATTTTATCTTCTCTTCTAGATGGTTATTTTTCTTTCCTCATTACTCGAGGATGTTCAGCGGCTTCCTCTGTAGACCCAATTCTCATAACATTTTGGATGACCCTTCTAGGATTTTCGGTTAGCCCTTACCATTTAACCATCATAGATCTCTTTTAAGAACTAGCTTTTTGTGTATATGCCATTACCTATCTAACAAAAGAAAGAGCATTATCATTTTTAGGTTTCAAAGTTCAAATTATCAACATAAATTATGTTTAACACAAAGTTTTCTAAGATTTTATGACCTAGGGATTTGCAACCTAGGCTATGATACCAAATGTAACAACCCAAGTTCTGCCCACTTGGTTGTCCAAACACCCCAAGTCTACCCACTTGGTTGTCCAACATCAGAGGTCATAGTAAGAGAAATATTTTCTTTTCTATTATACTTTTCTAATTTAATTTCTAGTATGAGCATGTTAGAACCATATTCATGAGTGCCATTCTACTATAGTCAAAATACTCATGAGATCGAGATTGGCCAAATCCTGTATAGTTGCCTCTTTTAAACTTCACTCTCCACCCAATATTCCAAGTTTAGGAGGGGGTTTCTTTTCCTCTAGGGCCCATATCACCTAGAGGTGTGACACATAATTTCCCCATGTCTTAACATGAACTCAAAAACTCATGACATGTAAGACTTAGCGCATACATGCTCGAGCTAGATGATCAACCAAATTCCTTGGAGCATCATCTAGGGTCTACCAATACCCTGGCAACTACCCGATGTTTTGTGTTGATTAACCAACATGATATCCCATACCATTGTGTTGTCGGTACTACCAAGTCAAGCATAATTCACCACTCAATACTAGTAGGGATAACCTAGAAGAGATGCCCATACAACCCTTCGTTACCTCCGTTCTGACATTTCCCATCAAAAGTATGGTTAGAGCCCTGGAAAGATGTTTGTCTACCCACAACATCTTTAAATTTGAAGTTAAGATTGTCTACCCACAATATTTAAATAAGAAGGGTTGTCTACCCACAACCTTGGCATTTGTCTACCCACAATATTTAAATGAGAAGGAAAGCCTAACCACAACCTTGGTACTATATCTATAGCAAGTTTCATTGCTCCCTAAATCCTAAGTTGTGCAAATAAAAGGATATTGTTTCATCGAAATCTAAAGGTGTAGCATATGTTATATTACTACCTCATGATTCATCAGCTTTAAATGATCCAACATAAAATAATAAGCAAATCAATTAATTCTTTTTAATGCTCATCCAAGCAAGTTCCATGTGTACAATTGGATTGAACAATAATAATATTCAACAATATGTAGATTTTGTAATATCTAAAAATAACTATACCTAAAAAGAATTATTAAAATTCTATGTTGTAAGTAGATTAAAGAGATTATTGAGAACTATGTAAATATAAATTATCTCAACATTTAGAAACACACACATTTTTTAAAGTAAAGCAGAAAAGAAAATACACGGTAATGATATTGTTTACTTCCAATTAGTTATTCTACTTAGATTCGGATATCTTAATATTATTGCCAATAAAGATACCCACTTGAGAAAACATATATTATCAGTCATAAAATAGTCATTCCTCTAATCGATATGTCGGTGGTCTCCTCTAATGAACAATTTACCAAGTGAACTATGGCCATTTGCTACGATATTTTTTTTTATTTATTTCCAAAATGACTAGCTAAACTCCAAAGGTTTCATGATTTCTCATGAGACAAGAAAATTATGGTTAAACTTTATGTTAATCGAGACTATAATCCACAATCTTCCTTTCATATTATTTTGTATCTAGAAAAAGAAAGTTTTACTCTTTCACTATTCTAACATAACCTTTGCCTATTTCTTCTTTCGCCTAATTTAACATTAACACAAAAGGTCACAAAATTTCACCAATCAAACATGCTTAAAGATTCCATTACACAATGCAAAGCTTTTAAGTCTTAGTTTATGAGACAGAGTGACATATTAAACGTGAGAGGTTTTTGTATATGGATAATTAGAATTTAAAAACAAAATAGTTTCTATCGTCCTCATTCCAATTTAATCAGGTTCATTCCCAACCAAAGAACACTACTCGGAATAACCAGACCAAATACACTTGAGGTATTCTTCAATAGTTAAGCAAGGATAAAATATGGTCATATTTTGGAATTTTAACACCTCAATATAATATTTAATGTTCTCCAAACGATTAAAAACCCATTTGCTTAAAACCTCCAGATTACAATGGGAAGATTCTCAAGGATATATATATCTATGTCTAACTTAAAATTTTATTATAGAGAGAAGAGGAAAATAGAGTTTTCACAATAAAATACCTTGCTTAATAAGAAACGACAACCAACATACAATTATCAATTTTTATCAAATTCACACAGACAAAGAAATTTTGAATTTGAATCCGAACCCAATGCATCTTTCACATATGAGATTCAACTTCTTTGGTTTGACAATATTTATCCTAAAACAAAATAATACATAAATTGAAATTCATTAAAATACATAACATCTTGTATAACCAGAGCTTTATCTGATGGACTGCATTCATAATTCCATTTACTCATGGGTACAACATAATCTATCAAGAAATTTTGAGTTTTGTTTTTCCTACCCTATGCTTCAAAAGAATGAATGTATACAAGGTTTACAAGAGTTGTCTATGTTTTGGCAGTGCTACGATTCCAAGACAATGCCCATTCCTTGAAAATATATGCAAATAGGCTATATGTGATCGTCAATATTTTGGGCTATAATATAAGCAGCTTATAACTTCGAGTTTTCTCCAAACTGTTTCAAGGATCACCGGTGTAACCAAGGGTCAAAACGGCCAGTACTATCTTGACATGCATCTAATCCTATAAATGCATACACTTATGCAATGTCCAGTCCACATGCAAATCTTATTTTCAAAACAAAATATCAAATTCTTCAGATTATTTCACTCCAGTCTATATTTTCAACATGCAATTCTCTATTTTCAAAATAACATATCAGATGCCTCGGATTGTTTCACTTCAGTTTATAAATTCAACATGCAATTCTCTATTTTCAAAACATAATATCAAACACCTCGGATTGTTTCACTTCAGTTTATAAATTCAACATGCAATTCTCTATTTTCAAAACAAAATATCAATCTCATCAGATTATTTCACTCCAATTTATATATATATATTTATTTATATATATTTATCAAAATATAATCATCAATCATTTGCAAAACAAAAGTTTCAAACCTGGATAATTTTCTTGTTACACTGGCAAGTTTAATAATAAATATTTTTGATAAAATAACATCATATTAACCATGGAAATTCTTTTAGATGGTTTCCTCTTACCCGAAAATGCTTATCTGTTCTTTTGCACTTCTCAAAAACACTTCTAGTTACTTTTTTTTTTCAAAACTCCCCTTTCACCTCTAAGATGATGATTTTTGTTCGTTTCATCCACTTAGATTTCTAGAAAAAAAATGGTTTTTCTCATGCATTCCACCTGTTGATCGCATATGGAACTTTCCTCCCAAACTTGCCATGTGTAGTCCATGACTTATCCACGATCAACAAACCCAAGTTCCCATGATAATTCCCTAATGCCGAATTCTTTCCAAATTGCCTCTTTTAATAAGTGCAAAGCAATAATTATTTTATTATTATTTATTTTAATATTTTATAATTTATAATGTTTTATTTACTTTATTTTAAAACAACAAATATTATTTATTTTTAAACACACAAATATATATTTATTTTCACTTCATTGAATTCATATATATATATATATATATATATATATATATATATTCTTTTCTTCATCAAGATCCGCATTCTACAATATTATTATATGTTTCTCATATTTATTGAGATCCTCATGCCATACTATCGGTGGTACATATCCATCCTTATATAGTATTTCATTGCATATTACTTAGAGTAGTTCTTTTTCTTTAAATGTGTGTAATTAAAAATATTTGTAATTCATTTCCTTTCTATTTTTTTAGCATTAGAAAATCCTTTAACCTAATCCATCTTCTAATATACCATAATTTTATTAACTTTTGAGCTTGTCTTATGATCAAAACCTCTTATAGTCTTATTTTTTAATCTCTTACAATGTGCATTATCTTATGGCATATAAAATATAATACTTTTGTAGTCGACTTATTGAACCTATTTCTTTGATTATAATTTAATCATGAATATTTTAATATATAATTCAAAATATTAGTAATAACTCATTTACACATATACATAACTATATTTCACCTCATAGTAGTTCGTACCTCATATACACAAAAAAATATTTTTGATCCAACCTTTAAATGTTTTACTATGATTAAATTACTTTTAGTTTTTAAATTAATGAAGCATTATGAGAAAAATATCATTTTGAAAGAATTCATTGAACAATATGGATGTTAGCAAATATTACCTTTTATTGTACTTTAAAAACTAAAAAGAAGAAATAAATTAAATCTATATATAGTGAGTCATTTATTTATTTATGTTTTTTATTTTTTTAGAGAAAAATCCTTTGCAGGGTCGCCTTGGTCTGAGAGACCACGAAAAGGGGGTTCTAGAACATCAAAGTCACCCAGGAGTCGCACCCGACTCTGCCCGCACCAACATTATCAATTGGATTTTGGATACCCAATTCAGATTTTTGGTAGGGTGGATATTTGAACATAGGACCTCCCTTGGAGTATTACACTCTCCTCTCCAACTCACCTACAACACCTAGGTAAAACTAATTTATAGTGGAAAACACCCCTTTCGAGGTGTCACTTTCAACAGGTTGGACATAGGAGGAATGGAGCCTTGTCGGCCTCTACTAGCACATAGGACATTCCTAACTATACCATATATCTACAGGATGGAGACAAGGGGAATGGAACCTAGTTCGACCTCTACCATAACCCAGGGCATTTACCACTACACCACAACAAGCAGATTCAAAAACTAATTTATAGTGGAAAATACCCCTTTCAAGGTCCCACTTTCAACAAGTTGGACATAGGAGGAATGAAGCCTTGTCGACCACTTTCAACAGGTTGGGAATAGGAGGAATGGAGCCTTGTCAACCTCTACCAGCACATAGGACATTCCTAACTATACCATATATCTTTAGGATGGAAATGAGGGGAATGAAACCTGGATCAGCCTCTACCAGCACCCAGAACATTTACCACTACACCACAACAAGGAGTTGAGTCATTTATTAACTCAATGAATATTTCCATCTATTTATTTATCCTCATGTCCCCATTCAAAGAAATTTATTTTTATAATAAGGCATCCACAATTCTAACTAAACTTTTATAATTATAACTACAAATTACCTTTTCTTAATGAGAGTTATATATCTCCATATTTTTAAAATATCTGTAATAACAAATCTAACTAAAAAACTAACTCTTTATAACTAGCATTCACTTTTGTTATATATATAGCGAGTCGTTTATTGACTCAATGAATATTTCCATGTATTTATTTATCTTATGTCCCAATTCAAAGATTTTTTTTTTTTAAATAGGGCATCCACAATTCGAACTAAATTTTTTTATAATTATAACTACCTTTTCTTACGGAGAGTTATATATCTCCACATGTTTAAAATATTTATAATAATAAATTTAATTAAAAACTAATAAATATAATAAATGACTCTATATAAAGAGTCATTTATTGACTTAATGAATATTTCCATGTATTTATTTATCTTATGTCCCAATTCAAAGATTTTTTTTTTTTTAAATAGGCATCCACAATTCTAACTAAAACATTCTATAATTATAACTAGCTTTTCTTACCGAGAGTTATATATCTCTATATTTTTAAAATATTTATAATAATAAATTTAATTAAATAATTAATTATTATTTTTTATATATGTTGTGGGGTTGAACCTGAGTCACAAGTGGCATCCTTTCTAATAAATGATTAAAAAAAAAACTCTTTATTAATACTAGGATTCACTTTAGCTTTGTATAATACAATTTATTAAAAAAATAATTTAAAATTTATTTAATAAATTTTAATTTATAGAGAACTAGAAAATCTTTGTTTATTTATTTGTTTTAGTTTTTGTTAGAGGATATAGAATAATTTAGCTAAGCCAATTCTAGGTTAAATGAATGCAATTAGGGTTAAAAATGTATGGTTAAAATAATTTTATTTTTAATTTTAGTAGACTTTAATTTCTATGGTCTATTCATATATAGAAAAGTTGTTAATAATTTTTTTATATTATATTATCTTGTTTTAGAAGGCTAGTTTTTTTTTTTTAAATTTAAGATTTAATTGAAGTAGATGAATGTTAATCCCTTATTACTAAACATAACTTTCAACCTTTCATCTTAAAATAAATTATTTACACGTAAAAAATTAATTAAATGCATAGCTCTCGGCATTTCATCTCAAAGTGACATATTTTCACCTAAGGATTAATTAAATGCAGTGACATATTTATGCATTTTAATCTCTAAAATTGAAATATTTAAAACTAAATCAATTGACCGTGCGAGAGTTTTAATTCCGTATTACCAATAATTCGGAACCAACAATCTCTTGCTGCTTAGTTGTCACGAGCTGCCACAGAATTTCTTCGTCAAACGTTTGAGTAGTAAGAAGACTCTATCCAACTGAACAACGAGAATGAAAGGTCTGAACAGAATGGTAGTTTGGAATGTAAAGAGAGGATACACTCATCGACGGCTCAGTTTAATATTTATATATTTTACATACTCTTCGCTTTCCATTATCTTGTCCAATGTATAGTGAGTCATTTGTTGATTCAATCATATTTCTATGTATTTATTTGTCATCAAGTTTTATTCAATAAAAAATATTTTTACAATAATATATTTATAATTTTAATTAAAATATTTTATAATTATAATTATATTTTCTTGATAAAAATTATATATATATTTTTATAAAATATTTATAATTATAAATTTGAGTAAAAGATTTTCTTTATTAATACTAGCATTTACTTTATTTTTGTATAATACAATTTATTAAAAGAAAAATTTAATATCTATAAAATAAATTTTGATTTATAAAAAAATAAAAAAGCTTATTTATTTATTTATTTTGAGTAGAGGAGATAGAGTAACTTAGCTAAACCAATTCTAAAAATTCTATAAATTAAATAATAGTATTTTTAATTTTAGTAGAATAGGATATAGTGTTAGCAATCCTTTTATATTATAAAAGTCTCAATGAGACAACCTACCAATTTGAAATTTAATTCTTTTTTAAAACCTAAGTTTCAAACCTATCTAATAAAATATTTAAACATCAAATTTTAATCTCTAAAATTGAAACTATTTCAAACTAAATCAATTCCGTATTACTAACCATTCGTAAAATATTTAAACATCAAATTTTAATCTCTAAAATTGAAACTATTTCAAACTAAATCTATTCCGTATTACTAACCATTCGTAACCACATAATTATAATCTCTTACTGCGTAGTTGTTACTAGCCGCCACAGAATTTCTGTCAAATATTTTATTTATCTGCGTCTTGCCAATTTTGAACACAAAACGTGTACGGTAGTTTTCTTTTTAAATCTTATCTGATAGGGTAAGACGTTTGAGTTTGAGTTGCAAGCACGAAGACTCTATCCAAGTCAACAAATTTAATATTTATGTAATAAATTTTAATTTATAAAAAATTAAAAAATCTGGTTTATTTATTTATTTGGAGTTTTATTAGAAAACATAGAATAATTTAGTAAGTATAAGAATCAAATGATATTATTTTTAATATTAGTAGAGTTTAATATTGTGTAACATGTTGTTAACAATCTTTTCATAATATCAGTCTCAGTGGGAGACCCCAACCCAACAATTTTGACTTTTTAAATTCCGTATTACTAACAAGTCGTAACCTACAATCTCTTGCTGCTTAGCCGCTTCATAATTTCTACCTAAAATATTTTATTTATCTGCGTGTTGCCAATTTCAACACAAAACGCGTGTACGGTAGTTTTCTTTTTTGCGAGTAAGAAGACTCTATCCAAGTCAACAACGAGAATGGAAGGTCTGAACAGAATGGTAGTTTCGAATGTAAATAGAGAGGATACACTCATCAACTAGTCAATTTCATAATTTATATATTTCAGATTCATATTTATATATCTCATATACTCTTGGCTTTCCATCATCAATCTCAGCAACAAATCATTAAGGGTCTAAAACATACATTTCAGTGAAGAATTCGGCGATATTACAAATTCCTGAATATAGCATTCTTGGTCTTTGTAAAATTTGCTTTCTAAGCTACTTGCGAGTGATCGAGTCAGTGTCATAGTTTTTTATTCAGATCAGACTAAGAATGGCTCTCAGCTTTGATTCTATAAATGAATTATCAACAGGCTGTGGCAGAGGAGACAGAAAAAACAGATTAAGCCTGTTGGAAAGAGGGCCAGCCTTCCACACACATACCCAAACTCGATGTTCGATGTTAATATGGTTGAGGAATCCCACAAAGTGGAAGCAAGGACTTGCACATTTAAGTCTGCTACCCCATTGGTAAAGAGCATGGTAAGTATTGGGGTTTATTAGCCACTCAAGTCCCACAATACAGTTAATATGAGATTATTCACAAACACACACACAAAATGCACTAACAAGATAGATAGGTATTCACGTGAAAAAAATTCCAATCATGGAATATACCACTAGACTTGCATCGTCATATTAACTGGTTAGAAAGCAAGAGGGCCAACCCCCATACACATGCCCAAACTTGATGTTAATAGGGATGAAGAATGCCCAAACTTGATGTTAATAGGGATGAAGAATCCAACAAAGTAGGACCAAGGACTTGCATCTTTAAGCCTGCTACCCCATTGACAAAGAGTATGGTAAGTGTTGGGGTTTATAAACCATTCAAGTCCCACAACACAGTTAATGTGGGATTATTCAAAAACACACACACAAACTAGACTAACAAAATAGATAGGTATTAACGTGAACAGAATTCCAATCATGGAATATACCACTAGACTTGCATCATCAAGTTAACCAGTTAGAAAGCAAGAGAGCCATCCCCCTGCACACATGCCCAAACTCAATGTTAATAGAAGTGAGGAATCCTAAAAAGTGGGACCAAGAACTTTTAAAACACTCAAGTCCCACAACACAGTTAATGTGGGATTATTCAAAAATACACACACATAAACTACACTAACAAGATAAATAGGAATTAACGTAAAATTTCAATCATGGAAGATTCAATATAATATTACTTGGTGTAATATTCCCTGGTGGCCATCGACTAAAAGAAAATTAACTTATAAAATTATTTCTTTCATTAATATTATGTACTTTTTCCATAACTAATATAAGTTTCTCAAAGAACATTATAAGACTATAGATCATATAAATGATAAGATCTATTCAATAACTTTTAATATATGTATGATAATATTTCACTTTATTGACATCGTACTGACATCATATTTTTTATCTTTAATTTGTTGCTCTTTTTCTTGGATATTCTCATCCTATAATTTTATTATATGTTTGTCATCTTGATTGAGATCCTCATAGCATACTATTGGTGGTACTTATTCACCCTTTTATGGTCATTCAGTATATATCACTTAGAGTAGCTCTTTTTCTTCAAATATGTGTAGTAAAAAAATCTCTCACAATAACATTTGGCTTTTGCCTATGTTTTCAACTCATTAAAATAGAAAATAATTTTTTTTTTCTTATTTTCAATAAAACAAGGTTCACTATAGTTTGATGCTCTAGTTTGTAGTTATTTTTAGGTTTAGATCTAGTCCCAGCTATAGTTTTTTTGAAACCATAGAAAACTAAAAGATGGGATTATCACTTCCATAAATGGATTGATCTTATACCTATAAAACAAAGGTGAAAGAGGCAATCTTCCTCTAGGAGTTGTGTGGGTCCTTTCAGCTTGGACATTCGCGGAAATATCGGGGAGCTTTTGTTGTACCCTTCCAATTCCATCCGTTATCAACCTTTATACCAAACTCTTTTATACGAAGAAAGGAATATAAAATAAAATTGTTAGGAAAAGCAAGGTGAAGCAGCAGCGGTTGAGGGTCACTTTCGACGGTGGTTGGTACACGGGGTAAGGGGGGCCCGTAGCTTAACGAATCTCATGCACGCAAGCAACACCGAAAGCGTGTTCCTTCGGCGTTTGCGTATGGCACCACAACAACGAGCATTAAACGTCATCTCACAGTATTATACAGTCGCCATCGTAGTATCGTAGACAATCGTCATGGTCGTTCTTGACTCTAGATGTGTTGGGTTCGATTCCTCGGTAGTGAAAGCAGCAGTTCTAACGCAGGAGCATCGCATAAAGGATCCCATTATGCCAATAAATTCCCTCACAGAGTTGATCGTCCATCAAAAGCCCCACAAGAGGCTAGCCATCGAATCTATACGGCCATAGGAAGTTCTAAAATTAATTATAAAATCACTCTCTTAATGAATGATAAATTTTTTGATAAAATATGCAAATCTTGATTGATAGTGGGTCAAATGACAAGTTTATCTCATCTAGATTAGTGAGGAATTTCTTGTTAGACCCAAATTTTTGGCCAATGGTTGGAAGGTAGAGTATGGATCAGGGTAAACCTACCATGTTAACCAATGCTTATTTGACCCCCATATATCCTTACCATAAGGAAAGACCAACTAGCATCTGTATGTGGTGCCTTTACATATGTTTGATATCATTTTAGGATTTGATTAGCTAAAAGTGCATAAGGCTCTTTAAAACTTTGAAGAGAGATGGATGGAATTCGTGGATGAATCTAACTAGAAGAATATAATTAATTATGGTTGAAAAGACATTAAACCAAACATATTGATTACAATGAAAATTAAAAAGGTTATTAGGAAGAAGGGTATGATATTCATAGCTAAGATGAATAGGAGAGATGAGACTACTAAGGAATTTGATATTTTCTAGAGACATTCATTTTTGGGAGCATTTAAATATGTGTTTCCTAAATATCTACAAGGGTTACCTCCTTAGAGAAAATTTTATTTCTCAATTGATTTGTTACCTAGTGTTGCACCAATAGCAATATCACCTTATAGAATCACATCCATAGAGTTGTAGGAGCTCAAAACGTAACTTTAGGATTTACTAGAAAAAAAGCTAATCAAACCAAGTGTATCACCTTGGGAAGCTCCTATATTATTTGTTAAAAGAAAAATGGTACTTTAAGGATGTGCATAGAATACCGAATGCTGAATAAAATTACTATAAAAAATAGATACTCATTACCAAGAATTGATGATTTTTTTGATCAATTGAAAGGAACAACCATATTTTCTAAAATAGAATTACAATTTGGATATCATAAATTAAGGATTTGGGAGGAAGACACTCTGAAAACAACATTTATAACAAGATATGGATATTTTAAATTTACTATCTTACCTTTTGGGCTAACCAATGCCCTAGTCACATTACTGAACCTCATTAATAGCATTTTTAGAGAGCATCTAGATCAATTTGTACTTATAATTTTGGATGATATTTTGATCTACTTCAAAAGCAAAGAGGAACATGATCAGTAAAATAAGAACTATGCTTGAGAATCTCATAATGAATCAATTATATGGAAAGTTAACTAAATGTGAGTTTTTTACTCCATAAGTATATTATCTAGGACGTATTGACCCTATAGAGGGAATTGCAGTAGATCCCAAGAATATTGATGCAATTATGGATTAACTTGCACCTACAAATAGTTTAGAGGTACAAAGATTTATGGGAATTACAGGATATTATAGATGGTTCATTAGAGGGTTCTCAAGAATTGCTCAAACCAATAAAAACCTTAAAATAAAAGGGAAAAGCTTCAAGTGGGTAGAGTAGTGTGAAAAGGTTTTTCATGTTTTAAAAGAAATGTTAAAAACTACACCAATCCTGTAATTGATCAATTTTGACGAGCAATTTATAGTTTGTATAGATGCATTAATTGAAGTTTTAGGTGGGGTTTTAACCCAAGATGATGTAGTTATTGCCTATGAGTCTAGGAAACTTAAGAGGCACGAGGTTAATTATACCCCTTATGATTTAAAGTTACCAATAGTAGTACACGCCCTAAAATTTTAGCAACATTATCTATTAGAAGAACCATTTGAGTTAAAGATAGATCATCAGAGCCTAAAGTATATATTTTTCTAACCTTTATTAAATTCTAGACAATGATGCTGAATAAAATTTTTGGTGGAGTACGATTTTGACATAGAATACAGTAAGGATCTTAGGTCGATGATGCTCTAATAAGGTTGATAATAAGGAGAATAAGGTCGATGATGCTCTAAGTAGGAGAGGACATATTATCATAATTATAAAATGTTAATACACTCTCTTAGATCAAATTAAGATATGGTAATAAATAGATGAATTTTTTTAATCATGTATTTGTCGGGACGAACAAAAACTTGGTAAACATGCAGATTATGTTTTCAGAGGTGATCTATTATTTTTTTAGAAATATATTGGTAGTCCCTAATTTAGGAGTATTTAGATAAACAACCATTAAGGAGGCTCACAATACTCCTTATTCTGCATACCTAGGAGGGGCAAGAATGCACGAAGATTTAAAAAAACTTACTATTATCCATAAATGAAGAAACGAATGACCACTTATGTGGAAAAATGCTTAGAATACCAAAGAGTGAAAGAACAAAATATGCATCTAGTTAGAAAGCTATACCCACACAAAAGTGGCAAGTTGTAAAAATAAATTTTATAGTGGGATTGCCTAAAACAAGATTCAAGCATGATGCAATTTTAGTATTATGGATAAATTAACCAAAGTTGCATATTTTATACCAAGAAATGTGCAAGATGATGCACTCGACATAACATGTAATTTTACAATGGAAGTGGTAAGACTCTATGCTTTTCCATATCTCTGATAGAGATTTTTGTTTTACTTCAAAATTATAGCAAGTACTACATCATGCATTAGGGACCAAACTAAATATCAGTATTGCTTATCACCCAGATATAGATGGCTAGACTGAGAGAGTGAATCAAGTCCTTGAGGATATGTTAAGAATGTACTGCATGAATCAACATATAAAGTGGGAAGACTAATTATACCTAGTGAAATTTTCTTACAATAATAGTTATAACACATCACTAGGTATGGCAACTTTCGAAGTCTTGTATGAGATATGATGCAAAAATTCCTTATATTGGGATATTACAGAAGATCGGGTAGTGATCGAACCAAAAATGATAAAATAAAAAGAAGAGCAATTAAATAGAATTCAGAAGTTGAACAAGGCCAAAAATTTCTAGAAGAGTTATGTGAACCTGAAAATAAACACCAAGGGAATATTTTGTGGGAGAAAAGAGTACTATTAAGGGTGAAGCCAACTAAAATACTAATAATATTTTCCATTATTGAATCGAGATATGTGGGTCCATTTGATATTGTAACTAAGATAAGCCCTATTTCATACAAACTAGCTCTACTACCAAGCTTATCTAGAATCCATAATATCTTTCATGTGCTCCTCTTTAGAAAATACATCTTAGATCCTACTCATGTTTTGGATATTTTCAACTTGTAGATGATTGATCCATTAAATATTGAGGTTCAAACTATTTGCTTGCTTGGTTTTCAAACCAAAAATATAATAAAAATAAGCATAGAGCAATGTTGGGTCCAATGGGACCACTACTCAAATAAAAATGCTTCGTGGGAAGACATGGAAGATATGCAGTAGCAATTTCCTTATTTGTTTGAGTAGATAAAAAAATTATCATAAACTTTCTTTTATAATTTGGTGATATGTGTGTAAATATATATGTATAGTACTAGATCATGAGTAGTGTACAATGCTTTTGTAAAGTTACTGAGTAGAGTAGCTTGTAAATATTTTGGTATTACTCAATGAAATATTTTGAACCATATGATGGGTATGTTTAGCTAACTTCATTATGACATAATATATGATGTGATTATATACCATACATGAGAAAATGTGATGTGACTTTTATGAAGATAAATATAATTGCAATACTTAATGCTGAATGAAAAAGAGTATTTTTTGTTAATGTGAAAGATATGATTATACTGAAGGATTTGTTTTGCTTAACCTAGTTTGAAAACACAAGGATTGTGTTTTTCCCTAGTGGGGGAGGATGTAATGAACATACTCATGTGATTAATGAATGAAAGTAGATAAAAAGTAAACTTACCTTTTTATTGTAAAAACATGGTACTACTCATAAATATTGTGAGTGCAACACAGTTGCAAGGTGTCCAAGAAAGGAAATACAACAAAAAAATGTAATAAAGGGAAGTGATGATTTAGCTCACGAGCACATGGAAACTCGTGCTTTGCATATCATTTAGGTGCATTACAAAATTACATCTTTACATGGGTTTAAGTTTGTTTAAATATTGCTTACTGGTATGGAATGGGAAATGCTTTTACATGGCAATGATAATGAGAGCCACGTTTTTACTGTATTTGTATACGTGTGATACTGGAAGTTTTATTTTAAAAAGGGATGAAGGTTTTCTATGTGATGAGGCCTATATTCTAAATATATTTTTTTAAATAAAATGTAATTGTTGACCATAGATGTGTAATTATATGTTAAAACAAATGTTATTAAAATTAAGCATGAGAAATGCACTACTCAATGGCTAATGTTGAACTTAGATAAAAGTGATAAATTCTAATTAATGGATGTGATGTCCAATTATTGCATACGAAGTGGTTTGAAGCAATCTTGGTCACTTGGCATAATTCATGGACAGATTAAGGAACCCATTACCAAATTTAGGAGAAGAGTGTATGGAGCAATAAATCTAAAATATAGATATAAAAGGGAAACGACAATATTCAAAGAAGAAAAAAGTGAAGAGCGAAGAGGAAGGAAGCAAAAATACTAGATAATTGGAAAACATGCAGGTTCAGGTTGGTTAATTTGCTATGATCTTTACTGAATGTGTTGATAAAATAATATAAATGAGGAGGACATTTTTGGATTTCCTGTGATAATGAATTGCATGATGTTGATTCATTTATGCTGAGTTATTAAAGAAAAAAGAAAACTACTATGTAAACATTTTTGGAAATGATGTTTTACTGCTTTGTAAATATTTTTTGAAAATGATGTTTTACTGTTGTGTAAATATTTTTGGAAATGATGTTTTACTATTGTGTAAATATATTTGGAAATGATGTATTACTATTGTGTAAACATTTTTGGTAATTATTTTTTAGTACTATGTAAACATTTTTGGAAACAATGTTTTATTGCTATGTAAACATTTTTGGAAATGATGTTTTACTGATGTGTAATTTTTTTTGGAAATTATGTTTTACTATTGTGAATATGTTTTTGGATACGATGTCTTACTACTATTTTTACATATTAAAAATAGTGATATACCAGTGCAATGATAAAAGTAAAATGAATGCTATGTTTATATTTTGAAAACGTGGTACGTTGGGTTGTGGTGTTACTATGTTGTTAAGAGTATTCTGGCTGAATTAAAAATAATTTATCTCTAAATCTTGTAGTTACTTGAATTGATGAATCTATCTCTTTAAAAAATAAATGATCTGATGAAATACTACCAATATGGTTGTAGGTGGTAGTTAAGAAGAAATCTATTTGGATATTTGTGGGTTATATCTTGAGCAAGGATATTTGTAGCTATTTTAAATGGTAAAGTTACATTATAGTGTGCATAGATGCATAATAGTCACACATCATTTGTTTGAGCCATATATTATCCCTATCGATATTCCTCAAACAATGAAATACATCTATACTAGTTTTTGATCGATTTCTGAACAAGATGACATTCTATGTAACTATTTAAGTAAAGCTAGCTATGCAAGAGCATGAAAGGTAGAGAAGATTTCAAAGGAATAGTCACAAGCTATGGGCTTGCTAATAAAACAATATAAGTTACTAGAATTTTTAGTTTGAAGTGGAATGACCCTCCTCACACAGTTAATGAATAAAAGCAAATAAATAATAAACTTATCTTTTTATTGTAAAAACATGGTATTTCTAATAAATATTATGATTTCAAGACAACTCCAAGGTGTCCAAGAAAGAAAATAAGTCAGTGGAAAAAGGTAAGAAAGGGAAGTGATGATTCGGCTCGTGAGCATATGGAAAATTGTGCTTTGCATATCATTTATGTGCATAGTAAAATTACATATTTGCATGAGTTTAAGTTTATTTAAATGTTTCTTACTGGTATGGAATGAGAAATGCTTTTATACGGCAATGACGATGAGAGATACTTTTTTTTTGTATGTGTATGTGTGTGATATTGTAAGTTTTCTTTTAAAAAGGGGTGAATGTCTTCTATGTGATGAAGCCTATATTATAAATATTGTTGTAAAAATAAAATACAATATTCCATGTGCTATAAGTTATATTGCTAATAATATATTGATTTAAAATGAAATGATTGACCATAGAAGTGTAATTATATGTTAAAACAAAGGTTATTAAAATTATGCATGAGAAACACACTCCTCAATGGTTAATTTTGAACTTAGGCAAAAGTGGAAAATTTTGCTGAATGGACATGATGTCTAATTATTGCATGTGAAGTGGTGAGGAGGAATCTCGATCACTTGGTACAACACATGAAGATATTAAGGAATAAATTACCGAATTCATTGTAGAATGGAGGAGAAGAGCGTATGGAGCGATAAATCTGAAAAAAAAAAAGATAGGAAAAGGGGAATGATGACATATAAAGGAGGAAAAAGTGAAGAGCAAAGAAGAAGAAAACAAAAATACTAGATAAGTGGTAAAAATGTAGGTTTAGGTTGGTTAATTTGGTATGTCCCTTACTAAATATGTTGATAAAATAATAGAAACGAGGAGGAAAATGTTTGGCTTTTCTGTGATAATAAATTGTGTGATGTTGATTCATATGTGTTGAGGTATTAAAGAAAAAGTAAAGTTGTTGTGTAAATATTTTTGGAAATGATGTTTTACTATTGTGTAAAAAAAATTCGAAATGATGTTTTACTGTTGTGTAAACATTTTTGGAAATGATGTTTTATTGTTATGTAAATTTTTTTGGAAATGATGTTTTACTGATGTGTAAACATTTTTGAAAATGATGTTTTACTACTGTGTATACATTTTTGGATATGATGTCTTACTACTATGTTTGCATCTTAAAAATAGTGATATACCAGTGCAATAATAAAAGTAAATAGAATGCTATATTTATGTTTTGAAAATATGGTACACTGGGTTGTGGTGCTACTATGTTGTTAAGAGTATTATGCTGAATTAAAAGTAATTTGCCTACAAACCTTGTAGTTCCTTGAATTAATGAAACTATCTCTTTGAAAAGAAATTATTTCATGAAAGACTATCAGGATGGTTGTAGGTTGTAGTGAAGAAGAAATATATTTGGAACTTTGTGGGTAATACCTTGAGCAATAATATTTGTAACTATTATGAATGGCAAAGTTACATTTTAGTGTGCATAGATGCATAGTAATTGCATATCATTTTTTGAGTTGTATATGATCCTTTTTGGTGTCCCTTAAACAATGAAACACCTCTATAGTGGTTTTAAACCGATTTCTTAGCAAGACGATGTTTGGTGTAACTATTTAAGCAAAACTAATTTTGCAAGAGCATGAAAGGAAGATAAGCTTGTAGAGGAATGACCCCAGGCTATGAGCTTGCTAATAAAATAATATCAGTTACCATAATTTGTAGTTTGAAGAAAGGTTGCTTACCCAATTACAAAACTAAAGATAATATTACAATAACAAATTCTTTAGAATACACTATTGGAAGGAAATGGAATATTCCATTTATGAGATATGGAAACTTATCCATGTTAAGAGGGAATGGTCTTGCATGGACTGCATCCACCCTGGATATATTGTGTAATAGTATTAATGACATATTCTCAGGCAATACTGAATTGTTATAAAAAAAATATTATCTACCTTACTTTATGGTGAGTTTTGTTGAGCATATAGCTTATAAAACTCTTGATCTATATGTGATGTCATTCAATAATGGAACACTTCATGACTAAACAATAGTTTCAAATGTGTTGTAATATTATTTAATTGTTAACTTAGCTAGTATAGCTTGCTTGCCATAATGGATTATAGGGAAGCATTGTTTAACTTCATTATTTAAAGAAATTGGGCATTCAAAGTGACATTTAGTTAAATTGCTAATATTTTTTTTGAAAATAAGATGACTTGCATGCTAGTTGAAAACATAGGTAGTATACTTTATAAGATGAAATATTTATCCCAAACTCGTGTGTTTACTGAAATCAACTTCATTAGTCCCTTCGGATCAATAATATTAACAAAACCTTATTTCTATTTGGGGAAGCTAAATGTATTTAAAATATGATATTATAAACTGCCTTGGCATCTGAATCAATCCATTTGGAAAGCTAGTAAACAAATTGTATCCTTTGCTTTTAAATAAGACAATTAACGTTGGCTAGCTCATCATTTTTGTATGAAATAATTTGTTAAAGCAAATATAGTGAATGTATATCTTTTAAAATTATACAAATTAGCTTGTTGCATCTAGCTTACTAAGGTATCTTTGTAGATGATTTGGTAATAGAAGAGTATGGGTAATAAAGAAATATATATATTTTTTTATTAAGGCGATACCTAAAGTGTAGAGTTGAACTATATATTTGTTAGAATATAATCATAATATTTTTAGTTAGTGATTAAAGGAAAACTAGAAAAACTCTTACTTGGGAAAGAAATGAATGTTTCTTATGGAAGATTAGACTAGTTTAATAAATCTAGTGGGATTCTCTGAAGGTTTCGACTTCAGATAAAACCTATGTATACCCAATATTTTTGACGTGCGATAATGCACACAAAAAGCTTTGATACAATCGATGACTAATAGAATTGGTCATATAATATGAATCGATCAAGTCAAAAAGAGAATATGGTATGGGATATTTTTTCTAGGTTGCTGCTCGAAAAGCACTATGAAAAAAATCATGTTCATTGAACCTAGCTGGAATGGCTATAGGGTTCGATATGGAACTAACTAGTATGGATTCTATTTAGCATGTATAATATAGTCCAAGGTCAGGGTATTGAAAGGGAATCTTCAACTAGTCACAGGGGCATAAGTACACTATTATCATGTATACTAGTTTCAGAACAAGTTCACTAGATGGTCCAAGATTTAGCATGATGAGAAAGGAGAAGAAAGTGTCCACACTTTAGGTGTTATGGGCCCTAGAGGATAAACCTTGTCTGGTTCAATCCTCATGCCAAAATCCATGGATGCAAATTAGGGCAATCGAATCCACAAAATGACATCTCAATAGGATTTGGCTGATCTCGTCCACTTGGGTGATTGGTTATAGTAGTTTTGAATCCAAATGTGGTTTAATATGCTGGTGCTACATTGTCTAAATGTAAATTTTAAAATTATTGGGTGAACCCAAATGATGATTTTCTGTAAAAAAGCTTGGAAATCTAGAAACATATTTTAGTGATAAGAGGTTAACTTCTTGAAAAAAAATATTGGATTTTTGTTTATTCTTTTATCTATGCAACTAGTTGAGTAGTAGAATAGGGTTGTTACATGAAGAAAGGCTACTTGGATGTAAAACTAAATATATACTTACAACAACAAATTGCTTGTAATGCATTATTGGAAGGAAATGGAACACCCCATTTATGGGATATGGAAACTTATTCATGTTAAGAGGGGACAGTATTGCATGGACCATGTCCACCCTAGCTATATTATGTAATGGTATTAATATCATATTCATAGGCAATAATGAATTGTTATATATATATATTATCTTACAAAAAACCATGGTGAAAAACCATGGTGGGGAAAAATCAACTATGATTAAAAGAGAGACTTGTCTTCGTGTGGCAAGGATTCTCCTCTTTATATAAAAAAAAAATATGATTCCCATAAAATTGGACTAATTAGGTACTCATATACAATATATAGTTGGTGAAAAAATCCATGTGGGGAAAAACCAACTATTACAAGAAGAGAGGCTTGTCTTCGTATAGCGAATATTGTCCTCTTTTACAAAAAAAGGATGAGTCCCGAAAACTTGGCCTTATTAGGTACTCATTTATATTACATAGTTGGTGAAAAAACCCCTATGGGGAAAAACAACAATGAGAAGAAGAGGGGCTTATCTTTTTATTGCGAAGATTATCCTTATAAAACCAATCAATGCAGTTGTATAACTACAAGCTTATATCACAATTGAAGGTAACATGGAGAAGGAAATGAATTGGTGAAGATATCTACAATTTGTTTCTCAGTTAGAATATATTCCAAGTATATTTCCCCATTCTAAATATGCTTCCTTATGAAATGCATGTGTATTTCAATGTGCTTGGTGCATTGATGCTCAACTAGATTGTGTGCAATATGAATCGTGCTCTGACTGTCACACTAAATATTAATAGTTTTTTCATGGGTGAAACCAAATTATCTCAGAATTTGACAAATCCAAAGAGCTTCCTAGCTAGCCAAAATTGCTGCCCTATATTCTACCTCTGTAGAAGATAAATCTATTGCTTGTTGTTTCTTACATAACCAATATGTTGGTGAAGAACCAAGGCAAAAGACATAGCCTGAGGTTGAAAACATGTCTTTTATTGAACCTTCCAAATCTAAATCTGTGTAGCCAATGATATCCATGGATTTTACCTTGTAGAATATCCCAAAGTGTGTAGTGCCTTGCAAGTAACGGAGGATAATTTTTGCTGCTTGCCAATTATTGAAGTGAGGTTGATGAGAGAATATGGATATGAGGCCAAAAGCATATGAGATATCTAGGCAAGTATGAGTAAGGTATAGCAGACTCCCTACAAGTTGACGGTATAGAGTTGCATCACATAGAGGGGATGAGCAAGAAGTACTAATATTAATTCCAGATTGAAAGGGGGTAGAAGAAGGTTTGCAATCTATCATTTTGAATATTTTAAGAAGATCTAGAGTGTACTTTTGTTGACAAAAAAAATACCTGCATTTATTTGAATTATTTGGATCCCAAGGAAGTAATGAGCTTTACCTAGATCAACCATTTCAAAATTTTTAGAGAGGGAGTCTTTTATAGTCTATATGTGAGTCAAGTTACTACCAGTGAGAAGAAGATCATCAACATATAGAATAAGAATACCTTCAATTTGAGAAAAACATTTGGATACTAGACGAGCTTTGTGTTTGTCTATTTCTCCATTAGGCCCATATTTTGTTTTGAATATCCATTTACAATGAACTAATTTCCTTCCTTTAGGAAAGGGAACTAAATCCCAAGTTTTGTTTTTGATTAAGGAAGAAAATTTGTTTTCCATGGCATCATACCATTATTTAATACCTTAGGCTTATTTGAAGGATTGAGTATCAAGGTAAATAGACTTACATACAAGAACAATGCCTGTGGGGTTGTATGATCTTGCTGAAGGAATATTTTAGATGTAAGGAGTATATTATTTAACAATGGTGTGGGCCCATTTTAGCATAGAGGAAGGATTGAAAGGAGTTGAAAGACATTGAGTTGGAGTTACAGGTTCCTCTTCTTGATTATAAATGACAAAGTTAACTTCAAGAGTTTGCTCTTCATAATATTGATGTTATACTATAGGAGAAGGCTCAATGGAGGAAGAGGGTGTTTGAGGAACTTTTTGAGGGAATTTTTCATCAAATTGGACATTCCTATGAAAGAAGACCTCATGAGTTGAGGTATCAAGAAGCCTTTAAGCTTTCAATTCTTCATAATAACTGACAAAGATGAGTTTTTTCTTTTCTTATCAAGAGCCTTCCTTTTCTTCTTTGGGATATGAGCCCAAGCAGTACACCCAAAAATATTGAAGTAGTAAATGTCTGGTTTTGAGCCAGACCATGCTTCTTCATGAGTTGAATGGTCAATATATTTACGAGGTGTATGATTTTGAATATAATTGGCATAGTTAATAGCTTCTACCCAAAAAACTTTTGTAAGATCTCTTGAATGGAGCATACAATTTGCCATTTATTTTAATGTCCAATTTTTCCTTTCTACAATACCATTTTGTTGAGGATTATGGGATACAGAATGTTGATGAATAATACCATGACTTGAAAGAAACATGGAGAACTCATTACTGTAGTATTCCCCCCCATTACCTGTGCGAATCTTATTGATTTTGCAAGATGCCTAATTTTTCATTAAGGCTTTAAAAACTTTAAAGTAGGATAGAATATAACTTTTATATTTAAAGAAGTAGACCCAAGATCTTCTATAAAAATCATCAATAAAGGCTAGAGCATACTTTAATCATTTGAAAGAAGGTTCTGGAAAGATCATTAATTCACTATGGATTAAATCTATATGGGATGAGGCTTTTAGAGAACTACTTGGGTGGAAAGGATCTTGATGTTGCTTTCCAATAGCACATCTAGGACAAACTCCATCACTAGAACAGACTTGGGGTAAACCTATTACCATATCATGGGTGATCAAATCCTTTAGGTAGTTGTAACTAAGATGACCAAACATTTCATGCCAAATTTGGCTTTCAAGATCTCCATGAGCCATAAAACAGGAGGCTCCTTACAAATTTTGGAAACCTTTGAAGTGAAATAGATGAGAGTATGATAAATATTTACTTTGACTATAAGATAATGAGGATGTTGAAAGTATCTTATCTCAAATCTTGTTGGAGGGAAGAGAACATTTTTTCCCTTTCTAGAAGTACCAATTTGATAGATGAAAAGGAGATTTGTAGCAATATTTGGAACATAGAGAACATTATTTATAGAGTCACCATCAATGGTTATATCCCATTTTCCTTTTATAGGGATAAAGGAAGATTCACCCACATCTATGCTACAAGTTGAGATAGAGGAGATAGAAGAAAATAACTTATTTGAATTAGTCATGTTATGAGTAGCTCCAAAATCTAGGACCCAAAAATTAGAGGAAGAATTGGAGATTTTTCCTTGAACATTAAGGGCTTTTCCTATTTGCTTTTTACTATTTATATTTTGATCCTTTAAAGCTACCTCTAGTTGATGTAATATTTTCCAGCATTTGTGTACAAAGTGATCATTATTTTTGCAGTGAGTACAGGTTATGGGGGTCTTTTCCTTTTTTTTGAATTTTTCTTTAGAAGAGGTGGAGGCTGCTAAGTCTTTATAGGAAGAGGAATAAGAAGAAATTTAATATCTAAATTTTTTTGTTTCTTCCCTAGTTAATCTATCACAAAATTATTCTAAAGAAGGTATTTTAAAGGTTGCACCAAGAGCATCTTTGCTAGATATAAAGGTGGTAGCAAAAATTTGAAAAACACCATTTAGCTTAGAAAGAATTAGATAAATGCATTCCTCTTCAGTATTAGTCTTACCACTACCTTTGTATTGAGTGAGGACTTCTTTTAACTTAGTGAGGAAGTCAAAAATACTACTAAAATATTCAGGAGACAAAGATGTTAGTTCAACTTCTAGTTGCATTGATCTCAACTGATGTACTTTTCCAAACAAGGACTTTAGTTTCTCCCAAATTTCATGAGGAGTTTTACAATATGTAATATGAAACCACAAACTTTCATGAACATTAGAGCTAATAATACCCATTTTTTCGTGCATATTTCCTTTATGAACAAAAATTTCATATTCTTTCTCAAATTTTGGTTGCTTTTCTTCTAACAAATGAGTAAGACCTTTTTGAGAGATAATATTTAAAATTTTAGGTTTCCAAGTGTGAAATATATGAGGGTGAGAGGTTCAATTGAATTCATCATTTTAACACGAGAAAAATTGAATTTTTAATTAACCAATATATCGCCCCTTAGAACTTTAATTAATTGATTAATGCAATTGATTTAGGAAAAAATATGAAGCTTTTCAATATTTAAAACTCAATATACCCACCCTAACGAGAGGTAAACTATAAGTATAATGTGGTTTTAATATTGTTCACTTTTAGAGATACCAAATCCTTTTAGTTCCTCACAATACCCACCCTTACTTGAGGGAAATTGTAAGTATAGAGAAAAATTTGTCAAGGGTTTTGGCTTGAAGTAAAGTGATATTAGCCAATTTAAATTGGATTTTCTCAATACTTCCCCTTACGAGAGGGAAACTATAAGTGAGTGAGGTTTTCAAATAAAATGGATGAATGAAAATATATATGCCATGCCTTTATACCAAGTGCCTCAAAAAATCTGCCCTTACGTGATGGAAACTATAAGTTTTTAGTGGTAATGATACATGGAACGTAGGCAAAGATATTTTGACGAAAAACTTATAATTTTTAGAAAAAAGTTATAGAGTTTTCTTTTAAGTGAAGTTTATTATATTTATAAAAGATAAAAAAGGATTTTTTTCTAAATAATATATACCATAATTTTAACATATATGAGTGAGAATATGAAAAAAAATTAATTAAAAAATCAAGAGTCTTAGAGGTTATCTTCTTTATGAAATATGAAAAAATATTTCAGAAAAAAAAACTTTTTAAAATAAAATTATTTAGAAGGAAATAAAGGAATGTATAAGAATATTCAACACTCCCTTTAAATTTTTATATAAAATAAAAAGGTTTTTATGAATTTTGAGTAAATTCTCTATGAAATAAACAAATTTATATTTGAAAAATTAAACCTTATAAACTATTTTACTTAAAATAAAGTAAAGAGCATAGATGAAGATAGATAAAAAAAAAAAAATGCAAGCCCCCTTAAAGCTTCAAAATAGAAACGTGCAATAAATTGCATGCACCCCCCCAAAGAAAAAACTTATATTAGAATGGTTACAATATTGTATCATGATCAAGAGAGCCTCTTAAGAAACATAAAGGCCCTGATAAATGGAGAGAAAGGAGTTTCTTTGAAACATGAAGGATCAAATGAAACTTAATAACCTAAAGAAAAGAAATTTCTAGAAGGATATAAAATAAATTATACAATCTTAAGGCCTCATAGAAATATAGGTTATTTGAAACATAGAGATACCTTCCTAGAATGCTTACAATCAAATTATTATAGCTATAACAATCTACTTTGAAGGTGCGATGCTCTCGATGTTCCATTCAAGCTCTCTATCTACGCATTAAGAAAACGAACCAGAGAAGAGGTATATAAAAAAATAATATAATATACCTAAGATTTTTGAGAGCAGAGGATGGGTGAGGTTAGAGTAAAGAGCACCTAAGATCCTTGATCTCTGACTGTCGAGGTATCCTTGTAGAAGACTATAATTTCTGAGACCAGAGGATGGATGAGGTCATAGTAAAGAGCATGTAATAACCATGATATCTGATTGTCGATTTGACCCTATAGAATATCTAGTTATCCATTTAATAGTAGGACTTTATTTTACAAAACTTTGGAGGAGAGGAGAATATAAAGACTAACATTGAGATAGCACCAAAAATTTGAGGATGAAAATAAATCTTTGAAAAAGAATATAATCTTAAGACAGGGATATCAATCTTTGAAAATGATAATAGGAACGTCCCAAGCACCAAGGGTCACCTAGATAATTAGGATCGATCTACGTAGCTACCAGAACAACGTGAGCACTAAGCATTTATGTGTGCAAAGGAGACACGATGTCCCGAATAAGATAAAAAAAGAGCCATGTATACCATGTTGTGAGCACCAAGATTTAATGGGTGAAGAGTATACATGTATCCTATAGAAGATCAAAAACATATACATAATTAATATCACCACTCACTCCAAGATTTATTGGGTTTAGAGGATACTCGTGTCCTGAAGAAGATGAAAAAACTCATACACAATAAAATTAGCACTTACTTTTTTAAAATGATATTCTTAATTAAATTGGGCCAAAATTTTGAGGAGCCTTGAATTTCAAATAGGAATGTAGTGCCTGTCTAGGAAAGGAGAGGGTTTAATATTAAATTCGAAGAGAGGGAAAAATTAAAAAAATATAAAAATACTTCATTTCGAGAATGGGCTAGAATAGCACCATGCACATAGGGTAAACCTAGTGTTGAAGCAAAGGAAGTATTTTTAGTATTATGAATACCCTCAAAGATGAATTCAAGATAGATAGATTAAAAAATATTGCAACATATATATTTCAATAAATATTTTTCTGAAAAAAATAAATTATGGATAAAAAGTGACTACTGAAATACTTTCAAGTAAGTTAGCCAAAAAGAATTATCCAAAGAAAATGAACCAGATCCTAGAACCATCAAGAGAGAATGCTAGAAAAATCTATCCTATTTTGGTACCATGTTAGAATTTCACAATAATAGATATGCAAAGCATTACATAAGAGATGAAGAGAAGAGTGGAACTTATTGATTTATTTCAAGGATCAACTTTGTATAAATAACAAGTTTGATCATTTAGAGTCGTTGGATTACAACAACTCATCAAACCTGATGAAGACACCACTAAGAGTTATCCTGACACATGGAGGAGTAGAAACTCAAGTGTGTATCCTAGTGGAACTTAAGATATTCTAACAAATAGGTCATTCCAAGAATATTATCTTTATTTCCATTAATTTTGTTAAGTTTTACATCCTAGGCATGCTACATATAAAGAACTTGTATACAAATAACAACTAGAAAAAATGAACATATGAGTTGTAAGCTTACTCTAGTGGTAAGGGCTTTGGCTAATCTTTGAGAGGTCAAAGGTTAAAATACCACTCAATATGAGGGGGCCATGACCCCTCATAAAAATATATGTAAACTCATTGAAGAACTAGAAAAAATAAATAATTAATAATGAGTTAAAAATAGCTTATAATGAATTTCATAAATGACTTGTAAGATATTTCTTCTATTTAACCACAACTAGCCCATATATAACCTATGCGACATAACTTATATCAATATTCATATATTCATTGTTGGTCATCCACTAAAATGTGGCTAAAAACATCTTGAGCTTTATTAAAGTAAACTAATTATATATGATTAAAAGGATTAAAAAATTTAGACCATGCAGGTTATATTGATAATTAAAAATCAACTTAAAGAGATATATTTGTAAACAATCATCTTAAGAACCAAAAAAAAATAATCAGGCACAAATTTATCATATATTGAAGTTAAATATATGGACATGAATGTAACACAATTTGGTTATAATGATTCCTTTATAATTTACATGTTTGTTGAAATCATGCTATTGTTTATTTTATGGCAATTAAACTAGAATTGAGATAAGAAACTAATATTATATAATCTATGGGGACTAAAATTTTTGACATTCATTATCATTAGAGTTGAAACTCAATTATAGAAAAATGACAACAAGACTTTAGAACAAACTAGAAATATCTTTCCAAAGACATTGAGCCAAGCAAAATTTATAGATTTTATAGACATGTTGATAGGTATTTTAACTTGGCAGCCAAAGGAAGCTATATTTTAATAGTTATAATTAAGATAAAACTCTATATAGTTGCATCTTAAAAAGATATATTAAGTGTAGATGCTAGTTTAACTTGGCAGCCAAGATCAATTTGGATCCTATTTGTTTGAACATACTCATATTATGTACACTCTTATTTATTTTCTTTATTTCTTTCTACATATAGAGAGACATTTGTAGTATAGCATTCATCATATATAATTATTCTTTTCTATTTTACTCTAGATGTGCCATTATTTTAGACACTCACATAGATCACTACTTTGGTTGTGTCACATCTTGCATACTCACATGGATTATTAATATATGTTAACATATGTGTATATTGTGTATATTCAGTCTTCTTGTCATCTTAAACCAAAATACATTTAAATAAAAATAGATGTTTTTAATGATATAATAAATGTTATATAATTAAATATATTTACAGAATCCTATTTTATGCACTTTGGATTTCCTATCTAATTTTATCTCTATAATTTAAATAAGTTTAGACCAAGTTTAAAATATTGTTGTGTTGTTTTAAATATTGAAAAAAGCAATGCATAATGTGGATCTATATATTTTGATACATCAAAATGTATTACATATAATGGTTGACTTATCATAACTAACCCTTAGGATTTTGTATATTTTTATGTAGTTTAAATAGTGAATATATGGTTCTTGATGGTACTTTGGTAATACATCTAAAACGTTCTATTTATTTAGGTATATCAAGAACATATTATTGTATCCTTTTTCAAATAGAACCTTATCATTTATCCTATATTTATTTGTTTTTTACCTAAATCATTTTCTTTACATTATTATGAGACCCTTTAGAGTTGTACTAGTATCGATGTATATGAGTATTTTATACATTTATTTATATTAATCCTATACTTCATGATCTTCACATTGTTGTTCTTGATATTCCAAGAGGTTGAATTACTATTTTATAAGAGCCTTTTTTAGGTTATTCAATAATTATCTCCCTTGTATAAAATTTATTATCTTGATCTCTATATAAAACTACTAAATTGCAGACATCTATCATGCTTATCATCTATTGATTCATATTGGAATATAGAAATTAGAATTATAAATGTATCACAAAGACTATTATTTTTCTCTATGAGATATAATTCCTAAATTCCTCAATAATTTAATCATTACATGCGCATATCTTTCCAATCATTAGGCTTCTTGATAACGAAAATATTGATTTTTAACTATATGAATCCATCGTTGATGTTATAATTGTATTCATTATGATCTTCAACATGCTAGACCTCCTATATAAATAAGTTTAGAATCTACTACTAATTGTAGAACACCTATTACTCATGTTATATAATTATTGCATTACTTGACATAAAATAATTATTACATTATTATTGTTACACCTCATAGTAGGTTGAGAGAAGCTAAAAAATTAGAGAAGAAGGTGAACCACCAAGAGTGTCTTGATACAACCTATAATATGACATTGTATGCATATATGTTTGTATATATATGAGGTTGAGTGTGCAATATGTTTTTTTCAAATTATATTGTTGGTATTAAAGTAAGGTTTAAATATTTTTAAATCAAGTAAAACACATCAAGTTACAAGGACAATTGAAGCCATTAGTGTCTTCAAGAAGTAACATTTTTTTTATTTTGATATAATATCATTCAACCTCTATAACTTGGTCCACTTATTCTTGTGATTGATATTTTTAAAAAATTTCTTCTAAGCCCATGCTCTACTCATATTCCTCATCTCATTAAAATTTGGTAAGCTTACTTGGTTTTAATTTAATCAACACTTTCACATGAAATTTCCTTTTGTAATGTAGAACTACTCACTTTAATATGTTAGTAAATATTGTGTTAAAATCTACCTCCCTTAGGATCTTACAAAGGGTAAATACATGGTGATGAATGAAAAAATTGAAGAATGGTTAAAGTAATGGCAAAACAGATGATTATTTTTTGAAAGGGAGACGTTTTTCGCAGGACTACCCAAACTTCCGAACTCGTTTCGGTCATATCTCACTCATCCGGACTCGGATTGAGCTAAAATTTTGAGGGTAGATGCCTGAAAAACCCTAGAACGTCTCCACCAATTTTCATATCATTTGGAGCAACACAGATCCTAGCGCATCCCTATGTGTGAACGACATATTTGGCAAGCGGCTATGCGAGGGTTTCATCTGGGTTGAGTGCAAGCAGCTCCAGAGGTTGGTTTTTAGGGCCTTCGGGCCCTAGAGGCCAATATTTTTGTGGTTTATTCTCAATATTTTAGCAGGAAATGTTGCAGGGGATACAATATGGGTTAGAAATTTGTCTTTCAACAGATCATACTGTGAACTTGAGTGACAACGGCTTCCAATTTGCTGCACAAAAGAAAAGTGAAAACCATACCTTTCCACGACGTCTAGGGCAAGGATTAAAGAGATCACGAAACAAGTTTCAAGTAGTTGATCAAAAAATGGCTCATATCTCAAGTGAATCTGGTGCTAAGGTGCACCCACAAAATAATTCTACTGTGAAAACCCCTATCAAGGGTAAGAATTTTGAAGACTCGAGTCCCAAAAATGAATTTTAGGGATGCCCTTCGTGGTGGACAGCCTCAGCCCAATGCTAATATCAATATTAGGGCTTCCCATAAACCTCTAAGAATGCCTAAGATTGATCCCAGGAAAACGGAGTCGGGATGTCTTAAAGAAGGTGATGGAACTCCTATTGTTAAGCTTGATATGGATAACATTCAGACTGGCATTGAAGATTTGGAAAAAAGAGGACTAATTTGTCGGTTCGTGGGTTTTCGTCCGAGTCTATCTGCTTTCAAAGTCTGGGCTGCAAAAAGCTAGAAAACTAAAGGTGAGTTACAAATCTCTATTTATCCAAATGGTTATTTTCTTGTTTTATTTGCTAATAATGAAGATAGAGAGAAAACTTTTCAAGGGGGTCCTTGGTTTTTTGGAAGGGCGAGGGCTTTTCATGAAGCCCTGGCATACTAAATTTAAAGCCGAAGAAGAGATGCCTTCTATTGCTCCCGTGTGGGTTAGACTCTTTGGCCTCCCTATTGAATTTTGGAATCCTACTATTTTTTCTTCAATTGGAAACTCTTTAGGAACTTTTATGATGACTGCTGATTGTACTCAAAATTTTGAACATATTATTTATGCTCGGATTTGTGTTTTAATGGATTTTGACAAACCCCTACCTAAAAATATCACATTACAATTTGGGGAAGACACTTGGGAGCAAGTAGTGGACTATGAGAACATTCCTTTTCGTTGTAGAATTTGCCATGAATATGGTCATTTGGCCAGTGCTTGCCCAAATAAAATTCCTGATCAAAAGAAAGAAGATATAAACTTAGCAGGTTTCCAAATACCTAAGAAGAAGAACACTCAGAAAAAACCAGTTATGAAGGATCAATCAAAGTCATCTACTAATATGTTTGAAATCCTTTCCACAAATGATGTCCCAAGTGAGGAAGAGGAAATAATGGAAACTGAAATCTTAGAAACACAATTTAAATATGAAGGGAAGAACTCGGAGACAAACCAACAAATCAAAGGTTTTCAACGAAAAAAAAAAGGAGAAAATTTACACAAGAAAAACAATATTTCAAATGTCAAAACTTCAAATAATGCAGGTCCCAATATAGACTCTATTGAACCATCTAGTAAAATTTTGGCTGTGTACGAGCATTCTTCAAGGTTAGAAGCCATCTCAGATTCAATTGGAATAAGTCAAGAAACAGGGAAAAAAAATTGAAGATGGATTCTAATCAAAAAGTAGGTCGCAAGACCAATCAATATCATATGGTAAAAGAAGGTGAAAAGCTTGTAGAGGAAGGTAAGATTAATGCCCTTCCCAAATTTTTTAGCCCTGGTATTAATGAAGATCATCACTTGGAATATTAGAGGACTCAAAGGGAGTCTTTCAAAACAAAATGAAATTAGAAGAATGATTCAGGTAAATCATCCACATCTTGTTTTCCTTCAAGAAACTAAGATGTCAATGGAGGATATGGACTTAATTGCCGGTAAAATTTGGCCGGATGGAAAAGTGGTTTCCCTCGGTTCCCAAGGGACTTCGGGTGGCATTGCTTGTCTTTGGGATCCAAAAGAGGTAGTTATTCACCATATGGTTGGCAGTTGGGGTTTGTTGGCTATAGCTATTCAAAGTAGACATTCCAACCAGATTATGCTCTGCATTATTGTTTATGCTCCGACTTCTTTGGAGGAAAAAAGAAGACAGTGGAAGGATATTACTCATATTATCTCTCATTTTCCTAAAGCTTGGATCTTGATCGGAGGAGATTTCAATACCATCCTCTCTCTGGATGAGAAAAGGGGGGAAATAGAAATTTGGACAAAAGCACCGACCTCATGAGCGAATATATTGCAAACCTCCATCTTGTGGATATCCAACTAGATAATGGCCTTATGACTTGGTCTAACGGAAGGCAAGGCTTAGCTTGTATAATGGAGAGATTGGATAGGTTTTTGCTCTCTAAAAATTTCTTAATCCATGGTCACATTCCTAAAGTGAAGACTCTTAATAATGCTTGGTTCGGATCATTGGCCAGTCATGGTGGAAATGTGGAAAACCAATGTGAGTTTCTCTCCTTTTCGTTTTCAATTAATGTGGCTTAGAGACATTTCCTTCAGACCTCATGTGCAACAATGGTGGAAGGAAGGTAAACCTAGGCATGGGACTAAGATGTTCTATTTTGTCAAAATACTGCAATACATTAAATCCAAAATCAAGACTTGGAACTGGAAAGAGTTTGGGGATGTTCATAAAAAAAACATGAAGTTATTGCTCATCTTGAAAATTTGAATAAGAAAATCCGTTTAGATGGCCTCACAGAGAAGAGAAGTGCAGATGAAATTAAACTCACAACTCAGTTAGAGGAATGGGAAAAAAGAGAAGAAATCTTATGGAAGCAAAAATCTAGAATTCAATGGCTCAAAGAAGGAGATCGAAACACAAATTTTTTCCACAAATCTCTTCTAGCTCGAAGATCTCACAACTTTATTTCTTCCTTAAAATCAGATTCTGGAGATGTTGTTTATACTTGGGATGGCATGAACTCTATTGTTGTTGATTACTTTTCCAATATTTTTGCTGCTACTCCCCTTGACTCAGCTTCACAATATAATGTTCTTCAAGCAATCCCTTCTCTTATCACTTATGAGGAGAACTCTATTTTGACTTCTCCTGTTACTATCAATGAGCTTCAACAAGTAGTTTTTAAAATGCAAAAAGGGAAAACCCAGGTCCTGATGGTTTTCCTATTGAGTTCTACCAAGAGTTCGGGGATATCCTTCATGTTGATTTATTAGAGGTGGTGGAAGAAGCCGAGGAAAGCCAAAGAAATTTTGAAGGTTATCAATAAAACTTATATTACTCTTGTTCCAAAAGCTCAAGAGGTTGATCATATCTCAGCTTTTAGACCTATTGCTTTATGTAATGTTCTTCTCAAAATCATTACTAAAATCATGGCGAGAAAGGTTGAAGCCTCTTTTGCATAAGATTATTTCCCCAGAGCAAGGGGGTTATGTGGAAGGACGTCAAATAGTAGATGAGATAGTTCTTGCTCAGGAAGCCATCCATTCCATGGATATGCAAAATTCTCCTTCCATGTTCATTCGGTTAGACTTATCCAAAGCTTATGACAGAGTGGATTGGCACTTCCTTATCAAAGTTTTGAGGCAATTTGGTTTCTCTAAGGATTGGATGGATTGGATTATGGGATGTATCTCTTCGGTTTCCTACTTAGTTCTTATCAATGGTAGGCCTTCTCAGTCTTTCCCAACTTCTAGAGGTATTAGGCAAGGTGACCCGCTATCCCCTTATTTATTCATCATTCTTGCTGAATGCTTGGGTAGGACTATAACCAAAAAGAGGGAAAACAAAACCCTTGAGGGAGTTACCATTGCTCATGGAGCTAGACCTATCTCTCATCTTCAATTTGTGGATGACTCTACTATTTTAGGTAAAGCTACGGTTAAGGAAGCTTCTAATATTAAGCAAATCATTAGCTATTTTTCTAAGGCTACTTTGCAGTTGATCAATGAAGACAAATCTAAAGTTATTTTCTTTCACTGCTCTGCTAGACAGGAATCCATGGTCTTGGATAAGCTAAGATATAAGAAGACCTCTCTTCCAATCACTTATTTAGGTATTCCCATAAATATTCAAAGGCAGAAAAATAAATATTGGAATTGGTTGTTGGACAAAGTCAAGAAGAAAATTGGAAAGTGGACCAACAAGTGGCTTTCTTATGGGGGTAGAATCACCTTGGTAAAATCAGTCCTTCAAGCTATTCCTATTTATGTTTCTTCCATTTTGAATATTCCAAAGGTTGTTCTTCGAGAATTGGATCAAATCAGTCATCGTTTCCTTTGGAGTGGTACTAAGGAGAAAAGAAAATGGGCCTTGGTGAAATGGGATACTTTATGTCTTCCTAAGAGTGAAGGGGGGTTAGGTTTACGGTCTTCAATTAATAACAACAAAGCTTTAGCTGCTAAATTATATTGGAGGATGTTGCATAACCCCAATGCTCTTTGGGCCAATAATCTTCGTGCTAAATATGCTGAGAACAAAAGTCCTGAAGACCTTGTTCGCTATCAACTTCCTACCAAAGGTTCTCCCATTTTAGCAGTTCTTAAGACTGGTGAGGATTTGATAAAGAAAAAATTATTTTGGATCATTCATAATGGTCAACATGCAAATTTTTGGATAGATTCTTGGGATGGTCACAAGCCTTTGATAACTCAGTTTCTCGATTGGAGGCCTTGGATGGAGGAGCTTCACCGAGCTAATTGGATAAAGGTGGCTAATTATTGTCGGTACCATACTGGTAATTCAAAGGTTGGTAGATATTGGATCCCTATTGAGGACTGGCCTATTCAAATCCCAGAAAGGCAAAGACAAGATATCCAAGGCATCCTTCATATGAGATCCCTCTCTTGGTCCCATGAAAAAGATTGTTTTGGATGGAACAACACTACTAAGGGTGAGTATTCAGTTGCTCAAGGTTATTTGACCTTATGCCATAATAATCCCAACCATTCTTCGACATATTTTCTCAATTGTGGGCTCAAAAGCTCCGGCCTAAGGTGAGGTTCTTTAATTGGCTTTTATTGCATCGTAGGGTGCTTACTGGTGAGCAACTTATGAAGCGTGGTTTTCATGGCCCTTTTAGATGTGAAATGTGTGAAGAGAATGTAGAAAATATCAACCATATTTTTATTGAGTGTACTTTAGCCTCTGAGCTGTGGAGGAGAATGGCCACTTTACTTGGCTTACAGTGGTCCAATTTTTTTACTTTTGAACAACTTTGGAGGGATTGGCCTAATCAAGAGGGTGTTGATCATTTTATTAGGCAGTTAGTTTGGATGGGTTCTACCATTCTTCTTTGGAATATTTGGAATGAAAGGAACAGCCAAATTTTTAATCAAGATAGGAAGGATATTCACTATATTTGGCAAAAGACCATAGCCAACTTAGTTGAATCAGTCCATCATCTCCTTAATCACCCCCAAAACTCCCACCAAATATGGGATCAAGTGATGCAAAGATTGAATATTAAACCTTCTAAGGGCAACCATCTTAAAGGGAATGTGAGTATTAGTAAATTGGATAGGAATAGAAATTGGCAACCTCCTCCTAAGGATTTTGGAAAAGTCAATACTGATGGAGCCTCTAGAGGGAACCCTGGAAAAGCCAGTGTGGGAGGAATTGGTAGACTTTCAGATGGCTCCCTGGTTTTTACTTTTGTTGAGAATTTGGGTATTCTTTCCAATAACCTTGCTGAGGGGTATGGTATCCTCAGAGGTCTTGAGGAGGCTACTAAGGTTGGATGGGAAAAGGTGTTAGTTGAGTTTGACTCTCAACTTATGATTAATCTCTTGAAGAATCCTTCTAAGAATCATAAGGTGGATTGGAGAATAAAAAGAATTATTGAGAAGATTCGAGTTAATCCAGGATGGGATTTTTGAAAGTTGATTACAATCATGTGGTCAGAGATCAAAACAAGAGTGTTGATGCTTTAGCTAATTGGGCTTTGGACAAAGGTGATCTTACTTGTTATGGCCACCCTCCTATATGGTGGGCTTCTCAAATTAGGGAAGCTCTTCTTTCTATCATTTCTTTGGATGGCTCCAATTATGAAGGTACCTAGTTTCTTCTTGTTTTTTTTTTGCTTCTCTTTGGTTCATTCAGTTTTTTTTAGTTCCCTAGCTCATTCTATTCTTTATTTTGTTTCCTCTGTTGATTCTTGCCTTAATAGTCTTCTGGTCTAGATAGGTCTTTGTTTTGTTCATTTTTTATTTTTATTTATTTTTTCCTTTTTGTTTTTTTTTGTTTAGTTTTTTAAGGTGGGTGGGTTTTTTTATTTTGTTTTGTTTTTGTGTTCTTTGTGTTGTTTTTTGTTGTTCTTGTGTTTTTGTTGTTTTGTTTTTTTTTTATGTTTTTTGTTATTGTTCTTGTGTTTTTTTCGTTCTTGTTCTTGGGTTTCTCTTTGTTTGTGTTATTTCGTGTTTTTATGGGTGAGTGTTTTCTATATTTTTTGTTTTTTTTTATTGTCTGTTGTTGGTTGTTTTTTTTTTTTTATTTTTTAATTTTTTAGGTTTTGGTTGTGTTTATTTTTCTTGTTTTTTTTTGGGTTATGTCTTTGTAGTGTTTTGTTGTTTTTGTCTTGTTTGTGTTTTGTTATGTGTTTCTTGTGTTTTTCTATGTGGTTTGTGTTGTGGTTTCTTTTATCTTATTGTGTGTGTTTGGTTGTGCTTTTGTTTTTGACACACTCAAGGAGCATGTTTTTTATTTTATTTTATTATTTTTGTTGTTATTTACTTATTTTTAAATTGGGTTTGTGTGTTTGTTTGCTCCTTGAGTGTGTCAAAGGTGGTAGGCCAGGTCCGAGTCCTGGGCATTTTTGGCGGAATGGATACCCCTGCCTCCTTGGGTCTTACCCGAAAGTGGCATCCCTTTTGGGATGTTTTCCACAAATAAAAAAAAAGGATCTTACAAATTGCAAAAATAATTTCATTATTTGTGGGCTTTGATTTGATTGATCTATATTTGGACTTCATTTCCCCATATTTTTATTTCAAGGTAGACTTATCAAAAAATCATTTTCTTATTTTCCACTTTACTTTTCACCCTTAGAAGCTAGTATTTTATCCATTCCATTATCCTAAAAACTTATTATCGTATTGCCTTTTGAAATTCTACTTCAAACTCTTACTACCAAGAGCCTAAGTGTAGGTTATTATATCATAATAGCAATATAATTTTGTGGTTTTTTCTATGTTTACAATATAAATTGAATAAATCTCTATTATTATTCAGTTTACTACCAACATAAAAAAGAATTAGAGGAAGCACTAAAGAGAAGAGAAAAAAAAGGATGAGAAAATTATTCTTGTCTAAATATCATTTTCTTTCCATCAATATTAACATCAAAATTCTTCTCCTATGAGGAACTAGCCTCATGCAACTTTTTATTAATAACGATGAAGAAATATGAATCACATTCCCTATGACAGTCATCATGTCAAACCTTAAGTGCATAGGTTAGTCAAAATCATAAATCACCCTCCTTTATCTACACCTCTTGTTGTTCCTCCATTTATAGATGCCATAAATGGCATGGACCACCCCTATGTTTCTTAATTTCTTTCCCTAAACAAGTTTACTTCTAGATCCATTTGATTTAATAGTATTAGCTCCTTCCTTTGATTTTTTTCACTAAATAAATTTACTTCTAGTTGTAGTCTTGGATTTTTTCTTTGAGTCATAATTTTATGGACCACCACTAGAGGCTTGCATATTGCTACTCTATTTTTGTCCTTTCACTTTGGTACTTCAGTAATAGACCCACTATGACTAATGGCTCAATGCTTCTTAGCCACTCAAACTTACCTTCATCATCTGAAAGCACGAGATTCCGGAAATGAAAAGAAACACTAATTGTTGCAATGTAAACTAACTAGCTTGATGCACGAAATAAAGCAAATATAATCAAATCAAAACCAAATGTAAAAGGAGAAAGTAGGAGCACAGCCCTTTTTATTAATGTGATTCCAACTCGATTGCAATACATCTCCTTCCTTTTTAGGGGCTAGGATAGTTAGCATGTTTCCATTACAAAAGTGAATAGTGATCTTCTTTCTGCGTGCCCACATGCAAAATGGGCGAGCCAAAGCATTTTTGTCGCTAGTGTTGATGGGTCTTCGATCTTTGCTGCTCCTCCTGCATTCAAAGAAACAATAAAAAGAGTTAGTAGCACCTACTGCAAATGGGAAAAGTTTGTTCCTTGAAATTAATGAAAGATGTATGCCTAATACTGACTAAAATGATGCATGAAATGATCCTAAATTACTTGCAAATATGACAGATGTCAGAAGACATTACCAGAGATCTACTGCCATTGAAACAATCAGCCAATATGCTTTCAACTGTAATTCATCCCTGGGCAGGATGAATTCGACTGTTATTTGTCCCCGGGTGGGACGAATTTGGCTATGTTAGGATGTCGAGTTGATGTCGCTCAAATGTCACACCTCGAGATCTCCAAAACACCTACAAACCAAGGGGTTAAGTAATTGGGGCCATTTTGGGATGACCCAGATGGTCGGATTCTCCCAATTTGACCTCCATCATCGAGAATTTTGATGTTGTTACCTGCAAGTTAGTGGGACAACTAAAGCGACAAAAGCATGATAATATTTGATAAACGTCTTCTGAAATCAAGATTGTGAACTATCTAAACAACATAAAGTGTAATGTAGGATAAACAAATAATAACCGAATAGATTAAAATGAAACTAACAAAAAGGTGCGGGGTGCCCAAGCGGGCCACCCCCGTTGGAACTTGATTTCGGTGCCAATCCACTAGGGAAGGGCCCAAAATCTCTTGGAATGTGGTGTCGGAAAATTGGTGGATTAAGGTGGTCGAATGTTGGGTTTAGGTCTAGATCCACACTTCCAAAAACCACCCAATAACCTCTCTTGTGAAAGATATTAATGGATGTGAAAAGGTGAATCAAAAAAGGGTGCAATAGGGTGTTCGATTTGGCAGCACTTCGTTGCTTGAAAATGCCTCCAACTTGTCTTTTTTTGGGTGGGAAAGTCCACCATTTTATAGACCCAGGGGGTATCTTTGGAGAGGCATGCAGGGATGCCATGTGGTGGCCATGCCTTCCTAAGAGGTAGGAGACTCCTCCCTGACTTGGGATTCCATGACTGCCTTTGTGACAGTCTTCAAACTACCAACCTACCCACCTACACGCGCATGCACGATAGGAGGCAATAATTGACTGTCCTCGGCTGCCACTTGGCGGAATTCTTCTTTTTTCCCATTAAACCTGGAATTCATCCTGACCAAAGATGAATTTAGAATTCGTCCCTGGGTGAGACGAATCCCAGTTAGTATTTGTCCCTGGGTGAGACGAATACTGAGCAAAGTGCCTGAATGTGCCAAATTGCTTTTTGACCTTCCAAAATTGCTACAAAAGTGGTTAGGACCACTGTTTAACCTCTAAGGGCTGCCCTGGGGGCTGTGTGTGTCAAAGCGATCAGTGTTTGCAGTCACATAATCGGATTGGTACTATTTTGGTGCCTACATCATCATAAAATATTGTGTAAGATCTATCTCGAGTATCAAAGCTAGAATTCATGCTTAATATGTTGGATATGTTTTTAACCATATTTTTTTGGAAAGAAAAACCATTGAATGCAAGGATAGCCTCTAATAATTTTTAAAATTATTATGTTCGAGTGCCTAAGGATATTTATTACTAACAAAAATCTAGACTATACTATGTCATCATTACTGATGAAAAATAGAACCATTAAATGACAAAGCATGATCTAGTGGAACATATGGAAATATGAACAACAAATTTGAAGTACAATAAGCTATCCTTTATTGGTAGACAATAATTCACTTTAATAATATGACCATTAGAGTAGCAGTTATCATTTATGATAAGTTTTCACAAGAGATAAAATTTTAAACAAGGGAAAATATTTAAAACATAAAAAGTTGACTAGCTAGTCTGATGTCTTGGCAAAGTTGACAACTCTAGACCTATAAGTCAAAATTTCAACTTCACTTGATTTATTTAGAATTTAATTTTCTTCATATATATATATATATATATATATATATATATATATATATATATATATATATTAAAAAAAAATTATATATAAAGGATGAAAATAGAGTGTTAATAGAGAAAGAGTATTTAAAAACAAAATTAAAAATATGAAATAAGAAAACATAGGAGGAAATAAGTCAAGAAGAAATATGAAGCTCTAAAGTATGTGATACTAGATAAATATATTTATTACCAAGTACATGAAGGTGGAGAATTTTCAATGCTTATATATTATTTACAATCAATTCTTAAAGAAGCATGCTTGTCAAGATTGCTTTCAACATTGTGTTGCACTACCTATTGATGTTATGAGGATAATTTATATGATATTAATAATTTTTAAAATATTTGATATAAAGTATAAAAGATAGGATAAAATAAATAAAAGTTGAAGGTGAATCCCATGATGACAAATATTTGTTGTGAAAAACTTTCTCATTAAGAAAGATTTTTCTTGTGATACTAATAATTTGAATATTTTTGGTGATAGTGGTATTTGTGTTGAAGATGAGTATAAGCCTATTATGAAAAATATTTGTTATGACATACAAAATATTATATAAACAATAAATATAACTTGTGATATTAACAATTTAAACATTATTTGTGAGAGTGGTATTCTATTAAATATGAGCATCATGATATCATGCTCAATCTAGTTTATTGTATTGGTCATGTTGTTGAAGACCATATTGATGATGAAGAGATTTATTTTTTGAACACTATTGGTGATAGTGGTGTTTAAGCCTATTTTGATCAAGAACATAGCAATGATAAAGATATTGGGTGCTTTGAAAAGAACACCAAAAGTATTAGATCTAAATTTATTAAAAATAATAGGATATAATAGAATGGGATTAAGATAAATGGACAAGGCATAAGAAATTACATAAGTCTAAATGTAAAGGATATGAATGAAATCCTTTGTTATCATGATCAAACAAGAAGTGGTGAGACCAATTTTGTGAAAATAACCTTTTTACAGGATAAAAATCTTAGAATAATTTATATCCATTATGAACAGCCAAGACATGTGATAACTAAGTTTTAGGATCTACATCCCTATGAAATTTATGGTGTAAAGAATCACTTACAAAAATATTATTAGCAAAATGATAAAATGACCAAAAAATACACGTTGATTATGGATGGATGGATGTGATAGAATAAGACAAAGTGAAAGAAACAAAAAGTGGATTCTACAAGAGAATATTTTATTCTCTAAAGATAACATGGATAAGATAAAGTTGAGTGGTTGAGAGAGACCATAGTCATAGTTATATTTTATCGAATGTAAGTTTTTATTTGAACTGATCTAATCATAAGATTTTTTGGGGAGGCTAGAAATTAAGATATGCATAATTTCAACATTAAATTTATAGAAGAGACCTAGGCTATGCTTAAAATACCTATAGTAAAACATCACATGGAAGAGTCTAAATTTATGGTGGAAAGTGCTAGAGCTAAACCCAAAGCCCAAGCAAGAGCCAAAGCCAGAGCCTAAGCTAGAGCCAAGGCCAAAACCCAAGCTAGAGTTATATATAGAACTCAATCCAAATCCAAAGCTAGATCTGATACTAGAGCTAGATCAAGAGCCAATCCATATCTAGGCCATAATTTTATTTTAGTGCACTCAAAATCCCTGGTGATATTGATGTTTAAGCCCATGTTGATGAATAATAAAGCGATGATGAAGATATTGGATACTTTGAAAAGAAAACCAAAAGCATTAGCTATAAATTAATAAAAATAATAGGATATAATGGAACAATATTGGGAAGAAAGGAATAAGGCATAAGAAATTGAATAAATCAAAATGCAAGGAAAATGAATGAAGTCCTTGTTTATCATGGTCAAACAAGAAGTGATGAGACCAAGTTTGTGAAAAGAGAAACCGTTGTAGAGGATCAAACTCCTAGAATAATTTATATCCATTGTGGACAACCAAGACATGTGATAACTAAGTTTTAGGATCTACACCCCTATGAAATTTATGGTGGAAAAAAAATAAAATGACCAAAAAATACATGTTGATTATGGATTGATGGATGTGATAGAATAAGACAAAGTGGAAGAAATATTAAGTGGATTCTACAAGAGAATGTTTTATTCTATAAAGAGAACATGTATAAGATAAAGTTGAGTGGTTGAGAGAGACCATAGTCATGGTTATATTTTATCGAATGTAAGTTTTTATTTGAACTAATCTAATCATAAGACTTTTTAGGAAGGCTAAAAAATAAGAAGTGGTCTACGCTATGTTTAAAATACCTATGGTAAAATATCACATGGAAGAGTGCATGTGTATGGTGTAAAGTGTTAGAGCTAGACCCAAAGCTCAAGCTAGAGATAAAGCTAGAACCAAGACCAAAGCCCAAGCTAGAGCTAAGGCTACAACTCAAGCCAAAGCTAAAGCTAGACCTAGTACTAGAGCTAGATCAAGAGCTAATGGAAGATCCATATCTAGGCTACAATTTTATTTTACTACACCCAAAATTAAACAGTATAATATTTTTTTTTTTTTATAAAATAATGCATTTTTGGCTATGACCAACACCTTCAAATTTTAAAATTTTTGCTATACTAAATAATTTAATAAGGGGGTGATGTTATATAATTCCAAACTGCCATTCTGTTCAGATCTTCCATTCTCGTTGTCGACTTGGATAGAGGCTTCTTACTTCAACTCAAACGTCTTACCATATAAGATCCAAATTTTTATACATGTTTTGTGTTCAAAATTGCCAACACGCAGATAAAGAAAATATTTGACCAAGAAATTCTGTGGCGGCTAAGCAGCAAGAGATTGTAGGTTACGGAATTTAAACTCCTCGCACGGTCAATTGATTTAGTTTGAAATATTTCAATCTTAGAGATTAAATGCAATTAATTTTCACGTGTGAATATATAAATATGAAACTGAGCCGTTGATGAATGTATCCCCTCTTTAGATTTTAAACTACCATTCTGATGAGACCTTCCATTCTCGTTGTATTGGATAGAGTCAAACGTCTTAAAATATAAAATAAATAAATAAAAAATACCGTGGACGTTTTGTGTTCAAGATTGCAAACACTCGGATAAATATAATATTTGACGAAGAAATTCTGTGGCGGCTCGTAACAACTAAGCAGCGAGAGATTCTAGATTACGACTTGTCGTTAATACGGAATTTAAACTCCTCGCACGGTCAATTGATTAAGTTCAAAATATTTCAATTTTAGAGATTAAAATGCACTTAATTTTCACGTGCAAACATGTCATCGCATTTAAGTAATTCTTTTGCATGTAATTTAAATTTAAAAGGTCGAGAGTTATCTTTAGTATTAACATTCACTTACTTTAATTTTAACCTGAAATCTCTTGAAAAAGAACCAAAATTCAAACCATTGAACTATACCACTCAAATTATATAATATGAAAAAATTGTTAACAACTGTTCTATACATTCTATAGAGCATAAAAATTAAATTCTACTAAAATTAAAAATAATATTTTTTTATCGGTAGATTTTTTACCTAATTGCATTCACTTTAATCTAGAATTGGCTTAGCTAAATTATTCTATGTCCTCTAATAAAACTCAAAATAATTAAATACACAAAGTTTTTGAAGTTCTTTATAAATTAAAGTTTTTTAGATAAATATTAATTTTTTTTTTAATAAATTGTATTATACAAATACAAAGCAAATGTTAGTATTAATAAAGAGTTAGTATTTTAATTAGATTTGTTATTTTAGATATTTTACAAATATGGAGATACATAGCTCTCATCAAGAAGAGGTAATTATAATTTTAGAAAATTTTACTTAGAATCCTGGATTTCCTATTACAAAATCAAATTTCTTTGAATGGGGATATGAGGACAAATAAATACTTGGAAATATGCAACAAATGACTCACTATATATATTTTTATTTATTTATTTATTATTATATAGATTTAGTATTTTTTTTATATATTTTTAAGTAGAATTAAAGACAATATCTGCTTCAATTCATATTGTTCAATGAATTCTTTCTAAAGGATATTTTTCCCATAATTTTCACTAATTTAATAATTAGAAGCAATATAGTGATGGTTTATGTGAAAGGTTGGATTAAAAATGTTTATTGTGTCTATGTAATGTGTCAAAAGAGAACTAGTGTAGTGAAGTTATTAATAATTTTGTATCAAGTTATCAAAAAAAAAATTTCAAAAATATTAATAACAACTAGTGGGTTTCATCTAAGGTGAAATCTAGTTATGTATATGTATAAATGAGATAAATAGATTTATTGGGAGCAGGCATTACTAAAAAATAGTGGTTGTAACGAACTCCCCTATGTAACAAAAAAATATTATATTTTGAATTATTTTCTAAAATCCTCGTGATTAAATTAAAATCAATATAATAGGTTCAATAAGTATACTACAAAAGTATTGTATTCTATATGCCATTACAAAATGAATATTATAAGTGATTTTGATCATAAGACACGCCCAAAATTTAATAAAATTAGGGTATACTAGAAGATGGATTAGATTAAAGGATTTTCTAGTGCTAGAAAAATGGAAAGGAAATGCATTCTCCATGAAGCTCATATTAATGCATTCAAAGCAAACATGTTAATAAATCTGGAAGGATGAATTAAATAAACAAATATAGCATGTGAGTTTTAAAACAAACTAAATCTATAGAGTCAAGTCTCTAATGATAGATAGATAGATAGATAGATATTAATGTGCGTGGAATTCCAATATGGAGTAGGTTGTATTTTAACCATATAAATCATATTAAATTTTACTAAATAATAGAATGTCATCTCCTTGCAATTACAAGATTATCTCCAACATAACCTAAGATGATGGTGGTATGTCACCCATGCAACTACATTAAGTCTAGTTTCTAGCTACAAAACCTATCATGAGCATTTAGGATAATTATTTCATTATGAGGACTATATACTATTGATATAATACGTTTTTTTTTTTTTATTTACATGGTGGAATTGGTAGCTACCATGAATCCGGGCAGGCTGTCTAGCTTTTATGGATGCCACAGTATTCTACGTTGTCCACCCCAGAAGCCGCCACAAAGATATTCGTGCAGTTTGCCCCTATAACCACCATGCCACAATCATTTTAAACATTTTATGCCACTAAAAGCACCAGGAAAGGAACAAGCATTCAGTCCGGTGAGGCCTGAGATTTAAACCTTGGACCTTCATCCCCATTATGGGGTTTGGATGAACCAATTGGTCTACACCTCGAACCTTATTAATACAATAAGTTATAATATATTTATAATATAATATGGACTCCATATTTGTAACAACCAAAGTTCTACCCACTTGGTTGTCCAACATCAGAGGTTACAGTAGGAGAAATTTTTCTTTTCTATTATACTGAAAGCATGAGGATATGGAAACAAAAAGGAAAATCCAAGATGCGATGCAAACGAAACAAAAGATAATGCTAAATCCTATGAATTGAAAGTGCATGAAAGGAAAGAGGCATGAATGAATCAAAACCAAATAGAAATACAATGTGGAAGATAGCCCTTTTCATTAATATGCTTTAGAACTTGGTTACAATTCACCTCCTTGCTTTTCAGGGGTTAGGAGCATTAAATGTTTTCTTGTCACATCAATGGATGCCATTCCTTCTTTCGTGCCACATGTAAAGTGGGCAGGCCAAATGTTGTCGCTGCTTATGTTGATGAGTCTTGACTCCTTGCTGCTTCTCTAATGTTGAGACCCTACATTCAAGAAAACAAGAAATAGTCAGTAGCACCTGTAGATAAAATAAAACATGCAATCCCCATGCCTTCAATTAGTGCATGCAAAATATAAATAAAATGATAACTAAAATAGATCCAAATGAACTAAAAACTTGATAGGGGCATCAAAAAATCATCGAGAAGGCACTACAAAAAGAACAGTCAAAAAATTTGCCACAAATTCGTATTCGCTTCGGGGTGGGACGAATAGACCTGCAACAAAGTGTCAAAAAGCACTGTCCCAAATGTCACATCCAGGAAGCTCCAAATCACCTACAAAGTTGGGGGTTAGCTAAATGGGGGTATTTTGGGAAGACCCAGAAGGTCAGATTTTCCCAATTTGGCCTCTATCACCAAGAATTTGATGATGCTACCTACATGTTAGTAAAGGCGGGAAATGATAGAAACATGATAAAAAATGCTCAAAACAATGTGAAATTTGAATGACAACCTATCTAAGCAGCATAGAATCAGATGCAAAAATAATAGAAAGGAAATCTACCATAGATTTCTAATCACTCCGGGGCGGGGCGATTAGAACTGCAATAGTGTGGGGGGCACCCGGGGGCAGGACGCCCACCATTTGGGGCCTGATTTTGGCACTAATCCACTTGGGATGGGTCCAAAACCTCTTATGGGATGTTGTTAGAAAATTTGGTAGGATGTTGTGGCCAAATATCGGGTTTTGGTTCCGAATTTGTGCTTCCAATAACCACCCTATGACCTCCCTTCCAAAAGAGATCAAGGATGTGAAAGGCACAAATCAAAAGGTGTGTGTGGATGTAAAATGATAGCACTTCGTTGCTCAAAATGCTCCTTATATCTATCCATTTTGTAGTGAGAAAACTCATCAATTTATAGACCTGGAGGTCTCTTGTGATTGAACATGCAAAGGTGCCACTTGGAACTCATGCCTTCCCAAGGGGGAAAAGATTCCTCCCTGATTAGGGGCTTCATGACTGCCCTTGTAACTACCTCTAACACTCAAAAATGCTCACTCACACTCCCATGCAATGAAGGAAGAGTTAAGTGGTGGATCTGAGCTGCCATTTGTCAAGATTTGACTTTTTACCCATCAAACCTGCTATTCACCCCACCCTGGAGCGAATACTGCTAATCATCCTTAGGTGGGGTGAATAGAAGTTTGTAATCATCCCTAGGTGGAATGAGTATGAAGTAGAGTGCCTAAAGGTGCCAAATTGACTTTTGACCTTCCAAAACTAGCTGTGAGAGTGGTTAGGACCACTGTTTAACCTCTAAGGGCTGCCTCGGGGGCTATGTGTGTCAATGTGATCAGTGTTTGCAGTCACATAACCAAATAGGTGTTGTTTTGGTGTCTACAGATGCCCCTTTTTGGGATGCATTGTGCGTGGTACAGTTCTAAGCAAAAATAGATAACCAAAGCACTAATGATTAGGGTTTCTCAATAACCTAACCAACTTTTGATGCCCCAAGTATGGAAAGGGCATGCATTCTTGAATCCTTGCTTCTAATGAGCGAAGGAACTCAATTCAAGTGTTAACCTTTTTTGGTGAGGTGTTACTTGATCTTGGACATTGATCAGTCATGAATAGGCAAAGGGCGCAACCTTTTGTCTATGGGAACCTTGAGTTCATGATTCACGAATGCCAAGTGTTTGATCAGCTTGTGATTATTGCTTGTTTGCTGCCCCAAGTAGGGGCATGATTGTCTTTGTCAATGATTCTTTGAATGTGTGTCATTTCCATGATTGGGTGTGTATTTGTTGATTGGTGACTAAGTGTGACTACCCCCTCAAGCGATGAATCGATGAGGGAATGACCTACATGAGAAAAGCGACGAGTCACTTGACCTAAGATGTCTTGTGTAAGGGTGCCTTCAGATATTTATCTTTTAATGCGTGTGCAATTTTTTGACATTTAGACCTATTTTTGGGGGGTGTTAACCCTTTTTGTGATGCTTTTTGGAGCTAAAATTGTCAAAAATTCATCTTCCCGTGGAGTGGTCCGGCTATGGCAGCCTTCTTAGGGAATAGGATAGTGATAATTTGTGACCCCGACATCGGTTTTGTATGCCAGTGACTGTTGAGCGCAAAGGCGCCTTTGTTCGGCAATTTTATTGCTATTTTTGGGTGGATTTTGACACTTTTTGGGATGCCATTTTGGATGAAATTGTCACAAATCCGTCTTCCCATGGAGCGGTTTGGCTATGGTAGCCTTCTTAGGGAATAGGATAGTGACAATTGGTGACCCTAGCATCGGTGTTGTGTGCCAGTGAATGGCAGGTGCATAGGCACCTTTGTTTGGCAATGTTATTGCTATTTTTGGGTGGGTTTGGATCCGTTTGGGATGACGCTTTGGGGATAAAATTATCGGCAATCCATCCTCTCGTGGAGTGGTCCGGCTATGGTAGCCTTCTTAGGGAGTAGGATAGTGAGGATTTGTGACCCCGATGTCATTTTTGCATGCCCAGAATGTCAGGTGCAAAAGCACTCTCATTGGACAGTTTTATGGCTTGTTTTTGTGCATTTTGGTGCATTTTTTTTTTGTTTTTAAAATTTTTTCTTTGTAATCATCCTTGGGTGGGATGAATACCAGTTTTTTATTCATCCTAGGGTGGGACGAGTGCTAGCTAGAGTGCTCATCCTAGGGTGGAACGATTACAAGCTAAAAATCCTATTTAAGGTCCAAAACTAGGGTTTGGGCTCATTTGCATTCTTTTTTTTTGGCGATTTGGAGCTCTGAGGAGGAGGAGGTCAATTCTACGAAGCGAAGCACTGCCGAACTTTGTCCAAACATCATGAGTGCACGAATCGGGTCATCAGGTGGTGGAGCCGATGCGAGACCGATGAGTGCGCCTCCTCTTTATTGTTTGTGTTGCAGTTTTAAAACCGTAATTTATTTGTTTGTTTTGTAGGTTGTTTTTCAAATTAAAAATGAAACCTTAAAAAGAAGTTGTTTTGTTTTGTATGTGTGTGATTATGTGTGATTTTTTTTTTTGTGTTTTGTATGGCTTCATTAAAACTTAGGTTGAAACCCTAGTGGAAACCATGTTTATTTGGAATTTGTGATAAACTAAAAGAAACCCTAGTCTAACAAAAATCAAAACTTAACTTAAAAAGACTTCGTTTAAAACTTTGCTTAAAAACTTGGCCTAACCCGAGTTGTTTGTGGTTGTTTTTGTTTTTTTTTTAATTGATCAGTTAACTTTTTGAGTTAAAAACCCACGGGACTGAAAAATTGCTTTTGAATTTTCTTGTATTTTTGTTTTTAATTTATCAGTTGACCGTTTAGATTTAAAAACCTTAGGAACTGAAAAATTATTTATGATTTTTTTTTGTTTTTAATTTATCAGTGTAGATGTAGAGTTAAAAACCCTAGGACTGAAAAATTGGTTTTGAATTTTTTTTGTATTTTTGTTTTTTTAATTTATCAGTTGACCGTAGAGTTAAAAACCCTAGGACTGACAAATGGTGTTTTGAATTTGTTTGTATTTTTGTGTTTTTTATTTTTTTATTTTTTTATTTTTATTTTTTTTAATTTATCAGTTGACCATAGAGTTAAAAAGCCTAGGACTGACAAATGGTGTTTTGAATTGTTTTTGTATTTTTGTTTTTTTAATTTATCAGTTGACCGTAGAGTTAAAAACCCTAGGACTGACAAATGGTGTTTTTGAATTTGTTTGTATTTTTGTGTTTTTAATTTATCAGTTGACCGTAGAGTTAAAAACCCTAGGACTGAAAAACGGTGTTTTTGAATTTTTTTGTTTTTAATTTATTAGTGTAGATGTAGAGTTAAAAACCCTAGGACTAAAAAATTGGTTTTGAATTTTTTTTTGTATTTTTGTTTTTTTTTAATTTATCAGTTGACCTTAGAGTTAAAAACCCTAGGACTGACAAACGGTGTTTTTGAATTTTTTTGTTTTCAATTTATCAGTCTAGACTTAGAGTGAAAAACCCTAGGAACTAAAAAATTGTTTATTTTTTGAATTTTTGTGAATTTTGTCGCTCGTTATTTGTCTATTTTTAGCTATACATTATTTTATGCATTGTTGTATATTCATGTTTCCTATATAGTTTATCATGTTTTTATTTTTTTTTTTTTTTTTTTTGAAGATCCGGTACTGTGTGCCTATGATTTTCTCAGAAGCACGGGAGACGCTGACTTTGGATGACTGGGAGTGGCTTGATGCCCTTGGGCTCAATCAGGTGACTTTGCTGGAGCCTGTGGTCAGGGATCGGGCCTATATGATAGCCCTGATCAACTTGTGGGATCCTCGAACCAACACCTTCCATCTCCCAACAGGGGAGATGACAGTGACCTTAGAGGACGTTTATCAAATTCTACGAATTTTGATAGATAGACTGCAAATTAGGACGACACCGCAGGATCAACAAAAAGTAGTGCTAACACGTTGCTTTGGGCATGGGGAGGATATGGGTGTGGATAGCCCAGTGGAGAGGGCAGAGGGTGACTACCATATTGGTGGCATTCTTGTACGGTGGTGGCTAGAGAGGGGCATGTTGGGAGTGAGGCATGCAGTGCTGATGGGCCTCATTTCCAACATGCTGCTACCTGACTCTTTGAGTGCGAGGTTTCCATGGAACCTGTTGGAGGTGGTCTTTCGATTGGTGGAGTGTCCGATGCATGAGCCCTTGATTATGAGGTGGGGGTAGACACTACTGGCACAACTCTATGATGATATGTATGAGGTCCACTATCGAAGGCGGAAGGGGATTGGTTGCAGCTATCTATTGCAGAGTTGGGCTTGGCAACACATAGCGGTGGAGAGGCCGGTGGGGTTGCCATGGACTACTCAGGCAGAGATGGTGGATAGGGATATAGGGTATGCGGCTCTATGGCAACGATCTGAGGAGCAAGGGTAGAGTCAATAGTGGGCAGGTGCCATAGGGCACTATGTTGATGCCTTCACTTGGCTTACTCCAAGGGAGGTGTTTTGGCACCCCTACCGGGACTGTCCAGCCTGGCCTAAGGCTGGAGAGTGGCTCCGATGGGTTTGTAAGGGGCGATAGCTAATTGGGAGGCATGGGACCGAGCAGGATTTATTTCCTTATTATCGGGTGACACGATAGTTTGGGGTGCGCCAAGTGTTTCTTGGTGAGACCTTGGTCTATCGATGTTGGGGGGACGAGAGGAATCTAGTTTGGACAATCATTGCATCGTTGGGTGAGGATTCAAATACAGTGATTGATGTCTCGGATGTGGACGACGTCAAGGCTACCGTAGAGTACGACCAGTGGTGGACACTATGGTGATGGCGAAGAGAGGGACCACTGAGAGGCATAGAGGCAACAAAAGTAGGCAGGGAGGGTGGGGAGGCACTAGGAGAGGATTGGGGAGCTCCACTGGAGGATGCATATATGGTGGAGGTGGATGATGTGGGTGTGGATTTTGGAGTTTCAAATCATCTAGATATGCAGGATGTTTCAAAGCAGTGGGAGCCTGAGCAGCCTGTAGTCCCAGATTTGCCTATGCACCAGGCAGTCTTGGAGGGTGTGGAGGTGAGGCATCATGCTGAGATAGCATAATTAGAGGACCTACTACATAGGCAAGATGAGGAGCTAGGGGAGGCTCTATAGGAGAGGTATCTCCTACGAACTTAGTTGGCTGAGTGGGAGAACGCATTTTTTGCATACCACTGGTGGGATGGGGACATGGATGCTACATAGGAGAGGGATCTTCTATGGATGTAGCTAGCAGAGAGGGAAAATGCATTGGCACAACATGATGATGTAGTAGCTTTGTATCATCGGTGGGAGGCAGAGTAGTTTCAGCACTGAATGGATTTAGAGGGAGAGATAATCCGCATCGGTGGGCAGATACCTGAGCCCTCTAGAGGTGGGTCTTCACACTAGATGAAGGGCAGCGATACTGAGTAGTTAGCATCATCTTGTCACAGGTAATTGGATGAGGGGGGCGCTAGCGGTCGTGATGCAGGGGAGAGCAATAGTCGCCCTGAGAGGTCCCATAGGACCCACACCATGGGGGGTAGTTCACGTCGCACCGATCTTGCATGATCATGGTGGTCGATGCCCTAGGCTTGGGGGTTTTTGAGCTTTTGTATTTTTGTGGGGTCAGAGGACTAGTTATTGTAGCTTGCAGACATTTTTGATGATATATATAGATGAATTTATTTTGTTTATACAGGTGTATGTATGCATGTTAATTTATGGTGATGGATGCATATGTTATGATGAATGCAAATGTTTCTAATTTTTATGATATGCAAATGGAATGGATGAATTAAATTTGTGATTTTTGGCGGTGGCACCATAGACTGTTTAGAACTTATGGATTTTTGTCCTAGGCGATTGCTGTGGTAAATGACTTTTTATGTATACATGCTATTTTTGTATTTTCTGATGGCAATTCGAGGATGAAAGATTGCACAGTTGGTTTAGAATGTAGTTAAGGTTTTTTGAGACTCAGATGTTTTAACTAACTAGCCAGTACTATATTTTTATCTTACAAGACTTTTGGACAAGGTATGAATCGGACTTGTCTTTGACCAAGTTATTTCACATCCTTGTGTGTGCAATTGAGTTTGTTTATGTGGTATTTGTTAGGATACCGCTAGTGCCAGATAGGCTATCAACCAAACCTATACTAAGGATCACCTAATTAGCTCCACTAACTCCTTTGTTGTATTTAGTCAGATTAATCTGCGATGCTATCTAGGATACCATAAGCTAGCTCATCCACATGCAAACATTGATCTGTACACAAGTTAATGTGACAAATATATCATCATGCGGGAGGTTTACCACCAGTGATCGATAGGCTATCCACCAAACTAGTACTGAGGTTTACTTCATGACCTTCTGAATGCTGAGAGTTCCAGGGATTCAAGTTCGACTCCCTTCTTTTCTTCAATTGTATTGGGATACTTGCTCTTTTGTAGTGATAAAAATCATTGTTTATTTTTGTTTTCACTTTTGAGTAAGGGATTTGTATATTGAGTGATGAGAATCACTATTGTATGTGCATTTTGATGTATGCACTTTGGTGGTGATGTCAAATTTTTGGATTTTTGACTTTTGCAAATTTGTGATGTTTTGCAAATTTTTGCGAACTTGAGATTCTTGGGGAATTGGGTAGGGAAGATGCTTGTTCGTTTTCCAACTCTCAGCATTATTGGGGTCATTCGTATAGGGGGATGAGCAAGATAACCATTTCGCTTATGGTAACCTAGATTGTTGTGCAGTTTTCATCCTTCGTTCACACAACTTGGGAATTATGTTATGTATTTTAATTTTTGTTGGGATGCTATGTAACAAGGTGTGATCCAAGTAGAACTCTACCTTTGTAAAATCTATCTGACTTGGTACAGTATGTGGCTAGAAAGCTAATGACAGTTGAATGACGAAAACTCTTGATACATTAGAAGACAACCGACTATGATATGGCAAAAAATATGTGCATGGCATTTATTTTTGATGGACTGTTTATAGAATGGAGAAATGTGGAAAATGATGGATTTGTCGAGTAATTACAGTCTATGGTGCCTTTGACATTTATGACCACAAATATGTAATGTATGGATGTGATGCTTAATGCAGCTATTATTTTTGGTTTTTGATGGATTTATTTTTTTGTGAGTATGAGGATGAGATGCAAAAAGAGCTCTTTATTGTTGTGATGATTTTGAGCATGCATGGAAATGAGATGCAAATTTTTATTATTTTTGATGATTTTATTGTTTTTGAATTTTCTTATCTTTGACCAAGTGATTGTGGGAATCCTTGGAACTTTTTGTTTTGACCAAAGGGGATAATGGGCACCTTTGGGGCGTTTTGGGGTTGACCAAGCGATTACGGGAATCCTTGGAGATTTTTGGTTTGACCAAAGGGGTAATGGGAACCTTTGGGGAATTTTGGGGTTGACCAAGTGATTGTGGGAATCCTTGGAGCTTTTTGGTTTTGGATATGGCTCTTTTAAATATGGAATGGCCTCAAATGACTGATGTTCAAGGGTTCTAGTTCCTTGATTCTATCAAGAGAGGCTAGTCGGTATGTTCCAGGTCCTATTTTACTATCGATGACATAAGGACCTAACCAGTTTGCCATGAACTTGTCCCTCAGATGGGGCGGCAAGTTAGAATTTTGCTGGTTCTATTTTAAGACTAAGTCACCAACCTAAAAGTCCCTCAAGTGAACCTTCATGTTGTATGCCTTCTTAAGTCGCTCTTGATAGATACGTAAATGCTCAAGAGCATTAACGCATTGTTCGTCGAGCAACATAAGCTAGTATAACTAGGCCTACCATGCAGTGTCATCATCGATGAAATCTTGCATTGATATGCGTAGGGAAGGAATTTCCAACTTGAGAGGCATGACAGCTTCAGAGCCATACACGAGAGAAAATGGAGTTGCCCTAATAGGCATCTGAATGTTAGTGCAATAAGCCCACAAGGTAAGTGGGATCTGAATGTGCAATCCTTATGACTGTCTATGACTATATTTTTGAGGATGGTAGCTAGCATTTTGTTTGACACCTCTGCTTGCCCGTTTACCTGTGGATAATAGGATGTCAAAAAACTATGCTAAATTTTGTACTTTGTGGTCAAAGCACGCACATCTTTGTTCTTGAATGATGTACCATTATCCGAGATTATCTTGGATGGAATACCAAAATGACATATGATATTATGTAAAATGAACTCCAAAATGCGGGTTCCCATTTTCGAGGTAAGTGAAATTGCTTCCACGCATTTGGTGAAGTAATTTGTGGCCATTGATGTGTAGACACCAAAACAGCACCAATCCGATTATGTGACTGCAAACACTGATCGCACTGACACACACAGCCCCAAGGGCAGCCCCTAGAGGTTAAACAGTGGTCCTAACCACTCTCACAGTAGTTTTGGAAGGTCAGGAGTCAATTTGGCACCTTCAGGCACTCTGCTTCATACTCGTTCCACCCAGGGATGATTACAAACTGGTATTCGCCCCACCCAGGGACGAATAGAAGTATTCACTCCAGGGTGGGGCGAATAGGAGGTTTGACTGAAAAAAGTCAAATCTTGACAAATGGTAGCTCAGATCCACCACTTAATTCTTCCTTCCTTGCATGGGAGTGTGAGTGAGCATTTTTGAGCGTTAGAGGCAGTTACAGAGGCAGCCATGAGGCCCCTAATCAGGGAGGAATCTCCTCCCTCCTAGGAAGGCATGATTGCCAAGTGGCGCCTCTGCATGCTCATCCAAAGAGACCTCCAGGTCTATAAATTGGTGAGTTTTCTCACCACAAAAAAGAATGGAGAAGGAGCATTTTGAGCAATGAAGTGCTGTCATTTTACTCCCACACACACACCTTTTGATTTGTGCCTATCGCATCCTTGATCTCTTTTGGAAGAGAGGTCATAGGGTGGTTATTGGAAGCGCAAATCTGGAACCCAAACCCAAAATTTGGCCACAAAATCCTACCAAATTTTCTGACAACACCCCACAAGATATTTTGGACCCATCCCAAGTGGATTGGTGCCAAAATCGGGCCCCAAACGGTGGGCGTCCTACCCCCGGGTGCCCCCCACACTATTGCAGGTCTAATCGTCCCGCCCTAGAATGATTAGGAATATATGGTAGATTTCCATAATTTTTATTTTGCATATGATTCTAGGTTATCTAAATAGGCTGTAGTTTGAATTTCATTTCATTTTGAGCATTTTTGACCATGCTTTTATCATTTCCTGCCTTCACTAACTTGCAGATGGTACCATCAAATTCCTGGTGATAGAGGCCAAATTGGGAAAATATGACCTTCTGGGTCTTCCCAAAATGCCCCCAATTAGCTAACCCCAACTTTGTAGGTGATTTGGAGCCTCCAGGATAAGACATTTGGGACTATGCTTTTTGACAAATTATTGCAGGTTTATTCGTCCCGCCCCGGAGCGAATACAAATCTGTGAGGAATTTCCTGATTGTTATTTTTGTAGTGCCTCATAGGTGATGTTTTCATGCCTCTGTGAAGTTTTTAGTTCATTTGGATTCATTTTAGTCATCATTTTATTTAATTCTTTGCAGGCACTAATCTCAGGCTTGGGGATTGCATGTTTTATTTCATCTACAGGTGCTACTGACTATTTCTTGTTTCCTTGAATGTAGGATCTGGACATTGGAGGAGCAGCAAGGAGTCAAAATTCATATACACAAGTGGCGGTGACGTGTTGGTCCGCCCATTTTACATGTGGGCACGCGGAAGAAGGAATAGCATTCATGGATGTAACAAGAACACATATTTAACGCTCCTGGCCCCTGAAAAGGGAGGAGGCGAATTGTAACCGAGTTCTGAAACACATCAATAAAAAGGGTTGTCTTCGTTATTGGATTTTTGTTTCATTTTGATTCATTCATGCTTTCTCTCCTTTCATGCACTTTCAATTCATAGGACTTAGCGTTAAGTTTAGTTCCATTTGCATCGCACTTGGAGTTTCCTTTTTGTTTTCGTATCCTCGTGCTTTCAGTGGTGATCACGGTGGGACCCTTGTCCTCTATTTTTAAGATCAGAAATCTGATCAAAACTTGATTGTTTTTGCTTGCAGGTACCGAGTTTTCAAGCGTTGGATTGTTGTTCGTTCCAGCCTGTGGTGAATACAGAGTTGTAATTCATCTTACCCAGGGATGAATGGGCATTCGCCCCACCCTGTGATGAATACAGTCCTGTTATTCATCCCACCCTGGGATGAATAGCTGTCTATGCAGTTTCGGGATAGAAACTCAGAACCAACAGATTTGGGCAGAGAAGAGGTAAGGGTCTTGAACTCCTTCTGTCATTTCCTATTTTTTGTTTCCTATTTTTTTGGTTCTTTGCTTGCTTAGGGAAAGTTGCACTGCATGTTTATTTTATTTCATGCAAAATAAAAAGAACCTCACACATCACGTGGCAACATAAACACCAAGGAGCTGGTCGTAAAACCCCAGCCCTTGATCAAGACCAACGAGTGGATCTCATCACCACCTTGGCTTGAATTTTGCATTCATAACCCCGATCGCTACTATTGCTAGACGTAAATCCTGATGAAAGCTGACCGAGTGTAGCTGGGGTGATTCCCAGTGCATGAGGATAAGTCTTCTATGGTAGGTGTCAAAAATAGGGTGATTCCCCTTTCGTACCGCCTATGTTCCACGTACCATCTGCTCTCACGTACCAACAGTTTCCCTCACGTAAGGGCGGGTATATAGAGAGGTTGGTATATCGGCCTGGCAATGGTATATCGAAGGGGCGACCAATTTTGGGAGCCATAAGAGCCATCATATTGCATTTAAACATTCTTCACAAAAGCTTTCAAAACAAAATTAAAACACACTAAACCAGGTTTAGGACACACTTTTAATCTTTAAACGAGATAATCATTGCTTGCGTGTGTGATATTTTTTGTTTAGTGTAACATAAAAATCATAAAAAGAAACAAAATTGTATGCATCTTGTAGGAAAACACCACCATGGTGTACACCCGTAGCCAAGCCCATTCAAGGGCGGAAGCTACAGAGAGTGTACAAGGGGGCACAAGTCACCTCCGCTATAGCCCCAAGGATTTGGTCATCCCACCTTGGCAGCCTGACCCACGAGGTAGTCCACTTCATGCCTTGATGGAATGGGACTATAGAGGCACCCCTTCGAGGGGCACGCCCACTCAACATAGCCCCTTTCAGGAGGAGTCCTTACATGTGGCACTCAATATAAATGGAAAGGCTCCCTTGGAAGCTCGGTATGAGTGGCCACCATGCGATGAAGTGCTAGAACAGTAGAGGGTCCATGAGGAGAGGCCACATGATTATGTCATCCCTCCTTTACCACCCATCACTATTAGGAACAATAGACAAAATCTAGAGCACAAGGTGCTTCAAATAGGGCGAGCCAACTCTGCCCGCCCCTTTCACGTATATGAAAGGGAGCATGAGGAAAACCATTATATTCCTCAAGAGCAATACACAGCATGGGAGCAATGTGCCTCCGCACCTGCTATCTATCAGAATCACCCAACGAGGCCAGAGCCTCGAGTGAATGCCGCCAACCTCGATAGAGGGAAGTGACCTATAGAGATCTCGGATCATCATGACCGAGATAAATGCATAGGAGAGGCATCTAGGCCTCCTAGACTCAAGATGGTGGAACAAATCGACCTGGAAGTCGCCAGACATGCCACCCACCAAGCGTAGATTACGTAGCTTGAGCAAGACCAACAATAGCTAGAGCATCTATATCGCCTTAGCAAAGAGCGCATTCGGTGCCAGATAGATGAGCTGCTCCATAACACTATGCCTAAGAGGGTTCCAACCCCTCGCACCCAAAGAGCAGAACCATATGAGAGGTGCAACCCCTTGGTGCGAGATCAGGTCTCCATGACCTTACCAAGTGCTACCTCCGAGACCTCCTAGACCTGAGCGGGAGGCCACTCCCAGGAACAACGATGGGCTCCCTCCATGGGGACCCACCCATGGTCATAGGTCTCATCTAGAAACTCCTCAAGAAGCCTATGAGGAGTATGAGCAAGAAGAAGAGCGGGCCGAAATGCCCTACCAAGGTGGAGGGGCCGCTATCCGGCCACCCCTCCATAGGCCTCAAGTTTCCCACAACCCACAATGGGAGCAAACTAAGGAGGAAGAGATTAAATCTTTCGATGCATATAAAGCGTTGCTAGAGCACTTGGAATCTATGGAGACCAAGACTTCTGGGCCCCAAAAGCCCATGTTACGCCAACTCCATAGTCATCCCATGCATCCGTCAATGCCAGCACCCTCTTACCCTGAACACTTTAAGATGCCTCAGTTGGCAATCTTTAGAGGTGAGGAGGATGCCCAAGAGCATGTGACTAGATTCCTGAGCCAATGCTTTGGCATTCAGGATAATGATGCTTTGCTGTTGAGAACATTTATCACCACGTTCGTAGGCCCTACCTCGGATTGGTTTACTCAATTGCCAAAGCACAACATTAGCAACTTAGATCAGCTAGTGGATGCGTTCCTCGAACGCTTCACCTTCAACACTAAGAAGAAGGCATCACTAAGCGACCTAGCCAGCCTCAAGAAGTATGAGGAAGAAACCATGGCGGCCTATGGGAACCGGTGGAGGACTTTGCTTTCAAAGCTACCCTACCTCCCTCCTATGTCCGACCTCACACAAATGTTCTCAAAGAGCTATTTGAGATCGATCTCAGTGCTATTGTAGCTGCAACAATATGCCACCTTAGAGGAAGCTCTAGCACAAGCCAGAATCATTGAAGAGATCAAGATTCAGGATGGCGAGATAGCCAAGCCAAAAAAGAAAGAATGGTCTAAGAACACCAAAATAGGGACCATGCAATAGAAACCCGCTATGGTCAATCAGGTTGCTATCAATGTCCCCAAGCCTGCACAAGCAACACAACCCCAAAAGGCTAACTATCAAGTGGTGCCTCTTAACAGTTATGACCGAGAAAATTAGAGGCAAGAACAAAATCAGTAGCATCACCCTAGGTGACAATTCACACCTTACACAGAGTCCAGAGACTCCCTATTTGATCGCTTGTCAATGGAAAACTTGATTAACCTGCCCGAGGTTCAACCCATAGATCCCAATGCACCAAAACCGAAGGGCTATAGGGAATATTTGTACTGTAGGTTCCATAGGTGGAAGGGACATGACCTTAATGCCTATTGGAAGTTTAAGGGCTTGGTGCAAGACCTAATTGATAACAAGACATTAGCGGTGGATAATCTCGTGGCACCAAGAAACCAACAAATGGAGGTCTTTAAGGACCCCTTGCCTGCCCATGATGCACAGGCAAAGACCCTACAAGTCAATGAGGTCACACAGAACTGCCCCATGCAGGGGTATGTAGGGATGATCAGCATAGTGACTCGAAACAGGAGGTATCCGAGTGTAGCTACCCCTGCGGTAGCTACAGGAGAGGTGCCAACAATGTCGCAATCGCAACAGCACCTTACACAACCTCCTCCACCTAAACCCATGGCCACAATTTAGACCAAACTCACTCAGAGCTTGAGGACCACGTCGGCTAGGCTCTCCATATACGAGCTCATACAACAATCAACGCCCCATCGGGAGGCTCTAATGGAGATATTGAAAGCCATCGAGTTGCAGCCCCATGAAGCAAATTCCTTCAACAACTTTGTGGGACATGTCAAACGATGCACTGAGCCAGTCATCACCTTTCGAGAAGACGAAGTGAAATCAGTGGTTGATGATATGGCGGATCCACCCCTGCACGTTATCGCATGGGTCAATGAGATCCCGTATAAGAGGGTGTTGGTAGACACTGGCTCATCCAGTAATATCATCACAACAATGGCATTGAAACACCTAAAGTTGCCAGCATCTCACATCATGGCTTCCACCTACACTCTACGAGCATTCAATGATGCGATATGCTCGATAGTTGGCACAATTGTCCTACCCATCCAGGTGGGACAAAAGACTATACCTACATTGTGCCATATTTTGGAAGGTGAGATGGCTTATAACATCTTGCTAGGTCGGTCATGGATCAGGGACATGAAGTGTGTCCCTTCGATAGCTCATCAGTGTTTAAAGTATACATTTGAAGGGGAAGTGCATGTAGTCCCGATGGACTTGGAACCCTTCAAGTATTGCAATGCGGTGCAGCTGATGCCGTAATCGACCCTTCCATCAACGCATTTGGATTTTCAGTTGAATCCATCTAAACAGGGTCCGATTCCATAGGCATCCCCATTGGCAAGCCCATCAAAACCATAGTCGGGTCCATCTTCATCGGCTGGTCCTTCACCAACGATGCCACCTACGATGGCCACACAGAAGGATAAAGGGAAGAAACCCCTGGAAGAGGCACCGCCATCAGTATCAACTATCTCTACTGAGGAGATGCCTAACAGAATGGAAGTCGAGGCTCCTAGTTCACCCGACATGGAGTGGACTCCGGAAGAACTTTCGTTCCCTCCCCCTCAATCGCCAACAATCACCGTTGAAATGGCCAATACGGGCCTTGGGGAGTATCTGGTGTGGAATATTGTAGCAACACCCACACTAGAGTCCATGCGAGACATGGGGAGACCTCGCCTCCCCATCGGTACCATTGTTCCTCTAGGCTACCCACCAAACTAGACAAACTTTGTGTATGGGGGCCTTGATCATGGTATTGAACCATACATGCAAGAGGACGAAGATGAAGAGCCCTTTGTAGAAGATGTCAATTATTTGTCTAACCCAGACTTTGCTTTGAGATACCTTGGCCAATGCAATTGGCATGGATATGGGTTAGGCAGATATGAGCAAGGAGTGCGTGTTCTTTGCCAACCAAGGTACCAAATGCCATACGACAAGTCAGGAGTAGGGTTCAACCACCCCCTCCCCTTAGACATCTTGGTAGAGAACATGCAAGGCCTAGGGATAGGCAACAAGGGGGGATTGGCATTAGATCCATATGCCAACCCTAACATGACATACACACTGGGAGATTATCTCCCATTGTTGACAACCAACCTTGTTGACCTCAACAACCCTTTCCCTTCGCTCGAAAGAGGAGAAAGTTCAAGAACACACCTAAAAGAGAGGTGTAGACAAGGTCAAGAAGGATCATCAGAAGACGAGTCAGAATATGAGGTAGCACCATGGGATCCCTTCGAATCAGATAGCAATCACTCACAAGTGACCCCCATGGATGATTATCAGGAAAGCCTCTTGGCAATGTTCCCTTTGGTGGCTCCCATCGAGCAAGTGCCACCACAAGACAATCAAGCCCTACCGTAGAGAGCGGAACAACCCCAATGGGGCCAGATCAATTTTCTCGAGCAAGACGAGCCTCTAATGTCGCAAATAGTTGTTGGAGCCAACGAAGGCCTTTGGATCTCCGACAGTGATTACGAAGATGAAACTGAGATAGCCTATCTCAATCATATGTGACAACAACAATACCCCTTGGAGATTAACGACATATTTGAATAACTAAACATAGTGCCAGGGCATGAGTGGTACGTAGACCCAACATGGTGGGACCAAGTGTTGAATCTGCCACTTTGGGCATACGGAGAACACCTTCCACCCAGAGACCCTATAGCGATATCAGTGTCGAGGGTAGACCCTGTCTTCCTATCCGCACATAGGGCCGATCCATTCATGCCAATACCTCTAGAGCCAGATCCGGAGCATAGAGAACATCCAGAATGTTCGATTCATCACACCCATGGTAATGGAGACCAAAATCATTTCATCAACATGATCTCCATTGACTTAACCACCCCCATCCACAATCCGGCCGATCCAACATAGTCATTGTATCTAGACATAGATGCCATAGACTGGGATCACGTCAATTTACCACCATCCCCATCGAGTACTCGGCCTTTCGATGAAATGCTCCATTTCACCCTAGAGCCAACTCAGGATATCTTCCATGCTGAGGAGGAACCCGAGGTTCCCAACGTAGATTTGAACTCAGCAAATGATATCCATTTGATCCCAACTCCACACCAGTTGGAGGATGGATCCCACATGTCGATCGAGGAGATGACTGACGTAGACATCGGCTTGGATCCAATGAATCCATAGATCATCAAGCTAGGGGTAAGCTTATCCCCTAAAGAGCAAGCTGACTACATTACCCTTCTCAAAGAGAAGAAGGAGGTTTTTGCATGGTCATACAAAGACATGCCGGGGCTAGATCCATAGCTAGTCATGCATAACCTAACGCTTGATCCGACAGTCAAGCCCGTTAAGCAAAAACTATGTAAGATGCACCCAACAGTGGCCTTAATGGTCAAATACGAGTTGCAAAAGTTGTTGGATGCACAGTTTGTCATCTACATGGATTACCCACCATGGCTGTCCAACATGGTGCCCATCAAGAAGCCTGACGGGAGGATTCGCATATGCACTAATTTTTGAGATCTAAACAAAGCGAGTCCTAAGGATGATTTCCCCTTGCCAAGCATCGACGCATTGGTAGACGCTACAGTAGGTCACGAAATGCTATCCCTCATGGATGGTTTCTCAGGATACAATCAAATTTGTATCAATCCCGAGGACCAACTAAAAATGGCATTCACAATGCCTTGGGGGACATTTTGTTATAAGGTCATGCCCTTTGGCCTTAAAAATGCTGGCGCCACCTACCAACGTGCCATGACGTACATCTTCCATGATTACATGCATAAAACTTTGGAAGATTACATGGATGATTTGTTGGCCAAATCTCTTTTGCACCCAGATCATCTCGATGACTTAAGCAAGATCCTCGATCACCTCATGGAACATAAAGTCAGACTGAATCCCAAGAAGTGCGTATTTGGCATCACATCTGGAAAACTCTTGGGTTTCATAGTCTCAAAGTGAGGCATCGAGGTGGACCCAAACAAAGTCAAGGCAATCCTTGAAATGCTCCCCCCAACTACCATTAAGTAGCTCAGAAGTCTGCAAGGAAAGGTCGCATCAATTAAGCGCTTCATAGCGTAGCTATCTGACAAGTGCCGACCCATGAACAAATTATTGCATAAGGGTGTAGCATTTCACTGGGATGACGAGTGCCAGTCAGCCTTTGATGACATTAAACAATACTTGGCTTCACCACCAGTATTGGCACCACCTAGACCAGGAGTGTCATTCTACTTATACATCTCAGCTATTGAGGTGGCACTGGGCGCCATGCTAGCCCAAAAAAATGAACTTCACAAAGAACAGGCTACTTATTACCTTAGCCGCACCCTGGTCAGTTATGAACTTAACTATGCATACGTTGAGAAGCTCTGCTTGGCAGTGGTGTTTGCTACCAAAAAGCTATGCCACTACATGCTCAGCAATACGACGTATGTTGTGTCTAAGGAGAATCCATTGTGATACATGATGAGTCATACTTATCATAGTAGCCGCACGATGAAATGGATCATGTTGTTGATGGAATTTGACATAGAGTTTATTGGACAAAAATCCATCAAAGGTCAAGTCATAGCCGATCAACTAGCAGAGGCTCCTCTCGAAGATGATCAGCCTCTGGTCATAGAACTACCCGATGATGGGGTCTTCCATGTCTCAGAATCGCCAGATTCTGATGAGCCTGAGTCACAGGCCGATATAACCCTATTTTTTGATGGTTCTAAATGTGAGCAAGGTGGTGGCATGAGAATCATATTCTTTACACCACAAGGGACTCCAATGCCTCTGTCATTTAAATTAGACTTCCCGTGCACCAACAACAATGCAGAGTATGAAGCCTTGCTCATAGGTCTTCAGACAACAATCACCATGAACATCAAATGATTAAACATCTTTGGTGATTCGTTGCTAATTGTCAACCAAGTTAAAGGGGTATTCCAGTGTAAATGCCCAGTTCTGTAGGCCTACAAAGCCCTTGTGGACAAATTCCTGGCAAATCTTGAATGGTACGACATCGAGGCACTCCCTCGGTCATCGAATCATTTTGCGGACACTATGGCCTCCTTGGGGTCACTAATCCCGCAAGACATCTCTGGTGATATGACAACCATTCAAGTCAAAACACTATCACAATCCATGATGGAGCGTGCAAGCTCTAACTTAACGCCAGGAATCCACCTGATCCAGATTGAACCATCCCTAGACAGGTTCTCTCGAATCCATGATTGTCTGAATCATGCCAACTAGGGGTCCTTGTTCTCCCCTACTCCCCTTAATAGCAACACAACGCTATTCTTACAAGTTCTTTCCCGCTCAGCTTTTGCTAGGGATGAACTTCAAGAGGGATTGGTTGTTCATACCATCGAGGCTTCTGATCAGCAGGATTGGTATTCACCCATAAGGGATTACCTCAAGCTAGGTAACCTCCCGCTTGGATTGACGCATGCCATAAAATGATCATTCAAACAAAAAGTGGCAAAGCATGTCTTGTTAGGAGACATTTTGTACCATCGTAGCTACGAAGGAATCCTCCTTCATTGCTTGGACTAGCAAGAGTCCACTTGGGCGATCACCCAAGCGCACGATGGTACGTGCGGTGGCCACTTCAGTGGTATGGCCATCGCAAAGCGCATTCTCCGCATGGGCTATTATTGGCCATCTTTAGAGCGAGATTGTTGCGCGTATGTGAGGAAGTGCGTGAAGTGTCAACACCATGCCAATTTGACACACGTACCTTCTCAGGCCTTGCAGCTGATTCAATCGGCTTGGCCATTTTCGTAGTGGGGTCTAGATCTAATCGGAAAGATCTCCCCTGCATCATTTGACCATCACACGTTTATCATAACGGCCACAGAGTACTTCACCAAATGGGTGGAAGCAATTCCGCTTGCCTCTACGACTGGAACCCGCATTTCGGAGTTCATTTTACATAATATCATATGTCATTTTGGTATTCCATCCAAGATAATCTCGGATAATGGGACGTCATTCAAGAACAAAGACGTGCATGCTTTGACCACAAAGTACAAAATTCAGCATAGTTTTTCAACACCCTATTATCCGTAGGCAAATGGGCAAGCAGAGGCATCAAACAAAATGCTAGTTGCCATCCTCAAAAAGATAGTCGTAGACAGTCATAAGGATTGGCACATTCAGATCCCACTTGCCCTGTGGGCTTATCGCACTAGCATTCGGACACCCACTGGGGCAACTCCATTTTCATTGGTGTATGGCTCCGAGGTAGTCATGCCTCTCGAGTTGGAAATTCCTTCCCTACGCATATCAATGCAAGAGTTCATCGATGATGACACTATGCGGTAGGCCCGGTTAGACCAGCTTACGTTGCTCGATGAACGACGCGTTAATGCTCTTGAGCATTTACGTATCTATCAAGAGCGACTTAAGAGGGCATACAACATGAAGGTTCACCTGAGGGACTTTCAGGTTGGTGACTTGGTCTTAAAAGAGAACCAACAGAACTCTAACTTGCCGCCCCATCTAAGGGACAAATTCATGGCAAACTGGTTAGGTCCTTATGTCATCGATAGTAAAATAGGACCTGGAACATACCGGCTAGCCTCTCTTGATGGAATCAAGGAACTAGAACCCTTGAACATCAGTCATTTGTAGCCATTCCATATTTAAAAGAGCCATAGCCCAAAATGCTCCAAGGATTCTCATAATCACTTGGTCAATCCCAAAATGCTCCAAGGATTCTCATAATCGCTTGGTCAATCCCAAAATGCTCCAAGGATTCTCATAATCGCTTGGTCAATCCCAAAATGCTCCAAGGATTCCTACAATCGCTTGGTCAATCCCAAAAAAAAATGCCCCAAAGATGCCCATTACCCCTTTGGTCAAACCAAAAAGCTCCAAGGATTCCCACAATCGCTTGGTCAAAAATAAGAAAATTCAAAAACAATAAAATCATCAAAAATACAACAAAAATTTGCACCTCATTTCCATACATGCTCAAAATCATCACAAATAAAGAGCTCTTCTTGCACCTCATCAATCCATCAAAAACACAAAAATAATAGCTGCATTAAGCATCACATCCATACATTGCATATTTGTGGTCATACAGGTCAAAGGCACCATAGAACTGTAATTACTCGACAAATCCATCCATTCCCACATTTCTCAATTCTGTAATAAACCACCATTCACATTATTTTACCATACCATAGTCAGTGGTCTTCTAATGTATCTAGAGTTTTTGTCACTCAGCTATCATTAGCCTTCTAGCCAAATACTGTACAAAGTCAGACAAATTTTCCAAAGGTAGAATCTTACTTGGATCACACCTTGTTACGTAACATCCCAACACAAAGTTAAAACACATAAAAATTCCAAAGTTGTGTGAACGAAAGATGAAACTTGCAAAGCAATCTAGGTCACCATAAGCGAAATGGTTATCTTGCTCATCCCCCTATGCGAATGACCCCAAGAATGCTAAGAGTTGGCAAAAGGACAAGCATCTTCCCTACCCAATTCCCCAAGCATCCCAAGTTCTCAAAAGGTTGCAAAAATCATAAAATTTTGCAAAAGTCAAAACTCCAAAAAAATTGACATCACCACCAAAGTGCATACCTCAAACGACACATACAATAGTGATCCTCATCACTCGAAATTCAAATCCCTTGCTCAAAAGAAAATATATATAATAAAAATAAATAGTGATTTTTATCACTACAAAAGAGCAAGTATCCCAATACAATTGAAGAAAAGAAGGGAGTCGAACTTGAATCCCTAGAACTCTCAACATTCAGAAGGTCATGAGGTGAACCTCAGTACCGGTTTGGTGGATAGCCTATCGGTCACTGGTGGTAAACCTCCCGCATGACGATATATCTATCACATTAACTCGTGTACAGATCAATGTTTGCATGTGGATGGGCTAGCTTATGGTATCCTAGATAGCACCATAGATTAATCTGACTAAATACAACAAAGGAGTTAGTGGAGCTAATTAGGTGATCCTCAGTACAGGTTTGGTTGACAACCTATCTGGCACTGGCGGTATCCTGACAAATACCACATAAACGAACTCAATTGCACACACAAGGATGTGAAATAACTTGGTCAAAGACAAGTCCGATTCATACCTTGTCCAAAAGTCTTGGAAGATAACATTACAGTACTGGCTAGTTGGTTAAAACATCTGAGTCTCAGAAAACCTTAACTACATTCTAAAACCACCTGTGCAATCTATCATCCTCGAATTGCCATCAAAAAATACAAAAATAGCATGTATACAACAAAATTCATTCACCACAAGCAATCGCCTAAGACAAAAAGCCATAAGTTCTAAATAGTCTATGGTGCCCTCACCAAAAAATCACACATTTAATCCATCCATTCCATTTGCATATCCTAAAAATTAGAAACATTTGCATTCATCATAACATATGCATCCATCAACATCAATTAACATGCATACATACACATTCAACAACCATTGAGCATAACATCAAATGCCGACATGTGTATAAACAAAATAAAGTCATCTTATATATATCATCAAAAATGCCCGTAGGCTACAATAACCAGTCATCTGACCCCACCAAAAGCAAAACCTCAAAAACCCCTAAGCCTAGGGCATCGGCCACCATGATCATGCAAGATCGGTGCGACGGGAACTACCCCCCATGGTGTGGGTCCTATGGGACCCCTCAGGGTGGCTACCACTAGCCCCCGCATCACACCTGCTAGAGCCCCCCTCATCCAGTCACCTATGTCGAGAAGATGCTGACTGCTTAGTATCGCTCCCTCTCGAGCGGTGTGATGACCCACCTCCGCTAAGCGTAGGGATCCACCCACCGAGGTGGCTAATCTCTGCCTCCAGCTCCAACCGATGCCGCACCAAGTCCATCTCCCACTGTCGATACATAGCCAAATTTTCATTGCACTATGCCAACTGCGCCCGTAGAAGATCCCTCTCCCGTGCCGCATCAGTATCCCCCTCCTATCGATGGTGCGCAGCCCATGCGGTCTCCCACTCTGCTAGCTGAGTCCGCAAGAGATCCCTCTCCTACAGAGCCTCCCCTAACTCCTCATCCCATCTCTGAAGTAGCCCCACCAATCATGCATTCTCAGCATGCAACCCTACCTCCATGTCCTCCATGACTACTTGGGGCATTGGCATCTCTAGAATAGTAGCCTACTCTAGCTCCCACTGCTCTGAGATGTCCTACATCTCTGGCTGCTCCGAAACCCCAAAATCCTCCCCACAAAATCATCCACCTCTACCATATCTGCATCCTCTAGTGGAACCCCCAACCCTCACCTGGTGCCTCTGCACCCTCATCACCTATTGTCATTGCCTCGGCACCTCCCAGTGGTCCCTCTCCCCGCCATCGCCATAGTGTCCACCACTGGTCGTACTCCATGGTAGTCCCAATGTCATCCACATCTAGGACGTCAATAGCTATGTCAAAATCCTCGCCCAATGGCGCAATGACCGGCCAGGCCAGAGTCCTCTCATCCCCCCAACGTCGATAGACCACGGGCTCCCCAGGAAACCCCTAGCGCACCCCAAACTATCGTGTCACTCGACTGTAAGAGAAGAACTCCTGCTCGGTCCCATGCCGCCCAATCAGCCATCGCCCTCTACGAACCCGCCGGAGCCACTCTCCAGCCTCAGGCTAGGCTGGACAGTCCCGATAGGGGCCCGAAACACCTCCCCTAGAGTAAGCCGAGCAAAGGCATCAGCATAGTGCCCTACGACACCTGCCCACCACTGACTCTACCCCTGCTCCTCGGACCACTACCACAGAGCCACGTAGCCTATATCCCTATCCACCATCTCCACCCGAGTAGTCCATGGCAGCCCCATCGGCCTCTCCACCGCTATATGCTGCCAAGCCCAACACTGCAATAGAAAGCTGCACCCAATACCCTTCCACCTCCGGCAGCGGACCTCGTACAACTCATCATAGAGCTGTGCCAGCAACGTCTGCCCCCACCTCATGATCATAGGTGCATCCGTAGGACACTCCACCAGCCAAAAGACCACATCCAATAGGTTCCATGGGAACCTCGCACCTAACGAGTCAGGTAGCAACATGTTGGAAATGAGGCCCATAAGTACTGTGTGCCTCACTCCCAACACCCCCTTCTCTAGCCACCATCGAACCAGAATCCTGCCAATATGGCAGTCACACTTCGCCCTCTCCACTGGGCTATCCACACCCACCTCCTCCCCATGCCCAAAACAGCGTGTCAACACTATTGTTCGCTGATCCCGCGACGTCGTCCGGATCGGCAGTCCATCTATCAAAATCTGAAGGATCCGATAGACATCCTCTAAGGTCACTGTCATCTCCCCTATTGGGAGATGGAAGGTGTTGGTCCGGGGATCCCACAAGTTGATCAGGGCCATCAGATAGGCCCGATCCCCGACCATAGGCTCCAGCCGAGTCACTTGCTTGAGCCCAAGGGCATCAAGCCACTCCCAGTCAACCAAAGTCAGTGCCTCCCATGCTTCAGTAAAAATAGTAGGTACACGGTACCGGCTCTTCACAACCTGCAAAAGAAAACAACACAAAAACATTAAAATCATGAAAAAATGTACAACAGTAACATGAATATACAACAACGCATAAAACAATGTACAACTAAAAACAACAAAATTCACAAAAATTCAAAACATTTACAGTTTGTCAGTCTTAGGGTTTCTGTACTCTAAGTTTAAAACTGACAGACAAAACAAAAAAAAAAAACAAAAACAATTTTCAAAATACAGTTTGTCAGTCTTAGGGTTTCTGTACTCTAAGTTTAAAACTCACAGTCTTAGGGTTTCTGTACTCTTAGCACTATGCCACGCACAACGCTTCCAAAAAATGGGCATCTATAGACACCAAAACAACACCAATATAATTATGTGACTACAAACACTGATCGCACTAACACACACAGCCCCAAGAACAGCCCCCAGAGGTTAAACAGTGGTCCTAACCACTCTCATAGTAGTTTTGGAAGGTCAGGAGTCAATTTGGCACCTTCAGGAAATCTACTTCATACTCGTTCCACCCAGGGACGATTACAAACTGGTATTTGCCCCACCCAGGGATGAATAGCAATATTCACTCCAGGGTGGGACGAATAGAAGGTTTGACTGGAAAAAAGTCAAATATTGACAAATGGCAGCTCAAATCTACAACTTAATTCTTCCTTCCTTGCATGGGAGTGTGAGTGAGCATTTTTGAGAGTTAGAGGCATTTACAGAGGTAGCCATGAGGCCCCTAATCAGGGAGGAATCTCCTCCCTCCTAGGAAGGCATGATTGCCAAGTGGCGCCTCTAAATGTTCATCCAAAGAGACCTCCAGGTCTATAAATTGGTGAGTTTTCTCACCACAAAAAAAAAAGGGAGAAGGAGCATTTTGAGCAACGAAGTGCTGTCATTTTACTCCCACACACACACCTTTTGATTTGTGTCTATCGCATCCTTGATCTCTTTTGGAATGAGGTCATAGGGTGGTTATTGGAAGCGCAAATCCAGAACTAAAACCCAAAATTTGGCCATAGAATCCTACCAAATTTGCTGACAACACCCCATAAGATATTTTGGACCCATCCCAAGTGGATTGGTGCCGAAATCGGGCCCCAAACGGTGGGCGTCCTGCCCCTGGGTGCCCCCCACACTATTGCAGGTCTAATCGTCCCACCTCGAAACGATTAGGAATATTTGGTAGATTTCCCCAATTTTTATTTTGCATCTGATTCTAGGTTATCTAAATAGGATGTAGTTTGAATTTCATTTCATTTTGAGCATTTTTGACCATGCTTTTATCATTTCCCACCTTCACTAACTTGCAGATGGTACCATCAAATTCTCAGTGATAGACGCCAAATTGGGAAAATATGACCTTCTAGATCTTCCCAAAATTCCCCCAATTAGCTAAACCCAACTTTGCAGGTGATTTGGAGCCTCTAGGATAAGACATTTGGGACTGTGCTTTCTGATAAATTGTTGCAGGTTTATTCGTCCCGCCCCAGAGCGAATACAAATTTGTGAGGAATTTCCTGATTGTTCTTTTTGCAGTGCCTCATAGGTGATGTTTTCATGCCTCTATGAAGTTTTCAATTTTTTTGGATTCATTGTAGTCATCATTTTATTTAATTCTGTGCATGCACTAATCTTAGGCTTAGGGATTACATGTTTTATTTCATCTACAGGTGCTACTAACTATTTCTTGTTCCCTTGAATGCAATATCTAGACATTGGAGGAGCAGCAAGGAGTCAACATTCATATATGCAAGTGGTGGCGACGTGTTGGGCCACTCATTTTACATGTGGGAATGCGGAAGAAGGAATAGCATTCATGGATGTAACAAGAACACATATTTAATGCTCCTAGCCCCTAAAAATGGAGGAGGCGAATTGTAACCGAGTTGTGAAACACATCAATAAAAAGGGCTATCTTCATTATTGGATTTTTTTTCATTTCAATTTGTTCATGCTCTCTCTCCTTTCATGCACTTTCAATTCATAGGACTTAGCGTTAAGTTTAGTTTCGTTTGCATCGCACTTGGACTTTCCTTTCTCTCTTCTTAAGTTGCTCTTGATAGATACATAAATTCTCAAGAGCATGAATGCATCGTTCATTGAGCAATGTAAATTGGTTTAACCAGGCCTACCGTGCAGTGTCATCATTGATGAACTCTTGCATTGATATGTGCAGGGAAGGAATTTCCAACTCGAGCGGCATGACAACCTCGAAGCCATACACGAGCAAAAATGGAGTTTCCCCAGTAGGCGTCTGAATGCTAGTGCGATAAGCCCACAAGGCAAGTGGTATCTGAATGTGCCAATCCTTATGACTATCTATGACTATATTTTTGAGGATGGCAACTAGCATTTTGTTTGACGCCTCTGCTTGCCCATTTTCTTGTGGATAATAGGGTGTCGAAAAACTATGCTAAATTTTGTACTTTATGGTCAAAGCACGCACATCTTTGTTCTTGAATGACGTCCCATTATCCAAGATTATCTTGGATGGAATACCAAAATGACATATGATATTATGTAAAATGAACTCTGAAATGCAGGTTCCCATTGTCGAGGTAAGCGAAATTGCTTCTACCTATTTGATGAAGTACTCTATGGCCGTTATGATAAATGTGTGACGGCCTGATGATGTAGGGGAGATATTTCTGATTAGATCTAATCCCCACTACAAAAATGGCCAAGCCGATTGGATCAGCTGTAAGGCCTAAGAAGGTACGTGTGTCAAATTGGCATGGTGTTGACACTTCACGCACTTCCTTACATATGTGCAACAATCTCATTTTAAAGATGGCCAATAATAGCCCATGTAGAGAATGCGCTTTGCGATGGCCATACCACTAAAGTGGCCACTGCATATACCATCGTGTGCTTGGGTGATCACCCAAGTGGACTCTTGCTAGTCCAAGAAACGAAGTAGGATTGCTTCATAGCTACGACGGTACAAAATGTCTCCTAACAAGACATGCTTTGCCACTTTCTATTTGAATGATCATTTTGCGGCATGCGTCAATCCAAGAGGGAGGTTACCTAACTTGAGGTAGTCCCTTATGGGTGTATACCAATCCTGTTGATCGGAAGACTCGACAGTCTGAACATCCAATCCCTCTTGAAGTTCATCCCTAGCAAAATCTGAGTGGGAAAGAACTTGTAAGAATAGCGTTGTGTTGCTATTAAGGGGAGTAGGGGAGAACAAGGACCCCTAGTTAACGTGATTGAAAAAATCATGGATTCGATAGAACTTGTCCGAGGACGGTTCAATCTGGATCAAGTGGATTCCTAGCATTAAGTCAGAGCTTGCATGCTCCATCGCTAATTGTGATAGTGTTCTAACTTGAATGGTTGTCTTGTGATTGTGATAGTGACCCCAAGGAGGTCATAGTGTCTGCAAAATGATTCGATGACCGAGGGAGTGCCTCGATGTCGTACCATTCAAGCTTTGCCAAGAATTTTTCCACAAGGGCTTTATAGGCCTGCAAAACTGGGCATTTACATTGGAATACCCCTTTGACTTGGTTGAAAATTAATAGCAAATCACCAAAGATGTTCAATCATTTGATGTTCATGGTGATTGTTGTCTTAAGACCTATGAGCAAGGCTTCGTATTCTACATTGTTGTTGGTGCATGGAAAATCTAATTTAAATGACAAAGACATTGGATCCCCTTGTGGTGTGAAGAATACAATTCCTACGCCACCCCCTTGCTCACATTTAGAACCATCAAAAAATAGGGTTATGTCAGCCTATGACTCAGGCTCATCAGAATCTGGCGATTCTGAGACATGGAAGACCCAATCATCGGGTAGTTTTATGATCAGAGGCTGATCGTCTTCGAGAGGAGCCTCTGCTAGTTGATCGGCTATGACTTGACCTTTGATGGATTTATGTCCAATAAAATCTATGTCAAACTCCGTCAACAACATGATCCATTTTGTTGTGCATCTACTATGATAAGTATGACTCATCATGTACCGCAATGGATTCTCCTTAGAAACAACATACGTCTTTTTTCTCAGCATGTAATGGCGTAGCTTTTTGGTAGCAAACGCCACTGCCAAGCAGAGCTTCTCAACGTATGCATAGTTAAGTTCATAACTAACCAGGGTGCGGCTAAGATAGTAAGTAGCCTATTCTTTGTGTAGTTCAATTTTTTGGGCTAGCATGGCACCCAGTGCCACCTCAATAGCTGAGATGTATAAGTAGAGTGGCACTTCTGGTCTAGGTTGTGCCAATATTGGCGGTGAAGCCAAGTATTGTTTAATGTCATCAAAGGCTGACTGGAACTTGTCATCCCAGTGAAATATGACCCCCTTGTGCAATAATTTATTCATGGGTCAACACTTGTCAGATAGTTGCGCTATGAAGTGCTTGATTGACATGACCTTTCCCTACAGGCTTCTAATATGCTTGATGGTAGTTGGGTGAAGCATTTCAAGGATTGCCTTGACTTTGTTTGGGTTCACCTCGATGCCTTATTTTGAGACTATGAAACCCAATATTTTTCTAGATGTGACACCAAATACGCACTTCTTGGGATTCAGTCTAACTTTATGCTCCATGAGGCGATCGAGGATCTTGCTTAAGTCATCGAGATGATATGGGCGTAAAAGAGATTTGGCCAACAAATAATCCATGTAATATTCCAAATTTTTGTGCATGTGATCGTGGAAGACGTACATCATGGCACGTTGGTAGGTGGCGCCAGCATTTTTTAGGCCAAAGGGCATGACCTTATAGAAAAACGTCCCCTAAGGCATTATGAACATCATTTTTAGTTGATCCTTGGGATTGATACGAATTTGATTGTATCCCAAGAAACCATCCATGAGGGAAAGCATTTCATGGCCTGCTATAGCGTCTACCAATGTGTCGATGCTCGGCAAGGGGAAATCATCCTTAGGACTCGCTTTGTTTAGATCTCAAAAATAAATGCATATGCGAATCCTCCTATCGGGATTTTTTATGGGAACCATGTTGGACAACCATGGTGGGTAATCCACGCAGATGAAAAACTGTGCATCCAACAACTTTTATAATTCATATTTAACCATTAAGGCCACTGTTGGGTGCATCTTACGTAGTTTTTTCTTAACTAGCTTGACTATTGAATCAAGTGTTATATTATGCATGACTAGCTGCGGATCTAGCCCCGACATGTCTTTGTAGGACCATGCAAAAACCTCCTTCTCTTTGAGAAGGGCAATGTAGTCGGCTTGCTCTTCGGGGGATAGAATTACCCCTAGCTTAATAATCTATGGATTCATTGGATCTGAGCCGATGTCTACGTCAATCATCTCCTCGACCGACATGTGGGATCTGTCCTCCAACTGGTGTGGATTTGGGATCAAGTGGATATCATTTGTTGAGTTTAGATCATCATTAGGAACCTCGGGTCAAGGTTCCCTCTTCAACATGGAAGATATCCTGAGTTTGCCTTGGGGTGAAATGAAGCATCCCGCTGAAAGGCCAGTACTTTGATGGAGATGATGGTGAATTGACATGATCCTAGTCTATGGCATCTATGTCTAGATACAATGACTATGTTGGATTGGCCAGATTATGGATGGGGGCGGTTAAGTCAATGGAGATCATGTTGATGAAATGATTTTGGTCTCCATTACCATGGGTGTGATGACTCAAACATTTTGGATGATCTTTGTGCTTTGGATCTGGATTTGGAGGTATTGGCATGAATGGATTGTTAGCATACTTTAATATTTAGCAACTAGTTATTTAGTTGCAGCAGCATCTTGTTGAGATGTGCCCATTCCGGGCTAATCCAGGAAGTCTGTTTGTAAACTCTGCAGTATTTAACACCCTTCTGAATAATACAATGTTGTTCGATTTCTTACATGGAATCAAAGCCAGTGGCATGAAGGGAGAGGCTGGAGGCGGACGACGTTATTTGCTAAAAAAAAATTTGCTGTGCGTTTTTTTTGAACGCAATTTTTTTTCGAGCAGAGTGAATTTTTTTTTTTTTTTTTAAATTTTCGTCGCGTGATAGCAGCTAAGGAAGAAAAAAAAAAAATATATTCCCTGTTCGTGGACGCGCAGGACGTCCGCTGGAAGTTCTGCGGACGCAGCTGGCACCCCCAGCCTCCCTGTTCGCGGATGCACAGGAGGGACGCAGGAGGTCCGCTCCCCCCCGTTGAGCGGACGTCTCCGCGTGCAGACACAGCGGACGTCTGTCCACATCGCGACGCGCGCAGACATAGAGGAGGGATGCAGGAGGTCCGCTCCCCCCCCCGCTAATGCGCGCAAACACAGAGGAGGGGCACAGGAGGTCCGCCCCCCCCGTTGAGCGGACGTCTATCCGTGCGACGTGCGCAGATGCATAGGAGGGACGCAAGAGGTCCGCTCCCCCCTGCTAACGTGCAGCGCATGCGGGGATTTTTGGAGGCCCCCCCCCCTCGCTGACGCGCAGCGCGTGCAAGATTTAAAAAAAAAAAAATGCGACCAAGCAGCAGCGCGCGACGGGAGGCCACGATTTGCAGAGGAGTCTGCAGCGCTCGGGCGGCAGGCTGAGGACCCTCCTCAAATACGAGGGGGTCCCTTGATCCTTTCGAATCAGCCCGCTGGCTCATGTGGTCGTGAGCCGTGCGGTAAGGCTCTGGGAGCCTGCAGGTCGGGGGTTCAAATCCCGCCGACTCCCCCCTTTCAAAGGTAAAATTTTTTTTCAAAGGTTTTTTAATTATTATTTTTCTAGTTAAAATTTTTAATTTTAATTTATTTTTTTATAGTTTTAAAACTTTATAAATTAAAATTTATTTTTAATTTATTTTTTCATAAGTTTTAAAAACTATATAAATTAAAATTATTTATTTTAACTTTAAATACATAATAATTATTAAAATGCTTTGTTAAAGAGAATTTTTTTTTAGGGGGGATATTTTTTTTAAAAAATCAAAGGGGGAATGTGAGTAATTTTTTGAAAAAGCAATTTGGCGAATTGTAAAGGTGCATTTTCGGCTGTGTCCGACACCTAGAGGGTTAATTCTTGTGGGCACTTTTTATGTTGTATGTTGCATATTTCATTTTTGCACTACTTCATTAAAAGTTAAAAAAAAAAAAATCAAATACACTCCCTAAGTCCCCGAAATAATTAAAACCCATCCATGCAATTTATTGCACTGCAGCGTTCGGTATTTGTGATACCTCTGGCCAGCACTTACAGGTAAATCTATCGTGATTGGGCTACTATATACGCCGCCTAATATAGCTGCTACAACAACGTCTGAGCTTGTTCTCTATAAATCGTCGGGGAGAGATAAGTTTGCCATTTTTGCATTTTTTTTACTCCGTCCACTACCCTTAATCGCTCTTGTGTTTAGGTGTAAATCCTAACGAAGTATTCTTCATAGTGTTTAGTGGAAGTTACGCCCCACGCATGAGAATAATCTTCTATGGTAGGTGCCATCAACAAGGTGATTCCCTTTCAGTACTGCTTACGTTCCACGTATCGTATGATCTCTAAAACTCACCTATAGTCTCCCTCACGTAAGGGCGGGTGATTTTTGTTGATCTTTTCTAAATACCTATAGTTTCCCTCATGTAAGGGCGGGTATTTTGTACGGTATAACGGTCTAGAAAAATGTATATCGAAAGGGGGACCAATTGGTGATATAAGGAACCTTCACTATGGCCGCTGTTGAAAATTGATGACTGATCCTCATCAGTTATTGAAAGGTCCAAATTATACACCATGGAAACATAAGATGAAGGCAATTCTCCAAATGGAAGATTTATGGGATATTGTTACTGGAGTAACACCTAGGCCTTCACCAGCATCAGGATCCACAGGTCCTTTCACAGATCAGATAACTTTTGACAAGAAAGACAGTCGAGCAAAGGTGCTCATTTTGTTTGATGTTTCAGATGAAGTGCAACCTCATATAGCTGACAAAGAAAGTGGTAAAGAGGCATGGGATGCCCTTAAAACCATCTATGAGGGAAATAATGATTCCACCATTCTTCATCTTCAACAACAACTTCATAACCTGAGTTTGAGACAGGGTGAAACAATTGAACTCTTTCTGTGCAGAGTGTCTGAATTGAAAGAGAGATTGAATTCTTTGGGAGATTCTGTGGACAAAAAGCTTCTCGTTTCAATTGTGATGAGAGCTTTACCTTCTTAATTTGATATGTTGATCACCTCCATCCAGGTGTCTCAACGACAAATTACCTACATCGAGTTGGTCAATCTACTTCAACAACAGGAGGCACGCCAACTTCACAAGGATGATTCTTCCAATACAGCCCTATACACCAACAGGAAGGGTTCTAGGAAGAAAGGTAATGGGCAAAAAGGAGGAAAATTTTAGAAAGGAGGAAATTATCAACAGGATACAAAAGGAAAAGGAAAAAAACCTCAACAGAAGAAGAGGTGGTGCAAGATCTGTGAGAAAGACAACCATGACACCAACAGGTGTTGGCATAAGAACAAGCAGAAAGGCCAAAACAGACCACAAAATAAAAACAAGCAACCCCAGGTGAATGTTGTTGTTGAAGAATATGACTTGGATTTTGAATTGGCACACAAGGTTCTCATGACTACCATAGATTCCACACAGAGGGATCTTGTTTGGTATGTCGATTCTGGAGCTAGCAAACATATGACTGGCGATAGATCATGGTTTGAATCATTTGTGGCCAAAGAGGGCAAACCTGTCACCATTGCTAATGATAAAACCTATAGGGTTCAGGGAGAGGGTACAGTTTTAGTCACTCTTCCTGATGGCAAGTGTCAGATTGACAAAGTCCTCTATGTTCCGGGATTGGCTAACAATTTGTTGTCAGTAACACAAATCCTGAATAGAAATATGGTTGTCAACTTTCGTGTTGAGAATGGCAAGAAGTGTTGTACTATTACCAGGAAGGGTAAACAGATTGCAACAGCTTCATATAAGCACGACTTATTTTCCCTAGATGCTATCTCTACTCCACATGTTGCCATGACTATCTCTACCAAGGAGGCAACTTCCCTATGGCACAAGAGATATGGGCATCTTAGTTCTGGCTACTTACTTGAGCTCAGTAAGTATGAGATGGTAAAGGGTCTTCCTTCCCTTTTTGCCACATTGCCGATGTGCTCTGACCGCTAGCGGGAAAGCAAGATAGAGTACCATTTGAGAAGAGCTCAACAAGAGCACGAAAACCTCTGGAGTTAATTCACACCAATCTGTGTGGTCCTTTCACACCCAACAGTTGTGGAAGGAAGAGGTACTTTTAGTTATTCGTAGATGACTACTCACGAAAGATGTGGGTTTTCTTTCTCCAACTGAAATCTGAAGCTTTCGCATTCTTCCAGCAGTTCAAGAAATCCATTAAGGAGTCAGGAGCTTCTATTAAAACCCTCCGCTCAGATCAAGGGGGGGAGTTTACCTCTAATGAATTTTTTGCATTCTTAGATAAGCATGGAATCAAGAGACAGTTAACAACTGCCTATACTCCTCAGCAAAATGGAGTTGCTGAGAGAAGGAACCGTTCTATCATGGAAATGGTTCGTTGTATGCTCATAGGAGCTACTCTTGGGCAACAATATTGGGTAGAAGCTATCACCACTGCAGTATATCTATTGAATAGGGCACCCACAAAGGCCCTAAAAGGAATGACTCCACAGGAAGCATGGAGTGGTCGAAAACCCTCCATATCTCATCTACGTATTTTTGGATGTCACGCTTTCATGCACATACCAAAATAGAAAAGGAAGAAGCTAGATGAGAAAACACTGAGATGTATTTTTCTTGGTTATGATGAGCACTCTAAAGGATATCGTTTGATAGATCCTTTGACCAAGAAAATTCATGTCAACAGAGATGTTGTCTTTGATGAAGCTTTCACATCACAGAGCACATCTAAAGTACACCTAGATATTGTGGAATCTAAGGAAGAGAAGATTCCTTTGTCAACACAGACAGGAGGTCCTACATCTTCAACACCACCGAAGAAGAATCCAAAATGGTGTACAAATACAATCAGAGATGCAAATTTATCCACTCCTCCCAATTTGAACTTGGATAGACCTCGTACACGCAGTATGGCTCAAAAGGAAAAAGAATCCAAAGAAACTAGTGAGGTTGATGATCTTTGTCAATATTTTGAGGAACTTTCTGTAACTCCACGTACAGAAGTAGAGGATATGGATATTGATGATGACAGGGCATTCATGTCTACCATAGACGATATTGAACTTGCATCAGTGCAAGATGCTCTTAGTGAGCCTCAGTGGAAGGCCGCTATGGATACAGAGTATGAGTCTTTTATGAAAAATAAAACTTGGAAGCTTGTTGATCTGCCACATGGAAAGAAACCCATTGGCTACAAATGGGTATATAAAGTCAAGTACAAGGCAGATGGAACAGTTGATAAGCATAAGGCCCGTCTTGTTGCAAAGGGCTATTCTCAAAAGGAAGGCATTGACTACGAGGCAAATTTTACACCTACTGCTCGGATGACCATAATTCGGGTTATGTGTGCTATGGCAACACAATATGGGTGGAAAGTTCACCAGATGGATGTCAAAAGTGCCTTTCTAAATGGTGATATCCAAGAATAAGTCTACATGACTCAGCCAGAAGGATTTGAAGTGGAAGGCCAAGAGCAGAAGGTTTGCAAATTGGTCAAATCCTTATATGGTCTGAAACAAGCTCCTCGAGCTTGGTATATAAAAATGGACAATAACCTTATGCAGCATGGATTTAAGAGATGTTCATCAGATGCAAACCTCTATTTCAAGAAACAGGGTTCTGAGATAGTGTTGCTTGTACTCTATGTTGATGATCTGCTCATTATAGGGAGTTTAGAAACTATGATCTCTATTTTCAAAAGAAACTTGTGTAAATCTTTTGAGATGACAGATCTCGAACTTCTCCATTATTGTCTTGGTCTGGAATTCAGCTAGAAGGAGCACTCCATCAAAGTGTCTCAGAAAAAATATGCCAAGACATTGCTGGAAAAATATCGCATGACTGATTGCAAGCCAATGGCAACTCCGATGGAGAATAGACTTCAATTATCGCGATAGTTGATTGGGAGTCTCATATATCTGACCAATACTAGGCGAGATCTCCTATTTTCTGTCAACTATCTTTCAATGTTCATGCAGGAGCCTAAGACCACTCATTGGAAAGCAGTAAAACGTGTTCTTCACTATGTCCGTGATACTATGGAATATGGCCTAGAATACAAGAGGAACAACAAATTCTTCTTGCAAGGATACACGGACTCCGACTATGCCGGATCATTTGATGATCGCAAGTCAACTTCTGGATATATTTTTCATCTGGGATCCGGTCCTGTCTCTTGGCATAGCAAGAAGCAACAGGTGGTTGCTATTTCATCAACAGAGGCAGAGTATCACGCCGCACGTGAAGCTGTGTGCGAAGTGATATGGTTGCATCACATTCTGACAAGTATGGGCCATCCATAAAAATCTCCAATACACTTGTTTTGCGATAATCAGGGTGTTCTGAACCTCGTCAAGAATCCAGTCCATCATGAAAGAACAAAGCACATTGACACACAATGTCATTTCATTCGAGATGAAGTTCCAAAGCATCAAATTCAGCTTCAGTACATTCCCACCGATGCTCAAGTTGCAGACATTTTCACTAAGGCACTTGCACGTGTCAAATTTGAATTGTTTCGCAGCTCTCTTTGTATTGCAAAATGATGTAATCAGGGGGGATGTTAGTATAGCTATTAGTTATTACATTACCCAAATAATGTAATAAAGGGGGATGTTAGCGTACTTTAATATTTAGCAACTAGTTATTTAGTTGCAGCGGCATCCTGTTGAGATGCGCCCATTTCGGGCTAATCCAGGAAGTCCGTTTGTAAACTCTGCAGTATTTAACACCCTGCTGAATAATACAATGTTGTTCGATTTCTTACATGGATCAGCCCTATGTGCGGATAGGAGGACAAGGTATATCCTAGGCACTGATATCTCTATAAGGTCTCTGGGTGGTAGGTGCTCTACGTATGTCCAAAGTGGTGGATTCAACACTTGGTCCCACTGCGCTAGGTTTATGTGCCACTCATGCCCTGGCACTATGTTTAGTTGTTCAAGCATATCATCAATATCCAAGGGGTATTGTTGCTACATTTGCCGCATGTGAGTGAGATATGCCATCTTAGTTTCATCTTCATAATCATTGTCGGAGATCCAAAGGCCTTCATTGGTTTCAACAACTATTTGTGACATTAGAGGCTCATCTTGCTCGGGCAAATTGATTTGGCCCCATCGAGGTTGTTCCGCTCTCTGCGAGGGTACCTAATTTTCTTGAGGGGGCACTTGCTCGATTGGAGAATCTAAAGGGAACATTGCTAAGAGGTTTTCTTGATAATCATCCATGGGGGTCACTTATGAGTGATTTCTATCCAATTCAAAGGGGTCCCATGGTGCTACCTCATATTTTGACTCATCTTCTAATGATCCTTCCTGACCTTGTCTATACCTCTCTTGTAGGTGAGTTCTCAAACTTTCTCCTCTCTCGAGCGAAGGGAAAGGGTTGTTGAGGTCAACAAGGTTGGTTGTCAATGATGGGAGATAATCCCCTAGTGTATATGTTGTGTTAGGGTTGGTATATGGATCTAATGCCAATTCCTCCTTGTTGCCTATCCCTAGGCCTTGCATGTTCTCTACCAAGATGTCCAAGGGCATGGGTGGTTGAACCCTACTCTTGACTTATCGTATGACATTTGGTATCTTGGTTGGCAAAGAACACGCACTCCTTGCTCATATCTTCCTAACCCATATCAATGCCAATTACATTGACCAAGATATCTCAAAGCAAAATCTGGGTTGGACAAATAATTGACATCTTCTATAAAATGCTCTTCATCTTCATCCTCTTGCATGTATGGTTCAATACCATGATCAATGCCCCCATACACAAAGTTTGTCTGGTTTTGTGGGTAGACTAGAGGAACCATGGTACCGATGGGGAGGCGAGGTCTCCCCATGTCCTGCATGGACTCCAGTGTGGGCGTTGCTACAATATTCTGCACCAGATACTCCCCCAGGCTCATATTGGCCATTTCAACGGTGATTGTTGGCAGTTGAAGGAGGGGGACGGAAGTTCTTCTTGAGTCCACTCCATGTCGAGTGAACTAGGAGCCTCGAATTCCATTATGCTAGGCATCTCCTTAGTAGATATGGTTGAGACTGATGGTGGCATTTCTTCTAGAGGTTGCACCTCCTCCAAAGGTTTCTTCCTCTTGTCCTTATTTGTGGCCACCATAGGTGGTGTCATTGGTGAAGGACCAGACGATGAAGATGGCCCCAGTTGGGGTTTTTATGGACTTATCAATAGGGATGCTTGCAGAATCAAACCCTATTTAGATGGATTCAACTAAAAATCCAAATGCATTAATGGAAGGGTCGATTACGGCATCAGCTACATCGTATTGCAATACTTTAAGGGTTCCAAGTCCGTCGGGACTACATGCACCTACCCTTCGAATGTATACTTTAAGCACTGATGAGCTATCGAAGGGACACACTTCATGTCCCTGATCTATGACCGACCTAGCAAGATGTTATAGGCCATATCACCCTCTAAGATGTGGCACAATGTAGGTATAGTATTTTGTCCCACTTGGATGGGTAGGACAATTGTGCCAACTGTCGAGCATATTGCATCATTGAATGCTTGCTATGTATAGGTGGAGGCCACTATGTGAGATGCAAAAAACTTGAGGTGCTTCAAGGCCACTGTTGTAATGATATTACTAGACGAGCCACTGTCCACCAATACCCTTTTGTACAAAATATTGTTGACCTGCATGATGACGTGCAGGGGTGGATCCGCCATGTCACTAGCCACTAATTTCAATTCATCCTCTCAAAAGGTGATGACTGACTTAGTGCATCGTTTGACATGTCCCACAAAGTTGTTGAAGGAGTTTGATTTGTGGGGCTGCAACTTGATAGCTTTTAGTATCTCCATTAGAGCCTCCCTATGGGGTGTTGATTTTTGTATGAGCTCGTAGATGGAGAGCCTAACCGACGTGTTCATCAAAATTTGGGTGAGTTTGGTCAGATTTATGTCCACTATTCTAGGTGGAGGAGGTGGTGCAAGATGTTGTTGCGGTTGTGACATTGTTGGCACCTCTCCTGTAGCTTCCACAGGGGAAACTGTGCTTGGGTACTTCCTATTTCGAGTCACTATACTGATCATCCTTACATACCCCTGCATGGGGCAGTTCTATGTGACCTCATTGACTTGTAGGGTATTTTCCTATGCATCATGGGTAGGTAAGGGGTATTTAAATACTTCCATTTGTTGATTGCTTGGTGCCACGGGATTATCCACCGCTAATGTCTTGTTATCTATTAAGTCTTGCACCAAGCCTTTAAACTTCCAACATGCATTAATATCATGTCCCTTCCATCTATGGAACCTACAATACAAATCTTCCCTATAGTCCTTAGGTTTTTGTGCATTGGGATCTATGGGTTGAATATTGGGTAGGTTGATCAAGTTTTTCGCTGACAAGCGATCAAACAAGGAGTCTCTGGACTCTATGTAAGGTGTGAATTTTTTCCTAGGACGACACTGCTAATTTTGTTCTTGCCTTTGATTTTCTCTATCATAACTGTTAAGAGGGATTGCCTAATAGTTAGCCTTTTGGGGATGTGTTGCTTGTGTAGGATTAGGGATGTTTATAGCAACCTGATTGACCATAGTGGGTTTCTGTTGCATGGTCCTTTTGGTGTTCTTAGACCATTCTTTCTTCTTTGGCTTGGCTATCTCGCCATCTTGAATCTTGATCTCCTCAATGATTCTGGCTTGCACCAAAGCTTCCTCTAAAGTGGCATATTTTTGCAGCTATAATAGCACATAGATCAATATCAAATAGCTCTTTGAGAACATTTGGGTGAGGTCGGACATAGGAGGGAGGTAGGGTAGCTTGGAAAGCAAAGTCCTCCATCGGTTCCCATAGGCCGCCATGGTTTCTTCCTCATACTACCTGAGGCTAGATAGGTCGCTTAGTTATGCCTTCTTCTTGGTGTTGAAGGTGAAGCGTTTGTGGAACGCATCCACTAGCTGATCTAAGTTACTAATGATGTGCTTTGGCAATTAAGTGAACCAATCTGAGGCAGGGCCTACGAACGTGGTGATGAATGTTCTTAATAGCAAAGCATCATTATCCTAAATACTAAAGAATTGGCTCAAGATTCTAGTCACATGCTCTTGGGCATCTTCCTCCCCTCTAAAGATTGCCAACTGAGGTAGTTTGAAGTGTTCAGGGTAAGGGGGTGCCGACACTGACGGATGCACAAGATGACTATAGAGTTGGTGTAAAGTGGGATTTTGGGGCCCAGAAGTCTTGGTCTCCATAGATTTCAAGTGCTCTAGCAGCGCTTTATATGCATCAAAATATTTAATCTCTTCCTCCTTAGTTAGCTCCTATTGTGGGTAGTGGGAAACTTGAGGCCTATGGAGGGGTGGTCGGATAACAGCCCCTCTGCATTGGTAGGGTGTTTTAGCCTGCTATTCTTGCTCATACTCCTCATAAGATTCTTGAGGAGTTTTTGGATGAGACCTACAACCATGGGTGGGTCCCCATGGGGGGTGCCCATCATTGTTCCTAGGAGTGACCTCCTGCTCAGGTCTAGGAGTTCTCAGAGGCAGCACTTGGTAAGGTCATGGAGACCTGTCTTGTACCAATGGGTTACACCTCTCATATGGTTCTACTCTTTGGGTACAAGAGGTTGGAACCCTCTCAGGCATCATGTTATGGAGTAGCTCATCTGTTTGGCATGGAATGCGCTCTTTGCTAAGGTGATATAGATGCTCTAGCTATTTTTGTTCTTACTCAAGCTGCATTATCTGCACTTGGTGGGTGGCATGTATGGTGCCTGCTAGGTCAATTTATTCTGCCATATTGAGTCTAGGAGGTCTAGATGCCTCTCCTACACATTTATCTCGGTCATAATGATCCGAGGTCTCTATAGGCCGCTTCCCTCTATCGAGATTGGTGGCATTCACTTGAGGCTCTGGCATCAGTAGGTGATTTTGGTAGATAGCAGGTGCAGAGGTGCATTGCTTCCGCACTGTGTATTGCTCTTGAGGAATGTAACGGTCTTCCTCATGATCCCTTTCATATATGTGAAAGAGGTAGGCAGAGTTGTATCACCCTATTTGAAGAGCCTTGTGCTCTGGATTTGGCTTATTATTCCTAACAGTGATGGGAGGTAAAGGAGGGATGACATAATCATGTGGCCTCTCCTCATGGACCCTATGTTGTCCTAGCACTTCATCACATGGTGGCCACTCATACCGAGCTTCTAAGGGAGCCTTCCAATTTATATTGAGTTCCACATGTAAGGAATCCTCCTAAAAGGGTCTATGTTGGATGGGAGTGCCCCTCGAAGGGGTGCCTCTTTAGTCCCATTCTAAAATGGCACGATGCGAACTATCTCATGGTTTGGGCCACCAAGGTGGTATGACTAAGTCCTTGGGGCTATAACGGAGGTGACTTGTGCCCCCTTGTACACTCTCAACAGCTCCTGCCCGTGATTGGGCTTGGCTACGGGTGTACACCATGGTGGTGTTTTCCTACAAAATGCATAGATTTTTATTTCTTTTTATAATTTTTATGCTACACTAAACATAAAATATCACACACACAAAGCAATGATTATCTCGTTTAAATATTAAAAGTGTGCCCTAAATCTAGTTTAGTGTGTTTTGATTTTTGTTTTGAAAGCTTTTGTAAAGAATGTTTAAATGCAATATGATGGCTCTTATGACTCCCAAAAATGGTCACCCCTTCGATATACCATTGCCATGACGATATACCAACCTCTCTATATACCCGCCCTTACATGAGGGAAACTATTGGTACGTGAGAGCAGATGGTATGTGGAATGTAGGCGGTACGAAAGGGGAATCACCCTATTTTTTACACCTACCATAGAAGACTTATCCTCATGCACTGGGAATCACCCCAGCTACACTTGGTCAGATTTCTTCAAGATTTACGTCTAGCAACAGTAGCGATCGGGGTTATGGATGCAAAATTTCAAACCAAGGTGGTGATAAAATCCACCGTTGGTCTTGATCAAGGGATGGGGTTTTACGACCAGCTCCTTGGTGTTTATATTACCACATGATGTGTGGGGTTATTTTTATTTTACATGAAAATAAACATGCAGTAAAAATTTCCTTAAGTAAACAAGTAACCAACAAACAAGAAACTGAAAGCAAAAAATGACAGAAGGTGTTTAGGACCCTTACCTCTTCTCTGCCCAAATCTGCTGGTTCTGAGTTTTTGTCCTGAAAATGCATAGAGATCTATTCATATCGGGGTGGGATGAATAACAAAATTGTATTCATCATAGGGTGGGATGAATTCCCATTCGTCCCTAGGTAAGATGAATTCCAACTCTGTATTCCTCACAGACTGGAACGAACAATGGTCCCGTATTTGAAAACTTGGTACCTGCAAGAAAAAACAATCAAGTTTTGATCAAATTTATGATCTTAAAAATAGAGGACAAAGTCCCACCATGATCACCACTAAAATCATGAGGATACGGAAACAAAAAGGAAAATCCAAGATGTGATGCAAACGAAACAAAAGATAACGCTAAATCCTATGAATTGGAAGTGCATGAAAGGAAAGAGGCATGAATGAATCGAAACCAAAGAGAAAGAAAATGTGGAAGATAGCCCTTTCCATTAATATGCTTCAGAACTCAATTACAATTTTCCTCCTCGCTTTTCAGGGGTTAGGAGCATTAAATATTTTCTTGTCACATCAATGGATGTCATTCCTTCTTCCACGTGCCCACATGTAAAGTGGGTGGGCCAAACATCACCTCCACTTGCATTGATGAGTCTTGAATCCTTTCTTCTACTCTAATGTTGAGACCCTATGTTGAAGAAAACAAAAAATAGTCAGTAGCACCTGTAGATAAAATGAAACATGCAATCCCCATGCCTTCAATTAGTGCATGCAAAATATAAATAAAATGATAAATAAAATAGATCCAAATGAAATTAAAACTTTAAAGGGGCATCAAAAAATCATCAGGAAGGCACTGTAAAAAGAACAGTAAAAAATTTTTCCACATATTCGTATTCGCTCCGGGGTGGGACGAATAGACCTGCAACAAAGCGTCAAAAAGCACTATCCCAAATTTCACATCCAAGAAGCACCAAATCACCTGCAAAGTTTGGGGTTAGCTAAATGGGGGTATTTTGGGAAGACCTAGAAGGTCATATTTTCCAAATTTGGCCTCTATCACCATGAATTTGATGATGCTACTTGCATGTTAGTAAATGTGGGAAATGATAGAAATGTGATCAAAAATTCTCAAAACGATGTGAAATTTGAATGAAAACCTATATAAGAAGCATAGAATTAGATGCAAAAATAATAGAAAGGAAATATGCCATAGATTTCTAATCACTTTGGGATGGGGCGATTAGAACTACAACAGTATGGGGAGCACCCGGGGATAGGACGCCCGCCGTTTAGGGCCTGATTTTGGCACCAATCCACTTGGGATGGGTCCAAAACATCTTGTGGGGTGTTTTCAAAAAAAATTGTAGGATTTTGTGGCCAAATGTCGGGTTTTGGTTTCGGATTTGTGCTTCCAATAACCACCCTATGACCTCCCTTCCAAAAGAGATCAAGGATGTGAAAGGCACAAATCAAAAGGTGTATGTGGATGTAAAATGATAGCACTTAATTTCTCAAAATGATCCTTCTCTTTGTCCCTTTTGTGGTGAGAAAACTCACCAGTTTATAGACTTGGATGTCTCTTGTGATTGAGCATGCAGAGGCACCACTTGGCAATCATGCCTTCCCAGGGGGAGAAGATTCATCCCTGATTAGGGGCTTCATGACTGCCCCTGTAACTACCTCTAATGCTAAAATATTATCACTCACACTCGCATGCAATGAAGGAAGAGTTAAGTGGTGAATTTGAGATGTCGTTTGTCAAGATTTGACTTTTTTCCTGTCAAACCTGCTATTCGCCCCACCTTGGAGTGAATATTGCTAATCATCCCTGGGTGGGGTGAAGAGAAGTTTGTAATCATCCCTGGGTGGAACGAGTATGAAGCAGAGTGCCTGAAGGTGCCAAATTGACTTTTGACCTTCCAAAACTGTTGTGAGAGTGGTTAGGACCATTGTTTAACCTATGAGGGCTGCCCTGAGGGCTATGTATGTCAATCCGATCAGTGTTTGTAGTCACATAATCGGATAGGTGCTATTTTTGTGTCTACATATACTTTTCAAATTTAATTTCTAGTATGAGAATGTTACAACCATCTTCATAAGTGCCATTCTTCTACAATCATAATACTCATGATATCGATATTGGACAAATCTCATATAGTTACCTCTTTTGAACTTCACTCTCCACCCAAGATTCCAATTTTAAGTAGGAAGTTTATTTTTCTCTAGCGCCCATATCATATAGAGGTGTGACGGATAATTTCCCCATGTCTTAACATGAAATAAAGAATGCATGGCATGTACATGATCGAGCTAGATGATCAACCAAATTCCTTGGAGAATCATTTAGGGTCTACCAATACCCTAGTAGCTACCTGGTATTTTGTGTTAATTAACCAACATGATATCCCATACCATTATGTTGTCGATAGTACCAAGTCAAGCATAATTCACCACTCAATACTAGCAAGGATAACCTAGAAGATATGCCCATACAATCTTGCGTTACCTCCTGTTATGACCTTCCTCGTCAGAATTATGGTTAGAGCCTTGGAAAGATGTTTGCCTACCCATAACATATTTAAAGTTGAAGTTAACATTGCCTACCCACAATCTTTAAATAAGAAGGATTGTCTGCCCACAACCTTGGCATTTGTCTACCAACAATATTTAAATGAGAAGGAAATCCTAACCATAACCTTGGTACTATATCTATAGCAATTTTCATTACTCCCTAAATCCTAAGTTGTGCAATTAAAAGGATATTGCTTTAGAAAAATCTAAAGGTGTAACATATATTATATTACTTTATCATGATTGTTGAGCAAGGTGCAGAAACAATATTGTCATTATTGTCAACACAGACAGATAGATCAATTGATGCAGTGGATAGGAGTTCAGAGTTCAGTCATAGCATGTACAGTGAATTTTCAAGAAGACAGAAGTGGCCCAGATTCAAAGGATCAAAGAAAAAGACAAGTAAGAAAACTGTCATGATATCGCGACATGTTTTCTGTCATGATTTCGTGACATATCGAAGGAGAGAGAAAATGCTAGCAAAACTGTCATGATTTCACGACATATCAGATGAGAGAGAAAATTTTGGCAAAACTATCGTGATTTCATGACATATCGAAGGAGAGAGAAAATGTAAGGAAAACTGTTGCGATATCGCGACATGTTGAGAAGCTGGAAAACAAACTATCGCGATATTGCGACATGTTAAGAAGAAAGAAAAGAAACTGTCATTATTTTGTGACATGTTAGAAGCAAAGAAGGCAAGTAAGAAAACTATCACAATTTTGTGACATGTTCGAAAAGAATGTGCAAGCAAAGAAAACTATCGCAATTTCATGACATGTTCAGGGAGAAGGAGCTTGCAAAGAAAAGTGTCATGATTTTGCAACAATTTGCAAGAGAGGTAGTACGGACGAAAATGTGTCGTGATTTCGTGACATGTTTGAGAGAAGAAGCTCACAAGGAAAAGTGTCGCAATTGCATGACAATTTGCAAGAGGAAGCGCTAAGGAGAAAAAGTGTCACGATATCGTGACATGTCGGGTTTTCGTGACCCGAAGGGAAGAAAAGCGCTAAGGAGAAAAAGTGTCACGATTTCACGACATGTCGGGTTTTCACGACCCGATGAGAAGAAAAGTGCTAAGGAAGAAAAATGTCACGATATCACGACATGTCACATTTTCATGACTAAGAGATGAGAGAGAATGTATGGAGATAGAAATGTCGCGATATCGCAACAATAGCAGAGAGGAAGACTCTGAAGGATGAAGTGTCACGATTTCACGACAGAAGCAAAATGAAAGAGCATGGAAGCAAAAGTGTTGCGATTTCATGACAAATTCAAGGAGGAAGAGCTCAAAGGCGAAAGTGTCATAATTTTGTGACATGTTCTATTTTTGTGGGCGTAAGGCAGAGAAAAGCACAAGGCAGCGAAAGTGTCACGATTTCGTGACATGTTTCATTTTCGTTGGTGCATGCAAAGAAGAGTGTACGATAGCGAAAAGTGTCATGATTTCGTGACATGTCATGTTTTCATGGGTAGAAGGTGATAAGAGTACAAAGAGACAGAAGTGTCATGATTTTGTGATAGGTCGCTACAGCTTGATTACGGATAGTTAACTGAAGTAGAACGATAGTTACAGGGGTAGTTGTAGAGGAAAATCATGCAGCCATTATCAGAAGAGTTAACTAAAGTAGAATGACAGTTATAGGGAAATTACAAAAGAAAATCATGCAACTATTTTAAGAATAGTTAAAGAAGGAGAAATCAAACAGTCGCATAAATAGAATCAAAAAATGCATGCATGCATAGAAAAGAATACGAACAGTCATGACCAAGAATATGAATAGTCATGATAGAGATATATGTTACATGTAACGTGTTTAACGAAATGCCCACTTTATATATACAAAAGGAGTTACATAAAGAAGGAGTTACAGTTGACAAGTAGCAGAAGAGAATATTAAAGAAATAGTTACAATTGACAAGTGGCGTATGAGGAATGAAAGAAGGCATTATAACTGGAGTTACAAAGTGAAAGGTCTATTATAAAAGGGTAGTCATGCAGAGAATCAAGTTGTCGTTGAATATGTGAAAGTGTTGTAAGATAGCGATAAGCAGAGTAGTAAGTTTTTACTATGTTTTGATAAATTGTAGACCAGTTAGGGTCTTGTAAAAGTGAAGGCATTTTTATGTCATTGATAAAGCTTTCAAAACTATGATTCAAGTTGGTGATTAGATAGGGGTTGGTGCTCCTTTCTGTTGGTGTAGATAAATCAGGGGTTGGTGCTCCTTCTAGTGGGTGTTGGTAAATAGATTGTAAAATTGGTGTTTTGCAAAGGCTGGATTTGGACCGTAGTCCAAGCAGTCATTCTTGAGGAGTAGCCAAATTGGTGAACCTCATTACATTGTGTGTTGTGGTGTGCTCTCTTGTGAAAATTGCTTTAATTGCTTTTAATTTCTCTTTGCCTTAGCTTTAAGAGTTGTAGATTTGAATTTAAATAACTACACTGATTCACCCTCCCTCTCAATGTCATTGTGAGAACATCAATTGGTATCAGAGCGAGGTTCCTAAATAAACTTAATCAGCTAAGGTGATCTTGGAAGAAACACAATGGCAGGTGGTGAAGGATTCTCATCAAACAAAGCTCCTTTGTTCGACAAAACTAATTATTCATTCTAAAGACTCAGGATGCAGACATATATGTGTGCATTGGTATATGACATTTGGGAGTCAGTAGAAAGTGGATACACAATACCAGCTACTCTTCCAATAGATACTGCCAAGAAGAAAAATTTTGAGAATAACTCTAAAGCAAAGAATGCCATAATGTATGGGCTAGTAGACAGTGAACTAATAAGGATCATGAGCTATAAAATGACAAAATACATGTGGGACAAACTGAAGAGCATTCATGAAGGAGACAACAAGATCAAGTAAGTCAAGCTACAAATGCATTGAGCTCAGTTCAAAGCATAAAAAATGAATGATGATGAGAACATAGAGGCCTATATGCTGAGAGTCAATGGAATCATTAATGAGATCAGAGGACTTGGCAAAGAAATTGAAGATGTGGTCATCGTGAAAAAGGTACTTAGAACTCTTCACAAAAGATTTAATTCTAAGGTTTCTGCTATAGAAGAAGCTAAAGATTTAAATAATTTTAGCATGAACAAGATGCATGGTTCTTTGACTGCATACAAAATGAGAATAGGACAAACTAAGCCCATAGATAGAGAAGCTGCTTTTAAAGCACACAAAAATATAAAAGCTGAACAAGAATCTGAGGATGAAGAGACATTGGATGAAATGAAAGCTAACTTTGTTTGGAAACTTAAAAAGAGAAAAGGAAAATATAGAGGAAAGTTACCGTTTAAGTGCTTCAATTGTGGATGCGTCGGTCACTTTGCAGCTAAATGTCCAATGCATGAGAAAACCAAAAATGATGAAGGGTCACACCAAGAAAAAAGTGACTGAAAGAAGAAACCAAATTTTAGAAAGAAAAACTTCAAGAAGAAAAGTTTCATATCCAAGAATGTCAGCTCTTTTGAAGAAAGCTCAAGTGAGGATTTTGAAGAAGAAACAGGTGAAGCTCTGTTCATGGCATTTGAAGAAGAAAAAACTGAAGAAAAATAGGAAGGTGATAAAGACCTTAAGGATGAGGCTGAAGTATATCTGGAAGGAGAGTTGGTTGCTACACTTAAAGAGTTGAGTACAGAAAGGAAGAAGAATAAAAAGGTCTCAAGAAAGCTTGAGGATGCGAATGAAATAATAAATAGTTTGAAAGTACAGATAGAAGAATTTAAGAAAATGTTTGAAGAACTTGAAGTACAATTAACCATGAGAATAGATGAGTGCAACAAACTAGAAGAAGAGATTGTTGTTTTAATAATGCGGCTAGAAGAAAAGAATCAAAAATTGAGTTGCTATCACAAACTTGAAGGAAGTTCTACAAAGCTTAAAAATATTATAAATAGTCACAGGACTACAGGCATCAAGTTTGGCTTGGGATTTGTCGAAGGAGAATCGTCAAGTGGATCAAAGGCCATAACTATAGAACCAGTAAAGAAAGAAGATAAGATCAAGGTTGACCAAAGAAAAACGAATCATGCAAAAGAAAGCAATAATGCCAGGCATGAGAAGAGTGCTGACAATGAGGGATTCACAAAAGTCACACATAAAAGGAGAAAAAAAATTGTGGCTCCTACTACAAAATGGCAAAGACCAACTCCCAGGTTCAATCATTCCTTTTCTAGTTATTGTTTTAAATGCAATGCTTACGATCATAAGATTTTAGACTGCATTTATAATATAGGACAAAGATATTTCACCAGCAAAAATGTCTTTTCACCCTTTATGGATTATGTAGTAGAATGCTATAACTGTCATAACTTTGGACACATTGCAAGAAACTGTAGAAGCACATATGCAGCAAATAAATATCAGGGAAGAATATCTCAACCAAATAGTTTAAGGCAAAAAATAAACTTCCCAAAAAAACATGCACAAGCTACTGACAAAGAAAAGTCTAAACAAGTGACCAAAACTATAGTCAAACCAGAATGGAAAGAAAAGGAGTGAGCCAAGGAAGAAAAGGAATCCTTGATTGTATAGACAACATTCAAAGCACAGAACAATTATGCACCATGGATATTGGATAGTGGATGCTCCAGTCACATGACAGGTGATAAACAAAAGTTTGAAAAGTTACAGAACTATGAAGGTGGCTCAGTTAAATTTGGAAATAATGATGGAGCCAAGATAGTTGGGAAAGGATCAGTCAAGATAAGTGACAAAAAAATCAATTCCAAAGAAGTCCTGTTTGTGATTGGTTTGAAGCACAACCTACTGAGCGTAAGCCAAATCTATGACAGAGGTCATGAAGTCATTTTTAAGAAGTAGGGCTATGAAGTCAAAAAAGCACATAGTGGGAAGCTGATAGCTACTGGATCGAGGACTTCTGGAAACCTGTATACTCTCTCAGAGACTTTAGAAGGAGCATGTTTGATTGGACAGGTAGATGAAAATTGGTTGTGGCACAAGAGGCTCGGTCATATTAGCTTTGACAATCTAGAAAAAATAAGTTCTAAAATGGCAGTAAGAGATATACCCGCCATTGGCAAACCATTAAATAGCATTTGTGCTTCATGCCAAAAAGGGAAGAAAACTAGATCCACATTTAAATCAAAGGAATACTTCACTAGCAAACCTTTAGAGCTAATACATATTGATTTATGTGGACCCATGAGAACACAAAGCATAAATGGTGACAAATACTTTATGTTGTGCATAGATGACTATTCCAGGATGACATGGGTACTATTTTTAAAGCTTAAATTATATGCCTTTGAAATGTTTAAGACTTTCAAAAAACTGGTTGAGAATAAAACAGGAAAAAGAATTAAATGCTTAAGATCAGATAGAGGAGGAGAGTTTATCTCAAAGGAGTTTGCAGAGTACTGTCAAAAATATGGGATCAGAAGACAGTTTTCAACAGCAAGGACACCTCAACAAAATGGTGTTGTTGAAAGAAAGAACATGATAGTGCAAGAAATGGCATGGACAATGTTGACAGAGAACAAAATAGCAGATAGATTCTGGAAAGAGGCAGTTCATACTGCAGTTTACATCCAAAACAGGTGCATGTTGAGGACACATGAAAGCAAAACACCTTATGAGCTATGGTTTGGCAAAAAGGCAACAACAAGATACTTCAAAGTCTTTGGCAGCAAGTGCTATATCAAAAGAACTAAAGATAATATTGGTAAGTTTGAAGATAGAGCTGATGAAAGAATTTTTCTTGGCTATTCAAAAAAAAGCAAAGCCTACACATGCTATAACAAAAGGCTAAATAAAATTGTGGAGAGTGCCGATGTTAAGGTTGATGAAGGTAGGGAACGAGAAATTAGCCATGAAGAAAAATACCCTATTTATGAAGAAGTTATTGAAGGAGATGAAGAGAAGGAAACAGAAGAGAATCAGAAAATTAACCCAGATGATTTAAGTATTTACTCAGAAGGAGAAGGAAAAAAAAAATTCAAAATAGGCAGCTGGCAAAAAAATCATCCCAGAGAACAAATTATTGGGGACCCCACAGTTGGTATTCAGACAAGAAGAGCAGTAGTATGGAACTACTCTCTATTATCTAGCATTGAGCCCAAAAATGTTGTGTAAGCAAGCACAAATGATAGTTGGATGAAGGCAATTAATGAAGAACTAGATCAGATTGAGAAAAACAAAACCTAGGAGTTAGTACCAAGGCCAACAAATAAAAATATAATCGGTACTAAATGGATTTTTCGAAACAAATTGAATGAATATGGATAGGTTGTAAGGAATAAAGCAAGACTGGTCTGTAAAGGCTATGCACAGGTTGAAGGTATTGATTTTGAGGAAACCTTTGCACCAATGAGCTAGACTAGAGGCAATCAGAATGTTTCTGGCTTTAGCAGTTCATAAAAATTTCAAATTATATCAAATGGATGTGAAATCAGCATTTCTGAATGGAAAACTAGAAGAAGAGGTTTACATTGAGCAGCCAGATGGTTTCCAACTCGGTGATAATCCCAACTTTGTTTGCAAGTTGAAGAAAGATTTGTATGGCTTGAAATAGGCACCCAGAGCATGGTATGCAAGACTGGATAACTATCTTATTCAACAGGGGTTCCAAAAAGGTATGGTGGACAACAATTTGTATGTCAAAATAGTGAATGGCCATCTTATTGTGCTTATTGTTTATGTAGATGACATCATATTTCACAGCAGCATAAATGAGTATTGTAGAGACAACAAATAAAATGAAGAAAGAATTTGAGATGTCTATGATTGGTGAAATTTCGTATTTCCTCGGACTACAAGTTAATCAAAGTGAAAAGGGCATTTTTATCTCTCAAGTTAAATATGTGAAAGAAATGCTAAAAAAATTCACAATGGAGGATTGTAAACCTGTTAGAAATCCCATGACAACAGGTTGCAAGTTGAGCAAGGATGACAAATCTCCAGATGTTGATCAAACCATGTACAAATCTATGATTGGGAGCTTGCTGTATTTAACAGCTACAAGACCAGATATCTTACAGGTAGTATGCATGGTAGCAATATTTCAAGCTAGTCCCAAATATACTCATGTGACAACTATGAAGAGGATCTTTAGGTACCTCAAGGGTACTATGGAGTATGGGGTATGGTACCCAAAAGGTAAGGACTTCACTCTTATTGCATATTCTGATGCAGATTGGGCAGGATGTATAAATGATAGAAAGAGTACTAGTGGTGGTGCATTCTATCTTGGATATAGGTTGGTAGCATGGCACAACAAGAAACAAGAATCAGTCTCTCTATCCACAGTAAAGGTAGAATACATTACAACAACAACATGTTATACGCAGATTTTATGGATGAGACAAACTATGAAAGATCTTGGTATTAACTTCAAAGAGCCAATTTTAGTTAAATGTGATAACACTAGTGCTATTAACATCTCAAAGAATCTGGTTATGCATTCTCGCACCAAACATATTGCTATCCGGTATCACTTTTTGAAGGATAAAGTTGCGAAAGGTGAGGTTAAATTGGATTTTTTTCCAACTACAGAGCAAGTAGCGGATATATTCACAAAACCATTGTCCAAGGAAGTTTTTGAGTACCTTCGGAGTAATTTGGGAGTGGTCACACTACCCAAGAACTGACTAGCTATCGGGAACACATTCTTAGGGGGAGCATTTATGCCTATGTTTATAGTTTTGCTCATATTCATGATTTTTGCTAACTATAACAATGTGTGTCTGAGAATGTTGTGCATAGACTCAAGGGGAGTCTGTAGTAGCCCTTTGGTATTATTGTCAAAGGGGGAGAAGAATTACAAGAAATTGCACATGTGTTGCCAACAATTCCAAAGGGGGAGATTGTTGAGCAAGGTGCAGAAATAGTATTGTCATTGTTGTCAACACAGACAGATAGATCAGTTGATGCAGTGGATAGGAGTTCAAAGTTCAGTCAGAGCATGTATAGTGAATTTCCAAGAAGACAGAAGTGGATTATATTCAAAGGATCAAATAAAAATACAAGTAAGAAAACTGTCGCGATATCATGACATGTTTTCAGTAGTGATTTTGCAACATATCGAAGGAGAGAGAAAATGCTGGAAAAACTGTCGCGATTTCATGACATATCGAAGGAGAGAGAAAATTCTGGCAAAACTATCATGATTTCATGACATATCGGAGGAGATAGAAAATGCAAGGATAACTGTCATGATATCGCGACATGTTGAGAAGCTGAAAAACAAACTGTCGTGATATCGCGACATGTTAAGAAGAAAGAAAAGAAACTGTCGCGATTTCACGACATGTTGGAAGCAAAGAAGGCAAGTAAGAAAATTGTTGTGATTTCATGACATGTTCAAAATGAAGGTGCAAGTAAAGAAAACTGTCAGGATTTCACGACATGTTTGGGGAGAAGGAGCTTGCAAAGAAAAGTGTCACGATTTCATGAAAATCTGCAAGAGAGGCAGTACGGACGAAAATGTGTCATGATTTCATGACATGTTTAAGAGAAGAAGCTCGCAAGGAAAAGTGTCGCAATTTCATGACAATTTGCAAGAGGAAGGGCTAAGGAGAAAAAGTGTCGTGATATTGTGACATGTCGGGTTTTCACGACCCGAAGGGAAGAAAAGCGCTAAGGAGAAAAAGTGTCACGATTTCATGACATGTCAGGTTTTCGTGACCCGATGAGAAGAAAAGTGCTAAGGAAGAAAAATGTTGTGATATCGTGACATGTCGCATTTTCGTGACTAAGAGAGGAGAGAGAATGTACGAAGATAGAAATGTCACGATATCGCGACAACAACAGAGAGGAAGACTTCAAAGGATGAAGTGTCACGATTTCATGACAGAAGCAAAATGAAAGAGTATGGGAGCAAAAGCATCGTGATTTCATGACAAATTCAAGGAGGAAGAGCTCAAAGGCAAAAACGTCGTAATTTTGTGACATGTTCCGTTTTCATGGGCATAAGGTAGAGAAAAGCACAAGGTAGCGAAAGTGTCACGATTTTGCGACATGTTCTGTTTTCACTGGTGCATGCAAAGAAGAGTGTACGACAACGAAAAGTGTCACAATTTCATGACATGTCATGTTTTCATGGGTAGAAGGCGAGAACAGTACAAAGAGATAGAAGTGTCACGATTTTGTGATAGGTCGCTACAACTTGATTACGGATAGTTAACTGAAGTAGAACAACAGTTATAGGGGCAGTTGCAAAGGAAAATCATGCAGCCATTATCAGAAGAGTTAACTGAAGTAGAACGACAATTACAGGGATGTTACAAAAGAAAATCATGCAGTTATTTTAAGAACAGTTGAAGAAGGAGAAATTGAACAGTCGCATAAATAGAATAAAAAAATGCATGCATGCACAGAAAAGAATATGAACAGTCATGACCAAGAAGATGAGCAGTCATGATAGAGATATATGTTGCATGTAATGTGTTTAACGAAATGCCCACTTTATATATACAAAAGGAGTTACATAAATAAGGAGTTACAGTTGACAAGTGGTAGAAGATAATATTAAAGAAATAGTTACAATTGACAAGTGGCATATGAGGAATGAGAGAAGGCGTTATAACTAGAGTTACAAAGCGAAAGGTCTGTTATAAAAGGGCAATCGTGTAGAGAATCAAGTTACCACTGAATGTGTGAAAGTGCTGCCAAAAGAGGGTTAGAAGAGTGTTGTAAGAGAGCAACAAGTAGAGCAGTAAGTGTTTACTGTGTTTTGATAAATTGTAGACTAGTTAGGGTCTTGTAAAAGTGAAGGCATTTTTATGTCATTAATAAAGCTTTCAAAACTGTGATTCAAGTTGGTGCTTGGATAGGGGTTGGTGCTCCTTTCTGTTGGTGCAGATAAATCAAGGGTTGGTGCTCCTTCCAATGGATGCTGGTAAACGGATTGTAAAATTGGTGTTTTGTAAAGGCTAGATTTGGACCGTAGTCCAAGCAGTCATTCTTGAGGAGTAGCCAAATTTGTGAACCTCGTTACATTGTGTGTTGTGGTGTGCTCTCTTGTGAAAATTGCTTTACTTGCTTTTAAGTTCTCTTTGCCTCAGCTTTAAGAGTTGTAGATTTGAATTTAAATAGCTACACTGATTCACCCCCCCTTCTTAGTGTCATTGTGAGAACATCAATGATTCATCAGCTTTAAATAATCCAACATAAAGTAATAAGCAAATCAGTTAATTCCTTTTAATGCTCATCCAAGCAAGTTCCATGTGTACAATTAGATTGAACAATAATAATATTCAACAATATGTAGATTTCGTAATATCTAAAAATAACTATATACCTAAAAATAATTATTAAAATTCTATGTTGTAAGTATATTAAAGATATTACTGAGAACTATGTAAACATAAATGATATCATCCTTTAGAAATACACATATTTTTTTAAAGTAAAGCTGAAAAGAAAATATGTGGTAATGATATTGTTTACTTCCAATTAGTTGTTTTACTTAGATTTGGATATCTTAATATTATTGTCAATAAAGATACCCACTTGATAAAACATATACTATCAGTCATAAAACAATCATTCCTCTAATCGATATGCCGGTGGTCTCCTCTAATGAATAATTTACCAAGTGAACTATGGCCATTTGTTACGATATTTTTTTATATTTATTTCCAAAATGATTATCTAAACTCCAAAGGTTTCACGATTTCTCATGAGACAATAAAATTATGGTTAAACTTTATGTTAATCAAGAATATAATCCACAATATTTCTTTCATATTATTTTGTATCTAGAAAAAGAAAGTTTTACTCTTTCACTATTCTAACATAACATTTGCCTATTTCTTCTTTCACCTAATTTAACATTAACACAAAAGGTCATGGAATTTTACCAATCAAACACGCTTAAATATTCCATTACATAATGCAAAGCTTTTAAGTCTTAGTTTATGAGACATAGTGACATATTAAATGTGAGAGGTTTTTGTATATGGATAATTAGAATTTAAAAACAAAATAGTTTCTTGGAATTGTAACCATACCAAATACACTTGAGGTATTCTTCAATATAGCTAAGCAAGGATAAAATATGATCATATTTTGTAATTTTAACACCTCAATATAATATTTAATATTATCCAAATGATTAAAAACCCATATGCTTAAAACCTCCAAATTATAATGGGAAGATTATCAAGGATATATATATATATATATATATATATATATATATATATATATATATATATATATATATATATATATATGTCTAACTTAAACTTTTCTTACTGAGAGAAGAGGAAAATAGAGTTTTCACAATTAAATACATTGCTTAATAAGAAACGATAGCCAACATAAAAATACCAATTTTTATCAAATTCACACAGACAAATAAATTTTGAATATGAATCCAAACCCAATACATATTTCACAGATGAGATTCAACTTCTTTGGTTTGACAATATTTATATCAAAATAAATAATATATAAATTGAAATTCATTAAAATATATAATGTCATGTATAACTAGAGCTTTATCTGATGGACTGTATTCAAAATTCCATTTACTCATGGGTACAACATAATCTATCAAGAAATTTTGAGTTTAGTTTTTCCTACCCTTCGCTTCAAAGGAGTGAATGTATACAAGGTTTACAGGAGCTGTCTATGTTATGGCAGCGCTACGATTCCAATATAGCACCAATTCCTTGAAAACATATGTGAACAGGTTGCATGTGGTTATCAATATTTTGGGTTATAATATAAGTGACTTATAACTTTGAGTTTTCTCCAAAACATTTCAAGGATGACCAGTGTAACCAAGGGTCAGAATGGCTAAAACTATATTGACATGCATCTAATCCTATAAATGCATACAATTATGCAATGTCAAGTCCACAAACAAATTTTCTTTTCAAAAAAAATATCAAATTCTTCATATTATTTCACTCTAGTCTATATTTTCAACATGCAATTATCTATTTTCAAAACAACATATCAAATGCCTTAGATTGTTTCACTTCAGTTTATAAATTCTCTATTTTCAAAACATAATATCAAACACATCATATTGTTTCACTTCAGTTTATAAATTCAACATGCCATTCTCTATTTTCAAAATAAAATATCAATCTCATCATATCATTTCACTCCAATTTATATGTATATATTTCTTTTTATATATTTATCAAAATATAATCATCAGTCATTTGCAAAATAGAAGTTTTTAAACTCGGATAATTTACTTGTTACAATTACAAGTTTAATAATAAATATTTTTTATCAAATAACATCATTTTCACCATGGAAATTCTTTCATATGGTTTCCTCTTACCCAGAAACACTTATCCATTCATTTGCACTTCCCAAAAACACTTCCAATTACTTTTTTTTTCAAATCTCCCCTTTCACCGCCAAGATGATGATTTTTGTTCATTTCGTCCACTTAGATTTCTAGAAAAAAATTGGTTTTTCTCATGCATTCCACCTGTTGATTGCTTATGGAAATTTCCTCCCAAAATTTCCATATGTAGACCATAACTTATCCACAATCAACAAACCTGAGTTTCCATGATAATTCCCTAATGCCGAATTCTTTCCAAATTGCATCTTTTAATAAGTGCAAAGCAATAACTATTTTATTTTTTTTATTTTAATATCTTATAATTTATAATGTTTTAATTACTTTATCTTAAACAACAAATATTATTTATTTTTAAACGCATACACACACACACACACACACACACACACACACACACACACACACACACACACACACATATATATATATATATATATATATATATATATATATATGTGATTTTGCATTTAAAATTAAATAAATTCCTTCATAACACACATATATGTATGTATATATATCATTATATCATCAAGGAATGTCAATACAAACTGATCTAATTGTTATCGAAACACACTATTCATCAGGTTCATGAAGGCTACCGGAGTATTCGTCAATCCAAAAGGTAACACGGTAAATTCATAGTGACCATATCTAGTTTGAAAAGTATTTTTGTGGGTGTCTCCTCAAATCCTAAGCTGATGATAACCAGATCTAAGGTCAATTTTGGAGAAAATTATGGCTTCCTTCAGTTGATCAAACAAGTCATCTATTCAGAGTAAAGAGTACTTATTCTTTATTGTCATCTTGTTTAACATTCTATAGTCAATACATAGCCTTAGTGTTCCATATTTCTTCTTAACAAAAAGAAATGGTGCACCCCACGAAGAGACACTAGGTTTAATGTGCCCTTTTTCCAATAGATATTGAAGTTGAGTTTTTATTTCTTTTAGCTCTATTGTAGTCATTCTATAAGGTGCTCAGTATATGGGTATTGCTACTAGAATAAGTACTATGGAGAAATCAAGTTCCCTTTGGGATGAAAGACTCGGTAATTCCTTAGGAAAAACATCCCAAAATTCATTCAATATTGGATAAGTTTGGAATAAACTTACTTCAGACTTGGTTTTTTCTTTCTTATAAAGTTTAACTACAAAAACTTTACCACCCTTTCTTATGGCTTGTTTTACTTGCATCGTTGTCAAAATATGTGGTTCCACTAATTGACGTCTGTAGTAAATCTATATCCTTTTCTTGGTGTTATTAGTGAAATCCATCAACATTTCCTCAAACTTTAACAATGCTTTATGTGCTTTGAGCTAGTAAAAACCCAAAATTATATCGAAGGCATGTAATGGAGCTACATATAAATGCCAGTTGGTTTACCCTTGAGGTAGAATTATTTGAGTGTCAAAAAAGAATTTATTAATAGTATAGGTTTGCCTAGATCCATACTCAAACTTCCACCCATTTTCCATGAACCCAAGTTTTTCCGATATGTCCCTCAAAATATTTAAAGAAATAAAACTATTAGTTGCTCCAAAATCAATCAAAATACAAACATTTTTATTATAAATTTTTCCATTCAATAGAAAATATGTTGATTGACCATTGAGTTGAAGGTTACCTACTGCTACATATCTTATGGGCAGGTTTCGTAGGTTCTTTTCTCTTGTCAGCTCTCAAAGGACATTTATCATCATAATGAGGTTCTTGATAAATCCAACAACTAGTTTGCAGTACCTCATATTTCCTAATACTCACATTATATTCTTGAGTACCATATCTTGGTGCATTAGATTTTTGATGATACCTATCCTTGAAATTGCTTTTGCCATGGCCACCCTAATAGTTTTGATTTCTCCTATTTCCTTGGCACCTATTCTTATTCTTGTCAAACCTGTTTCTGTTTCCATTATCACAATTCTTGTTCCAATTCCTGTATCCTTTTGTTAGACCCATATTTTTTTTTGGTTCTTCCTTTTTAGAGGATTGCTTATAATAAGCCTTCTTGGCCTTCAAATTTTCCTCTTCCTATCAAGCCAAGTCATAGTTAGCAGTTAGGATAGCAGGTTTCAACGTAAGAATTAGGTTTCCAATTTTTGGATGTAATCCTAGGAGAAATTTTTGGATTATAATTTTGTTTCGCTGCTCATATTCGGGCATGTACTTGAGCATTTGCAAAAATTACTGATAGTACTCAATTACGAACATACTACCCTATTAACCTTAAAAATTCTACAGTTCTTTCAAGGTAAAATTATGGTGTTAGAAACCTATATTTAAATGGTTACACAAATGTATCCCAATAAACATCTAAAGATTTCACATTGTGAGTTTTTATATAGGTATCCCACCAATCAGCAACTGCATCAGTCAAATGAAATAATACCCATAAATTTTTTGATTTAGATGAAAGTGTTCTAACAGCAAAGTATGCCTCCACACTATTCAACCATCTTTTAGCCTCTTCCTCATGATCTTTACCATAAAATTTAGCTATATCAAGTCTTCATATATCCTTGTACAACTCAGACCCTACTTGCTTCCTCCCAGGGTCGATAGATGTTTCCTCTACAACTGATTGGTTTATTTCCTTTGGATAAGTTTTATTTTATTTTTTGTTGTTGATAAATTCTTTCTTGTTATTGTGGCAGCTAAGATTTTTGTTGTTCCATATGTTTTAACATTTAGGTATTTTGTTGAGTGATGTGCTTAGCCATTTGAGCACTCTGTTTATCGATTTGCTCTTTCTATTGGCTTATTTGCTCTTCCAATAATCGCACCATATGAACCATTTTATCTTATTTTCTATATGGTTATTTTTCTTTCCTCATTACTCGACGATGTTCTGTGGCTTCCTCTGTAGACCCAATTCTCATAACATTTTGGATGACCCTTCTAGGATTTTCGGTCAGCCCTTACCATTGAACCATCGTAGATATCTTTGAAGAACTAGCTTTTTGTGTAGATGCTGTTACCTATCCAAAAAAAGAAAGAGCATTATCATTTTTAGGTTTCAATGTTCAAATTGTCAACATAAATTATGTTTAACATAGAGTTTTCTAAGGTTTTATGACCTAGGGGTTTGCAACCTAGGCTATGATACCAAATGTAACAACCCAAGTTCTGCCCACTTGGTTGTCCAAACACCCCAAGTCTACCCACTTGGTTATCCAACATCAAAGGTTATAGTAAGAGAAATATGTTTCATTCTATTATAATTTTCTAATTTAATTTCTAGTATGAGCAGTTTAGAACCATATTCATGAGTGGCATTCTGCTATAGTCAAAATACTCATGAGATCGATATTGGCCAAATCCTATATAGTTACCTCTTTTGAACTTCACTCTCCACCCAAGATTCCAAGTTTAGGCAGGGGGTTTCTTTTCCTCTAGGGCCCATATCACCTAGAGGTGTGACACATAATTTTCCCATTTTTTAACATAAACTCAAAAACTTATGATATGTAAGACTTAGTGCATACATGCTCGAGCTAGATGATCAACTAACTTCCTTGGAGCATCATTTAGGGTCTACCAATACTTTTGTAGCTACCCGATGTTTTGTGTTGATTAACCAAGATGATATCCCATACCATTGTGTTGTCAGTACTACCAAGTCAAGCATAATTTACCACTCAATACTAGTAGTAATAAACTATAATAGATGCCCATACAACCCTTCGTTACCTCTCATTCTGAACTTTCCCATCATAAGTATGGTTAGATCCTTGGAAAGATGTTTGTCTACCCACAACATCTTTAAAGTTGAAGTTAGGATTGTCTACCCAAAATATTTAAATAAGAAGGGTTGTTTACCCACAACCTTTGCATTTGTTTACCCACAATATTTAAATAAGAAGGAAATCCTAACAACGACCTTAGTACTATATCTATAGCAACTTTCATTGCTCCCTAAATCTTAAATTGTGCAATTAAAAGGATATTGTTTCATCAAAATCTAAAGGTGTGGCATATGTTATATTACTTCCTCATGATTCATCAACTTTAAATGATCCAACATAAAATAATAATCAAATAAATTAATTTGTTTTAATGCTCATCCAAGCAAGTTCTATGTGTACAATTGGATTGAACAATAATAATATTCAACAATATGTAGATTTCGTAATATCTAAAAATAACTATACCTAAAAAGAATTATTAAAATTCTATTTTGTAAGTAGATTAAAGAGATTATTTAGAACTATGTAAATATAAATTATCTCATCATTTATAAACGCACACATTTTTTAAATTAAAGCAGAAAAGAAAATACACAATAATGATATTGTTTACTTCCAATTAGTTATTCTACTTAGATTTAGATATCTTAACATTATTGCCAATAAAGATACCCACTTGAGAAAATATATATTATCATTCATAAAATAGTCATTCCTCTAATCTATATGTCGACGATATCCTCTAATGAACTGTTTACTAGGTGAACTATGGCCATTTGCTATGATATTTTTTTTATATTTATTTCCAAAATGATTAGCTAAACTCCAAAGGTTTCATGATTTCTCATAAGAAAATAAAATTATGGTTAAACTTTATGTTAATAAAAACAATAATCCACAAAAGAAATTTCCTTTCATAGTATTTTGTATCTAGAAAAATAAAGTTTTACTCTTTAACTATTCTAACATAACCTTTGCCTATTTCTTCTTTTGTCTAATTTAACATTAATACAATACATCACAGAATTTCACCAATAAAATATTCTTAAAGATTCCATTACATAATGCAAAGCTTTTAAGTCTTAGTTTATAATACAGAGTGACATATTAAACGTGAGAGGTTTTTGTATATGGATAATTAGAATTGAAAAACAAAATAGTTTTTATCATCCTTATTCCAATTTAATCAGGTTTGTTACTAGCCAAAGATTACTTTTCAGAATTATAACCAAACCAAATACACTTGAGGTATTCTTCAATAGTTAAGCAAGGATAATATATGGTCATATTTTAGAAGTTTAACATCTCAATATAATATTTAATGTTCTCCAAACGATTAAAAACCCATGTGCTTAAAACCTCCAAATTACAATGGTAAGATTCTCAAGGATATATATATCTATGTTTAACTTAGAATTTTCTTATAGAGAGAAGAGCAAAACAAAGTTTTCACAATAATATACCTTGCTTAATAAGAAACGACAGCCGACATACAATTATCAAATTTTATCAAAATCACACAGATAAAGAAATTTTGAATTTGAATCCAAACCCAATGCATCTTTCATAGATGAGATTCCACTTCTTTGGTTTGACAATATTTATCCAAAACTAAATAATACATAAATTGAATTTTATTAAAATACATATCGTCTTGTATAACCAGAGGTTTATCTAATGGACTGCATTCATAATTTTATTTACTCATGGGTACAACATAATCTATCAAGAAATTTTAAGTTTAGTTTTTCCTACCCTATACTTCAACATAATGAATGTATACAAGGTTTACAAGAGTTGTCTATGTTTTGGCAGTGCTACGATTCCAAGACAACGCCCATTCCTTGAAAATATACGCAAATAGACTATATGCAGTCATCAATATTTTGGGCTATAATATAAGCATCTTATAATTTCAAGTTTTCTCCAAACTATTTCAAGGATCACCGATGTAACTAAGGGTCAGAATGGATAATACTATCTTGAAATGCATCTAATCCTATAAATGCATATACTTATGCAATGTCCAATCCATATGTAAATCTTCTTTTCAAAACAAAATATTAAATTCTTTAGATTATTTCACTCCAGTTTATATTTTCAACATGCAATTCTCTATTTTCAAAATAACATATTAGATGCCTCATATTGTTTCACTTTAGTTTATAAATTCTCTATTTTCAAATCATAATATCAAACACCTCAGATTGTTTCACTTCAGTTTATAAATTGAACATGTTATTCTCCATTTTCAAAAAAAAATATCAATCTCATCAGATTGTATATATTTCTTTATATATATTTATCAAAATATAATCATCAATCATTTGCAAACCGAAAGTTTTAAACGCGGATAATTTTCTTGTTACACTGGTAAATTTAACAATAAATATTTTTGATAAAATAACATCTTATTAACCATGGAAATTCTTTTATATGGTTTCCTCTTACTTGGAAATGCTTATTTTTTCTTCTGCACTTCCTGAAAACACTTCCAGTTACTTTATTTTTTTTCCAAAGCTCCCCTTTCACCGCAAGGATGATGATTTTTGTTCATTTCATCCACTTATATTTCTAGAACAAAAATGGTTTTTCTCATGCCTTCCACCTATTGATCACTTACAAAAATTTCCTCCCAAACTTTCCATGTGTAGTCCATAACTTATCCACGATCAAAAAATCCGAGTTCCCATGATAATTCCCTAATGTTGACTTCTTTCCAAATTGCCTCTTTTAATAAGTGCAAAGTGATAATTATTTTATTATTATTTATTTTAATATTTTATAATTTATAATGTTTTATTTACTTTATTTTAAAACAACAAATATTATTTGTTTTTAAACACACACACAAATATATATATATATATATATATATATATATATATATATATATATATATATATATATATATATATATATATATATGTATTTATTTATTTATATATATAATTATATATGATTTTGCATTTAAAAATAATTAAATTCCTCCATAACACACACATCTATATATATATATATATATATACAAATGTTAATTATCTTACTTTACCCCTTTTTCTTATGTTTTCTTTCAATTCTTAGATCAATAATAATCATAATCATTACTTCACATTTTACCCATTGTTTAAACTATGGCTTCTATGCATTTAAGCATTTTCATTGTCAACCAAGCATCATAAGCACATAATTTGTCAAACACCAAGCATTGCATTTAAAAATAAATAAATTCCTCCATAACACACACACAAATATATATATATATATATATATATATATATATATATATATATATATATATATATATAGTCATTAATTATCTTACTTTACCCCTTTCTCTTATGTTTTCTTTTAATTCTTAGATCAATAATAATCATAATCATTACTTCACATTTTACCTATTGTTTAAACTATGTCTCCCATGCATTTAATCATTTTCATTGCCAACCAAGCATCATAAGCACATAATTTTTCAAACACCAAGAATTCCTACTAATGCAACTACATGATATGCCTCTACATGGACCGTTGGCAGATGCATTTCCTATAGGGTTCTTTACCCCTAACAATGGTGAATACTTTGTCGTTCATCATTTTTCTTGCCTTACCTTCCACCGGTAGCCATTTTTACTGACTGAGGAGACATCTATACAAACGAATTGCTCCCACCAATAATAATACTTATTCTTGCATCCATAGATACATTAGGAATATCTCATCCTTACAAACAATTAGGTATATAAGAAGTTAGATCTTGATAATTACTACAATATTAAAATATATGATAATATGATATTACATATTATGTTGTGTTATGGCATACAACATGGACTCTATTAAAAATCATTACTTCCAAAGCTTAAAAATACATTAAATATTTTCCATATTTTTTTTTGGTTCTTCTTCTTATACTTGAATAATCAATATAATATTGCTTGGTATAATGTTTCCTTCATGATGTCCATGGACTAAAATAAAATTAACAACCTACTTATAAAATTATTTTGTTCATTAATATTATGTAATTTTTCTAGAACTAAAATAAGTTTCTTAGGAGAATTACAAGACTATAGATCATATAGATGATAGGATCTATTCAATAACTTTTAATATGTGTAATAAATTTTCACTTCATTGAATTCATATATATATATATATACTTTTCTTCATCAAGATCCTCATTCTACAATATTATTATATGTTTCTCATTTTTATTGAGATCCTCATGCCATACTATCGGTGGTACATATCCATCCTTGTATAGTATTTCATTGCATATCACTTAGAGTAGTTATTTTTCTTTGAATGTGTGTAGTTAAAAATATGTGTAATGCATTTCCTTTCTATTTTTCTAGCATTAGAAAATCCTTTAACCTAATCCATCTTCTAATATACCATAATTTTATTAACTTTTGAGCTTGTCTTATGATCAAAACCTCTTATAGTCTTATTTTTTAATATCTTACAATGTGCATTATCTTATGGCATATAGAATGTAATACTTTTGTAGTCGACTTATTGAACCTATTTCTTTGATTATAATTTAATCATGAATATTTTAGCATATAATTCAAAATATTAGTAATAACTCATTTACACATATACATAACTATATTTCACCTCATAGAAGTTTGTGCCTCTTAGATGAAACCCACTAGTTATTATTAATACTTTTGAAAACCTCCTTGTTGATAACTTGATATAAAATTGTTAAAAATTTCACTACACTAGTTCTCTTTTGATAATGTGCATATACACAGAAAAATATTTTTGATCCAACCTTTAAATGGTTTACTATGATTAAATTAATTTTAATTTTTAAATTAATGAAGATTATGCGAAAAATATCCTTTTGAAAGAATTCATTGAACAATATGGATGTTAGCAGATATTACCTTTTATTTTACTTTAAAAACTAAAAAGAAAAATAAATTAAATCTATATATAATGAGTCATTTATTTAATTTTATTTTTTATTTTTTTAGCGAAAAATCCTTTGCAAGGCCGCCTTGGTAGGAGAGACCACAAGGATTCTACACCATCAAAGTCACCAGGGAGTAGCACCCTACTCTGCCGGTACCAACATTATCAATTGGATTTTGGATACCCAATTCAACTTTTTGGTAGAGTGGAGATTTGAACCTAGGACCTCCCTTGGAGGATTACCCTCTCCTCTCCAACTCACCTACAACACCTCGATAAAACTAATTTATAGTGGAAAACACCCCTTTCGAGGTGTCACTTTCAACCGGTTAAACATAAAAAAAAATGAACTTGAAAAATGAAATATCCTCATTACATGCATAATAGCCTTACCCAAAACCTTATATTATGAACATAACAAGTTCTTTTTATTGAAATCACCCAGACCATTCTTTCAATAACAAATCCTCTTTCGTCACCGCGTCGCTGGCGCTCCCATTTTATTTTAAAGAACTATGCCATTATTTATTTATTATGTATACTGCGGTTATATGAGATGCAAACGTCAATTCCAGGAGCTACCTTCAACAGGATGAAATAGTGTGCCCTCATTCCACTCTGCTGATATAACAAATCGCCTTAATGATGGTGCCTTCTCACCTGGGTAAACATTGATTCATTAGCATATACGTTTTCACCTGGTAGACATCCACTGTTTGGAACACTACACGCTAAAATTCGTCAGAATGATGTGCGATGAGGTCTCCATTTCTGAACTACATCTTGGATGAATTGCCAGATTTGTCTACTGAAGCGGATGATCATGACCACGTATACTATCACTGAATTTTCTCCATTGAAGATGCATTACCTCTCAGTGCAATGTGATTAGTATTTTTCCATGGGGATAGTTGCAGACATCTGAGGAGTTTTATTCGAAACATGGATCCAGTTGTGTATTCATAAGTACAATGTCTGGTTTAGTCAGTCTTTTTTTATATTTATATACATATCCGATGTGGGATATTTATCATGTGGGGTTGAACCTAAGTTATGCAAGTGGCATCCTTGCCAGTAAATGATTAAAACAAAAACTCTTTATTAATACTAGGATTCGGTTTGTATAATACAATTTATTAAAAAAATAAATAAAATTTATCTAATAAATTTTAATTTATAGAGAACAAGAACATCTTTGTTTATTTATTTGTTTTAATTTTTGTTAGAGGATATAGAATAATTTAGCTAAGCCAATTCTAGGTTAAATGAATGCAATTAGGGTAAAATAATGTATGGTTAAAATAATTTTATTTTTAATTTTATTATACTTTAATTCTATGGTCTATTCATATATAGAAAGGTTGTTAATAATTTTTTTATATTATATCATTTTGTTTTAGAGGGCTAGTCCATTGGTTTGCATTTAGTTTTTTTTTTTTAAATTTAAGATTCAACTGAAATAGGTGAATGTTAATCTTTTATTATTAAACATAACTTTCAACCTTTCATCTTAAAATAACATATTTATACATAAAAATTAATTAAATGTATAGCTCTCAGCCTTTCATCTCAAAGTGACATATTTAATCTCTAAAATTGAAATATTTAAAACTTAATCAATTGATCGTGCGAGAGTTTAAATTCCGTATTACCAATAAGTCGGAACCAACAATCTAATAAAATTTTTAAACATCAAATTTTAATCTCTAAAATTGAAACTATTTCAAACTAAATCAATTCCGTATTACTAACCATTCGTAAAATATTGAAACATCAAATTTAAATCTCTAAAATTGAAACTATTTCAAACTAAATCAATTCCGTATTACTAACCATTCGTAACCACAGAATTACAATCTCTTACTGCGTAGTTGTTACTAGCCGCCACAGAATTGCTGTCAAATATTTTATTTATCTGCGTCTTGCCAATTTTGAACACAAAACGTGTACGGTAGTTTTCTTTTTAAATCTTATCTGATAGGGTAAGACGTTTGAGTTTGAGTTGCAAGCACGAAGACTCTATTCAAGTCAACAAATTTAATATTTATCTAATAAATTTTAATTTATAAAAAATTAAAAAATTTGGTTTATTTATTTATTTAGAGTTTTATTAGAAAACATTAGTTAAGCTATAGGAATTTAGTAATATTATTTTTAATATTAGTAGAGTTTAATATTGTGTAAAATGTTGTTAACAATCTTTTCATAAAATCAGTCTCAGTGGTATAACCCAACCCAACAAACCAACAATTTTGACTTTTTAAGAAGATAAGTTTTAAACTTTAATCCCTTATAGCTCTCAACCTTTCATATCATATTCACACGTGAAAATTAATTGCATTTTAATCTCTAAAATATTTCAACCTTTCATATCATATTCACACGTGAAAATTAATTGCATTTTAATCTCTAAAATATTTCAAACTAAATCAATTGACCGTGCGACGACTTTAAATTCCGTATTACTAACAAGTCGTAACCTACAATCTCTTGCTGCTTAGCCGCCACATTATTTCTACCTCAAATATTTTATTTATCTGCGTGTTGCCAATTTCCACACAAAACGCGTGTACGGTAGTTTTCTTTTTTTCGAGTAAGAAGACTCTATCCAAGTCAACAACGAGAATGGAAGGTCTGAACAGAATGGTAGTTTGGAATGTAAATAGAGACGATACACTCATCAACTACTCAATTTCATAATTTATATATCTCATATACTCTTGGTTTTCCATCATCAATCTCATATATTCATAATTTCATATTTATATATCTCATATACTCTTGGCTTTCCATCATCAATCTCAGCAACAAATCGTTAAGGGTCTAAAACATACATTTCAGTGATAAGAATTCGGCGATATTACAAATTCTTGAATATAGCATTCTTGGTCTTTGTAAAATTTGCTTTCTAAGCTACTTGCGAGTGATCGAGTCAGTGTCATAGTTTTTTATTCAGATCAGACTAAGAATGGCTCTCAGCTTTGATTCTATAAATGAATTATCAACAGGCTGTGGCAGAGGAGACAGAGAAAACAGATTAAGCCTGTTGGAAAGAGATAAACTTGGCGATATCTGGCGAGAAATCCAGGGTGCCACCGACTAGAAGGGCTTGCTTGATCCCATTCATCCTCTTCTCAAAGCCGAGCTAATGAGATATGGTGATTTTGCTCAGCAATGCTATGATTCACTTGACAATAGCCATTCCTCCAAATACTATAGGAATAGTAAGCGAAGCAAAAGCTCACTCTCCGAAAGATTGGGTTTTCTCAAATGTGGGCGCGGCTATGTGGTTACTAAATATATATACGCTGACACCAGCGTTTTGAGCTCTTTTAAGCCAAGTGAGAGTGAGACAGGCGCGTGGATGGGATTTATCGCGGTTTGTATGGATCCAAATGAGATAAAGAAACTGGGGCGACGTGACATAGTCATCGCATGGAGAGGAACACAAACATCACAGGAATGGACGCAAAATCTTAAAGACATGTTAGTTCCTGCTGCCTTATCTAAGTCTACAGCATGCCTCCACATCCAAACTATTTCCAAGCCAGATGTCCGGATAGAAAAGGGATTTCTAAGCTGTTATACGTCAAAAAGTGAAAGCGCGGTAAGCTGCAGAATGAGCGCAAGAGAAATTGTAGTGGGAGAGATAACGAAATTCTTAAAAGAATACAAAGATGAAGAGCAGGATTTGAGCATAACATTCACCGGACATAGCTTGGGAGGTGCGCTGGCAACCCTAAGTGCATATGATGTAAAACAAATGTGCATGCTCAGTGACAAGGAAAACAAAGGGAAGAATATTCCTGTCACAGTGTTTGCCTTCGCTTCTCCACGGGTAGGAAACCTTTCATTTGCGAAACACCTCCATGAGATTGTCGTCAAGGTCTTGCGCTTGGTCAACAAAGGCGACTTTGTTCCCAGAGTTCCGGGAGTCTTTCTGAACGAGAATATGGGATGGCTCGCAAGAATTCTGCATTGGCTTCCCTGGACATATTTTCACGTTGGGAACCAGATTACCTTGGACAGCAGCAGCTCGCCATCGTTGAAGCAAAGCTATAATCCGGCTGACTTCCATAATTTAGAGGTTTATCTGCACTTACTGGACGGCTGGCAAGGGACTAAAATGCCTTTCAAACCTTCAGGATTAAGAGATCCTGCTCTAGTTAACAAGTACAGCGACCTACTGATTGAGAAACTTCAAGTTCTTCATAGCTGGTGGCCGCGAAGAAATAAAGAAGTGGTGAGGCGTATTGATGGGATGTGGGTATACTCTCCCACAACTCCTACTCCCGTTCCCCTCCTTCTCCAGCATCGAAAAAGGCAGCTCTGTGCTAATCTAATCCATTCGCCTTCATAATTACTGGTTGGTTTTTAATTCGGATTGGTTTTTAATTTGTATTTCTCGTTTCCGATATGTATTTGTTACCAAATCATAGCTAGTGCTGAGAGGTGTGCTGTTGACACTTGAAGTTTGAAGGGGACGTATTTGTAAAGTCAGCGTCTCTTACACCGATCTAAATCCTTTCAATCATATGTCATTTTTGTACTGTACTTTCTAGAAAAATCCAATGTACTTTAATAAAGCTCAACAAGTTTTTAGTCACAATTCAATGGGTGGTCATTGACATAAATTCTATTGCATGGGCTATATCAAGTCTAGTTGTGGTTAAATAGAAGAAACATCTTACAAGTTATTCATGCAATGCCTTGAGCTATTGTTCTAGTTGCTAAGTCTATACAAGTGATTTTGTATATAGCATGCTTCGGATGTACAAAAGAGAGGTGGTCTTCAAACTGGGAATGCACTATTATGGCACTTATAAATAAGTTTTAGGTAACAAGTAAAACTAGAATACAATTATACCATATGCAGAAATAGTTACAAAATAAGCAACATAGCCTAATATGATGGTGGCATTTCCCGTGCAACTATATTAAGTCTAGTTTCTACTTAAAACCCCTATCATGAACAATAACGATAATTATTTCATTAGAATACAATTATACCATATGTAGAAATAATTACAAAATAAGCAACATAGCCTAATATGATGGTGGCATTTGCCCGTGCAACTATAGTAAGTTTAGTTTTTACTTAAAACCCCTATCATAAACAATTACGATAATTATTCATTATGAGTGTGATATATTATTAATATAATATGTTATAATATATTTTTTTAAAATGTGGGCTCTATATTAAAATAAATGACTATATGATATTATATTAGGTTGTATCAAGGCATACAATATGTACTCCACTTCAAGATGATTATTTGGAGAGCTTAAAAATACATACCATGTGTTTTTTAGTTCTTCTTCTTATATTTTAAGAATAGATACATAGAAAGGTATTAACATGAACAAAATTTTAATCATGGAATATATCACTAGATTTGCATCATCATATTAACCAGTTAGAAAGCAAGAGGACCAGTCCCCCACACACATGTTCAAACTCGATGTTAGTAGGGGTGAAAAATACCACAAAATGGAATGGGACCAAGGAATTGCACCTTTAAGATTGCTATCCCATTAGTAAAGAGTATGGCAAGTGTTGGGGTTTATAAACCACTCAAGTCTCACAACACAATTAATGTGGGATTATTCACAAACACACATACACAAACTACACTAACAAGATAGATAGGTATTAACGTGAACAAAATTATAATCATGGAATATACCACTAGACTTCATCATCACATTAATCGGTTAGAAATAAAGAGGGCCAGCACCCCACACAAAAGCAAGAAGGCTAGCCCCCCACACACATGCCCAAACTCGATGTTAATAGGGGTGAGAAATCCCACAAAGTGGGACCAAAGACTAGCACATTTAAGCCTACTACCCCATTGCCAAAGAGTATGTAAGTGTTGGGGTTTACAAACCACTAAAGTTCCATAGCATAGTTAATGTGGGATTATTCACAAACACACACACAAACTACACTAACAAGATAGATAGGTATTAACATGAATAAAATTTCAATATTGGAATATATCACTAGACTTGCATCATCATATTAACCGGTTAGAAAACAAGAGGGCCAGCCCCCCACACACATACCTAAACTCGATGTTAATATGGGTGAGGAATCCCACAAAGTGGAAGCAAGGACTTGCACATTTAAGTCTGCCACCCCATTGGTAAAGAGCATGACAAGTATTGGGGTTTATTAGCCACTAAAGTCCCACAACACAGTTAATGTGAGATTATTCACAAACACACACACACAAACTACACTAACAATATAGATAAGTATTAACATGAAAAAAATTCCAATCATGGAATATACCACTAGACTTACATCGTCATATTAACTGGTTAGAAAGCAAGAGGACCAACCCCACACATACATGCCCAAACTTGATGTTAATAGGGATCAGGAATCCTACAAAGTAGGACCAAGGACTTGCACCTTTAAGCCTACTACCCCATTGGCAAAGAGTATGGTAAGTGTTGGGTTTTATAAATCACTCAAGTCCCACATGACAGTTAAAGTAGGATTATTCAAAAAAACACACACACAAACTACACTAACAAGATAAATAGGTATTAATGTGACCATAATTCCAATCATGGAATATACCACTAGACTTCCATTATCACATTAACTGGTTAGAAAGCAAGAGGCCACAAAGTAGGACCAAGGACTTGCACCTTTAAGCCTGCTACCCCATTAGCAAAGAGTATGGCAAGTATTGGGTTTTATAAACCACTCAAGTTCCACAACACAGTTAAAGTGGAATTATTCACAAACACACACACACAAACTACGCTGACAATATAGATAGGTATTAAGGCCACAAACTAGGACCAAGTACTTGCACCTTTAATAGCATTGGTTAAGAGTATGGTAAGTGTTGGGTCTTATAAACCACTCAAGTTCCACAACACAGTTAAAGTGGAATTATTCACAAACACACACACACAAACTACACTAACAAGATAGATAGGTATTAACGTGAATATAATTCCAATCATAGAATATGCCACTAGACTTTCATCATCATATTAACCGGTTAACGTGAATATAATTCCAATCATGGAATATACAACTAGACTTGCATCATCATATTAACCGGTTAGAAAGAGAGAGGGCCAACCCCCACACACATATCCAAATTCAATGTTAATAGGGATGAAGAATCCCACAAAGTGAGACCAAGGACTTGCACCTTTAAGCCTGCTACCCCATTGGCAAAGAGTATGGTAAGTGTTGGGGTTTATAAACCATTCAAGTTCCACAACATAGTTCATGTGGGATTATTCAGAAACACACACACAAACTAGACTAAAAAAATACATAGGTATTAACGTGAACAAAATTCCAATCATGGAATATGCCATTATAATTGCATCATCAAGTTAACCAGTTAGAAAGCAAGAGAGCCAGCCCCCGCACACATGCCCAAACTCAATGTTAATAGGAGTGAGGAATCCCAAAAAGTAGAACCAAGAACTTGCACATTTAAAACACTCAAATCCCACAGCACAGTTAATGTGGGATTATTCACAAATACACACACATAAACTACACTAACAAAATAAATAAGAATTAACGTAGAATTCCAATCATGAAAAAATAAATATAATATTACTTGGTGTAATATTCCCTTGTAATATTCCCTTCATGATGGTCATCGACTAAAATAAAATTAAGCTACTTATAAAATTATTTCTTTCATTAATATTATGTAATTTTTCCATAACTAATATAAGTTTCTCAAAGAACATTATAAAACTATAGGTCATATAAATGATAAGATCTATTCAATAACTTTTAATATATGTATAATAATATTTCACTTTATTGACATCATATTTTTTATCTTTAATTTGTTGCTCTTCTTCCTGAATATTTTAATCCTTTCATTCTATTATATGTTTGTCATCTTGATTGAGATCCTCATAGCATACTATTGGTGGTACTTCTTCACCCTTTTATGGTCATTCAGTATATATCACTTAGAGTAGCTCTTTTTCTTCAAATATGTGTAGTAAAATCTCACAATAACATCTAGATTTTGCCTATGTTTTTAACTCATTAAAATAGAAAAGATTTTTTTTTTTTCAAAATATTTTTTAAAACCACATTAATATTGATGTGTAAATATTTTTTTCTATAATATATAGGAATAAACTCAACTATACAAAAGGGTTTTGAGATCATAAATAATAAACAATTTTAGGCCATGTTTCATAAACGTATTTGTAATATATATTTAATACTTTCTAAATCTTTTTATTTTTTTAATATTAAACGAAGAACCAATAATTGAGTTCATATTTTTACATTATGAATCTCAGTACCTGGACTGTATTTTTACATTGTTAACAAGCAACGACTTGCAATGTCATTAGCTCCCTATAAAAAGATCTAATGATGATGAAATTAGTGTAGTTAGTCATCTTTAAATCTTATTTTCAATAAAACAAGGTTCACTATAGTTTGATGCTCTAGTTTGTAGTTATTTTTTCTACGCTCATTTCTCCTACTTTTAGGTTTAGATCTAGTCCCAGCTATAGTTTTTTTCTAAACCAACTAAAAGATGGGATTATTACTTCCATAAATGGATTGATCTTATAGGTTTAGATCTAGTCCCAGCTATAGTTTTTTTCTAAACCAACTAAAAGATGGGATTATTACTTCCATAAATGGATTGATCTTATACCTATAAAACAAAGGTGAAAGAGGCAATCTTCCTCTAGGAATTGTGTGGGCCCTTTCAGCTTGGATATTCGCGGAAAGGCCGCGGAGCTTTTGTTGTATCCTTCCAATTCCATCCGTTATCAACCTTTATACCAAACTCTTTTATACGAAGAAAGGAATATAAAATAAAATTGTTAGGAAAAGCAAGGCGAAGCAGCAGCGGTGGAGGAGGGTCGCTTCCGACGGTGGTTGGTACACGGGGTAAGGGGGGCCCGTAGCTTAACGGCTCTCACGCGCGCAAGCAACGCCGGAAGCGTGTTCCTTCGGCGTTTGCGTATGGCGCCACAACAACGAACATTAAACGTCATCTCAAAGTATTATACAGTCGCCATCGTAGTATCGTATGTTGGAAATATTATTTAATCCAAATTCTGTACTCGTCTGCGCCGCTGGGATGTCCCATCTGACAGAGGAAGTATGGGCGAGTTAAGGGAGTAGGTGAACTCCGTATACCTCCAGGCTGGACTCGAGATTCGTGCCATGCCTGTCTGAGGTCCTCTGCAGCTATAAATGGCGGCCCCTGAGTCCGCATTCGGTATTCTGGGCAGCAGCCCCAGTTTCCCTGCACACCAGCTGTGCAGGCCATTCCCTGCACACCAGCAGTGCAGAGGATCCGACGGCAAGCCTTGCCGCAGTTGCACGCACAAAAAGGGTTCGGGGGTTCTTGCTGCTCCTTAGCGCAGAACCTTTCCTAGCAGTTTAGCAGACTCTTCTCTGTCGTGGTGCAGATCTGTTTGTATGCCCAGCAGACCAATTCTGCATATGGGTTGTGTGTATGGTTTATTCCGAAGATGACAGATGCCACAGATGTAAGGCTCCGCAGAGCTAGTTCCCATGTTTTGTTCCCTCCCCTGTTTATTAATGCAAACCCTGTAAATGTATTTTATGTGCCTCTGCCTGTCTGTATTTGCCTGTAATAGGGCATGTCTAAAGATCCTCGAATTTCCGCATTTGTATTTGTTTGGTTAAGTTTCAACTTCTAACATGGTATCAGAGCGAGGAGACAGAGACCGCAGGTAGAGCAGTCATGGAGAAGCTGCATGCATAGCAGCTTTTTTTGGTAGAGGGATGAAGAAGGAAAAGAAATGCGGTGTCATCAGCGTGGTGACGCTGGAAGAGATCTTGTCGGGTGAATGGCCAGAAAGAGTTTAGCAAAAAGTGTCTGCTGTGTTTCTTCGGCTAAACCCTAGATGGCGAATCCAAATGTCGACGGTAATCCAACAGGGAGGATTGTGATGGAATTGTTCGATGATATGAACAGCGTAGAATTTTTGAAGAGTTTGTGCGAATCAATGGTGGAAGCCGCCATGTCCACAGCCGAGGCGCAGGCTGTGAGAGCGGCCATGAAATCGTAGTGGGTTCCCGGGATGAAGTTTAAAGATGGTGTTCAAGTTCGGAGGTCCCGCGTTCGAGCCCCACAAAGGTTGAAAAAGTGCGAGGCCTGCACCATGTTGAAGGCGGCCTGTAGAACCCTCGTTTCATACACCGACCGCGGATAGATCTGGTTTTATCGGAGTGCATTTTTTCGATCGGGAGATGCAGCGGTGATGCTTCGATGGGAGCGCAAGGAGGAAGGAAAGCCCTTTACCGATCTCGACGTCGACGGCCATCGGCTGCTTGGCATGCTCGAGAGCAAAATCGTCAGGCCTCTAGTGAGGCAGTAGGGCCACATGGATCCCTTAGTTGCCGCAGAGGCGGCCACAACATTGCAGAAGAGCATCAAGGAAACTTCGGGCTAAGGCGAGGCAGAAGAAGAAGAAGGAGAAAGTGGCAGAAGCACTCTCGAAGGAAGCTTCGCAGGTTTGTGAAGCAAGGAAGGAACTTCAGAGGAAGCGAGGAAGGAACTTCGGTGCACTTGCCTCCGAAGTGGAAGATTCGGGTGAAGCAGCAGCTTCGCACAAGTCTTTTGTCGAAGTAGAAATACTTCGGCAGTGTGATGTCACTTCGCATAAGCCTTTGCCGAAGTGCAGATCAAGTGCAGCAGGAGGTCGGATTTGTTCCCGAAGTTTGGGAAAGATGGCATGTTTCGACAAATCTGCATGAAGGTTCGCTGCAGCAGGTTTTTAAATGGACAGATGCGTCCTTCGAACTTTTTGGTCCCGAAGCAGCAGCTTCGCTCAAGATTTTGCCGAAGTGGAAATGGTTTGGCAGTTTGAAGTCCGAGATGGAAATGGTTCGGCAGTTAGAGCAGTTTGAACTTGCTTCGGATCAGTTTTTAGCTGAAGTAAAAGTGCCTCGAGAATTTGAAAGTGCTTCACAGAAGTTTTTGCCGAAGTAAAAATGTCTCAAAAAGCCTCTTCGGAGGTTTGGTCAGTGAAGCAGCAGCTTCAGACCTATTTTCGTCGAAGTAAATCTATTTCGACAGAGTGAAATTACTTCGACAGACCGAAGTGCTTCGGAGAGTACTTCGAAAAGTTTTTTCCCGAAGTGAAATTACTTCGGAAGGTTGAAGAGAAACTGCTTCGGCAGTATTGAACTGCTTCGACAGAGTGTTTTGGACTGAAGTGAATCTACTTTGGGAGTTTGAGCAGCGAAGTAGTTACTTCGGAGAGAAAATCGCCGAAGTAGAAAATCCCGCATTGGAGAGTGCCGAAGCTCAATTTTTTTTTGTGTTAGAAGAATTTGGATTAAGGGAGGCTGTTGGAAATATTATTTAATCCAAATTTTGTACTTGCTTGCGCCCCTGGGATGTCCCGTCTGACAGAGGAAGTATGGGCGAGTTAAGGGAGTAGGTGAACTCCGTATACCTCTAGGCTGGACTCGAGATTCGCGCCATGTCTGTCTAAGGTCCTCTGTAGCTATAAATGGTGGCCCTTGAGTCCGCATTCAGTATTCTGGGCAGCAGCCCCAGTTTCCCTGCACACCAGCTGTGCAGGCCATTCCCTGCACACCAGCAATGCAGAGGATCCGGCAGCAAGCCTTGCCGCAGTTGCACGCACAGAAAGGGTTCGGGGGTTCTTGCTGCTCCTTAGCGCAGAACCTTTCCTGGCAGTTTAGCAGACTCTTCTCTGTCGCGGTGCAGATCTGTTTGTATGCCCAGCAGACCAATTCTGCAGATGGGTTGTGTGTATGGTTTATTCCGAAGACGGCAGATGCCGTAGATGTAAGGCTCCGCAGAGCCAGTTCCCATGTTCTGTTCCCTCCCCTGTTTATTAATGCCTCACTCTCCTCCAGAATTACAGGTACGACTTATAAGTATTGCAAGACTTCAGAACATATAAGTATTGTTTGTACAGCATTTTTGTCTTCTTCGATTAGAGAAAAATGACATATAAGTATTGCAAGACTTTAGAACAAACTAGAAATATCTTTCTAAAGAAATTGAACCAAGCAATATTTATAGATTTTACAAACAAGTTGCCAAATGAATACCTTACTAGCTCTAAAACACCCGAAAAGTCAAGAGGAAGCTATATTTTAATAGTCATAATTAAGGGAAAACTTTATATAGTTGTCTTTAAAAAAAAATATTAATTGTAGATGCTAGTTGAACTCCGCAGCCAGACATATGCAATAGATGGAATTCATCGTAAATAATTCTTCATTTTCGTTTTACTTTGGATCTGCCATTGTTTCAGGTGCTCACATGGATTGTTGATAGACGTATGTGTATATTGAGTCCTTGTGTAGTCTTCAAACAAAAATAAAATTAAATTAAAATACACATTTTTAATGATATAATATGTGTTATATATTTTAATATGTTTGCGTAATCTTATATTATGCAGTGCAGATTTCTTCTTCCATTTTACTTTACAATTTAAAACAAGTTTAGCCTTAGTTTAAAATACTATTGTGTTGTTTTAAATGTTAGGAAAATTAATATTTAATGAAGATTGAGAAAATAAGAAAAATAATTTTGAAGTTAGAAGGCTATTATAAAAAAAAAAAGTGTGGATTAAAATTAAAAAATGTTTTAAGTGTAGAATAACTTGGTGTATTATCATAGTTGAATTACATTGTATGGAGTGAATTTAGATGACCATAAATCCTATGTGTTGTTTTAAAGAATATTGTATTGAAATAAAATAAGTTAACAAATAAAATGCTATATTTTGTCATATCAGTTTGTGTCTTTTCCATTTTATTAAGATATTTGATATTAGAATTAGATTGAGGAGAGGGCACATAAGGCTACAATAGAGAGCAGTAAGCTATTGTAGAAATAACAACAACAATAGTTCAATAATAACTAGAAGTTAAGAGGGAAATTACTGGAAAAGCAACATTTATTTTGTGGGAGATCATGCTCTATTGTTCAGAGTCAAAATTATGAAGAGAAAAATTTTGTAGCTAAAGCAATTTAAGATGGCTACTGGTAGCAAAAATTTAAATCTTACTCAATTTTAGATTCCTCTATTTAAGGAAAGTAATTAAGTTTCTTTGGAGCATTGATACAAAAACTATAGCATATCTAATTTTTACAGTTAGGTATTATGCCTCGTGATGAAGCTAGGAGCCATGAGTACTCATGGAGTAGCTTATGGGGATGCTGAAGCAATCTTGCATATGAATCATGGGTTGGTTCAAAGAGAACTTAAAAGCTTATTGATAGAGCAACCTCGACATGTAGAGGTTTTAGATTCAAGTTCTAACTAGTGTATACTTTTAGCATGGTATAAGAGCCAAAGAAAAATATAAGACTAGTAAGTGAAACCCTAGAAGATAAAGTGTAGCAACAATAAGAGCATTTCCAAAGGAAATATGAGGATTCATGAGAATAGTTGGATGAAGGTTATGTGTAGTACAAGAAAAGGTCTCACATGTGTGAGAAGAAATATGATTTCATGAAAAAAAATAAAGTGAACCTTGTAAGCAATGATCTACTCTATTACACCTTATGGTTATAATAATTGGTTATCCATGCAATCCAATAGGATGAGAAGGTTACCATAAATACACTTTAGTTGAGTCATGGGATCAAACCCATGTTGAAAAACTAGAAAAAAATTGATAGATCAACTCAGTGATTAGCAAAATATTCAAAAATGGAAGTTTGATAAATAATAAAATAGGATATTCAATGATATCAAACAATGAAAGTTGGATAAATAATGAAACATAATATTCAAATATATATAAATGTGTATGGGCAGTAATTTCATATACAACAATTAATTAAAAAGAGTTTTGTTCAATAAATTAAAATTTAAGAAACATTAAGCATTATGGAAGAAAATGTTGTAACGACCCTCCTTGCACAATTAATGAATGAAAGAAGATAAAGAATATACTTACCTTTTTATTGTTGTACTACTGACACATATTGTGAGTGCAGAACAACTTCAAGGTGTCCAATAAAGAGAAGCGATGATTTGGCTCACGAGCACATGGAAACTTATGTTTTGCATATCATTAGGTGCATTGTAAAATTACATCGTTATGTGAGTTTAATTTTGTTTGAATGTTGCTTGTTGTTATGGAATAGAAAATGCTTTTACGTAGAAATTACGATGAGAGTCACCTTTTTTTTTGTATTTGTATGTGTGTGATATTAGAAGTTTTCTTTTAAAAAGGAGTGAAGGTCTTCTATGTGATGAAGCCTATATTATAAATGTTGTTTTGAAAATAAAAGAAAGTATTCCATGTGTTGTAATTTATATTGCTATTAATATGTTGAGTTAAAAAACAATGGTTAACCATAGAAATGTAATTATATGTTAAAACAAAGGTTATTAAAAGTATGCATGAGAATCGCACTCCTCAATGGTTAATATTGTACATAGGCAAAAGTGTTAAATTTTATTGAATGGACGTGACGTCTAATTATTGTGTACAAAGTGGTGGGGAGGAATATCAGTCACTTAGCATAGTGTATGAAGAGATTAAGAAACTAATTTCTGAGTTCATCGTAGAGTGGAGGGGAAGAGAATATGGAAGTATAAGTCTAAAAAATAGATAGGAAAAAGAGAATGACGACATCCTATGTTTATATTTTGAAAATATGGTACGTTGGGTTGTGGTGTTACTATGTTGTTAAGAGTATTCTAGCTGAATTAATAGTAATATACTTCTGAACATTGTAGTTCCTTGAATTGATGAAAATATCTTTTTGAAAAAGAAATGATTTCATGAGAGATTATCGGGATGGTTGCAGGTGGTCGTTAAGAAGAAATCTATTTGGAATTTTATGGGTTATATCTCAAGCAAGGATATCTATAGCTATTCTTAATGGTAAAGTTACACTATAATATGCATAGATGCATAGTAGTCACATATCATTTTTTTTAGTCGTATCTGATCCTTGTTAGTGTTCCTTAAATAATGAAATATCTATATACTAGTTTTTAATCGATTTCTCAGCAAGATGACATCTGGTGTAACTATTCAAGCTAAGGTAACTTTGTGAGAGCGTGAAAGGAAGATAATATTATAGAGTAATGGCCATGGGCTATGATCTTGCTGATGAAATAATATTAGTTACTAGAATTTATAGTTTGAAGAAAGGTTGCTTACCCGGTTATAAAACTAAATATAAACTTACAACAATAAATTCCTTATAATGCATTATTGGAAGGAAATAAAACATCCAATTTATGGGAGATGGAAACATGTCCATGTTAAGAGGGGTTTTTCTTGTGAGGACTGCGTCCACCCTGGATATATTCTAGAATGGTATTAATATCATATTCTTAGGCAATACAAAATTATTAAAAAAATAAATAAATATTATCTGCTTTACTTTATGGTGAGTTTTCTTGAGCATATAACTTAGGAAACTCTTGATCTATTTTGATGTTGTTCAATAATGGAATACTGCATGAAAAAAATATAGTTTCAAATGTCCTATAGTGTTGTTTAAATGTTAACTTAGCTATTATACATTGCTTGACATAATGGATTATTAGAGAAGCATTTTTTATATTCATTATTTAGAGAAATTGGGCATTCAAAGTGACAATTAGTCAAACTATCATACCTTTTATGAAAATAATATGACTTTTATGCTAGTTAAAAATCTAAGCAATATACTTTATAAGAGGAAGTCTTTGTCTCAAACTCGTGTGTTTACCAAAATCTAATTTATTAGTCTTATCATACCAATAATATTAAAGAAACCTTATTTTTATTTGGGAAACCTGAATGTATTTAAAACTATGAGTTTATAAATTACCTTTGCATCCCATTTGGAAAGGTAGTAAAAAAATTATATCCTTTGCTTTCAAAGAAGGTGATTAACATTGGCTAGCTCACTATTTTTCTATGAAATGATTTTTTAAAGCAAATATAGTGAATGCATAGATTTTAAAATTAGAAAACTGAGCTTATTTGCATCTACCTTACTAAGGCATCTTTGTAGATGATTTGGTGATATAAGAGTAAGGATAATAAAGAAATAAAATTATTATGTTATAAATGTGGTACCTCAGGTGTAGAGTTGAATTGTATATTTGTTAGAATATAACCATAATATTTCTAGTTAATGATTAAAGGAAAACTAGAAAAATATTACTTGGAAAAGAAATTAATGCTCCTTATGGAAGGATAGAGTAGTTTAATAAATCTAGTGGGATTCTTAAGAGGTTTCAACTTAAGGTAAAAAAATATGTATACCCAATGTTGTTGAGGTGTGGTAATGCACACACCAAGCTTAGATATAGTTGATGATTGAGATAATTGGTCATATAATATGACTCGATCATGTCAAAAAGAGAATATGGTACGAGACATCTTTTCCAGATTGCTACTCAAAAATATTTATAAAAAATCTGTGTTCATTGAACCTAGATGGAAATACCATGGAGTTTGGTATGGGATGGACTATTGTGGGTTCTATTGAGCATGTATAATAAAGTATAATATTAGGGTATTGACTGTGCACTAACTAAATCCAAAAAAAAGGAATCTTAAGTTAGTCACAGGGGTATAAGTACGCTACTCTCATCTATACTAGTTTCAAAACAAGTCGACTAGATGGTCAAAGGTTCAATATGATTGTACATCCTCCAGGTTTTTATGGGCCCTAGAGGATAATCCTTGTCATTTTTCAATCCTCATGCCAAAATATATGGATGCAAATGAGGGCAATTAAATCCACATAATGGCATCGTAACAAGATTTGGCCGATCTTGTGCACTTTTGTGACTATATGAGTAGTTCCAAATCCAAATGTAGTTTGATATATCTATGCTATATTATCTAAATATAAATTTTAAAATTATTGGGTGAACCAAAATGATAATAGTCTATAACAAAACTTGGAAACCTAGGAAAACATTTTAGTGATAAGATGTTAACTTCTTAAAAATATATATTGGATTTTTACTTATTCTTTTAGCTATGCAACCAGATGAGTAGTAGACTAGGGTTGTTACATATGGTATCAAATTAGAAATGATTCTAAGTTGTAGAATCTGAATGTGTAATAAATTAGTTGGTATAAACTAATGCACTACTTTCTTCACCTATAGGTTGAATGACATAAATATTACGAGGTGGGTCCTTGAAAAATTCTATAGCTGGTAAGGAGAAGGAAGTCACTGAAATACCTATAAGGAGGCCATGAAAAAATTTAAGGTAAGAAGGTCCTCAACATGAAAAAAGGCTAAAAAGGGTTAATGAGATTTCTTAGAATGAAAGTGAGACTAGTGTGGAGGATGAGAACCTCATAAAAGTGGTGCAATTATTATAAATATATATAATATCAAATAGAAGATATGGCCCAATAGAAAACTCAAATGGCCCAACAACAAGAATTTATTGTCCAACAACAACAGGTCATAGAAGACTTAGCTAGAGGAAAAGAGAATGGGTTGGAGAGGTCAGTGGAAGCACCAAGGGAACCAGAGAGATCCATTACAATAAGGGAAAGGGTGAGTATGGATTTGGACAAAAGCTTAAAAAAGATTGCAATATCTAAATTTAATTGTAAAGGTGATGATGAGTTAGCTAAAAACTGATTAATTGAACTAGAATCCTACTTTTCTCTAGTGGTTTTATCATATGAATTCAATACTACTTTGGTAGTAATGAATATAACTAAAATATCCATAGAATGATGGAAATATTATAGGAAATAGCATGAAGTAGAAGCTATTGACCTTAAATTGGAAGAATTTATCAAGGAATTTAGAGATAGATTCTTGACAAGGCAATATTATGTAGATAAATTTGGGGAATTCTCAAATTTGCAATAGGAAAATCTGACATTACAGTATTATTACCAAACTTTCATACAACTACTAAAATATGCATCATAATATAAAAGAAACAAAGAAATATAAACTCAAAAATCCATTATGGGATTACATCCTTGTATCATGACATTGGTAAACATGCACAATATCATAAATTTACCTACTACATTTGATTTAGCAAGAAAAGATAAAGCTAATCATAAAATGAGAAAAGCATATTTTAACTATCAAAAGCTGTCCAAAAAGGAAAAAAATTAACTTCAAAAATATAAAAGTGTTGTATTTAAGATGTGGGAGAAGAAACAAAATAAGAAACCCAAAGGAGGAGATCAACATAAGCAAAGTGGTAAAAATAAACCCAATTACCAAGGTGGTAAGTTCAATAAAAATGCTAAGGAGTTTTTTAGAAGATAGGACTAGAAACCAGTAGGACAAGAGAGGGCTAGGGGAACTACATTTTTTGAACAAAAATGAGAATGATAATAGAGGAAACATAGCTCTACCAAATGTATGCTACGTATGTAAAGGAGCCCATTATGCCAATAAATTCCCTCATAGAGCTGATCGTCCACCAAAATCTCCAGAAGAGGCTAGCCATTAGATCTATATGGCCATAGGAAGTTCTAAACATAATTATAAAATTACTCTCTTAATGAATGATAAAGTTTTTGATAAAAATATGCAAATATTTATTGATAGTGGGTCAAATGACAAGTTTATCTCATCTAGATTAGTGAGGAATTTCTTGTTAGACCTAGATTTTTGGCCAATGGTTGGAAGGTAGAGTATGGATTAGGGTAAACCTACCATGTTAACCAATGCTTATTTGACCCCCACATATCCTTACCATAAGGAAAGACCAACTAGCATCTGTATGTGGTGCCTTTACATAATTTTGATATCATTTTAGGATTTGATTAGCTAAAAGTGCATAAGGCTCTTTAAAACTTTGAAGAGAGATGGATGGAATTCGTGGATGAATCTAACTAGAAGAATATAATTAATTATGGTTGAAAAGACATTAAGCCACACTTATTGACTACAATGAAAATTAAAAAGGTTATTAGGAAAAAGGGTATGATATTCATAGCTAAGATGAATAGGAGAGATGAGACTACTAAGGAATTTGATATTTTCTAGAAACATTCATTGTTGGGAGCATTTAAAGATGTGTTTCCTAAATATCTACAAGGGTTACCTCCTCAGAGGAAATTTTATTTCTCAATTGAGTTGTTACCTAGTGCTACACCAATAGAAATATAACCTTATAGAATCACATCCATAGAGTTGTAGGAGCTCAAAACATAACTTTAGGATTTACTAGAAAAAAATCTAATCAAACCAAGTGTATCGCCTTGGGAAGCTCCTATATTATTTGTTAAAAGAAAAATGGTACTTTAAGGATGTGCATAGAATATCGAATGCTGAATAAAATTACTATAAAAAATAGATACTCATTACCAAGAATTGATGATTTTTTTGATCAATTGAAAGGAACAACCATATTTTCTAAATTAGACTTAAGATTTGGATATCATCAGTTAAGGATTTGGGAGGAAAACACTTCAAAAACAACATTTATAACAAGGTATGGATATTTTAAATTTACTATCTTACCTTTTGGGATAACCAATGCCCTAGTCACATCCATGAACCTCATTAATAACATTTTGAAAGAGCATCTAGATCAATTCGTACTTGTAAATTTGGATGATATTTTGATCTACTTCAAAAGCAAAGACAAACATGATTAGCAAAATAAGAACTATGCTTGAGACTCTCATAATGAATCAATTATATGGAATGTTAACTAAATGTGAGTTTTATACTCCACAAGTATAGTATCTAGGACATATTGACTCTATAGAGGGAATTGCAGTAGATCCCAAGAATATTGAAGTAATCATGGATTAACTTGCACCTACTAATAGTTTAGAGGTACAAAGATTTATGGGAATTATAGGGTATTATAGATGGTTCTCAAGAATTGCTCAACCCAATAAAAATATTAAAATAAAATGGAAAAGCTTCAAGTGGGTAGAGCAGTGTGAAGAGGTTTTTCATGTTTTAAAATAAAGGTTAACAACTACACCAATTCTGCAATTGATTGATTCTAAAAAGCAATTTATAGTTTGTATAGATGCATTAATTGAAGGTTTAGGTGGGGTTTTGACCCAAGATGATGTATTTATTGCCTTGAGTCTAGAAAAATTAAGAGGTATGAGGTTAATTATACCACTTATGATTTAAAGTTACAAATAGTAAGCAACATTATCTATTAGAAGAACCATTTGAGTTAAAGACAGATCATCAGAGCCTAAAGTATATATTTTTCTAACCTTTATTAAATTCTAGTTAACGATGCTGAATAGAATTTTTGGTGGAGTACGATTTTGACATAGAATACATTAAGGATCTTAGGTTGATGATGCTCTAAGTAGGAGAGGACGTATTATTGCAATTATAAAATGTTAATACGCTTTATTAGATCAAATTAAGATATGGTAATAAATAGATATAGAAACAAAAAGTAAAATGCCAAGTACGATGCTTTTAAAACCAAACTTAACGCTAAAAGCCTATATATTGAAAAATGCATAAAAAGGAAAGAACATAGACGAATCGACACAAGATAAAAGCAATATGAAATACGGCCCTATTTATTGATATGCTTTCAAATCTTCTGTTACAACATGCCCTCCCCTTCCTTTTAGGGGATAGGAGAGTCAACTATGTTTCTTATCACATCCATGGATAGCAATCCTTCTTCCGCGTGCCCACATGTAAGATGGGCGGACCAAAACATCGCCGCCACTTGTGTATATGATTTTTGAATCCTTCCTACTCCTTTGATGTCAAAGACCTACATTCAAGAAAATAGAAAAGATTAGTAGCACCTGCAGATAGAATAAAACATGCGTTTCCCAAGGCCTATTGTTAGTGTATTCATGAAAATATTAAACCGATAACCAAATAACATCAGAATGACCTAGAAATTTGACAAAAGCATGAATATATTACCAGAAAGCCAATGCAAAAAGAACAGCCAAGAAATTCCTCACAAATTTGTATTTGCTCTGGGGCGGGACGAATAAACCTACAACAATTTGTCAGAAAGCACCCTCTTCAATGTCCTACCTAGGAAGCTCCAAATGACCTTTAAAGTTGGTGTTAGCTAATTGGGGGTATTTTGGGAAGACCCAGAAGGTCATATTTCTCCAATTTGGCCTCTATCACCCAGATTTTGATGATGCCATCTGTAGGTTAGTAAAGGCGAGAAATGACAAAAACCTTGTAAAAATTGCTCAGAATGAAATGAAATTTAAACTACAACCTATTTAAATAACCTAGAATACGATGCAAAAAGAAAAAAATGAAATCTACCACAGATTTCTATTCGTCCCGCCGATAGGGGTCTAGAACCGCGATACCTGGGGAGCCCCAAGGGCAAATTGCCCCACCGTTTGGGACTTTTTTTTGGCACCAATCCACTTGGGATGGGTCCAAAACCTGTTATGGGGTGTTTTCAACAAATTTTGTGAAGTATTATGGCCAAATGCTCAGGTTTGGGTCCGGATTCGTACTTCTAATAGTCACCCAATAACCTCCCTTTCGAATGAGAGATTAAGGATGTGAAAAACACAAATCGCAAGTAGGTATGTAAATTGGCGTAGCACTTCGTTGCTCAAATGCTCCTTCTCTGTCTATCTTTTTGGGTGAGAAAACTCACCAATTTATAGACCTAGGGTCTCTCTGTTTGAATTGCACATGCGAGGGCGCCACTTGAGTTGTTTGTCCTATTTTGAGAGAAAAGATAATTCCTTGATTTATAATCTCCTTGCATGAGGTCTCTAAAATAAAGACATGCATGACTGAAGTCTCTCTCCTTGATTTGGATCCATTCCTCGTAATTACATGGCTTGAAGTCGTAGGCTATAGCCGAGATTTGTCGAGGTTTGACTTTTTTGCCACACAAATCTTGTTATTCGCCTCACCCTCGGGGCAATGCTAATATTCATCCTCGCGTGGGACGAATGTGCTATTTGTATTTGTCCCCGGATGGGGACCTGTAGAGCTAGGGTGCCAAAAATGTGCCAAATTGACCTCTCGACCTCCAAGCCGCTTTTTGGGAGGTTAAGACCATTGTTTGACCTCTCGGGGGCTGCCCCTAGGGGCTATGTGTGTTAATGTGAGTCAACGCTTGTCGTCACATAACTCGAATTGGTGCGTATGTTTTGCGTCACAAATGCCCCTTTTTGGGGAAGGCCCGTGCAAGGCACGGACCGAGCAAAATTAGATAACCAAAGCACTAATGCTTTAGGGTTTCTTAGTAACTTAACCAACTCTTGATGCCCCAAGTATGGAAAGGGCACCATTCTTGAATCCTTGCTTCTGATGTGGCTAAGGAACTCTATTTCAAGTTTTAACCTTGTTCCAATGAGGTGTTACTTGAGATTGGACATTGATCACCATGAATAGGGAAAGGGCGTAACCCTTTGTCCGTGGGAACCTTGAGTTCATGATTCATGAATGCCAAGTGTTTGATCACCAATTTTGTGATTATTGCTTTTTTGCTGCCCCAGCAGAGCATGATTGTATTTTTCAATGATTATTTGAATGCATGTCATTTCCTTGATTGGGTGTGTTTTTGTTGATTGGTGACTAAGTGGGACTACCCCCCAAGCGACGAACTCGATGAGGGAATGACCGATATGGAGAAAATTATGAGTCACTTGACCCAAGATGACTTAGGTAAGGGTGCCTTCAGGTTAATATTTGAATGTGAAGTAGTTTTCAAACATTCTGACCTATTTTTGGTGGGTTTTAACCCTTTTTTGTGACTCATTTTGGAGCTGAAATTGTCAAAAATTCGTCCTCCCGTGGAGCGGTCCAGCTATGATAGCCTTATTAGGGAGTAGGATAGTGAAAATTTGTAACCACAATGCCTATTTGGGATGCCAAGAATGTCAGGCACAAAGGTGCCTTCGTTCGGCAATATTATTGCTATTTTTGGTTGGGTTTTGACCCATTTGGCGACGTTGTGTGGGGATGAAATTCTCGAAAATCCATCCTCCCGTGGAGTGGTCCAGATATGGTAGCCTTCTTAGGGAGTAGGATAGTGAGGATTTGTGACCCCGACGTTTGTTTTGCATGCCCAGAATGTCAGGGCAAAGCACTCTCATGGGAGCTTTTATTGCTTGTTTTTGGTGCATTTTTTTTGCCGTTTTTTTGAAATTTGTTTGCTCCGTATTCGTCCCCGGGGTGGGAACAAATTCCTTATTCGCAATCATCCCAGGGGGAGGGACGAGCGTCAACCAAAGTTCTCATACCAAGGGGGAACGACACGTGCTCAAAAAGTCTATTTAAAAGCCAAAACTAGGTTTTGGGCTCATTTGCATTTGTTTTTCCTGGCGTTTTGGAGCTCTGAAGAGGAGGAGGTCAATTCTGCGAAGTGAAGCACTGTCAAATTTTTCCTACCATCATGAGTTCATGCACCTGATCATCCAATAGGGTGGAGTCGGGTGAGACCCGTGAGTGCCCTCTTTATTAGTTGTTTGTTACAGTTTTGGAAAACCGCAATGTGGGTTGTTTTTGTCCTTTTGTTTTTTTTGGTTGTTTTTATTTTGTGTTTCAAATTTAAAAATGAAACCTTAGTCTACCAAAATTAACACTTAGTTTAAAACTTAGTTGAACCCTAGTTAAACAAAGATCAAAATTTAAGTTTAAAACTGAGCTTAAAAAAACTTAGGTTAGAACATAACTTAAAACTTCGCTTAACCCGAATTTCACAAAGATTAAAACTTAGGTTAGAAACGTAGGTTAAACCATGAACGGAAAAAGGAGCTCAACCCGTTATTGTTTGTGGTTTATTTTGTTGTGTTTGTAAGTTCCTAATTTCTTAGAGTTAAAAACCCTAGGACTGACAAACAATTATTTTGTTTCAATTTTTTTGTTTTTAATTGATCAGTTAGAGTTAAAACCCTAGAACTGACAAATTAGTTGTTTTTTATTTTTTTTGTTTTGTTTGTTGTTTTTAATTTATCAGTTAGAGTTAAAAACCCTAAGACTGACAAATAATTATTTTTTTGTGTTTAATTTATCAGTTAGAGTTAACAACCCTAGGACTGAAAAATTAGTTTTTTTTGAATTTTTGTTGTTTGTTTTTCAATTTATCAGTTATAGCTAAACCCTAGAATTGACAAATGATTTTTTTGAATTGTTTTGTTATGTTTTTGTTTAATTTATCAGTTGAGAGTTAAAACCCTAGAACTGACAAAATAAGTTTTTGAATATTTGTTATGTTTTTGGCTGTACATTTTGATGCCTTGCTGGATAGTTTTTCATTATTTTTAATGTTTTTGAGTTGTTTTATTTTGCAGGTTGTGAAGAGTCGTGTACTCGGGTGCCTTAGCATTGGTCATCAAGCATGGGAGGAACCGAATTTGGCCGACTAGGATCGTTTGATGCCCTTGGACTCAAGAAGGTGACTCGACTAGAGCCAGTGGTCAGAGATCGAGCCTATCTGACGACCCTGATCAACTTATGGGATCCCTGGACCAACACCTTCCATATCCTAATAGGGGAGATGATGGTGACCTTGGAGTTCGTCTATCAGATTCTTTAGATTCTGATAGACGAACTGCCAATCCAGATGACGTCGCGGGATCAGCAGACCGTAGAGTTGACACGCTGCTTTAGACATGGAGAGGATATGGGGGTGGACAAACCAAAGGAGAGGGCGTAGGGCGACCGCGCATTTGTGGCATATTGGTTCGATGGTGGCTAGAGAGGGGGGTGTTGGGAGTGATGCAGGGATTACTTATAGGCCTTATTTCCAAAACATGTTTCTCCCCTCACTCTTCTGTGCATGCGGATTCTCATGGAACCCCGCTAGAGGGTGGTGTTTCGCTGGGGAGTGATCCCACGGATGCACCTATGATCATGAGATGGGGATGATCACTCGGAACAACTCTATGATGAGCCGTACAAGGCCCTAAGCATCGGAGGTAGAAGGAGATTAGCTGCGCCTACTTGTTGCGAGGCCTGGCTTAGCAAAACATAGTAGTGGAGATACTGGTGGGGCTGCCCTGGATGACTCGAGCAAAGATGGTAGACCGAGATATTAGATACGGGGCACTGTGGCAAAGGTCTGAGGAGCAAGGTTAGAGTTGGCGATGGGCAGGTGCCATAGGGCACTATGCCGATGCCTTCGCTCGGCTTGCTCTAGGGGAAGTGTTTTGGCACCCCTACTGGGATTGTCCAGCCTGTCCTGAGGTTGGAGAGTGGCTCCGACGGGTATGGAGGGGGCGATGGCTGATTGGGTGAAACGGGACTAAGTAGGAGTTCTTCCCATATGGCCAGGTTACACGATAGTTTAGGGTACACCAAGGGTTTCCTGGGGAGCCCTTGAGCTATCAGCGTCGGGGGGATGAGAGGACTCTAGATAGGCCAGTCATTACGCCACTTGGCGAGGATTCAGGTATAGCTATTGACGTCCCAGATGTGGATGACATTGGGATTACCATCGAGTATGAGCAGTGGTGGACTTTGCAACGATGGTGAGGCAAGGGGATTCTAGGGGGTGCAGTAGGGGATGAGGATGCCTAGGCACCAGGAGAGGGATGGGGAGTTCTGTTGGATGATATGGATATGGTGGAGGTTGAGGATGTTGGAGGGGAGTTTGAGGTGCCAGATCAATCGGAGATGCAGGATGTCCTAGAACAGTGGGAGCCAGAGTAGGTTGTTGTCTCGGATTCACCGATGCATTAGGCAGTTTCAGAGGATGTGGAGGCAAGGCATCGTGCTGAGATGGCGTGATTGGAGGACCTACTATGAAGACGATATGAGGAGCTGGGAGAGGCTTTGCAGGAGAGGGATCTCCTATGGACTTAGCTGGCAGAGTAGGAGAACGCATTTGCTACATATCGTCGGGGGGATGGGGACACCAATGTTGCACGAGAGAGAGATCTCCTACGGGCATAGCTGGCAGAGAAGGAGAAGACATTGGCATAGCATGATGATGCAGTAGCTTATTATCATTGGTGGGAGGCAGAGTGGTTTTAGTGGAGTGCAGAGTGGTTTTACATCTGATGGATACAGGGAGGGAGAGATTATCCGGCCCGTTGGTGGTTACTCGAGCCTCTTGGAGAGTGGTTCTTCACGCCGTGACGAGAGACATCGATATTGGTTGTACAAAGATCGTCTCGCTTTACCAGCAGATAGATGAGGGGGCACTAGTGGGTGTGATGTAGTGGCAAGCAGTAGCCGCTCTAAGAGGTCCCATAGGACCCACACCACGGGGGGTAGTTCTCGTCGCACCGATCCTGTGTGATCATGGTGATCGATGCCCTAGGCTTGGGGGTTTTTGAGCTTTTATATTTTGTTGTGAGGTCAAAGGATCGGTTCATTGTAGCCTACAGGTATTTTTTATGATATATATATAGATGACTCTTTTTGTGTTTATACAATTTTCATGGTTTGTTTTTCTGTGTATGCACAGTTATTTATGATGATGTATGAATGTGGTATTATGATTGCTAGTATGTTTCGAATTATATGATGTATGGCATGTGGAATGAATGAAATGATTTGTTGATAACTTGTCGATGGCACTATAGATTGTACAAGATTTACCGGCTTGCCGTGAATAGGGTCTAACTTTGTGGAATGATTCCTTTGCATGTGAAAACTTTGATTGTATTTTGTCTTTTTTTTTTATGGTGATGTATGAAATGAAATGTATTAGTTTTTTAAGATGTAGTTAAGCTTCTCTCGAGAGTCGATATTTTAACTAATTCAGCCAAAAACGTACATTTATCTCGTAAGATGTTTGAACAAGGTATAAATCTGATGTGAGGTTAACCAAGTTATTTCACATCCCTATGTGTGCAATTGAGGTCGTT